>JANBXA010000069.1:19422500-20747500 GCA_030556225.1 Cricetiscus sungorus
AGGAACCCAAAAACCTCTAATAATACCTGGAAAGGAAGGAAAGAACTGCCAATTATAAAAACATCTACAAAAATCATTGGTAATGGAGACCCTTTCAACAACAACACTCTTCAATGCAAATGCCATAATTCACCCATTAAAATATGCAACCTAGTTGAATAGATTAGTAAATAGTATCCAAATATCTGTTGTATCTAGAGAAATCTATTAAATCCAAATAAAATAAAGAACTGGAATCAGCAACAGAAGCAGCCTAAGAAGCCACACCTAGACTGAGAGATCGAATATATGCTTTGGAATCAACAGGGACTCTCTGGGGAAATTCAGAAGGAAATTTAAAAATCATCCAATCAAATGAAAATTACAAAGCAAAATACCTGAACCTCTGGGATGCATCCAAGGAAATCCTAAGAGGGTATTTTGCAAGCATCCATTCTACAAAATCAGAGTGATGAAAAAAACTAATGGAATATAATAAAGATGTCGAAAAGGGAAAACTAAAACATGTTCCAAACAGTAGAAAGGAAAATAAACAATAAATGTTAACACAAAACAAAACAACAACAACAACAAAAACAATTACAACAAAAAGTACATGAAATTGAGACTGAAATAACATATAAAATTTATTAGTGAAGGAATTGTTTGAGAAGATTGACATGATTAATAAAACCCACACAAACTAAAGAAAGAAAAACCAAATAAAGGGAATCAAACTGGAAATGGAGCAGTTACAACAGGTTCTCACAAAATTCAGAAGTGCATTAGCGAATACTTCAAAAATGAATATTACAAAAGGCTGAGAATCCTGGATGAGACGAATAAATTTCTAAGTGTATATGACCTCCTGAAATGAAAGTAAGATGACAACGAGGATTTTAACAGACCTATAAAAGTTAGACTGAAGCAGTAATTGAATTGTCCTACAATGAAAAGACCAGGACTGAGTGGATCACTACTGAATTCCACAAAACTTCAACGTAAATCTATCAGCAACACTTCTCAAAACTGTTCAAAAACAAAAAACAAACAAACAAACATGCAGAAAGGAAACTCATTTGAGGAAGGAGTTTTACTAAAAAAGAAAAATGAGAAAGGGACAAACCAAAAAGAAAAGAAAATTACAGACTCATTTCACTGATGACCATGGACATAAACATTCTCAACCAGACACTTGCAAATCAAATTCAGGAACACATCAAGAGGATCATGACAAAGATGACTTTACCTCAGGAATATAATGTTAGTTAAACAGGTTCAAACAAAAAGTAATAAATCAGGTAAATAGAATTAAGAAAGAAACCACATGATCATGCTAATAAAGAAAAGACATTTGAAAAATTCAACACACCTTTACAGTTTAAATCCTAAAGAAGCCACAGTATATTGAAAGACTACATCTCAACATAATAAAGACTAAATATGACAACCAAATAGACATTGCTATAGAATTTGGAGGGGAAACTAACAAACATTTTCTCTAAAATGAGATGAACATATATCCTATATGATTACGAAGGTATACTCAAAGTCTTGGATAGCACATCAAGACCAAGGAATAGAAAAGAATTACAAATAAGAGGTGGAGCCCAGCATTAGTGATGCACTCCTTTAATCCCACAACTCAGGAGGCAGGCAGATCTCTGAGTTGGAGGCCAGCCTGTTCTACAGAGTGAATTCCAGGACATCTAGGGCTATTGATGGGAGATGTTATCCTGTAAATATGTTTCTCATACTGGTTAATGAATAAAACACTGTGGCCAATGGGAAAGCAAGATAGGTGGGGCTAGGAGACAAGGAGGAAAGAGGAAGTAGTTAGGAGGAGTCAACATGGTTAGCCTGGAGAGAGCAGATGCAGGCCCACCACTCTCCGATAAGATGACCACGTGGACATACTTAGATAAGTAGAAATGGGTTAATCATTAAGACAGAGCTAACCAATAATAAATGATAATAACTTGCCAACAGAATTATATCAAATACAGAGTCTCAGCTAGTTATTTGGAGTCTGGTGTGGCAGTGGGACCAGACCAGTGGTGGGAAGAACCTGCCATTAACGTATTGGTGTCAGAAGCAGGACTGAGGACTTTCACTTAAAACTTGATAAAAGCTTAAAAAAGGATTTTAGAAACAAAAGAACAAAGACAAGCAAAGCTTCTTGCTAACAATATTTTTTCTGGGTCGGACTCTCTTTTGTGAAAGACAAGCAAAAATTTGCACTACTCCTTTAAGGGAGGTTTCCTGACTCAGCATAAGTGGCAAAAACTGCATGGATTTTAAAGAACTATGCTAACAATTTATTGGTGTGTACTATTTCTGGAGATTGCAGTGAGCACATCTCCAAGCCAGCAGCATGCTTCTGGATGGCAGTGTAGACCAAGGCAGTGAGCTCACCACTCAGTGCTGGTGTTAAAGGTAGCTACCACCATCTTGGATAGACCACAGCTAAATAACTGTGGCTTTCATTTTAGCAATGTTGTTGTTTAACAGATAAAAACTCGTGGCCAGAAAAAGATAAGATTTATAGTAAAGACAGATTCACATTAAGAAACACCTCTAAAGGTTTACGGGATATTTTAAAATATACATAGGCTTGGGAGACAAAGAGAAAATAAATAAAATGGTTTTAAAAACACAGAGTGTGGCTGGGTGTGGTGGCACATGCCTTTAATCCAGCACTCGGGGGGCAGAGACAAACAGATCTCTGTGATTTCAAAGGAAACCTGGTATAAAGAGTAAATTCCAGGACAGATAAAAGTTACACAGAGAAACTCTGTCTCAAAATATGTAAAAATAGAAGTACAAGAAATAGAGTAATAAAAAAGCCATGCAAAGATGGAAAGCACAGAAAAACTTTAGATATTGTATGCTGTTCTTTTATCTTTAAATTGTTTGACTGCTGAGAAAATAACAACTACTGATAAAAGAAATACTGCTGGATTAATTCAATTTATATATATCTTAAAAATGCTTTGTCTCCAAAATTTAAGTTCAAGGACAAGTTACTGGGGAAAAGGATTTCCATTTTTGTTTCCACAGAAAATGAAAAGCTGTGGATTCCTTCCAGACTAATGTAGTTTGATCAAGCAAGTCCCCCTGAAGCATTATCCCTGGCAAAAAGCAGCCTTGCAGACTACAGCCAAGATTTCTCCATCTTCTTAGGATCCCCCATGACAGTGCCCCCTACCAGCAGGAAGTAGTTTGGAAAGAACGACACCCAAATTCCCAAATATTGTTTATAAATGTTTGCTTTCATTTAAGTGGGCTTGGTTAAAAAGGGCTAATGACCACAAACAATCTTTTTAAAGGTAAAAAGGGAATTATGGTATAGATATGAATGCTTTATTTTGGAATGGATTTTCATTTATTGATACAAATTTAAGGTCAAGTTTGTGATGTGTATATTTCTCCTCTTGTTTAGGTATTGTGTTTATATAGCACATTGAAAATGTAATGTATAATTTAGTACAGATTATAGAGAGTTACCTATGATAGTCAAAACTTGGAGTTAAGTTAGTTAGATTTTCTAGATATATAGAGACATATTTGAGATAAATAGGCATTCATCAAACCTTCAAACACACCAGACCGGTGGTGGAAAGAACCTGCCCATAACAGGCTACACAGAAAAACCCTGTCTCAAAAAACAAAACAAACAAACAAACAAAGAAGAAAGAAAACAAAGGAAGAAGTGATAACATACCTATTAACAGATGGCATGATTTTCTACTTTAAAGACTCAATAGATACTACCAGAAAACTTTCAGATCTTTCAGTGATTTAGCAGTGTACCAATTCATCAACAAAAATGGGAAGCTTTTCTCAATACCAATAATAAAATTGCTCAGACAGATAATAGAAAAAAATTGTTACAATATCTTATACGTACATTCAGGAATAAACCTAAGCAAGGAGGTAAAAAACCTCTGCTGTGAAAGCTTTCAAACACTGGGGGGAAAAGAAATAGAATACGACACTTGACAATGAAAATTAGATCTATATCCCTCATTTTGCACAAAAAATCAATTCAAAGTATATCAAAAAATTGAATTCAAAACCTGAAATGATGAAAGTGCTAGATATAAACATAGGAAACACTTCAAGATATAAGTATAGGTAAGAATGTTTTTACTACAACCCCAATAGTACAGAAAATTGCCCTGTGAATTAATAAATGAGGTTGTATAAAAATTTAAAACTTCTGCATGGCAAAGGTCACTATGGCTGAGCATAACTGACAGCCTATCTTAATGGGAAAAAATACTGCCATCTATATTAATAGAGTGATAATATGTAGACTATATAAAGAATTTCAAATTTTAAACATCATGAGGTCACAACTGGTAATTAGTAAATAATCCAATGAACTGAAAAATAGACAGTTGTCAAAGTAAATAAAAAATAGGCAAAAATATTTTTTGAAGTGTTTTTCCATGGTCATCAAGAAAACACAAGACACCAAATGATTGAAAGGATGTGGGAAAAGAGACACTTCTGTGTCACTCCTTCACACTTGGATATATACTGGATATATACATTTATCCTAAACCATATATATATATATATATATATATATATGTATATATATATATATACACACACACATATATATACATATATATATATATATATATAGTTATTGATCTTCTATTCACAATAGCTATAAAATGAAATAAGCCTAGATGCTCTCAAAAATCTGATGGACAATGAGAATATAGTACAAATACACAATGTTCATAAGCACAATGAAATTTAATTTAATCATAAATACAAAAGAATTTAAGAAACATGCAAGCGAATGGATAGACCTATAAAAGACGATATTTATTGCATATCCCACACTCACAGTAACAAATACTGCATGTTCTCTTTCACATGTGGTTTCTGATCTCTAGTTTTTATGTATTTGTATTTATGGGGAGAGTGAGAGTATAGGTCATAAAACCGTATAAAGGCCCATAAGCAGAAGAAACAATGTCTTAAAGCAGAGGGAATGGAGTATAATAAATACCCATGGCATGGAGATGGTAAAGCAATACTGGAGATAAGATAGTAGAAGTGGTGAGGAAGCAAGAGATAGAGAGGAGTTAGAAGAACACTAGAAGCATCAATAAAAAACTAAGTATGTTTGAAAATGTCATATGACAACACATTACTTTGCCTACTAATTAGAATATGCAATCATAGCTAGAGAGATGGGTCAGTGGTTAAGAGTACATGCTGTGTCTAGAGAAGACTTCAGTTAGGTTCCTAGAATCCCTAGCATTGTTCACTCTACCCATAACTCCAATTCCAGGAGATTAGATACCTTCTTCTGGCCTTTATGAGTACTGCACAAACATGTTGCATATAAATGCAGCAAATACTCACATACAAATTGTCTCTAAAGACACACAAACTCACACATACAATAGAGAGAATTTTCAAGGTACTACATAAAAAATAGGTGTTGGTAATTTAAGACTACATTTATGCTCCTGTTTCAATATGTATATGGTAAAAGTTAATGTAAAATTAAGAAAAATAATGTGATTAATTTTTTTAAAGGCAATCTGGGAAGGTAAAACAGGAGAAATGTCTGAAAACTGAAAACAAATAATAAAAATGTTTCAATCCCAATAAATTAATAAACTATTGGTGATTATGTTCAATACTAATGAACTAAGAAGGAATTCCTTAGGAAAGGAATAACTGAATGACACAGGCAGATCACCATAAAACTTCATTGAACTACGGTAGGAAATAGTAATGTGTTTGTGTTCCAATACATGAGACATAATGTCATCAACTGAATTGTTTGTGTTCTGAGAAGAGATGCGATATTACCTTTGGTGTCTGGGGTGAATTTTCTGTACCAGTAGAGCATGTTAGTAAGTTTTTATACATAGTAACATTTCCTAAACAACATCAGGATGCCTTTACTATCTTAACGGCTTGGAAAGGTGACTAAGAAAAAGCTACTAGTAATTGAGATTTCTTAAAATACAGTCTGTTCTGGAAAAATAAAATAAAGCCCAAAGGATAGTTTTGCATGTTTCATCCATTTTGAAAATCATAAGGAGAAATTTACAAGGGCACCATGGAATAACTGAGAAGAATCAGTTAGTAGGCAAGAACTGATATTCTTAACTTCCCTTATCTTAGAAAGTGTCATAGTTAGCTGAACTATGTTCTTTCTTCATCACTACCCACCTTACTATGATTATCACATGCAAAACCAAAATTAACCTGCCTAGTTATGGCTTCTTTTTTTTTTTTTCTTTTGAGATAGGTAGGGTTACTTTAATGTTGCTCCAGATTGGGAGGTCCATAATTTTACTGTAATAAGTGATAAAAAATGCTATTAATGTCATGCCTCATACTCCATAATTTAAAATAATCTAATAAGTAGCTAATACTTCTATTAGGTACAAAAACACACCTTGATTATTCCAGATGTCTGAATAGAGCACTAACATTTTTGGATATGCAAATTCTGGGTTAAAGGAAAAAATCACTAGCAAAAAAGAGTTTTGTATAATACTATTATTCATTCATTCATTATTCATCAACAAGGCTAGAAAATGTCTGCCCAGCTTGAAAACAAAATAAGTTTTTAAGTGTTAGAAACATTGATATATACTAAAATAATGTTACCAGGCTCTATGTCTAGGGAAACATAAGGGTTTAAATCAGCCCTTTCCAAGGGCAAATATGTTTTACTATACAGAAATTATGTTGAACTAATCTTTCCCTCATTTCTCCATTTTCTAAACAGCTTTGCCCCTGGTAGTGAAACTGACTATACATTATATATGAATGTGTGATAGAGGTGATTTTAATGGGATTTGCATTGCTAAGCAGAAGAGTGGCATTCCAGTTTCAAAGTACCAGGCTTTATTCTTGAGAGTAACTGTCATTCATTCATATCATTCAAAGAGCTACCTTCTTTTCTCTGTACAGAAAAACTTTGCATTTTTATAATTTGAAAACTAAAACACTGCCAACAACAAAAGGCCTTGACAACTTTATTGTCTATGATAAATCAATCTAGCAAGATCAAGTGACAAAATATGAAATGTCAAATTCATACTTCTGTCTGTTAAAATCATACTATTCTCTGTATGTGCAGTGCATGGATTAGCTTTTTGTAACCTACCAACAAGCAATATTTCTGGATCCTTTATGTAGATAAAGTCACATTGCACATGCAAAATTAAAACCTGTATCACTGACATTTTTAAAAGAATAAACACAAATGATATTACAGACACTGAAGACTCCCCATGGAAGGCCTCACCCGTCCTGGGAGCAGAAAGGGATGGGCTGGGCTTTGATGGGTGTGATAGGGGAGGATGGGAGGGTGAGGGAACTGGGATTGACAATTAAAACAACCTTGTTTCAAATTTAAATAAAAAAAGAAAACAAAATAAATTTTAAAAAGAATAAAGAAAAAACTATAATATAATATATATATATATATATATAATATCTTCATTACACAATAGATTTAAACTTTTACTGCTATATCTAGAATGTAGTTTTTCTGTATGAAATTCCCAAGTTCTAACATCCAAAGTTGAGTCCACACATATCAGTGTAATTTTTATAGCATTTTTTGGGTCATCCTATAACATATAATCCCAAGACATACTGTGGAATCTGACTCATACATTCTGCAGTTATGAAAGACACATAGTGATGTTCAGGGTGAGGACAGAAGGCAGCTGTCTTTCCTCCACATAAAATGCTAAAACAGTAGGACTAAATAAATTCACTTGATCAGAGGGTCATAAATTAGGGGAAGATTAGGAGAAATGGAGGTAGAACTAAAGTGTGTTTTCCATGCCTGTGCACTAGCACAAAGTGCCCATGTTTACTGCAATGAACCACTGTCCTGGAGATCTTGAATTAGGTAGCCACGGTATCTCTTTAATTAGTTAATATTATGCTCTAATTTCTTCCTAGCATTTCTTCTTTGACAAAAGCACTGTGTTGTCATTCTTCATAAAACTTCTTTCTAATAGCATCCTGAAGGAAAGTCTCTGAAGAAAGGACTGAGCTTTTGTCATTAATTATTCCTAACAAGTGCGTTTGGCATGATCTTAATATTAGGCTCAATTTCTGCTTACTTTTAATAATAATGTTTTCATTTATTTGAGATAACTTCCCACTAAGTATCCCAGAATGACACTACACTTGCTCTGAAAACAAGGTATTCTTTATACTTGTGGTCCTCTTGCCTCATGCTCCTGAGTAGCCATGATCACAGGCATCTACCAATGTCTCTGACTTCTTAAAACATGTTTAGTGTATAAGGTTAGTTAATTAAAGGAAAATAGAAAAAAAGAATAAATTGTGAAGGCAAAGACATAAAGTGTGATTGTATCAATTAATCAATCTTTTTAAAGTAATCACAATAACTATGAAAGGGAATTAAATCAGGAGTTAAAATACAGAGAAAGACAAAGTTAGCCAATACAAACATTAATTCTATGCAGTAATGAATTATATAAGATAAATAGAAACATGGAACAACCACACAACCATATGAAGCAAGTAAAGATTTAATATATAAATGTTATTCAAAATAAACTTTAGCTATATTATATCAATAAATTTTATGGCTAAAACATTCTTACAAATAGCATTACTTACAAATTATATTTTAAATAGGCCCATTAATAAAAAGGTTAAAAAATAGAGCTTGTATAATTCTAGTAATAACCTTAATATGCTAACAGAAAATCAATTTAACAATTCTACACTCATACTGGTATATTTAAATAAATTTTTATTATTAATCCATTTCTTCATTAGAGCATTGAAAAGAAAGCAACAAGACAAACTAGGATGAGAACAATTTGAGCCACCTGTTTACCAAAGAAATTCTATGTTATGGAAAACATAATAAGGGAAAAAAATACATATACATGCTCCTATCCACAGAAGAAAGTATATTTCTTATATTAATAAGCATTAAATTACATTACAGACATTCTATAAGAGTCTGTAATTATATGAAATCAAGAAGAGTTCCCTGACATATTTGGAAGTTTTAATATACTTTGCAAAATATATCATGGCAATATGGAAAATCAAAACATAATTTTAAAGTATTCAGATATAAAGAATGGTAATGAATTCAAATAGAAATTTGAAACCAGAAACTTAATGTTAATTGATGAAAGAAAAAAAGTGTTGAAAGATAATCTAAGCTTTTATCTAATACTAGAAGTTGGCAAACACACCTCAGAATGAATTCAAAGTGAATAATCAAAAGACAATTATTTTAAAAAGTGAATAATATATGAAAGGTAAAAGAATGATAGAAATAATCAACTCAAGAAAGTGTTGCTATTTATAAAAAAAATTCAGCTTTAAAAATACTATTAAATTAACAAATAATCTAAAATGCAAACTAAATATTAGGAATGACAGCCAGTAGTGATGAAGTTAAAAGGTGACAACATGATATTTTAGGAAACATACATCTAACTTAAAGAGTAGTATCTTTTCCTTGACAATGTTGCTCTTGGGACTCAAAGTCTATTCATGACTGGTGGAAGGTGCCCATTGAACCACATCACTGATTACAATACAACCAATTTAACATAGCTATTAAGAGGGAAAATTAAAAAAATAAAAACTTATGGCTTGATTAAAAAATAAATACAAAGATTTTTGTGTTTTCAGTATAAAATAAAGTTTGAAAAAATATTAGAAAAATTCATGTAAAATATAATAGTTATCAAATTGGGAACATTACAGGAGGTCACAAAGTATTCCAGTACAGAACATGTGCTATTAGCTTACCAGTGACAAAACAGAAAAATTCTAACAAAAATACTTAAACATGTATCTCTCTTTCTCTGAAGTCCCAGGGGCCACATGTAGGGCCTCAAAGGTACTAGTGAAGCATTCTATTAGTACTACTCCATCTCAAGATTGATTGGGCCTATCAGCAATTTATAATTAAAATAAAATTCTTGAAGATGAGTAACATAATTTTTTCAGATTCTGATAAAAAAATTATCTACTATAAAGAAATCACATCTATATGTAAAACTATTGATTCTCATACAATTCAGAAAGTGTGAGGACAATATTTTCTGAGTATTTCCTGAAATAATACATATAAAACCCATAAAATTACACTTTAAATTTTTGGGTATCAAAAGTAAATAGAAACAAAGTGAAAAGTTGTAGGAATTGTTACTTGTAAAGCCTCTTAGTAACTTCAATTTAATTCTATTAGTTCTCAAATAGATAAATATTTTAAGAAACTATTAAATAAATTGCAGAAAATTCAAATGGGAAATGTTTATAAACAGAGCCATTCACAGAAGAATTTGTATGAAATGTCAGTACACATGTAAGGATATGAAGGAACATATTAGTTTTCAGGTAATGGAAAATAATTGCAATTCCTACCTAATAAGCAAAAAAACTCTATTTATAAAATGCACAGAACTGGAAATGTTAGATCCAGGGAATCTCTTACCCATACTGGATGGAAAGTAAATTGGTATTTAGAGACAATTACAGCATACATAGTCAAATTGAAGATTACTCTAATTTGTCATCCCGAAACCGAATTCTAAATAACCTAAGGAAATATTTCATGAGTCCATAAGATAAAGGCATTATTTATTAGTGAAAGGGTGGAACAATCTACATGTCTTCAACAAAGAAAGTGCAACTATTCTTTCAGTGACTAATGGAGAGCCATCATAGTCATAGATCATTGATTAACATATTATCATCAATAAACCCTACAACTGTACCAAGGAAAAAGTCATACAGAAGAATGATGCTGTATGATTTTATTTGTATAGCTTATAATTTTGTTGAAGGCATGTGCAAGTGCATATTGATAATTTTAGAATGGTTAACACTGATTTATGGATTGTTGCTACTTCTTAGATGCTACGATGTTGCCTTCAGATGATGGGGATCACACAAACACATGTATAAAATAGGCAAATAAGTCAGAAGCTGAAAAAAGGATAGCTTCTCACTTCATCTTAGTTAAAAGGCTGAGAAATGATGGAAGAAGCGTGTAAATACTGAACTTTATCCTTTCTTTCATCTGCAAATTATATTAATTTTCTCCTTGTTGGAGACTATTTTTCTTCAAGGGTAGAAGAAATACTAGAAAAAAATATTCTTCATCCTTTTAGAACATCATCACCTGAATTCACAATAATCCGCTGGAAGAAAAAGGAAAAAGGGAGAGAAGGGAGAGAGAGGAAGAAAGAAGAGAGAGAGGAAAGGAGGGAGGGAGGGAAAAAAGGAGGGAAGCAAGCAGAATAGTAGAGAGGGCAAGAAAATGCAGTGCATCTCCTACTACATCACCAATCACTGGAGTATTATCCTTTTGCTGTATTTCAGATCTGACTCTTTAATGTTCTTCATTGACTAACTAGAATACAACTCTGGCTTTAGCACATTCTGAAATCCTTTGCTTTTCAATATGGACGATCAAGAGTCTCTGTTTTTGTTTTTGTTATTTTTAACATAAAGTTGGACAAAAAGATTCTATCTAGTATTGTGAAATACATGAAATACATGATATGAGATCAAACATTCAAAGATAAAGTCTTATTCAGTAGATGAAAGAACTACTAGAGGCAAGGAGTATAAAAATCTCTCTATCGTTTTCAGTGGAGGGGAAAAAAATCTCTCTGCCTCCAATTGCAGCATTACATTCTTAATTTCAGTATTACATGGCCGTCTAAAGCATTTCACAGGTGTTTGCTGGAACTCATTAGGCTATTTGGAGCTCCTTCATGCTCCCTAAAAGGCAATTAAAATGTGTCTGCAAATTACCTCGTGTGGGCCAAAGCACAGCTGCCTCTTCCCCCAGTTACTACACAGTGTTTCCAAACACCAGAAAACTGCTTGGAAACCATCAGTTTGTAAAGGCGAAGGAAAAAAAAAAAAAAAAAAAAAAAAAAAAAAAAGCAGAGTGGGGGCTTTGGGTGGCTCCCTTTCCTGCCATCCCCAGATAGGCCCATTTACTTGAGGTGGCTGCCAACACACAGAAAGGGGTTGCTGAAAGAGAGAAGTATCTGATTACAAAGAGCCTTAAGGGCATAAGGAGACAATAAAGATGTCACTGATGCAATGAACTGGGAGATTTCTGTACTAAAGCCTTGCCCAGCTACAGTCATTGCCTCAGAGAAGTAGGTATTGGCTTTCAAAGGCTGACTTGCTGGCTGCCATTCTCAGAGTCTGTTCATTATCAGTTCATTTCTTCAGATAATACCTCATCATGAGCATGGTGGCTAAGACAAGTTTTTACAAAGGTAAGCAATATTAGAGAAAGGATTTCCCTTTCTTTACACCTTGAAGCCTAACAGGGACACTATTTACTAGGCAGGAATCTCTCCATGGCAGGCTTGACTGAATCCCATTTTGCTAGGGACAACACTGAAGATCGTAGAAGACACTGAGTCAGGGCATTGAGTATGGGTTAGTCAAATAAACAGAGTCCAAATCGCAACTTATTTGATTAGTCACAATTTCAAGGTAACACCAAACAAGCAAATCTGATCAAGTCCCAAGTTATTCTAGTCTAATTTTCAATTATGCTTAATATTTCTGAACATTAAGTACATTGGTTGGATTCACTTTTAGCCTAGGGTTTTTTTAATATATATTTTATTTTTTTATTTTAGTTAAGTTGTGGTATCTCATGAGTTATGAAATGTATAACTGGTAATCAAAACAAAATTAAAGCAATAGAGATGTGCTATTCATCTTTCCATAAAAATCTTGTGCAATAAAATAAGCATGTCTAATTATACTCTTATCTGAATGTTGAATTACACCAAGAATTCTTTCAATTTTTAAAGTTTCTAATCAGCGTTCAAGTTACAGACTTATTTTTACAATAATTTGATTATTTGACATTCAAGTAATATAAATCTTGAGTATGAGGCACAGGAATGGAAATATAATTAAATAAATTATTTGAAAATAAACAAAAAAGAATATCATAGGAATGCAGTATTATCTCAGCATTTGTTGTATGACTTTTCCTAGCAAAGAGTGATATCCAGGTAGTCTCCTGACAATAAGGCAGGGAAAAAAAATTCCACTGGAGCCTAAGTGTGGTAAACCAACAAGCCTGTTAGGATTACACTCAGGAACATGGGTGACTCAGAAGAAGCTGCATCCTTGAAGAGCCCATTGGATCATGGATGATGACTCATGGAAACTGGATCCATGGATCCCACACATCCCACAGACAGTTGTACAAAAGTGTCTTTTCTCTCCTGGTAACTCTTTACTACTTATATAATTTTGAGGACATGCTTCCTGAATCCTGGAACTTTCTAAGCTTCCAGGGTCTCATAAGTCAGTCTTTAGCTTTCACAGTGCTAGGAATACATCACGAGACCCAGCTACACAGCAGCATACTAAACACAGACTTCCATTAACTCCATGGAATGCTGTTAGAAATCACTAAATGATGACTGCAAGCTATTTTTAATTACAAAAAGCTAAGTAATATAGGTTTGCTAATTATCATTTTAAAATACATGATTATTGGGAAGTGGCGGCTGAAATGGTGCTGGTGGGTTTAATAGCTAAATTAGTGGTTGTTTTAACTACCTACTGCTGGCCAATTAAAAAGTTGAGTGAAATCATAAAGTGGATGTTTGGGATGTCACTTTTCCTTGATATGCATTCCAAAACTGCATGTGCAGCGGTGGAGGTAGCTAAGACCAGCTTGAAGTAGCATAGAGCATGAACAATGATAACATGGGGTGGCTTATGTTCAGCTTAGTATATGATACTTTAGTTTGAAAGTAACTTAGATCTTCATCAGATCACTAATAGTGTTTCGATTTCCTTTTTTACTTGAATCAAGAATCCTTCTTCAGGAAGCCTTCCCTAGGTGCATATTAACTCCTTGAGAGTATTCACTGTCCTGGGATAATGAGATGCCTACTATATGTCTTCCTCTCATTTCTCCTCTATGATACTCATCACTCACTGGCATTATGTTTGATATTTAGATAGGGAGAGTTTGTCTGTTCATTTCACTGTCTTTTCAACTCTATTTTCCGCACTAGAAGCAAATTCTCTGAAGACAGGAATTTGAAGATTTCTCAATATGGTTTCAGTGTTGATTCTACAGACTACTTATTATTGTTGTTTGGTTTTGTATGTATGTATGTGCAAGTTCACATACATGCAGATACATATAAGCATGTGTGCGATATATGTGAAAGCCAGAGGCTAATCTCCTGTATTAGTGCTCAGAAATGGTCACCTAGCTTTTGTTGCTGCTGTTTTTTTTTTTTTTTTTGTCTTGTTTTTAAAGGTAGGACCTCTCAGTTGAACATAGTATTCACCAGTTATGCTATGGTGGTTGTCCAGTAACCCATGCCAATGCTTGTTTATATGTCCTCACTGCTAGAATTGTGATCGTGAGCCACTACGGCCAGGTACGTAAATGCTAGAGATTGAATTCAAGGCTTTATTCATGAGCTGCAAACACATTAGCAACAAGACCATCTCCACAGCCTCCAGTACTTAATGATTTGTTGAAGAAATTAAAATATTTTCCTAAATAATTAATTGGTATAAATCTTTTAGGGTCAGTGGACTACTCAGATCTCTTCAGTCCTTCCCCACTCTTCTCTCTTTGTCCCTGACCATCTACTAGGCATTAATTCCCCTCTGTGTCTTTATTTTTCAAATACCCTTTTTCCTTCTTTAATTATTGCTCATTAAATTTTTCTTTCTACCTTAGCTACCACACAGCAATGGAAACCTTTGAGTATAGAAAATCTGACTTATCTATTAAATTCAGTAATACCTACTATACAGGAATACAAATAGTTCCTGAAATGTTACAACATTTGGATATACTTTTCACCTTGCCTTGTTTTCTAAAATTTGGATAATGATGCCATAGGCTTGTGAATAGGATTGAATAAATGTGAGTACAGCATCCAGGACACAGTTTTCTACAAATTTGACAAGTATAATTATTAGCATCAAATCCTAATTGATTTCCATATTTTTCAGATCAATGAGATGAAGACCATAATTGTAGCAAGCATTTAAGGTCAAGTGTTTTTCTAAAGCCTCATCTGAAATCTGCCACAGAACCCTAAAATAAACACCATGTTTTAAGCATACAGAAAACCTCCCTTTCGAGCTTTTCTTTTTTAACTGGTGTTTTATAAAATGTATTCATCATTTTGAAATATTGATTAATTGCCTTGATTCCTTAACTTCCTAATTTAGTGTTTTGAAAAATGGTTTCCATTTTTGGCATTTATTTTGCAATATTTTATCTTCAACTGAACTTTACTTAGGTTGCATTCAGAAGATTTTATGTGACGGTGTTAGCAAACACAGTCAATATTTGGCAGTACTAGTATGCATTACCTATAAATACACTCTCCAGCATCAGTTCAGCAATCCATAACAAAAGATGGATGGTGCCATACTCTGCTGTTTCATTACATTCACACTAACATGTTGGGCTTTAATAGAAGAAATACACACATTTAATGCCCTGGATGAGATTTGAGGTAAATATCCCCAATAAAGCATACTGATGTTATTCAGTCCATATTACATATTGACACAAAGGAAAGCTGAAAACACCTCTCTTAAACTGCATGAGCTTCAAAATTGGTCCTTTGTTAGATGAAACACCATGTAGTTATGATGCTCCCACTACTCCCTTGAGTTCTTGAACCAAGTGTCTGATCTTCTAATATTTGACTTCAGCATCTTTTCAGCTAATGACAACTCATCTATTAGTTATTGGTGTGCAAATACCCTATAAGCTGAAGAGAGCTTGTGCATACAGCTAATTCCCTTTTTCTATGAATTTCATTGGTATATCATTAATGATTACATGGAAGTCAGAACTGTGAGGTCTGGTAGTAACCATCCTGATCCTGTCCTTGGGTTTATAATTGCAAAGTGTCCTATACCGTTCAGATATAATTCCATGTTTTTATTTAACTTTAATATTTACATTTGTGTGTTATTTTGCATACAGACCTCAGATATATATCATAGTAGAGTAGATATATGAACAATTTTATATGCTTCCTCATTTACATTCGATGCTTATATTCACATCCAAGGGGAAACATTTTGAAAACAAAAACAAAAACAAACAAACAAAAATCAACTACAAGGCAATCTACTTCTTTCTTGCTCCTGACATCCTTTATAAAGTTTCTACCTGTAGTTCAGATGTGTAAATGGACATTAGCATCTCTTTGGTAGGCTTTGAAATATATTAAGGTTCAAGGCCCACTATAATCATGAAAGCTCATTTGGGTTGAAATCTGGAAAATCTACTTAAAGTGAGAAAAAGTCTGAGGAGATCAGCAGAAAAATAGAATTTAAATATCCTATGTGTAATATAGAGCCAGTGTATGACTAAATATAAATAGCACTAAAGGGAAAAGACCACATATACATTGCTAGAGGGAAATTTCATGTGGCCACTTTGGATAATTGTCCCCTAAATCTAACCCCACACTATCTACCTGAATAAACAGGTCATGGTTCTAAAGATTTTTCTTTCATGCTAGCCAAAGTCACTCAGTGAACTAAAAAACTAGAACAATTGAAAAACCCCTGTCCCACAGTCATCCATACTTAAGTATACATACCTTTATAGAAGAAAAAGTCATCAGCAATACAACCATAGAGAATTTATGTAATTTTTCTTCTTGATCTCTTTCTTTTCAATCTGTCATAGACCCCCCACACGCACATATGTGTGCAAATGTCTATGTATAGAAATACTCTATAGCTTCAAATGTATTTTGTAAGCAAAGGGGATTCTGCTGCATATGATGTTTAATTTGTGATATGAGCTCTATATGAACATATAATAATAATTACTTTGTAAGTTCAACTTAAATCAGGATCATTCTTATAACAGTTTTAAGTAATATAAGGATATTGTTAATATCTCATATTTTTAGCATCTAGATAGAGTAGGTGCTCTTTATGAGATCTATACTCTTCTTGGAGGAAACTTTGATTTAAACTCTAGTCCTTCTTACCTTTATAAACAGCAGAGGGATGAGAATGGAAGGAATGGGAGGAGAACAGAGAAATTTATGTGAACTATAAATATTTTTATTAAAATTTATGAGTCTCCAAAACAGTTTCCTTGGCCAAATTCTATTTTTAAAACATTTTCTTACTCCATAGAAAAATGCTTTGAAATAAGACCCTTTACAGAGACCTAAAGAGAACAAAATCAAAAGAGAGAAACTTCCTTTTGTTTTCCTCAAAAGTTAAAAAACAGAAGTTGGAGGATAGTGAAGCTATTGAATATTGAAGTAGAAAATTCTGAGAAGATGTAGATCTCACACAAAGCACCCTCTGTACCTGGAAGCTAAAAATACGGGATATTAACAATACCTTTGTCACCCTGCTGAACCCTGCTTTGCATAAGGAGAAGATCATCTGACAGTCCATGCATATTCAAAATTGGAAAAATGTTAATTGAGAGTGAGCATTCATAATTTCTTAATTTCCAGACTGAATATTGCTTTGAATTGGTTGGCCTTTACAAGCATCCTTATTCTTTCTTTGTGTCGAGAAAATTTAAGTGCACTGGCCACACTTTCCTAGTTAGTCATGGATATTTTAATGTTTAAGTAATACATATGGGTGCATTAATTAAAATGATAATTTACCGATAAGTTCCAATTTTTTAGAGAAAAATAGAACTTTCCAAGCAAATTAATTTTATAATTATTAACTACATCCACTTCCAATGAAGGAGCATGGGAAATTAATGTGTCCAAACCAATGTGAGAGCAACAGTCAAACTTAAGACATTTAAACACAATTTCACACGTGCTCACATAATATGTGAATTTTAAGAACCATTTTCATAATTCTTTTTTCCTACTAATTTGGATAAGGAAAAGATAAGTATAAAGTCATTTTTTGGTCATATTTATAAAAACTAGATGAAATGGATGATGGCATAAACTTACTTGTCCTAGTCTATGTCACACACACACACACACACACACACACACACACACACACACACACACACATAATACTTAAGCCTTCCTTATGTTCATAGGCAGTAACAGTTTATAAGAACTGAATAGGATTGAAGAGAAAACTGAATCTAGAGAAATGTCCAGAGACCTACAAGACTGACCCCAACTAACAATTTGAGCAACAGTGGAAAGGCTACCATAAATGCCCTTCCCTGATAATGAGATCGACGACTAACTTATCCACCATCATAGAGTTCTCATCTAGTAGCTGAAGGAAACAAAAGCAAACACCCACAACTAAACACTGAGTTGAACTGGAATCTAGTTGCAGAGAGGAAGGACAAGATCAGGCTGCAGAAACATATAGAGACAGCTGATCTGAACAAGCAGGAGCTAATGGGCCCCCAGATTGATAGGGAGGAACCCAGCATAGGACTGACTCAGACCCCCTGAACGTGGGTCTCAGCTAGAAGGCTTGAGCAGTCTAAGGGACTTCAGACAGTAGGACCAGGATGTATTTCTGGTGCAAAAAGGACTTTGGGAGCACATCCCCCCTGGAGGAGTACTCCCTTAACCTAGAAACAGGAGAGAAGGCCTAGTTCCTACTCCAAATAACTTGACAGATTTAGATGACCCCTCCTGGAAGGCATCACCCTACATGTGGAGTGGGGATGGGGTGGGAGGGGAGGGAGGTCAGGAAGCATGAGAGAGTGGGAGAGACAGAAAGAGGGAGGAAGGGAGAGGGAACTGGGATCGGTATGTAAAATAAAAATACAAAAATAAATAAATATAAAAAAGAACCGAATACATTGTGCAGTATATTTGAAATGTGTGTTTGTGTGTGTGTGTGTGTGTGTGTGTGTGTGTGTGTCCAAACAGAAATAATTCTGAAATTGTTATACAGTGTCTTAATTCTACCAAGCATCCTAGTTTCAAAAAACTTTTTTTCTTTCTTTCTTTCTTTTCTTTTTTTTTTTTTTACATCATAAACTCCCCCATACTCTAAATTCAGGACTATATACTTGAACCTCATGCCCCTAGAAAATGTAATAGACGTGTGTCAAAATGAGCCTAGGAGAACAAATGATTGAGTTTTTCTTGTGTTTTAAACAGAAGGCAGGAAAGTGAAATGCTCTTCACTGAAGACACATGATACCACAGACTGAAGTAAACTGCAGCAAACAAGAATGGCAACTAACATTTAAGGGGGAAAAAATCACAGAGGAAAAGGCAAAGTGCAGAGAAAAGGAACCCTTCTACAGAATAGGAATCGGAATGAGTTTGATGACTTTAATTAAATGTAAAGGAAATAGTGGGAGGCAAAGAAAAACTTCAATAATGCAAGCATAAGACTGTCTCAGAAGGTGACAGAACTTAATCCTATCAACATCTCATTTGCATAGCCATAGTAAAAAATAACAATGGTATTTTTGTGACCAAAAATATATGCAAAGCAGCCATTGTGATAGTTCAGTTGCTATTTTTGAAATGGAAATTTCCTTTCAATTTGAAATAGCTCCTTCTTCAAAACACCAAAAGGCATCAGCATCTACTTTAGTGATTTTTTTTTCTTCTTCTTTGCTTTCTTTTTTTTTCCTCCCCAGTGTGATATGGAGGATTTAACTATAGTATTCCCTTCAGAAGAAAAAAAGAAAATAACAAAACATAACAAAAAAACCCTTATACCTCTCTTTCAAAAATAGGATAGATTCTTCTTCTGTGTAGTTGAGATTATTATAAACAGCTGAAATGACTAATTAAAAAAAAACCCGCACTGGTGCAATAAATTGACATAGCTAGGACAGTTTTCTACTCACTACAAAGGAGGAAAGATGTAAATCCTGGGTGGGTAAAAACATGTGTTCATTGGAAATGTGAGATAACTTTACCATAACACCACAGAAATAATCTGATTGTTTATTATCTGTGACTCCTCTGTGAATGGCTGTATGAAGTCATATTCTTGATTGTGTGCTGCCTGCCATTCAGCACTAACATTTTAATAATAAAAAAATGTTAAATATCAAAGTAATAGATGAGCATTCCTCTAAAAGCCAATTTCATTAAATACCATCGGTATTAATCTTTCTAAATCTTAATTACAGCCTTTTGACATATCACCCCCCTATTTGACCTTTTCTGCTCAATTCTGGTAAGGAACTGTAGGACAGACAGGGATACCAACTCCTGAAAACCCAACACAGAGCATCATTCTAATGCTATTGAGTAAATGGGGATGCTGACCCAAATTATATTTTCAGCCAAGAGTCAAGGAGTTCAGATATTTCTAATCAAGCAAGATCTCCCTTCCCTATTTCAAAATTAAGGCATTCCAAGCAAGAGACCCAGAAGCCTTGTCATATAAAGTTCTAAAAAGTAGGACTTTAAAAAAAAAATCAGAATGAAACTTCCTTTGCTAGAGATGTGCCACAAAATTTAAAAACAATTAGAAATGGCAGCCTGCAATCGAACACACTCAAGTTCCATTGAGAAGAGTAGGAGCTGGCAGTTTCTGGATTAAAAAAGTAATGACTTTGCTACTAAGGCACACTTACACCAATCAATAGCACTGAAGCATCCTTATTTTGTTAGATTCACTTCATCAGCACTAGAAAAGGGGCTGAAGAACCTTGCCCCCAAGAACACAAAGGGTTTTTCCTGCAATGCACCAGGAACTTAGATGATAAGTCAGTTATCTTTCCCCCAGTCTTCAGTACATTTTAATGCAGTTTATCTCTTTATCTATTCAATATTTGTCCCCACCCCCCACTTGTTTCCCTTTTCCAGTTACACCATCAGCATGCTATTATGTTTACTGGACTAGTTTGTCCTTTTTGTTTTGTTTTGTTTTCATACTATTACACAGACTAGAAAATTGATTCACTAGAGTAAAGCCATATTTAGCAATTTAAGGAATTTTTAAGTTACGCCGTGTGATGCATCTCCTGTCATATATATTTAAATGGAATGATGTAGGACATTATTATAGGATGACAAATCACCATTATTAGAAAATTATGACAGCCTTAGAATTCAGAGTACATCCGTAAAACAGCAACAAGGAGACAACCAGAACCTAAACTACCTGGGAGGTAGCCTATGCTTGCAGGTATACAAAATTGAGCCTTGGTGGGTGTTTAAAAGATGCTTATGATAGTGTCTTTTAAATAAAAGTGTGATTAATGACTTTCTTCTTTCCATATGGGAGATAGGCAAAGAAGAGTTGTCAAGGAAGAGAGTAAAATCCATCATGTCTGGATTTTGAAACTTACAATGTTGCTTCTGTAAGCTTGCCCCAAGGAGACCAAAAATAGAGAATTGTGTTAAGAAAGTGTTTCCTTCAGTTTCGGCATCATGGCTTTCTTTAATTCTGAACTTTTGTAGCTTTAGAAACCAAAAAACATAAGAAAAGAGAATACTCTGCAGGCTAGTAGGTATCCATGATATAAAAGTACTACACCCTGATGTTGGAAAACCATCTACCCCCTTGAAGCAGTGTCCTACATGTATGAAATCCTACAATTCACTTGTCTGGATCATCCTCATTTCCCATGCTGCACATTTTCAAAGGTGAAAATCCACAAGCACCATTGACTAGTTCAAAACCCCATGACTGTTGTTTTCTGCTATTCTAGCTATTGATTTGGTGTTAGGCATACATGGTATTAGTCAATTTACAAATGTTATTTTATTTAATTTCATGGTAACAGTTATTAATGGAGAGAGTAAGCATAGGTCCCCTGGATTCATAATCCATGTAATAAAAACTAACCACTGCACTCTACCTGACATTGTTTTTAGTTTGGGTTGATTTCTTCCTGGCCTGGAAACTTAGACCCTATGAAACATTTATCTGGGATCACTGAACTGATGAGCTGGTTGCCACATTTGCCTGCCTTTTGGGGTGTTGTTGAGGGAGGTCATTGTAGAGGGGACAGTTCTCAGAGGAAGGGACTATTGCAAAAGCAGTCAGAGCTGGAAAATGAGTTTCAGAAAATGTCTTGGGATCCATTGGAATGAAAGCACAGGAGGTGATTTCCTTGGGCTCCTGCAGTCCCAATTCTTCTTGTTAGTTCGAATGTGGAACATTATTTCCATAATGCACATTAATAAGGCAATTTTCTTGGAAAAATAAATCGGGCTGCTTGCTTGACTCATTCAACTCAATTTCCATGGGAATTCAGTGTACTTTGAAGAAGGATAGAGCCCTTCCATGCCAATGCTCTTAACTTAGAGGGTCACTGCTAAACTTTAACATATATTTTTATAAGTTCTGTTAATCATCAGTGTGGAGCAAACAGCCTCATGGCTCTGTAGGCCCCCCGGGTTTATGTGCTCATGTTGTGCTAGTCATGTTGCATTAGGTGCCGCTGCTAAGAGCAACTTAGGTTATGGATGCATCATAATGAGATACATGGAGGAAGTGACAGGTGGGTCACAAGAAATTCAGTGACTTGAAGTTATAGAGAAATGATTCCGAAGGAGATATAGTCCCCTCAACATACTGAAATGGCAGAGCTTTAACTATTTTATTCTAAGCATGTTTACCAGATGCATGGAAGGGTATACACAAGAATGAACTCACAGTGATCCTTCCATTTGAAGGCTGATAACCAAGAGAGATGGAAAGACACATGTGCAGAAGAGCACAACAATTATTATGCAGTGCTTCTGAGCATGGGTTTGTATTCTGAAGGACTCAGAAAAGTGTTCTGTCACTGCATTTGTTAGCTGTGAGGTCACAGTCAAGTTGCTAATAGTTTTAAAGGTTCAGTTTTCTTATCTGGCAGATGGGACCAGTGTAACTAATCCCACAAGGCTTCTTTAAACAGCAAGTGAGAACAAGGACTTTTCATAATAATCACTGTATGTACTGATTTTTTTTTGAAATATCTGAAAGGATGTTAAGACATGAGGTATGCTCAGTAGATTAATAGAGGATATTGTACAGAGCAGTGAGTGTAGAGGGAACATCTCTACTTTGGTCGGTATTCTCTTGTGTATTAGAAGGCAGCACACTAAATGTAAAACTAAGAGTAGGCAGGAAGTAAATAGAAATAAATAGTATGGATGATATAAAAAACAGAGTAGACAATTCCATACACCAAAGAAATAGGGATGTATGAATATAAGGCGTTAAATTTAGATGCTGACCTTAATAGGGAAAGCTATCTAACAACCTATGAACAATGTTACTTCTAGTGGTCACATAGTCTACCAGACTATAAATAAGTATTGTCCTAAATGACTGGTGCTAATGAAAATACTGATTGGTTGATAGCAGGGCAAAAAGAGATTGAACAAGACATTCTGACAGAAAGAGAATGATGGGAGCAGGAAGGGAAGAGTCAGGGGAGTCATGAGAAATTCTAGCCAGTCCACTACCAAGCAAGCAGGACATATAAAAGATGATGTAGCAAGCCATGAGTCACATGGCAAAGCATAAATAGAAATATGGGTTAATTTAAATGTAAGTGTTAGCTAGTAACAAGCCTGAGCTATCAGCCAAGCATTTGTAATTTATAATCAGTTTCTGAGTCAGTTACTTGGAAAGAAGTGAGCAGGACAGAAATATCTGTTTGCACATGACACCCAACATGGGGCTAAAATTTCCACATAAAAACTGACAAAGCTTAGAAAAGAATTCTAGACACACAAAAGCAGAGTCAAGCTTGACTTCTTGGTAGCTACCTTTGTCTCAGTGGGCTCTATTTGCTGCAGTAAGCAGAGGCAAGACTCCTTTAAGAGATGGCTTCCTGGCTGGGTGCAAGCAGTAAAAATATGAAGCTCTTCTAAGATGCCCTACTAATGAGTAGCATGAGCAGCCAGCAGCATGCTACTCACTAGTATCATAGACTTAGAAATTTGTGTTGGGGCAGTAAACATGGCTCCTAGAACTAGTATGGAGCATACCTCTGTCATGAGACTAGATTCTCAGTAAACCAAGGCGGAAAAGCCAACACCAGCACCCATGATCCACAGTAAGAATAGACTCAGATGAAAAGACTCTAAGACTCTATAAATGGGTCACAATGTGTAGGCTTGGGAGAGTGTATATATATATATATATATATATATATATATATATATATATATTAATATAAAAGCCATATAAAGCTTGAAAATATACAGAAATTCTAGATACAGCATGTTATTTTGTTGTCTTTATTTTTTTGAATGCAAATAAATAGATGATAACTGCTAAGTGACATATGACAATAAAAAACTGCTAGATTAAGCCAACTTATTTATTTTTAAACTATCTTGACTTCAAAATTTAAGACAAACGATAAGTTACTTTGAGAAGGAGGTTTTGCTTTTATTTCCATAGAAAATGAGTGGCTCTGCAGTCATTCTGGGTTAAAAGGAAATCATATTTGATCAAGGAAGACTGACTGAAAAAAATCCCTGATGAAAATAGATGACCCAGATAATCCAACATTTCAGAATACTTCTCTTGTACTTTCCTCTGAGTTCTTCATCCAGAACAGCTTCAAAGCATGCTGACTAAGATGATTCAGTCTCACAGAATATTTCATTCAGGACATGGCCATAATCCTAAATTTTAGTTGGATTTCCCAAAGATTACCAGTGACCCTAATGAACTCAAAATAGCCTAGAGAACTACACCCACATTCCCCAAAATAAATTTTGGATATTTGTAATTGTTTAGGGGCTTAGTGACAAGTTGTTATTGGTAATGGTCATTAAGAAAGTTGATTATATTTAAAGATCTCTTTCTGAAAAGAAATGGAAGGGATATAACACTGATAGAATAAAAGGGTAGACCACTGAATCTACTTTCACCCAAAAATAAAACAACTGTTTATCTCAAAATATTTTATATATAGACTTGTTTTTTTTATATAAATTTAAAGTTATTTCTCTTATGCTGTATGTGTGTTTCTATTCTTATTTGGTATATTGTGCCTAAGCAGCTCATTGAAAAAGTTAAGAAATAGTGAGAAATTTCTAAAAGGCAAAGAACACAGTCAACAAGACTAAATGACAGCCCACAGACTAGGAAAGTATCTTCATCAACCCCACAGCTGACAAAGATTTGATCTCCAAAATATATAAAGGACTCAAGAAACTAGTCACCAAAACACCAAATAACACTATTAAAAATTGGGGTAGAGAACTGAATAGAGAGTTCTCAATAGAGGAATCCAAAATGGTTGAAAGATACTTAAGAAAGTGATCAACATCCTTAGGCAGCAGAGAAATGAAAATTAAAACAACTCTGAGCTACCATCTTACTTTTACCAGATTGGCAAAAATTAGAAACACAATGACAGCTTATTTTTCAGAGGATGTGGAGAAAGGGGAACACTCCTCCACTGCTGGTGGGGTGTAAACTTGTACAGCCATTTTGGAGATCAGTATGGTGGTTCCTCAGGAAAATTGGAATCAGTCTACTACAGGACCTGGCAATTCCACTCTTAGGCATATATCCAAATAATCCATATCCATGCAACGAAGACATCTGTTCAACTATGTTCATAGCAGCATTATTTGTAAAAGCAAGAACCTAGAAGCAACCTAGATGCCCTTCAACAGAAGAATGGATAAAGAAGATGTGGCACATTTACACAATGGAATACTACTCAGCAGGAAAAAAAATACAATGGAATCTTTAAATTCACAGGCAAATGGATGGAACTTTAAAAAAAAAATATCCTGTGTGAGGTAACCCAGTCACAAAAAGAGGAACATGGTATGTACTTGCTCATATAATGATCTGTAATATATAAA
This sequence comes from Cricetiscus sungorus, assembly GCA_030556225.1. Classification (NCBI taxonomy): domain Eukaryota; kingdom Metazoa; phylum Chordata; class Mammalia; order Rodentia; family Cricetidae; genus Cricetiscus; species Cricetiscus sungorus. The sequence goes on from JANBXA010000069.1 coordinate 19,448,261, forward strand.
CAGCCTAAAATTCACACTGCCAGAGATATTAGGATACAAGGAGGAACCTAAAAGATTCATATAAGATCCCTCACAGAAGAGGAAAGGAGCAAGATCTCCTGAGCATATTGGAAGTGGGGTGAGGGAGGCAGTGAATGGAGAGGGAGTTAGGAGAAAAAGAAGGGGAGGAAAGGAGAACATGTGGGAGTAGGAAGATTGAGTCTGGGACAAATAGACAAGAACAAGAGAGAGAGAGAGAGAGAGAGAGAGAGAGAGAGAGAGAGAGAGAGAGAGAGAGAGAGAGAGAGCATACTAGAGGGAGCTGTTTGAAGAGAAAACTGACTCTAGAGAAATGTCCAGAGACCTACAAGGATGACCCCTACTAACAATCTGAGCAACAGTGGAAAGGCTACCTTAAATGACCTTCCATGATAGTGAGATTGATAACTAACTTAAATGCCATCATACAGCCCTCATCTAATAGTTGATGGAAACAGAATTAGACACCCACAGCTAAACACTGAGAGGAATTCCTGGAATCCAGTTGCAGAGAGGGAGGAGTGATAAGAAAAGAAGTGGAGACCAGGCTACAGAAACCCATAAAGACAGCTGACCTGAACAAGGGGAAGCTAATGGACTGAACATGCATCTCAGTTAGAAGGCCTGGGCAGTCTAAGGGACCTCTGAGTGGAACCAGGATGTATCCCTGGTGCATGAAAGGACTTTGGGAGCACATTCCCCTTGGAGGGATACTCCTTTAGCCTAAAGGCAGGAGGGAGGGCTAGTCCCTACTCCAAATGACTTGACAGATTGTGAAGATCCCTCCTGGAAGGCATCACCCTCCTTGTAGAGTAGGGTGGGGGAATGGGATGGGAGTGGGGTTAGGGGGCATGAGAGGAAGGGAGGGAGGGAGGAAGGGTAAGGGAACTAGGATCTATATGTAAAATAAGAAAAAAATAATACATATAAAACAGCAATCCTAAAAAAAAGAAATACAGGTAAATAGTCATATATAATAGTAAAACTTATAGTCATATTAGTTATATTTTTAAGGTTAAACAGATATATTTCATATAGACAGGTAATCTTCGAATACTTCAAATAGCTACAGAATATGGAATACATCATTTTTTAATAACATAAATTTACTAATAATAGTGAAACATGTGTGTTTCTTGCAACATCAATCTACTTTACAGAAGATGATGGACATCAAAGAAATTCTGTTACGGAGTTTGTTTTCTTTATGGCAAAAGCTAACCTTGTGGGCAAAGAAACTTCCCTTGCATCAATTGCTGACAATACATCGTTCAAACTGGACCAATAAGACACAAAAATGATGATGGCCAAAACTTACCAAGACAAAGTAAGACAGTCATTCTGAATCTCCTGATCCACAGGAAAGTCTGTCATATATGCTAGGCCTGTGGGTCACAGTTGGATGTAGCAATGTTACAGAGAAAACTTGGGTGACTGTCCAGGCAGCCTGATGTCACTGCCATTAAATAACATTTTATTGTTCTGGGATTTGATTGAGTTGAAGACTAGATAATTATAGTTTCCCTTAGTTATGATAAAAGGTAAATTAGGTGCAAAAACTTTAAACTCACAAAAATAGTATTTTCTCTAGTTTTGTCAAATACAAATAAAATATTGTAACTGTAATTCTTAATAAATGTTTTTGTTATATATAATTTTACTATGCTAAGTTTAAAACCTTTCCTTAAAAGTTGAAACACTGTGGATTATGCTCATTGTTAAATAAAAAAAATACTGATTGGTTAATATCAGGGCAAGAAGAGCCTGGGCAAAACAACCTGTTGCATAGAGAATGGTGGAAGGAGGAAGGACAGAGTCATGGGAGTCACAGAGATGCCAGCCAGTCAGCTGCTGCTGAGCAAGCAGGACATGTTAAAAATGAAGTAACAAGGCAGGAGTCACATGGCAAAGCATGAATAGAATTAAGAGTTTAAGTGTAGAGTTAGCTAGTAACAGGCTGAGCTATCAGCTGAGTATTTATCATTCATATTCAGCCTCTGAGTGAGTTATTTGGAAATATGTTGATGGGAGAGAAACACTGATTTACAGACTATAGTTTCTTAAGAAGTGGTTTTATATATGTAAAAGCTTGGGTAAATCAAAGTTAATAGATGTTTTAGTTATAAGATCTTCTAAAGGCTTCTTTAAAGTCAGTGTAGCACCCTTAGTATCAAAAAAAATACAAATGAAATGAATTTCATCTCGCCCAATCAGATTGACTAACATAAGAGACACAAGCAAAAAGAACAAGTGACAACAAAGAAGGGTAAAAATCTAGAGAAAATGGAAGAGTTCCTTCAGATGGGAATGTATATCAGTTCAACCCCTGTAGAAATCAACATGGACATTACTCAAAAACTTAAAAAAATCCTGCATACACACTGAAGAACTCTAAGGAAACATGCTCTAGAAATACTTGCCTATTCATTTTTAACTCAGTAGCATCCATAGGTAAGAATCAAAACAGGCCTAAATAGATGCCCAGCATTAGATACATGAATAGTGAAACAGCAAAAGAAAGAAATCAACATTTACAGGAAAAAAAAAAAACTGAGGTCACAGGAAAGCATTCTATAAAGTCAATAGTTGGATAAACTCAGAAAAAGATTTCACAGTTCTCTCATATGTAGATTCAAGATTATATTTTCTGCTATTTTATTCAAAGAATAGCAAAGAATTAAGAGTAACCTCACTGTCTATTAACAGATGAATAGATAGCAAAGTTAAAATGGAATACTACCCAGCTCTAAAGAAAACTGAAGTTAAAACTTCGAGCCAAAATTGTACATAGAATATATAATATTAAGTGAGGACACACCATTTCAGAAAAAAGAAATCACATGTCCTACCTCATATTCAGAATCTAGTATGTGACATATGTATATAGTTAAACAAATGCATATATTTAGGAAAACCTAAATATAAGGGGATGAAGAAAAGTGAATGAAGATAATAGACAGGAGTTACAAAAAAGGAATATAAAGCAAAATAATTAGTCTAGTTCTAATTCTGCCATGTTTTTTTTTTTTCGGGGGAATTGTGAAAGGTAAGTGCATAAACATATTTGATATTGAAAATATAAAATTTAAAAAAGCTTCATAGTATCCATTTTGAATGCCAGCACTGAGTTTATATAAGCTCATTAAGTTATACAATCTTTTGTTCTGGCTAATTTTGGTGTATAATTTTTTGCAAGTTTCTATAATAAAGCTTCATAATATTTGCATGATCGTTTCTCTATAGATATAGGGTCACAGCACTGGAGAATAGCAGGACGGCAAGAGGAAAAAGGGTAGTGGAATCCCGGGCGAAATAAAATTCAAAGAGGGATGTTGGAGGTGAGGAGGAAGGCAAGCAGGGGTGAACAGAGCAATGGGAGATTAGATTGAGAAGGAAGTTTCAAAAACAACCAAGTGTATGTGAAAATGTCATGATAAAATCCACAGTACTCCAACTAAAACGTATTACATTTTTAATCCAGTAATAGTTTAGGACTGGGTATGCAGCCCTAAATTACTAAGCAATGAAATATTTTCTTGTGGTCACTAGGAAAGTACAGAACTTGAGCACACCAAGCACAATTATTCACTTCACATGTAGCAAGTTCATTGGGGTATAAAGTCCAATTACTTAATTGGCATGGACCAAATGGTTCCAGCATTTCAACATTGTAGAGCACACTTCTCTAGCACCATTTCACTTTAACTTTTAATGATTCTCAATATTAATGCTTTTCTCTTTGGAATATTTTGTGCAGGCTTTGGAGAAACATCCCTGCCTTTATGGAACTAGGAATCCCATTGTGCTCTCCCAATTAGACCATAAACAGGACAGTTAGAGATTTACTAAACACACCTGATCTCAATCATGAAATAGCTACAATTCAGATCCCTAGCCTGAGGCCATTAAAGTCAAGAGCTCAGTTAATAAATATAGAGAAATCAGAATGGTGCGGTACAATGGGAAAAGGTAAGACATCAGAATCTCCTTTTTTTTTTTTTTTTGTTTGTTTGTTTGGTTGGTTTTTTTTTTTCTTCTTTTTGCTGCATTATGAAAGGTAACAGGCCCATGAAATAAGACTAAAAAATTGTTGTATAGTTTTTTGTTTCCATGGTCTCAATTCCCTAGGTGGCTTGAGGAAATTCCTGTTTGTTAAAAGGGGAGATACTCTTATCTTTGGCAAGAGGAACTTTGGCCTTCCATTAACATATGACTGTGCCTATTAACTTGTCAAGGTCAAGAATAGCTTTTTCAATATCTGATCTCAAGCCATACCCAAGATCGCATGCCCTTTGTCTCCTATTTCGTCCTATATACAACTGTAGCATATAAAAGGTGTGTTCTTTTTTCAGCTAAACAATGTTGGCAACCATCCTGATTCACCATCAGATCATTTGTGTCCATCTCTTCCTTTCCCTCACCCTCCAAACCATCACCAAAGCAGGTGTCTTACATTTAACATTTCACGGACTGTTGATTTCAACCCTGACTTGCTCAGTCTCTCTTCTTGCTTACTCAAAAATGCCTTGTGTACAATCTATTCTATTCTGGATAAACTGTGAAGTTACTACTTTGGGAAGTTACAACTTTAAAATAATTCTGAGTCATGATCAACATTCCTTTAAAACTGGCTCAATTTTAAAATTAGATCTCATGTACACACATTTATATATACAAGGTGTAGTGGGTGATAAAATACACAATTCACGGGTGAAAAAATGTTGCAAGTCATTATGATATCTGAATTTATTTTCTAACAAGTATACCAAGTGGACTTCACATAATGGTGATTTTATTTTTCTCCCAACCCCCATGATGTCCATCATGAGACTCATCTTGACCTTAGTTGCCATGAGAAACTAGTGTAGGCTTCTAAAATTATTCATGCTTATTCCTAATTTGAATGAGTTGTTTTCTTCCTAGCACCACAATCTAGCCTGTCTCTTTATATTTTTTTTATTATTAACAAATAAAGGATAGTGACTCAGTTCAGAATACTTTGACTTGCACACACTTTAGCATCTGCTAAGATGCCATCATTACACACACAGGAGATATAACGCCTGCTTTACAATGGCCACTGTGAATTTGAGCTTAGGCTGTGGCTGAAATGAAAGCCTTCTGCCTCCTGTGATTTACAATCATCTATAAATAAAAACCTATTTTAAAAGAGACATTTCCAATGAAAGAGAAAAAAACACTTCAACTGTCAGAAAACAGCATTGTGAACATAGACAGAGCATATTTAGTCTTAATGTGGAATGACCATTAAAAGCTAAGGGTCTCTTTTCATAATGCAGCCGTCTTTGACAGGCAGCTGTGTGAAAGAAAAGCTTGCTTTAATGTGAGCAGAGCGTGAGGCACTCTGCCGACACTCAATCAATAATTGTGGAATGAATGTTGAAAGCCTATTTTTCTGTTCCTACTGGTAGACAAGTGTTCTTGTTTTTATTTTCTTTCCTGTTTATTTGTTAGTTGCTTTTCCTGCCCAGCATCCCTCTGCCCTCTGTCAGAAAAGCACATGAATTTAGTAGGGAATTGGTCTAGAGTTTCTGCAGACACTGGTATGTGTTCTAGCAAGGCACACCCATACACTAGACAAAAGCAGAAACCAAGATCAGCCCCCCCAACCAAAAAGAGGGAAGCCATGTGGTCCAGTCAGTTCCCTAGAGTGCTACAGAAATCCTGTTGTCTAGGTTCATCAGAGGTATCCCATATCCTGTGTTTTCTAGTGTTTGACTAGGCAGTTGCCAAGTTTTAAAGTGTTCTGCACTCACTGACTACTTAAAATCTAAAGTTAAAATAATATACCACCAAATACTCAGTGTGTGTGTGTGTGTGTGTGTGTGTCCATCTCCTAATAGTGAGAAAAAAAAGTGAACTTTGGAGAAGAGGCAACTGAAGCACCTTGGATACCAAGGAAGTCTTCCAGCCCTACTTTCCTCAAACCAGCATTGTTCATGAAAAGGGATCTTTTTGGATCCCTCAAACTGACCATCTTTCTCCTTCCAAAGAGCTCAATCTCAGAGGTGCTAGAGAGGTCTGACTCTCACCCTTGAATGCCTTTTGTAGTAGTTTATCTTTTTTTTTCTATTTAGTGTTCAAATTGCAACTTCAGTGTTGGAATGCATCATCAGTAAACTTACTGAAGCAGACATTTCCACAGTCATTGAATCAAAACACTGTGGAATGGTTTTCTTTGATTACAAGGTTACATGATGGCACTTAGAAGTTGCTACCTCCTAATTCTAAGACTCAGGACCAGATCAGAGGCAAATGCTCTAGCATTTCTAACAAGTCCCCTTCCTGTCTGCTGCTGTAAAGTTTCTAAGCATAAGAATGAGATATGGGGTGGATATGATAGTACACACTATACTGGTTCTTGGAGCCTTGGAGCAGGATTTCCAAATTGAGACTATCCTGAGCTGCATAAAGACAACCTGGACTGAATAACAACACCTTATCTCTAAAAGCAGATATAGAGATCGAGATGGACAGGAAGAGGGTAATGGACACAGAGGGAGAAGAAAGGGGAGAAGGAGACGTGAGAGCAAGCAGGGAGTAGAGCAATGGCTCAGAGGGTAAGGGATGGATGATTGTGTGCCAAGAAATCATTAACTGATTTCCTTTTGTATTCTCCCTCTGTAGAAATAGAAGAGGTATATGGCATGATTTTAAGTTACAGATGAAAATTAAAGTGTCCATTTATAAGTTCCCCAACTGACATAAGAAAAGTCTGGTAATGTAAGGATGGAAAAATTTAGCCTACCTCTCCACTGACCCCAGGAAGCTAGAAGTTTAAATCCCAGACCCTGTCCCGGCAGTGAGTGAACACAGGAAATGAGCCTTGTCACCCCACCCAGGAGCCCGTGCAAAAGCAGACTTCCTGGGCTGAACGCAAGCTTGGATAGTTTAAATTGATTGGTCCTCACTGGATGCTATGAGATGATTGGTAGCGATGAACAGGCTTTGTTGTAACCCTATAAAAGCTGTCTCAATTCTGTACCCAGAGTTCCCAGTCCTCTACCCCCATGTGGAGTATAGCTGTGGGCCCCAGTGCACTCGGAATATAAAAGACCTTACGCTTTTGTATCAAGACCGCTTCTCGTGAGTGATTGGGGGGGGGCGCTTTTCCTGAGTGGGATCGTGAAGGTCCAAGCTCTCTGGGTCTTTCAGTAACACAGTATGTCTGAGAACTCTCAGTGCAGTATAGGCATCAGTGATACAGACTTCAGATAGCAGTTTATGATTTAAACAGCCTTGAGTCCCCTGGCTCACACCTCACCTCTATGCTCTATAGAATTCCTACTAAGGAGGTAATATGGATGTCACTGCTCCTGCCCTTGCTTATGCCCAAAGGTGCTCACTTCACCTTGACTTGGGCTTATTGTTTAACTTCCCAATTAAATTCATGATCCATGCAATTTATACTCTGTAGTCTGGGATTGGCTCTCAAAAGCAGGACTTATCTCTTTGACCACTCAAATATATCTTGAACAAGACTCAGACAAAATCCACTTGATTTCTCTCTAAAGCCTATATATTAACATCCCAATAGTCCAAATAAAATAACTTGGGATTGCAATTGAATTATACATTAATTCCACACTATTTTATTTTTAATTAATGTCACAACAGACTGGTTTCTATTGGCTGTGGTCATAATAAAGCCTGACTTGGAATTATAGTTCTCTTGTCTTTTAACATTGCTCAGTGGATTAGAATGTCTTTACCCCACCTCTTTTCCTAGTGTATTGCACCAAGTGGATTAAAACTTCAAATGCTACAAAGACACAAAATTACTCTTCTAAAACATCCAAGAAGGTGTAATTATCACTCAGGGTTTTCTTTTTTTTTTTAATGGTTAGACAGTCTGGACAATGTGTTTTCTCTTGAAGAGAGAATGAAAACATATATATTCAGTGAACATGTAATACTCTTCAGTGTCTCACCTATCAATTTTCTTTGGATGTTTAAAAATCCTCAGTGTGACTTAAACTTTATGAAATGTGCTCGCCGACATCTAAATAAAGTACAACAAATATATATGCTGAATGTTTTATGTCGACCGAAACAGATAATTGTCTAATGAAAAGGTTATCCACTTGTTAAGTCTGTCACTGCGATAATTTCTATTACTTCTAAGATACAGATTTGGCTGTGTCTTCAAAGAGTTTGAATTTTATGTTGACTGGAATTCATCCATGGTATTACTGTGTTCTATTACTAGATTATGGTGTCTAATTTATAAAGTCAATTTACATGCAAAGCTTTTGTGTTCTTTGTACTACTAAATTCCTCACAATACATTTATATTTCCTTTGTGAACTCACTTCCTCTCTCTGAGCTATTCAACACATATCTTTTTAAACAAAAGAAACTAATTTATATGGCTTTTCCAATAAGCCAACTCTAATTCAGCAACTGAGGCCATAAAAGCTTAAAAAAAATAAAAGAATCATAAAAGACTCTGGGAAGGGAACAGAATTCTCACGGTGGGAAAACCATTCATTAAACACACTGTTATTGCACCATCATATCTACTATCAACATTATTCACAAGTGGATAGAGGGGCTGAGAGGCATAAAGCAAAGAATACTGGAGGGACATGAGCTTAGCAGTATAACCTGGCTGTTTTCATTCACTCTTGTGTTGAACTTGAAGTGTGGGTATAGTGTCTAGTAGACAGAGATATACATATAATCTATTGTCCTTCTATAGAGGTCCCATATCCTACTGTAGCCTGCATAGGAATCTTCATCTCCTCCCTTGTGTCAGCAGCATTTCTGATCATGCACTGAGTTCTTTTTTGCACATTTGCAAGATTGCAAAAGTTGTCATCTCATTATGCCGTTCCCCAAGCCAAATTCCTCGATTTTGGAGAAAGAATGTTATGAAATATAGTTTAGAATGAAACTATATGACTGGAACTTTCAGCGAGACCTACAGATATGTCTATCCACATTTTGTAAGGTGTTGCAGACTGATTATCTTAAAGAAAAGCATGTACTCTGAGGAGGCAGAGTACAAACTCTGTAGTTGGTTTGCCTGAAACAAGAACAATTATCCAAAACTTTTCAAGACATTCCCTTCCTGCCGCAATGAATAATACCAAAGGCAGTATTGTCTAATGTCCTCGAACAGCAATACAGTCAAGGAAGTAAACTCATTCATTTCAATGAGTATGTGATGTGACTATGTTTCCTTGGAAGTCCCATTTATTCCAGGACACTCTGACAAACTTGTTTGAAAATCCTGCCTCCCAATAGAGGTGTCTATTTATCTTACCTATAGTTTCTGACAGATGAGACTTTTACTGAAATTCAAACTAATATACACTTTTCTACTTTCAAGTATTAAATTACATTTTCAGTTAGATGTTTCTCTATAGTTTTATATTTTTCTGTAACTTAATAATGAAAATTTATTCATTTGAAACACAAAGTTATTGTAACACCTCAGTTAGGACCCAAGTATTATTTCAACTGAAAAACTGTTTAAAGGTATGTTTGCTTAATGACATTCAGATCTTTTGGCAACAAAAATATGACTAGAAGTTAAAGTCACTTGTGTAAGATTATCCACTTGCTAATTATTAATCACACCTGAGAATGGTTATATGAGTACAGTTTGCTAGCAGATGCCTTTTCCCCCCTAAAATTTATGTCATACCTTTACTGATTTATCTGCTGAGTTTAGAAAGGTAAAGATAGAGATTAAAAAAATGAATGTTTTCCTAAATGTACTCATATCAGCACAAAGATGAATAGAATTTTAGTGTCTGCGTATGAAGCCTCCATGGGGAGCATTTGAAGTTATTTCTGCTACTTCTTTTGTTTAATGATCTGGCATCTGAAAATGAGTCAGGAATGTCTGTATGGTTTGTCTCTGAGAAAATTCACGTAACATACCTTCAGAATAGGAAAACAACTCTGGGCTTTTCTGATGATTTGATACGCCTGGCTTAGACCTTATCAAAGTGAAACGGATGTGAAACCGAATAGAACGGAAAATAATTAGAAACCCGGCTTCATCCTATGGTGAAACACACACGAGGCTTTCTGAATCCTGAAAGGTATCCTTTCATGGATGGCATGTTGGCAAGACATGATTGGGGTCGCTTCACAAAGTACAGCTTTCTAAGGGCTAGTGATTAAATCCTCTCAAATACTGCCTTTGTTTATAAACACAGAGTGTTCTGTGGTTATACAGTAATGAAAGCTAAATATACTTGTAACTTGGTACAAAGTTAGGAAACAAGTAATCATTTGCTTTTACATGATACAGGAAAACATCTTTTACTAGTGTTGAGTAACACTGAATTAACAAGACAGAGAGAGTTGTCAGTAGTCACAGAGCAAGGAAACACATCAGGAGTTTATTAGATTTGGATTTATCAGTGCATAGAAATTCATGATGTTTAACTTAAAGGCAAAAAGAGTAGAACACTTTGAATAATAGCTTGAAGTGGATGATTAGCTAAGGGGATGCAACATTTAATAGCCAAAATAAATTACTATAATTATTTTATTACCTATGCTAACTGATTCCATTGTTTTTTATTGAAATAACAGCTCCCTGAGGAAGGAAAGTGAGGTTTTCAATGAATCTCTGCTCTAGGCTTGTGTATTCTCCTACAACAATCAAAAACAGTGAAAAATAGCCGTTGCCAATAGTATTTTTAATGTGTGCATTTTAGCAGTTGAGGGAAACACCTAGAAATATCTGAAGAGTGGGAAAAAGACTAGTATAGACTTTAAGTTTATTTTGAAATCATTAGCCCTTCCCATATTTGCATATTTACTAGTGCCTGCCTTTAGTCTATAAATATCTTCTTACGCCCTGTTTCCCTCCCCTGCCTCCCATTGCATTTTCTTGCAGCTATCTTCTTCAGAATATTCAGTGTCTAGCAAAAACATTTGTATGAGCCTGAATCCTAGACATAGCCTTCTGAAAGTAACTGTGAGGAGGTTCGGTGTGGGGTTCAGAGGGCAGCAAGCCAGGGAGGGAAAATACTGCACAGTTCTAGAAAATCAGCTCTACTGAAATTTGGAATTTTGACAGTAGAGTCATTTTCTAAAAGAAAACAGAATGCATTATGATGTATATCAGCATTTTCCAGGATAAAAGGGAGTCTGAAATAAATTATGGACTCAAAGCAGATTGTCTCTCGCTCTTCTATAATGATGAGCCCAATTTGATTTTCCCTCTTCATTGTGTTTGGTCTTTAGGGACCTTCATGAAAGGGATTGATAAGGACTCAGCTCAACTTTTTCTCTTCCTTCCACTGTCCTTCCTTTTCAAATATGTGTGGGGGTCTGTGACTACACAATGGAATTCCACAAAGATGAAACAGAAAACAGAGAAGAGGATGTGCAGCTACCATGCCTCTGCACTGTCCCCAGACTTCTGCCTGCTAGAGCCAGTGCCTTTGTTGCTCAAAAATAACTCCAGGATTCGAGATAAAACTAGATGCTGTAAGAAAAAGTACTGGGTTACAGGAAAATCACAAAGCCAGAGCAATGGCTTAGCACTTTTGAACACTAGTTAATTTGCAGAAGAACAAGGTTTGATTCCCAGCATGAACATGGAGGCTCACAACTATACATAACTTTCAGTTCCAGATGACCTGAGGATGTCTGTTGACATCCAAAAGAACCAGGCATACACATGGAGCACAGACATATACACAGTCAAAATCCACATGCACATAAAAATAAATAAATGTGTAAAATAGAAAGAGGACAGATCATAGAAATTATTTTATTTTTCCCAACTTGTTCATATCAGACCTTCCTTGATGAAATCAAGAGGAATTGTACCTAACAGGAATGTCTACAATGGCATCAGAATGCCTTTATCCTTTAAAATGACTCAAGTTTTTTTTCTCTTTTTTATCTTTCTTCCTCTAATGGTCCCATTACAAAACCTATGTATATTTATTACTTCAAGATTACAAAGAGCAACCAAAATGCAAAATCCTGTCCTACCATCAAAGTACAACACTGAATTTTAAATTGAAACAGATCACTATGGACTAAACATTTTTTGAAAATAATAACAAAAAACATACTCTATGAAACAGTAACACCATGCTAATTTGGGGGGAGATGGGTTAGGAAAAGAGAGCTTGTATCTACAGTAAGAAGTACAAACCATACTGTGGTAATTCTGCTCATAAGGCTTTCTTTTATATTTTTATTACCTTTTCTTTAAATTATAAAGTCTTATTTTACATATCAATCCAGTTCCCTGTGGCTCCCATCATCCCGTGCCCCCACAAATCCCCAATATCATCCCCCTTTTGCTTCCCAGGGTGGCTGAGGCCTTCCATAGGGTATCATCAATGTCTGTCACATCATTTGGGGCAGGGTCTAGGCCCTCCCCCATGTGTGGGGAATGGCCTCCCAAAGTCCATTCTTACACTAGGGATGAATACTCTTCCACTACCAAAGGCCCCATAGACTGCCCAGGCCTCCTACCTGACACCTACATTTAGGGGGCCTGGTTCCAATCTATGCTGCTTTCCCAGCCCTCAGTCTGGGGGCCATGAGCTTCTCATTGTTCAGGTCAGCTGTTTCTGTGGGTTTCTCCAGCCTGCTCTTGACCCCTTTGCTTATCACTTCTCCCTTTCTACAACTGAATTCCAGAGTTTTGCTCAGTGTTTGGCTGTGTGTGTCTGCTTCTGCTTCCATCAGCTACTGGATGAAGGCTTTAGGAGGGCATTATGGTAGTCATCAATCTCATTATAGGGGAAGGGCATTTAAGGTAGTCCCTCCACTATTGCTTAGATTCTTAGTTGGGGTCATCCTTGTAGATATATGGTATGGACATTTCTCTAGTTCCAGATTTCTCTTTAAACCTATAATGGCACCCTTTTTTTTAGGTATCTTTTTTATTGCTCTCCTCTTATTCTTCCCCTGGCTCAGTCTTCCTGCTCCCTCATGTCTTCCTCCCCTCCCCTCTCCTCCCCTTCTTTTTCTCCTAACTCCCTCTCCCTTCCCCTGTGTTCCCAGTTTGCTCAGGAGATCTTGTCCCTTTCCCCTTCTCCCAGGGACCATATATGTCTCTCTTTGGGTCCTCTTTATTTCCTAGCTTCTCTGGAGATGTGGGTTGCAGGCTGGTGATCCTTTGTTCTATGTCTAAAATCAATATATATGAGTGAGTATATAGCATATTTGTCTTTTTTGTGACTGGATTACCTCAATCAGGATGGTTTCTTCTAGTTCTATCTATTTGCCTGCAAATTTCAAGATTCCATTGTTCTTTTTTTATTTATTTATTTGCTTGTTTGATTGATTGTTTTCCTGCTGAGTAGTATTCCATTGTGTAAATGTACCACATTTTCTTTATTCATTGTTTAGTTGAGGGGCATGTAGGTTGCTTCCAGGTTCTGACTATTATAAATAATGCTGCTATAAGAGTTTAATGTTTACTGAAGGTCATTTAGAACTCATGACTGAATTTTAAATTAGAATGACTGTTTGAAGCCTGATTCTTTCCTATGATAAAGTAACATACATACCCCTCACACCCAATCATGTCTAAAGTTTTGCTTTCTGTGTTCAAGAAATACAGTACAATATGGACTTAAAATAGTAAGTTGAATTTTCTAGAACTAACACACAATTTTAAATTAAGCTGCATTCTAAGTACCACTACAAACTTGGACACTTGGACTCCCTAACACTATTCTTCATCCTGCTAAAGATATAAACAAAACAAACAAACAACAATAACAACAACAACAGCAACACTCTTCTTTCTTTCACATATTCATGCTGTGGCTGCTACTTAGACATGAATTCCAGATTAACCCACACAGTGAGATGTATTACTCTTGTCATCAGTGTGTTTCCTCATGTGTTCTACCATTTACTCAAATGTACCACCAAATGTATGGATAGTGATGCTGGTTATTGTACACAACAAGTTCATAGCTATATAGTACTATATGTTTTTATGTATGCATTGTTTATTCATATTACTAGCTGCCATAAATCTCTTAAAAATTTAACTTATAAATCAAGGTAGCGTTGCTATTTATAGGACAAGGCAAAGTGCATCTCTCACACAGCTTGCTTCAATCTGTCTATACTACCTAGCTCTGTTGGTGAGTCTTCAGATATATATTCCTTTTAGACATGCTTAGAAATTTCAGTCAGACATTGGCTACTACTTGTTAAGTATGCAACTAGGAGTACTTTATATGTGTTGTTTATCTTAATTCTGAGGACACCACTAGTTTATAGGAAAGGGAATAGGGATTTAAAAACATTAGAGAAGGCATAGAAATAAACAGCTAAAAAGACACAAATGGGATCGAAGCCGAGTCTAACTAATTACAAGGTCTCTTCTCCTCAGCACGGTTTTGCTCTCTCCTCTCAGTCCTCGCAAGAGACTATATCCCATACCCTGAACTCATTCTCATTCTGAAGAAGACAAATAAGGGTGAAGGGAATCAATAAATCATAATTTCTGTCAATTATGCTACTCATCCAGGGGAATCTTTTGAAGTTTGAAAACTTATTATTGATAGAAAGATGCAGCCTCTTTTGAGTGTATCAACCAGGAAAATAATTTTTAAAGGCAGATGATGTTCACCATGCTGAACTCCAGAGAATCATCCAAATCCGTTGGTCAACAAAATGAGATACCTACAAATTCCTTATGGACTGTATCCTACTGAAGACAGAAATGAGAGAGAAACTTAAAAAGAGAGATGATATACACTAAGCAGAAATTCTAACCTCATAACATAGGAATGTCTATGTATGTTTTATAAACTAAGGCAAATGGAGGTTACAAGAACCTAAAGTTAATGTGCCTAAAGGGAAGTTATTATTGAAATAAATATTAAACAGTGATATGAGGGCTAATAATCAGCTTTTCCTAACTTCAAAAACTCAAATACCTGATTTTTTTGCTAATCTTATATTTTCCATATTATATTTGACTAGATTGAATTGTTCAATGAGCTATTTTAATTCAGTATTATATTAGTACATTCAGAGAAAAGAGAGTGAACATTGGCAGGCTGTGCTTTAAAAAAGGGTTTTTCCACCTAAGCAGCATGTACATTTTAGTAGATCATTCTTTGTGGTGGTCAACTGCCATGTGATGTATAGGACACCAGAGAGTTTCTGTGGTCTCTATTGAGTAGATATGGGAGTAGCAGAGCAGCCATGGTTCCAACAGTCATAATGGTGTCTAATATTACCAATGTTGCACTGAGGGGCTCCTTTCTCAGCTTTGAGAACCTCTGCTCCAAGGAGCAGAATCTTTCACCTACAGTTGTTTGCAACATAGTCATCATTAGATATTCTTGAACTTACCTGAGATCAGACACTTTACCTAAAATAACTAAGGAAATGGTAGTTATTTTATATAGTCTGTGTAATTAGTACGGTCCCACATATATATCTGCAAATGTCAAAGTGTTATCCATAGTAAAGAAGCATTGTTATCACTTGCTGTTCAGAGGCATATACAACAAAGAGAGGATGTAAATCAGAGGATGGAAGCCACATTTATTTTAAGGAACATTGTGTAAATATCTTATTTGTACTCTAACAAATAAAGCCCTGAATATAAGAGGGCAGAGCTAGCCACTAGCTAATCATGGAGGTCTGCAGGTCTGAAGAGACAGACAGAAAGTGATATGGCTGGGCTGAGAGGGGTTCTATAAAGTGGAAGGAGATAGGAGCTCAGTTTCTTTTTGGATGTGAAGTTGATGAGGTAAGGCAGGACTGTGGCTTGCTCCTTTGTCTCTCTGATTTTTTCAGCATTTGCCCATATATCTGATTCTGGGTTTTTATTATTAATACTAATTAGAACTCTTGCAACAATTGGCACCCAAATTTAAGACATAAATTCATGAAAAACCCACTTGCATGTGGCTTTGCAGCCAGTGACACGTGCTAGAATTGCATGTGGGGCTCTTGCTGGAATCACTGCCCAGCCAGCCAGTTAGGTTCTTCTCTTTTTTTCCTAAAATCCATTAAGTAGTGTTGCAGTCTCTCTGCAACAAACTCCACATGCCTCAGACTCTAGAGTCACATGGGATCTAAACTCTCAAGCTAGACTTATCCACCCTAGACTGACTGGCTCTGCCTTCAGGCAGCTCCAGCCACATATGCTTCTTCTGCACAATCCTGTGTGGCGTGGGATGCCCTTCTGTATACTGTGAATATGTATTTTTAACATTGGTTAATAAAGAAGCTTATTTGGCCATTAACCAGGCAGAATAGAGCCCTGAGGAAAATCTAAGCAGAGATTTGGGAAGAAAGAAGGCAGAGTCTGGGAGATGCCATACAGCTGCCAGAAGAATAAGATGAAAGAACATTACTGATTAGCCACAACCACATGACAGTACATAGTTTAATAATAATGGATTAATTTAAATATGAAAGCTAGTTAGTAATATGCCTGAGTCATTGGCCAAACAATTATAATTATCATTAAGCCTCAGAATGATTATTTTATAAGCAGCTGGGACTGGGTGCTTATGTGCATTTTTTTCAGACAACTGGCTTCATTTCCTCTGTGGGTTGCAGGCTTTCCCTAGATTTCATCTCAGGCTGCCACTTTCAGTTCATAGCTACATACTAGAAGCTGCAGCTTTCCTCAGCCAGGCTTTACACCACCTATATTCTGCAATAACATGTACTATGCAGCCTTCATCATCATCAGATTTGGTAAGATAATTGGGAATTCTTAAAGAGGGGAATTAGATTAAAAAGAAATAGATTAAAAAGAGAGAGATTTTCCCACATTAAAAATGGAAAACACTATTAAAATGGCAGAAGTTAGATCTCTGTATGATAATACAATTTATGGTTTGAAAATGGAATATTTCAATGAGAGAATAACTAATTTAGATGGGATTAATATAATGTCATTATAAACATTATCAGTTTTATCATTTTCATTTTATGACTAAAAATGAGGGTTAATATGAAAGCTAAGATACAAGTTTTAGAAAAACCTAATAAAACAGATTGTAGAGATATAAAGAATCAGAAGAATTCAATGGAGAAGCAATTAATCAATTTCAGCATTACATTATAAGGTTAGAGAGGAACAGCCTAAGCTTTAGAAGAAACCAACTTTAATTTATCCAGTTACCTTACAGGAACAACTGCCAAATAATAAATATCCCCAAGGCTGTAGATGAGTTGAATGGGCTCCTGTGCCAATGTTAGATTTAAGAGATTCAAGGAAGTGATAGACTCATATGGCATATATTCACCTTTAGTGATACAGATGTTAAATTTCTGGTCAATTTGTAATGGAGTTATCCCTAAAGACGAGAATGACTTGGTTTCGGAAGTTTTTGAGACTGGGCCTCAATTACAATAAAGGACTAGGTGCAAAGATTAGGCTATGGCCATTGAACAATGAAGAAGGGCTGGAGGTATGGAAATCTTCCAAGTCCAACATTTTGGAGAGGGAGATTATGCTGATATACAAAGGCATTCTCTGTATGATTACCACACCCTGCATTTATGCCACAAAACAGCTTTGAATACTTGGGACAGAATTGGAGAAGTGGGAAAGAAAATTGAGTCACTTACTAAAGTTATGCAAGGCCCAAAGGTAGCCTTCATAGATTTCTTACAAAGACTGATTTCAGCAGTCAATAGGATGATATCAAGTTCATAATCTAGACAAATAATTATTGAATCTCTGGCTTTTGGAAACGCTAATGCACAATGCAAAGTGGTAATTAGGCCATTAAAGGCAAAATCAGCATCCTTGAAGGAATGGGCCCAAGTTACAATCAATATTAAATCACATGACCATTATGATGCTTGGATAGGAGAGGTGATTTCAAGAGGTTTGAAGAAAAATCAAAATGTCAAGTGTTTTAATTGTGGGAAACAAGATCACCTAAAAATAAATTGAAAACAGAGTGTTCCTAAGCATAATTCAAACAGAATACCCCTCCCTTCTGGATTATTTAGAAGATATGGCAATATATATATATATATATATATATGCATTGAAATAATAAATATATATATATAGCATATATATATATATATATATATATGCATTGAAATAATAAATGTAGGCCAAGAAGGGACAGTCAAGGTAACCGTTTGCCATCCATAAATGCCTTGAGGGTCCTTTCTCAGTTCCCCATGCCAAATGGTTCAATCATTTTCAGTCACCATGGAGGAAACTCCATTCCAGAGCAATTAAAGGACCTTATCTCTATTATGAGAAACCATACTACTCTGGATGATAGAAAATCTATAAAATAGAGAAAAAATTCAAGAGAAACCATAAAGCAAATATTTTTTGAGAATTCTATAAATGAATCTTATCTTAGGTAAAACAGAGCACAAGATGAGTCAAAAGTATAGGGCCATAAGGACAGAGGGGAACACTTAAGTCATATGTGGCTAACATACTAATGAATTTATGGAGATGTGTTTTGTTACAGCAATGGAATTCTCAGATAAAAATACCCCCACTTTATAAACAAACCATTAATTATTGTATGCTTCTGGGAAAAATAAACTAGAAAATATTGTAAAGAATAGTCACTGACCATTTAGGTTGTACAAGAAAGGGGCACACCAATAGCCCTACTTTTAAAATGGTTGACAGACAATCCTGTATGGGTTAAACAATGGCTTTTAACAACAAAGAAACTGCAGGCCTCAATACAGCCTCTTATTGTTATTGATTTAATAGATTGTTTCTTCCTTAAACCTTTACAGAAAAATTTTGCCTTGCAGTGCATATTTATAATAATTCTTAGTCTGTTAAGAGATATCAAAAGAAGATTCTCCCCAGGGAATATTAAATAGTCTTACCCTGTGCCAATATTTTGTATGACAGCTGTTGGTAATGATAAAGAAGTAATTTCCTCAATATAGAGTTTAATATTACATTTGTTCATCTTAGTTGCTGATTCAAATGTCGATGCTTTAGAAAGCATGTTGTTTGAAGAAGGAAAAAAATCCCTGCTTTGTTGGGATAACAAATTGTTCCTTAAAACATACAAAGTTGTTTTTAAGATTAATTACTTAGGATATAAAGTAGATTATCAGAAAATTACACCTCAAAAGGTGCAAATTAGGAAAAATCGATTGCTGACTCTTAACGTCTTTCAAAGATTGCTAGGAGACATTTCCTATATGTCCCACTATTGAGGTACACAGAAGTGAACCAAGTAATTTGTTCAAAACTTTAGATGCTGACAATAACTTAAATAGTCCAAGAGAATTATTAGCTGAAAGCCGAGAGTGAATTACTTTGGTGGAAAAGAAATTATAGGATGCACATATGGATCTTTTGTATTCAAAGGTTGGTTGAATTTTGATTATTTTATACTCCTACAGGAATATTAATAGATGAAGGACAATATCTTAGAATAGGTTTCTTAGCACATAATCAGAGTAAAATACTACATATTTATGTGTAAAAGATCTCTGAGTTGATTCTAAAAGGAAAATTGAGACTTCATCTATTAACATGAATAGATCCAGCAGAAATTGTAATACTGTCTACTAATGATGAAATTGACAAATTATGGGCAGAAAATAAAACCTGACAAAGACATTACAATAATTTTTTTGGGGAGAGATTAACAACAAATATCTCAAAAGCAAGAGAATTCAATGTATAATGATAACTAACTGGATCCTTTCTCACATTATACAGAGATTATGAATATCTGGTGTTGTATACTGATGCAAATACATCACAAAAGGCAGGATGCAAATCAGGAAATTTAAGTAGAGTAGGTAGAAGTCTTCATATGTTATTTTTATGGTGTTAATGAATCATAAAGAACTTCTCAAAATAGTTACTGATTCACAATACTCAGAAAGAGTTGTTTTATACATTGAAGCTGCTGAATTTATTCCTGATGAGTCAGATGAACTTTGTTATTTATTCATTTACAAGAAATAATCAGGAATAAGAATCACCTCATATATATATATATATATATATATATATATATATATATATATATCACACAGCCAATCCCATACAGGTCTGCCAGGTCCTCTAACACAAGGTAATAAAGAAATTGATCAACTTATGATAGGAAATGTACTGTACATCTGAGAATTCCATAAAGCACATTATGTTAATAGTAAATGTTTGAAAATTATTTTTTTCATCACTTGACAACAAGCCAAGAATATTATAAGGAGATGTCCTTCTTGTTCTTTATACTACCAAACTCTACTACCTGTAGGAAATAACCCAGAAGGTACTCAAAGCAATAAAATATGGCAGATGGATATATTTCATTTTGTAGAATTTGGAAATTAAAATATATACACCATATCATTGATACCTATTCATGATTTCAATGGGCAACTAATTTGAGTTCTGAAAAGGCTTATGCTGTAATCACATGTTTTTTTGAAGTTATGGCCATCATGGGAATACCTGTACAAAAAAAGACTGACAATGCTCCAGCATATGCCTCTATTAAAATGAAACAGTTTTTTGCTTATTACCATATAAAGTATATTACAGGTATATAACACATTCTTACAGGGCAAACAGTTATTGAAAGATCAAATCAAACTATAAAGGATATGCTAAATAAACAAAAAAAGGGTAATAAAGACCTCCAAAATAGATTGCATAATGCTTTATATGCTTTATTAACTTTGAATTTTCTAAGTGCCAATGAAAAGAGAACAATAGCTGCTTAGAGACATTGAATAATAGGAAAAGAACTATGGAAAAAAAACAGTCTATATACTTTAAAGGTGTGCTCAACTCAGAGTGGAAACCAGGATATCTATTAAGATGGAGAAGGTATTTTGCTTTTGTTTCCACAGAAGAAAAGCTATGGATACCATTAAAATGGATAAAGATTAGATTTGAACAAGGGAGACTTCTTAATTAGAATAGGCGAGAGTTCATTAAACAGCATGCCCATTCAATCTAAATTAACTTTAAAACTAACAAATGCTTTTCATTTGATCAGATATAACTTGCCATAAGGAAAGCTCCCAAAATTAGGTTTGAAGAAAGGTTTGTCTTTTTAGGAGAATGAAAGCATCCAGCTAAGGAATCTGAAGGCCACTGGACAATTAGGACAGGAAAAGAAAGAGAACAAATCATTCAGTAAAAAGTCCCAAGAAAAAGAGTATTTTGGCCTATTAGTATATCACATTTTTAACAGGTAAAATTTCATAAATCTTCCCAAATGTTTGTTTATGCTTTTCTCTACACACATATACTGAAAATTGTCTTTTCTTTGTCATCCCAGTCCAATTAAAAATTAAATCTGAATTTGGAGTTTGAGAATGGTTCTCTCCTTCTCTGAATCCAAACATGTTTTTTAAATTAAATCTAAAATCTTTGTTTCATGTCAGAAGAGCCACTTGATATGTGACAGAAAAAAAAATTAATGGACTATTGTATTACCATGAATCTCATAATCCTTTGGTTTTATTTTGACTATTTAAAGTTTTAATAAGGTATAAATATTATCTCAAAATTTATAAGATTAATATGTATCTATTTTAAACCATTGGCCATGATATTCATGGTCATATACAGTATCAATTAATTCTAGGAAAGGCAACATCTATCTTCCTCTTCCTGATTTCAGGTTTGAGTCTCTATTAGGTAACTAGAAATTAAATGTTTGTACTCAGGATGCAAATAACAAATATTGATTCTTCATCCTCTTTGAGATCTGATGCATACGACTAATGTCATTCTCTAAATATGTTGCTCTTATTTGTTAATGAATAAAGCACTGTTGGCCAATAGGGAGGCAAGATAGGTGGGACCAGGAGAGGTGGAGGATTCTGGGAAATGTAGGATGGAGTTGTCATGTGTTCTCAGGAGTGGACACATGAGTTGGCTTTCTTGGTAAGATAAGACCTTGTAGAATCTAGTCTATAAGATATTCTAGTCACTGGCTAACAGCTTATAGTAACATCGTATCTAATGTGTTATTTGGGGGCTGAAGGTGGCAGGCAGCTAGTAGGAAAGAGTACACATAACATATGACATTTAAAATGTTTAAATTTTCTGCAGTTGAACCATGATCTTGCCTAACAGCAAACTTTAAGTCTCCAAAAGGATGATGGGGTCCCACATTGACATTTCCAAAGGACTACGGTAACACCACTAAGCTGAAAAATACCACCTAAAGATCAGCTTTGAATGACTACAAACTGCTCAGGACAATTTTAAGGAGGATAGCTGAGATGATCCAGCTTCATAGACTACTCTACCCAAGACTTGAGACAAGCCCTGCAATTCCCCATTATACAAAGACTAGATAATAAATGATACAGTTCCATGGTTTAAGGATATTTGTAATTGTTTGTGTAGTTTGTTTACAAGTTGTTATTGGTAATGTTCATAAAAACAGTTGAAAAGAGGATGTTAGATTCAAAGCTCTTATTTTGAAAAGAAGTAAATTGGAGATATACATATGATTATACATAAGGGTAGATTATTGAATCTACTCTGAAAAGAAAAAAGGAGGATATAGAAATAG
Source organism: Cricetiscus sungorus (assembly GCA_030556225.1). NCBI lineage: Eukaryota > Metazoa > Chordata > Mammalia > Rodentia > Cricetidae > Cricetiscus > Cricetiscus sungorus. The sequence goes on from JANBXA010000069.1 coordinate 19,470,781, forward strand.
GATAAAAAGGTAGATTATTGAATCTACTTTAAAACAAACAAACAAAAAAGCCCTACTACTAGTTTTAAACATTTTCCACTGGTTTAAATTTTTCTTTGTTTATTGATACAAAATTGAGATTATTTTTGTTTCTACATACTGTACATACATTTCTAATCTTGTTCAAGGTATGGTACCTATGCAACTCAATTAAAAATGTAATGCAAATTTTTAGCTCTTTCAAGTATTATTGCCCACAATTTAGAATAATAAGGAAATGCAGGTTAGCAATTTGCCACCTGTTATATAATCAAACTTGTAGTCATGTTGGATATGTTTTCAAGGTCAAATGTAGATATATTTCAGATAAACCAGTAATCTTTGAATACTTGAGAGATCCACAGAATATGGCATTTAAGATGTTTTGATGACATAGTTTCCTTTCATTTTTATGACAATGAAACATGTCTGCTTCTGACAGTACCAATCTACTTCAGAGAAGATGATGGTTATCAAAGAAACTCCAGATGGAGTCTACTTGCTTTGTGGCAAAAGTTAACCACTGAGAAAGAAAGTGAAGAAAGTGCTCTTTTCTTGACAGCTGACAGTATGCTGTCCAAATTGGACAAGTAGGGCATACAAAAAAAAATGACTGCCAAACTTTGCCAAGACAATGTAGGATAGCCCTTAAGAATAACCTGCTTCATAGAAAAGTCTGTCAGATATGCTAGGCCTGTAGACCAAGGATACATGTCCCAGTGTTGCAGAAGAATCTTTGGTGACTTTCCAGGCAGCTAGCTATTGGTCATTTCTCACATTTTTTAGGAAGTCACTTGCTTGCACTTTCTGTTTACTCAGAAAATGTCACTTCCTTCTTGGGTCGCTGATGCAGTTGAATACTTATAGTTAGTTTTCCTTGTTACCAGACTTAGAAAAGAAACTAATTAATGAAATGTAAAGTGTGCAAATTTGAGAGACATAAGGAGATAGTTTTGGTAATGCTAGTTAGAATAAAAAGAGAATTAGGTACAACCTTTTGGATGTATGAAGATAGGATAGATAATGAAATATTTTCTCTGAATTTGTCAATTGCTAATGGACTAGACATTGTTGATGTATTTTTTGCCTGTATATATTTAATATAGTTTTGTACTTATTGTATATAGTTTTTCTTATATCAGTTATAACCTTCTCTTTTTATTTATACAAAAGTGGGAAATGTAGTGATATCTTGTTAGTACTGTAACAAATAAACCTAGATTGAAGATAAGAGGGTGGATCTTGACCCTAGTTAACCATAGATGTCTGAAGGTCTGTAGAAACATTCAGAAAGTGATATGGCATGGGGGAGAGTGAGATATAAAGTAGAAGCAAATAGGAACTTGCTCTCCTTTCAACTGGGAAGTTGGTGAGGTAAGGTGTGGCTGTGGCTCACTGTGTTGTCTCTTTGATCTTTCAGTATTTACTCTTATATCTGACTCTGGGTTTTTATTATTAAGAGCAAATAGAGCTCATGGAACAGAACATACTTGGTTTTGTAGAAGTTACCATAATTAAGGGATTAAAAGACTAACAATGGTGACCATGGTTCATAAAAAAAAAAAAAAGCTAGTACTTAGTGCTTTCCTGATGACTATGAAAGTCATGAGCCTATATCCAGTAAGGAATGCATTTTTCTAGTTTGCTTCTCTGTTGCTGTGCTAAAACATGGATCAAAAACAACATGGGGATATGAAGGATTTTTTGTTTTGTTTTGTTTTGTTTAGCTTCTTTGTTTAGCTTATAGGTTGTTCAGTCCTTGGGACATGGAAGCAGAAACTAAGGAAGAGACCATGGAGGAATGTGGTGATATGTTGTTTATTATCTAATAAAGCTTGCCTGGAGATTAGGATGGAAATATAGATATAGAAGCTTGGCAGTGGCACACTTCTTTAATCCCAGGACTCAAGAGAAAGAAGCAGATAGATCTCTGTGAGTTCAAGGCCACCCTGGGCTACAAGTGAGTGAATCAGTCTAAAAGGTAAACGGAGCTCATACCTTTAATCCCAGCATTAGAGAGCATATAAGGAGCTTAGTGCAGCCTCAGGAGCAGTCTGACATTTGGTGAGGAGCAGTGCAGTCTGGAGATGCAATCTGAGGTTTTGTGGATGACCCCCTCATTCTGATCATTGATAGAAGTGAGATCTCTTTGGTAGCTTGGCTGCTTTGCTTCTCTGTTCTTAAGCTTAAACACCAATATCTGTCTCATAGTTTTTATTATTTGTGTTACAGAGGAATGCTGTTTGCTGGCTTGATTTCAGTCTCATATTTAGCTAGCTAGCTTTTTTACATCATCCAGTAATCTTGCCTAGGAATTTTCCCACTAAAAGAGTCTAGATTCTTACATATCAATTAACAATCAGAAAGTATCCCCATCATTACTCTCATAGGCAAATTGAATAGAGATAGAGTACTTTCGTTGCATCCCTTGTTCCCAGTGTGTTAAATTAATAACTGCAGCTAATTTTAACAGACACGAAAGCCCATCCTAGTTTCACATACATAGAATACAATGGACAACCTTGTTCTATTGGAGTATATAGGAAAATTTGGGCTTAACTGTGTTACTTTCTAATATCAGTTATGTCAAGAATTACTTTGGTGACCTTGAGCAAGCACTAGAGCTTTATGAATGTTATTTTCTTTATCTGTTTCATGGCAAATAATTTGAATTGATAATTTTCAATCTAGCCAGTAGTACTTAGTAAGATAGAGCATTTAAAAACAAGTGGTGACAAATATGGAGATGAATACATCACCAGACCCAGGAATGCAACATACTAAAACATTGACACTTTAGAAGCAGTTGATTGAAGCAGAAAATCACTGTCTTTGTCTCAGTCCCCTTCCATGTTCCCTCTTTCATTATCCTTCTCCCTCTACCCCTTTATTCTTTCCCCTAATCTAAATTATATATTTTGTTTCAAAAGATGATGAGTGATTTTAATTAAAAGGGAAGCAATGAACTGACATGTTTAAAAACTAAGATACTCATTTCAAACAACCACTTGTTGTTCAATCATACAAAAATCACGTAAAAACATCTCTAAAAATTTGAAATTGTAAGTATCAGTACTCTCATTCCCCCAATGGTGTTTCTCCAATGTGGAAAAGTCATAAAGAAGGAAGAAATATCTTTATTCAACCCCTCTTGAGTTGTAATAATAAGTCTGCATATTAGTTAGGTTTCTGTTCCACAAACATAAGCAGATTGTGGATGGAGGAGACTATGCTCATTAAAATTTCCTTGGGGAAAAGAACACCTGTAACAATCAGAAATATGATAAAACTGTCAAAGGGTACATGAAATTAATTATGCCCACTTTGGAATATATATCATTTTTACTACAGTATGACAATGGAAATTATGTTTTCAATATATTTTTAAAAGGAAAAAGATCCTAGGAGTATTTAACTGACACTTCAATAATGATATCACTATATCTTAGAGAGAAAAGTTCCTGTTTTGCATTCTGGAACCATCTTTCTGATGATACTTTTTGAGTAGTGTTTCTCATTATAGGTTTTATTCAGCTACAACTTGATCTGGCCAGTGCCAGAAATGATTAGTTTTTCTGAAGTGGAATGCTTGCTATTATTTTACAAGAATAATGACTTTTTTAGTTTTTCAGATTATTTTTTTACCTTTTACTCTCCATGGTTTTTTGTTTATTTTTACCACTTTTAAATATCTAAAATCATTGTGAATAAAAATTCTAGAGATGTTGAGCAGATGGTTGTTATGTGACAAAGTTAAGAGGCTAAAAATTGTCCTAGACTTTTCAGGTAGCAGTTCACCTCCACAGAGCAGACAGTAGCTGTTCTGCCCAAGACCTGGTGTGGCTTGGTAATCTAACTCTAAGCCATTAATGAAGTTCTTCATAATTCACACTTTACTAGTAGTTTATATAATGATTTAGGCTTGGACATTTTCATTCTTTATCATTCTTTACTTGGTAGAGGAGATTGTAAATTTCCAAGGAAGAACAATCCAGTTGAAAATATGTGACAAGAGACCTTATTTTGTGAATTTCAAGGGGCATGTGAGTTGTAGTCTTGGCTAAAGAAACTTTATAAGTTCTTAGACAAAGGTCACATGGCTTTGACAAAAACCCTGAACTTTACCTAGAGAACAAAGACACTTTAACTTTTTTGTGTCATAATATGATGGCATCTCTTATTTGACTCTTGACATTTTTTGTGTTTTGAGTCTTGAAATTTTGGGGGGATTACTTTATATTACTAGTCCTCTGTTTTTGCAAGAACTATTTGCTTAGATCGAAAAACTACCCACACAGTGAGGCAGCCATATTACTTCACTCCTATAGTTTGTAGAATCAGCAATACTTTTGACAATTTTTTTCCAGACTAGAGAGCCTTCAATATAATCTTCTTAATGTTTATGGAAGGTTCCTACACATGTTTTTTCTTTTCATTGTAGGAAGGATAAAACCTGTACAACAACTGTATTTTATAATAGCCCCTTCCCAATGTCACAGCACTGGAGTTATAATTTAGGATTGATAGCTACATAGAAAAACAGGAGTTCAGATTTTCTGAAGTTTAAGACAAACACTTTGTAGATACACCGGTCAAACCTCCAGCACTTGCAATCCTATAAAGTAAATTCAGGCCCTGGGACTTGCTGGGATAATCATGCCAGGTCCTTTACAGCGGCAAGTAAAATCATCAATTTAGCACATTTGATACCCATGTCTCATCCTTTTTTGGGAAAGTCGAAAGAAAACTGAAGGAAGGGAATCGACATAAGATTAGATGCTAACCATTTTGAAAATGCACATGTAGAAGGGAAACATAATTTATCCTGCAGCTACATGAGCATTCTAGAGGCTTCTCTGCAGAGTCAGCATGTGCTATGCATTGGCAATATGCCTAGAGGGAGGTGAGGTCACTGACCAGCTTGTAGAAGAAAGACCTTGCATTTTTGTAAAGATTTAGATCAGTAATACAAAGCTGGTATTTCTTACCTTGGCCAAATTGTGACAGGCAGAGGATTAGAATATTGTACAAACATAACTTTGTGACCTCTGAAAAGCTGGATAATGCCTTATTCTACAGGCGAGGCTGTTATTTCCAGCTTACTTGGCTTCAAGAGCAAAAGTACAGCATACTTAATACCTGGTAGCACAGGCAACAAAGATCATGAGTACCTGCAGTATTTAGGCCTTTTGGAATGGGGAGTAGTATTAAAAACAAGAAGGAAGACGGGCACTGATGGCCCATGCCTTTAAGCCCTTAATTTAATCCTTTAACTAAAGAGGCAGAGGCAGGTGAATCTCTTGAGTTCAAGGCCTAGAGAGCAAGTTCCAGTATATCTAAGGCTACACAGATAAAAACTGTATCTCAAAACATCAAAAATACGAATAAAAATGTTTTAAAAAGGAAAGAAAAATGAGCGACTGTGCTGAGAGAAGGGCACACCGGCTGATAGTAGACCTCATGAGAAAGAGCAGTTTTGTGGGAAAAGGGCTGATGAGAACTGGCATTTTGAAGCAGTATAATTATGTTGCTAATGAGTGTAGTTGCACACACCTGTAATCCCAGCTACTTGGGGGACTGAGTGAGGCAAGAACATCCCAATTTGGAACATTCCTTAGGCTCCTTAAGCATGCTCTTATCCCAAGATAAAAATTTAAAGGGGTATAGCTCAACAGTAGGATGGTTGTTCAATGTATATGGGCTTCCAAAGGTAGGTGGCATAAAATGAATTTTAAAACTGACACGTCTAGTTTGAGCAAGGCAAAGCTTTTGTTGTATTTATTTATTTTTGAAGTGGAAAATAAACATTTTTATTTCTTTTTAAATCACTTCCTTCCCATCTTTCCACGCGGTTAGGGGATCAAATTCCAAACCTTGCCTGTGCTCAACATGCATATGTAACTTAACTAGATCCTGAACCCTCTCATTTTCCCCCAGCATAATATGATTTATTGACTCTTTGGGGATTTCACATCATACACCCCTATCACATTCACATCCCAGTCCTTTCCTGTCTCCTTCCCCTGCCCTTGTGATCTCTCCACAAAGAAAAAAAGACAAGAAGTCTGATTTGTGTTGGGTGTACACTCTCTGGAGCATGGTCAAACTCTCTAGTGGCCAAATAGAACTGAGTTCTTCCCTACTTGCTGTCAGAAGCCATCAAGTGTGGAAAGAGACACTGCAGCATTCTATCACAATTTTTTCTTGTTTGTTTTTGTTCTATTTTGCTTTTTGAGACAGGGTCACTCTGGATAGCCCCGGCTGCCCTGGCGCTTGCTCTAAAGACCAGACTGACCTCAACCTAATAAATTCATCTGCTCAGTGGCACATGTCTTTAATCCTATCAATTTTTAAGAGGTTTCTTCAATAGCTTCCTGTTTAGGCTGTTACTTTTTCTGAACACAGATGTCTCCCATGTCCTTCCTTTTCAACTATGCATCTGCACCATCACTATCATTGCCAAAGTAGCTTCTGTGGTTTTTATGGTTAGAGTGGCATGGGTCAGGGGCTGCCACAACATTTCTGGCAATAGCACAGAGCATGAACAGGGCTCCTGGTTGCAGTAGGGCCTCATACCCAGACAAGGCCCTCAGATGCCAAAAGGACCATGCCTCACCATGTGACTTCAGGCTACACCATAGACCATGGACATCTGCTTGGACCTCGGTGGTAACCTGGGCCATGGTCATCAATACAGACCCCAGCAACAGTAGGACTACGAATCCCAAAATGTCTCTCAGAGGCATCTCAAGCCCAGGCCACACCATATCCATACCTGTGTCACTGACCACGCCCATTGGGGGTGGAGACAGGGGCAGAAGTGACTTGAGGGAACTAGGGCTGGGGAAGGGGCCCCCAAAGTGCTCTCTTGCTTGCAGGACTGAGGAAAGAGAGCATCCGGAGGCATCCTTGGAACCAGAAACCTGATGGTGTTCATCTGTCTCTGTTATAAGCTATTTCTCCCTGAATCAGGAAAAGCAGATATGCTGAATAGATGTTTATTCAGAGATAAATAACTTACAGCAGAGATAGATGAACACCACCAGGTCTTGTCCCAAGGATGCCTCCAGATGCTCTTTGTCTCTGTCCAGCAAGAAAGAGAGTGCTTGTGATCCCTGCCTCCAGACCTAATTCCCCCAATGGGCATGGTCAGTGCCACAGGTGGGGACAAAGTGAATATCTCACTACAATTCCCCTTTTAGTCTAAAGAAAAGATTTAGGCTTGATGTAAAACTATATATAAAACAGTGAATAACAAGTGTACTCTAAGAAAAGGAAAATCGAGAACATACAAACTTAAGACCTCCATGTCTAGTCCTAGGGTGAAAGCATAATGGAGTTTACAATATAGTTGTTCTAAGCTGGAAAGCTTAAGTCTAGTAACTAATATATCTAGCTAGGAAGAGAGAAACAATTGTGATAGTTTCACAATCAAAGACCTGAGAAGGAAGATAGCAATACTAGGATAGGCAGGAAGTGTGGGTGGGCAACTTCCAAATGGTACAGCAAGGACAGAAATAGCAGGCAACCTGGACATTCATCCAAGGTTTCACAGCAGCGTTAGTACAACCAGTTTTGGCTAAGGCCTAGACTATCTGACAGATCACTACAATGGCCTAAGTGGCTTCAATGGCCACACAGAGCAATATGTTCCCTGTGGCTACATGGCCCAAAGATATCAACATGGCTTTAGATGGCTTCAGAGACCATGGACATCAGCATGGTCTATGATGGCTACATGGTCCATGGACATCAACACAGACCCAGACACAGTCCTGGCACTAAGCAGTAGCTCAGATGCAAACACCACTATGGCTTTAGGTAGCTGCTCAGGCCACTTATATCTACATGATCCAACAGCAGCACAGCACATGGACATCAACATTAATTCAAGCTCTGTAACTCTTAATGGAAGCAGGTCTAGTTATTTGGTGTTGACTGCCTAGCTCATGGTGGAAATATTTCATATATATATGTATATATATATGAAACACACTTGTTTTACATGTCATTCCCAGTTTCTGAACTCTACTGTTCTCCCCTGTTCCCCCCACCAATCCCCATCCTATCTCCTTTCTGCTTCCCAGGGAAGGTGAGGCCTTCCATGGGGCAACCTCAAAGTCTGTCATATCATTTGGTACAGGGCCCAGGTCCTCCCCCATGTGTCTAGGCTGAGAGAGTATCCCCCTATGTGGAATGGGCTCCCAAAGTCCAATTGTATCCTAGGGATAAATATGGATTCACTACCAGAGGAACTGTAGAATGCGTACTCCTCCCAACTAACACCACATTCAGGTGTGCCCTAAATAACAATCTAAGCAATAGTGGAGAAGCTACCTTAAATGTCCTTCCCTGATAATGAGATGACAACTACCTTATAAGCCATCCTAGAGACTTCATCCAGTATCTGATAAAAGCAGAACAGACGTTCACAGTGAAACACTGAGCTGAACTCCTGGAATCCAGTTACAGAGAGGGAGGAGTGATGAACAAAGGGGTCAAGACCAGGTTGGATAAACCCACAGAAACTGCTAACCTGAACATTGACTCCTGGCTGATAGCAGGGAAACCAGCATAGGTGAAAATATTTCTTAAGACTAATTTGATTGACAGTGATGAAAAACATGAAACACTTAAGTAGCTAATCTGTGTTGTAAGAGAGAAGAGTGTGAACTAAAGATGTGAAATGGGATAACAGAGAACAAAAAGGCTTGACAGACATTAAGGAGCGAGTGAATAATCATGACAGCAATAATCATTACTGCATGGAAATATCAAAACCTATCACCTTAACTCTTGAAGCAATCATTGTTGCAAATAGTAATTTTATGTCTCATGATTGAAAATATTAGCCCCCCCCCCCCTCTCTCTCTCTCTCTCTCTCTCTCTCTCTCTCTCTGAGTAAGTGTTGGCATTGACATGTAGAAACACCACTACACATAAGTAAAGATAGAAGAAGAAACCATATTAAAACTATGCTCACCAGGTTGTGGTGGTGCACATCTTTATTGCCAGCACTTAGGAGGCAGAGACAGGCAGATCTCTCTGAGTTTGAGACCATACAGGTCTACAAAATCAAGTTTCAGGACAGGCTCCAAAGCCACAGAGAAACCCTGTCTCAAAAAAACAAAACAAACAAACAAACAAAACAACAACAACAACTACTATGCTCAAGTTCTGAAGAAATTAAATAGAAATTTAGGAAAATCTATGACAGACAATGGATATTCAACATAATTATATATAAACAGATACCACATGTATACTGAAATGTTCTAATATGACAGTTCTCAACCTGTATGACATGAACCCTCTGTGGGTGAGGGGTCACATATTGGATATCCTGTCTATCAAGTGTTTACATTAATTCACAACAGGAGCAAAATCGTGGTTATGAAGTAGCAATGAAAATAATTATGGTTGGTTGGGAATTATCACAAATGAGGAACTTTAATTTTTAAAGGGTCTCAGCATTAGGAAAGGTTGGGAATCTAGGAGATTCTATTAATAATTGCCTCAAAGTAAAAAGCACCTAACTATAGTATTATTTGATAAATAAGGTGGTTAACACTTGCCAACAAAAATTAGCAACTTAGAACCTCACAGGAAAAAATATATCTTCTGAACAGAATGGTACTGAAAAGTGGTTGATTTCTTCCTCACATTCTAAAGGAGAATCATTCCAAGTCTTTTCCATGATTTCTGGTTTTTTTTTCCTCCCAATTTCTGGAAATCCTTGACTGTGGAGTAAAAGAATTTATAATCACAATTCATTTAATACAAAGTAAATAATTGTATATGATGGTAGTTGCCAAAAGAGCTATGTAAGAAGATTAGTGAACAGACAAGTGACTTGTGGATTTGTGAATATGTGTCATATCTTGTGTATAGATTTGTTTGTTAAAAGTCTTCAAGATGTACTATTCTGATATTTCTGTGATATGTTTTCTGTATGTATATAAAACTTTAACAAAAAGGTTTTAAAGTAGAAATTAGTGAATATTATGAGAAATGATAACACAAAATAAAGGAGCCTTTGGTTAGTATGTGTTCATCATCCTTATGTGAAAATATACTATTAGACAAACAGAACAGCCTCTATTAGGATAATTGCATAAATGGTATGAAGCAATTCCTCAAAATATAGGCTTTTAACTTCATAGTCACCTATATGCTTTCCCGAGTATAGGCTTATATAGCGTGGATAAAAACCAACCCTTAGTCATTGTTTTCAATCATTTGAAGGTCTTGTGTGGGATGTCTATGGAAACTCACAAGTGGCTATGTATTGGAACGTGGTGTATTCTCTGGAAATAATGGCTTCTAGCTGGCTCAGGAGAAGAAAGAACAGGCTGGGATAGATTCCCTGCTGTGTGTGAGGATTTCAGTTATAGCCACTGCCTTGCTATTCACCCACTGTTTTTTTTATACTTTCAAAGCCAGCTATATTCATTGTCTAATTATCAATTTCACACACCTTGAAAACTGACACTAGCTCAAACATGTGTATTATTCAAAATATTATTGTAGGATTAAGATTTGGAACAATAAAAAATGTTCCATCACTATTAATGGGTTCCTATAACAGAAAGATAATGATAAAGCCAGTATTTTCTCTTATATCTTAACATTGTAATGGACACATTTATTATTAGAATTATGAAATGATTTGAACAAATGGAGAGAGGGGAAATTTCATATGGAACAACATGGGCCAAGAAGCAGCTTCAGAACATTGGCAGCCAGCCGAGCCCACCTCCGTAAGGGGACATGCAACTTTAATCTTTATTATGGAATAATCACAAGTGGACAGAATCTGAATACCATCTGCTCTCAGTGAAGCATTAGAGGTACAGACTGCTCACTCTGTTTTGACCTTCACCTCTGCCTCTGAGTTTAGCCACAGTCCCATTCCAAAAGGTTGGATTTTATTAAACAGAAAAGTTTATTATAATTAATATTCTTTACAAGAGCCATTTATTTTTAATGACTATCAGGATGAACAGCTGAGGGTCTAAATATTATTTTCTGTCAGAGGTCTCTAGGCAGGAGAAGGTTTAAATTCCAGTTGTGGGCCCATTTAAGTTACAATTCACATATTCCATTGAGCACAGTGATAAGTATATAAGCAGAGATGTCAAGCTTTAATATAGAATGCTTTAAAAGTTACACACTTTTGGCTCCTAAAGTTACAATACCCCAAAGTAAACAAAGTATCTTGAATTTCATTTATTGTGTTATACGCAACTGTAAATGACATCATGTGATATATAACAAGACCAGCAAGCTCAACAGTTTATATTGCATGATTAATAGAAATGACCTCCTCACAATATAAGAATTAGAATATTCTAACTCAAAACTAGAGTATGTCCTCTAGTTTGTGGACTAGTTGTGTGTGTGTGTGTGTGTGTGTGTGTGTGTGTGTGTGTGTGTGTGTGTGTATGTGTGTGCATGTGTGTGTGTTAGAGTCCTAACTGCCTGTACTTTTGAGTTCAGTATTCCCTAGTGTCACAGACATTATGAATATAACTAAAGGCATCAAAATGAGAATATTCTGAATTTGAAGGTATCTCATATTCAAAGAATGGTGCTTACACAATTATTATACAAGTGAAAGAAGAGAGGGACTTTAGACCTGGAAATAAAGAAGGATATTAGATGGTTGAGGCAATGGTTTGAATGCTTTATCTTTCAGGGCATTACAGGGATTGGAGAAAATAACTAGAGGCCATGGAAAAGACATGGAATGATTCTCCTTTAGAACAGGAGAAAGAAATCAACCTTTCCATCTCAATAATGGAGGCTTCTAACCTTCAGTATTAGGAAGGAATTTTGCAGTCTACTTTATAGTTTTAATTTCTAGTTTCAGTCAACTGCAATTTGAAAATATTAAATGAAATTTTCAGAAACAATTTACAAGTTTTCAACTCCATATCACCTGAATTGCATGACAAATTCACCCACTGATCCAACTTGTTATCTCCCAGAATACGAATTATCTGTTTGCCAAGCATATCCACACTGTAAGCACATTCATTCACTTGTCACTAGTAGCTACTATAGTTATTTAGTATAATTCTGTTATGGATCAGAAATACGCATGTTTGAAAAACTCTTAATAACAATCCCAAGGTATAAAAGTAGTAAAACTGTTGAAGTATGCCCAACAAAAGCTATGAAGTATCTTAAAAAAGAAAAGGTGAAATGTTCTCTTTTTTTTCTTCAGAGAAGAAAAACAAGTCTTTGCTGAGATTGCTAAAATGCATAAAAAGAAGAAATCCTCTATCTATGACATTTTGAAGAAGCAAGCAGAAACGTGTACTAGTTATGCTATCACACATCAAATAGTAAAAGTTATAACCATAGCAAAAGCTTAAGTAAGGTGGAAGAGATGAACAATAGGATCCCAATGATGGTATGGTGTCCCACCCAGAACATCAAACCATGGTGAAAACTTCAGCGAAGGATTACCCAGGAAAATACCAAGGCATTTACTTGAATGGGAGGATTGTTTTGAATCACAAGAAAGTCTGTGTAGCATTCAGTTTTATCTGTAGCTTCAGGCATCTGACAATGTCAGCAAACATCCTCCACACATAGATGGGGACAATGACACATTTCTGCTATGATATATCGCTTAGTATCTTGTGATTTTTAATAGCAGCAGTAGAAAAATACTACAAGGCTCATTGACATTCATTCAGATTTCCTGAAAATCTGTTTGTGCTCTTAAAGACAAAAGAAATATTCCCTTAGCATTACAAAGAAGGGTCTGTTTAGGTGGTTGGAGTGTTTTGATTTTCTCACTTATATTTCTGTTTCAGTCTTTTACCCCTTCCCTTCCTGTGCTAAGTCATGCTATATGAACTGTATAAGAATTCTTGGAAATCCTATCTCAAATAGCATGATGAAACAGTTCAGAAAATTCATGGATGTTATATTTTCTGATTCTTCAGAGAATTCATGAACAATACACATTAGACAGACCAAAATTCGGGGTGGATATAAATGCTATTCTTTGGATGTAGCCGTATTACTTCCTCTAAGTATGGAAATATAAAACATGTTCCAAGGATACTATATCAAAAGATAATATACACATTCTCATGAAGTCAGCCTGATTGGTGTCCCTAGAGGCTTTTCTGGCTTACACAAAGCAAGCTCCTATGAAGTAAATAACCTGGTATCATTTTTTAGAACATCAGTTATGGGTCCTCTGAAAGGGTCCTACTAAATTACCGTCACAATGCGTATTTACAGCTTAACATAGCTCAAGTATCCTGACGTTTCTTTATACATTTGTTATTTACTACTTAAAGACGTGTCATTTTGTCCTTCAAATAACAGAGTAGAGCAAATAATCAAAACAATTTATTCTTAATTTGCAAAGACAGTACCACCAACCTTGGCCCCTAAAAAAAGATGACAGAGAATAATGTTCTAAGTATTCGTGTCATCAAAGGGAATTTTGAAGCCGAGATATCTTTTAAGACTGAAGCCCTTGTCTTTTAAGACTATTTGTTACCTTATGAAGTTGCCCTTGTGAAAGATGCACAATGACAAAGTATCAGAGTAGTAGGGTTGATAGAAGATAGCTAGGGAAAACAGGAAGGATTATCACAATGTGAACAAAATATCTAAAGTTTTTCTTTCACTAACTCCAGCTGTATATGTAAAATAGGAAGATGACCAAAATGTCTTTTAACATACAAATAGGTACATAGCAGTGAGGGCCATCATCTGATATAAGAAACACTCAAATACTAAAATGAAGTAAATATTTACAAAAGGAACACTATCATTTACCAGGGCCTTGGATAGATCTGAAAGTCAGTAAGTCAGACAGGACATCATGAGACCTAAATTATAATGATTAATTAGTATTTTATTGTTTAGAAACAAGTCACATTATTTTTCTCTTTCACTGCCCACCTATGAGATGATGCAGATTTAAGGTATTAGTTTCCCTGAGCTGCTGTAACAAGGTACCACAGATGTGTTAGATTGAAATATATTCATTTCCTCAGTTTGAGACTCAGAAGTCTTAAAATCGAGGTCCGTTCACCTCCATTCTCCCTCTGATGGCTCCAAGGAAAATTTCTTTCTTCTTTCTTGATATCATTAGCTTCTGGTGAATCCCAGAAGTTCCCATTGGAGTTATGACTCTACTTCATCCTCTGCGATTCAGAGTCCTCTCTGGCTATATATTGTGTCCTTTCAGTTACTTTCGTAAAGGCATCAGTTGATGAATTCAAGACCCATCCCATCCAGTGTGATTTCATCTCAACTAATTATAACCACAAATATCCACTATCAGCAAAGGTCAACTGTGGAGGTTATTGATGAACATGACATTTTGGTTATAGGATTCTAAATTGTGCAATGCTACACTGCCAAAATAACTAATTTGTTTTTATTTATTTACTTGTAAATAATGGAAGCAATACAACTGGGGCATCTGTGCCCTCTGAAAGTCTCTTAACCCTATGTAAGGATAGGAAGAATACAAACTATTACCATATGCATACAATGAATCTATTCTTCTGTAATTACTACCTTTTAGACTAGTGAGAGAGAAATGATAGCCTAAAAATTTTGGTAGCCTAAAATCTTTTGCTCAGTACACCAAAAGATTATGCTTGAAGAGCTTGGCTCCAAAGATTTTGCTATTGAGATGTACAATTTTTGAAGAGATAGGGTTGGTAGGAGGTCCATAGGTTTAGTCTCATTATTGCTTAGCCTCTTATTGCTCCCTAGGCTGTCATGAGGTGTGTAGCTATTCTTTATCATGCACAAATGCCATGGGCCTAAAGGCAAAGAGCCACATACTAATGGTCTGAAGCCTCCAAAACAGTGAACCAAAGTAAACTTATTTTTCCCCGATGAACAAGTTAACTCAGGCATTGTGTTACAGTGAGGAGGAGAAGACTGACAGAGCCACAAATGTCCATTCCTACAGCTAGAATGATGATGACTTTAAAACATGAATGTGACCCTTCAATTCCTTCAGGCCGTGCTTCCCTTAATTGAAAGAAATCTGTAAGTTCAGAGACTTTTAAATCTTATAAACTCAAGGCTGAAAATCTAAAGTTAAAGAGTCTATTTGTTCCCCAGTCACAAACATAGTGAGTGATAGGTCTTAGAAAAATGAGAAGTAGTTTTGTTGACACCATGAATATTTTGCCTTTTGCCATGCTTCAAACAAGGTTCTTTGACTCAGATGTGCATAAGAACTGCCTAGCACCCCCAGAGCAACTTTTTTCCTAAAACTTGCAGGGGTTTCCCCAACTCTGCCCTTTTGTCATGCCACCCAAGCACATGTATGGCTTTCTTTTCTTTCCAACAGCCATGTGTTCTATGCTTTCTCGTCTGCCACCGACTCATCTCAGCAATGTTTGCATTGTCAACCAACCTCACCCCTCTCTAGGCCAAGCTTTTGTTCTCTAAGTGGACCCCACAAGATGTTCTTAATGGGGAAGCAGTATATCAACAACTGTGAGGAAATTATAAGCCTTATAAAAACAGCCTTTTCTAGATTTTTCCTCAGGGGGATCTGTAGTAGTATTTTAAGATCATTTTAAGACCATTCGAAATCAGCTCCATAGGAAATACAATGGTTAATAATACTCAAATGAGATTGAGTATTATTAAATCCACCCTATTATGCATACATTCATTCATTCTTATACAAACACACACAAGACCACACTTATTTTTACACATTTATCCTGGCTATTCCAATCCTTAAAATTGATGGACACAGAAAGCCATGAAGACCTTGCTGTTATTTTAGGATCTCTAGAACAAACCATGGAGCTTATGCTCCATCTGATGCATCAGAATCTGAGAGGGATGAGCAAAGTCTGTATTTTTCTCCTTGCTTCAGGGAAGCCACAGGTCAGTTCTCTTCCGTTCAAGATCTCAGGAACTTCCACAGCTGACTTAGCTGCTGCCTCAGGCTTGCTCTGTTCCACCTGCTAAAGTTTCACCTCTGTCTGCAATGACACTCTCTTGAGGTTCTACTAAATTACCAATAGTCTGGTTTTTACTTTGTCCTGCTTAATCGTTCCTGCAGAGGAGGAAGAGCCCAGGGGAAGTTGGTGGCTCGATACCAAGGAAATATCAGTACCTTGCAAATATGCTTAATTAGAAACCCATCTTTGTGACACTATTTATTTCCTGTATGTTTTACTGTGGGGGGTAGTGAGCACAAAAGCAGGGAACTTATTTCAGATGATGCAAAGATTAACATAGTGAAACTTTTACATACTGAACTTTTAGAAATAACAACTAAATGGTATAGAACAATGGTAAAACCATAATGCTGTTTCGAGGGCAGACATGGTATTCTTGTCCACAGAATCAGAAATAAATGTCATACTGTAGAATAAGGCAGGCACTGTCTTCGTTAGGGTTTCTATTACTGTAATGAAATGTCATGACCAAAAAGCAAGTTGGAGAGGAAAGGATTTATTTGCCTTACCCTTCAGCATTGCTGTTCATCATTGAAGGGCATTAGGACAGGAAAGCAAACAGGACAGGAACCTGGAGACTGGAGGTGCTGCAGAGGCCATGGAGAGATGCTGCTTATTGGCTTGCTTCACATTGCTTGTTCATGATCACCAGCCCAGGAATGATAGCACCTACAGTTGGCTGGTCCTCCCCACCAATCACTAATTAAGAAAATGCCTTAGAACTGGATCTTATGGAGATATTTTCTCAGCTGGGTTCCTTTTATTCAGATAACTCTATCTTGTGTTAAGTCGACTCTAAGACCAGCCAGCACACTAGGTAAACTTTATCCCTGTGGGTTTTCTCGTTGGTTCAAAAAACATAAGAGCCTTTCTTAAAGTGCATTCAATTAGGCAAAAAAAAAAATAATGTATGCCCTTTTCATCCTTCCTGCTACAATAGTGACTGATATCAGTGTTGTTTATGGGTGGGCTCAGAATTGCAACGTCATTCTTTTTTCCTTATTCCTGCTATTTCTCTTTTACAACTTTCAATTCTCTGTCCTCTATTAGACATTGACAACAGGCTTTGTTCTCAGAAGATTTCCAACCACCCCACACCCTTCAAACTCTTAAAACCTGTAACAAGATTATTTTATTTCTCCTGGATTGACTACTCTTATTTAGCTTCCAATGAATGTATAGAAGCCATGGTATAAGAAGTTAACTTCTTGTTGCTTTATCCAGAAAAAAAATCAGATTGTCAGTGGAAATATTACTTCTTTAATATGTTTTCAACACTCATCAATAATAATTATTTTTGTTTTTACAATTTAAAAAATGTAATTTGGAAATCTTGTGATTTAAATGCAATTTGAACTACAGACTTAAGTAAAAAAATATTTTTAAAAGAATATTACTTTCATTTTGAACTGATCGAAGCAGCAGGTGTTTTAGAAAATAAGCTAAGATGTATAGAATGATCAATGGCCATTTGTATGAAGTACATGAATTTTTGACATTTTAAGTTTTACATTTAGCAAAGTGCCTATTAGAGAAACATATTTAAGAGAAGATTTAACTAGGTATCCTATTTACACTATGGGTAATATTACATAAAGAAAGATATATGGTATTGGTTGTAAATCAGCCATTAGTAAGAATGAAAAAAATAATGTTATTAATCTATCCACTTAAAAGTTTCATAGAGACTGTCTCTAAAACTGACAAGCTGAGATTTTAGGGAACATACAGTGGAAGAGAGAGACCTAACTCCTTCAAGTTGTCCTCTGAATTCCACCCATAATCTATGGCACTCAATACTTCCCTCTAAATGGATTAAACATTGAAATGTACTTACACTTCTTTTAAAGTTTTCTTGTATTTTTGAGAAGTTACTTAGAATTTTGGGAAAAGATTTCACATTGTAAATACTCATGCGGTAGCTACAAAAGAAGTTTAGGGAAATTTTCTATGATTTTATATTATAAACTTTTGAGAGAAACTGCAACATAGAAGAGATACCTCAAAAAAAATTAAAAGGCATTTGAGACTCACCTATGGAAAAAGATTGCTATCCATTATTTATAAGGATAAAACATTTTAATAGTCTTATAAATTCACCTAGATGACTTAGCTCTATGAATTCAACCCATAGACAATAAAATAAGGTTGTCATCTCTTAGAAACTACACATATAGTCCAAAAAAATCTTGAAAATGTATTACTTGAGGGGAAAAAAAAGCTAAAACATTAAGGTAATGAGACTCTAAAGGCTGACATTGAAGTTCCTATCCATTCTTTAGTTGAGGGGGTATCTAGGTTACTTCCAGATTCTGGCTATTACAAAAAATGCTTCTATGAACATAGCTGAGCAGGTGTCCTTGTGGTGTGAGTGTGCATCCTTTGGGTATATGCCTAAGAGTAAAATTTTTGGGTCTTGTGGTAGATCAATTCTCATATTTCTGAGAAACTAATATACTGATTTCCAAAGTGGCTGTATAAGTTTGTACTCCCACCAGCAATGCAGGATTGTTCCCCTTTCTCTACTCAGTGGCAATAAACAAACTAACAAACAAAAAACAAAAACAAACAAACAAAAAGACATCTTGAAATTCTCAGGCAGATGGGTGGAACTAAAAGAAAACATCCTGTGTGAGGTAACCCGACCCAAAAAGATAAACATGTTTTGTACTCACTCATAAGTGGATGCTAGATATACAGTGAAGGATAGCCAGACTACAATCCCACAACCCCAAAGAAGCTAGGAAACAAGGAAGACCCTAAGACAGTCAGTCATACATGGACCACACACCCCCCACACACAAGAAAGAGAAAGGGATAAGATCTCCAGAGTAAATTGGGAGCATTGGAGTGGCGGGAAGACAGGGGGGAAAGAAAATGAGAGATCAGAAAGCTTGGGTGGGAGAAGAACAGAGAAGGAGAGCAAGGAAAGAGATACCTTAATAGAGGGAGCAATTATGGGCTTAATGAGAAATCTGGTACTAGCGACATCTCCAGGGATCCATAACGATGACCCCAACTAGGATTCTAATCAATGTGGAGAGGCTACCTTAAATGCCCGTCCCCTATAATGAAATTGATGACTACCTTGAATGCCAACATAGAGCATTCATCCAGTAACTAATGGAAGCTGAAGCAGAGATTCACAGCTAAGCACTGAGCTGATCTCCAGAGCATTTGGGAACTCACAAACCCCAGTCTGACAGTTGGGAACCAGTGTGGGACTGAACCAGGGCCCCTGAATGTGGGTGTCAGTTGGGGGACTTGGACAGTCTTTGGGACTGCTGGCAGTGGAACCAGTATTTATCCCTAATACATGAACTTGCTCTTCGGAGCTCATTTCCTATGGAAGGATACTCTTTTAGCCTAGATACAGGGTGGGGGGGAGGGGGTGGCCCCAGTCCTGTCCCAAATGATATGACAGATTTTAATGATCTCCCATGGGATGCCTCAACCTCTCTCAGAATTGGATGGGGGGTGGGATGGGGAGATGGTGAAGGGAATGGGAGGAAAAGAGGGAGAGGGGACTGGTATTAGTATGTAAAATAAAGTTGTTTTTAATTAAAATCAAAAATTGATAAAGAAAATTTTTTTCCACAATGCCCAAGAACCATCAGAAAGAAAGCCAACTAAGAAAATTCTTGCTAGCAATGCAAAGCAATAAGACAACTTCAGTTTGCCTAAATTTCTTGGAAAATTTTCCCAACCTACTGATGGCTTTGTGAGTATGTCTATGGAGAAAAGCTATATGACCACCTTGTACTCAGGAAAAACAAGTGCTCAAATCATTTGGCAGTAGAGGAATTTACAGATATTTCATCATTACATCTATATTCTTTGTAAGTTGTTTGTATCTTTAAATCTTTCAGACAATAATCAGCCAACCACATGAAATTGTGAATTAATAAACATCTTATCCCACAGTCAACATCTAACTTAAAATGATAACAAGTGCCCCTTTAAGTTAGATGTTGCTAATTTCACACTCAATACAGAAATATCACACAAATGTTCACCATGCCCATTTGCAGTTAATATTTGCCAATGTAACCAGATAAGAAAACAATACATAAAATTATGTGCAGAATATCAGACAATATATCTAAACAACCATAAAATGTATCTTAAATATTATTCTAACAAAAATTCTTTAAAATAACATTTATAGAATTAATACAAAATACCAGTAGGCTTCTTGTACCTTCCAATCATTGTGTTAGAAAAACAGTGGCAGAGAAAACTGCCACTTGGGGTATCAAGCAGAAAGACTAAATTTCATGCAGCAAAATAAATAAAAATGAGTAAAACATAAAGTTAGGTTTCAGGAAAGACCCAAAGTGGAGTAAGACAAATGAAATGTCCATCCCCAGTCTTAGACATATTAAATCACTATTATAAAAAATGACAATTTCCAGGCAAATAAAACATAATACAATCTTTACAGAAATAACAATCTGTTCTTAGAAGGTAGATGCTTACAAGAGTATCCTTTTAAAACAACAACAACAACAACAAATTACCTAACAGGAATAATTACAAGAAACATGTGAAAATATGAGCAATGGAAGGCAAGATCACGCCAACAAGAGTCAAAGCATGTCATCAGACACTATACTAATTGGAATAAATGGTGAATGAAGTATAACACAGCAATCCGGGAGAACACAAAAGCCAGCACCATTGCCAGTATTTAAGGAAATGTAAGTCTTAATGATACCTGTACTCACCACAGCACATACACTTTTCAATACTATTGGAACAAGTGTGTAGTAATTTGTAGCAGATAAAAGCAAATACAGATGCTATGTCCTACACTAGAATAATTGCAAATAGATTAGGGGTTCTTGTTTTTGTATTGGTCACTACCTAAAAATATATATTGAATACTTTGTAAAGAATGAATGGAAATCAATACTTTAGCCTTCAGAGTTTGGAAGTAAAAAAACATAAGACACCGATAGACTAAAAGTTAATTGCCAGATTATGAATGCAACTTTTTAAAACAATACCATAGAAAAATTTTCTATCCACCCATAATGGAAAATGTTGATAAAAATTAATAAAGACATGAAAGTAATCCTACCTTTCTTTCTCTTCCAAAAATCTACATAGAGTCACTTAGTAAAGCCAACTTAAGCATATGCAAAAACATCATTAATCTTAGTCTTATTAAGAAATTATAAACTAATCTGTTAAAAGGGGAGTTGTGATCTATTTAGCACAAATCTGAAACCTTTATGATGTTGTTTGTGGGCAAAACTATAGAAAGACTGGCCCTCCTCAACATGACTGGAATGACTATAAGATAATATGGCTTCTTTGAGGAAAAATATGTCAATATTACAAAACTGCCCATGTTGACACTCTCATTTGAGGATACCACCTAATAGAGAAAGAAATCACTCAAGTATGAAATATCAATGTCCACGGTTATTAATAACACAATTATTACTAACAGCAGGAGGACAGAAGCATTGGAATTCTTAGCCTTAGGGCCACGTTTAACACACAATTGTACTTCTAAGGAAATCTGCACAGTTAACTACAAGAATGAAGACTAGTTCTATCTACAGATAGTATACATATATATTAAAAGAAGTGTTTTAAAATGAACATACTTAAGCATAAAATTTCTTGAAATATGAAAAATAAACACCAAGAGAACACCAAGAATAAATAAAAATATTTATGTATAAAGAGCATAGGAAACAGAAGGTAAATAAACTTTCACTGAATATTTAAAAATGTCTTCTACTATGAAATATAAAATTGTTTTATTTGTTAATACATAAATACATCAAGATAAATAACCCCAAAGTTAAAATAAGACAACCAATGAAAGTATGTTTAATATATTCTTGGATAGAAAAACTACACAATTACGTTCTACTTTTAGTGGCACTATTGATATAGTTATGCACAGTGAACCACACATTTAAGGAATATTTTAGGTAAAGTATTTCAAGAAAATAGAACAATAATAAAACAAATTTATTAATTATCAGGTTTGCATGAAGACTATCTGGCAAAAATGAATGTCCCTCTTCAAATGTCAAATCACTGAAATGTCTAGAATAATGTCCTAGAAATGATGAGCATGCTCAGAGCTGCTTTTTAAAGTGCATTTCTCAAATACAAGGCTAGTGTTTATTATAAGAATGTCTATTGGATCTGAAGCAGGTCCATAAGGAGTCTGGGCTTCTATTTGTGAGAAGCCTGGATCTAGACAGAAATATAGACTGGAGTCCTTATGGACAACAAAGAGACCTAGGAAATGGGAGAAGATGGCCAATTGATAGTAACATAGAGTAAATATTAGCAAATATAGATGCACAAAATATAAATATAGATGTACAAAATATATTTCGTACATCAATAAAAGAACATTAGAAAATCATATTAAACCAAACTATCTCCAATGGAAGTTGGTACCATTTGGATGGGTGGTGTGAAAAGTGTCTATTTGCCTGGATGTGTTCAGTGCCACTAAATACTAGACAGGAGTCAGGAAAAAATACAGCACTACACTTTTCATTTTATTTGATTTTTATGCCCATCTTTCAGTATAATTATTTCTCACAGTGATAGGGTAAAATAAACTCTTCAACATAATTAGCAGTATTGAACTGCTATGGACACTGCACACTCAGAGCATGCAGTTTCACAGGAAAAATTATACCTCGGGAAAAGCTTAAGAATGGAAGGGAACAGAAATATCATTCACTGCATCTTGATCATATTAGCTTTGTATGATTACTCTCTCTAGTTGTGACTGAGGTTTCTACAAATAACAGGGCCCACAATAGGTTGTGTGAGCCACAGATCACTCTTTTCACTGACCCAATCCAGTGGACTCTGGTGATGGGGATGTAGGGCAAACAGTTATCCCCAAAGAAAAATCAAAGTAAATTTAGGAACAAAGGTCTTTAGAGTAGTAAAAATCACAGAGATCATTAATTGGCCATTTCTAAATTTTTCATTAATAAACTTAACTTTTTAGCATAAGTTTATACTCATAGCAGAGGGAAAGCTTCTTAATGTCTCCAAGGAGTAACAATCTGTTCAGTGTTGCCCCAGAAAATGGGCCATTTGTTATAATCAGTGGGCCTATTAACAGGCTTCAGGTCCTGCTCTTCCTAAACACAGCCTGCTATATTCAAGGCAGAAAATAAGATTGCCACTTGGACGTTTCCTTAGTTCTCACAGTTATGAATCTGAAGGTCTGTCTTTGACGACTTCCATATTCTGAAGAACTCATGGCATAACTCTTCTGCCCTGGCAAGAGGCAATGTCATGCAGAATGCCAGGAAGGACCTGAGATTGATATGGTCCTTGCTAATTCTCCCTCTGTGTATCATCCTATGACCATATCCTTTGACTCCTCTATTGTACTGTGTGTCTGTGTTCATTGAGCAGTTTCAGAATTCAGTAATGGGCTCACAATGATGTGAATATATCGATAACAGTTGACTTTTTAAAAATTCTTAAAAATATACATTTCATGTTCTATGGGTATTACTGACATTAAAACATTTGATAAAATACTTATTTAGTTTATTTAGTTTTTCAATTCTAATGGCTCCTCCTTGCTGTCAGATTTAAGCAAATGTTCAAGCTTTCCTCTTTTTTATATATATATGGGTCTCAGCCATGATTTTTGAGGTGGGTGGGGAAAATACATATTTCTCTCTCTTACTTACTGGTGTGTGTGTGTGTGTGTGTGTGTGTGTGTGTGTGTGTGTGTGTGTGTGTATGCACATGTGTGCCTTTGTTTGTGCATGTGAAGGTGCTGGCATGTGTGGAAGCAAGAATACAAACCCAGGTGTTGTCTCAAAGGGGCCAACCAATTATTGCTTTTGAAGCAGGAATCTCATAAAATAGGTTAGTCTCAATCCTACAAATCTACCTACTTCTGCCTCCCCAGTGCTATGATTTAAAAAAAAATGCACCTTCAAAGCTTTAAGAAAAAAAATGAAAACAAAAACCTGGACTGTGGGAATTAAAATCAGATCTTCTTGTTTGAAAGGCAAGCATTTAACCAACTCTGCCATGTCCTGCACCTATGTTAGGAATAGAACAGTATTATTCAAAGCAGAGGTCAGAGTAAGGTACCTGGTTATTGATACGTGTGCTATAATCTTTGCCAAATTTCCATCATTTTATTGCTCCAAAGAAGAGGGTCACTGTGCTAAAAATTTCCTGTTGTGTACAACCACTAATCTCTTCACTCTCTCTTTCCAGCTTTGCCTTTTCCAGAATTTCATACATGATAAATCATTCAATATGTTACTTTTCATATGGCTTCTTTTGCATAAGAAAATGCAGCAGTTTGTTAAAGTAAAATTTTAAGTTGACATCTCCATTTTTTTAAATGGTTTTGGAGGATATACTTTGAGGTTACTAAAAACACCGACATTAGAGTAATTCTATTAATTGTGAATTTTCTAAAATAGATAAATGCAAGACTCTCATATAGCTGTGAAACACTGCTGGAAAGGTGAACACTTTACAAAGATCTGCTGTGCTGAACTCATTAATGAGGAAACCTGGGAGACATGGAGTTAAAACTGGTTAAAAGGAAGATGGAGTGAACATTCATTTGTATATTAGAAGTGTAGCAATGCCTGGGCAGATGGAGTCCAGATTGTGTTTTGTACAGGAGGCCAGGGTCTCCAATGGACAGAATTCACTATCATGTCTGTAGACAATTCATAGATTTTGTTATCTAGCACTCTTCTAAATACAATCATAGGCTAAAATATCCTGCATCATCTTGATAAGCATCTTCATATTTCCATACATATTTGTATGTAAAGGCACAAAATGAACATACAAAATATTTTTTCTACTTAAAAATCACATTCTCTTTCTATGTAATCTCTCATTGTGTAATGCTTTACCAATTTTTCTTTCATCGATCCAAAACAAATGTATGTTTCAATCAACTTAAATGCTTTTTTTTCTGGGGTTATAAGCCTAGTGATTAGTTGGAGGTACACTTAGATACATAATGGTTATTATTAATATGCAATAATAATAATCAAGAGGCAATAGGTAAAAACATTTGATATCTGAAAAATTAGGCTGTGACATAATTTTCTATTAAATTCAATTTGTGAAAGAAATTATATGTCAAGCATTGCATTTGTTCCTAACTTCAGTTTTGCATATATGTCACCATAGAGCATTAGATGTGAGAGCATGTCAAGATTGTCTTAAGACTTGAACATTTGGGCTAAGACATCATGATGCATGAAAATTATGAGATATTGAAAATGTTTTAACTATATTTATTTATGTGTGAGAAGGAAAGATGTCCACTTTCTATGATATGCTTGTGGAGGGTCAGAAGACGACTTGAAATAGTTGCTTTTCCTCCTGTCATCTTGGCTTATAGCACACTTACTTGATGGGTCATCTCAGGAGCCCATATGAATGATGTTGTTTAAGTCACTTTTAGAGGGAAGTGTCAGAAAGGGATTCAGAGTCAAATCCCAGTGCATGCTTACAGACATTTTGCAAAATCTCCCTAGAAACTTGGGAATTCACAAACCTATACTGATGATTGCCACCCTAAGCCAGTCAACATTGTATGACCAGAGGCATTCACACTTTTAAATCTGTTTCTGCCTTGTTTTTTTAACCTTTACCTGTAATTCTTCATCACAATGTGAGAATGGACAAAAACTCAAAACTAACTTTTATAATCAAAAATATTTTAGACAATATCCATATGTGGGTTCATTAAAGATTTTCACAGTGACCAAACTTTTCTTTTTATTTTTTTATGAATTATTTTTCTTTTACTTATCGATCCCAGTTCCCTCTTCTTCCTTCCCTAAACATGGATTTCAGGCCTGGGGAGTCTAAGGGACCTCTGACCGTGAAACCAGGATGTGGCCAAACTTTCTAATGTCACTTTGCTCCTAAGCTAGTTGACTTATTTTCCAAGGCCATGGAAGCAGTGCTGTTTAAGTGAAAGCACTGTTAACAAGAACTATATTGATTGAAAATATTATACCAGGCATTGCACTGAGATAGGTAGATTACTTGGCTCTGATATGTGTTAACCTAGATTTTATAGGTGAGGGTGCCAAGCTTGGCTTAGCAAATAGTATTCCTCCTTCAAGGTCAAGTAACCCATAAAACGAGATTCCACATACCATACTTCTAGTTTTGAGCTCCACATGATTGCACTGGACTGCTACAGTGGCTGGGATTGAAGGTGAAGCTTTATTCCACCACATTAGCCCACTTAGTGAGGAATCTAACATTCCCTTTGTTGTATTTGATGCCTTTTCATCTTGATTTTGAGTCAGTTTCATATTGCTTTTAAAATTCTTCACCTCTACCATGTCTGATTTGGACAAACTGACTAAAAGCTTCCTTCCTAATACTGAGGTTCTTTGGTTCTTCCTAATACAGCTTCCTTTGAGTCTACAGCTTGTTGGAAGTGTTTCACATAAAACAATTATTAGAACAGCAAATCCCATCTGCCACTCTTTGTCTTTCTGGCTGGGAGAGCAGTTTCTCCCTATGAAATCCAGTTAAGTTTTCATTCTGCCTCCCATTTCTTGTCACTCCTCTCTTCTCCCAACTTTCTCTTTTACAAGCTGCTCCTGTGTTTTTCCCATCTTAGATGCCTTCTGCTCCTTTACTGGTCACTGATTTGCAAGGAGTCAAGGAGGCCTGCCAACCAATTATTTTGCAAGTCTGTGCTAATACTTACTAACCTTTCAGTTAAGGAAGGTTCACACCATCAGGAAAGGCAGTGACTCCTTGCAGGATTTATTTCCTTAGGAAATGGTTTTTAAAATCAGGAAAAGATTCTCAAAATATTATTCTCATGACTCTGCCATAAGAACTGAATACTTTGTGTTGGAGTTCTTCCTTCATAGGAAGGCATGAGGTTCTGGGGAAGTTCTTCCAAGATGGAGGGTGAGAGATGAGATGATAATGGCAAAAGAGAACAAACTATAATCACTTATGAAGTAATTAAAATAATTGCATTTAAAATACTGCTTTTAAAAACTCTAGAAACCTCTTGGGAGCAGAAGAACAACCAGGTAAATTTGGAGTGCTAAGATTGGAGTGGGTCTAATAAAGTGAGGGATAGAATAACTCATGGGAAGCTTGGGACAACCTGAGGGCATTCGGTGAAATGACAAATTGAACTGGGAACTGCCTACTTAACAATTTTGCTCAAGGCCAATCTATCTACAGAGGTTATCTGCTTCAACCCCAGATCTGCAGACATGATTGCATCCAAACCACATAGGGTTTACAGTTGGGTTCCTATCCAAACTGAAATAACTCTTGTGAAGGAGATCCAATAACCTTGGCCCAGAGAAAATTGATTACAAATTGTTTACTCTATATTTTTGAAAGCATAAATACCCCAAGCTAGCCAATAATGATAACTATTTATAAACTATACCAATCCATTCTGAGATGACCCAAACCCGGCACAAGTTAAATAACTGCAATGCACTTGTTTCTTTTAGCTGCTTAAAATATTCCACAGAGAGTTTTCAATAAAGAGGAAGTATTGGCCATATTCAACTCAGTAATATACTAATGGGAACAAGACTTCTAATTTCAACACCCAGACTGATTTTTAAGAAAATAACCTTCAGCCTTACCCATCTGCTCAGTAAGCTCCCAATAATGGTTAGATTTAAACTCTTTTAAGAAAGGAAAAAATCTTAGGAGAGGTATTAGAGGAAAGATAAGAATTTGGATAAATACTAACCATAGAAGGTGCCTCAATCTTTACATTTCTGAATATATTAGTAGATGCTATGTCAAAATGCCTAAGAGCTCAGTCTCAATGCTAGAGAAACCAAAGAGAAAAGAATTACAATTTAGTCTGCCTTCCATCTTAACTACCACAGTGCATAAACCATTCTCAAAAGGCTGAAAACAGTGCAAAAGAGCTAATCCAGTGTGTTCTTTTGTTCCATTTCCCATGGGGCGAGGGCCTACGTCCTGCCCCAAATGATGTACACACTTTGATGATCCTCCATGGGAAGCTTCACTCACCCTGAGGAGTGGATAGTGGGTGAATGGGACTTGGGGAAAATCAGAAGACTGGAGAGAGAGAGAGACAGAGAGAAAGAGAGAGAGAGAGAGAGGCAGAGAGAGACAGAGACAGAGACAGAGAGACAGAGAGAGACAGAGAGACAGTGAGAGAGACAGAGAGAACTGGTATTTGTATATAAAATAAGGTTGTTTTTTATTTAAATAAAAATTAATTTTTAAAAATAGTGTGAGCTGAGGAGGTGATTTTGTTGTAGAGGTTCCCCAGAGTGCTGCAGCCTACTGCCCTTACTGCCACAGAAAAATAAAAAGAGAAATCCATATTCAATCTTACTTTTCACAATGTTTGCTAGCTGGGTTTCACCTACCAACAGCCCTGTTATTAGTCTTGGCTTAAGGTCCTCTATGAGGAACAATGACATGAGCACAGGTGGCAAGTCACTGAGCTTAAAATATGCAGCAGCATGCAGGATGAGAGCACAGATGCAAGATCTCATTGCTCTGTTCACCTATGGAGGGAAATATTAGCATGCTGTTTTAATTGTCTTTTTGTGTGATCAATTTTAGAAAATCAATCATTGATGGTACCCTCAAATATCACCAACATAAGCCAACATCTATACACATAGCACCAGAAATCCTTTTCTTGGTCTCTGTGTGTAAAGAGAAGGGAATACATCATGTTAATTTTCTTTATTAGATTACCCTTTCTCTCTTTCTTTTCAGACATGTGAGTCGAGTCAATCATTCTGAGGTGAGTCCTTTCTGAACCTAATCCCACATTCATACAGCAAGCCTTAATGAGTCCACTAGGAATAAACAAATTAGTCTCCAGGATGTATTATGCATTAATTAATCAAACTAATAGTATTGTATAATGTGTAATAGATGACAATTAGTTCTAAGTACAATACCCACAGACAAGAAAGAGCCACAGAGAAAATATGGAGTGATAGAGAAAAGGGGCTTGCAAAATATAAGTTAAATAGCTCTGTTTTCCCTCCTCTCATGTCAGGACACTCAGTAGCAAAGATAATAGGGGAAAAACGCCTTTTTTGACAGCCAATATATTTTAATTTTTCTATTTTACATATCAGTCCCAGTTCCCTTGCCTTCCCATCCTGCCATACCCCTCAATTACCCCCCCATCCCATCCTCCTTCTACTTCCAAGGAAGGGTGAGGCATTCAATGAGGGCGGGATCATCAAAGTCTGTCAAGTCATTTGGGGTAGGTCCTAGCCTCTACACCCTCTACTTCTTCCAAGTCTCTAGGCTAAGGGAACATCCCTCCATGGGGAACGGGCTCCTGAAGTCCATTTGCACTAGGGCTACATCCTGGTTCCACTGCCAGAGGTCCCATAGAGCAGCTGACACCCACGTTCAGGAGGCCTCATTTGGTCCTATGTTGATTCTCCAGCTATCATACTAGGATTCATGAGTTTCCACTTGCTCAGGTCAGCTGAGCATTTTTCTGTGCATTTTCCCAATATGGTGTTGACTCATTTGTTCCTCACTTTTCTCTGTCTGAAACTGGATTCCAGTAGTTTGGCTCAGTGCTTAGCTGTGGACCTCTTCTTCTGCTTCCATCAGCTACTGGAAGGTTTTAGGATGGCATTTTAGGTAGTCATCATTATCATTATAGGGGAAGGTCCTTTAAGGTAGCCTCTCCACCATGGCTAAGATTAGGGGAAAAAGTCTTACCAACAGAAATAGTTATAGGATGTAGATATTGCTAATAACAATGCAGAAACATGGAGCGACAACACCTCTAGGTCCAGAGTAAGAGTGAGTAGAGCAGCAGTTCTCTGTGTGTCATGATCCTTTGTGGGGTCACATGATCCTTTCACAAGGATCACACATAAGAGATCCTGTATGTCAGATATATATGATACATAAAATTAGTAAACTTACAATTATGAAATAGCAACTATGTAATTTAATGGTTGGGGAAATCACCTCAGCATGGGAAACTATATTAAAGGATCATAGCATTAGAGAGGTTAGAATAGAGCCAGCCACCTGCTGTGGCACAACTCAGGTGCATATCATTGCTTTTTCATTTTTAAATAGTTAGAAAGTTCCAAAAGATGGGATACAGATGGATTCCAGCTTTGTGAGTGCTTGCTTAGCACACAGGAAGTATTGGCTTGGCTCCTCAGCACTATACACAATCATATGTCAGACACTCATTCTATCACACGGGAAGTGGAGTAAGGGGGACCAAATCAGTTTGATGTCAGCTTGAGGACGTGTTACATTTCATGATACATGAATATTACAGAACATGCAAATTTCAATGTCTAGAGTCCTTTTGAAACTTTGCCACATGCATTTGTCACATCTTATCTGCAGGTGCTATATGGTACAGCACATTGAATAATTGCAATGGAGACTTTTGGCTTCAGCAAAACTATTCATTTTCCAGATCGTTACATTAAGTTTTCCAGCTGTAAGGGACAAGAAGAATCATTGCCAATCATAGAACCCATATGTTTGTATATAGTGTAGGCATATATACCAAACTCTGGAAAGTGCCTGCTATGCCCTATAGCATGAATGAAAACACATTATTTCATGTTTCATATTCAGTTTGTCAGTCTGATTTTGAAAAAAAAAATTAGGTACCATGAAAAGAAGGGACAATAAGCAAATAGGTGTATTGATATTCTTCAAAAAGAATATGGCAGGAAAGGGAAAATCTAATTTGGAGACTGTCAAAACTAAGAAGGGGGAAAGAACCAGGGTAAAGATATTCAGTAGATTTGCTTAGATTCCAATGTAGTCTTGGCATTCTTATCAAGGACAATAAATTTGAAGAGGATAAAATCATATAGTTTGAAAGGTAGTTTTCTGGTTTTGAGAAACATAATACTTCTGCAAGTGGAAGCTATTCTTACTGAAAAAGACATAGATATATTTTGAAATAAAGGAATTGTACATGTACCATTTAGTCTCAAACATTTGTGGAAGAATATGTGTATTCATTTATATATGTATTTATATGTGTGTAATGAACATCTATATATTGTGGTAACATGCAAATTTGTTGGGTAGTAACAAAGGATCAATTTGAGTAAAAGAAAGAATAGAGCTGGTTGTATACATTTATATCATGTTTATTTATTTGTTATGTTTGTGTATGCGAGTTTGTCTATGTGAGCATAAGCTACATGCTTTGGATATTTTGGAGACCAGGAGAGGGCACTGGAGCTCCTGGAACTGTAGTAAGATGAGCTTCTGTGCTTTGGAACATGGCTTACTACTTCTAACTGTTGTTCTATCTTATTGAACATGAGTTACAAATGGCCTCATGGGAAGATATTCCTTATTGGGTATTTGGGTATGAAGTGTTCCTTTAGCATAATGACTCTCAGGCACACCACCTCAACCAACCCATAATGATCTTTCTGAAATCTCATTTGCTGCATGATTAATAGGCAGAGTTGGACAAGAGATACTCACACGAGATTTGGAAGGCATTCACCCACCTTATCAGAGAAGTAGTTTCTCTACTCTCTGTTGACACACACAGTCTCCAGCTCCCACACGATCTCTTTCCCCTCTCTTTGCTGAATCCCAGGGCAACATGTGCACACCATGGATGTGAAGAGTAGTGTGCACGCTGTATTTGAAAGTCTATGTGGCAACATTTCTGAGTGAAGGAATATAGAGCCAGTGGTCTTGGTTCTAGCCTGCCTCTAGCTTTCCCCATAAATATCTCTCTACATCCCATAGTGCCCTAATAAAATCTTCTAGTTATGTCTACATGGTGACTAGTACACATCCTATAGGTACACAGAGATGAGGACTTCCATGAATGTGGTCTAATAGTAAATCACAAATTTACTTTACAAATCTAAAATTTATTAGCGTAGCTTGAGTATGATATCAAACATCAACCTTATAGATCATAATGTTGTTTCTCAACACATCACAAAAAGACTGGATTCTCTAATTTGTAAATATTCCTTATCTGTACCATTGAATTTGTTTCTGCATCTCTGAGCAAACTGACTCACACCCATGATTTCCTATAATACAGCAAGGTTGTTTAACAAGCATTTGACCCCTTCCTCTCAACTCAAGTTTTGCATCATCTTTGTGTTCCAAGGAAGCTCTTCATTATCCAAATTCCTCAGACAATGGTCCAAACACTGATAATCAAGGTAAGTAAAATCTGTGTACTATGTAGGGAGTTCTGTGCCCTACTTTATCTTCCAAACTAATTTATCACCAATCGGGTATCACCCCTATAACACAGACAAGAAAATAAAGGCCATAAAGGCTGTCATTTGTCCAATCACTCAGAGCTGAATAATGATAATTTGTTAAACAGAAACTCAAAGGTACTTCAAACCAATACATGTTTTCATTGCACTAAGCTGTCATCCAAGAACAAAAGGTGACCTTTGCACTCTGTGGGAGACATTTGCTTTTTACTGCCAAGGAATTCACTGGATTTCAATAGTTCATTCTTGTTTATTCATATTCCAGTTATTATAAACAAGACAAATTCTAGTCAGCTGCTACATTCTACCATCTTATAAAATTTGTATGTCTCAAAGAACATAAAGCCAATAATTACTGACATATATATAAAGAAAATCACAAAACTCTCCAGAGAATATTTCATTTCAACCTATAGATGGTATTTTAACTTTTAAATCCCCCATAATATATCCTTATACTTCAAAAAAAGGAGTAATTCAAATTCAACATTTCTTTTCATGTACTTGTACATGATATATCTCATTAAACTTCAGAATGGCGAGCATAGGGAGGATCATGAGCCCATTATTAAAACCTACATTACAGACTCAGATATCAAACCCTGAAAAACTACATAAATCATCTAAGCAGAGTCTTTTCTTTTTAGCTTCCTAGCTTTGTTTTTCATTTTCTCTCATAAGAAGTGCCAGCTGTCATTTGGTGGCTATTTCTTATACAATTTCTACTCCTTTCAGTTTGTCTGAGACGAGTTCTCCCCATTGCCACTACCAGAAGATGCATTCGTCACCAGATGACATTCTCTGAGTCACATTGAGGTATTCAGAATGAGGAAGTAACCCACAGCGATTTATTCTGTGCTAATCCTAGAAGGATGACAGTGAAGGAAGTGCCCTCATTCCCTGAACTTGTAGCTAAAGGAATATAAAGCTTTCGTTGCGTAGGTAAACAATAAAGATAAGCTAAGGACAACACAGCAGGAAAAAAGTATTACGTGTGTGTGTGTGTGTGTGTGTGTGTACACACGTGCATGTTTGCCAGGTTGGAGCTATAATGGAGTAACTACTTTAGGATGTTTCATATGCATTTGAAAAATTGGAAACACAAAGTGATTCAAAAATCAAAAAAGTTTGGTGCCAACATGCTACCATAAGAAAACAATTCCACACCTGATCTTTGTTAGATGTCACAGTCAGAACTCAAGACTCAATGAAAACCCTTTGGAGAATTACCCGCAGGAAAGGTGTAGGTAGTGCAGATGAAACATACATGTACTTTATGCTGACAGTTGGTTCCCAACTTTAACGTTTCTCATTATGCATATGAAAAGATTCCAAAATCAGAAAGACTTGTGCTCTCAACATTTCGAATAAAGGATACTGATATTGTGTATTACATGTCAGGAGTTTCAATATTTTTCTTCATTTTACTCTCACTTTCCTGTTCATTTTTCCAATTCTGTCTTTATATTTTCCCCTGCTTCTTCTCACACTTCCCCCTCCCAATTTTGCTCTTTCTTCTTCTATTTACTCCTCCCCTTCTCTCCTTTCTTCCTTACTCTGTGCCCTTAATTTCCTAAGCCTAAACATGTTTAAAATATTCACACCCAAGATATGTAGGATGTCCTTCTGGATGCTGCAAATATGTGTTGCTTTTATTGTTTGATGAATAAAACTGTTTCAGACAATGAACAGACAGAATTTAGACAGACAGGAAAACTGAACAATGATAGAGAGGGTTAATAATCAAAGTCAGAGAGAGATACCATGTAGCTACTGGGAAGGAAGGATACCCAGGTATTCTCTGGTAATATAAGGCCTTGAGAAAATACACAGATTAATATTTATGGTTTAATAATTAAGAAGAGCTAGATAGTAAGAAGCCTATGCCAATGGTCAAACAATTATAAATAGACATCAAGACTCAGAGTAGTTATTTCATAGTGGTTGCAGGACCCAATTTGGGTGGAGAGAAACTGGTCCAGTGGGACAGAGACTAGATGGAAAAAAATTCCCATTCCTCAAGTTCATAGTCTTAACTGCATCTGGAACTCTTGTTTACTAATTCTTTATAACAATCTTTACAAAGCGAACATCCTCCTTAGAGTATATATATATATCAGTACCATTTTCACACTGACAGAGATGTACTTCTGAGCAAGTATTCATTTCTATTTTGCTTCTCTAGAGAATTTTCCCACTTGATTATCCATTGGAGAAATCAGTATGTATAGAACCTGACATTTATTTAAGCTGCATAATTGCATATGTGGTATAAAGGATACCAATAAGGCAAGATTGACTTCAGTGATATATTTATGCTGAGAAAATCCAATTGGTTTATACTATAATCAAAGCTGAGAGATTGAATTATAGCTCCAGTCATCAATGTCTCCCTTAATCAATTATTTTTACTATGTTAGACAGGATTTATAACTGAAAACAAGCATTTCTGAATTGCTTCTCTGTGTGGTTTCCCTTTATCCCGATGGTTCTTTTGAACTACAAACTGATAAATCCTGTACGGCACCTCAACATCATTCACGACAGGATGATGAAAGAGAGCTGAAGAGCATTCTTGTCTGAGTGATGAAAAAGCACACAGTAAGTAACGTATAGGAAAATGAAAAGAATACTGCATTAAACTATAAAACTGTCAATTGGATTATCACTGTATAACTGCTTACTTGCATGACACTGATAAGTAGAAACATCAGGACTTCTGTAGAGAGAGCAATAAAATCAGTTATCATGTCGATATTAAGCATAAAATAGTGACATCTGAAGGCTGGGAAGGGCAAACTGTAGGGATGTATAGGGAGAAAGTTGATTAGAATTATTTCTTTTTCATTTAGACCACTATTGTTTCTTTGCTCTCTGTTGACAAGTGACATTTTAGGAAGCCTCTGCCCATTGCTTTCTCTGCTGGACTTATTCAGACAGAATTTGATCACAACCATGGAACCATAGAGTCACTAGGATCTCAATGGGCTCTTCTCTCTTAGCTTCTTTAATTATGTATGAGGAAGATGGTACCCTCAATCCATCTCTATCACTGTTAAACCTGTCAAGACATACTTTGGTTTCCATTTTCAGTTCATCCAAATTCAAACTTCTGATTCTACAAACAGGTTGGAGACAATCATTCACAAGCCCTGTATCCATGATATAATTTCTCCTTTTAGTAGTTCATATCTAACTTTCTTATAGTTTGGTTAACTGAGTCATAGTAATCAGTATATAGAGTGAATCTCTTCCACTCAAAGCACTTTGTCCAACTCCCAGAAAAAATTTTCTCATTTACAAAACCAATATTCTGTAGTTAAATCAATCTATAGCCATCTATGTATGTGGCAGTTAGGAATAACTAAGTAATTACGTTTTTTTTACCCTGCTTGTATACACTTAATGTTTAGATTTAAATTCCAATCAACTAATCTGTTTGCCAGCTGCATGCTGAGTAAAATTAAGCAGCTTGGAAAGAATAAATGAACTAACTGGTTGGAGAATGCTGGGGAATTTCCCAGAGGACCAGTTCCCAGGAAATAGTTGTCACACAGCATGGTGGCACTCTGCCTGCAACCCCAGGAGAACAGAGCTTGAAAGGTATGCTTTTATTCCCTTGACTGCATGTAAACCTAAGATGAGTTTGGTGAGATTTGAGTTTGGGGCAAAAGTCTGAGGGGATTCCTGGCTACTACACCAGAAAGAAAGTTAACAGACTCAGTTATAATATCACAGTTACTCTCAAACAGAGGTAACTTTGTCCATAATGGGACATTTAGAAATATCAGAATCCATTTTTAATTGGCTGCTACTTGTACTGAGTAAGCAGAGATAAGAAATGTTTTAAATATGTTACCACAAACAAGGCAGCCCATCACAGAAGAGCCATGTGGTCTAAATGTCCATAGCATGAATAGTGAGAAACGCTGCTTTCTTTGGGGCAGAACATCCTAAACCATGAAGGTAGGGTAACATAGAAGGAGAATTGGCAATTTTTAAACAAAAAACTCCTCACTACCTTTCTTTTCCATATTCAGCTAGAAAATAAAATTAGAATGTTTGTGCACTGATCATGTGGTACACAGAAAACAAATGCCAGAGTGTCTTGAGCTCCCCTCAACTGATCAGTTTGGAAAGAGCACAGACATCTTCAGAAAGCTCAGTTACACATCTGTAAAAGAAGTTTTCAAAGGCATATGTCATTTCACATTTTAAAATTGATATCTACATTTTAAATTATTATTGTGTGAAGATATGCAAGTTATGCAATCTCTACCAGTGAGATCTATTACATATTTGTTTGAAATATACAATTTTATAAATCATAAAATAGACCTCACAGGTTTCAGATTTAGTTCATTCAATTCCAGAAACGTGCCTTCCTAATATGAACATGGGCTGACTCCCTGCTTCTTGTAAAACTGCCCACCCATAACACATCATGTCACGTCATGTCAAGTCACGTCACATCACATCAAATGATGCTTCAGGTAGAGGATTTTTAGGCTTTAGCTTTTATTCTAAGAAGTGTTACATAGATAACTGGGGCAGTCATTTTAATTTGTGTGCTTTCATTTAAAATCATTTGAAAAAGGAAAGTAAGGAAATCATTCATGATCAGATTATAATCTTGGAAATTCTAATAAGACAACTCAGAGTATAAAGTATTCACGAAGTAAGGGTGAAGGGTTGAGCTAGAATCACCCGAAGTCACATCAAGGCAGGCATGGTTGCTAATAATGGAAAGGCAGTGTTTCTGTTCCAAGATGTAAGGTAGTTTCAGGGTACTCTGCAGAAGCATATGGGACAATTGTATGCAATCACAAACAACAAGGGGATGGTGTATAAAATAGTGTGGAAGCAAAAGAGTGACACTGGAAATAGTCCTGTGACCTGCACTCACACATCTTAACACATACACACTCTTATATTCACACATGAAAAAGAGAAAAAAAAACATACGTTTTTTTTGGTCTGTGGTACACTGCTTTATTTAAGAAGCAGCAAACACATCAAAGGTGTTTAATCATTCGACTTATATAACTGATGGTAGATGTCATTCTGTAAATATGTTTCTCTTATTGGTTAATGAAAAAAGCACTGTTGGCCAATAGGAAAGCAGGACAGGCGGGACTAGGAGATGAGGAGGAAAGAGGAAGTAGTAGGGAGGAGTTCCGTGATGGAGGACGGAGAGAGAAGAACACCAGCCCCGCTCTCTGGTAAGATGAGACCATGTGGAAGTACGTAAATTAATAAAAATGGGTTAATAATTAAGACAGAACTAGCTGATAAAAAACAAGTAACTGGCCAACAGAATTATATCTAATACACAGTCTCTGTGTGTTATTTGGCTGGCATGGCATTGGGGCCAGAATGGCAGAAAACCTACTCACAACATATAATACTTAGTAAAAGAAGAGGTATGTCTGTATTGGGGGGATGGGGGCTGGATTGATAGCTAACAGGTCAGTTGGTTGATAGACATATAGGCTGATACCAAGTTTACATTCAGGATAACATGAGAAGCCATATTACCTTACTGAATATCTCTATTCTCAAATTCTCCACTGGATGCTACAAACAGATGTGATATATCAATTATACTATATTTTTGACTGGGCCAGAGTTTAGCTGGTGAAGCATTGTAAAATATAAGTATTGTCTACAGGGTTTGAGAACTGGTAGACAATATACTTTCCGAAAAGCCTTCTTTAAGGTAGAAGAGCAAAGAAAATTTTTTCAAGCTGTCATACTCATCTAAGTCCTGGATAATATTCTTGGGCCCCAGTATAAAGACTGATATGTTAAAAAATGGGAACTTCATGCCAATGGAGAAGACACCATGGCCCAATGAGCCTGAGGATGAAAACTGTGTGTTTGGAATCCAAGACAGGGTAAGATCAATGTTCTGGATACAGGCTTCTGTAGATAGAAAGGAGTAAAGAATAAATATCATCAGTTCACAAAGCAGAAGATAACTAGTTGTATAAGGCCAATAAACTGAGGTTATGTTGGTGAAAGTGGTGGGTTTTTTTTTTTTTTGTTCTTTTTTTTTTTTACAAAGCATCTCTCTTCTAGGCTGTGGGAGATTGAGGCTTTGCCTCTAATCTTTCCTTGGTGGGAATTTGACTCCTCACACACTGTGCTGGTCTCACACCTTGCTGCAGGATTATCTCTGCTGGTGTGACACTTAATTTGAACTCATCCTTTCACTTACATGTACACGTCTTATGATACCTGGCGTATACTCCAGCTTTATCTATCTTTTGGAGGACGATGGAATAGTGTCTCTGCAGTATGAAGTGGCTCTGCTCCATCAGTTACACCAGCGGAAGGGTCACAGTTGTGACCAAGAGAAACAGATCCCCACAGAGGAAACTAATCTGTACCTTCTTTAAGTGACAGTGTTGTTCTTTGCAGATCTTGACTGAATTGTTTTTCCTTGGTGACCATGACAGCAACATTCACTGGGGGGAAAAATGCTCACAGTTCTCCTGGTTGGAGAAAATAGAGGCTACATGCCCATCAATATAAAAATGACCTTCCATGTCAAATGATGTATTTTTCCTCACACAGAAGTTGTCTTTCCTTGGCATTCAATTAAATATTTACTTGCTTATCTGTTCTCCAATGCTGGGCAGTATGAAGACTGGCATTTCATCAGTCCTTCACAGCTATATTACCCATGCCTGTGAGAAGGTCAGGAATCCAGCAGGTGGACAATCAATATTTATTAGATAAATATTCAACATACCACCTTGGAAATACTTATAGACAAACTTCAGGTGGTAGTGTGAGTCCCTGCCTATCCAAAGACTGACCTGAGGCTTGACCAATCATGCTGAAGTTTTTATTTTATCATCTCCATAGGAGCTCTCTCTCTCTCTCACACACACACACAAACCATAGGTGATTGCATGAAGGGGTTCATTTTTGAAAGAATGAAATTCAAAACAGTAGTGAGTATAAGTGTTCTTTTTTTCCAATTAGTTTTTAAAACCAGATCTCTTGTGAAAATCAGCCTAGCCTAGACTTTAATTTGTTTTGGAGTTAAGGCTGGCCTTGAACTCCTGATGATCATGCCTCTGTCTTCAAATTTTGTGATTAAAAGTGTATATCAGAATGTCAAAATGAGGATGCATTTTTAAATACATACATTTTTACTGATGCTTTGCTTGAATTATGTATATGCATCATGAGCTTCACTGGTGAACATGGAGGTCATTAGATGGCATGGGGGTCCCCAGAACTGGGATTATGGATGGTTGTGTAACACTCTAGTGGGCATTGGGAATTGAACCTGGTTCCTCTGGAAGAGCAGCTTGTGCTCTCAACAGCTAAGCCATGTCTCTAGCCCCATGAATAAGCACTTTAAAAATGCTAACAAGGCAAGAGGTAGACAGTAAAAGAAGTCTGTGTAGGTAAAATATTGAATTGGTTATATAGGCTTTCCCTAAAGGGAGATGAATTCAGAAAAAATTGAGAGGTTTTGAAAAGTGGTGACCTTCATAGAATGCTTTCAGACTCTGATGTTTTAAAATTACTTGTATTGATGTTATTTTTGACATGTGATTATTTTTGAATATTAACACTAATACTTCACTTGGAACATGTATATACAACCTGACACTTATTTTTCTCAGGGGCAGATATGTTATGTGTTGAAAATTAACATTGCATAAAATGTATTTGTTCAGACTCATTTTAATTAAGTTAATAAAGTATCACAAATTGGTTTTAGGTGGAAAAGACAATTATTGGATATATGTATGTATGTATGTTTGTGTATAGTTCTGTCAAATATATAAAGTGTGTGTGTGTGTGTGTTTAGTTGTGTGTCCCTGAGCAGTGCATATAGAAGTCAGAAGGCAGCATCAGGTTCCTTGGAGCTTGAACAATAAGAATTTGCATAATGCTTGGTTTCTTATGTGGGCGCTGGGATCTGAACTCTGGCCTTCACCATTGCACTGCAAGAGTACTTACCTCCTGAGTCAGCTGTATAGTCCCAAATTATGCTTGATAAGATAAATAATATTGGACAAAGAAACCCCAAAGCTTCACAAACCTCAGCAATCATCTTTTCACCAAGTGCAGATCTAAGAATAAAATTACTAAGTGATGATCGTTGTGCTTCAGTGATATATAAATATTTTTCCACTTAATTTTCTTAGAAGTCCATGTCAGGAGCAATATTAGTTTTCCTCATTAGCAGGTGAAGAAACTGCTGCTTAGGAAAGGTCAGTAACTCTCTAAGGTCATGTCTGCTAAGGTTCACCTAAACCTCAGGAGTGATGCCTTTTGCACAATGCTATATCCAAACATTTAACCAAATTTGCTGCAGTTTGTCATAGGCTTTGCTGTCTAGACATGGCAAGTTTCCTCGGAGAGATCTTATTTGAGGTGGCAAGAATCCTAGAAGGTTTTAAGCCAGGCAAATGCTTTGATTGAAAGTAAATTACAACTATTGTTTGCCTGCTCACTTTTACATTTAATGTACATTTGTGCTAGGGTACAGAGATGAAAGCCTTGTCAGTCACAGGTATACTTTAGAAATCAATCCAAAGGCAAAACTGAGTTTGAAAAAGATTCTACTGTGGCAACAAGAGCCAGCTTCAAATGTCTTTATATTCAGTTGCTTTTCCAAAGTTTGAAAGCTGCTTGTTAACCATGTGGTAATTTATCTTTTAGAATACAGGATTTTAAGGAGTTTGTTATTTCTAAGTAACATCATAGAGTTGAGTGTTTTCCTTTTCTGAGATGTCAGTTGGGAAAAATGTTTTTTTTGAGACATCAGTAGGAGATAATCAACATAATTAATCATTATGACATCTACTCACATTTAGTCATTATCATTTATTTGTTATAATTGCTAACATGTTCTTAAATGAAGGACACATACAGACACAACTGTCAGAGGATTTCAGCAAAGTTTTACTTTTCATTATTGACTATCATTTTCTTATATCTTCTTTTTCATGTCAGGAAAGAGGACTCTTAGTTGGATGGATTTCTGCTGGTATTTACCATCATTGTGAAACATCATGAAAGGATGATGCATGGAAGAATATACACAGGCATCTTCTACAGAATCCTTACAATTTATGGGGCTTCTATTTTGTGCCTATTTAATAATCCCTGGAACCCAAGAAGCTCAGTTCCTACACAGAGCGGAGCAGACACTTTGCACTGTAGAATGAAATAATAAGAGGTCCTCCTTCGATTTGCCTCCCTACTTCCACACTGGTCCTTTCAGAGGCCTTACACCAAATTTCTCACTTGTTTACTCAATGACTTCATTAAAGGTCTTCAAACCTTGGAATCTAAAATAATCTTCATTTACTCTATTCTGCTGCTAATTTTTAAAATCTTCTTTTTACCCTTGTAGACATAATTAATCTTTCAGAATATTTTTCTTTCCAATGCATCCTTCTAAAATGCTACTAATAACCCTTACTTGCTCTCCAAAGTTAACACTAGAAAAGACTGAATCCATTCTGGCAGACTTTGCTTCACCTGAGAAATTGTGGTAGGGGTGGTGTGGAATGTAAAGGATAACTACTAGTTAAACAAAACACTTTATCACATAACAGAAATAAACAGGAACATGAGTCACAACTGCTAAGACAATATGGCTCTTGAGAAGCAATTGGTTTCCAACATCCATCTGCTCCCAACTCTTGCCATGCTAGCCTCATTGTGCTCAATCATGAATACCAGGACTGTCTAAAGCAGTGGTTCTCAACCTTCCCAAACTGCAACCCTTTAATACAGTTTCTCATGTTGTGATTACCCCCAACCATAGTAATTTTATTGCTATTCATAAATGTAATTTTGGTACTGTTATGAATAATACTGCAAATATCTGACACACAACTCACAAAGTGGTCATGAACCACAGGCTGAGAACAACTCATCTATGGAGATGATTTCTTAAAAACATTACTCTCCAGGTGATGTAAGGGTGGCTTGGAAGTGATGAGCACTTGCTGCTCTTACTGAGGACCCAAGTTCTCAGCCTCACATTGGGTAACTCACAACTAAGTGCTCAAGTTTATGAAATGTGGCATCCTCTGCTTCCTTTCAAGTGTACCTGCCTATGCATGACTTAATACACACAGGCACGCGCGCGCACACACACACACACACACACACACACACACACACACACACACACAAAAACACGTAATTTTTTAAAAAATATAAAAACTATAGCATCATGCCATTACTTATTAACGAAACTTATATTATTGATATTTGTGGGATTTCGTGAAAACATACTGTAATCTATAAATAACTATGGTAAAATTCTGGAAGCTCCCATTATTGGAATTCTTGCTAATTTGCTTTTTCATATTTCAGTATATCAGTAGAAGCAATATAGTTTAAGATCCTCTAGAAATGTACTTAGACTGTTCCTACAGCTAAAGCACTTGTTCTCTACTTTGTCTTTGGACAACCAACAAATATCACATGGTAAATGCTTTCAAAGGTGTTATGCTAATATGCAAGTTACACTGCTTGCTTGAATTTTGTTATGTAAAATCTCTTTGTGTCTATTACCATCCATGACTCAAATCCAAGCTGTGCTGAAAATTTGGTGGGTGAGTAAATATTCTTGAAGAGAGACCTCTTCACCTCTTTCTTTGGCGATGCTTACAAAAGCAGTGTTTTTAATGCAAATAAAGGAGCCTGAAGCTTGAAACTGACTTCCAAAGAAAAGATACAAAAGGCTTACAATCCACATCTATCAAAAGAATGAAGCCCAGCTCAGATTGGAGGACCAGATGGATAGGAATCTGACATCCCAGGAAGGTGGCTTCTTTTCTCTTTCCCATTTTAGGAACGAGATTAAACTCTCTTCAACCCCATCCCTCTGTTTCCCTCTGGTTTGTTCAAACTGAATAAATCTCATTTACTTTCAGCAATTTCTGTTTCCTAAGTTCTTTGAATATGCTCACTAGTTACACAACATGTTTATAAATCTAAGTGCCCTTGTGTAACCAAATGTATGGATCAGATAGTTCCCCTTCATTGTGAATCCAAGACCGAGGAGGCTCCAGGAATTTACTCAAGATATGAACTCTGAGACACCCCTTAAATCTCAGAACATTTCATGCACTTGCTACTACTCTTTGTTCTGCTACTTATGAGCTTGGAAATCATAGAAATAAAGTAAAACATGGACTCTCATAATGAACATCTTTATGTTGAAGATGTTAAAAAAACAAAGTGCACTTGTTTGATGGTTTATTTCTAAAAGTCAGCAACAAGGAGAAAGTTTATCAGAGGTAGGGTTCTAAGACCTGAAAATAGAAAAGATAATTACCTTCAGGGATGTTTTATTATTAAAATGGATAATGAGAGGTACTAGGAGAGTAGATGACACTATTAGGAAAGCTGCCACCAGTGACTTAATAATTTGAAAGATCATTTATCATTTTCAGTAGGTCTTTTGGTTCATTTTTCTGAGTGACTTTTCAAAATACTTTGAAACTTTTCCATTTTAATTTTTTTGAGTGCTAAACAGTCAAATGACTCTTCATTTTTGAGAGAAAATAAAGGTATATTTGACAATCTAGGTGTATGTTTACTCTTAAATTTACAAATACAAATTTATAATTCATGTTTGTATTAAGTTACTCTATATTTGACTAGTAAATTTTGATTGAAGAGTACCCACTTAAAATGACAGAATTTGATCTATTAATATAGATACATATCTGTATGTACACACTATAATTATGATAACTTCTATTAACCATGCAGTATCTTGTTTTCCATCATTATTCTTTCTTGAGAAGTAATTTTATTCATAGACGCAGAAATTTATCTGCATAAAATGTATATTACCATCTTCCTGAAAAGACACATGTGGGGCTACATATGGTTAAGTAACTGTTTAGTGGGGTTTCCTAAAATGAGCCTTCAAAGGAAATAGTACTTGGGGGGGCAGCTGTCTATTGTTTTTCAGATTCATTTTTCTCTTGATGATATGGATATACTGGTGCCAAATTACCTATATTGTGGCTGTGAGACAAAATCAGAAAAGAATTTATGTTCTAACCAAAAACACAAACAAAAAGCACAAAAACACAAACAAAAGAAGAAGATGGTCAAGAGTATCACAAAATCAAAGAGCTGCCATGTCTCCCTGCACTGCCTGACTTTGAATTGTTTTGTTACTGTGAGAGAAGTGTTACAATTTCAAGCTTTTCATTGGCAGCCACACACACAATTCT
This sequence comes from Cricetiscus sungorus, assembly GCA_030556225.1. Lineage (NCBI taxonomy): Eukaryota > Metazoa > Chordata > Mammalia > Rodentia > Cricetidae > Cricetiscus > Cricetiscus sungorus. The sequence goes on from JANBXA010000069.1 coordinate 19,515,286, forward strand.
CTAAACAACACGTGTCTCTAAAGTTAGGGGTTGACACATCCATTTCTTGAGGTATATGAGCTGCTATGCAGACTGGAAGATAAATAGACTTGAGACATGAAGTATAAAACACACACACACACACACACACACACACACACACACACACACAATTCTGATGTAGCAATTACGCAGCTAAAGCTTATCCCCCCAAATTGAGGTTGATATGTATATATGGTGATGTTTAATACAATACTGTTTATACATGCTAAAATTCTGAACCAATACAAGGACCCAGGATTGTTAAGATGATTAAGCTAACTATAATAAACTGTGCATAATCCAAGGACTAAAAAATGCTTTGTACAACACTATGACATGAAGTCATATTTAAGGCACTGTGAAATATTGTAAAGTGTCATCATGAAGTTAATTAAAGTATATTAAACATGTCAAGACATGTGATATTAGATGACAAAATTAATCCATGGAGGCATCACACACCGTGTAAAATTTATCTACACAGATGCATGGCCTCATGTTGATGGAGATTATATACTGGCATTTCTGAATTAAGTTATACTTCTATTGATATCTTTCAACTAATCTCACAATAAGCAGGCATTCCTTGAGATGTGGAGCAAATCCTGTTGGAAGAGTTGTATCGAAGAGTTATGTATTGCTGACACAAAAAGTGAATCAGAGTGAGACAAACCTTGAAATCACCAATTCTTTTGAAGTTTGGGTAACTTGAGTGAGTTTTGATTATATGTTTTGATTGGGAAGAATCATCAAATCTTTGCTAATGAAATGACTACAGGCTTTGACTTATTTTGACTTATTTTGGCAGGAGCTAACAGAATTTTAACCTTAACTCACCATCTGTCATTCCAGGCAACAGTAGATATGAGCTTGTTATATATTATGATAACCAATTCCTGACAAACTTCTGAGAGGATAACCTATTTCATGGAGTCTTTGGCTTCAGTTATTTCTAAGTAGAACTTTATTCTCTATGAAATTATATACCTTTTATTTTTATCATAGCAAGAATGTTTTCACATGTCTTTTTAAACAAAATTTTCTTATTCTCTACTCCAAAGGTTTAAGAATAAATGTACTTTGAAAGTGGAAATACTATGTAGACAAAAATCATGTATTTGACTTAGGTACAGCATATGTAGGAAGTTACTGAATCACTGGGGTAGGCATCAGTGAAGATTGATAAACATTCCAAACCAAATCTATTTGGTATTCATGGTTGGATCTATTGTTGGGAAGGGCAATGGGATTAGGATTAGTTATGTTATGAAACTCTATGACTTTATAGCAAGGATTAAGTTACCTATGCAGGATCATCCAAAGTTGTTCTTTCCTCCTCTTCTTTTTTAGATAACAAATAATGATGTTCAAACCCTGGTTGCTTTGTCACTTTAGATCCTGAATATTATCAGTGAACAGTTCTGATCTGTTCCCATCTGCAACAGGTGCAATGTGGCCAATAAATAACTCATGGCTGTGTTATGACATTTTTTGGAGTTGTTTGATACTTTTGGATAATTTAAGACATTTCTGATCATATACTTCTAATCATATGAAGTATACCTTTTAAATTACAAATTATACATGTGCTGGATTCAGCAGTGATATACAACTCCATTTATGATTATAAAATAATTTTAATATTTGAAAGAAATAATGTGTTGACATCTATTTGTCATGAGAAATCAATTTATTATCCAAATATATGAGCATATACAACACAGTTATATGTGTGCACATACATGGTTTAGCTTAAGAAGGAATTTGAATCCCGTTGCTCAGACAGAAATGTCATTAATTTTAAATAAGAGCCATTTTGGGTCTCTCTCTCTCTCTCTCTCTCTCTCTCTCTCTCTCTCTCTCTCTCTCTCTCTCTGTCTGTCTGTCTCTGCCTCTCTATCTCTCTGTCTCTGTCCTTGTGCATATTTATCATTCTCCTCTACTCTTCCTTCCACTCTTTCTACCATCTGTCTGTCTATCTACCTACCTATTATCTATCTATCTATCTATCTATCTATCTATCTATCTATCTATCTATCTCTCTATCTATCCAATCTAAATGCATGATGACAAGACACATAGACAAATAATAACTGTATCACAAGAACCTGGAGTGAGCTCACCTATTAAGAGTGAATGTTGTTCTTTCAGAGGACCTGAGTTCAATTCCCAATACCCATGGCTGCTGATTCAAAAGGCTAATAACTCCAGTTCCAGGGGATCTGATGCCTCTGGCGTTTGTAGACACTGAAACTTATGACATACATTCACATGATAAAAACAGTAAAATTAAGACTCCAAAAATGGTATCACAAAAGAACTACACACCCACACCCCCACACACACACATAATTAAAATATAATTTTAAAGTAAAAAAGATATTGACCTTTAGGGAAAAAAGTTTTGGTTGTGTTTTATATATTTAATGATATTGAGGAATTTCAATTTGTATGTATACTCATCAATACACTATGTCAAGCAACATTTTGTCTTTTTATTTGCTATATTAGGTCCATAAAATAGAATTGTATAAGATAGAAGGTTTGTATCTTAGAGTTACATGTCAGAGTAATTAATGGTTAAAATATGTAATATCTACTATTATGCAGATTAATCTAAAATATATTAAGATGAAGATATTAGAGGCTGAATCAATTGTTGGGGTGCATACCTCTATCCCTAGCACTGGGGATCTCAGACAAAACCACTATGAGGCCAGCCTGAGCTCCGTAGAAATAACCTGTCCCCAAAACAAAAATAGTAACAAGCACACATTGTCAATGGACTGGAAACAGATACAAGGAGATGATTTTGGACCTGAGGAATAATTAGGTAAACTCAATCCAGCAGTTACACTTTCTATATGAGTTTAATTCTTTACCATTATAGATTTACAAAAGAGATTATAGCTTATGCAATGTAAGTTCATTTAAAAACAACTCGGGCACTTTGCTAATTATCTTTGTTGAACAACTGCTGGATAGGCAGATTGATGTGTACCATAGAGAGAGTAGCTGGATGTCCACTATGAATTTGCATGACAGTGCCTAAAATGGCATTGCTTGTGACCACAGCTCTCCAAGTTCCCAGAAATACATGGTAATGTTCCAAAAGTAATTATCCTGCCTTCTGTTCTGCAGTCTGACCATTGGATTGATGACAGAGCAAAGGTAACAAAATTAAACAAAACAGGGTCTGCTTGAGGAAGGGATTGCTTGGTTTCTCTAAGGTGGATTATGACCATTATAAAGGACTTTAACTAAGTGATGTATTTTACATTACCTACAAAATACACTCTAAAGTGTTAACCTTGAGAAGAATAACCCTGATTAATTATAGTTTCCAATAATTAATTCACTCTTTTAAAATTTTTATCCAATTATAATTCTTCATCCTGGCTAGTTTCTACTTGTAATCATTCATGTTCTGCAAGAAGAAAATACTCTGAAATGAACCCAATTCAGCAGCCTGAACACAGAAGTACTAATTATAAAAATAAACTGTATAGAATGTCAAAAATAATTTGACAGATTCTTTTTTCCTGTGACAACTTAAGGAATTAATAGGTTCAACTCAAATATATCCCTTTTAAAGTTTGTAGAGACCCTCTCATTTCTGCATAAAGCTGATAGGAAACTCCCTGTCTTTGAAATAGTGAGGGTATTTATTTTTTTGAAAAATGATAAATAAACATTAAAACAAAACTTGTACCGTCTCATGTATATCAAAACAAATATACAAACAACAGGAGTTAAGAAAACAAGCAAACAAGCAAAGCAAAACAAAGCCTTTGTTAGGAACAGTCAAGTTTCTCTGCAAATTCTTGAAGTGTTCAGGTGGGAACATTCAACTGCAAAACTTAAGTGCAATGTTTTTTCCTGATCAGTGGGAATTATCCCAAAAGGAATAAAGAGAAAAATGTGATCTAGCCCAACATCCCTGAGCAGATAATATTTCACTGGGATAGAAAAGACAAGGAAAGCTTTGGATTTTTTCTTTATGATAAAAACTATGAATTTAAGCTGAGTATTTCTTAAGAAATGTAATTAAGTGGCTAGACATGACAGCAGGTATATTTAATCTCAGCACTGTGGATTTCTATGTGTTCAATGGCAGCGCAGCTTAGACAACATGGTAGTGAAATCCTGCCTTAAGAGCTAAGTAACAAAGGATTTCCTGGAAAAAAAATGATAATTGTTTGCATCATGTAGTCATGGGCTGGAAATGTCAGCTGTTTAAGAAAAGTAAATCTTCAGAGAGGTCTGAAACTTTCCAGATTGTGGCTTCAGGCCATAGTTAGGTTGTTTGTTAAGAGGTTGGATTGTGGGCTGTGGAGAACTAAAGCTGTCATCCTAAAATCCACTTCCCACATAGCACTAAATACAGGTGCAGGAATCGGTGACTCTTACCTTTCCCATAGGGTAGGAATAAGAAGTAACTAAAAGCAATATGTTTCAGAAGTTGTATGGACTATAAAGCTTTGTGAGGCGACCCATGAAAATTTTCAGATGGAAATATAAAACATAAGGAAATTAAACATTTCATCACATGGTAATCCTAGCAATATACCCTTGCTATACTGATAGTGTAATTGTAAAACTGTGTCTAGGTTTGTAGGACTGAAAATGAAACAGACAAGTTTCTATATACAAAACCGGGTGTGAGGGAAGAAATTGAATGAGAATATTCATAGAAAACAAGCAAGAGGATACAGTTTGTTAACGGATATGGAAGCTATTAAAAGTCTCATCAGAAAAAAAATGGGGCAAAAATGTGAGCAGAAGAAAAAAGATTAAAAAATCAAAACTCAACAGCAGCTTTCCAAAAAGGCTAGTTACCTCTCTTGTACAGGACATTTACTGGAAACAGAAAACTTGGCTATTAGGTATAGCATTCTCCAGTTTTTCTTGAAGTGGAGACATTTGGCATTCTAGTTTTAGGCTGTCACTACAAAGCAGACAAAGAGGATTTACATTTAAAGAAAGACTGTATTAAACTGCAATAACCTTTAAACTCAAGGTCAAGAACAAGTTAGGCATATTGCCTTCTGTGTCTTAAATTTCAGCTTTCTGAAAAGGGAAACACACACACACACACACACACACACACACACACACACACACACACACACACAGGTATGGGGTGGAGGAAGAAAGGGAGAGAGATTTCCCCATATACTCAAAATCCAAAACCATTACCATGTTTCTGTATGAACCATATCAATATCAACACACTGTGGCATTATGCGAGGATATGATGCTACAGCTAAGCAATATTTCTGTTAATGAAAACATTAGGATATATGCATTATTATGTTGCCTCTGCAGTTCAAAAATCTGATTCCCTACTGCCCATTTTCAGATTGTATTGAATCTGAAAACTTGCTGCTCTGTTATTCTTGCCCTTTCGACTTTCCCCACAGTATAGAAACAAGACTTTTACTGGAAATTTCAGCTGAAAATTGTCTGTATCTGTTCACTTGGGCTGCTCCTTCTGATTATGGAGCCATCTTGACAGGCATGGCTTTATAACGTTACCCTTGAACCCACTCACCTGTTGGAACTTTCTCCACTCAAACCTTTTCAACTGCTCAGACACCAAAGAGATGTTTGCTTCTTTGTTTTTATTTATATCCAGCTTATATTTGAATGCATGACACAGTCGAATGTTGCATCTCAGTGATGAGCATTAGATGGAGAGTACGGGGCAGAAGTATTTTGTGATGAGTTTCTCTTTTTCTTCTGGGAGGCTGAATGGACTAACAATGTTTAGATGAGCATAATGCCTTAAGCCAACATTTCCATGGGGGCAATTAAAGTCACACACTGAAACTATTAGAGTGGAAAGGACGACTGTTTGAACTACCAGTTGAAAGCAGTCTTCATGGAAAACGTACAGAAAAACTCCTAACATGTTATTGATGAACACGGGTTGAAGCACCACTCCGTAGGTACCAAATCTATCTCACTAATTCCCCTGGTCAGAAGAGAAGACACTAACCCAGAGTGGAGCCAATCAGCAGAGCCGAAGTGTGCCACGCAAGCTCTACACACCAGCAAATTTGGAAATCTATTGTAATTGAGGTCCTTTAAGAGGTAAAAAAGAACACTTTGCAAAGTTCTAGTTTCTTTTAAAGAGCTTTGGAGATGAGAAACCTTATTATCTTGAATTAATCTAGTTAAGTGAAATTACTGAGTATATACTGTTGTTGATGATGATAGTTATATTTGGTATTTATTGAAGGCCAGCATGGTGTATGATTCTGACTATTAATGTGAATGCATTAATTTAATTATAGTTAACTCCTATTCTAACACATTACTAGAGCATAATTATTCACATCTTAAAATTAAGGCTGACACTTAGGGAATAAAGTGACATGTCCACTGTTTCTAATCCTGGTCTCAGTCCAAGGTGGTGTACTAACAAGGACCCATCAATTCACTAAGCTTATGGATAAAAAAAGCCAAGACCCAGAATATCCCCATGATTCTTTATGGTTAAATTATAGTATAATTTAAGTATGGAAATTAAAAATACTGTATGTCTTCTGATGATCCAATTATCACCTTTTACTTCTGACAACATAGTAACAATAACAAATAAAAATGAGAACAACTAATAAAAACACCTAAGAGAAAAGTCAATTATTTCAATGTTTATTCATCCACTCATTTGTTAAAAACTGCACTTGGCACAGTAAAGCATTATTTCTGCAGATTTTATTTGTTTTATCCAATAACAAAGAAGTACTATTTTTTTCTCCCTCCACATGACATGTTCAGTGAAATATTAAATCTGTTTTTATTTACCTAAAGTAAATCCTGGGTATTGTGACAAGTTGAATAATATTGAGATTTATGAGGGCCCCAAACAGGAGGAAACATTGAGGCGAGATAGACAAGTAACCCATTAACACTTTATTAGATTGATAGAAGGTTAATTGACAGCTCAATAGTTTTAACTATAAACATGGTATCCTGCTGACACAGAACACAGGAAGGTCAGGCTCATTTGCTTGCAACTTACAGACCATTCACTTTTGAAAATCACTGGCTGTCCAGGAGAAATGACTTACTGGTTAAGAGACTGCATGCATACTGCTCTTGTTGAAGACCAAAGCTCAATCTATAGCTCCCACATAAGTAGGCTCACAGCTGACTGTATTTGCATGTCCAGGAAACCCAACCCTCTCATCTGTCTTCTTCAAGATGCACATTTTTCTGCACATCTGCACCAATACATACATATGCATACATACAATTTTTAAAAATCACTAAGATAAATGATTTTAAAAATGGCTGAAGCCAAGAGGACATATTCATATTTATTCCAGGTTCCAAGCCAGCCAGAATACATGGTGAGGTCCTTTCATCATCAAGAAGAAAAACAATCACTTTTGAAATGAACACCAAAATGTCTAGAGAGGTTCTGTCTAGAGAGGTTCTAGCTAAAATGTGAGACCCTGGAACTCTATGTGGCACCTTGCCCCTGCCAGGACGATAAAGCTATGGACTAGCTGGCAAACTGGCTTCCATTGTACAATGCTAATGTCTAGTGGGGAGTAGGTTATTACTCAGGGTTGAACATGCACTCACACATACATCCAGCACTTAACTCCTGAATATGAGTTAGCCCATGATCACAACAGCTGTGATTTTCCAAGAGGAAGTCACTCCTAGTAGTTTGCATCACAGTGATGGTGCATTCTGGTGATTTGTCACATCACGATGATATTAAGTCTTAATGGTTTGTTATCTTACAGTTGCTTACTTGTATGCTACAGAAAGATCAAGGAAAAGTACCAAAGGACAGTAGTAGAATTGTACAGATTAATGGCATGAGAGTGTACCTCCGACATACATCAGAGTTATAAGAATTAGGACTTGGTGAGTGGTTCTCAACATTGAAGAACAAAGATCAGAGTAATGTGATACACGGCAGGGAAGCTGATTGGCCTTAAATAAATGGTTCTTTAATTTGTCATTATTGACATTTTTTTGTCTTGTTCATGTTGAAGTTTTATTGTTAAGGGTCTTGCCTATGCACTATAGGAAGTTTATTAGTATTCCTCACCCTTATCTGCTAGATAATATTACTACATCCCTTCCATTGTGCCAAAGCAATACCCCTATAGAACTGTTGTAAGGACAGAGAATCAAGAAATAAAGTTAAATCACCTTTGGTCAAGAAGCAGCATATAAATACTTTTAGCTAGGGTTCTCATTTAAAAATTAGTGAAGTCTTTTAAAAAATTATGTTAAAATAAAATCTGGCATTAGTGAAATCTTGTAATTAACCCAAATGTTCAAAAGTCAATGCTTGTCATACATTCTTTTTTCTCTAATTCAGTTAAAAATACAGTGAAGGAAACTCATTCAAATGAAATTGAAAATAGAATTTTATGTCAAGGCAGCCTTCAAAACTTGAATGCCTGTATTCTAAGCATTCTAATATGCTTTTTCTTTTATTGAAAAAGGCACCTTCAGGTCTCCTTGACTGTTGAACTGAAGTAAACACAAACCCAAAAGATGGGACATATCAGACATTCTACATTGAAGAGCTTTTCCTAGAAGTAGTATTAAGAAGACATTTATGGAAAAAGTCAAGTGTCTTTCATACAAATAGCATTATGGACCTATCCCAGTCTTCCTGTAGCATACACACAGCTCTGATAGCTATTCCCAGGCAAACTTAAAGCTTAGTTTCCTACTTGAAACTTCAATCAATTATAAAAATATATCTATAAGAAGTATCTAAAGCCATAAGACAAATAAAAAGTCTGATTATAATATGTAGAAAATTGTTTTCCAACAGCAAGAATCTGTGCCATTTGAGGCAATTAATTTATTTCCCTCACAGCTCTGACTGGTTTATGGCTTGCTTACTATAGGGTAGGGACAGCCTAAATCTCAGGAAATTCCCCACCTTGTCATCCAGGCTAGAGCTATGGTACCCTTTGAGGAAGTTACCAACATTTTTCAGCTTTGCAGGACCTCTGATGTACAAACAATTTTTTCCATTAGCATCTAGGAAGACTGGAACTTCTTTTACCTCCCTATCTTTAGAGTTACAAGGTCCATACTTCTACAGACAGTAAGATGGGAGTGCCCTTGTCACAGTATTAGTGGAATGGAGATGCTACGTTAGGAGAAGCAAGCTGAAAAGACTATGACTACTAATGGCAAAGCTCGTGTTTGGATGCTGAGGGAAAAAAGATAACTGTATACTTAGGAACAAGTAAGACTCTACTACTTTTCTTATTTTAGACATCATAACAAAGAAGTTCTTTCAATATACCTGGGAAACATGCAGGGACTTTTTCTTAAAGAAAAATAGACTATAAATTCACACAACTTCAAAGAAGCCCTTAAGGCAGTGGTTCTTAACCTATGGGTTACAACCCCTTAGGCTGCATATCAGGAATCCTGCATATCAAATATTTACATTACAATTAATAAAAGTAGCAAAATTTATTATGAAATAATATTATGATTGGGGGGTCATCACAACATAAAGAACTGTATAGAAGAATCACAGCTTTAGGAATGTTGAGAACCACTCACTGCTCTAAACTCTATTTTGGGCAGTGTCTAGAAACACTTAATTCTATGTGTAGCCTTACAAAGACTGAATAGTTTGGAGGCAACAGTTGAGAGGAGTTTCATAGTTCCAAGAAAGCAACAAGCTTATTCAACCCAAACTGGAAGTTTAAGAGAAAGTATTAGGGAATGAGATAGATGACTATGAAGAGTTCTCCTAGGATTATAGCAAACCTCAAAGGACCCAAAAATTGTTATTTTTAATTTTATCAGACATAAAAACAAATAATACCATGGTGCCTTTCTGGGAAACCTGATGTTAATCCATAGCCAATGAATGGAGACTAAAAACTGAGTATGAGGTCAGCAAAGCCCAGACATCTAAATAGAATGCAGAGAGAGAAAGATAGAAAGAGGGCTTCCTAAAGGCACTGTCAATTCATTAGAGATGGTGCCCATGGCCATGATCATACCATTTTTGCAATGTCATCAGAGACAAGAGAAAAGGATGTAGTTCTGTAGAAGAGCATTTGTTTAGCAAGCACAAGGCTCTAGGTTCCTTCCACTCTGAGCAAAATACATACACACATGCACACATGCACACAGACTTGTACACACACTTCATATGTACATACACACACACACACACACACACACACACACACACACACACATGCACAGGTACACACACATGTGTACACACAGAGGCTTCCAGGAATGTTACTAAATGACTACACAGACAAAGAGATCACCACAAATAGAAAAATAACTCCAAAGAAAGGGCTTGCATCTAGACTTTCCAAAATATGATTCTTAAAAAGTAAAATTTTTTGAAGATACTGCTATATAAGCAAAACAAACATAGGAAAGTGACTCCCATATATACATATATATATATATATATATGTATATATATATATATAATTTGGAAACAGAAAGGCAAAGAAAATTTAAAAAAGATAAAAGCTGGCATCGATAGGTTTAAGAGTAGAGGTGAACGATCAGGGGGAATGGGGCTTAAGTAAGTAGAATCAAGTATTATGTCAAATTCTTCTTAGAAAAAAAGAGAGTTGCAGAATTTTTAGAAAGTATGTAAAATCGGACAGTAAAATTTAAAAATACAAAGCCTGGGTTGAAAATTGAATATCTCTCTAGGCTAAATTCTATACGTTAGCTGGAAGAAAAGAGAATTTGCAAACCAAAAGCAGTTAGATAAAGATTGTGTAATGTGAAAAGTGACAAAAAAATAAGAGAACAAATAATAGAGTGTCAGAAAGGTGTAAGACACTTTATTAAATATGCCAACTTTGACTGAAGAGAATACCTGACAGAGTTAGATGAGCATGTTGTAAAGATTTGAAATTGAGACAATAATTATGGTACACACTTAATAAGACTAGAACAAATAACTAAGTATAAATAACTGAAACATTAATGTACAATGACTAAAACATTACTGATCTTGAGGAATTTGCCATATATCCAAGAAATCATATATCCATATATCCATTAAATAAAGGAAAGGAAAAAAATCAAGGTATAAAGAAATTAGTTCAAGTGGATGAATTTTAAGAGATCTACATACAGAAGCATCATGCTGAAGGTGGAAGGCAGAAATAAATTAATCTGAAAAAGGAAAATAACACATCCATGGAAACCTGATTAAGATTAACTGATGGGAGATGTTATTCTGTAAATATGTTTCTCATACTGGTTAATTAATAAAGCACTGTGGCCAATGAGAAAGCAAAATAGGTGGGGCTAGGAGACAAAGAGGAAACAGGAAGTAGTTAGGAGGACTCAGGATGTACAGCATGGAGAAAGAAGATGCCAGCTGCGGCTCCCCAATAAGATGACCTCGTGGAAATACTTAGATAAGTAGAAATGGGTTAATAATTAAGACAGAGCTAGCCCATAAACAATAATGGTAACTGGCCAACAGGATTGTATCAGATACAGAGTATCAGAGTGTTATTTGGGGCTGGCACGACAGACCAGCGGGCAGGCTGGCAGAAAACATGCACTCTATAGTTGGTGCCCAACGTGGCTATAAGAACTTTCACTTAAAACTTGATAAAAGTTTAGAAAGAGGTTTTAGAAACAAAGGAACAGAGACTAGCAAGGCTTCTTGGCAGCAGCATTTTCTCGGTTGAATTTGTGTTGTTAGAAACAGAGATTTGCACAGCTCCTTTAAGGGAAGTTTCCAAATTAGCATAAGCGGCAAAAAACCGCCTTGCTTTTAAAGAGCTCTGGTAACAATTCATTGGTGAATACGAGAGATGCAATGAAGGTTTACACAATGTTTTAAAAAATATGCTAGCTTGAGAGAGAAAAAGAAACAGGATACAATGGTTTAAAAAGAAAAAAGGAAGCAGAATGTGGCTGGGTATGGTGGCACATGCCTTTAATCCCAGCACTCGGGAGACAGAGGCAAGCAGATCTCTCTGATTTCAAAGGAAAACCTGGTATGCAGTGAATTCCAGGACAGATAAAAGTTAAGACAGAGAAATTCTGTCTCAAAATATGTAAAAATAGAAATAGAATAAATAGAGAAATAAAAGAGCCACGTAAAGATAGAAAGCACAGAGAAATTTTGGATACTATATGCAATTCTGTTATCTTAAAATTGACTGCTAAGAAAATAAAACTGATAAAAAGAAATGCTGCTGGATTAATTCAATTTATATATTTTAAAAATGCTTTGACGCAAAATTTAAGTTCAAGGTCAAGTTACTGGGGAAAAGGATTTCTAATACTGCTTCCACAGAAAATGAAAAGTTGTGGCTTCCTCCCAGGCTAATGTGGTCTGATCAAGGCAGACCCCCTGAAACAGCACCCCAGGTGATACAACATTCAAAACAGTTGGGACAAGCCAGGATAGCAGACTACAGCCAAGATTTCTGCATCTTCTTTGGACCTCCATGACAGCACCTCCTACCAGCAGGATGTAGTTTGGAAAGAATGACACCCAAATTCCCAAATATTGTTTATAAATGTTTGCTTTCATTTAAATGGGCTTGGTTATAAATGGCTATAACCACAAACAATCTTTTTACAGGTAAAAAGGGAATTATGGTATAGATATGAATACTTTGCTTTGGAATGGATTTTCTTTTATTGATACAATTTAAGGTCAATTTTGTTATGTGTATATTTCTCCTCTTGTTTAAGTATTATGTATTATTGAAAAATGTAATGATTTAGTACAGATTAGAGAGTTACCTATGAGAGTCAAAAATTAGAGTTAAGTTAGTTAGGATTTCTAGATATACAGAGATGTATCTGAGATGGATTGGCATTCTTTAAACCTTTCAAAGACCTACAGAATATGGCATTTAAAATGGTTTAGGGTTTTCTTGACAGTGAGGCACAACTGCTCCTGGTAACACCACCTGCATCAGAAAGGAAGATGGACATCGAAGAAACGTGTTATGGAGTTTGCTTCTAATAAGGCAAGACTAGCCATTTGGGCAAGGTACTGCTCTTCTGGACTGTTTGACTTTATGTTGTAGAAACTGGACATGCAGGATCCACAAAAAGTTGACTGCTGATGCAAGATGGACATTGCTACAGGATTCCTGCTTCATGGAAAAGGTAGCCAGACAGTCTACAGGACTCAAAGAAAAATGACTGACAAACTGCCAATACAGGTGGACAGTTTAAAGTTTCCTGCTTTATGAGGAGTCTGGAGACATACTATGGCCTATGGGCTGAAGATGGAACACTACAAAAAACTTTGGGTGACTGACCAGACAGTGTGTTGTCTCTGTCATTTCTAGAGTTTATATATTATCCTTCTGTGGTCTGTGAAGGAGTTGAAGACAAATAGTTATGGTTATCGTTTTCCTTAGATAGGATTAAAGATAAGTCACATATAGGACTTTAGACTCACAAAGATAGGATAGATGATATTTTCTTTAAGTCTTACAAAATGTTAATGGACTAAATATTGTTAACTGTAATTCTTATTTGATAAATGTTGTATGATATATTTTGCTATGTTAAGGTTAAAACCCTTCTTTCTATTTTAGACCGAAAAGAGGAGATGATGGGAGATGTTATTCTGTAAATATGTTTCTCATACTGGTTAATGAATAAAGCATTGTGGCCAATGAGAAAGCAAGATAGGCAGGGCTAGGAGACAAGGAGGAAAGAGGAAGTAGTTAGGAGGAGTCAGGATGTAGAGCATGGAGAAAGAAGATGCAGGCAGCAGCTCCCCAATAAGATGACCACGTGGAAATACTTAGATAAGTAGAAACGGGTTAATAATTAAGACAGAGCTAGCCCAGAAACAGTAATGGTAACTGGCAAGCAGGATTGTATCAAATACAGAGTCTCAGAGTGTTATTTGAGGCCGGCACACCAGACCGACGGGCACGCTGGCAGAAAACATGCAAGCTACAATTAACAGTGAACTATCCTATCCTCAGAGGCAATGAAGATCACAGCCAGTGTGATGACAAAGTCAAATGCTGAAAGAGAAACATGTTTGACCAAATATGCTCCACATGATTTTAATATAAATGAAATGGAGACATTCACAGATGAACAGCGCTAGAGCTCGTTAACAGCAGAGCTGACTTCCAAAGACAAATAAATCAACAAACAATTCAATGATTTTCATTGGGTTCAAGACAACTAAATGTTGGCAGTAAAATAAAAATGGAAGAATTTAAGTAATGTTATTATTTAATTTTGAGAGGTGTTTTCTCTTTCTGATTGCTGTTCTTAATACATTTTTAAAATATTTGTATAAATCACCATAAGTATAACTAAATTATTGAAAGAGTCAAGACGTAGGGACATAAGAGTATAAGAGGTCCAGAACCACTCTCCAGTAAGATAAGACCACATGGACACGCTTAGATTGATAGAAATGGGTTAATATTTAAGACAGAGCTAATAACAGTCCACCAGCTTTATATCTAATACAGCATCTCTGTGTTATTTGGGACTCACACATTCTGGGACCTGGCTGTTTGGAGACTGTTCATAACAAAATGGTGCTTACAACATGGGTACTAGGAACTTCCACTTAAACCTTGACAAAAGCTTAAAAAGGGGTTTTTGAAATAAAAGAACAGAGACAAGCAAGGCTTCTTGGTAGCAGGATTTTTGTCTGGTAAACTCACTGATGGTGGTAAACATACCCCTGCCATATTGGAAAGCAATGTTGTTTAGCAGATAAAAAAAATTCAGCCAGAAATAGATAAATATTTACACTAAAGACAGATTAAGATAAAGAAAAATCTCTAAATATTTACAGTATGTTTAAAATATACACATGCTTGGGAAAGAAAAAGAAACAGGGTAAAATGGTTTTAAAAGCAAAAGAAAAAAATGAAAGTACCTAGATATGATGGAACACACCTTTAATTCTAGCACTTAGTAGGCAGAGGCAAGCAAGTTTCTGTGGTTTCAAGGAGATCCTGGGATAGAGTGAATTCCAGGCAGCCAAAGTTACACAGAGAAACTCTGTCTGAAAAATGAAAAAAAAAAAGTTAAAAGAAATTGAGTAATAAAAATTTATCTAAAGATGGGAAATACACAGAGAGTCTGGATACTGAATGCTATTGTGTGGTCTTTGAATTGCTCAATTGCTCAGGAAGGGGCAACAATTGCTAAAACACACTTGATTATCAATGCTGCTGAATTAATTCAACTTATATACTTTAAAAATGGTTTGACTTCAAAATTTAAGTCTAAGGACAGGTTACTGGGGAAAAGAATTTTTATTTTTGTTTCCACAGAAAATGAAAAGCTGTATATTTCTTCCAGACTAATATGGTTTGATCAAGAAAGACCTCCTGAAGCAGTGTCCCAGGTGATCCAGCATTCAAAAGAGCTGGGACAAAGCAGCTTAGAATACCACTATAGCCAGGATTTCTGCATCTTTTTAGAATCCCCAAGAGAGTGCCTCCTAGGAAGGCAGTTTGGAAAGAACATCTCCCAGATTCCTAAATATTGTCTATAAATGTTTGTTTTCATCTAAATGGGGTTGGTTATAAATGGGTATGATCACAACCTATCTCTTTTTAAAGGTAAAGGGGAGATTATGGTGTAAAAATAAATGCTTTGTTTTGGTATGGATTTCCATTTATTGATACAAATTTACAGTCAATTTTGTGATATGTATATTTCTCCTCTTGTTTAGGTATTGTGTTTATATAGCTCATTTAAAAATGTAGTGTATAATTAACAACTATAGATAGTTACCCATAATAGTCAAAACTTATAGTTAGGTTTGTTAGAATTTATATATATAGAGAGATATGTTTCAAATGGATATGTACTCTTCAAACCTTCCAAAGACCTACAATATATGGCATTTAAAATGGTTTCGTTTTTTTCTTAACAGTGAGGCACCATTGCTCCTGGAAACAACACCTGTGTCTGAAAGAAAGATAGACATCAAAAAAATCTTGTTATGAAGTTTGCTTCCAGTATGGCAAGACTAGTTATTTGGGTAAGATACTGCCCTTGTCTGGACAGTTTGGCATTATGCTGTATAAACTGGACATGCAGGACCCACAGGAAGTGACTGCTGATACAAAATGGACATTGCTACAGGGTTTCTGCTTTGTGTAAGAGTCTACCAGACAATCTGCAGAATACAGAGAAAAGTGACTGACAAACTGCCAATACAGGTGGACAGTTTAAAGTGTCCTGCTTTGTGGAGGAGTCTGTCAGACACACTATGGCCTATAGACTGAATATGGAGCAAAAGAACTTCGGGTGACTGATCAGGTAACAAGCTGTCTCAGTCATTTCTAGAGATTATATACTATCCTTCTGTGGTCTTTGATGGAGTTGAAGATGGATAGTCATGATTATAGTTTTTCTTAGTTAAGATTAAAGATAAGTTACATATAAGATTTTAGACTCACAAAGATAAAATAGATGAAGGAATGTTTTCTTTAAATCTTGCTAAATGTTAATGAACTAAATACTGTTAACTATAGTTCTTATTTGACAACAGAAAAGGGAAGATGATGGGAGATGACATTTGGTAAATATGTTAATGAATAAAGCCCTGTTGTCCTATATGAAAGAAAGATATGCATGACTAGGAGATTAGGAGGACTCTTGGAGATGTAGTAGAGGGGAGTTAAGGTATGCAGACATGAGAGAAGATGTATAGACCCTTTCACTGGTAAGTTAAGAAGTAAGTCATGTGAAAATACTTAGATTGATAGAAATGGGTTAATATTTAAGTCATAGAAAGCCAATAAGAAATGCTGAAACAGGATAACAGCTTTATATGTAATAGAAAAAATAAATAATTATATTGTTGAGCTATAACAGGTAAATGTACAATATGTTTGATATTAATAGCAAGAAGATGGTGGGAAAAAGCTTTACTGAAGTAACAACATGAAATTAATAACTTGTCATGTCAGATGATGAAATAAATATCATGTATTTATGTAATCAAATACAAAAGTGATTTTTTTATTAATTTATTTTTTATTTTTATTTTACATATCGATCCCCATTCCTTTTCCCTCCCTCCCTCTTTCCCTCGCTCATAACCTCTATTGCCCCCCAACTACCCTCTTCTAACATCCCTACCCACTCCACATGTAGAGTGATGCCCTCCAGGAGGGGTCATCTAAATATGTCAAGTTATTTGAATAGGGACTTCTCTCCTGTTCCTAAGTTAAAGGAGTATCCCTCCATGGGGGTTGTGCCCCCAAAGTTCTTATGTGCAATACATCTTGATTCCACTGTCTGAGTTCTTTATACTGCTCAGGTCTTCTAGCTGAGACCCATGTTCAGGGGGTCTGAGTCAGTCCCATGCTGGATTCCCAGCTATCAGTCTGGGGGGGGGATTAGTTCCTTCTTGTTCAGGTCAGCTGTCTATTTTTGTTTCTGCAGCCTGGTCTTATCCTCCCTCTCTGAATCTAGATTCCAGTTCAGCTCAGTGTTTAGTTGTGGGTGACTCCTTCTGTTTCCAACTTTTGCTGGAGAGGATATGGAGAAAGGGGAACACTCCTCCACTGCTGGTGGGAGTGCAAACTTGTACAGCCATTTTGGAGATCAGTATGGCGGTTCCTCAGGAAAATGGAAATCAGTCTACCACAGGACCCGGCAATACCCCTCTTTGGCATATACCCAAATGATCCATAACCATGCAACAAAAACATGTGCTCAACTATGTTCATAGCAGCAATATTTATAATAGCAAGAACCTGGAAGCAGCCTACATGCTACTGAAGAATAGATAAAGAAGACATGGCACATTTACACAATGGAATATTACACTGCAGGGGATGGGGGAAGCAAAGGAATCTTGAAATTTGCAGGCAAGTGGATGGAACTTGAAGAAACTACCCTGAATGAAGTAACTCAGAGCACATGGGGAATCTGGGGGGGGGGTTAAGTGAGTGGAGAGGGAACTAGAAGAAAGAGAAGAGGAGGAGAGAAAAGCACGTGGGACTAGAAAGATTGAGTCAGGGGAGGAATAGATGAGAGGAGAAATAGAAGGAGAGAGAGAGAGAGAGAGAGAGAGAGAGAGAGAGAGAGAGAGAGAATGAGAGAGCATAAAAGAGGGAGCCATTATAGGTTTGAAGAGAAAACTGAACCTAGAGAAATGTCCAGAGACCTACAAGACTGACCCCATCTAATAATTTGAGCGACAGTGGAAAGGCTACCATAAATGCCCTTCCCTGATGAGATTGGTGACTAAATTATCAACCATCATAGAGCCCTCATCTAGTAGCTGATGGAAATAAAATTGATTCTTTTCTCAACATCTATGAGATGTAAGATTAAATAAGTAATACTTACAAAGGTATACTATTTCTGTTAGGAAATGCATAGATGTTCTATATATAATAGAAAAACTACAAAAGAAGTTAAATGTTATATGGGGTATACTTTTATTATTCCCTTCAAATAATTTAATACTGAATTATATTTTCATGAGTAATACTTCATCTGGCATATACTATTAGTAGGAGTTGTGCTGTACTATCAGAGATAGAAATAAAACTGAAGGAAAAATTGGGAAAAATCATGCAATAGCAACATAATAGCCATGGGTTGGTACAATATTAACTAAAAATAGTAAACTGTCCAAAACACTATCAGATAAATATAAAGGTCAACTATGAAAGAATTGCTTTGTCAAGTGAGATGATTTAACATTTGCAAACATATAACTACATACTTACAACTGGTCACACATATGAGATCACATGAAGGAAAAAGTGATGTACATGAAGGAAGAGACAGTGTCTTTGCTAATGTTTGCCAGCTTGAAGCAATCCTAGAAATGCCTGGTAAGAGAGAATCTAAACTCAGGAATTGCCTCCTTCAGATTGTTTTGTTAGCATGCCTGTGGGGTAGTTAGTTTATCTAGGGATGTCTAGGCTACTGTAGGAGTGTTGGGAAATATTGGGAAGGTAGCTAAAGAAGTCACTTGGCAGAAGTACTGTCTGCTTCAACCACCTGCCTTAATTCCTGCCTTGACTTCGCTAGATGATAGATAGTAACTTGTAAGCTAAAGAGCCTCAACTCAACAATTCCTTTTTGATCATTGTCTCAAATATTGGAACATAAAACAGACTTGTACAAAAAGTGTTTAATAGTAGATGGACATTGTGACACTCTACGTGCAAATGTGGTCAATATAATTATAATATCGTCAAGTACACAGGAGAGTTGATTACTACTTTATTCAGGGGACAAAGAGGCTGAGAAAGAAATCAGAGAAAGATCACCCTTTACAATAGCCACAAACAACATAAAATATCTCGGAGTAATGCTTACCAAACATGTGAAAGACCTAGACAATAATAACTTTGTGTCTTTAATGAAAGAAATTAAAGAAGATACCAGAAAATGGAAAGATCTTCCATGCTCTTGGATTGGAAAGGTTAGGGTTAGGGTTAGGGTAAAAATAGTAAAAATTGCAATCTTGCCAAAAGCAGCAATCTATAGATTCAGTGCAATCGCCATTAAAATCCCAGCACAATTCTTCACTGACCTGGAAAGGATAATAGTCAACTTTTTATGGAAAAACAAAAGACCCGGGATAGCCAAAACAACCCTGTACAATAAAAGGACATCAGGAGGCATCACCATACCTGACATTAAGCTCTACTACAGAGCTATAGTCATGAAAACAGCCTGGTATTGGCACAAAAATGGATAGGTAGACCAATAGAATTGAATCAAAAATCCTGATATTAATCCACAAACCTACAAACACCTGATTTTTGACAAAACAGCTAAAAAAAATATAATGTGAGGAGGAAAGCATCTTCGACAAATTGTGCTGGCACAATTGGATGATGGTGTGTAGAAGACTGCAGATAGAAACATCTCTAGCACCATGCACAAAACTCAAGTCCAAATAGATCAAAGACCTCAACATAAATCTAGCCACACTGAACCTCTTAGAAGGTAAAGTAGGAGTTACTCTTGTACAAATTGTTATAGGAGACCACTTCCTGAACATAACTCCAGTAGCACAGACACTGAGATCAACAATTAATAAATGGGACTTCCTCAAACTTAGAAGCTTCTGTAAGGCAAAGGATACAGTTGACAAGACCAAACAGTAGCCCACAGACTGTGAAAAAATTTTTACTAATCCTACATCTGACAAAGGGCTGATCTCCAAAATATACAAAGAACTCAAGAAACTAGTTAACAAAACACAAAATAGGCCTACTAAAAAATGGGTACAGAATTGAAGAAAGAATTCTCAATAGAGGAAATCTAAGAGGCTGAAAGACACTTAAGAAGATGTTCAACATCCTTAGTTATCAGGGAAATGCAAATGAAAACAACGTTGAGATGCCATCTTACTACTGCCAGAATGGCTAAAATTAGAAACACCAATGACAACCTATGCTGGAGAGGATGTGGAGAAAGGGGAACATTTCTTCACTGATGGTGGGGGTGTAAACTCATACCGCCATTTTGGAGATCAGTATGGCATTTCCTCAGGAAAATGGGAATTAGCTTAACACAGGACCAAGCAATTCCACTCTTAGGTATATACCCAAATACTCACATCCATGCGACAAAGGCATGTGCTCAACTATGTTTATAGCAGCATTATTTGTAATAGCAAGAACCTGGAAGCAGCCTAGATGCCCCTCAACTGAAGACTGGATAAAGAAGTTGTGGCACATCTACACAATGGAATACTACTCTGCAGAAATAATAACAGAATTTTGAAATTCACACGCAAATGGGTGGAACTTGAAAAACCATCCTGAATGAGGTATTACAGTCACAAAAATAGGGACAGGGTATGTACTCGCTCATATATGGATTTTAGACCTAGAACAAGGGATCACCAGCCTATAATACACATCACCAGTCGAACTGGGATACAAGGTATATTCTAAGAGATTCATATATGGTCCCTCACAAAAAGGGGAGGGGCAAGTCCCCCAGAGCACATGGGAAATGGGGGGGGCAGTGAATGGAGAGAGAACTAGGTGAAAGAGAAGGGGAGGAGACGAAAACACGTGTGACTCGATAGGTTGAGTCAGGGTTAGAGGGGCAGGGGCATAAAAGAGGGAGCCATTATTGGTTTAAAGAGAAAACTGAACCTAAAGTAAGGTCTAGAGAACTACAAGACCAACTCCAACTAATAATTCAAGCAACCATGGAAAGGCTACCATAAATGCCCTTCCCTGATAGTGAGATCATCAACTAAATTATCTACCATCATGGAGTCCTCATCTAGTACCTGTTGGAAACAGAAGCAAACACCCCATATCCAAACACTGAGTTGAACTAGAATCCAGATGCTGAGAGATGGGACAAGAACAGGTTGCAGAAACACACAAAGACAGCTGACCTGAACAAGGAGGTGCTTGGGCCTCCCAGACTGATGGCTAGGAACTCAGCAAGGGACTGACTCAGACCCCCTGAATATGGGTCTCAGCTAGAAGGACTGAGCTCTCTGGGGGACCTCAGACAGTAGAAACAGGATCTATTTCTGGTGCACAAAAGGACCTTGAGGATACATCCCCCATGGAGGGATACCCCCTTAACCTAGAGACAGGAGAGAAGTCCTAGTCCCTACTTCAAATGACTTGACAGACTTACATGACCTAACCTGGATAGCATAGCCCTACAAGTGGAATGGGGGTGTAGGGATGGGAGGGAGGGTGTCCAAGGTGCATGTCACAGGGAAAAGAGGGGAAGAGGGAGGGAGGGAAGGAAGGAGGGATGAAGGGAGGGAGGGAGGGTTGGAGGGAGGAAGGGAGAGGAAACTGGGATCCACCTGTAAAGTTTTAAATTATATTATTATTAGAAAAAAGAAGAAAAAAATGCTGCTGGATTTTATATATATACATATATATATGTTTGACTTCAAAATTTAAGCCTAAGGACAAGTTACTGGGGAAAAGGATTTCTAATTTTGATTCCACAGAAAATGAAAAGCTGTGGATCCCTTCCAGACTAATGTGGTTTGATCGAGAATACCCCCTGAAGCAACATCAATGGGACAATGCGGCCTTGCAGACCACTACAGCCAGGATTTTTCTGTCTTCTTAGGATTCCCCCATGACAGCGCCACCTACCAGCAGAAAGCAGCTTGGAAAAAACGATGTCCAAATTCCCATATATTTTTTATAAATGTTTGTTTTCATTTTTAAAAAAGGCATGTATAATTATGTCCAGGATAAAATAAATAAATGTTAAAAAAAAGAAAGGAAAATACATTGAAATTAGTAATAATAATAATAATAATAATAATAATAATAATAATAATAATAAACAGGAGTAAAGAAAGGGTCTCCACAAAAGTACTTCTATAAGTAAAAAGGACAATAAAAGAATGAATTTACACCAAAAATTAAATATAGTAGTACAAATGATGACTTTCTCAGTAAGAAACAAACTATTGAAATTGATCCACTGTAGGAATAGAAAATCTGAATATAAAAAGAGATCCATATAACAGCTGAAAACAAAAATCCAGGACACAGATGGCTTTACTGATGAATTCCATCAAATATTTAAATAAAGGTTGATAACAATATTCATTAACTGTTCAAAAAATAGAAGTAACACTCCCACGTTTATTCTATAAGCTTAGTAATTATCTTTGCACAAAGAGGAGACAGACATCATAAGAGATAAAACACAGACTAATATTTTAAGGGTACAGCTGTAAAATAATTCAATAGAATACTACCCAAATAATTATAACATCACCAAAGTATAGTTATTCAACATGACTAAATGTGATATATTTCTTGAAACTAAGGACTACCTACCCACCAAAACAATTAGTGTCATATAGTATACAGTATAATAAATGAAAAAAACGACATGATAATTATAATACATGCAAAAAACTAACATAATTTTGTAATATCATAGAGAAAGAAATGTTCAACATGGTTTGTAAAAAGTAATTAAAAATCTCAGACAAGATTTTACTTAAAGGTGAAAGAATGATTCTTTGAGCAATGTATATTTCATCATGCCTATGTAATGGCCCTGTCATTTCTAGCTTAGGCAACTAGGCCATAGAAACTTACAGGGCAACATACAATTTTGAACTAGTTTGGAGTTATAACTACTTACCAATGATATTATGCTGAAGCTAGAAACATGTAAGAAATGATTCAGAAACTCTTAGTATTAATACAAGGGTTTATTATATAGGATTATTATATACATATTTATTATTTTGCACATTAATAATTCATAATCTCAATGGGAATACAATATAATATAAATTTAAAAGAGCTTCAAGACTAATGAAGTAATAGAGTAAATTTAATAAGTAAGTGAAAAATACAAATGTTATGAAAAGAACTCAAATCCCACATTGATCACAGGTGCACCTAATTTTATAAAATAGACATTACTGGATATAAATTTAGAGATTGTGCCTACTACAGAACTAAAGGGAGAATGCACTATCTCACTCTCTGAAGTGGAAATATCAACAGAACCAAAAATAAATAAACACATATTGGAGCTAAATGATATCACAGATCAGTGTATTTCACAGATATTTATAAAATAGCTCATGGAAATTTCACCGAATACACATTCTTTTCAGTCCATGGCCATTCTCTTACCAGGACACAGGACAATATATATAGCAAAATTAAACAAGTTCTTGTATTCTATCTGATCAAATGAAATAACAGAGGAAATCAACATCAGATAAACCACAGAAATTTCACAAATTTTGAAGATTAAACTAAATATAATCGAATAATGAATTGGCCGCTGAAGAAATCTAGAGGTAAATTTTTTAAAAACAAGCATAGAATTGGAAAAAATGAATAAACAATAATGAAAGCATGAAGTGGGAAGACCATAGCTCTAAATGCCTACATTTCCTACATTTCAAAAAAAAAAGAAAAAAAAAAAGAAAAAAATCAGAATGATCCCAAAAATGTAATGTTATTATGCAACTTAAGGCCTATAAAAAAATTAACAAAAGAAACTAAAAGGTACCACATATGTAGACAAGTAATCAAACACAGAACATAAATATAGAAGAAATGAAGAAATCAGTGAAATTAAGAGTAAATGTTTAAAGTAGCAAACATACTAAAAAAAAACTTTAGCAAATGTCTAAAAGAGAGGAATAAAATACAATTATTAATACTCTTGTGTTATAGATGGAGACATTGTAAGAGGTACCATGAAATTGAAAAAAAAAACAAAGGGTACACCTCAAAGCCATAATCCATTAAACTGGAAATATACTCTAACAAATTTAAACCAGACTGACACAAATACTTTAAGAAGAACAATCCAAATCATTCAGATAATAGCAACAACGTTAAAATAAAATACCCCACCCCCCAAAAAATTCATGCTCAGATGGACTCACTATAGAACTCTCCCAGGGCTTTATAGAATTACTATCAATTCTTCTTAAATTATTCCATAAAATCAAAAAGGAAGGAAAGCTTCTAAATATTTTTTACCAAGCCAGCATTGTCTGAAACATTCACATGCATAACAAATAAATATATAACAGTTAAACATACAACAGCAACAATCCAGGAAATCCCACACCAGTATCTGAGATGAACACTGAATCGAAAATTATCATTAAAATGCTTAAAATCTGCATCATGTACAAAGAAAAATATTATTCAAACTGATAAAGTTGGCTTCAGTTTAGAGATGCAAGAGCTTTTCAACATGTATGACTCAATAGATATACAACATAAACAGTCTCAAGAAATAAATAAAATGATCAGGTAAATAAACAGCAAAGGCCTTTAACAAGATTCAACACCCTTTTATGATAAAAGCTCTGAAGAATCTAGGGATGTACAGAGTGTACCTCAACATAATAAAAACTATGTATGGAAAAACCCACATGCAACAGCATGTGAAAAAGAAAATAAACCTTCTCCACTAAGAACAGGAACAAGAAAAGGTTATCCATTCTTTCTAGCCTTATTTAATACAATCTTTAATGACAAATGGGTCCTACAGACTTCCCCTAACATCATAGGCTAATGTCAATGCTATTGATGATTCTCTACACCCTGACTGCAAGATACCATAGTTGTTATTGAAGGTAAAGACACAGAATGGGGCATGCCTAGAGTCTCCTCCCCTATCCATTGTTGTTCACGATGCTGGAAAGTACTCTGAATAATACTGGAGGGAAATGTAGTCTTCAATATGACACTCTTACCAGACTGCAAGATATACTAGTGTGTAGCACAAATGTTTGGAAACAACCAAACTTTTTTAATTTATTGTTTATTTTTTTTATTTAAGGTCTGGTCCATGAGATGAACCCCTCATCTGGCATTGCTAAAGTGACCAAGAACCTGACATTAGATAGGCTGTGGAACTAGGGAAAAACCAAATATCATTGTTTGCTAAGGAACACAGCAATAAAATGGACATGGAATCTTTTTATTTTTCAATTATGAAATTATTTGTTTATGTGGAACTTTTAACAGAATTTTCTGAGTCTTTAATATTCTTATTTTTCTTATTTTACATATCGATACCAGTTCCCTCTCCTTCCCTCCCTCTTTCTCACCCTCTCATGCCCCCTGACCACCCTCACATCCCATTCCCCCCAATCCACAGGTAGGGTGATGCTTTCCAGGAGGGGTCATCTAAATCTGTCAAGTCATTTGGAGTAGGAACTAGGCCCTCCCTCCTGCCTCTAGGTTAATGGAGTATTCCTCCATGGGGAATGTGCTCCCAAAGTCCTTTTATGCACCAAGAATACATACTGGTTCTATTGTCATAGGTCCTTTAGACACACCCAGAAGTAGTTGAGCAATACAAAGCACACTCTATATATATGAATTTGAGGCTTTCCATTTAATTTTGATTTTTGTTATTTTTTTTTCTCTTTGATTCTTTTGTCTGTTTTGGTTTGTTTTGTTTCAGAGGGACTAAACAAGGATTGGGTGGATAGAGAAGTGAGTAGGATCTGGAAGAAGAGGGAGGGGGAAATGATGATCAAAATGTGTGTTGAATTTTAAAAAATATTGTTTAAATGATCTAATCATCTGAGTGGACATTTATCTAGAAGAAACATTTATACACAACAACAATCACATTAAAAGAAGATACTCATTTTCCTTATCTATTAGAAAACTGAAACCAAGAAAGCAAGAGGTAAAACTTGCTATCAAAAGAGGAATAGCAGGGAAGCTATCAAAAGAGAGGAGAGGTGGGTATGAGGAAGCAGGAATAGTGGGTCAGTGAAAAAATGAAGGAGAGCAAGGAAAGAGATACCATGATAGAGGGAGCTATTATAGGGTTAGTGAAATGTCCAGAGATCCACAAGGATGACCGCAACTAACAATCTGAACAATTGTGGAGAGGCTTCCTTAAATGCCCTTCCCTGATCATGAGATTGATGACTACCTTATATGACATCCTAGAACCTTCATCCTGTAGCTGATAGAAGCAGAAGCAGACACCCACATCTAAGCACTGAGCCAAACTCCTAGAATCCAGTTGCAGAAAGGGAGTAGTGATGAGCAAAGGGGTCAAGACCAGACTGGAGAAACCCATAGAAACAGCTGACATGAAAAGGGGGATCTCATGAACTCCAGTCTGATAGCTAGAAAACCAGCACAGGCCTAACCCAGGCCCCCTGAATGTGGGTGTCAGTGGGTGTCAGAACTGGGAAGTCTATGGGACCTCTGGTAATGGGTCAGTATTTATCCCTAGTATACGAATGGACGTTGGTAGCCCATTCCACATAGAGGGATACTCCCTTAGCCTAGACACATGGGGAAGAGACTAGGCCCTGCTCCATATGATATGATAGACTTTGAAGACTCCCCATGGAAGGCCTCACCCTTCTTGAGGAGCAGAAAGGGGGTGGGGTGGGGGCTTGGTGGGTTAGATAGGGGAGGATGGGAGGATGAGGGAACTGAGATTAACATGTAAAACAAGCTTGTTTCAAATTTAAACTAAAAAAAAATCAGAAAAATAAAAAAAGAAAGGTCAAAGAATAAACATATGGGGAGTTAATTGCTGGTGATAAAATATAGGTTCTTTGGAACATAGTACATAAGTTTTTCACCCCATAGGATAAACAAATAGCAGCAATATGACTCAGCTATTCCATTCCTCAGTAGAAGTCTCCAAAGTGACTAAAAATATATAGGCACACAAAAAACTTCACAAAGATGTGTTCAATACACAAGACGCTTGTCTCAGACATAAACTTTTAGCTGCCCAAATACCTGGCAACCTATGTAGTGGATGGATGAACAAAGAGGATGTGGTCTGTTCATAAATGGACCATTATTTATTAATACAAAGAAACCTAGGGCTAGGAGATGGCTCAGCTGGTAAAGTGCTTGCTAGGGAAGCATAAGGGCCTGAGTTTAATTCCGGGAATCCACCAGAAAAGGAGTATGTGAGGCTGGGTAGATGGTTCAGTTGTTAAGAGCATATACTGCTTTTGCAAAAGTCTTGAGTTGGGCTCTCAGCAGCCATGCTTGGCAGCTGAGAACAAACTGTAACTCTAACTGCAGGGGTTCTGATGCATTCTTTTGGATGACACAGTCATTCCACTCATACACACACACACACACACAGAGAGAGAGAGAGAGAGAGAGAGAGAGAGAGAGAGAGAGAGAGAGAGAGACAGAGACAGACAGAGACAGAGACAGAGACAGAGACAGAGACAGAGACAGAGATAGACTGACAGAAGCATAGAGAGAGACAGACAGAGACAGTGAGACAGAGAGGTTTAAAAAAGTAAACAGGTGTGGTGGTCCATGTTTGTAGTTCCATTGCTGGCAATGCAAAAACTAGTGGATATCTAGGGCTTGGTGGCCATCTGGTCTAAACGATTCCATGAGTTCAGGGTCAATGACAAAATACCTCAAAAAAAAAAAAGTTGATAGTCCAGGAAAAGACACTGGAGGTAGATCTCTGGTCTCTAAATGCATGTGCACTCACTCAAGTATACAAGCAAAAGAAACCTACCATCAATGTTACCTATATAAAACCTGAAAATATTAACTCAGCATAAAAAGGATAGTCCCAGAAAGTTTTATAGGCTATGCTTCCATTTATTCACATTGACTCAAAAATGTAACCCTATAGCCAAAATGTCCATTCCTGTTTTCCTAGACATGGATGGATGAAATTTGGATAAAATGCAAAGCAAGTGACAGCAAGCACCAGGATTTTTTGTGGAGATGTTTAAATGTCCCCAAATTGATTGTGGCATGGATACACACACATGTTTCACTAAACACAATCAAATTTGGTTCATACAATTTCATATCAAAATGTATAATATATAGGCAAATGCATGATTTCTGAATTACATTTCAATAAAACTGATGGAAAAGCCCCAGATATTGCAACTATTTGAGACTTTCATACATATGTAAAATTTTATATATACAAATATAAAATGACTATAATGGATAAATGTTCTACTATGATTATTTTCAGTTTATTTGAAAATCACTAGCAATACTGCCACAAATATGACAGCCAAGCTTTAGTGTTATCTTTAAGTTTATCTTTAGTGTTAACCTGGTCTTGCTTTAACATCTGTCTAAAAAAATTATAGCAACACTTTTACTAGGAATTATCATCAAGGGAATTTTAAAATGTAAGAAACAAAACATTGAAGGAAAGACAGTTTAATTTATTATCCCAAAGCGAGAAATAGTGACATACAGCTTAAGTTCTTGCATGGAGGAGGCAATAGCAAGAGGATACCAATTCCAGGACCAACCTGGACTATTGCCTGTGATGCTGTTTCAAAGAAGAAAATGGAATAAAATAAAACAATAAAGCTAATTGCTCTGTTTTGGAGACAGCAGCCTCTGAAAGTGGGTATGGCTTATTATATAATTGTAGCATTTTTTTATCATCCAGGAAATTGACCTTGAAATTTCTAGGGATGATGAAATTATTTTAATGTATTTTTCCTCATTTTTTTCTAACTGTTTGCTGCAAAGCAATCTAAGAATTCACAGCTGGGCCATTGTACTTTCTCTCATTTTTTTTCTCTATGCTGTAAGTTAATAAAGAGCATGTACAGCATCCTGACTTCACTCTTTTCTCTATTTCAAGTCACCCCATCATTGATTGGAATGTGAGAATTAAATTAAGCCTAAAAATCCCACACAGGTTATCTCTGAGTTCTTAAAGTTACAAAACAAACAAGCAAACAAAAACAAACAAGCAAACAAACAAAACAAAAAACCCCCAAACTCCATATTTCTCTCCAGTAATCAGTTAAGTAGAGCATGTTACTATTCATCAACCTTGGCAACATATGAACTTCTCTTTTTGAATCATCTTCATGTCAAAATATCTATCCTCACATTAATTGAAATTCTTCAATAGCTATGGAAGTTAGAAGTTAAACCATGCTAATGAATATGACAGTCTTTCAGACATATCAAAGTTCCTAGAAGAATTGCAGTTTCACCTATTCTGAAATATTAACTTTTATTTTTCTCAAATAAGCACCGTGGTAGAAATTAAAATTTTGTTATAAATTTTCCAAACAAACATCGTATTTACAGTTGTTTCCTCCATATGTTAGGACGCTCACAAGTTTTACAACCAGAGATTTCATTTTTTAAAATATGAAAAACTTCTCGGCCTTGGGAATAAATTATAATTTTTCCATGTAAAAGAGCCTTGATTTAAACCATAAAATTAAACTGGCATTATGGCTTTAAGTCACTGTTCAAAATGTGTTATTGAAAACTGAAAATTCATTTTAGTCTGGCTACTTTAGGGTGAATGGTAGGGCTGAGGCTACACCTTGGGAGTACAACAGTCAGTGCCTTAGCACAAGAGACATTTGGTGTTGATTCTCATCACTGGAAGAAATAAAAAACATATAAACAAACTGAGTGCTATTATCTGCCGGGCTAGTCATCACAGATTCTGTGTATATCTTGTGACATCTCTTGTCGTAGATTATCTTTTTGAGTAGTTGATGCAGAATAACCTTGAATCTAAAGATAACTCTCTGGGCAAAAATGTAAATACTTTATTGTTTATCCCAAATAATGACAATGATAATAACTTCAGGAAAGATAGGCTAACTAGCCTTTCTTGAACCGATTTGGGTTTTTTAAGCTACAGTACTATAATGTGTCACAGTATATTTACCCAAGCCCATTTCTATCACTCAGAATTCTGAGGGGCCGATAAAAAAAATTTTATGCAGAAAGGTATGCATATGCCTGTAGTGCTGTCTGTAATAAAGTCAAGTGTAACCTAGAAGTTTCATGTAGCTCCTGTATCTGTCTACACATGTATGATAGGCCACTTTGGAATTAAAATAAGCTAAACACTGAGACCTGTTGTGGTTCTTCTAGTTTCTTTTAAAGAGATACTTATTATGTGAATAACTATGTACATGAGCATGAACATGTATGTACAGGTCCCGTGGAGTTCAGCAGAAAGCCTTGTGTGTTCCCAGAAGTGGAGTTATAGATGTCTGTGAGCCACTTGATAGAGGTGCTGTGAGATGAGCTCATTTTCTCATTCATTGTACCATCCCTCCAGCCACAAGTACTGCTTCTAAACCTTTGCATTTCAGACAACGTGGATTCCTAATATAGTACACAAAGTTGATTTTTAAAATGTCACTGTCAAATCAATATGCCTAAGTTCTATGTTAATGATAATACTTATTATTAAATGTAAGTTCTGATCATGGGCATTGCCTTATCACTTCATTTCTAAATCTTGGTATTGTCCTCCCTGTTTTACTTACAACAGGTTAATTCAGAATATGGAAAAAGTGGTTTAGATATTTAATAGTATAAATAGAGTACTGAAGAGAAAAAGAAACACATAGAAAAAACACCATATAAATTGTCGAACATTTTTTTTTTCCTTTAAGTTGCTTGGACACTCTGGAATTGCGAAATAAAAACTTTTTTGTTGGCCTAAAAGCTAGAACAATACAACTTTTTCATCAACTTAATTTCTATTCTAGTAAATACTGCAGTCTTAATAAAAGCATTAACCATGCCCTGGTAATATCAGACACTTTTTAATAGATAAATTGGTTTGTGCTATAGTCCTATATAGTGTAGGTAGAATAAAGTAAAATAAAAACAAAAGCAAGGACAATCCCTCCTTGTATTCTGTACAAGTAGCAGAAAAATGTCCACTATAATAAATGACAATTGAATAAATGAACTTTGCATGTTAAAAATGCCGACTGCTGCCATGTAATGCTATTCACCTACGGGAAAAAAATGGCTTGGTTTTCACATTCAGATGGTGAGTCCACCTGATATCACTGGAGTAATTAGCACTGAAAAAGCTGTTTGAGAAAATGTACATGGGGAAAGTCTGGCCAATTCTGTTCAAGGTCACCTAGCTAATTTGAAACACTGGTTCAAGTCAAGTTTATCATATGTAATTCCTCAAGGTACTTGCACTATCTAATAAAATTTACTCTGCAAAAGTCAATGTTTATAAAATACCAAGTGTGCATGAGGTTATACTTCCATAAGAACTAGGGACAAGACTCTGCCTAAAAGGGCTCAAGAGCTGAAATTGACAGAAAGGCAGGCAGGAAACATAAACAAGTGAATTACAAAAGCAAATGATCCCCACCATCTGCTTAGCTTGTTTCTGCTCTCACTTTGCCAGCAGCCTTTTGAGAAGACACGGAACCATGCTGCTGCCCTCCATCATATGCTCTCTCTCCTTTCCATCTGTGATGCCCTCTCTGAAGCTCAATGATATTACTTTGACTTTGCCCTTTGTTATGGAAATGTACAAGGTAATGGCAGAGCATCAAAGAGTCTTCATGAGCTCATGAAAAAACGTTCAAGGCAATGTTAGAACATGATGCTGACCCAGTCTCACTCTTTAGGTGACCAAATGAAAGCAAATACAGAACATAGTTTAAAATGTAACAGGCCATGTAAAAACTTGTTTAGGATTCAGTAAATATTTTCTAACCAAGTGTCAAATTCTCTGCTAGGCTCTATAGATAAGAGTGGCAATGGGAGGGAGGGAAAAAAATAACCATCTCAGTATTAAGACATGCTTATAGATTACAGGAAAGAGGAAGATAACTAATCCGTGGGATATTTATGAGTGGGGTATCTGCCAAATAAGAAACAACTTTGAGGTTTAGACATAGGAAAACAAGGCAATGGGCATTTAAGGTTGGTTAGGTAGATTGAGAGTTCTGTTGAGTGGTAACAGTGAAACTTTGCCCTGTGTGATGAGAAGCAGAGTAAAGAATTAATTGAAGGGAATAGTAAGGAGGGAATAACTTAAAGAAAGACTATGATAAAGAGAATGCTGAGACAACCTAGGAGAAGAAAGCAAATCTGTGTTCCTGGAGCAGAGGGTGGAGAGAAAGAGGGGAGGAGGGTGCTCCAATCAGCCACGAAGAGGACATAACACCATACCTATAGTCAATGATAAGGTAAAGAGCTGTGACTATAATCTACATACTTAAGGAAGTGATCAGAGAACTCTAACAATGCTAACAAAATGGGTCTTACCATTTCATATTTTAGATTTTGTTCATGGTTGTAGGCTGTGGAAGGAGGTACATTATAATGAAAATGGTATGTAATGTGACCAGGATTCTAAAGAACATTTGAATGGTTATCAGTACAAACAAGACAGTCAAAAACAGAAGACACACTTCAGCAATAGCAGCCTGGGGGCAATATTACTGCCAATGGTGTGACAAGATGACCAACACTAACTGGCAGTGTTTCCTGGTAGTGAGGGGTATTCTTCTGAACCTCTTGGGCTATACTGTCTCCCTGTTGTGACATGCTCAGATCTACATATTTATATTTCTTAGCAAATATTTGTCAATTTCTAAATCAGAAACATTAAATCCACCCAGCAGATCATGGTAGCTGCTCAGAAGGCAGCCTCGGGGTCCTGATTATTCCCTGTACCTGTTTCTGATGCCTTCATGCTCAGGATGAATATGAGGGAAGGGTATTGCAGGTCTCACATAGCCTGGGCTGAAAAGAGCAGGGATTCTCCTTTAGTTAAGATAACAAGTGCAGGGCTCTCCTCATTCAATGAGACCGACCACAGCATTACAAATGGCATCAGTTTAAGTGGCTTGTACGACATTGCAGGGGGAAAACCACAGATTTTTCAGACCCTGGAAGAAGCACTGTGTATCAGCTCATTATTAAAAAGGAAGGGTATGTTTCACAAAGTATGGCCTTGTGGGCGAAAGCTGTCTTTCTTTGTTCCTTGGAATGGCACAGTGTGGCTTTACATCTCAGGCCAATTATCCTCCAACAAGTTTCAGAAACTGACAAGACCTATAAAACGAGAGATGAAATGATGACAGCACCATACTGCAGTTTACTCTGCACCCAGCATTTGCATCTGATTTGGTGCCTCTCCAGTAAGAATGAAAAAAAAAAAGCCTAACTATATGGACAAAAGATGTTCTAATACAGGAACAACATGCTCAATCACTCATTGGGACCATCACATCCTTTTGCTGGACAGTTCTTCTTTAAATCAGGACCCGCCTTTCAATCTCCAACAATAACTTTTCTTCCTAAAATATTACAATTAGCCAGTAGCAAATCAGAACACCCCACCACTCTCAGTGTGCCTGCCTTCCAACCTGGGTATGAAGAATGTAACTTGAATTTTCACTGAGAATGGCTGGCTGGAGCTTGACATGCAAAACAAACCATGGGGGCATGTGGAGTGATTTCATACATGCTTGCTCTCACCAGAGAGGAGCTAGAATCAGAGCTAGAAATTAATCGTGCCTTTCCATCAACTAGGCACTGTGTTCCTATCAGGTTAATGCTTGTTCTGGCCCCAGAAGCCCCAGGAACCCCTGAGACACTCTCTCCTGCAGGCTCCTATTGGCAGCACTCCCCACAGGGAAGACAATACAGGAAGTACCGTTCAAAAAACAAAAATGGAACTGAATAAAGGATATGAACAATTCTGATTTTTTTTTATTTCCCCAACACACACAGAATTCACTTAGAATATCCCCATCATAAAAAGGGAAATGATCAGAGAGACGTAGAGACTGCAGAAAGCTGATTTTCAGATACCTGGTAATGTTCTGCAAGAGAAAACATTGTGTCAAATGTGAAATAAATCTGAACAACAGCCTTTCAAATGCAAATCCTTTGGAATAGATGTCATTGATATGCAACCTCTGAAAACCTTTCAAAAGAAATAAAATGGATAAATGTGATAATTAAGATCTCTATTTATAGGAAAATGATCAGATTACATTTGTTCAGAAATGTTTTTGTACCTGCAACATGGAGAGCAGAAATAGAAAGTGAGGATCGATTTTGAAATTTGCAGGTTGGAGGTGAAAATGGAATGATAGCTTGTCTGAGAGAGGTGGGGATTTTCCTCTGCTATGCTAAGACCTATTATTATGCACCTATAATTGCCAAGGCCCCTTCTGACCTCTATTCACTCTTCTTCATGCAGCCTGATTTTAGCCCTCCTGGCAACATCTTTCTCTTTTCATGCTAGGTAGTAGCTGCTCAGCTATATACAGCACTATTTGACTGAAGAGTGGTGTTTAGGAGGTACTGATCTGACGCAAGAAGAAATGAGGTTTTATTTAAAATACTTTTTGTAGACAGAACTCTGTGCAGAAGAGTGACTGGGATGATCCCTGGAGACAGTGAGGAAAGAAGGACAGGGCTGTCACAGTGTGATTGTTTCTGAATCTTCAGCTGATTCTACTGTAGGGGGTCACTGTTTGGAGTTGTCATGATTTTACATAAGAGTGTGTGGTATCAGTTAGTCTAGTGCTACAAAAAAATTATTAGATGAGTGTGATCTTCAAAGTTAGAGGCATTTCCCATGATGTGGTATCAAAAACATGCATAATCTCAAAGCTGGAGAATGAGTTAAAAGACCCAGGTAAATATGTCAGTGTATAATATAGTTGTATATACAACAGAATTTAAAGGTACCTCATTCCTCAACCTTTACTATCACCAATCTTACACACTGCTAACAAATGCCTCTTCCTAGAAGGCATTTTCCTGAGAAAAGAAAATACATAAGGGTGTTCTCTCAAGTTAATGGCAAGGTGTCTCTGTATCTTATTCATTTAGACCTATACAGCTAAACTTAACTGCAAAGATAAATGTACTATGAGTGAATAAGAAACTAAGATGGAGGGCTAATGAAATTGTTGGTTGTCTGGGTATTCTGGGCAGAAGAGAAAGGCACCAGATATCTGAAAGAACATCACATCATGATGGCAAAGAGAAAGCACTGAGGGCAGAAGAAACTCTATCTGTTCCATGTGTTGCTCAGGACAAGCTCTGAACTGTCCAGATGTATTGGGAATAGACATAAAGCACATTTTGCTAATCAGCTACTTCTTTTCTAGTGGAAGATATTTTAGCATGATGCCTCCCATATCTATAGTAGGCATAGGAAACCCTGAAAATTTAGACAGTAAGGTATACTGTGAATGACAATGTAGACAGATGAAATTTTGGGATTCTTACATTGACTTATAATCTCTACCAACCACTGTTTGTGAAAAATTCTTTGTTCTTCATTTTCTCACTAGACTTACTTCCAATCCTATACATATCATTTATAACTCTGCTTGTCTTCTTGCTTTCATCGGGCAATCAATATGCTGAAATTTGGACAAATAACCTTATATGACATTCAAGGCATTTCTTTTGTCACCTGATGGGATGTGTCAACTTGGCTAATGGTTAA
The DNA here is from genome assembly GCA_030556225.1 of Cricetiscus sungorus. Lineage (NCBI taxonomy): Eukaryota > Metazoa > Chordata > Mammalia > Rodentia > Cricetidae > Cricetiscus > Cricetiscus sungorus. The sequence goes on from JANBXA010000069.1 coordinate 19,551,031, forward strand.
TTTTCTGGCTGGATTTGAGAGTGAAGTGGCCAAACATTCAGGGACCAGGACTGTTGTGCTCTTGTGAGACTTCTTTTAGCTGGTTCTTTACATTCAGGAGGTTCAGAGCATTTACAAAACCATGTGAACTCTTAGGATTTTATTTGAACCAAAATCCAAACTTTGAACCTTTTATGGTTTTGCACATCACAAGAGTATGTGTCTCCTGCCTTGATATTATTCCCTCTGGTCCCCTCCTGACTCTTTGTCCCTTGAATAAAACTGAACAGTTAGTTGGAGATCAAAACCCGATCTAAGGGTCACCTTAGATTGATGACCTTCTCTCTACAACAACCACTTTAATTAAAGAGCATGTCCATGAGCGACCACCTTTCTATGGGCCCTTGGATGTATTCTCAAGACAGATTTTGCTGTCACACAGCTGTGGTAGCCCCTTGCTCTGAAGAGTAGCAAGTCCCAGTAGATCATAGATCTTAACCCCATGACAGGCCAACCTATTTATGCTGGCTCCTAATAATGACTTATGTTTATAATGGCACTATTCAACCTAGAAGGCAGCTCACAGCACTCCCTTGACCACAGGTGCTCTTTTTATTCAGCCCTGTGTCTATATACATCCACATACCACAACAGTACAAAGGTCTTGACTGCTGTGACTTTAATCAGCCCTTTCTTCCTTTTGCTTAGCTTTGGGACCTGATCCTGGGGATTAGAGAAGCCAGTGAACCCTTCTCTTTATCACTGGAGAAAAAAAAAAAACAGAATTTAACAATTGGGAGTCCAGCTCCCTATTCACTTTAATGCTTATTTGGGTCTGTGTCCATCAGCCATGATGCAGCAAAGCAAGTTGAGAACTTATGCAGTAGCTATTTAATAGGGGGGATTCTCCTCTCATTTTATCTCCTCTCCTTCTCTCCTTCCATTTAATGAACCAATTATTCTGACAAGGAGGAGAATGCTCCCATCCTGGCTCTCCCTCACTTGGAGCCTTTATTCCCTGTCTCTGTAAAGTGCTGCCTAATTTGGCATAAGACCCTATTGTAGGTTATTTTTACATTCACCATGAATTGTGTAAAATGGTTTCAGCAATTTGGAAAATTTTCTTTTAAAGCATAAAACATTATTGTATTTCCTGTATGAATGGCAGTTAATATGGTAAGAAAATGTCCAAATGTGTATACACTCAATTGCACTCGTTTTACTTAACAATATTTCACTTTGTTTTCTAGATCACATCAAACACAAAAGAAAACACATAGACTACCTATTAATGGGTTTCTGCTTCCATAGAAATGCTTAAAATGCAGTAAATCTCATTGAGGACTTCTTAGCTATTCAATGTTGATAATGAAGCACAATAGAATCTTATTAATTCATGAACTAACTTTATTTATATAACAAAATTGGGGCAGAATTGCAAGACATAACTAAGTATTTTGATAATAAAACTGAAAGAGTTTTCTGAAGTATTAATTCTACTTGTCTTAAGACATTTTCTCTTCTCTCAGTTGGGCAGATATCTTTATTACAGATCTGCCTTGTATCATGCAATCTGGACTAGTTTCATATATAGTTTTAAAGTGCTCATCTTATATTATAAATAAACTGAACTGAGTGGTACTCATGTAATATCTTCAAGTAGAAGATTAGTTCACTTTTCAATCAGTAATGACTGTCAGGTGTTGTGAAAGATAAGTTACAAAGTCATAAACAAGAAACTGTTGCTATCCTTTAGGAGCTTCTGAATCAGAGGGGCACAGGTTTCCCCAAATCACTAGAGAGGCAAGAAGGAGTGTACTTTAGAAGTTCCAACATTCCTTCTTTTAGAAACACCTAGTTTTAGAGAATATTGATTCTGCCAATGGCAGTCTGTATAGATAAGAAGAAATTGACTACTTCTCTGTGGTAAAAATCCTAGCCCCATTGAGCCACAGAATTGAATGGCTTCAAATAAATACGTAGTCAATCAGAATGTTCCTGTGATTTTCTTTTTTTCTGAAGGCACTATTTCTTTATAAGACTAATGGAATATAAATATGAAATTTTGGGTATTAATCTACTTTGAAGAATAAAAGTGAGGAGGTAGAGAGAATTGTAGATATTGCTTGAACATTGTGCTCCAACTTAATTCTATAAACTTCTCTAGTTAAGGGAAATATTATATGGAGTTATAAATGCCGGTATGTATTGAAACGCTATCAAACATGGAAGCATGTTCATGGTCTGTTAGATACAGTTCCATTTGGTAGCCATGGAATGCAAATAAAACTTCCAAGTGCATGAGTCGAAAGAAAAAGTCATAAAATGTTTTTAGAAGAGATTTCTGGTGAGGTGTTCTTAAGCTCAACAAAACACAAATGAAGATGTTTTGAATGGAAGTCACAGCCTTAAAATAAAGTTAAAAAAAAAAAAGAAAAAAGAAAACTAATTTTGTCCTACTTATCCTGAAGATCACCGAAGCATTTTGTTGGACAAAGTGTGTTCTGTTTTCCTACACAAAGCTTGCTGGCTAAGTTCTAATAACCTCAAATGTAAGTAAGAATTTGAGGGGCACAGAATTTTTGAATTAATTCCAGTTCCAGCAGCAAGGACAGACAGCCAACCCAAGAAGGTAACACTTTGTTCTGAAAAATAGCAGTGACAATCAACTATATTTAAATGTCAAGATAATAAAATATGTTGTAAATTAATGCTTGGAGTGGCATATATTCTAAATGGCATTTTGTGACCCCTTCTGTGCTATGATCCTATAAGTCCATAAGGTTTTCTTCATTTTCTTGTGATATTGATATCTATTTTTGCTACACACACACACACACTTAGTTTTGAACTGATGTGACCAATTTATGCTCCAAATTAAAATTACCTGCTATTTTAACATTACACCAACAGGTCCTGGCTGTTATATGTTTTTCTCTCATTTGAAATATGGGGCGAGGACAAAAATTGCCAGGTACAAGCTGCCCTTCAAATGGAGCTCTCTTGTATTTCACCATATATCCTGGTGACCTCACCTTGTTCCTTGGTGACCAGTTCTGAGCTTGCTTTGACCAGCTTTGTAGAGATGCAATGTAAAAAGGACTTCACCTAAGCTCACATTGGTATTCTTTCTGCAGCTCTTCTGAAGACTTCTCTGAATGCAAAGTACAGAGCTTGTAAAAATTGCCTGTGTTCATACATACAAAATCAGTAAAAACACTGGAGCCAAAGGCAGGTGGGCCAATTCACCCTATCTCATCCCATGTAGATAATGATGAGAGGTATTTTATCTGGCTGTTGAAAAGGACACAGGGGAGGTTAAATTCCATCTCCATGGTGTTCTGTGACCAATTTGACTAACATCCTAGTATGTTATACTCCATTATTCTGAGCTCCTTCAGTCTGTGCTCTGCTCTACTGTTCTTCAAAGAACGACCTGCAAATGTGCTTTTGAGCCACATAGTATTCTGAGAGGCAGGGGCAACACATATCAGCATCAGCATTATTACTTTTAATTTTTCTTAGGAAGCATCTAATTTTCTTCATGTGATGGTGACCAAATTATAAATGACAAAATCAGTATAATTTCTCAGCTCTGCAGTAATAAGAAACTAATAGCTAAATGGGGGTATGTGGGTGGGGCATAATGTGATTTTGAAGTACAACTTGAACAGAAGGAGTTTTAAGAATTATTTTCAAGACTGTCCTTTGTGAAATTTTTCTTAAAAGCCACAAAATCTTAGACTTTATACCCATACTATTTAGCATTTTAATGCCCTGGTAGCTTCTATAAGAAGGCAAGGAAACAAATGCCATTTACTGAATGCTGTAGAGCTTATAAATGATTGTATTTTAAACATGATCTCACTTGTTATATTTCCTTGGTTTGCAATTCTGCATTAATACACACTAGCTTAGTAACCCTCCACAAGATGAGTGACTTCCTCAAGGTTCCTGTTATGGAAAGTGTTAGAAAAAAACCTACCTTGGTGAGTTCTAGAGTATCCTAAATAACAATAGCATAGCATGGGGGGGGCAGTGAAGCTATGCCTAACGTATAACAAGTATAAAATAAATGACACGTGTTTTCCAAGCCAAAGAAAAAGATCATTTCATCTAATGAAAATAACAATAAACAATATTTTATAACATATAATAAAATAAAAATTCAGGTAAAAGATTTTAGGTAATTTTATCATACAGCAATACAAACTAAGATGAATTTGCATATTTTAAATGAGTTTCTTTAACTCACATAAGCATGTTACCAAATATATGTTTCTCTTTTTCAAGAGGTATACAAATGGATCAGCTATTAGCACAGAACTGGTATCAATATTTAACTAATAGAAATAAAATCAAAGGAAGGATGCAAGTAAAGTAGGATAGCTTTATATAGCAGTCACCAAAACTCTGGACCGATGACTATAGTCAAAGATTCAAAGGCTGCTCTGAAGTCTACATTTAATAATATGGGCTGCCTTCTCTGCAGGGCACTTAATTTCTCTAGGGTTCAAAACCCTACAGTTCAAATCTGGTTAAAACAAAAGGGATGGGTTTGATAATCTCTAAGGATCTTTCCAATTGGAAAATGTCAATATTCTATAATTTAAAGGATATTTTTCTCAAAAGAGACCAAAGCAAAAATAAAAAATAGATAGTAAACTTTTCTCTGGACAGTAGTATGATTATATAGCAAAAATCATTTGTCCCAGACCTTGATCTTAACATAAATAAAAATTCCGTCCGAGAAATCACAGAAAATCGGGCAGAGTCCAATTCACTGTGATGCATGCTGTGTGTCTTTTGAAAAAGACACATGGCATATGCTTTAGGTTTTCTACAACCATAATAACATCAGGATCTCCAGTAGAACTCCACTAATGAGGCTCCAGTGTTGATAACGGAGGAAAGAAACTAGACAAGTATGATGTGTAATTAGCACATCAATTACTTGTGTGTAAGTATGTGCTCCTTCGGTGCTTAAGGAGGAACTTCAAAATGAACATTACCTCTGTGCCTTGCTTTCTATTGTATATTTTAACTCAAAGTAACATTTGAGCACAAATTTTGCTTCTTGTTTCTTCAAAATCTTTTTCATTCTTTTCTCTGGTTATGTGGATATATAAATGAACAGTTTGGAGAACAGTCTTAATATATTTTACGGAGATGGGCATAACAGAATGAAATCAATGAAGGATCATGTAAACTGGAGAAATACCTGAAGAAGGGTCTACTGCCAGGTGGTACATGCTTTTAATCAGCACTAAATAGGCAGAGGCAGGCTTGTTTGAGGCCAGCCTCATATCCAGAGTGAGTCCAGGAAAGCAGGGGAATGTCTACCTGTCTCTTCAAGAAAAAAAAAAAAAAAAAAAAAATCCTTTCTAGTAAAATAAAAGTACCCAAAATTATGCATGTTTTTTTTCCAATGTCAATTTGGCTTTTTGCTTTTCTAAATATATGTTTTATTCAACAGATTCATGCAACCTCCCATAAATTTCTAATTACTACCGGTCTGACTCTATTTATGGCCAGTTTGAAAAAGTTGGCAAGGTATGTGGCTACATAGAATAGCAGTGGTAAGTGATCGATGGAGATATGGCGGGCACCTGCCATCCATTGTGATTAAACAGACACATTAAACTCATGGAATGGTGGACAGAGACCTTCTCAAAGCTCACATTCCATCTCAGAAGATTATCTCAGTAACACAATTGGGACAATAATTAATTAGAAATTACCTGAAAATTTTGTTGATTCAGAAGTCATATTTTTATAATGTACACATTAGTCTTTTTATTATTTTGGAAAGTTGAAGATAATAACAAAATGGAATGTTGACTTTTTTTTAGGTAGCTGATATAGTTTATTTTAAGTAATTCCCTGATTTTACATGCAAACATTGCTATTTGTTTAACTCAAGTAACCAAAACTCTCTCTGATAAGACATATTTTTAACAATTGTGTTTCTTTTTCAAAAATTTTAACGCATTAATCCCCTTCCCCAGTTTCCTTCAGTTTCTACCCTCTCTAATCTCCCATATGTTCTAATCCAACTTTGAGATTTTTTTTAATTTAATTTATGCATCAAGTCTAGATTTTATGGACAGAGATGTTATTAGAGCATAGCCAGCCTGATGTGTGGTCAACTTTCCAGTGACTCTCTTCAGTTAGTGGGAGGGTTTTATGCGCACATTCCTACCTCTGTGGTGGGATTTTATTGACTGTAACTTGTATAGAGCAATGTGAATGCATATGTATATTATCTCTTTTATATTTGAAAAAAACTGTTTCTTTGAGTGTATTGATCACCCTGAACTCTTCATCTTCCATTTGGTTTCCAGACCATTAAGAAGATGGGTGTGATATGACAAGCCTCTGTTAGCAGGATTTTATTTTAAGGTGTTTATAATACCTGGAAAATACTTCTTCTTAAAGTTCATAGTTTTATTAACAAAAAAAACAATGTTTAGTGAAAAGTTTACATAAAAGCTCAAGAATAATTCTTTAGAGTTTAAAAATAAAACTCTGTAAACCTCAGCAGCTGCCTAAATGAGTGAGTTACAGAAGAGAAAAACTTGTAGCATTTGAATCAAGTGGGAAACACAGACAAATAGAGGCATAAAGACATATGGAGAGAACAACAGAGAAATAGTAGGGAAGCACTCTCAGGCATCTTTGGTCAGTAAGAAAAAGAGGAGGAAGGGAGGCAGGTGGAAAGGAACAGGAGGGAAAGCAGGGCCTGTCTGAGAAAGGATTTAGAAATTCAGGCTGACGTCAATTCCATGGAAACACCACAGAGGTTAGGAATTCTGGGAAGGGGAAGTATACCATCTCATTACATGGCTAGCTATTTCTCTTTTCTTTATAGTGTAGCTTAAGGTGAACTTGCCTTTATGATAGTTGGTCCTTAGGCCAGGTTATTCACCAGCCCAACTTGATTATTCAGAGACACGACAATGGCATTCTATCTAGAAGAAAAATCCAATCATTTGTCTAGTTATGAATGAATGTCCAGTAATAGGCCTTCAATGCCCCTGTAACTCTAAATATGAAGATATTTGATAATATCTCTCTCAATTTCTGAAAGTGATGAAACAAGGCTGTTTCTGATGTGAACAAGGGATTAAAAATTGATGACATAAGAAAGGACAACCATCTAATGATGTCCTTGCTAGAGCCAGTGATGCCAGAAGAAAGCCCTCGTTCTTGTTTATTGGTTTCTCCTGGATGAACACATTGCTTTCAGGCCATATTTGAGTATATGATTGAAACTAAGAGGACACTGTGCTGATATGATCTAATAAAACTAGCGTGAAGATCAGAATGCAAAGCTAGCCACAACCATAGAGGCCAGGCAGTGGAGGTACACACATTTAATCCCAGAAGCTACATAGAGTCTAGGTAGTGGTGGTGTATGCCTTTAATCTCAGCACTAGAAAAGTATATAAGACAGGAGTTCAGGGTCTCATGCTGTATTTAGTTTTCAGCCATGCTGAAGACAGGAACAACCCAGCCTTGGTAGAGGTAAGAACTCTCTAGTGGTTGGCTGCTTTGCTTTTCAGATCTTTAGCTTGAACCTCAATATATAACTCTGGGTTTTTATTATTTATACTATAGGAGACACCTCAACACCTATGTGGTCAGGCCTATTGTGCTGCCCAGATCATTTCTATCTCCACATCTCATCCTAGTTTCCATAATAAGTAAAGTACCCAGCCTAATGGCTTTATTGTATCCCATTTCTGGGAGGACTCCTGTTACAATGAAGCTTTTGTTTTGTTTTCTTTTCTCTTTCATCTTCTTAAGCACCCATTTATGAGCCTATAAAACTTCATCTCTAAAATTTAACCTCCGCTGTCTGGGAATTTCCTTGTTAGGATTTTTAAAATAAAAACCAGCTTTGGTGCCCATGGAATTCTAATAGCCCAGTTCAAAGAAAAGAAACAGGCTCCATACATTGTCCTCAGAGGTATCCCAATATCCCCGTATTATTTCAGTTTAATATCTTAGAACTCAGTAGAAGTATTAATTTCATAATGGAAGTAATCATCTCAAAGTAATAGTTACCTCATGTATAACAAAAAAACACAGTTTCCAAATGTTGTTCCATATATTTATACATATATACATATGTATAAATATATATAATTTGGAAGCATTTCATTATCATGCCCATAAAAAAATGGCGGGTTCAAACAATGAAAACATAAGAAACACAGTACAGAATGGATTCCATAATAGAAAAGAGTCACTGTCAAGTCCCTGCTTGACAAATCAGGGAAAACTGCAAGCTAGCAGTGTTTCTGCAGACTCAATGAGTGGCCAAGCCAATGAGAAGTAGGAAAAAAAAACAATATAGGAAGTTAGTGAATTTCATTTGGCTTGGTGCTGCATTTCTTGGGAAACAATTTATCCCATCACTGTGTAAAGAGAAAAGGGCATTTACAAATATATCTCCATGTGTGGTAGCCATCTAAAGAATTTCCTTCATGCAGTTACGGACCAGTTCCCCAAGTGGCATGTACCTGTGTGGAAAAGGAAGATAAACTGATTTTCCTGATGGTGACAAAGGATAATATTTTGACCAATAATGGCATAAATCTTCCCTTAAAATTAAAAAAAAAAGTAGATTCAATCTAAACAATAGTAGAAGCTACTTTAAATGCCCTTTCCCAATAATGAGATTGATGACTACCTTATATGCCATCTTAGAGCCTTCATTTCAGTAGCTGATGAAAGCAGAAGCAAACACCCACAGCTAAACACTGAGCAGAACTCCTGGAATTCAGTTGCAGAGAGGGAGGAGTGATGAGCAAAGGGGTCAACACCAGGCTGAAGAAACCCACACAAACAGCTGACATGAACAAGGGAGAGCTCATGGACTCTAGACTGATAGTTGGGAAACTAGCATAAGACTGACCCAGACCTCCTGAACATGGCTGTGTGTTATTAGGACTTGGCAGTAGATGGGGCCTGTGGTAATGGATCAGTATTTATCTCTGGCATATGAATAGACTTTGGGAGGAGCCCATGCCACATAGAGGGATGCTATCTCAGTGTAGACACATGGCAGAGGGCCTAGGTTCTGCTCCAAATGATAAGACAGACTTTGAAGATTTCCCATGGAAGGCCTCACCCTCCATGGGGAACAGAAAGGGGATGGGGTGGGGTTAGGAGGGGGACAGGGGAGGATGGGAGAATGAAGGAACTGGGATTGATATGTAAACCAAGCTTGTTTCATGTTTAAATAAAAAATATTATAAAAAAAGAAAAGTAGTTTCAAGTAGTTTGAGTGTAAAAATGGAAAAGAAAAATCAAGGAAGATGCAGTGCTCTGAATACATTTAGGGGGATTGGTACACATTACAGTTAGTTTTAATTACAATTTATATCATTTATACCATTTAATTCATGCATTTAAGAACAGCATTTTTGCCTTCACTGTGCAACAGAGCACAGAACATCATGACCCTAAAAAATCTAATAAAATCTTATTTTTTCTGGTCAAAATAAGTTTCCCTTTGTTTTCTGGCAATGGCAGATTATGACAGAATCTGACACTTTGCAATCAAAGAAACTTTGAAAAAATTATGCAGGAGATTCAGAGAGCAGTCTCATCTTCATGAGCCTATTGGTGTGAATCAGAAATGCTACTTTGAATCGACCCTGCAGATGAGAAAGCAAATGATTTTCTGCATACATTAGATGTAGATCTTCCTCTGGAAGTTTAGATCAGCAACAGTTTTGAGACAGGGCTTCTGACATGGTACAAACACCCAGTTCATTTTTCAAACACAGTCAAAACAGACAAGCATTGATTATCAATTTAATTTTGACTATAGACATTAATTTTTCTCCAAAATAGTGGAGACGTGACAGTAGTCTAACAAAATGAATTCCTCTGAAAATAAATACATATCTAACATCAAGCTCATGTACCCTTTTTTGGTGTTATACATTTCAGTCTATTGCTATGCATTTTGGAAGGAATTAACATGAATTTAGAAAAATGAACTAATTTGCTTTGACTATGGCTTCAACCTTATAATTAAAAGTAGTGTTTGAAAAAATTCCAAGTTCAGGGACATTACTGTATAATACTTCTGCAAAAATTCCTCCTACAGAAAATTTGCTGATACTTACTCAAGACAATTTCTGTAATCTCTTAAAAAATTTATCAGTTGGAACCAATTTCTTTTGTTTTGTTTTTAACCTTTTGGGAGGTCTGCATGCTGTGCATATATGTATGTATGGGTACTGTGGATGTACTGTGGATGTGTGCATGTCACATGTGGGTGTCAGAGAACAACCTTGGTAATTGATCTTCTGTTTCTATCTTGCTTGAGACAGCATCTCTTTTCTACTCCTGTACATGCCTGCCTAGCACACTGAGGAGCATCTTGAGATCCACATTCTGTCTCTAATGAGCACCAAGATTTTAGAAATATGCTGGCTCTTCCATGGAGTCTAAGCATCCAAACTGTGGTCTTGATGCATTCATGGAAGACATTTTACCCACTGAGCCATGTCTGCAGCCCACACTAATGTTTTAAGGTACTATTTTGAATGTATCATTAGTTGGATAATTTGAACAAACAAATACTGTGTGTTTAATTAGGAATAAGAAATTGTTTCTCATTGGAAGACCCATTAACTGCAGACACTGAGGCTGCTATTGGAAAATGGCTACAACTGAGTAATGCCTATACTATAGTACATATTTGGTACATATTTAAGGTATGGTGCAATAATAGCTATTATTTATAAAATCTGAATGTAGTACCTGTTTTTGAGGCAAAAGGACTACATTAGCATCTATGGCCAACACTTGCTCCAATTCTCTCTGACCAGAATCTTAAACAAGTTTGTTAGAGATTATTGGGATCTTACCTCAAGGTAGGGATATTCTTCTCTTGGTAGCCACAGCTCTTTGGCTGTGTATAGAGTGACATGGATCCTGAAGCAGATGTCTACATAGCAATCTCAGGGTGTCCAACTATCCAATCTCTTCCCTGTGCTTCTGTCTCTCTGAGCACTTCATGTGGAGGGTGTCTTATTTATGTGAGGAAATGTGAAAAATCTTACAGTCTAGCTTCAAATTATTTTAGCATGAGATAATAGCTGTGCACAAAAACTAGATGATTTGAATGTCTAAATCTAAATACTAGATGTGAAAAACTCTTCAAATGAAAGTTTCAGTTGTATCCATGCAAGAATTTCTGCTAGCACCAACCGAATACGGTATGTAAATATTCTCTTTGACGAACTGATGCTATTATACTCATTTCCATAGTGTTTTTCAATAACCTGCAAATTACAGTTGGACGGGAAGCATAATCATCATGCACTTTGACAATACTTCAAGTTGGCAAGGTCTCATCTACTACCATTCTAGAATAATATGAATAATATGGGTAAACATCTTTTGTATATTTACTAGCTATTTGTTATCACCCTATTCCTCACCATCTTTCTTGTGCATCACCACTTTTTTCTACTTATTTTTATACATTGTTGTTTATCTTAGTCGTGTTCAATCATTATCATCTCCTTGTGCATTAGATAACTTCCTCAAACTTCTAGAAGCTCAGCTTTCCCCTATGGGATCATTAACTATCTGAAGATCTAGTTATTGTGTTGCTGTTTGGAATACAGAAATAAAGAGATTTGCAAATTTAAGGTACTGCCTGGCATATGCAAAAGCTAATGAAATTTATTATTATAAAAAAACATTTTGGCCATGATTAATTACAGTTTATGAGGCATGTTAGGAGGGCAAGTAATTAGGAAAGTGAAGTCATATGAAAACTCTCATATAGCAGTTTCATAGGACATCAAAAGTCAAAAGAAGCAACTCTAATTCAGCAGTAGCACACCAGAGACTCTAAAAGATCACAGTCTAATAGACCCTGTGAGCATGCAGAATGCACAACTGAACTTGGAAAAACAACAAAACAAAAATGTCCTTTTAAGAGTCAAGGAAAGCTGATCACCTTCTGGACAGAATACCAGAAAGGGTTAGGATTTCAATAGATGTTAACAAAAGTAACTGGATTTATAAAAACTTGAAAGTATGTATACATTTGTGTGCAATTTCCAATCCAGGTTACTGTGTGTGGGGTTACATATATGGAATCACGGCATTCAGGAGACAGTTGCAGGAGGATCAGAAGTTCAATGTCTTCCATGGCTACAGAGCATGTTAGAGTACAGCATGGGTTACAAGATACTGTGTTTGGTAGGGGAATCTATAAAATTAAACATTATGTAAAAGAAATTTGGACTTCTAGTTCACCCCCTAGATTTGTACAAGATAGTATTGACATAAGTTAGTGATGACACAGAAGGAAAGGAATCGCCATAAGATTCCCTCATATTTGATTGTGAAACAGGGATAAGAGAGAACACACAGCATAAGCCTTGTATTCACACTACATATGTTGTAACTGCTAGTTTTCACTGCAGGGGGCCCAACAAGATAATAATTCATCTTCCATCTGTCCATCTACAGAGAAAGATGCTTTCTAAACTCTGAGAGAACTGACTAGAATTTAGAACACATCAGGGTTGTTCTGAGCTCTTGCCTCTACATGAATATGAAACAGTAGCCCTTTATAGCTATGGAGCTAGGTGTGGAACAGAAAAGATGAGAGATATTCCTATGACAGAGGTCCATGGAAACTGTTGACATCTGCAGGTAAAACAAGATCTTGGGGAAATTCACAGGGAGTCTGGACATTTTGCTGTCTACTGAGCAAAATTCTGCTATAACCAAGGAGAGGCAGCTACTCCTATAGATAGAGACCATCAGAAGAAATAGTAAAGTTGAAACTAGAGAAACAAAAAAGCCAAGACTTTGCCAAATACAGACTCCATTGAAACAATCTCTATATTAATTATCAGAAAGAAAAAAATGACCAGAAAGTCATTTACTTTAGTCATTGTTTATGATAAAATTACAACACATGTAAAGAAGGAAGACAATATGAAACATCAATCAAAGAGAAAATGGACTATATAATCAGACATGACACAGGATATATGTTGGAATATTTGGTGGAAATATTAAAAACATAATTATGATGAATACCTTAGATACAATAGTGGAAGCACTGTATATCATGCATGAACATATGTGTAATGCCAGTTAAGAGTTGAAAACAGTAAATAATAATTAAATGACAGTTCAAGAAAGGAAGGGGAAATGATAATGGTGTAATTGAATTTCTTTGGTGGATGTGGAAATATAGGAAGACAAATAACCACTACATATAGTAAGGAAAATAAAGACTAATCAATAGAAATAAGTAGGTGGACAGAGTCCACACAATCTGGGTGACAATATCAAATGATACAGCCTTTGTGTAAATAATATAACAGAAGAAAGAGAGAGGGAGTGGGCTGATAAGAAATAAGACACATTTCAGTGCTGATTTTGAAGTAAGTCATTCTTCTGATTGAAGAGGATCAACAAAATAAAACTTACAAATTAGAGACATAGACAAATATGCGACCTCAAATAAAACTGTTAAACAGTAAAGAAAAATCAGAAATGATGGAAACAACCTGGAGTAGAAGGTCAATATAGATAAAATGAACAAGACAGTTGATTTCTCACTAGAAGCACAAAATAACACATTCAATTCAAAAAACGGGACAAAGCCAACAAAGTATCTCATACTCATGAAGAATACATTTCCAGTCTGAATTATGTAATTACTGTTTTTAATTTAAAGATATTTTAGATAGTATAAGGAATAATTTATCTCCAATGGTCTGATTCTTCAAGAAATTCTCAGAAAATATAAAAAACAAAAGCATTGTTAGCCTGAAAGAATATAATGCTAAGTAAAATCTAAATCGAGCAGACATGTGATGGGAGATGTTATTCTGTAAATATGTTTCTCATACTGGTTAATTAATAAAGCCCTGTTGGCCAATAGGAAACTAGATAGGCGGGGCTAGGAGATTAGAAGGAGGAAAGAGGAAGTAGTTAGGAGGAGTCAGGATGTAGAGCATGGAGAAAGAAGATGCCAGCGGCGGCTCCCCGATAAGATGACCACGTGGAAATACTTAGATGAGTAAAAATGGGTTAATAATTAAGACAGAGCTAGCCCAGAAACAGTAATGGTAACTGGCAAGCAGGATTGTATCAAACACAGAGTCTCTGAGTGTTATTTGGGGCCGGCGCGCCAGACCAGCGGTGGGCAGGCTGGCGTACTGGCAGAAAACATGCATGCTACAGACATGGATGAAGAAACTTAAAATTTCAGCAAATACAATGTATTAGTATATACACAAAAAGGAGAAATAGACAGATATGGCCTTTAACATATTAAGGTCTATGGTCTATTAAAATATAAAGCTAATGTGATATGGTATCAACAACGTATGTTTACAATTCTCTAGAAAACTACAGTGACAAGAGGAGGGGGTAACAAACAAAAACACACTATTGGTTGATCATGATTTCTTGGCAATACAACAAAAATTAACATTTCTGGTGAAGATGACAAACATTTTTGTATCTCTGGAGGAAGCAATGATATAGGACAAGATTGTATGAATTTAAAGCAAGATAGAGAATTATATGAAAGAATCCATTCTACTCAATAAAATACATCAAGAAGAAGAAATAGAAGCATAGCGAGCAAGCAGATGGGACAAGGACAAATCAGGTTTCTAGATAGTCTAAATCCACATAAACAAATAATTACACTAACATACATTAATTAAAACTTCACTTTTTCCTCAAGGAATGCTCCCCAAACAAGGCCAAGCATGGAAGCATGGTGGCACATGGCTCTAATCCCAGGACTTGGGAGGCAGAGATAGGTGAATCTCTGTGATTCTGAAGACTGATATTGAGTTCCAGATAATCTAGAGAAGAATATGTGGAAAGACCTTGACTTAAAAAAAAAAAAAAAAAAAAAAAAAAAACCAAAAAAGTAAGAAAGAAAAAGAAAAAAAGGCAGATATATTTGAAGTAAAACAAAGAGGAATGTTAGGGTGTGTGTATGTGTATGTAAATCTGTGAATGTATATATGTATTATATACATGTGAGAGTGTATACCTGTTTAGTATATATGATTGTATATATGTGTGTGTGTGTGTAAAACTTGACTGGGCTTTCAATAACAATTGTGAACAAAGAATATTACAAGCATTTTAAACTATGAGTCATAATGAAGACAACATGAAAATTCTAAAGAAACACAAAATTCTAAACTAGATCTGTGCAATCACAATAAAGCAACTTCCGAATACACTAAAAAGAAATTGCCAGAATTTAGTGACAGTGAGAAATATGCTAAGGCTTTTAGCCCTCCTTTATTCCCAACTAGTGGAAAGAGATTGAAATTATGTCAGTAGGAATAAAGAAGACACAATGACACTCTCAACCCAGCAAAGCCCCATCTCTCATCAATAGGTTGCACTTCCATCTCATTTGCCAATGGGACATGAGCAGACTAAGCTCTGAAAACAGTTTCTTACTACAAACAGAAAGAACATAGACCATAGAAAAGGGCAGTTGACAACATCATTAAACAAGAAATCCACAAAATAGCTAATTAAAATACTTAGGAATAATCTGAAAATAAAACAATGTAACTATGAAATAATGCACAGGACAAGGAAGAAACCACAAAGAATAGTTTTTAAAATAAGCAAGCTGACTACACTTAAGAAAACATCAGAACTGTGGCATGCAACTATGGCATATAGCTAGAATAGTTTTTAGAAAGGAATTTATGAAATAGGTATAGCACAGAGAAAATCAGCAATGGGGAAGTTAGTTTTGTTTTATGGCTAATAAAACTGGTAACAGAGGAAAAATAAGGAGAAGGCACAAATTACCAGTATCAGAGGTACAAACAGGATCTCATCCAGGACTTAGAGACTTCAAAAGAACAGTTCATGCCAAGGGAATAGGTACCCTAAAAACATGTTAAATAGCTATTTAAACCCCAACCTATTCATAACTGAAACAAGTAAAACACTGAAGCATTTTCCTCTGCTTAAAAATATACTTGGTAGCTTAAAATCTAACAATTTTTAAGATATAATTTATAAAACTTTGGTTTGACAAAAAGGAAATTCAGAAGGTTTATTTAAGGTAATAAAATATCTGTCAGCTCTCTCACACTCAGCTTCATTATAACCTAGCTTTATCTTTCTCCATAGCTGTGCTGGGGAAGTGAAAGAACAAGAGATATAAAGATGTTTCTCACTTGTGTAGGCTTTTCAGGCTCAACAGCATGAGGTTACCATTAGTAGGGTAAGTAACATCTAATATAAAATATTTTACTCTGACAGACCAGGCTGGAGAAACCCACAGAAACAGCTGACCTGAAAAAGAAGGAGCTCCTGGACCCCAGTCTGATAGCTGGGAAAACAGCATAGGACCAACCCAGAACCACTGAATGTGAATGTCAGTTAGGAGGACTGGGAAGTCTATGAGGTCTCTGTAGTGGATCAGTATTCATCCCTAGTAAACGAATAGACTTTGGAAACCCATTCCACATAATGGATTCTTCCTCAACCTGGACACGGGGGAGTGCTTGGGTCCTGCTCCAAATGATATGACAGACTTTGAAGACTCCTCATGGAAGGCCTCATCCTCCCTGGGGAGCAGAAAGGGGATGGGATGCGGGTTGGTGTGGGGAACATGGGAGAACAGGAGGGTGCAGGGAACTGGGATTGACATGTAAAACAAGCTTGTTTCAAATTTAAATTAAAGAAAATATTTTACACTTTGTTTTGTTTTTTTTTCTATTGCTTTGGAGCCTGTCCTGGTACTAGCTCTGTAGATCAGGCTGGACTCGAACTCAGAGAGATCTGCCTGCCTCTGCCTCCAGAGTGCTGTGATTAAAGGCTTGTGCCACCAAAGCCCAGCACTCATTTACCTACTATTCAGTTCCTTCATTCATGCTGATATTTGTTAGGTGACTGGCAATAAAAACAGGTAGGAACTTGATAGTTCAGTCTAGGTAATATCAAAAACTTAGTAACTGACTGACTACTTTATTTGGATTATGGCAGCAATATGTAAGCACTATAACTATATATATATATATATATATGTATAGTTTTATATATGTATGTATACATATATGTATATATGTATATATATATAGCAATCACATGGAAATAGGTTAGCTAAAAAATAAAGTTTTTATTGGGAAAAAAAAGGAAGGATTGAATGACTGATTGACTAATTGTCTTTGGTGAGGATCAATAACTCTGATGTCATCATGCTATTCAATATAAGTCTCTTACAGTAAAGTCTCTTCATCTAGGATACATCTATGGGTTTTAATACTTTATAGTAATAAGTTAAGAAGCTTGAGTATTTGGGAGGTTATGGTATTGAAATATTCAATTGTAAACAACAGTAACAATGACAGTAAGTAAAGCTACAGGAATCAATAACTTCAAAGTTTTCTTTGTTTCTGGAATTGCTGTGTATGCAGCAAACATAAACTCAGCTGTCTACATATTACACCTGAGTTGCTCCTGGGTATAAATGGCACATGAAGATATTAATGATAATGGCAATAATTATAGTAACGAAAACTGGAATTTATATGTTAGTGTATGCTATTTATTCAGTGGTCTGAGTTTTCACATATTCATTCATTTATCATCACAAGTAGTCTGGGCATGGGTGTTTGCATATTCAACTTACAGAACAAAGCAAAACAAAACCTCAGAACTCCAGGAACCTTCCTCAAAATAGGACTCTGTGTGTCTGAGACAAAATCATGATCATCCTGTTTGGCACCAGGATATGCAGACATATCCTCTGTCATAATAGGACACGTGTCACCCTATTTTAATTAAATATCAGTGACACAAAGTGAAAGCAAGTAAGTATAAAATAATGAAAATTACAACAATAAAACAATAAAAACAAAACATCAAGCTGTATATTTATAGGATGGATTTGATAAATACTCTATTATTGTAAAGGTCACTGATAATTTGAGATGCTGTATGTGGAGCCAACGAGAAAAAAGACTTCAAATTGGCCAGTAGCAATTTGTGAGACTCAAAGAGGCAGAAGTCAAGATTTTTGAATTGCTAAGAATTAAACACAATTACACGTACTTTACCTCCTCTTCATTGTAATGTAACTTAACCAACACTCAGATAATGGAAGTTTTAGATGGAAAATGAATAAAAGCACACTTTTCCTAGAGAATGGATGGTCATAGGACTGGTGAGATGACTCAGCAGATAAAGGAGCTTGTCACCAAACTTGACAACTGGAGTCTGATTTCCAAACCCACATGGTAGAGGAAGAGAATAGACTCCTGGAAGCTGACATCTGACTTCCCAAATATGGAATGACACATACATATGATTCTCATGACAATGAATAAATAAAACAAACATTCAGAATATTAAACATAATAAGTAATTAGAAAAGTGTAGTTCCTTAGATAGTTTATATTTCTAGATCTTACCAATTTTGAAGGGTTTTTGTTTGGTTGGGTATTTTTTTTATTTATTTATGTTTATTTTTTAAAAGTGGCCCACATTCATTATCAACTAAAAACCTAATGTTGTAGAGAGAATTATTATTTTTATAAATTGTCCTAGCAAATTACTGAAATGATGACTACATATTGTCTTCCCCTTAATGATGGAACTTATAGGTAAAAAACTGCAGAGATGTCTAGACACATTAGATGTTTAATTGAAAAGACTCTTCGAAGGAAGTTTGATACCGAGTTTCATCATCTAGCTGAATATTCTGATATTCTCTTGGTAACTTCCTATATGATCAGATGTGGATATCTCACTCTTATTACTGCTTTTTGCTGAATCTGGAGAAAACATAAAACGTCTGAATGACAGAAGAACCATCTTATTCATCCCAATACTTCTTACAATTTTATAATGTCTCATGCAATAGAATAATCTTCTCTAGAATAGCACCTGCAGCTACCCAAACACTTTCTCATAATATTTCAAGATTCTGGACATGCTCTTTCTCTGCTAGTCACACTTGCATGACATAGGGGATAATATTTTCCATTTTCTTTTGTTGCAATCAGGAAACATTTTATACAGGAAATATGCGGACATACAGGGCAGTGGAAATCATCTCTTATGTAGGTCATGTTCACCAAAATCTCCTCAGATATGGTGAGGGTTGGGAGGAAAGATGGTGGTAGGAGCAGCAGCCCATATGGCATTGGAGAGCCTGAACCTGACTCCCTAAGAGAGCTAGATTTGTGTTGAATGTGTCTTTCTTCTGTTACTTATTAAAAGAAAGCAAACCAATTATAATTTCAAGTAATAAGTCTCAGCTCACATATATTGGCATTCCATGTTGGAATCCAAAGAAATACATATAGCTGTGATTGTATAGTAGAAGATTTTATTTTCCATAATGTGATCCCTTTATAATGGAATGTCCATTATTTCCTGGGTACATATTCTTCACTCACAAATGCTTGAGTGGGGTAGCTGGTACGCACATTCAGTATCTATGGAAAGTGCCTAGCTTCTCCCAAGGATCTGCAACATCATCATGTCTTTTGTATGAGTCTAAAATGCATATGTGATAAGTGAGTTGCTGTCATTTAATAAGACTAATCTTTCTAGACAGTAGTTCTCTAGATCATAGAGATACCTAAACCTGTGTCCTGGGATTGGGTTTATGACAGCTTCTGTATTATCAAGCTAGAGCCATGATAAATTACCACCTGTGGTCTGGACCACTGATTGTGAAGTTACATGGTGGGGCATGGATTGCTTTATGACCAGAATGAAATCTTGGGTTTCTTTACATCAGTCAGAACACATGTAAGTATATTTCAACAATTCAGACACCAAATTTTGCATACAATTTCACATGATTTGGAGACCTCTATTGTGCCTCAAAGGTTGATTCTATAGACATTAAACTAAAAGCTCTGGTAACATGGTAGTATAAAGAATTAATTTCATAAAATATTTTTGGGAATTTTCTAAAAGGCAAGCATAGTACACTAATGCCATTCAAATTATATTTTCTCTTTTTCATGTACCTGATTGAATAACAAGTTTTTCATTTTTAGTGAATGCTTCAATAAATGTTTATAATTTTAAAACACTTTTAAGTTTTATCTATTTGCTTATTCTGGGATGGTGTGCGTACCCTATATTCCGCAGTGTATGTGGAGGTCAGTGGAAAGCTTATGAAAGAGCCAACCCAGATTGACAAGATTGGCAGCAAGCTCTCTTACTCTCTGAGGCCTTTGACAGTCCAAATCCATGACTTTAGAAAAGATTATAGTAAGAAAATTACTGAATTTAATTATCAATATTTAATAAATTTCAATATTTAATCATTTTTATTATCAAGAATTAATATTTATTTTATGTTGCTCTTTGACTTCCTGAAGTAACTAAATCTTACATAATTTCTTTTACCACCAATATCATTTTATCTTCACCATTTTAAAATAAATATGCAGTTATTTCTAGCTTGGATTAATTAACTGAATAAGTGATATGCTGTCCTTACCGTTGATCTCTTGGACTGCAATACACACTGAATTGATTGAAGATGTACTTAAAACATTGTTTAAATTATAATTTAGGAATTTTTAAAAACAAAATTTGCAGGCATTTCTGGACTTCTAGAGATCTTGTTTAAAGGAATATGTCTAACTGGCAATTGGCTAAATTTATGTTTATTCTCCCTTTCCTAAGCCCCTTCCTTCTATGAGACTTGATTCCATTTGGAATCGAGTCAAAGGGCTAAAGTCACTTCTTGTGTATTACTCTGACTTCTGTCTAAGCACTGTGAAATTAAAAATGAATTGATAAAACCATGATAACACAGCTTCTTCAAGTTGTAGTCTGACTTTATATACAACTAATAGACATGGAAAAAACTATTAAAAATTAGTTTTTAAGCCTAAAGGTGGTAGTGCACTCCTTTAATCCCAGCACTTGGGAGGCAGAGGCAGGCAGATCTACATGAGTTTGAGGCCTTGATCTTCAAAGTGAGTGCTAGGGCAGGCTCCAATGCTACACAGAGGAACCCTGACTCAAAACAAAACAAATATATGAGTTTTTTAAGATGGTCTTTGGAATGGAGGAGAGAGGGTTTTCAAATTTGGGCTGTAAGTTGTTCCAGTAAGTGTACAAATCAAGAGGCTTACTCTCATGAGTGTTCATGGGCTTAAGAGTTTAGAAACATCTTTAAAAATTGAAAATAAACTAAAGAGTAAGTTGGGGTATAATGTGGGCCAGGGTGAACAATTTCAATGTGGAACAGCTACCCCTACAGGGCTTGAATATAACAATAGAAGTAATATGCATTGTAATTAAGAAAAAACTGAAAATTGTAACAAAACAGCAAAATGTATTCTTTTTTATCATTACTGCATTTGTTCCATTGTGCTAAGTTGTAAATGATTCCTGACTATATATTCTTATTTTTTCAATACAATGCTTTCTTTCTTTGCACATGAGGATGAGCAGCTTGTCTTGCCTTTCAGAGATTATGAAATGAACAATAATATAGAATAGGACATAATAAGACATCATTAAGATAGTGTCACAGGTTTAAATTGTCAACTTCACATACCCACTCATGTTATTTTATTTCTTTTTTTTTAATTCTTGAATTATTTTAAAAAGCTTTAAAGAATTTCATAGACATATTCAATATAATTTGAACACACCCACCCCCTGCTACCCTGAATTTTCTCCAACTTCATGTCCATGGCTTTTCTGAACTTAGTGAGGCCTCTTGGTGTTGGACACATGTGCATGAGTGTGGGGCCATCCACTGCAGCATGTACTACCTAAGCTCCCATTCTCAGTAACCATCAAACATCTAAAGATACTTTGCTAGGGGTGGAACTTCATGCAGCCCAGTTGATGCTGGAACATTTGTTAGCTGGAGCTTATACTGATCTTATGCTGATAGTGTGCCTGTTGTGAATTCCTAAGTGGAACAGCCTTGCCAGGCCCAGAAGACCCTGACTCATGACAGTCATCTCCAACCTCTGACTCTCACAGACACTTTGTGACCCGTTTAACGATATTCCCTGAACCTCGTGGGACAGGGTATAACACTCATATAAGGATAAGTGATAAGCACTACAGTGATAATTATTCTCTGCTCTTTGACCGGTTATGAGTCCATGAATTTACCAGCTATCTGCTGCAAAAAGAGCTTTTCCGATGAAGGCTGAGATGGCTGTGCTATTTTAATGATAGGACCCATTTTACATATACATTTCACCATTACAGTCCTTATAAATAAAGGGTTCTAATGCAGCTCAGGAGGAAATAAAAGAACTTATGGATTACTCCTAGAATTTAAAGGTGGTGATGTTAATTGCATTTACATTGTTTCCTTTTAAGATATTTTTCAAAGAAAGTATACATATGTACGTTTCCATCTTATATACATACTTCAACAATAAACAAGAAATAAATTAAGTAAAACACTATGTTCTATTAGATAAAAAAAATATGTAAGAGATAAATAGAGGATGGCAGATAGATGATAGGTAATATCTGAGTATGCATATCCCTCATTGATAGAATACATTTTAGTACGTGCGAAATTCTAGATGTGATCTCCAATATAAAAATAAATTTAAATACTTTGACCATAAATGGTATACACTTGATTCTTTCAGAATTTAGAGAGTATGCTGGCTGTAAATTAACTTTATGTACTCAATCCCAAAATCACTATCTAACATCAGAAATTATAAACATAAAATTCAAGCAAATAGAAGAGCCATAAGGAAGAAGTCATCTTGGCATCAGTTGCAATGCAGAAACACTGGACGGCATAATGTCCAATCATGAGCCTTTTGGCAGTAGAAATTTTACTAAAAAAAAAATTGGCTTAAGAAAATAATTCTAGCTCTCTTCCATAGATCAAGTCAAAAACCAACTAAAGTCTCAGATTATGCCACCCTCCTTTGAAATTGCTATTTAACACCACACCTATTTAGTTAACCACATATTCTTAAGTCTTATAGCTTCTTGGAAACAGTTTGCAACAGTACACAGGCTTCCAGAATTACACAGAACACCTGTTTTCAAACACCCCGTCTCTTAAGATATTAGATCAGCATTTCAGAAATCCTCATGTATTTTGAATAAGCTCTAGGAGAGATGCCACTCAGTCAACACACTGATCTGTTATTGGTGAAGTGCCATAGCCATGGAAGGCAGCGTTTTATGTGTGGTGGTGGGGAGAGTTCAGCAGAGGAACTTCCAGAGC
Organism: Cricetiscus sungorus; assembly: GCA_030556225.1. Classification (NCBI taxonomy): domain Eukaryota; kingdom Metazoa; phylum Chordata; class Mammalia; order Rodentia; family Cricetidae; genus Cricetiscus; species Cricetiscus sungorus. The sequence goes on from JANBXA010000069.1 coordinate 19,574,267, forward strand.
AAAATGCATGCTTTTTGGTTGTGCTAGTAAATTGTAATGACTATATACATACCCAATAGTTTGCCCACAGCTAACTATGCAAAACAGCTGAGGGAATCTTGTCTCATTCCCATTGATGGTACAGAAAATATAGGGATTGCCTAGACCTACAGGAAAGGGTAAAACAATAATTTGACCATTTCCTCAGGAAAACATGGATTTTGGATGAACTCTGCATGCTCTCACTGGTCACAAGCAAACACTGAACTCCTTCCTAATTACTTTAAATCTGTTTGCCACTACAGTTGAGGCATCTTTAACCTTGAAAGTGGTTGAGATACTAAATTCACTTGCAATTTACTGTGAGAAATATTTGGGGGTGGGTAATATGTAGTCTTGTTATGGATAACATAGCTAATGCCTAACATGGAGTAGCTGTAGACAAGCTTTAAACTTTCAACCCTTTGTTCTGGCTGTAAAATGTCAGTTGGACCCATTTTGGTGCTTTTTATTACTGCATCAAAACCATGCTGTGAATTTGTTGCTGCCATAAATGCTTAATGTAAGAGCTCATTGTGCAATAAAGTGTCAGAACACTGTTTTTAAACACGTTTTTAAAGCAACATTTTACAGCTTACATTTTTTCCCACTGCGTACTATAAAAAGTACAGATTTTCAATGTCACATTCATAAGGAGTGCATAATCGTTCCTGGGAAAGCCAACTACAGTGAGAATTAAACAATTTCTCTCCAACCTTTTCATAATCCCTGCTGCCCCCTCCCCCAAGCCACTGGGATGAACATGATCTAGTGACCAAGAGGAGTTTGATTCTTGTTTATAATATGTCACTTAAGCTTGAAATAAGAAATGGAGCACAAGAAGGATTTAATTTTTCAAGGATTGATCTCAGACTACTTTGCATGTCATATGTCTCTTCATTACAAATTTTCCATTCATAGTCTTTAAAATATTTTTTAAGAGAAAGAATACTTTTCTTTCAACTGTTTTAGAATTGGGGATTTATTTTCTGATATACTTATCTTCCTAAGGTTGTGTCAACATGCTAATGTTAATGTTTTCATAATGCAAAGAATTACATTATTTCACTTGCTGTTCACTTAATGGGCAATACAAATTTGACACTTTGAGAGTATTTTTCCCTTATAGTTTAATGAATTTTTTTCATACAGTATATTCTTATCATTTTATCTCCTCCCTCTCCTTCTAGACTTTTTGCTTTCTTTTTCTCTTCCTTTAGAAAATTAAGAAATGACACTTTGAGATTATTCTCAGTCTTATCTTCCTAATTATTTTCTTCACTGAATTAACTGTGGTCAAAGACTTTTGGTAGTCAAACTGAGACTCTAATGGGCACAATTTAAACTGTAGTTGTATGTTGTTCCTTGTTTGTCACAACCTTGTCATTACTGAGTTACAAAATATTTGTAAGGCAGACGCTGAGGTTCTGTCTCTATCTGTGATTATCAGAATACTATGAATTTGGATACAACACTGTTATCTCTACGTTTAGGGCAAACATGGATGGAACAAAGCAATTATAATTTATTCTTGTAATTTATCATTCAAAATTTCTAAGAGCCTCACATGCATCTACCAGCTAGCACATTTGAAACAGCTTTTTTCAATAGTGATTCTTGTCTTTCCTGGAAACACTTATACATGAGGCTTGCGCATGGATCTCTTTCTTCTGATCTTTATATAAAAGGAGATACACAGAGTAGGTGCTCAGCAAATGTCTGTTAAATATGCAAATGGTTTGAATATGAATATATGAATTTAAACTTATTTTCACAGTATTTTCTAAAATCTGTTTCAAGTTGTTTGGTTTGAGATTCTCAAGTTCTCACATAAGGACTATCATGAAACAATTAGAGGTAAATTGTTAAACCTAAAGTAATTTTTAAAACAGACTCAAGATTTGAAAACATTGACTTGAATTGAGAATTTGTGAGGATTTCATTTGAAATGAATAAGCATCTTCTAATGCAAAAGAAGTCTCCACTTTTTTTCTTAACTGAAAGCATAAAATCAAGTTGTCATAAAATAGGTAAGTTTTTTTAAGTGCATGAACAACCAATTAACTTCTTTGCCTGCAAAACTAATTAACTAAACTAATTTACAAAATATAACATATTCCCCTTCCCAAGAAATAGTGTCCTTTGACACTACTGCCACTGAGAAAAACAATGTGAACTTTTTAGCTACCCTGAGTAAACATGCAAACAACATAGTGATTCATTCTTATTCAGAGAAAAGCATTTGGTTTTTTTTGTTTGTTTGTTTGTTTTTTTTTTTGAGTCCAATGAATGGTGCCAACAATAAAATGCCAGAGATTAAAAGGAAAAGCAGACATACAGAAGAAACCTTAAAAAATGTTACTTTTATATTCCAAACATTTTTATTTTCTTCTTTTGGCTCTACACGGCTTGTATCTGTTTAATATGCATGAAGTTGGCAAAAATAAGCATTTCCTCTCACAACGAGTGACGACCCAAGCATTTGGAATCTGCAGCATTTCTGCACTGTCTAAGGTATGACAGTTTATCACTCATTTAATTTTTAAAAATGTTTTGTAACTATACAGGTTGACAGTTTACTTAACTGTTACTCTGGCCCCATTGATCATTGCCTGAAGAATTTTTTCCATTATAATTGGTTACAAATAATGATGCCAATGAAAATTGCTTTCTGTTTGAAAATAGAAAGAAGAGATTAAAATTATGTTCTATCTAATCAGCATCTTTAGCCCTTACTCACTATAGTTTTAATTTTTTCTACAAATTTACATTTTGCTGCAGGTTTACAATATGACATGAATCTTGCTTCAGGAATCAAGCCCAAACACCATTTGTTTGTCCTTACTATATTCTAAGTTATAATTTTACTTCATTTGAGGGTTGTGCTGAAATCCCTGAATTACTTTTATTTGGAGAATCTTTGAGTTGATTAATTTTCAACTTATGACATTCTGGCTAGGGAGTTGAGGTATGAGAAGCAAACTGTGAAAAGAACATTGGCATCTCAGGATTGAGTTTCCAAAGCTTTCATTCTGAAGTACGATTTAGGTAGAGGTCAGTTAGGAACATAAAGATGTTTGACACAGGCTTTAAATGCCCATTTCCTATTTAGTTATTAAGAAAAAAAGCAATTATCACTGTCTGCATAGATATATTGTTTGGAGACTCAACAGCACATGAGAAAAGATGAATAGACGGATGTGCATGGGTGAATTGAAGGAAGTCTCTCAGGGCCAAACTCCAGTAAGTAGTAGGAACTAATTTTTATGTCACAATATTAATTACAGTCAACAGAACTCTTAACATCACCAAGTATGCTGTAGGAAGCACTGTTAGCTTATTCCATTATGTGCTGTTAATAAAAAAAGCAGAAAAAATATCTCATGAAGATTATTTAGATGAAATCGATTTAAACTGCTTGGTTTTGACAGAGCTTCTCTCTAGCACCACCAGATCACACTGTAATCGAGTCACTGTCATCACAATATAGGCTGATTTTTTATTTCATCTTCTTCTGGGACCTCAGATATCTGACAGATAAAAGCCCATGCCAGATTCTCCCAATCTAATGAAGCCCCTTCTGCTTTAAGCTCCAGGAACAAATTGGCTTGAACAATCTGAATTTGTTCTTTATATCTCCTTTCCTGGACCCCAAAGCCTCTCTATGAAAACAATCCCTTCTTCTCAGTTCACTCTAGAACAACAAATAAAAGACCCTTACGACTTATATGTCTTTTAACATTACCCCAAGTTGGGTTGGATAATATTTCACTTGATTATAGAACATTCCCTACTTATTTTCTGTCTATTATTTTCTATCTATTGGGATCAATCAACTATTAGGCTTTTCTGACACCAGTAAGGACTGCATTTCTCACCTTCCCAAGAATTTGATGTTTTTTGTTTGTTTCTTTTTGTGTTTTCTTTTAAACAAAAACTTCACTAAAATCTAAGCATATTCAAAAAATAAGTTTAATCTTTGTAATTTGATCCTTCAGGTCTCTATGCTATCAAGAAGAAAACCCAATACACATATTCATGGTTGGTGCAAGTGAAATTACAGCTCATTTGTTTACTTACCTTTTTATGAATTTAACTGAAATTATGAAGAAATAGGCACTGATCTGAATTTCCAAAAACACAGCAGGGAGCAGAACAGATAAGCCAGGACAAAAAATAAACACCAATTCATTACAGATCAAGTGGACATAAAAAAACAAACAAAACAAAACAAAAAAATAGTAGTGGCTAGGTGACACAGACAAAGGAAAGTAGGCCTATTGCAGAAAGCCTGGAGAAGGATTCAGAAATTGCAATAAAATCTTAAGCAAGGCTACAAAGCTATCCAGGAGTTTAGTTTGCCTGAAAGATAACTAATAACAGATGATGTACTAAAGTAATACAAGTCTAAATATGAAGAATGCATTTCTAAGGGCATAGATGTTTGATTTCAGGCCTCTAATATGAGGAAAATATTTATACTTGTACTTAAATTTATTATGGCTATGTAAAAGTGTATGTGAAAAATGCTCTAAACTCTGTCAAAATGAAAGCAGTTGAAAGAGTTATGATTCACCCCGGCCTCTTGAAAGCCACAGAGAACTTAAAAAAGTAGCACATCCATATGTACTAAAAGAAAAGATCTCCAATGGTGATTAATGCAAAGACATTTCGTTTGTAAATATCCACATACAATTTTATTTCCATTAGTCAAATAAACTAAATATAATCTATTATTTTCTTTGCACATATTTTAGAAAAATTATTAGAAGTGATCACCTTGATAGAGAAGACTAAATAAGAGGAGCAAAGGAAGAATTTAGAATATGGGTATGATTTCTTATATTTAAAGCATATACTGAAAAACCAAACAATAATTACCATTTTCTTCATATATTAATATTTTCATTATAAGTAACAGGACCAAAAGAATTACTGTTAGTAACTATGTTACTTGGTATTAAACTGATTATTGTAAATGGACATTTCTGTCTTGCCTGGTTCCTCAACCATTTGGTCCCAAACAAACATACAGAGACTTATACTAATTATAAATTGTTAGACCAATGGCTCTATGACAGATTTGTCTGTTACTTAGTGATATAATTAGCAAAACATTTTTGCTAATTAAATAATCCAAAGATCCTGGGAATGGCTATAGAACCACCATGCAGAGCATCTTAAGAATTTTGAAAGAAATGACCAAAGACAAAAAGAGTATTATTGACAACAGTAGAGAAGATACTGTGATGACTCTTTGTGTAAGGACAGTGTCCACAAAGCCATGGCATCCTAGATCCCATCCCTAGGAACAATAATGAAGGAAAAAAACAATTTCTCCAGTTGTCCTCTGATCTCTACACGCCATCCCAAATAACTAAATAAATAAATGTAATTAAAATATAGTTTTTTGCATATATGGTTGTTTTAAAAATATGTAATGAAATTTACACATTTTTATTTCTTGTGAATTATACTATTATTTACTGGCATTATTAGCTACAACTATGGCTATTCAAACTCAATAGGGATGTAACAGTGGAGCCACATTAGGCAGTTAAAACACAGACACACACAGGCAGAAAATTACTACAAGCAAAGTGGCTGTCACATTTTGCTAAAAATAACAAGCAGAAATAGTAGCATGTTGATGAATGCAAAATTTTACCACTGTCATAGTTAGAAATTTTAATTTTAAAGGTAATTTAAACATAAACTGTATTTCTCTGGGATCTTATTTGATAAATAAACCCTCACTGAATCTTTGAAGTTTTAAAAAGTTGGCCATTGTCTGCTTCTCTGCAAATATGCAACCGACTAGTTTAGCTTGTTTTTAGCCTTGCTTTACCTGGATGAATTAACATCCAGGTAAGATTGGAAATGAAACGTACTTATTCTTTTATTAAGAGTGAATTTCTTATTGGGCATGTGTGTCCCAGTGCCACTTCACAGTGAACAAAATTACTGAAGATTGTTATAGAAGGAAGAAGCACTCAAAGAACACAAACTAAATGAATGATCAGAATCTTTATGACAAAATGTATGAACACTCTCAAACATTTTGTCTTATTAGAATGCTTGGCTTTGTTTAGATTTGATTGGGTTTTAGCCAATCAGCATTCTCCTGTTAGGTATTCCAGTCAGCTACACCAGCCAGCACTGTGACAGATTTTGATCCAGTTTTATTGCTTAACATGCTAACATTTCAGTGCCATGCATCAGGAAGAGCTGGTGCCTGTTTCTCATTTGGATCCATTTCATTGACTCACTAGAAATCAATACACTGAGCAGGTGCCTCTGCTCCTAGGTGAAGACCTCTCCTTGAAGGGCCAGGATTATTTTGATGTGGCTGTCTCTGATAGCAGCTCTTTTTCCCACATTGGGCTGATTGGGACTCTGATTATGTGGGAGGCCACAGCCTCAGCTTCCAGAACTGTCTCCAAAAGGAGCTTTGGATTATACCATGTCTACAGGGTTATGTTTAAGAGCATGCTGAAATGAAAGTAGGTCTTTCTTTTTAAAGGAAGACAGAGAATGGAGCTTTCTCTGAAGTACTATCCTGTGTTTAGCCTCTATGACACATGGCTATCTGAGCAAACAAATAGCTCTAAGGTTCTCTGTCATGGAATACTCCAGATTCACAGCTTTAGTCTGAAGGATCAGGGAAAGATGCTTCCATCAGCCTAACTGATGGGTGAATCCCATTAAAATCTAACGAGCTCCCTCTATAGTTAACAAGCAAAGCTATTTGTGACATTTATGAGACAGATGCTGGGGGCTTCCACTTGTTGGTTATAAATGTTTTGAAGAAAGGATATTAGGGAGGATAAGAAGAAAATGAGACAGAGGAAATAGAGAAGGTGGAAGAAATAATATAAAATATTAAAAGTCATTCATAACCAAAATGTAGCCTGTTTAGTATAATTTCAGCCTAGCAAGCACATGAACTAGTCTGGATTCTTCAGTACTACATGGGACTTCTTACAGGTTTAGACCCCTGCAATGTCAAGTGCTCAGAAGGTAGAAGCAAGACCATCTTTGGTCCTGGCCTACATAGGAAGCAGTAATCTCGCATTAAGTGAATAAGGTGTTGTTTCAAAATGAAATGCAGTGGTAACAAAATAAAGGACATCTCTAGGTGTTGCAGCTTCTGACTAATATTAATTCCCTTGCCTGTGTTCTGGTAGTGTCCTCTGACCAAGAGGACATTCACTGGAGACATTAATACACTGGTTTTCTTACCAATCATACTGACAGATAGATGGAACTATAGTTTTTCAGCAAGAGCTCCTGAACAAATTGGAATCAGGAGGGAGTAGGGAGAGGTAGGAGCAGAGGAGGAGAGAAGAGGAAGGGAGAGGGGAACATGAGGGAGCAGAAAGATTGAGCCAGGTGATGAATAGAGGAGAACAAGAAAAGAGATATCTTAATAGAGGGAGCCATTATAAGTTTAAAGAGAAATCGGGCAACAAGGAAATATCCAGACACCTCTAAGGATGATCCCAACTAACAATCTAAGTAATAGTGAAGAGGCTACCTTAAATGACCTTCCCCTACAATGAGAATAATGACTACCTTAAATGCTATCTTAGAGCCTTCATCCAGCACCTGATGGAAGTAGAAGCAGAGAAGCAGAGATCCACAGCTAGGCACTGTGCCAAACTCTGGAATGCAGTTGTAGAGAAGGAGGAGTGATGAGCAAAGGGGTCAAGACTATGTTGGGGAAACCAACTCAAAACAGCTCAACTGAGCATATGAAAGATCATGGACCCCAGCCAGACAGCTGGGGAACTAGCATAGGACTGAAGCAGGCCTCCTGAATTTAGGTGATAGTTAGGAGTCCTAGGCAATCTACAGGGTCTCTTATAGTGGAATCAGTATTTATTCCTAGTGCATGAATGGTCTTTGAGAGCCAATTTCTCCATGGAGGGATACTTTTACAGTCTGAATATATAGGGAACGTCCTAGACCCAGCCTCAAATGATGTGACAGATTTTGATGATTCCCTGTGGAAGTCCTCACTCTCCTAAGGAATGGGTAGGGAGTGGGATGGGGGAAGGGTATTAGTGGGGTATACATAGAAGAATGGGAAGGACAGGAAACTGAGATTGACATGTAAAATAAGATTGTTTCTACTTTAAATTTGAAAAAACACACAGGAAAAAAAACTATGGTTTTTGTTGATTCCTCTTCTGGGCAAGATTTACCTGGGTAATTTCATGTCTATATTTATAATCAAACATCAAATAGGAACCCTAACTTATGAAAGGAGGCATAAATAATTTATTTCCATGTTATGTTTGTTCTTAGCCAATTTTTAAAAATAGTTATTAACAATTTGCTGTGACATATTGTTTATGATTTATTAAAGTTTTCCTGAGGATTTGGAAAGCAAAGTCAACCACAAGCCATAGAAGCCAGGCACACACCTTTAATCCTAGAAGCCTGAAGCTAGGAGGTGGTGGTACACACCTTTAATCCTAGGACTCAGTATTAAGAGATAGAAGGATCTCTGTGAGTTCAAGGCTACCCAGATCTACTCAGAGTGAAACAGTTTCAAAGAGAATTATAGCTCACACCTTTAATGCCAACATTAAGGAAGTATATAAGGCAGAAGCAAGGTCTCAGATAGGCATTAATTCTCCAGCCACTCTGAGGATAGGTTACATCTGAGACTTTGTGGGAGCTCATAGGAACAGGACCAGCCCATTGAGCCTATGGAAGAGGTAAGATGCTACTGGCTAGCTACTTTTCTTTTCTGATAGTCAACTTGAAGCTTGAACTCAAATATCAGTCTCTGCATCATTTATTTATTCATGTTTCAACAAGTACAAGTTAATTTATAACATGTGAATACTTGGGAAATACATCAGAAAAAGGAAACAAAAAATATGAGCACAGCCACCCAAATGAAGCTTTCTACAACTCTGTTAGCCAAACTATCTTCTAACAAACTTGTACAACATAAACTATTTCCAGGGTCTAAAGTCATGTCAACCCTTGTAGAAAATGTTCTTGTCCTGGTTGGACTGAAAGTATGTACAAGTGAAGTGGATTTTCTTAGCCAATTCACAAAAAGCAAAACAGAAAACAGAAATCTGCCATCTCTAGTGCCATCAGAGGTACACAATCTACACAAGCCAAGTGCCACAGAGTGACCTAAATTCAATTTTGCCTCTGCCATTTGTCATGTTGGAATATCCAGGAAAGTAGAACAATCTTTTCTTAGAGCAGTTTTCTTGTTGTTGATGGGTTATCTTTAACATCAATTTAGAAAACATTTCAAAAAGTCTTCCTTCCCTCCCCCACACTATAAAAATTCAATGGATACATTATATAGAACTAAATTCATTGGTTATTCAATATCCTGTCAGATGTTTGAATCTGGCATTTGTCAGGAATAGGGCCAGATTGGCTGGGGTTCATTTCAATGCAATCAAAACCATAGCCTCTATAACTGAGAAATGTGTGAGATAAATGTGTTTTTTCCATTTTGTTTAAAAGGACCTTATTATGTGGGCAGCTGCCATTTGAATGATATTAATGCCAAAGTGAAGCCTTATATTACAAAGTAAAATGAGGCCAGCTTTTAATACTAGGCTGAAAAGTATTGTCATGCAGCAGGAGTCGTGACCTTTGACTCCAGCAAGAAAACTGATTTATATAATAAAACGCAGAGAGACAGCTTTTAAAAATGCTAACACATTCTTTCTTCCTTGTGAGGAAAATAAGGATATATATATATATATATATATATATATATATATATATATATATATTCTAGGATGTGCCCTGCCAGGGGTCATCCCAGTAAATGCTTACACTCTCTGTAAAGTTGTGTGAAAAGGCCAAACAAGAATGCATACTCCATCAAAGCTCCTGGACCAAGACCCAACTCAATTATTTAGTGCAGTAGAGAAAGTCAGGGAAATGCAGAATGAAAATCAGCAGCATTGCACATTACAAAATGGACTTCCTTCCTCAAGACATGCAACTCGTACATGTGTTCCTTGGGATAGGATGAGAAGTGGCACAGGGGAATTATTCTCAATAGCCAAAGAGAATTCTCACACTGTTATAATAGATTCAGAGGTTAACAAAGACTTGGCACCGGAGTCAGAGGAAAGCAGGCTCAGAGTACAGTGTGACAGGCTTAGCTCTGCACAGATTTATCATCCTATCAAAATTTCATGTCTGACTGCTGAATTGTATGTGGAATTGTCATGTTTGGTGAAGATACAGCTATGATACAATGCTGGGCCATCTCTGGCACTGTAATTCAGGAGGTGTTTGCACTGTTTGTTAAAACAGAAGTTTGTAGACACTGTTTAATAGCTGTACTGACACTGTGAAAGTGGTCTGAATGTAGGGGGCTATCACCTGAGAAAGATAGAGAAGGGGAAAAAGCTTTATGCTATTCCAAACTAGAAATATATATATATATATATATATATATATATATATATATATGTATATATATATATATGCACACACACATATATACACACACACACACATATATATATATATATCCTCAAGTATGAATTTTAAAAACATATTTTAATCAGTTTTTATATTCTTGTAAATATGCAATGTTGTCCTCACACACAGGGTATCTAAACCCTCTGAGTGAAAAGAAAAGCACGGAGAAAATCAGAGCTGCTTTAATGTTTGTTGCTTATCAAAGAATAGTAAGTACTAGTGCCTTTAAGACTGTAAGCAGAAAATGTTTACCCCAGGTCTTGGATTTGGTTTCCCTAAGACTAGCAACAATTGATGCCAAGTTCTCCAGCTCTCTGTATGATCCATTCACAAGCCACAGAAGAAGAGGAAGTCAAAGAAGTCCTGGCCTCTTCAGGGGTGCGTTAAAATGCTTTATGGATAAAGCCTTCATTATAAAGCATGCAGGATAAAATGCCAGGAGCAGCACTATTGCTTTGAGTTCCCAGTAGCTTAGTATTTATCTGGTTTTACAGCTCTCTGTGCCTTGATTCCTAAGCATTTTCACCCCTGGATGATGATCTCAAAAAAACTATGCATGTGAGGGTTGCCCACATGCATGCCATGATCCTATTTCAATACCTACCAGAGTGACCAATAATTTAATACTCTACAATTCAGATTATTTGTAGCAAAATGAGGCATGCAAAATCTTTTATTGCCAAATATCTATTTTCTTAGTTTAGAATCTTGATAGAAAGAAATCTTGATAGAAAGAGGAACTGATCACTGAGCCTATTTCTGACATATGGACTATTTTACCATTATGCTATCTTTGAGCTTTGGTTGAAATTTCTATCCTTACCAAGTATACAATTTTCTTAAAGAGATATATTTTATTAAATGAGAGAACAAATAAAAAAACATTAATACATACTATCAATTTGCCAAATTATTTATGTCAAAGTTTCTCAATCTGTGGGTTGCTTCCCTTTTGGGGATCGATATCAGGTATCCTACCTAGAGTTACATTATGATTCATAACAGTAGCAAAAGCACAATTATGGAGTAGCAATGAAATAAATTTGTGGTTAGGGTCACCACAACATGAGGAGCTGTATGAAAGGGTCCCAGCACTAGAAAGGTTGAAAACCACTGATTTACATGCTTTTTGAGTTTTCTTTCACCTGAAGTACTGGAATGATGTGGTAAGAATTCAAAATTGGAGGTGTGTCTGTATGTGTGTGCGTGAGCCAGTGTGCTTTCATATGTGTGTGACGTTAACTTTGTGAGATGTTTGGGGAATGGAATGTATTTTTCTACCACTCTGAAATGTTGTAGAGTTAAGACCTGTGAAGCACCCTTGAACACATACATGAAGTTTGCCTCTGACTTGGTTCCTGTGTCAGTTTCTATTACTTTTACTTTCATTTCCTATATCTATGTATCCAGAGCATGAACAGTCCATGCCTATATTCAGATAATTAAGTACAGTTCTTTTATTAATAAAGTGCATTGTGACCTTTGAATGCATAGAGTCTGATATAGAGTTTGGCTATCATTTTTTCAAAAGGAAAAAAAAAAACCTTGGAATTATAGATTTCTCTCATTCTCCAAGCTTTCCTTGTTCAATACTCACCTCTCTTTACACACACTTCCATTATAATCTTAATTGCCATATTTATATATTAGACTGCAGAATCCAGGCATTATAAAACAATACATGCTTAAATATCTGAATTCAAATAATAATTTATAAGTTTATAAGCTAAAAGTCAACATATGACTTTTAACTAAGGGAGTAGACCTAGCAATTCTCTGAAAAAAAATAAATCAAGAAAAAACCCTGTTTACATTTGTTGAAATAAAACAAAATAAGATTAACTTTAAACATAATTGTTAAAGAGCTCCATACTGAAAATTATAATACCAGTGAAAGAAACCGGGTCTAGCACCTCACCCACATATTGTTCACTAGATAGAAGAAATAATCCTATGTCTTTGCAGAAATGTAATGGCCACAAATATCAAATACAACCATGAGATAAAAATTAGAACAAGCTCTAACACTAATGCATAAACTGATTTGGTGGAGCCAATTCTATATGGAGAGATACCTTGTTAAGCCTAAACTTAGGGGTGTGGAAGAGGGGGGTGCCTTCCTCCTGCCTCATCGAGATGATAGGACAGATTTAGTAGATTTCCTATGGGTGGCCTTACCCTCTCCATGGAGCAGATGAGAGGAGGGGGTAGAGGGGTTTTGGACAAGAGGAGGGAGGGGGAACTGGAATTGTAATGTAAAAAATAAATTAATAAAAAAAATAGAATGAGAACTGGGTGGTAGTGGCATATGGCTTTAATCTCAGCACTTGGTAGAGATAGAGACACATGGATCTCTGAGTTCCAGGCTAGCTTGTTCTACAAAGTAAGCTCAAATACAGCTAAAGCTACATAGACAAACTCTGTCTGGAAAAACAATAAACAAAAAAAAAACAAAAAAAATAAAAGAATGAAAAAGTAAAAGAAAAATGGTGGATAGTCAGACTAATTGACTTGAAAACATTAAAACAGTAATGTTTTTACATTTTTTATAACAGTAAAATAATACAACATATTAAAAATGGGTCAAGTACTTGAATATATATTTCTCTATGGAAAATGTAGAAATTGCCAATAGATGTAGGAATAAATATTCAACCTCTATTTTTTACCATAGAACTCTTCATTAAAACCACTGTGAGATTCTATTACATATGTATTTGTGTCTATTAACAGTAAATTATAGATAACTACAGGCAAGAGTATTTCAAAGAAAGCACTAAGAAACAGCTGGTAGTATTGTACAGTCAAATGAGAATAGTGTACATTCAAGAATCCCACTACTGGCTGCCTACCTAAAGTAATAGATATTAATACTCCACAGATAGTTTTCCTTTGACATTTGGGTCACATTATAGACAATGAACAATACAGAAGTGACCTAATGGTCCATGAACGAACGAGTTTTGCATTTATATGCTAAGAATAGAAAACTATCCAGCAGTTAAAATAATATTAACTCTTTGATTTAAAACATGTATGATGACATAAAGAATTGTGCTAAGAGATTAAACCACACACAAAGACCAACATAGTGAAATCAGATATATATGGACTTTCAAACTGTGAAATTTATAGAAGTGTTGAGTAGAATGGTAGCTCTCAGGTGTTTTAAGGATGATTTGGAGAAAATAGAAACATCAGTCAAAGATCAAAAAGGTACAGATAGAGGATGGATAACTTCTGATATTTTGTTGTATAGCTAGATGACTACTCTTAATAACAAACACACTGCACATTTGCAAAAATACCCAAAACACAGATTTTAATGTTCCTCTACAAAGTAATGGTGTGTGTTTGTGTGTGTGTGTGTGTGTGTGTGTGTGTGTGTGTGTGTGTGTGTGTATGTGATTTGTCCACTTGTATTCAGGCCAGAGAGATTGCTCAGTGTGAATAAAGCACTTGATGAGTAAGTGAGGACCTGAATTCAAATATCCAACGCCAGAGTGATACCTGACATGGTCTCCATCTGATGGGAGATGTCATTCTATATATACATTTCTCTTATTGGTTAATGAATAAAGCACTGTTGGCCAATAGGAAAGCAAGATAGGTAGGACTAAGAGTCAAGGAAGATTCCAGAAGTAGTAGGGAAGAGTCAGCATGGAGAGAGCAGAGAGAGCAGAACACGAGCCCCTCTCTCAGGCAACATGAGACCACGTGGAAATACTTAGATTAATAGAAATGAGTAAATATTTAAGACAGAGCTAGGCAGTAAGAAGTTAGTACCTGGCCAACAGCTTTATATCTAATACAGCGTCTCTGTGTGTTATTTGGGTCTGGCGTGGCGTTGGGCCCAGGCCAGTGCAAAAAACTACTCATAATATCCATCACCTCTAATCCTAGTGTTCTATCATCACAGTGCTATTAGGGAAGATGGGGGCAGATATGGGATATTATTGAATTTTCACAGGACAGCTGGCCTAGAATTTGCAATGCTAGAGAAGAGACTGCCTCAAACAAAGAATAAGGACAGTACTGACACCGAAATTCATTCTTTCACCACTGTGGCACAGGTACTACTATGCTCACACCATTCAGTTCACAGAAATATGTGCATGCAAGCATGCGCAAACACACACAAAATCAAATTTCCCAAATTTATTATATTGCCTCATGAGGCTGATGACGTTCTTAAGCATTAATACCCATTTCCACGTCCAATAAATACAGTTGGTTGACATGAATTTCAGGTCAATTATTTCCTCTCTATAATGAGTTGCTTAGGAGTGAATCTCACTTGTCTTTTAAAATGTCATCAATATAACCACTAATCACTCTCACATAAAATTTCGTTTTCTTTCTTTGTTCACTTTAAGTCCTATTTGCTCTTTTATTTTTTTCAAGTTTTTTTAAATTTCATTTTGCATTCCTACCACAATTTTTCTTTCCACCCACCTCTAGCCCTCCCCCCTTTGCCTCCCCCTCTGCCCACCCCAATCCATTCATCTGACAGGATAAAGGCTCCCCTGGGGTGGGCAATAAAGCCTGGCCCATTAAACTGAGGCAGGATCAAGCCCCTCCCCCCTGCATTAAGGCTGAGAATGGTATTCCACCCTAGGAAATGGGCTCCAACACGCTAGATCATTCACCAGGGATAGATATTGGTCCTGAGTTGAAGGACTCCTCAGATAGAGAATGGGATGGTCAGTTTGGGGGAGAGATGGAGTGGGAGAGCAATGAAAAAGATTGAGAGACAGAAGAAAATTTCTCATTTGGAAGCCTTATTTAAAGATGACAAAGAGGGGCCCAAATTTCATTCTAGCAGCAAAAAGTGACTGGAAATTACACAGAATATTAGCATTTAAGTATATGTTTGGATATATTTTGTAGATACCTCTTTTTCTCATCTCCCCTCTCCCAAAACAGAGAATCTTTGCTATCATTTTATGACTTATCTCACTCTGGCCAGTCCCAAACAGTTTTGTCAACTGTTCTGCATGACTCCTTAACACATCTCCCCAAAAGAGTTATTCACCAAGAGAAATTCTCAAGTAGCTCAGAAAACAGCATTCCACAATCTAGGTATCTATCTCATCATTTCTCCTTGCCAGCATTTTATTTGCCCTAATGAGGCAGCTACAAAACCCAGTTGCTGACAATGGCCACCTTTTTCATGTGCCTTGCTTTCTTCCTCTCTGTTACAGCAGGACAAAGGGCAGGCCATGACACATCCATGTGAACAAAATCAAGGGAGCAAAGCAGGGCAGTGACATTAGTCACTTCATCTAGTTCTCCCAGCTGCGTGTATGCACCTGTGTAGGGCTGTTTTGTCCTAGTAACAGCTCAGGGATCTAAAATAACTACCAATCACTTAGTTTTTCCGATCCTTAAAAAATGACAGGGGATCTGGCTATGGTAGTGCCAGATAATTTATAGCTGAGGACATGAGTACAGGAAGGTCCCATCACTGTACTGTTTTTGTAGTTGTTGTTATTTCCAGAGAAGTGTCAGATCCATTTTATGTTCTTGATTTAGGTCATTTTGGTAACTAGAATCCCATCTGGCCATTGACTCCCATAACTGTCTCTGAGTTGATAAATCTTCACTTTTGCTTGTACAACTATTGACAAGGCTTTCTAGCTTTCATCTGCAATCATGTGTCCCAGACTTCCCTGCCTTCATGGAAAGTAAAAGGATTACTAAGAAATCCTAAAGGCACTGAGGACCCTAACTCCTTCAGTAAAAGGGAAGGGAAGTACAAATACATTTTCACAACATGGGTCTTGAAAAGTTAGAATAAATACCATTTGACTCTCTGAAAAACTAAGAAGAATCAAATAGTGACATTTAACTAACACTTATATATGTCCCTTTGTGGGAAATGGAATGAACAGTATGCACCTCCAAGTTGCAGTGACAAGAGGATCCCATCATTTCTGTAGAGACAGAGGAATTCTAGAACAGGGATGTTCTCCATGCCATCTGTTAATTATAGATTGGGAATGTTGTTCAAATGTCCATGCACTTATGGCTCAGTCTCCAGCCTATAGCATAACATGGAAGAGGCAACATCTAGAGGGATGGGACTAGGCAGTAGGACTTGAAGTCATCAGGAGCATACCAACTGTCTGAGTTAGAGTTTCTATTATTTTTCTGAAACACCATGAACCAAAAAAGCATTTTTGGTAAAAAAGATCTCTTTGCCTTTCACTTCCAGATCATAGTCCATTATTGGAGGAAATCAGGAAAAGAATTCAAGCAGGGATAGTGATGCCTCCAGAAGTTCCTTTATTGTACAGGGTTGTTCTGGCTATCCTGGGTTTTGCTTTTCCGTATAGGGTTGAGTATTATTATTTCAAGGTCTAAGAAGAATTGTTCTGGGATTTTGATGGGTATTACACTGAATCTGTAGATTGCTTTTAGCAAGATTGGCATTTTTATTATGTTGATCCTACTATCCAAGAGTATGGGAGATCTTTCCATTTTCTGGTCTCTTCATTAATTTGTTTCTTTAAAGACTCAAAGTTCTTATTGTATATGTCTTTCACTTGTTTGCTTAGAATTACCCCAAGATATTTTATGTTGTTTGTGCCTATTGTAAAAGGTGATGTTTCTCTGTTTTCTTTCTTAGCCCTTTTATTGTCTGTATTTAGTAGCGCTACTGATTTTTTAAAAAGTTGATGTATCCTGCCACTCTGCTGAAGGTGTTTATCAGCTGTAGGAGTTCTGTGGTAGTGTTTTGCAGGTCACTTATGTAAATTGTCACATCATCTGAAAATAGTGTGGACTTTGGAAAGTTTCATTTCACACAGAGGGATACTCCCTCAGTCTAGACACCTGTTCCAAATGATGTTACAGACTTTGAAGACTCTTTATGGAAGTCTGCTCTCCCTGGAGAATAGAACGGTGGTAAGATGGGGGTTGTTGAGGGGGATCATGGGGATGACAGGAGGATGCATTGACAGGTAAAACAAGCTTGTTTCAAATTTAAATTTAAAAAATTATAAAAAAAATAAAAATGAATAGAAAGAAGATAAGGAACAAAAAACCTCAAGCTGGGAAGGTTCCGATTCAAGAGAAAGGAGCTGATTCAGAGGCACTTCCCCATTGATCACTTATTGAGAATATGCCTTACAACTGGACCTCATGGAGCCATTTCTGAGGCCCCTTTCCTTTTTAATGACTCTACCTTGTGTAAAGTTGACACACAAAATCAGACAGAACACCAACAAATATTATGTGGCTTTTTCCTTACTGAGTCAATAGTAAAGACAAGAGTTTACAAATCTATGTGATATATTCATTTAGTTAATAAATGCCTCTCCATATGTGGTCTTTCATTAACCTGTGAGAAATTCTTTTTCATATTCTTCCTCTATAATCTAACAACAGACCTTGCATTTTAAACTTAAAACTGTAATTATTAGTTTTGGAATCACATAATATCTTATTGAATTTTCAGTTGTATATTGCTATATTTTGAATGTTTATGCCAACCAACATTCATTCATTCATTCATTCACAGTAGTGGTACTGGAGATGTGTGATTCTAGAGGGTAATTAGATCTTTAGGGATCTTATAACCTTTACAAAAGAAACCTCTTCTGTGATGGGAGGACACAGTGAGAAGACATGCTGATGTATAATTAAAAGTCAATCCTGACCAGACATGGAATATACCAGTTCTTGACTCCATATTTCCTGTTCTAGGACCTGGAGAAACTCAATTTTGTTACTCAGTCTAAACTGTCCTCCAACAGAAGCCTGATTGGACTAAACTATTTATATCTACATTCCTGTCAGTAGCACACAAAATATATATTTTTGCAAAGAAAAGTTTATCACATGGAAAGTCAGAGTCACAAGAAAGTATAGGAAGGTAATACAAAAAGAAATGACCACACATTTCATGCATGATTTTCACCCCTCTTCTTTCTCCCTCTCTCTCCCCACCTCTCTCTGTATGAATGTGTGTAGTAGCATGTGGGATTATAGTGATTTTGGCATATTAAAACAAATCTTATCTTTAATGGGCTGTGCCTGTCCATCTGCCTATCTCTTCTCTGAATCGTGTAAAGAACCTGCAGAATGACCAGGTCCAGTAATGAACTCAAGAGCTAGGCTTACTGACCATTTCCACCAAAATTGCCAGTCTCCTGTGTTTATAAGTAACCACAGCTAAAATTTGTTGCACAATATTGTTTTTAAAATACTACATTCATTTTTCTGAAAGTATGTCTGAACATTTCTCAGTCATCTATACATTATTCCAGAAGGAACTGAATATCATGGAACACATTATTGATAAATTTGGTTCAATATTTCAAATGTTACATGTGTATAGCAATTAGCATTATATTTTATCAGTATTACAGGGACTAATTAATTGACTCCAACCAGGTTGGAGTACTCTAGGGTACTGATTAATGCTAACACGGACAACTGCCTATTTAGTATGGTTTGCCACTTCATTAAATAATGTCACATACATTGACTTTTATATTTAAAAATTCAACATCTCTTATACTTTCTGCCATCACTTTATATGTTTGTTTATTCTAATTGCCTCTTTTCCACTGATAATTAGTATGATTACAAATTGTTAATATTTCACAGCTTTGAGAAACATTTCCTTTTCCATTTTGGTAAATGTCAATCAGGAATGAGATAAATAACTGTAATATGTTTAGTGACTTTTTCAGTCTCTTAAATTCTCTTCCTATGGGCAAAAGACCAATCATTTAATGTTATGGAAAAGATAGCCTGACAATAAAAACTGAATATCTAAATGTTATAAAATAACAATGGGTACAATAGACTCATCCATTATATCACTCCTCGTTATTCTAATGGAATATATTATGAGAGTGTTAGATAATTGGAACCAAGTAGAACATTGGACAGAACTTCACTTGCTGTAAAACAATGTTTATATTCTGAAGGAAGAAGCCCCAAAGCAATCAGAGAAATCATATATAAATGGCAATCATAGAAAGCCAGTTTATCCTGGGATGTGATACCCTTTCAACATAATGTTATTGAAGTTAGATAAAATTAGAGTAGTCAGACCATCACATAGAAATGGACAGTTTACCCTCTGGCATAGATGAATGTCAAACTGTTTCATCTGGATAAAGATGACAGTTTATTTGATGCTTGCAATGAGGGCATTTTTCAGGGAGACAAAGGAGTAAATTATAAAGTTTCTAGTATGAAGTTTAGGAATTGAGTCCCTTCTTGTCAAGAAGGGAAGCTATCAAGTTTCTTCTAACATGATTAATAAGAAATTTGTTCATTAAAATGTTATGCATTCTTCTTACCTTCATTTGTATACTTAGTGCTTTGTATGTAACAGTAAGTTACGGCCCACTGCTTCCATACAAGTAAAATATGAAACTTTTTTATTAAAGTTTAGATAAAAAACTGTCTAAGGTTCTCATTTTCATACCAACCACCAATCAATATCCCAATATTTCCCTCAAAAAATTATCACATTCAAGCCCTTCATCTCTTGTCAGATTCCTTGACTTACAGAATTCGTGATGCTTTCTTGTCTATGGAGTTATGCCTAAACTTTGACAATTAAGAAACATTTGGTAGCCCTCAGAATTTGTGCTGTAAGACACTTAGTGTGAGCATAGTAAATGACAAAATCTTTTTTTAGTTACATCCGGTTTCTCAACCTCTTTTTAGATAATGACTCAGTTCTATTCAGAAAGATTCACAAAATAATATTTCTAGTTCAAAGTTGTTTTCCCCAATGCCAGCTCTATTTTTCCTTCCAATGGCCTATTATAGTACCAGAAAAGCAAATATATACTATCTGTCCCTGCAAGATATTTCCTTGAGCCATGCTTATTTCTATCAATACACATGTTATCTTTTTAAGTTATCCTTTTAGGAAGGGGATAAAAACATAAGGCTCACTCACTCTCCATGATGATTATATTTTTTACCTCAATTTCTCTTCATTTCTAACATCCCCATTCTTGCAGATTGTGTCCTGCCTTTTAATTTCTTCACAAATATAATACACACTGGTGGTCTCATCTCTATTGTATTTTACCCAAATCTTTTAGTGTGCCCCTCACATCTTCCAAAACACTGCTAGGATTGCTTCATTCTATTCAAAGTGCAAATTCAAGTAATCACTAATTTCTCAGCCAGTTGTTCACAGCTCTTTGTACTTTAAAGAAGTATATATAATTCTTTATATCCTTACCCCAACTTCTGAATATAAATTCCCAACCATACTACCCCACAAAGCAAGACCCATAACTATTGGTGTGTTCTATTGTCTTCGTTTAGAGGCTAAAGGATTCTGCTTCATTTTCACCTCCTGTTTGAGATAATCTGCTTATATATATTCTTTGAATATCATTCCTTAAATTTATGTGACACATACCTACTTTGGACCTCCAGAACTTAGCCAACACCCTATGTACATGTTTTTACTAAATATTTATTAAATGCAATGAATTGAATAGAGATTATTTCATAGATCCACAATAATTAAAAAAAGTTAAACATCAATTTACCTTTATTTTCTATCTGTTCCAGTACAACATCCATGTTTTAGTAGCCTCCCTCCATCCCCATCAATCCTCAAAATTTTCTTCTGCTGCAAAGGCATCAACTGAAAAGAAGTTTCAAAGACACATGGGGACATCTGCTCTCAGAAGCCACTTGAAAAATAAGGATGCCACAGAATAGGAAAAACAGCTGTGCAGTGTTCAAGAGATTGCTTGTAGAGCCGCAGGAAAGATCCAAGGCATACAAACACACAGACTCACCCCAAATGAGAAATGAATTCTTACAGGAGCTACCAGGGCACCCAGTTGGATTCCAGAAAACAGGTTTATTCTGCCTTGACTTTACTATTCACTGTTCCTTCAGGGAAGACAGAAGTATGGTCTTGTCCACCTATTTGTATTCTTGCCCAAAAAAGAAGTACAGCTATAACTTTAGCCTCAAATAAAACAAATAATCTCACAATGTGCACGTAGAAGCCAGACATGCGCCTATTATTTTAACAGAAAATGATAAATCAGTTTGGGGATATTTGCTCTTTATAGTTTTGTTCACAATTGGGATTAGTTACTTTAAAAAATACCTTAAATTTTAATTATTTCATTAAATTTTTATAAATTTAAACTGAATCTAGGCCATTTGCATTATCGTCAATAACTTATCCACTGAAAGACAACTACTACTATTGTTTAACATCCATTGGTTCTCTTTTAGAATACTATGAACACTTACCTTTACCTAAGTGAATATAAGAATGATATAACCTTTCCATGTTCATATATATGTATGTATATATATATATATACATATATATATATATATATGAGATGTTATATTGAATGTGTAGTATATATGGAGGACAAATTATATCATACACATATATATATATAAAACACACACATAAATATATATATATATGTGATATTGATTGTTATCTGTAACCAAATATGATATCAACTTGGGTAATTTGGTGTATGGTCCATGAGATTTACTGACTCAAAATCTACTGGATCTATTTGCCAAAGATTAGCTTGAAATTCACAAAATGGGCAAGAGTTTGTATGTGATTTCTGCTCCTTGTTTTTGGAATTGTGAATGAAACATCTAATATGGCCTTTTGAGAGCCTTGCTCTTCAGACAGCTGTGGACATTTACTTGTCAAGCATGGATTATGCTACTACCTAAGCAGAACACAACCTCTTTGCCACCGGTTTGCCAAAATAAAGGATGTACTTGTAGCACTAAAAGAAACAGGGTCATCTAACCCATCCTTTAGAGCTTATAAAAACAAAAAATTAAATCCTACAGTCATTAAATGCATCCATGGAAGATGATTCTCTGTCTTCTCTATGGCTTCACACTGAAAGATTCGGGATGCTGCCTTGTTACAGAGTTTTACATGTGTAGATGCCTTAACTATTTCTTTCCTAAGTTTAATTCAAAGTTTAGGATAATGCCTTGTTTTTGCTCATTAGAAAGATTTTATCTTAGAGACAGATGAGTGATAAAGAGGGATGAATCTGCTGTTAGCACACATGAAGACAAATGTCACAGGAAGGTATCATATAATGCTTTTGAGCTTACATGGCAAAACTAGGGTCCACTGTTACAAGTAAGAGTCCATCAAATATTAGTTCATTATTATAACATGCTTTAATATTAAGAATGCCTAGATATTAATAGGACTTTGTTGTAGTGGAGAGAATTCTGCTCCTATAGCTGTTCATATAGAGCAAGAGGAATATATGTTAGGAATATTCTAGAGAAATATCCTAGAATTAAATTTGTGCAAAGTGCCTCTTTATTAAAGACACATTCTTCTTTTAGTTCTCCAGAGTTGAAAGTGATGACAGCAAATATATTAATGTAACTAATAATGTTTCCCCCTGCAGATAAAAAAGACCATCCATTCCTTTTGAATTGATGTGTCTATAAGCAATTGCCAGGCAGGGCAGTCTCAAGGCTCTTCATGTGTATTCCATAGGATGGACTGGATTTCATGCAGACCTGGTCAGCAGTTTAATGAAAATGAAAAAGGAGCTAAGGTAATTTTCTATCAAAACCCTATCAGTTTCTCCAAAGGAGAGAAAGAAGACTTATTTTTATCCTCATTTGAGTGTCAAATATGTGAAGGAGGTTAAACAAAAACATGCCTTTGGTAAGTTTGATTTCTCATTTCCATACATGTTGTGATGTACTGTGTCATACTATCATTCTTTGGCAGTATATTTATTTGGGATGAAACAAATTTTAGAAAACATCTAACCTCTTCTCTGTTCATTGTAACTCCAGTCAAGCCCATTCTGGGGACACATAGTTAGGGCAAGAGAAAGAAGTATTGAAAATTCTCCAAGAACAAAAAAAGTCTTAGACTTTTCATTTTTGCTGTTTTTACTTAAGTCCCTACAGACCCTGAAACAGGTCTCCAGGTATCCTACAGCTATATGGTCAGAATGACTACACATGTTTCACTTCATCTCACATCCTAAAGAACAATATTCTTCCCATACTGGTTGGCACCAAGGGATAATTGAACTCTCTCCTTGGCTTCCTTTTTGGGTCAGCATTCTCTTGAAAATATTCTTTTCACCGGGTGAAGAAAACAATCACATGACATATAACATATTTTGAGCACTTTAGAAGGAGAAACTCAAGATAAATTTCAGTTATTATTATTACCATTATTATCTCTTATTCATTTAATATGATCTGACACATTATATTCCCTTTAGGCCCATGGAACCTCTATTCTGTATTATGGTTTATAAAAAATTCACATATAATAGAAAGCTCTATGCCTGGAAATTTAGTGAATCCCATTTTTTAAAGGAAATTTGTCCCATATGATCATTTAAAAAAAATCTATTTTACCTTGAATGTTTACACTGCTATCAATGAAGAGTTTTATCAGAAACAATCTGAGATATAGAAAAAAAGGTTAGTGGAATAGAGAAAAGATTGTGCTACATGATCTGTTTTTATAAACCTACCCTGAATTTCAAGATTTCTTTCAGAGGCATTAATTTTTCCATATTTTCTTTACAAGTCTGAAATTGGTCTTTTTGAAAGAAGGTATGAATCTTTACAAGAAGTGCCATTTAAACTCTGAGAGCATCAAATTCAAAAATGAGGAATCCTTACAAGGAGTCTATAATGCCTCAGTTTCAATTCATTGTGAAGACTACAGTGAATTGTGTGTGATTCTTCCAAAGTGGTACTTATTAGTATATTGGAAAGGAGTAGGAATTGTAAAATGAGTGAGCATCTTTTCAGCATGTAAGTCACTTCCTGGGAATTAGATGCTTAGGGACACCTGCCTATCACAATGTTGATTCTAACCTTAGCACTGCACTAAACTAGAAAATGACAGACATCTCTGACTCAGGAGAAAGTGCTGAGTAGTATACCATCTAACACTGCAGAGTTCCCCATTATATCTTCAGCACGCAAAGACAGTCAGCTTCAATATGTGTAGAATATAGTTGCTGGTACATCCAAGATTTGTAAATAATTAGTGGTAACAAACTTTCATCCAAATTACCTTTCTAGAACAAGCTACTCTGGGAAGACTATGACTTTTTCTCTTGTGGTCTAAAACTTTCAGTTTTCATATAGGCATATAAAAATGCTATCCAGATTATCAGCTGTCCCACATGCTATGTCCAATTTTGTGCTATTTCAAATTCAATATACTACTAAATCTCTCCTGATCATCACTAAAAAGAATCTCTGATACCAGAAGTGAGATATGTATAGTTTTTGGAAGAATAAATGAAGTTCTGGTCAATACCACAATCTTATTCTGAAGGTCAAAAATATTTTCATCAAGTAACACATCAACCTTCTCTTTACCCTCACTGGGAGGGGTTGGGCAAAGGATTCTCAGCCATTCCTCTGGATGAAGGTTCTCTGAGTTAGGCTTCCTCTATTGGATGGATTTTCATTGATTCCTACATCTTTCAAAAATGTTCAGTAATAGTACCAGCCAGCCCATTGTTCTCTCAATTTCACATCTGAACTAACACACACACACACACACACACACACACACACACACACACACACCACTATTAGTCTAAAGGGAAACACCCATCATCCCTTAGAATTACATTATTTATTAGAACAAAGATATAAAACAATCCTAACACTAAATACATGGTTTCTAGGGTGCAGAGGGTCATAAGGGAGACATTTTCATTTATTTCCTGGGGGTACATCAGAATGCCACCTAGAATGAGTATCAGTAACCTCAGAAGCATCTTCCAGCTTTACCGTCCTTCAGGTACCCTCAGTAGGGAGAGAAGTGAGACAGTCATTAAAATTCTTAGAATTACATAGATGGGAAATTAGAAAAATAAATGTAAATGTAACTTAATTTGCATACAAATATTTGCATGTATGTCTCCAAAATGGCAAGCAGTGGTGAGCTTTGACAACGAGGTCATATCAAGGAGTGAAGATGTAATATTTCTAGGCTCTGTGTTGAAAGTCCAGCAGAGGTCACATGGTACCATCTCAGTGTTGAAGTACACAGAAATAAAGCTTAAAACATCTTAAATAGTCTGTGATCAACTTTGAGAGACTATATGTGCTATATGTGAAAATAGGTGCATGACCACGGTTTTGTGGTGAAGTGTCCAAATAACAAAGCCATAATTCAATGCAATGCTGATGTATTTCTTATGGCTCACTCTACTGTATTAGCAATGTTTGGGAAAGTAATGAAGATTTAGGTTACTTTATTTATTGAATAAAGTACATAGGCAAATTTGATCAAAGAATAAAAACAATGAGGTACTCATCCATGAATTTACTTAAATAAACAACAACAAAATGTAACAGGTTTTTACTATTCATTACATTGTATCCATATATCATCATATATTATATTCACTAATTATATTTTTAATGCTCAAAATGTTTATAGCACTGATGTTATATTAATAGTAACTCTAAACCATCAAATTTTCAGTACATTATAAAACACTGGTGTTTATATAGCAATTTTAATTGTATCCTAAAGTATTTTCTAGACACTTTGTGGCACTCTTTATGAAATCCCTAATTGTATGTACCTCAGGCTTTCCCAGACATTTGGCCTCTATAACAAGACTCAACTCTGTCATTAAAATGCAAACATAGCCATAGACAATTGTTTCATTGTGACATAATTGTGTTACAATAAAACTTTATTTACAAAAATAGGTAGCAGACTCATTAACCTCTGGGCACCATTGAACTGACATCTAAGGCAACCACATATGGTGTCTTTTATATTTGTTTTAAAATACCTAATTGCTAAAATGCAATATAGGAAATGGAGAAGTACATGTTATGTAGTTGTGTGTACTAAGATTATATATTGTACTAATATATTTTTTGTTTTTTTAATAAAATAAAGTTATACATTTACTAATATTGAGAAAAATTTATTTCTGTATCTACAGATATAGTGTTTTTGGATCTGCTTTAAATCTGAAAAGCATTTTACCTTCTTATATTCCTATACCTTAATATAATGTAAATTATATTGAATATTTCAAAACCCTTTTTTGGTTTATAGAGGTATTTGAGAAAACACTTAAAAATAAAGTTGTTTTTGAAAGGATATGGTGCAAATCAGATCTTTCACAGGATTCTTATAAAGTTTTAGATACCAGTCTTCAAAATAATAAAAAATTTTGCTAATTTCTAATTAAAATATATTGTCTACACACAATCTTGATATACTCACTGCTTGATATTATTCTTTGGTTTCACTTATTACTTTTACTGCTGCTGTTTGTAACTTGTCTCTCTAAATTCTTACTCCTTTTAACATAATTAGTTTAGGAATTTCCCTAAAATCCATTATATGTCCCATCAGGATACTGTATCCTTTTTTAAAAATCTTACTAAAAGGTAAGAAAGCAGCTTTAAATTCAAGATAACCATATTTGCTGAAAGAAAGCAAAGAGGTAATAGCAAAATGGAAAGGCATTCTGTGTTCAAGAATTGAAAGAATTGTTAATATTAAAGATTTGAGTCAGTCTCTAGTAATATGCTAATGAAATTCCTCAAAGACCTAGGAAAAAGAAAACCTGATTTACAGGGACCCACAAAAAGGCAAGGAAAAAGATCCAAATAGCTAAAGCTATCTTGAGAAAAAAATAAATGAGGAATGAGATATTATGCTTCCTAATGCTAAAATATACTACAAAACTACAATAACAGCAACAGATGGTGTGTGCACAAATATGACATATCCATCAATGGAAAATAAAAGAGAGAACTGGTGAGTGCACCATTACAGGCATAGTCAACAGATATTTTAACATATATACTGATAATATATACTTGAAGGAAGACAGTCATTTCCATATCTGGTATTGAAAAAAATGACCTCTATACACTCAAAAGAATAAAATAAAACCGTATCTCTCCCCAGTTACCAAAGTAAATCTATAATGCATCAAAGAGGCAAACAGAAATGTGAAAATATAGAACTACTAGAAAAAGAATTAAGGAAATGTTTCATAAAAAAATTAAGAAAATGCTCCAGGACATTGGCCTTAGAATTTGGTTTTCCCTTGATATTGTCGTTGCATTTCTTATGTAGGAAACCAAACACAGAAATCATATTAAAATAGAGACAAATTCTGTTACGTGAAACTAAAAAGCTCCTGCAGTGTATAAGAAACTATCAATATTGTGCAAGAGACAAGGGATTAAATGACATGTCTGCAAGCTATATATCTGACCAAACGTACAGAAAACAGAGATTAATAGCCTGGCAATGATGTGGTAAAGGGGGAAACATGGTATATCACTGGTAGGAGTGAAAACTCATATGGATACTTTAGAAAATAGTATGGAATTTACTGAGAAAAGGTAAAGAACTATGATAGGATTGAGCAATCCCAATTCTGAGTATACTTTCAGAGAAATCAAATCAGTAAATTGAATATACATCTACACATCTGTGCTCACTGCAGTGTTACAATTGCCAAGAAAGGCAGATTATTTAAAGTATCCATATTGCTTATGTGTGCTAATGAAAGTATAATGTGGTACATATATTGGTGATACACTATTTGTTCTTAAAAGTGAAAATAACTGGTCATTTATAAAAATATAAATGAAAATGGAAGTAATTGTGGTTAAATGAAATATGCTATGCATAGGTGGACAAATATTGCATAATTACACCCACATGTATAATCTATAAAAGCTAGCTGCCCAGAAATTCATAGCATAGAACTGACTGTAGTGGATGGTGAGAGAAGAGGAGGAGAGAGGAAGAAATGGATTCAGATCATCATTTATAAAAACTGAATTTAATATTCATTTTAAAATGTAAGTTAAAAGAAACATATGTGAAAATGGAATTCATGGTTTCTTCACTTTTATCTCACATTATCAAATAATGAATATAATTTTTAAAATGAAATAGAATTTGTTTTAAAACGCACTTTAAACCAAAATTGTTCAAGTGAACTGCAAGGCTTTACTCACTTTTCTCAGACAGAATTTTAAAATTGAATTGTGGGGGTTGGGAATATATGTGGCACAGCATGTGTGTGATAATCAGAGAATAAATTAGAAGAGCAAAATTGCATGGTTGAGTTCTTGTCCTCACCATGTGTGCACCAGGGATTGAACTCTGGTCCTCGGGTATGGTATCAAGACCTTTAAGGTTACTACTGATCTACCACTTCACCTTTCACTCACACTTCTGAAATTCAAGTCTGCATTCTAAAATAATTATAGAATGAGAAGCCATGACTGTAGAATTCACTGTTACTCTAGTGGTTACTGTACAATGTATGTCTCTTACACAACATATTTATACAAGTTGGGGCAATGTATATAAATTTGAAGAGTCTAAACAGCCATATTGTAAAAGTTCTTCAGCCTCCATGAACAATCGTGATGAATCCCACATCAGTTCATGAGCACTACAGTAGTGGGGGAGAGAATGGGAAACGGCTATCTGGTGTCATTGGGAAATAATATGTAATCACTCAAGAACCTATTATATCCATGCTGTGTGACAGGATGAATGTAGAAATTCAATCCATGTGTCTCTTCTTTTATTTAAGCGCATTCTGCTTTGAAATTCTTTAGACTCACAAGTTGTATCCATGTCCAATGCTGACTGTGATACAACCTATGGATCTATGGAACATTAGAATACAGATGCCATTTACCTCAAAACATTCAAGAAGATGAACAGTACTTCCCTGGAGCATGTTCTGTGAACATGAGGGTAGCCTTGATTCAGGAGTAAACACCGGAATCCACAATGAGGGATTCTCATTTTTTTTCAATAAATGCACATTTAATGTATTTGAGACCAGCAAGATCTTCCAAATCACATTGGGTGGGGCTAGAGTGATGGCTCTGTGATTAGAAGCACTTACTGCTCTTGCAGAAGATCAGAGTTTAGCTCCCAGGACCTACGTGGCACCTCACAACCATCTGTAATTTTAGTTACAGGGAATCCAATGCCTTCTGGTTCCTGCTTGGAAGTGGGGTGCATTCATGCTCTCAAACACACATACGTACTTATAAAAGAGAAATAAATACATGAATAAGTACACACTTAAAAATAGGAGCAAGCCCTTTTCTTCTCAGCAAATATTTTTTTAGTTTGTTTCTTTGTTAGTTCTGCTGAGGACAGTGTAGTAAAGAGAATTGCTTCTCAGTACAAACTTTATCCACATCAGTTGTATCCCCATGAATCTATAACCATTTCAGAAAACACATTAATGTGTGTCAGATTTGCTAAAAAGCACTGTCAAGCAAGAAATGTTCATATGTAGTTTAATGGAACCTCATCCCAGGGTACTCTGCTAGAGATGTAGGAAGTACCATAGGAGAGAAAAGAAGCTGATGAACTGTACATTCACAGCTATGTGAGTAACTGGAGCATAACTCTACTGGGAATTCTGGTCTGCCACTCTCGTATTAGGAACTTCAGCTGGCAACTCCAAAGTGGTGTGTGTGTGTGTGTGTGTGTGTGTGTGTGTGTGTGTGTGTGTGTGTGTATTTGTGTGCATATGTGTGTGCATGCAATACAGACAAGATACTGAGAGGGTTTGCCTTAAATATGAAGAGTAATGTTAAAGTGAAACCCAAGTTTAAAAACAAGGTCAGAAGCCATTTATTTTCAAGGTCATAAGAGACAATGTCATCTACTCTAGGAAAGGATGTACATCGATGTTTCCAAAATCTCCCAAGTCTGAGATCCACCTGGTGCCACTGGGGCTGAACTTGCATGCTTTTTTACCACGTAAAAATAGAACTAAAAATTGCACTGTGCACAAGAAGGCTGGTAGACTCGGCTACTATTAATGGTTGCATTTATAAACTCAGCGGTATCTTTGCACTATTTTTCCCAACATCCTCCAAGGGCCTTTATAAACACTTTGTATACATTTGCTTACAAAATCCTTTAAAACCAAATCAATGCTTCATCTTTCCCATGCCTCAGGCCAGAAAAACTCCACAAATCTCTGATATTATACATAAGTTCACCTATTTTACATGGGAATAATCAAAAGGGCTCTCTCTGTCTGTCCATCTCTCTCTCTCTCTCTGTCTGTCTCTAAGTCTCTGTCTCTGTCTCTGTCTCTCTCTCTCTTTCTCTCTTTCCCTTCCCCCCTCTTTCTGTCCTTCTGTATGAATATCCTTTTCCATCTCTGTCTCTCCCTTACTCCTTCCCCCTCTTTCTTTCATCTCCCATGTTCCGTTCTCTCTCCCCATATACAGCAAATCTTTAAATAAAGACTTTATTTCCTCTCCTTTAATGGAAAAATTACAGTTTAAAAAAGTAATTTTATTGGAAAAATATCCAAATTGTGAGAGTTGATATTTCTCCATAGACCCAAAAAGAATATTCAATGCATAGTGTCCTGTTCAGTGTAAGATGCTGAATACACATAACAATTAATAATAAATTTGTTACAACAGTTTCTTTATTTCTATTTTATATTCTGACTAAATATTTTTTTCAATTCTTGGAGAACATTGTTAAATGAAAGAAATAATTGTTCTTGGAAATGTAAGTTAGAAAAGGGTCATTTTGTGAATTGTGTTTTTTGAACAAAATAAGCAAATCAATGACAGAAATAAATACAACCACTGATGATGAAGGTATCATCCGCTGCATGTTAAGCTTGTATAGGTACAGATGTAGATTGGAAGGCTTTGTCAGTAATATGAAAATTATTCATATGACATTGTTTCCACATGTTTTAATATAACACATTTTTTGCAAAAGCTTCCCCTTGACTTGGTTTTGTTTCTAAAAAAATATAGTCTACCTACTCTTTGTAATCAGCATGTGACAAAAATAATCTAGTTGTCTCCTCCTACCTAAAGATCATTTCATTAGTAATTTAACTCACTGAATACTTTCATTTCTCTCCATCTTAAATAAAAGTGTTTATTTGTGTCTAAGAAATTTCCCCTTTGTGGTAAGATATTTTTTTAAAATGAAGGGCTGCTAATATAGCCAACATACTGTTGCTTTGCCCCAAGCCTATTAACACCTCTTTGATATAATTAAGGGTGGTGAGATTAAGCTGGTTTAAATACAGAATTAACACAGATAAAAATTCACAAATACAAAGGTAGCTATTAATTTCTATAAAAATTCTTTCCATCTTTTTAGCTACATTGTCCAGTTTAGAAGTGAATTTGCTTTCTACACATACTGGTCATTTGTAGCTTTTCTTTCATATTCCTGAAAGTATGTCCATCTGGTGATTAATCTCCCACCTACAACACAAATCCTGTGTGGTACGTCACATGGTTATCGTACAGGGACATCATCACTGGAGGAGCATGAATTCAGGAGTACATAAAAATCAAGAGGTAATGAGGCTAAAAGCCATTAACATGACAAATTCTATTGTCGAAAGCCACATGCAATAAATGCGTTTAACAAAATCAGATAGCAGGATGTAATTGTTTCTTGGTACTGCTGTCTGTAAAATTTCTCTGGCTTTTACAGTCATTATGAAAGACCCTCTTAGTTTCAGGGACCTGCAATGGTGGAAGAACTGAGAGTGTCAGTCCCAGCCAGTTCGAAGGTGTCCATGAAACACATTGCCAGGATTACGACAGGATACTTAGTGAGTAGTTCACAGTGAGAAGAAAGTATCAACTTAGAAAACTGCAGTCAATTCAGGAATGCCCCAGAGTATAAACAATGGTTATTCCCATGGAAGAACACATTACTTAGTTACCCATTACCATATAGTCAGTCCTAAACACATACATACAAGTAACATTATACTGACTGAACTGATTATATTTATAATATATACAAAAATATCTGCAATAACAACTAATTAAAAGCAGAGACATGAATTTTAAAGAGAACCAGGAAGGGTGTATGACAGAGCTTAGAGCATGAAAGTAAAAGGAGAAATACTATAATTACATTTAATCTCAAAAATATAAATACTTCAAGGAGCTGCCCCCTTGAGTTCCATATGTAGAATTTTCCAAAAGGCTCCACAAGGTTTAAGTTATAGAAGCTTTCTATAAGTTACAGACAAATACAAAATGCCACGTTGGATTAAAATGTTTCTCAACTCCTCCAGAGAAGCATGTGCTTGTTAATACAAAGTAATATTTAACATTAATATCAAACACTCCAAAGAAGTGTTACAAGAGTCACATTTAGTTCTAAACTCCAGCTAGCACTTATGAAAATGCCTATGAGTTAGTGACATTGGCTTGCTGGATGTCCCGTTTCCAGCTAAATGAATAAAACTGAAGTTGTGTGTCCCAAGGCAAAGTGAAAAAGAGGGCTAAAAGGGATCTCTGCCATCTGGAAATATTAGGTCAAGGGGACATGCTTCCCATACTGGGTGAAGGGAATGATCTCTTGATACCCAGGGTACCACTTGCATCATCTCAGCTTTCCACATAATTGTTTTAATATACAACCTTAATATCTCTCTTTGATTTCTTCGAATACTTTTTTAAATTCTGTTGGAAGTTGGTAAATTGAATATGCTCTCAACCTGTATTTCTGGGAAAATAAGACATTCATGCTATCAATGCAAATTTAAAGAGAAAACACAGCTTTAAAGAAAGGCAAGCAATAACGAAAATATCAGGGTTTCCACATTCACCTACTGTAAAAATTTCAATGATTATCGTCCATGTTTGAGCTGTTTATAAACAGCCATCAGGCATGATTGAAACCATCCAAGTATCAAAAAAAAAAATCCTTAAATGCTTATCAAATGGTATCACTAAAAAAAAACTGTTCAATTAGATTAAAGAAGAACACAAACAAATATGGGTACTTAATTTATTAATAGCCTGATTGTTCCTAGGATGTTGAGAATGTGGGCTCTGTGGCAGGGAGACATACACACACAGTTCTAATTAACACCAATCACACACGCTAATGGTAGAACCTACTGCTTAAGTAAATGAACATCCTTACCCCTGCTGCTTTGAAGAGCCTGATAGGCATGCACTTTATTGACAAAGTAAGCTAATTTACAGAGTGATTGTCCAAGAGGGAACTGCTGTTTATTTGCAGAGTTTTTCCCATTGAACTCACAGGGCAAACATAGCACTTAAATTGTTAATTAAAATATCAACAGATAAAAACGTAAACATGGAGTTTTCATCAGAGTGACATAGTCTCTTTCACAACCAGATCATTGATTTCTGAGGACAGTAAGATCTAGACAAAGCATAGATGACTCAGCTTCATGAACAAAGGTGAGAAGTTACTGTGACAGAAACAAGGGAGCTTGGAACTGCTTTTCAAGCATCTAGAAACCTGTGGGGAGCCACATCCCTTTGTGCTTTTGGTGATACCTATTTGCAGGCACCACAAAGGAACATCCTCAATTTGGGTAATTGAGGATGGATTGAAGACAATATGCTGCTGGTAACCTTCTTTAGCAAGTGAGCACAAATTGTATGAAAGAGTCCACATTAGCTCTGAAAGGGAAGTGTGACTCAAATCTTAAACAAAGGGTTTTGAACCTCCCTTTCCTGAAAGTGTGCAAGGTAATTCCATAAATGAAGCCTGCATTGCTATGAAATACTGTCATCAGAGGACACAGGTTCTGTTAGTTTGAGTTGGGGTTGGTTTCTTCCTAAATTATTTTATCTACTTTGTCCCCTTAGGCTACCTGCTCATGAGGAACTCTCACTTGGTTGTTTTCTCAGAAGGCAGGGGTAATGGCCTCTCTATTTTGAACCAAGTCTGGTTATCTCAGGAAATACGGATGTGAGGGATCTGACCTTCAGTGCTGAGGAGAGTTCTTAAAATACACTTCCTCGAGCCTAATTTTCCTTTACAGATTTGTTTCTTATGAAGCCCAGACTTGTTTTAGCAGTTGGTGGCAGCTTTGGGGATGGGAGATATCAGTGAGATTCCAACATACCCTTTTCCTTGTGTCCTTCAGGACAGCCATATTTTACCTGTACTTGGTGCTGTCATTAGATCTGAAACTAGCTAAAAGAAGGATTCCATAGCTGGTTGAAGAGAGATGGAGAAATAGGCTAGCAGATGAGGGAGATTGGAGATGTTGATGATGCAGAAGACTTCCATTTGCCACTGACCTTGAATTTCATAATAAGTGATTCTTGGCAGCTATTATGGGACTCTTCAGACATTCATGCATATGAGCACACACACACACACACACACACACACACACACGCACACACACACGTGTGTGTATGATACAAACATGCATGAAAGAGTGAGATGAGAATTTGAAAAGCTGGGTTTCCTACTTTATATACATGCTATTTATCACACAGGAGCTATGATGGGAGGTAATAACTGCCCTTATTGCCCATTTCTTCATTGTTTTGTAGGAAGGACTAAGCTAAGGTTTTACAGCAAAAGTAAACAGTACACCTTGCCCAGACTTTTAAGTGAGCTAGAGGACCTTGGTAGTGGGCTTGAGCAGCATTTTTGTAAGTATGGAATAAAATGTGTCAGTGTTTGGAAAACTATGGTGCTTTGTAGTATGTAAGTTTCCGCCAGCCCGCCAGTCTGGGCCCACAGCCGCGCCAGCCCCAAATAACACTCAGAGACTCTGTATTTGATACAATCCTGTTGGCCAGTTACCATTATTGTTTATGGGCTAGCTCTGTCTTAATTATTAACCCATTTCTACTTATCTAAGTATTTCCACGTGGTCGTCTTATGGGGAGCCGCGCGGCAGGCTTCCTGCTCCTTCCCCGGGCTACATCTTGACTCCTACCTACTCACTTCCTCTTCCTCCTTGTCTCCTAGCCCCGCCTATCTTGCTATCTCATTGGCCACAGGGCTTTATTAACCAGTATGAGAAACATATATACAGAATAACATCTCCCATCAGTGCTTTATCTACTTAGAGCTTTTAATCCAGCCTTGACAATCAACTTGGAATATGAAGTCACCAGTGACAGCCATATCTGCTATTTAAAAGTTTCTACTAGTCCTATTTAAAAGTTATAAAAGGCAAAATGAATTCTAATAGTGTTTGGCCCAAACTAAAAAGATTATCATTTTAAATATGTCATCAGGAGAAACTTACTTAGATTATATACTTTAAAGTAAATTTTGAAGTCTGCTGTGTATTTTATATTTGTCTCACATAGTATTTTGGTGTAGTCATATTTCAAGTTCTTAACAGCCACATGTGGTTCACGGTGACTCTAAGCAACAATAGAACTGTAAGCCTCAGGTCAGAGCCTATACACAGGGAAGCTATGCTAAAACTGAGTTTCATTTTTCTCAAAAAAATAATCAGAAGGAAGACCAGGGTCACTACAGACATCCTAGTGATGTGAGGCTTAATCAAGGCCAAAGCCAAGCCCGAGGCACTGGAGAGCAGAGCACTGAATGGTCTCTAAGCTTGGTGGGGCATACTCAGGCATCATAAAGTACTGCTTAAGAAATAGTATTCTCCCAAGCTGGAATGATTGCAGAAAAACATGTCAGTTCACAAGAAGTAGTTGAAAAAGAAAAACGGCATCTCAAGCTTCAACCCTTTCGTGACCAAAAAGCCTTTCAACTCTCTAGCAGTTAAACATTTGAAGTTCATATTTGCTCAGTATAAAATCTAAATTGTAATAACTTATGGTTTTCTCTTGCTGTGAAGCTGTCTCTGCTTTTATCTGCAGTCCCAGTCACTAACACGGACACAAAGTATACACTCAGTAAATGTCAAATAAATAATTGGCTACCTTAACACAATTTGTAGTTTCAAAATGTCAGTGTGAAAAATTAATGCAAAACATAATTTTATAATACTTTTCTTATTAAATATGTAATACCTGTTTATTGAAGATATGATAGACAAGCAAAAATAATATATACATAATATATATGCATTTATATTTCTGTCACAAAAATTATTATGCTTAATATTAACTTATCCCTTAATGTTCCTTTTCTCTGTGTAGAGAAAAAAACACTTTCAAAATTAGACATTATACCATATTCAGTGTTATAGCCCTGGAGTTAACTGTGTTTGGAAGCTATTCAGTCATCAATAATTATTTTGATGCAAGTTATAAAGTTAGGAATAAGTACATTGTAGTACCAATGTAATCTATTGAGCCTGCCTCTAGTTTCTCAGCTTTATCATACATTAAATGCTAATGTATCAGTGGAATTTTGCACAAATATATTAGTGTGATGGATGCTTTTATCATTTACATGGTGATAGTTTATGTATTATAATTGTGAATGGGTTTGTGCTCCTATAGTACAACATCTGGCTAAACACTGTCTCATCTTTAGTCCCTTTAAAACTTCCACTGTTACCATTTTAGCAGGGTACTAATAATTTCCAGGTCTATTGTCACTAACAATTTCTTAGTGACACTATTTCAGCTCTAAGTTACTTGGCAAAAAAAAAAAAAAAAAAAAACCTTTTCCTCCTCTTCACGCCCATTACGTCTTATTTGTTAAATCTAAGATCAGATGGCCTGAAATTGTGTAGAAGACAGCATTGTTTCTAATCATTCCATGCCCTCTGTGCATGAATCCATTAGAGAAAAACTGTCTTCATAGAAAGATTCATACAGTCCTCAAATCTGAGACAGCCATTCAGATTGTCCATCAAAAGCAATGTATACTTGTGTTAGCATAGGATTTCTTAAATCCTCTTTTTATGTCCTTTTGACCAATCAGAGATCTTTTATAAAAGCTGCCCACTTTCCATGAAGTTTCTCCAACAAGTGAAGTATCAGGAGAGATTCACTTTTCTACCCATTAAAGGTCTTGGGTTACATCAATATGTACCTCTAAAAATCAATTAAGTAATTAATATGGGTGTTATTGTCACTGTGACCAATGCTTTGACAGAAAAAAACCTAAGAGGGGAAAATATTGATTTACTCTATGATTCAGACTGTTTTCTCTATCATGGAGGGAGGGAGATTCATTGGAGCAGTACATATCATGATCCCCAGAAAGCAGAGTAGAGCAGGAAGGGGCCAGGCCAAGATAAAGACTGCAAGGAATACCATAGTGGCAAGCTTCTTTCAGGTAGATATGAACTCCAACTATTTACCACCTCCCAATAATGCCATACTATGGTAATTACACCAATGGAACAACCTATTGTTTTTGTCATAGCCTTTTGATCTAATTCTCTCTGAAATTAGCCAAGCAGACCCAACCTGGGGTATGCTTCCCTGCTCTGGGTGCTTGTCAACCCAGTCAAGTTAACCAAGACTGAGAAGCAATCTTCTTCCACCATAGATCAGGACTCTATTAAGATTTCCCCCCATCAAATAATCAGCACAGAAAGTAAACTGGACAGTGCCCAAACTTCAAACTTTTCTAGCTTTATGATCTAAAAAGACACTTTCTCTGAAGCCTAAATTCCTTGCTAGTAACATGATACACTTTTGCCTTATCACAGCATGTCTGAACACATCCTTAGGATTTTCCTGCCTCCAAGTCATCTAAGAATGTTTATTGAAAACAGAGTGCTCATCTCCTTTGGTCTCTATAAACATTTACACAGTGTCCCAATCCTGTCCTTGCACATGACATCCAAAATACAATGAGTCTTGAAGAGTTAAGGAATACTGAGTGGGAAAGAACTTGACTGGAACCCAGTTTCAGAGAGGGAGGAGTGATGAACAAAGGGGTCAAGACCACACTGGAAAAACCCACAGAAACATCTGACTGAAGAAAGTGGGAACTCATGCATGTATGAGGAACCTATATAGGACCAAACCAGGCTCCCTGATTGTGGGTGTCAGCTAGGAGGACCTGGCAGGCTATGGGACCTCTGGCAGTGGAGCCAGAATGTGTCCCTAGTGCAGGAATGGACTTCAGGAACCCATTTCCCATGGAGGGATACTCCACATAACTTAAAGACACAGGGGAAGCCCTAGACCCTACTCCAAATGACCTGATAGATTTTGATGTTCCCTCATGGAAGGCTTCACCCTCCCTGGGGGATGGAATGGGATGGTGGGAAGGGTGCATGGGAGGATGGGAGGGAGAGGGAACTGGGATTGATATGTAAAATAAGATTTTTGATAATTTAAATAAAATTTATTAATTAAAAAAAAGAACTTGAGAAAATTATACCCACCCAGTGATTCAGTGATTATAAACAGAAATACAAGAAGCATTCTAGAAATCCTCAAACCTTCCTATATTCTCATCCTGTTCTAATGCTTTTCATTATACTAAAATGGACAACACTTCCTTTGGGCAACAATAGGCTATAAAAGGAACAGCTGTTTACATTCTTGGCTAGTGACATCTGGACTTCATGGTAGTTAGGTACAAATAAACCTAGTACCAACAACTTGTTTTCAAAACAAGTTTCTGTTTCTAAAACCTCTTCCTCTTTGCCAATAAGACTGAGAGTGGGTTTTTAAAGATCCAGTAATATTTTTTCTTCTGTGATCTTTCCCAACCTCAGTTCCCCCCCTCCCTCCCCTTCATCCACCCCTACCCTGCCTCTCACTGTTCCTACCTCCCACCCACTCCTTACATAGAGGGGATAAGGCCTTACTTAGAGATTTAACAAAGTCTGGCATACCAAGTTGAGGCAGGACTAAGCCCCTCCCCCCCATATCTAGCTGAACAAGGTAATCCACCATAGGGAGTGAGTGGGGTGCAAAAAGCCAGCTCCTGGTATAGATCCTGGTGCCACTGTCAGCCCCTCCCCTGACAGATCAAGTCATATAACTGTCACCCACTAAACTAGAGGGTCTAGTTTAGTCCCATGCAGGGTCCCCAGTTGTCAATCCACAGTCCCAGAGCTCTCTCTATTTTGGGTCAGCCTCTCTGTGTTTTCCTCATTACGACAACCCCCCTCCTTGTTCATATGGTCCCGCCTCTCTCTCTTCACTCATACTCCAGGAGCTCAACCCAGTGCTTGCCTGTTGGTCACTAAATCTGCTTTCATTAGTTACTGGATGTAGGTTCTATGATGACAATTAGGGTAGTCACTAATCTGATTAAAAGGGAAGGCCCATTCCTACAAGTAAGTCTCCAGAAGCCTGGCTTAGAAGTTTATCATTCTCACAAAGTAACCTCACTCACAGTGGGAAGCCATTGCTCGATTTCACACTGTAGTGGGTGCAGATAAAGAAGGACTATATTTTTCCTGCACTTTATTAATCATTTTGTCACCAAAGAAACCATAGTGGCCATTAATCAAACACATAATATTCAATATTTCTGTTACACTCCTAGCCCCAGTACAAATTATGTCAAGAATTAATTTATTTTATTTTTCTTAATCCTCATTTCAATCTCCCCATTCCCCCCAGACTTAACCCTGTTTACTCAGCTTCTGTACAGAAGGGTTCCAATTGTCTCTTTGTCACCTGGAATCTTAATGATTAATACCAGTGAGAGGAACTAGACCAAAAGTTCAACAAGCCATGAATAAAAACATTGAACCCAAGGTCAGGACAGGTTACACTGAAGCCTTTGTGTGGCTTCGGAAAGAAAGAGAGGAAAACGAAAGAGAGGCAGAGAAAGACAGAGAAAGAGAGACAAAGACAAGAGAAAGACAAGGAAGGGGAAATGAGGAGAGGGATGGATGGAGGGAGGGAGGGAGGGAGGGAGGGAGGGAGGGAGGGAAGGAAGGAGGGAGGGAGAGAGGGAGAGAAGGAGGGAGAGAGGGAGGGAGGAAGGAAGGAAGGAAGGAAGGAAGGAAGGAAGGAAGGAAGGAAGGAAGGAAGGAAGGAAATAAAGAAGGAAGAAGGGAAAGCAGTTTCTTCAGGCATTAATATCTATTCCCCGAGGACATTGCAAACACAGCGTGTCTGGCCATTTCCCCCCAAACAGACACCTTCTGTTATTAGACTTGCTGTGTTTGCCACCCAGCCTAGTGGAACGGCCCACTTCAGCAATTTCAAATCACAGTTAAATGCTGATGCCCCCAGGGCTTTGACTACTGCAAACAAAGTGAGCTTGCAAGTTGCAGAAGCTTCCCTAAAGTGTGCTATAGGGCGGTAAATTTCACATGATGGCTATTAAGGGGGCAGAAGGTGTAGTCAAGCTATCTTAAAATCAGCGCTCCTCCAGGGGCTTTCCGGTCAGGGCTGAGAAGGTGCCCAGACCAAACCAGCCAGAAGAAATGTGTAGTATTGATTAATTGGGAGCCAGGCCATCCAGTGTTTGAAACTTTTATGTATCTGATAGAAGACTGTGTTTAATGTAAATGATAGATCTTACATTGCAGGAAGAATATTTTAAACAGAGGGACCAGTGCAAAGCCACATGCTAACAACGTTCGATAAATATCAATTAATAATGAGGACTTCAGAGGGGGCAGCTCCAGTAAGTGGAGAAATGAAACCTGGCCACTATGTGTGCGATTCAGACACCACTGAGCATAAAGTAAACACGGTATACAATTTTTTAAAAGCCAGTCATTATTTGAAGAAGAGTGTCCTTTTATTAAGTTAGAAGGCTCATTTTGGCTCAACTCAAAGTTAATAAAATACTAGGCTTTCTCATCTCTCAGGTACATCGTGTGTGGCTCTGGACACATGCCAAAGGATTAGGTAGTGAATAAAATGCACGAAGTACACGCCTTAAATGAGGCCATGTGTGATATGACAGACAATCACACAGCAATAATAATCAACACTTCTGGTTCATTAAAAAGTCATCTGAAATGTCATTTTGACATTTACCAGGGATTACTTGAAGTGGTGAATAAGTCTTTGAGCACCACCATTAACTTGTCACTCAGCACCAAGCAAAGCGTATTGCCCAGCTTCCATACAAAACACTCTCCAGCCATGTAACATACTGGGTAATAGTGGAACCTTAATAGTTTAAAACTTGACACAATGAAATAAAACCCAGCATATTTATGACTCAGAGAAGCTAAGGCAAAATTTAAACCAAAAATAAAGGTACAAAAAAAGAAAGCATTTTCAGCAAAGGCGACCATTATTTTGAAGTCACTGAATTCAAACACATTCCTAAGATGTTGACCATGACAAGTTGATATTTCTATTTTGTTAAACAGAATTGTTAACATCAATGTTCAAGTCAATGGAAATACTTTGAAGGACAATTGCCAAATATTCTGAGTGCATTACAAAACCATAATATATGTTGGTAGTAACATATGACTATATTGGGGTAGTTGTATATAAACAGAGACATTTAGTAATTATCATAGTTGTTGCTCATTTCAATGGGAGGAGGCAACACAAACATAAATACCAATCTGCATTTATGAAGCAGAAAGGATACTCTTCAAATCATAAAAATCATAATTTGACCTTACATTATAAATTCAGAATTGGCTATACTTCTTTATACTTAAATAGTATGGAAGGTATATATATACGCAAAGATTCATGGGTCTGCCTTAAAATAAGTTAAGGAGGAAATATTAAGATTTATGTAAAGCTTAAGCAGGGGGATGGCCAAGATATTCCAGGTTCAAGGCCGGACTGGTCAACATAGAAATCAAATCCCAAGTGTCTATGTGTGTGTGTGTGTGTTATATGTGAGTGCTATAATATATGTGTGTGTGTGTTAAATTATATATTATGAAAGTGTGTGCTTGTGTTATAATGTATATATGTGTGAACACACATATAAAATTTGAGAAAGGTTTCCATGGATCCAGAGTTCACAAGTATGCTTATTAATAAATTTAGCATACAATCTGTACTAGCCAAAGTCCCAGCTTCTACTATATTTCCTGGAAAAGTCACAGCATAGAACTTAGAACCTTTACTTCTTTGACACTTGTGTCCTACAGACCATAGTTCAACAACATCCAATTCTGTAGCAAATAGAACAAAGACTTAAAACAGAGACAGCATTAACAGCACTCCCTTTAGCAACATTCATACATTTGTCCTGTGAAATCCCAACACCAAAATGGAAGCACAAACTTCTCCAAAATTGTTCTGGTATGCATTCTTCTTGAATGCCTTAAGCTAATTGTACTATTTCTTATTTATTTATTTCACACACATACACACACACACGTGCATACCTGTGTGTGTGTGTGTGTGTGTGTGTGTGTGTGTGTGTGTGTGCATGTGTGTGTCCTACAGCACACATATGGAAGTCTGACAATCACTTTCAGGATTCTGTTCTATTTTTCCACTATTTTGGTTCTGGAGATGAAACTGCCTTATAAAAAGCAGCTAAACCTTTTATACAGACTGAGAGAACACTCAGGCCCAGCCACTGCACTTCCTATTTTGTTTATGAAATTACTTTTATTTCTATTTCCATTCCTCTCCAAGATTAAATTATCCTAGCTAAGGATCGATAGCATCTCTGAACGATACCACTTTCCAGAGTCTTTTTAAGAGTGAAGTGTGTATGTGTGTATGCCATTTATATGCAATTTATGTGCATATACATAATTGTCCTAAACTATGAGAAGTCCAACGTTTTACATGACTATCAAGGTCCTGGGATATGATCTGATTCGAAAGGTAAGGACTTCAGTTTGGCTTCTTACAACCCATTTAAAAATCTGAACCTTGTGACATCCACCATAGACTCTTATGTTTAAATACTTGGTCCCCAGTTGGTGGAACTATTTGTCAAGGATTGGGAGGTGTGGCCTTACTGGATGAGGTGTTTCACTGGGAATGGGCTTTGCGCTTTCAAAAGACTCATACAATTCACAGTGCTCTATTTCTCTGCCTCCTATTTTAAGACAGAGAGGTGAGCTCTCAGTCATTGTACTGACATCATGCTTGCCTGCTTGCCTGTTGCCACTGTCCCTGCCATAATGTTTGCAAACTCTAAAATACTGAAACCTTACATCCTAAATTAATTTTTTTGTATAAGTGACCTTGGTAATGATATTTTATTACAGAATTATAAGCACAACTAAGACATGTGATTTTGAGAAATTGGAGAACCCCTCCATGCTTGTTAGCTAGCCACTGAGCTGTGGGTTCTGTGTAACCTGTTTCAAAAATGTAAAGTTGAAGACTCATCAAGGATATCTAGCTTCCATATGCATTCCCACACATGTGTATATGCACACATATGCATCTACATATACATCTATACTATTAGTGAATATATCACTTGCAAACACACACATGTGTGCACATGCTAAAAAAAATTAGCGAGTAATCTGATGGGAGATGTTATTCTGTATATATGTTTCTCATACTGGTTAATAAAGCTCTGTGGCCAATAGGAAACAAGATAGGCGGGTCTAGGAGATCAGGAGGAGGAAAGAGGAAGTAGTAGGGAGTAGTCGAGATGTAGCCCCGGGAGGAAGGAAGAAGCCTGCTGCGGCTCCCTGATAAGACGACCACGTGGAAATACTTAGATAAGTAGAAATGGGTTAATAATTAAGGCAGAGCTAGCCCATAAACAATAATGGTAACTGGCCAACAGGACTGTATCAAATACGGAGTCTCTGAGTGTTGAGTGTTATTTGGGGCTCACGTGGTGGCGGGACCATGGTGGCAGGACTTGCTGGCGCCGGCGGGGAAAACCTGCTGTAACAGTAATCTTCAGAAGGTACTTCAAGATTCATTACTGAATTGCATTTAAACCATTCCTACACTGGGTCTTTCTATGTTTATCAATTCATTGAAAATTTCCAACAATTCAGTTTGATAATATTCATCCTGTCTCCAAATCCCATAAGCTCCATTGAAATGCCCATCATAAGTTACTTTGTGCAATTTACTTTTAACCCAATGAGTCTAATATGTGCTGTCTAAATACTCTCAGGTTGTATCACCTCATGTAATGTAGTTGACCTGCCAGGAGTCACACCTTTAAGGAAACCTGACTCTCTCCCAGCAGTCATCAATCTCCATTAACACCTCAGTTATCAGAGGGAATTCAAGCCCACTTCTCTGCTTCATGCTGGGATTCTTTTTTGGCTTAAGATTGAACAGATTTTGTACACGATTTCACATTGCTATGAGTTTGTATAAACAAGTAATTCATTGTGTC
Organism: Cricetiscus sungorus; assembly: GCA_030556225.1. NCBI lineage: Eukaryota > Metazoa > Chordata > Mammalia > Rodentia > Cricetidae > Cricetiscus > Cricetiscus sungorus. The sequence continues at coordinate 19,618,719 of JANBXA010000069.1, forward strand.
TAGAAAATAGAGTTTTTTTGTAGTCATCTTCTTCCTCTGGCTCTAGCCTTTCTAACCCCTCTTCTATGATAGTTTCTGAGTCTTGGGGAAAGAAGATATAGATGACCCATTTAGGCCAAAGCATTTCACAGTCTTTTATTCTCTGCATATTGGTCAGTTGTGGGTCTCTACAAATTACCATGTCCCATAAGAAGCTTCCCTGATGAATACTGAGACATGCACTAATCTAAGGATACATCAATAAGTCATTAGAGGTTGCTTTAATACTATGCTTACTTAGATAAATCATAGAAGTTGGTTCTCACCTAGGTCTTATGAAATATCCATACACAGTTTCTTGGTGTCAGGCATGGCTATCATAGCTTCTAGCACTACAATTGCTAGCCAGGAGGAATGAATGAAACATCCCCATTATTCCTAGATTAACTTTTCCATGTTCTGTGACTCAAATACTTGATAATTTCAGTATGACCTTGCTTTCAGTGACTGAAAAGTAACCAAGAGAAATAAGCTATAATGTTTGGAGCTTGAGGTCAGGGATAGTATGGGGCCTCACTGGACAATAATTCCAAAAGAGGTAACCCATTTTAAGAACTTGAACCTTTATTTGTTATATAATATCTAGTGGTAAATTGTGTCTTTGTCATCACAGAGTAATCCAGTTTTAAAAAGAAGTCTCTACCACACACACACACACACACACACACAGAGAGAGAGAGAGAGAGAGAGAGAGAGAGAGAGAGAGAGAGCAGACAGACAGACAGACAGACAGACAGACACAGACAGAGACAGAGAGAGAGAAAGAGAGAGAGGGAAAGGGGTGATGGGAGATGCCATCCTGTAAATATGTTTCTCGTGATGGTTAATGAATAAAGCACTATTGTCCAATAGGAAAGCAAGATAGGTGGGACTAGGAGACTAGGAAGAGGGAGGAAGGAGTAGGGAGGCGTAAAGATGGAGGACGGAGAGAGAAGAATGCCAACTGCTCTCTCCGGTAAGATAAGAGCATGTGGAAATACTAAGATGACTAGAAATGGGTTAATATTTAAGACAGAGCTAGCCAATAAGGCACATTAGAAACAGGCCAAGAGCTTTATATCTAATACAGAGTCTCTGTGTGTTATTTGGGGCTGGCACAGCTAAGGGTCAGAACTGCTGGGAAAACATACTCATAACAGAGAGGAGACAGAGAGTCACACACACACGCAGAGTGTGAGGTGACTGGTTTGACTGATAGTAATCAAACTCTGAGGTCTTTGTGGATCCATCCTTCACTGATGCATGAAAGCCAGACAAAAGAATGTATACTTCTGAGATTGACAATTAATAAATGGCACGTCCTAAAACTGAGAAGCTTCTGTAAGGCAAAGGACACAGTTGACAAGACCAAATGACAGCCTGTAGACTAAGAAAAGCTCTTCAACAATCCTACATCTGACAGAGAGCTGATCTCCAAAATATACAAAGAACTCAAGAAACTAGTCACCACAACACCAAATAACCCTATTAAAAATAATGTACAGAACTGAAGAGATAATTCTCAATGGAATAAATCAAAAAGGCTGAAAGACACTTAAGAAAGCTCAACATCCTTAGCTATCAGGGAAATGCAAATCAAAACAACTCTGAGAAACCATCTTACTTCTGCCAGAATGGCTAAAATTAGAAACACCAATGACAACTTATGCTGGAGAGGATGTAGAGAAAGGTAAAAAACTCCTACAATGCTGGTGGGAGTGCAAACATGTACAGCCATTTTGGAGATCAGTATGGCAGTTCCTCAGGAAAAGGGGAATCAGTCTACCCAGAAAACCCTGTCTTAGGCATATAAACAAATGATCCACATCCATGCAACAAATACATGTGTTCAACTACTTTCATAACAGCATTATTTGTAATAGCAAGAACCTGGAAGCAACCTAGATGTCCGTCAACTGAAAAATGAATAATGAAGATGTGGCACATTTACACAATGGAATACTATTCTGTGGAAAACAACAACAACAACAAAAAACCCAAAACAAAACAAAAAACAAACAAACAAAAAACCCCAATAGAATCTTGAAATTCTCAGGCAAATGGATAGAATAGAAGAAACCATCCTGAATGAGGTAATCCAGCCACAAAAAGAGGAACATGGTGTGTACTCACTCATATATTGTTTTAGACATAGAGCAAAGGATAACCAGCCTGTAATTCACACTGCCAGAGAAACTAGGATACAAGGAGCATTCTAAGAGATTCATATATGGTCCCTCACAAAAAGGGAAAGGGACAAGATCTCCTGAGCATATTGGCAGTGGGGGGCAGTGATTGGAGATGCAGATAAGAGAAAGAGAAGGGGAGGAGAGGAAAGCATGTGGGACTAGAAAGATTGAATCAGGGGAGAAATAGATATTAGGAGAGAGAGAGAGAAAGAGAGACAGAGAGGGGGAGGGAGGGAGAGAGAGAAAGAGAGAGACAGAGAGAGAGAAAGAGAGAGAGAGAACACAAAAGAGAGAGCCATTATAGGTTTGAAGAGAAAAGTGACTTCAGAGACCTACAAAACTGACCCCAACTAACAATTTGAGCAACAGTAGAAAGGCTACCGTAAATGCCCTTCCCTGATAATAAGATTGATGACTAACTTATCCGCCATCATAGAGCCCTCATCTAGTACCTGCTGGAAACAGAAGCAGACACCCACAACTAAACACTGAGCTGAATTGGAATCCTGATGCAGAGAGGGAAGACAAGACCAGGCTACAGAAACCCACTGAGACAGGTGACCTGAACAAGGAGGAGATAATGGGCCCCCAGGCTGATAGCAAGGAATCCAGCATTGGACTGACTTGACTCAAACCCCCTGAACATGGGTCTCAATTAGAAGATCTGGGCAGTCTAAGGGATCTCTGACAGTGGAACCAGGATGTATCTCTGGTGCACAAAAGCACTTTGGGAGCACATTCCTCATAGAGGGATACTCCCTTAACCTAGGAGGGAGGGCCTAGTCCCTACTCCAAATGACTTGACAGATTTAGATGACCCCTCCTGGAAGGCATCACCCTACATGTGGAGTGAGGGGGATGGGAGAGGAGGGTGGTTGTGTGGGGCATGAGAGGGTGGGAGATAGGGAAGGAGGAAGGGAAGGAGAGGGAACTGGGATCAATATGTAAAATGAGGAAAATAATTTAAAAAATGGAATGTATACCATCAAGAGAGGTTCAAGATTTATGGATGAGTTAGAGGTACGACCAAATATTTGTATTGGGCATAAAAGAAAACATTAACTGTCTGGGTTTGATCATTCCAATGTCCATTTATGTTTATACATTCAATAAAATGATGGATAATTTCACACCAAAACCACATCAGCCTTAAACTCTATATTTATTGCCATTCAGTTAGCTAACTTCAAATGAAAGTTATTGCATTTATTATAGTGAAACCTTTGCCATTATCCATTCCACATGTCCATATTAACTGCTGATAAATTCCAACTGTGTACTTTTGTGTGGTTAATTACTGTATCAAAAATGCATAATATCATAAGGACAAATGTCTTACAAATCTGTGAAAGGAATTCATAAGTATTCAGCATCTGTCATATAGTTGGAACCTTGCAAAAGCAATGAGTTTTAAGTAAATGCTTTTGAGAGTGAGTCACAGATTATATTTACCAAATGAGTTAGTAAAAGCTGGGTGACTATAAGCTCATGAGAAAGGTTCTCCATTACTCTTTATTATGACATTTTATTATTTCCTTTCTTTTGCCATTCTTGTAGGTGATTTTCCATTTGGCAACAGTAACATAAATTTTCTGATGCTTGATTGAACATGCTGATCATGTAGACAGAGTAAAGTTGAAACACTAGCTTCAAACATAGAGCAACATGGGGCCAAGTATGAACACAGAGGAGAGAAGCCAGAGATGCTGGAAAAGTAATAACACATGTTGGCTGATGTGGGAGGAATCATCAAACAAAATCCTGTCAACATTTAAATTTTTCCTATCTGTGTATATTGGGACGCCTTGCATTGGGCTTTGGATTGCTAACACTTGGGTATCTAACATCATCATTGCAGTCGTTGTCATCAACATCATCATCATCATCATCATCATCATAATCATCATTACCATCATCATGACCTTTACAGGTATTGTGAGAATGTGTTGAACAAGCACTATCCTCCACAACTGGTCTTTTCCCTGATCATTCTGTTTATAATTCAGGAACAAAACACACTTGAACAGTAGCTTACGCAGTTGTTGCCAGTTAGGTTCCTGAGGGGTCATGGTGACTTCTTTAACCACCACAAAGGAGGTTGAGGTGAAGTTTTCAGATATGTACAATGAGGAAAAATTTCAAGCAATTCAATGCTACTGATGAAAGTTATTGCTTTCAGTATGTTTCAACTATCTACCTTTTATATAGATTTTATTTAAATGTATTGAAAAAAAAACCTAAAACCAAAATGAAAAAAGGATGCTAAAGTTGTAGAAAAAGAAACCAGGATATTATTTTTTAACAAAGGATGTTTTAGTTCAATGTCAGTATGACACTATTCTAGTGGATACATCTCTTTAAATTTGTTCAAACCAACAGGATCTACCACACCAAGAGTAAATTTTTTTTTTTTACATAAACAGAGACTTTGAATGACAGTAGTAATAAGTATACCTTTCTGGCTTTAGGCCTGTCATGAAAGGAGCTCTGCCTATGTGCAGGAAGGGTATAAGGAAATGCCTACACCTTCTGATCAGGCTATAAACATAGAGGTGTTCTCAAAAATAGAATAATCTCTGAAGGTGGTGGTAGCACAGGCCTTTAACCCTAGCACTCAGGAGTCAAAGGCAGGTAGATGTCTTTGAGTTCAAGGCCACCCTGGTCTACAAAGTCAGTTCCAACACAGCCAGGGCAGTCACACAGAGCAAACCTATATCAAAAAAAAAAAACAATAAAATAAAATAAAAACATCACTGTAGTCATATGTAAATTCATTGACTAACGTTAAAGCAAGCATGTTCTCAGAGACATGTCTTACCTTAACCTCAAAAGTTTCATAAATGCTAGGTTGCCTGAGTCTGTAATTGGAATAAAGTAGATATTTAAAATGAGTGTCCTCACATTGTGATTTTAATGCTGTTTCAAGATTCATTCACAATTTATTTATGACCATCTTTTGTCATAAATAATATTCCTAAATCTCACATGAACACTTACGGAAAAAAGGGGCCTGAGTCAGTGTTTACATATTCAGTAGACACAGCCAATAGGCCTATACTACATTTCAAAAACTCCAGTATCTGGGCCTCATAGTAGAAACAGAGCCTCACAAAACAATATAAGACTGAATATGGAAGCAAAAGTTTCCTGCATGGCAAATAGGATACTTTGTATATGCATACAAGTAAATAACACAAAGATGGATGAGGATTGGAGAGACAAGTGTAAGAAGGTTCACCCTGAAGAGGGTGAAAGTGTTCTAGAAATTGAAAAGACTAGAAGCACCTAGGACACCCTAAGGATTGGAGCATGCGCACAATAATATTCTAGCACATATAAAGGCAAGGATCCTCAAAGATATCCATAGCACAAAGAAGAAATTGCTTAGAAATGGAAGACAAGTCTTGCAGTCTATAAAAGTGGATAGTGGGGCCTCTAATAGTGGATCAGTTTTTATCCCTAGTATAGGAATAGATTTTGGGAGCCCACTCCACATAAAGGGTTACTCCCTTAGCCTAGGCACATTGGGGAGGGCCTGGGCCCTGCTCCAAATGATATGACATACTTGACAGACTTTGAGGACTCCCCATGGAAGGCCTCATCCTTCCTGGGGAGCTGAACAGCGATGGGATGGGGGTTGGTAGGCAGAAAACAGGGAGAGAGGGTGCAGGAACTGGGTTTGACATGTAAACAAGCTTGTTTCAAAAATTATAAAAAAATGGAAGATAATAAAAATAGCAAGTAATTTGAAACTGATAGTTTAGCAGGTATGTTTTGCTAAAGAAAGTTACATTCTAGTATATTAACATCTTCATCATTATACATCAAATGCCCCAGTACAAATATAGCATGCCTCAAAAAGAAAGCTGTTTAGAACATGGTACAGTTGAATTTGAAAAACAGTGTGACCCAAAAATGAGTGGACATTTTTTTCACTCCTTATAAAATGAGAAGACTAAAACATATCAGCCAACAACAAAGCTCCTATAAGCAAAAACAAGTTCCTATATATATAGATTGATTTTCATTGAATTGTTATACATTAACTCCATTGGCTAAAAATCCCTGAGTTGGTATACTTTAAAGGCAATATATTTTATTATTGGAAAATGGTTAGTTTGGAAGGATGGTATTCTTAAAATTGTTTCAGAACACAATCAAAGTTTACAAGGAAGTGATAAAAATGTTATTTTTGATTGTGAGAAGTTTCTGGAAAACTCACCTCAAATATGCACATAATAAAGTAGAGCATGCCTCGCACTTACCCCAGTGATTAAGTTAAAAACACTCAATTTAATAAACATTTTCACGGGGATATATGCAAGTGCTTTGAGGCTTGGGCTTGGGGTATCAGGAAGATAAACACACAAAATTGTGAGAAAGAAGAATGTAGTTACTTAACCCTGAATGTTATAGCAGATATGGATGGACACAACCGAGACAGAATCCCATATCCTACTATCTAAAGCATCCCCAGCAGGAAAGACCTCAAACTGGGTTTTTAATAATGAGAACCACAGATTCTGGCAGATAGGGGAAAAGAGTTGGTCCCAAGCATGAAAATTTCCATGATCAACTCCAAATAACTACAATATGACTAAAGGCACAGGAAAGCATGCATTTAGTCTAGCTATAATTTAATGGCTGTGTCTTGTGCAGGTGACTGGAAATAGGGGAATGCAGTCCTGTGTATTTTTGGAGCTGGGAAAACATGTATCTAAATAGTTAATTCTGTTCAAAAAATCATTTATTGCAAGTAGATGTTTACCCCGACCTGGATAACAAAAAGAAAATTAGTTGAGAAGCATGGAAGTCTTCATGATTAGGGGTTTAAAGAATGCTGAGTTACATTCTCCATAAAATTAGCCCACTTTTCCATGGGAAGACCCTTCCACTGTCAATAATATTCTCAAGGATGAGAATCTGGATCATAGTGAAAGGAAGGAAGGAGCTGAGCATAGCCATTCATTGCTCTCAGTCAACTGTTGACATTACTAACTATCTCACACACCTACTGCTATAACTTCCTGTCATGATGAACCATGACTTCAAAATGTGAGCCAAAATAAACACTTTCTCCCTTAAAGTTCTTTCATGGAGGCATTTTATCCAAAAATGGGAAAAGTAACTAAGATGGTACTGATGACCCTTGATTCACTTTCTCATTATCTTTCTCATCTAGATGTTGCTTGGAGCCTGGTTCTTTCAGGAAGTTCCTTGCTCATAGAATGGCTGTGTTCCCATGATAACCTGGAGAAGACTCCTTCAGTGCATTGTCTGCATTACTGCATTATTGCACGTAAGTATACTAATTTCTCCCTTTACTGCCTCACTCACCTTTGTCTTCTCAGTTCTTAACACAGATTTCCGAGCATTCAGCATTTAGAACATTCTACACATTGGCATTCAATGCATTCTATGCTTTGGCTTTCAATAAACTAGAGACTACAAGATCTGTTTTGAGTAATTTTTAAGAAAATATTGGTAGCTTATTATTCACAAACTTTCAGACTCCCAATGGACTTTAGAATCAGGAGAACATGCCTCTGTGTGCGCTTAAGTCAGCCAGAGTCAGAGATTTCTCACTTGCAACAAAGGTCTAAACTCTTGCAATATACAAGACAAGGTCAAAGTTTCTCCTCAAATTACGCATTTCAATTATTTTCCTGATACATGACACATTTTCTTAAAACATTTCAGTTGGGTAATTGCAAACTTAATTCTACCAACTAATTAGTGGAAAAGCAAGGTCTGTGAAAAAAACCATCCCTACACTGCATGTGTAAAGAGGGAAATTAGAGGCAATTTAGAATTGTAGAAGCATAGAATGAATGAAGTCAAACCCTTACACTTGATATTCTACTTCTGATCCAAGAACTCATTTAAAATATTAGACCCTCAGTGGCAACTAACATAAAAGGGAAGGCAAAGCATGATTTTCAATCAAAAGCAAAACATTTTGAAATTTTGGTCTCGTTTTTGTTTTCATGATTTGACTAGAATTTTCCATCATCTCTTCATTTGATTTGGATGATGATTAGAGAATTTTCTAAAGCCTAATTCCAGTAATAATCATTTCTCTCTGCCACTGGAGAGTGCTTCCCTCTTAAGAGTGCCTCACAAATATTTCTTGATTAAACCTTCCAACAATTCTTGGAAGGAAATTGGGTGATATTTTCCGTGACTGCATGGTCTCTGAGGAAAGCATCTACTGGGATAAACTAGTTATGAGGACAGTAAGTATATCTATCAACTAAAAGATAAAAGTCAGCATCCTGCAAACCCTACTGTAGAGTCATCAAACAGGAAGTCGAGACAAATGGACATTTAGCTAATACCCTTATGAAAGCAGTCTTCAACTATGTGATGATAGTAACAAAATCATAAAATACATAAATATTTTCCAAAGTATTTCAACATTTAAATTTCATTAAAATATTGATGATACCTTATGGGCTACCCTAGAACTCTCATACAGTAGCTTGTGGAAGCAGAAACAGACACGCACAGCTAAACTCTGAACCAAATTTCTGGAATCCAGTTGTAGAGAGGGAGGAGTGATGAGCAAAGGAGTCAAGAGCAGGATGGAGAAACCCACAAAAACAGCTGACCTGAACTAGGGGCAGCTCATGGACTCCAGACTGATGATAGCTGGGAAACCAGCATGGGGATGACCCAGACCCCTTGAACTTGTGTGTCAGTTAGGAGGGCTGGGCAGTGTATGGGGCCTCTGGTAGTGGATCAGTATTTATTCCTAGTATACAAATGGTATTTGGGAGCCCATTACACATAGAGGGATACTCTCTCTGCCTAGACACATGAGGGAGGGGCTGGGCCCTTATCAAATGACAGACTTTGAAGATACCCTATGAAAGGCATCACCCTCCCTGGGGAATAGAAAGGGGATAGGATGGGGGCTGGCGGGGGGTATAGGGGAGGGGAGGAGAGGAGGGTGAGGGAACTGGGTTTGACATGTAAAACAAGCTTTTATTCAAATTTAAATAAAAATATTATCATAAAAAATAATTTTAAACAAGAACTTTTAAGTTGATGCCACTGCCAATCAACTTTAAATAAATGGAGGAGAGGGTGGGAAGGAAGGAAGGATGACTTATTAGAATCACATTCTCTGTGTTTTTCATTAACATGTCAATCTATGCTATTGATGCCATCTATTGGGTATTTATATTATCCTGCTATTCAATATTATTTTATAGTTGAAGGTCATATATGTGGAGATTGAATATATCAAGACATTTTCACTATATATTCATGCAGTAATTACAATATTTATAAGTACACAGAAAAAATACATGAATGAAATGTTAAAATTACCACATTGTTAAGCAATGAAAACATTAGACTACACCTTTAGACTTATCTAATTGTTAGACAAAAAAAAAATAAAGATCTCTGTTTTTAAAGTTTTAAATGGGAGTTAGAGAAATTTCTAACTAGGGAACACACACACACACACACACACACACACACAGTTGTCAGAGAGGTAGGGGGGAGGGAGAGAGAGGGAAGCTGACTTTTAGACTATCATAGCAAGGTAGGGAAAAGTGACTTCTGTGCTTTTACAAATCTGTCAAAAATGCTACTGCTGAGTAAAACACCAGTTAGAGGCCAAGAACTCACCAAGGGGAAGCTATTTTCAGTTATTTTTATTTTAGATGTTTAATCTAGAGCAAGTAAAATGACTAATAAACATATTCCAAGAAACTAAAACATTAGGAAAATTACAGTGCCCCTGTGCTAATCTGTGCTGGGGAAGGGACCACTTTAGCCATCCTGGTGGGCTTTTACTTGTCACCCAATGCTCTGTTGCTTTGTAATATAGGTCAATTTCAAAGGTTTGTTGGAGTGAGTATGGCAATATTTCTGAAAACTGTTGTTTTGGCCTGACAAGAAGTTGTGGATTATTCTACTTCTCTATTAAATAATCTGCTGCTTACTTTACTCAGCAAATTTATTGATGCCACATGAAAATATTTACCACTGATAGGAAGAATGATCCAATTTCGCTGAAGTGTGTCCCCCAAAGGTTCCCATGTGGAAGGCATGGTTTTGGAGTGCTCATGCCAAGGAGACCAATCTAGTTTGCAGTGGATCAGGACTGCTTCTACAGAGAATTGATTCTGTATCTCAGAGTGCGGTCACAGCTGAGGTAGAAAGGCTTTTAAAAGAACAACAATCTCTCTGTCCCTTTTAAATGAGACAGTTGTTACTCTTATGTGTTCCCCACATTGTGCTATGCTACCATCTGTCATCAATCCAAGGAAATCACTCTGGCAACAGCAACTTTGTGAGTTAATCCCAGACAACCTTGATGTTACCCTCTTGAACCTCCAGAAATATAAGCCACGAAAAGTTCTTTTCTATATGAAATGTCCAGCCTTGGGCTTTTTGTTATGGCACATGGCACACAAAACAGCCTAAGATTAAAAAAAAAGTCAGCATCCTGGTGCATGAATTCACAATAGCCTATAATTTAGAGAAGCAGAACAGATAAGAAAATAAATTTTATCAAATGTAACTAAAGGAACACTGAACAACAGTGAAAGCAACATATTAGCAATAGTTCTTGAAAATTATTATATTACTCTCAATGGAGGTATAGGCTAGTGATATTTGTAGGAAAAGAACCATATGCTATTATTAACCTAAGCCAATTACACACAGTTCTACAGTGAAATTTCTGTAGCACCCTCTAACCTCTTCTCCATTCATTGGAGCATTTAATGACAGGTAGATTTTTGATTGATTCCTTTATTATTTGTAAAGCAAACATCATCTATTCATTCCCTGCTAGAACATGTCTGGCATTTTATTAAGAATTGAGGTAAAAATACAAACACAAGATAATATATACCTATTATTTGTTCCCAGTCTAGCAGACACCTGGAAGATGGAAAAGCAAATGCTAGAATGCTGCCGCCCTGAGATTATGAAAAGCAGGTCACAGAAAGGGCTTGATTATGAGGAGCTCCACGTCACCTCAGAATGTGTTCAGACATAGAATCGCTTATCCCTTGAGGCAGGACAGGAATGCTTTGCAAACAGTTTTCTCATTGTGAAGGAACATATTCAGTCCTTTCTATGTTATTGTTACTTATGTTTGCTCTTAAAGATTAAAAAAAGAAACAATGTCAAAATTCTATGCCACACTGGACACATGTCTTTTTCTCTTATTCTTAGGTTATCCATCTTTAAAATGGAGATGACAATAATTGTCCTGTTGCTTCTTAAAGATTATATGTGTAATGGGGCTCTACTGGGTCTGCTATCTGGATTGGGGTCGCCACTGGATATGGTGTTGCTATCAGCATTTTCAACAATTTTCTGATAGAAGGAAAAATTTTCATGAAGCTTTGCCTGTATTTCTCACTCAGAGTAGAGAGGAATAGGGAACACTCTTTTCAGGGTAGGCAGTGAAACACAGACATTCTCCACAATAGAAAAAAAAGATAATATAATTATGCAATATATATGTCCTAAGGTACTAGGATAGAGGTCACTAGAAGATAAATAAAATCAAACTATTGTCTATTATTTAAAAAAAAAGCAACAACTAAAAGTGGTCTTAAACATATACTCAAGATGTTGAATTTTCTCAAGTCTTGCTCTTCTAAAAGCAAAGGAGCAGAAAAAAAAAAAAACACCAAAGAAATATCATAACAATTTAACATTTGTGAGTCTTCTACTAGAAAAACAATAAAACTGCTTATGATAATCACTCTAGGTGATTATGCAATCTGAATAAGTAACTAAACAAAGTGGAAAGTATTTTAAAAAGGAAAATACAAATTTCTCTGGACTGGCCAGAGGCTTTCAGCAAGGAGAAGACATGAAACAGTTCTGTGCTCACCCACTGGTTCCCAAGCTTTTTGAGCTTGAGCTTGAACCCAAACCTGTCTCTTCTCGTGTGAAGAATGAATTGATACAATGTTAACTCATCTGCCAGGGACTACACTTGTTTGTGGAGATACACAGTTGCTTGATTCTGCAAATTCAATCCCTTTTGCAATATTTGATTTTATAAATTTAGGTAAGTGGCACAGTATTCTGAGGGATGCTCAGAAAATATAGGTTTTAATGTTTAAGAAAAGTCACTAAGCATATTATTTAAAGCTTAGTTATAGAAACTAAAGTAGTATTTTTTTCTAATTTGAGTGTCTTTATTGTAATCATAAGTCTAGAATACATACACACCATACACATTTTCTTTCTCCTCTGCTTTCTCCAATTTCTCTTCTCCTTCTGTACCTTATTCTTCTTTCTGAAATTCTGTGTAGCTCTGGCTGCTTGGAATTCCCATTGTAGACCAGGCTGGCCTTGAACTCACAGATCTGCCTGCCTCTGACTCTGAGTGCTGGGAGTAAAGGTATGCACCACTATTGCCTGGCTAATTAATTCTTTTTTGTTTTGTTATTGAAAACAGATATTTTTCTCATCTAATGTATCCTTATTATAGTTCCCTTTTCATCCCAATTCATTGACACCTTCCTTCCCATCCAGATCCACTCCATTTCTTTCTCTCACTAGAAAACAAACAGGCTTCTAAAGGATGCTAATACAATATGATAAGATAAAATGAGATCAATCAAAAACCAACACATTGGAGTATTATAAAACAAACAAATAAAAATCAGAAGGAAAAGAACTCAAGACAAGGTACAAGAAACAGATATATACACAGAGATCCATTCATTTTCACACTCAAAAATGCCATAAAAACAAAGCTAGAAGCCACATGAAAGAGGTAGAGGGAGGGGAGAAATGCAGAAGGGGTGGGGTTGGGGCAGTTAAGGAGGGAAAGAAAGAGAAAATAAACAAACAAATAAATCAATTTTGAAAATGAGTCTACTTTGACACTTTGAAGAGATAATGACATTTTTTAACTTTTTCATGTGTGACCCTATCAGGTCACTTGAGGACTAGCAATAATGTACAGCTCAGATGGTAGTAAGACACCACTTAGTATACTACCCGTGTGTGAACTGGTTGCTTTAGTCTGACTGTGATGTAGTTGCCTCCACCACCACCTAATTTCACACATAAGAACTAAATTTTAGGGAGTTAAGAAAGACATTCTGGAAAGACAAAAAGCTGCTGATCTGAGTCTGAGGATCATTAGCATCCCAACCCAACATGACTATTCCTGTTTTCAAGTGAAAATAAAAATGCTGTCCCATAAGCTCCTCCTATTCCACCTTCGGTTATTGCTTCAGGGATGCTTGTTTGGGCCTCTTTATATTGTATTTAAACAACTGAGCAGGAGAATTGTGTTTTATGCTGATATTGAGCTAGAAGAATTTAAAATGGAAACTGTTGACCTATGTCATAATACCAAGTAGAGTCTGAGAAAGAGAGAGAAGTTTCTAAACATGTTGCCAATGGAGAAGAGACATTAGTGGTCTTACCCTGAGTTGGATCCTCAATGTTACAAAACTGACCTGCCAGTCAAAAAATTCCAATTGGTGCATTAGTGGCATGGAGATTACCGGTACACTTACGCAAAGCTCATTCATCCGACTACTTTTGTTCCTAAGGAATTTACAGATAGAGTGTATGAACTTCAAGCTTCTATGATTCCCATTCGACAGGGACCAGGACATGTCAAGAAAAAAAAATAACTCTAAATTCAAAACTTTAAGCCCTGGGGATTTATTCAGAAACACTCTTGTAATGTTTTTCAAACCCTCCCTTGATCACTAGTGGCATTCTAATGGGGTAGGGGAGGGAGGTGAATGAGCAAAAAAAAAAAAAATCAGCTTTACTCAACACCTTCTAAAGCCACAGGTGCAAGCTGATTTTCAGAGCCAGCCCCCAGAGAGGAGCACAAGATATTGTATCACAACGGATGTCATTAGACATACAGACGGTAGCATAAAATGCCTAATTTATTCACAAAGTGACATTTTATTTAGTGCAAATAGGCAATTTGGGTATTTTCTGAGGCACTCTCAATAATAAAGGGGTATGACTAACACAGGTTGGAACACCTGACATTGTCTCCATGACACAAGTTGCTCTTCTTTGTCAGTGACAGAATCTAACAACAACAAGATATGTGAGGTTTAGCAACCTACCCTCAAGCACACCATCCTTCCTTAGTTTCAGAAGTCAGGATTAGTTATTTTTAGCATAGATATACATCATATCTCCAAAGTGAATTTTTTTTACAACAGGAGTTTGCATTTTTTTAGAACTGCATTAATTTACTCTTGCAGTCAAAAGTTAACTACTACAGTGAATGGTGAGCTTAGAAAACAAGGTGTCACCGTGCTGCTCTGACAATTTATAGCTGTTTATGGTAGCCAGCAATATGGCTTGATAGTGAGGTCATCCTTAACTACTAAGGATTATATGCATTCTACTGAGCCCTTAAACATTAAATAAGTGCTACATAATTCTGGGAGAAGAATTTCTCATTCATTTTGTCCTTTTACGACAAGGTTTGTTGCTGAATATACACAAAGCATGTTAGGAATCAAATGATATATTTTGACAAGTGGCTGTCAAGTGCACAGCTTAACCAAATGTAGCCAAGTCTCTTTGAAACTGTGACTGAAGTAAAATTGGTTTTCTCTGCCTTTTTCTTGCCAAGCACAGCTTAGTTTTAATATCTGGGATAGCCTTTCCAAAAGGCCTTGGAGATGGTGTGAGTTATGTAGCTAGCTTACTTTTTAATGCCCATGGTCCACAAGAGCCTCTGGTACTGAAGAAATGTATGATTTTATTTACTTGTTGGCCTGTTTGTTTGTTTGTTTATTCTTCTCTCATATATTATATTCTAATCTCACTTTACCCTCTCTCCTCTGCTTCTACTCCCCTCACTTCTTTTCTCCCCCATATCAACTCTGTTTTACTTCAGGAAAGAACAGGTACCAAGAATGGAATATCAATCAAACATGGCATAACTTGTATGTAATGCATTAGTTATAATAAGACTAGGTACATACCTTTATACCAAGCCTGGATGAGGCAACCCAGTGGTAAGAAAAAAGTGTCCAAAAAGCATTATCCAGTTGCTGGATGAAACCTCTATGGTGATGATTATGTTAGGAGATAGTTTATGAGATAGCAGACTATTATTGAATGGAGTGTATTTATTTATTTATTTATTTATTTATTTATTTATTTATTTATTTATTTGCCAGTTTTTGGTTCTATCTTAGGTCTCTGGGATATCCAGTTTTTGCTTTCTGGCCCTTCACACAGTATCAGGTTTGGGTTCCCTCTTGTGGCACAAGTCACATGTTGGACCAGTCACTGACTGGCCACCTATACAACTTCTACGCTACCTTAACCCCAGCACATCTTCCAGGCAGAATAAATTGTGGTTCTAAAGGTTTTGTGGCTGTATCCCAGTGCTACCACTGAAAGCCTTGCATGGCTCTAGAAGACTGTTGCTTCAGGCTCCACATACCCTATTACTGGAAGTCTTTACTAAGGTCACTCTTGTAGATTCTGGGACATTTCAATTTTACTGTGTCACCCCTGAAGTACTCCTGAATTCCAGTTGCCTCTCCCAGTACTCTCTCTCTCTTAGCCTCTTCTGGAACCTTTCTATTTTATTTAAATCAACCCAGTGATATAAATTCCTTCAAGAACTTGAAAAAAAATCTCTAATTGTAGATTTCAGATGCTGACAAGGCAAGGAATTTGAGGTAGGATGGATATTTTGGTGCCTTCCTTTTATTACATTTTGGATCAATGCCTGATGCTAAAACTAGACCTGAATGTTATCTAACTTGGAAATAAAACTAAAACCTTACCTCCCATGACTATGCAAACTACTCACATTGCATGCCTTCATGCTGTGAAAAATAACAATTCTTCAAAAAAAGACTTCAAATGGCTGCAAAATATATGCTTTATAATTAGGAAGCTGGGAAAGAAATCCACCAACCGTTTCATTATTGTGGCTGCTGGTGTGTTTTGTTACCACTGTGGTAGATGGCTTTAGGGTCCACACATGGCCAATCCATGTGAGTTTTCAGGACATATCATTTCCCCTAAATAGAACATGGTTGTTGCTGTCATGCAGGTTTTCTGAATACCACCTCAGAATATGGAATGAAACCATTCAAAAAATGTTTGAGGCATTTCTCTCCTAGACTCGTGAGCCGTTTAGTATAATAGAAGCATCTGTTAAAGGTGAAGGCCTACTTTGCAATGAAAAGGTAACCTACAAATGATGGCTTGCCAGGAGCTGTGTTCAGCATGCAGTCTGAGCAGGAGTGGTCCACCCAAGACAGTGTCTCTTGTCATCCCCTTTCTCCTGAGTCGGCAGGGACCAGAATGTGCAGAGATCCTCTATATACTAGTTATCAAAGAGCATGGATTTGTTGATGCTGCTTCCCGACAGTTCACAAGAAAAGATCTCTCAACAACAGGGACAGACAAAGCATATTTGAAGTTCTTTTTTTCCTAGAGGATTTCAGATCATTTACCAGCAATGTGAATCCATTCGAAGGTACTAAGAAGCCAACAATGGTCTTGGCTAGATTAACTGAGGAAAGCATTCAGAATAAAAATGAAAAAAAAAATATTGTAGCTCTTCTCTTCATCTGTGACTTAGCATTGGCTTTCTAGCTGTAACAAATAGCTAACCAGGAGATAGTCATTATAAAATTACACAATTCTTAGTGAATTTCTCATAATTTTCCAAGAGGAGTATGAAATGTTTGCTTTTCCTCTCTGTGAGAGCTGTTGCTCATATCTGCATGTTTCATGCTCTTTTATGTCATCCTGCATGAGGAACAGTTTCATCAGCCATTGGTGATGTGTTAGTGATTACAAGTGAAAAAAATTCCACTGTGGTTATCTTGAAACACTTGTACTTTATGCAAAAAAAAAAAAAGAAAGAAAGAAAGAAAGAAAAAGAAAAAGAAAAAAGAAAGGTATCATTTGAGGAATAACAGCAATTATAACACTTAATAGCCAAATGGATATAAAATGTGAACCTCTCCTAGAACACATTTACTTACTGGCTCTTGCCTCTTTCCACTAGTCTAGGAAGTCTGCTGAGAACGTACTAAGAATCCTCAGCAGTGAAACTCATTCCTCTGTGATATCGCTCAGTGCTGATGATCGACTATTATGTGGCAACTTTATTGGATAAAAACCTAATATTATTAGATATACTTTCAGTGTTTTTGTAATGATAATTAGGATTACAATTGAGGCCAATCTAAATGATATCCACTAACATCCTGCAGTAAGATATCTTAGCATACTTTAATGTTGTCTATACCATTAACTGCTAGTAGAGAGGGTATGTGTACCAGCCAGTACTCCCCAACAAGAGATTTCAATTTGTAACTGTAGTGAAACCA
The DNA here is from genome assembly GCA_030556225.1 of Cricetiscus sungorus. Classification (NCBI taxonomy): domain Eukaryota; kingdom Metazoa; phylum Chordata; class Mammalia; order Rodentia; family Cricetidae; genus Cricetiscus; species Cricetiscus sungorus. The sequence goes on from JANBXA010000069.1 coordinate 19,636,273, forward strand.
GTATTCCTTAAGGCCTCTTATTTCAGTGACTGCTGATAGAGTTAGCTGTTCTTGGGGGGGGGTGCTTATATTGGTCTGTGTGCAACCATGCATTCCCCGACCAAGTTATAAAACCATAATTCTTTGCATTAACATTGAGGGCTTAGAACCTCAGTAATATATCCATTGCTAAGACACCACACAATGGGAGTCTTATATGTGAGTCAAAAATGTTGAATAAAGATTAGCCCAGCTTTAAGCAGCATTACAAATATCTGATTCTCCATTTATTTTTCAATTGTTCATAGTTATTCCTTTATTCTGTTCTCTACATGAGACTTCTATTTGACCCTAGATTGCTCATTATTACCAGGAACACAACATAAAAGCCTACCTTCCTGGGTTTTAATATCCACCAGCAATACTCTGGAGTTTCATAGAAATAGATACAGGTATTGATTTCTCTCAGAAAGATCATAGGGAATTCATAACTCTTGGCCATTTTAATTAGCCATACAGCATATTTTTAGTGTAATAATCATATCCATATATTTTAAAAAATTATAACTATACTCTAAATAAAATAATCTGGAGAGTCTGGGTATAATGTTCTTCTCTTAAAACATATGCTCACAGAGTTTTATGCAGATGTTAGGCTGCAGACTCTTTTTTGGTCTCCATGGTATTGCAGTTAGATTTTTGTACATTTAAACCATGTCTACAATTGATTGAATGTTTCAAAGCAATACATTGTTATTATAAAGCTTTAGCAAAGCTGTGGTGATGTTTGTTTTACAATTGTACATTACTTGTCACTGTGGAAAATGGAACGGTACAACCACTGATCTCTAAGCAGACTGGAGAGGTTGTTTTCAAATATGTACCTGGGACAAAGAAAATTTCACACTGAAAATAGGTGCTATCTACTAATGCTGAAGACTGTTTTTTTTCCCAACTTCAGTTAGTCCTCAGTGTAGTAGGATGGCACTGTTTCCCATGAGCTGAACTTCAATAACAATTTCCATTAATAATAACATTTGAATGCAATCTGTAAAAAGTTTCCAGTTTAAATATCTAATTGACTTGTTACATAAAAGGAATAAAGACTACTTGGAACAACTATGACTTTAATATCTTTTCAATGAATACAGTCTCCATGTTCAACAAAGAAAAGGCCTTATTTAAGCTGAAAGTTTTAACTTTTAAATTTTTAAGATTTTTAGGCAGAGAGAAAATTTGTTTCCACCCCTCCGCCTCTGTCTTTTCCAAAGTGAAGGCATATTTAAAGTTTATCTTTTATTCATATAAACTGATATAGTTTAGACTAAAGTTCCCTTTTATAGCAAATACTGAAGCATCAGACAAGCATATTGTTTAAATACTAAAGAGAAAGTAACAATATGTGTGATGAGGTCTGTCTCGTGGAGTTGAAAGTAGTGAAAGGCCAGACATGCTCAAAATGATGAGGTGAGATTAATGAGAAGCCCAACATCAAGAGCATTAAACGTTTGCATGGCAAACGTTTAAACCATTGACTTCCTCTTATTGTGATTATGAATTTGGGAAGAGATTGATTATCTTCACAGAGCTTGCAGAGAATTAAACTTAAGACCACCCAAGAGGCTATCTGGCATGTAGCAATCATGAGACGGTTGAGACTTTTGTCATGAGGGCATGTGCCTGTACTGCCAACATCCAGGAGGTAGAGGCCAGAGGAATGTAAGCTACTGAATACCTTGGGCTGCAAACCTAAGTTACAGAACAGCTTAGGCTAAAAACCAGGTTTATCTTAATAAAATAACACCCACAAATAATTCAGATTTTGATGAAGTAGGAATATCAGACACTGTATAAAAGTGTTCTACAAATCTGATGTGTGAATCCCTAGTTTGACCATTTGATAAAGTATTATGGGCTTAAAATTTTATGTAATTCATGAAAACTTGTGTGTTCGCGCCTACCCTGACCAGCAAGGAAGTCACGACTCTGGGAAGGTCTTCTTCATGCAGTTTTAATCAGGATCCTTGAAACATGTTTCCTCTGACCCACGAGAGAGCGGGGACCCCTGCACAGGCTTAAATACCCTTGTGCTAACCAACTCCAGTGAGCTATGTGGATCCTGCAGATAGGCTACTCTAATGCAGAAGCAGAGGGGCTGAACAGACTTAACCAATTAAGGGCTTGTTTACGCCAGAGAGCCCTCACCAATGGGAAGGTGTAAGACGGAAGCCAGCGCCACTTTAAGGCATGGCACTTCGTGGCTCTCTACACTTGTGTGCATACATACAGAGTTTATATCAAATTTCCCCACTAGGACTGGCAATATTCCCATGCCCCAAGAGCCATAGATGAACAAAATCCCTAATGCCAGGCACAAGTAACCAGCTAATAAATTATTTAGTCAGGGAAATGCAAAATCCTGAAAATAGTATAGGCTACTTTTGCTTTTGCTTACTTCCCAGAGGTGGAAGGTAAGTCCCTACCCTGAAGACACCCTTTATTTTGGACACAGGACCCAGTAGACCTGAAATGGATCTGATCTGAAAGCCTCTTCCCTGAGGACTAACTTTCATGGCACCAAAAGGTGTAATGCAAGTTTCCAAGGAAGGGAAGCAAACAATAGTGCTACTATGACACATTTGATTATGAAAATGACCAATATAGCAAATTAAGCCTAAAGGTGCAGTTGTGCCATGCATACATTGGCAGTTTTCTAATTGGACTTAAGGCTTGCTCAACAGGAGGAAAATCATGCCTAACCAGTCAACTATGCAGAGCTACTGATGTCACTGATCTTAAAAGAAAACCCATAACAGCCACAGTACTAAACCAGAAAGTTTCCTACAAGCATTCTAAACAATTTATCCTTATCCCCACAGATATGTGGAGCTTTCACCTGTCAACAAACAAACCTTCCTTTACAACTAAGACAATTACAGAAAATGACAACTGATCAAAGTGGAAAAAAAAAAAATGATTGATTGCCTGGTACCCAGCTCAAAGTGATCCATATACATCACAGTTACATCCTACATGTAAGGCTTAGGATCAGTCATGGAGGAGGAGGTAGAAATATTGAAGAGCCAGGGCAATCAGATGTGTGATGTGAGTTTGTGTCTCCTAGAAATAGTAGGGAACTTATACCCATGAAGCCTCAACAATATAGTTTTTGAAACTAACTAAAAAACACAGATACAAATAAACATGCTAAAGTGGAAAGGAAAAGTCTTATGACCCCACACCTGAACAAAAAACTACAGATAATTAAGGAATGTTAAAAGAGAGGGAAACAGTTTTCCCCAGGGAACCTCCTAATTAGCTATGCAATGAGAAGTATTCAATCCTGAAACCATATGCATATAAGTAACATTATATGCAGCAAGCAGGTTATATGAATATATATCAAGTACATATATGTAAATTATTTTATAGAATATGATATATTATGTGTAATATTCATGTAAAATTCATATATATATATATATATATATATATACATTTATATAGAGAGCAAAATAAGAGAGAAGCTATGAATCTCAGAGGGGAAAAATGAATGAAAGGTTAAGTGGGAGCTGAAGGAAAGTAAAATTATTTAATAATGGTAGGAGTCTTGAGATTTTACATTTCTAACAAATATTAAGATGAAGTCCTGGTTGTTTATCTAAATCACCTAGAAGGAAGAAAATTTATGCACAATTCTCTCTAATTCTCACTAGAGAGTAAATGAGAAAAGATCCTTGGAAGAGGGACATTTTAAAGATGAGCTAGCAAGGAACCTGACTTTCCCACAATTAACCTGGACTTTGCAGGCTCAAACTCCTAGCTACAATTCACTGGAAGTCTGCTACAACATTGTCAAAGAAGGTATGACCACCCTGAAAGAAACAGACTGCTTACACAGGAGGCCGAGCAGGGGTGAATGTCACAAAGACATACATTCGTATGGAAATGCCCTGACCTGAGGGCAGGAACATGCTGGAGAGCATATGGGTTAGGACAAATGAAGAGTACTGAACTCTTATCATTATGAGAGTGTGCAGAGACACGTGGAGGGAATGTATGGTGTGTTACTAGACACAGATTGCAGAATCAGTACAGAGAAAAGACAGAGTAGTGATGGGGAGGGATTTCAACTCTCCAGACATCTGCCGGAAGTCTCATTTGGATAACAGCAGAATCTCTAACAGGTCTTTGACTTGCTTTGCTAACAGCTTCATATCCCAGAGGAGAAATTTTCCTGAGGGTGCTGCCATCCTCTACTCATTTTTGGCCAATCATAAAGAATTAGATGGCATTTTAACAGTGTTAAGTAATTTAGGAATAAGATATCATATCACTTCAGGGTTCAGGAGAGGGTGGGAGGGTGATGATAGTCTCACATATCATAATTTATGCAACTGCATTCCAAGTCACTTGGAAATGCTTGGCAAGATATCTTTGGAAGGGAAATTATGTCAGCTCTTAAACATTAACTTTAAGATGTACAGTGCCAGAGGATCTAAAGGAGAATCAGAAATGGAGGTATCTAGGAATCCTATGAACTATCTGGTGACATTTTGATGGTCCAAGATAGATATAATGTGTTCTAGTTTTAAAGAGCCAGTTCATCCCCCCATTATTCTATTACTAGGTCCTCATGTAGAGGATCAGAGGTTAGGGGCTAGGTGAGCTGTTGCTACTTATGGCCAAGATAAACAAATTTATTTTGTTGTTATTGAATCCTTTTGAGACAGAATTTAATGTTACCTTAGGAGGTCTTGAATTTTATAGTGGAGTAATTTGAGTTCCTTTGAACCCCTTGCTTCTGCCTATTATGCGTTAGGATCACATGCACCTATTGCTGATCCTATCTTTGATCAGCATGTCATTCATTCTCTCTTTCACAGGGCATGATATGTGCTGTTTTTTTGTTTGTTTGTTTGTTTGTTTATTACCCAGGGAATATGACAGCTTGTTGAATTAATTACAAATCATATTGTGGTTTTAATTTAATCACAACACTGTGGTTCTTATATGCACCCCTTCATTATCTAAGAATGATTAGGCATATATACCTTCTTGTTTTGTTTCCAATGTGTTTCTAGCATCTGATCAATGACTGCTATATGTTAAACACTCAGTACATGTTAGTTATAGAAATAGAAATGACTCTATTCTTCATCCTTACATCCATGGGTTCTGAGAAATCTATTTTCTTGGGTCTTAAACATGCCTGTTGTACATGACACATTCTTATTTTTATTTGTTCAATGCTTACCTCAATCCTTCACTTTCTTTCCAACTCCATGCTTTAATTCTAATTATTTCTTCGGATGGAAATGAAGATGACTGATGACTTCTTTCTGAATCTCTTCCTTCATCAAACATATAGCTATGTATAATATAATAAGGTACAATTGTAACTTAAATATAAACAAATTGAAAACCAAGGAGATGGCTCAGATGGTAAAACTCTTCTCTGTAAGCATGAGGACCTACGTCTGGATATTGGAATGTACATGAAGCCAGGCAAAACAATGGGTGCCTATAATCCCTGTGCCATGGGGCCAAGACAGGCAGATCTCTGAAGTTAATTGCTGAACCATTTTATCCTAATCAGTGAGCTTCAGGCTTAGTTAGAGACAATGTCTCATAAAGTGAAGATGGGGGTTGATACCTTACATTAATGTCTGGCCACTCTGTGAGCAGCATGTGCACAAACACGTGTACACACTCAAACTCACAAATACATACACATACTAATACAACCATCACGTACCAAGAAAATATAATAAAAAGTTTGAGAACCAGACATGAAACAAAATGTGTACAAAGAGCTAAGTAGGACTCAGCTTTTAGATTCAGAACTAAAAGAAAGGGTGGCCATTATGCATCAAACGAGACACTGCTGCTAAAGTTGCCCTGTTATTCATGGGGCACCAAAACTCATTTTCTAAAAACTATACCCTCTCTCTGCCTAAGATATAAGTGAGTGATGGCAGAAGCTAAGTTAAAAGCCTAAAGCCTAACAGTGGACACAGTCTCTGGGATAAACCTGGTGCAGACTGCCCTTGGGTCTTGGGACAAGATATGGACACCACGATACAGAAATTCCAAGCCATGGCGATAGGACTAGGAGGGTCAGCTAATAGGATGAATGTTATAGGGTTGAAGAAAAGTTGCTAAAGAAGATGAAATTTAGAACCCCAATTCTAAAACATCAGAAAATATAAAACCAGCAACCAGGTGAGCAATTTACTCCAGTAGGAGTGGAAACATAGCATTCTCACACAAAACAGAAATGACTTTAAACTGAATGTGATTAGCACATTTTGAAGATAAATGATGAAATTGTGTTCAAAACATAGAATAGAAATCATTCTAAAAATCATGCAAAGAGGAAATAAAAACAGGTGGAAATTTTAAAAAGAACCAATTAGTATTGCCAAAATGAAAAAAATAGTCAATTATTTAAAAACAGAAACAAAACATCCATCTAATGGGGGAGTAGAAACAATAAACAGGTAATTATCTAATGACGTGGTGAATGTAGCTATGGAGATTAGCAGATGGCAGGCTGAATGCCTTCACACACATGGCTGTGAAGTGGTCCAGGCTTGGAGAAAAACAAAATCTGAGAAGGTAGCTGGAATTGCATGGAGTTTTGAAAGAAACAGAAGTTAATAGAAAATGAGAGAATTAGTGCCAAAGATACAGAAAAAAGAAAATAAAAAAAGGAGGTGTGTGCAGGGCATAGTCATTGGAACAATGATGAGTACAAGCAGGGTGGATATGGGTGGGACTGTGGACAAGCCAAACTGTGAGGGACCTGTGGTGCTATGCTTGTCTGGATGCCTAAATTGAAAGTGAGATGTCCAGCTTTATTTTTGAGATGGCTCACTTTTAATGTATCTGTAAAGAATATAAGTAGATCTAACAAGATTGGGGCCAGGAAAAAAGAGTCAGGAAACTGTTCAGCAGTCTGTTTGAAAAGCAATGGTATGAGGAACCCTTTCCTTATTCATCTTTTCATCCCAAACTGACACCCTAGAACCTTGAATTGCATCTAAAGAAGGAAATTCATTCATCTTGGAAATCAAACCATTCCTAAAAACTGACAATGAAGAAACTATTCAGACTTTCAAAGTCGAAAGCAGTGTGTTTACAGACAGATCAACTGGAATCCCTATCAGTTAGTATAAAGACAGTGCTTTGTAGCAAGTGAGCTGGGTGACATCTTTCTCTAAATGATTCATTTTAATCTCATAGTCCTGGAGAATACCTAGCCATTGACAGAAGACTTGAGTCTTACTTGTCATGCAGGATCCCATCTGGGTCCAGAACTTCTGTGCAACTGGACAAATGATATGCCAAAGGATCAGAGAGGAGTTCCAGCCTCACAATAGCACCATAGTGAGGGCATCAGTGGGACAAAAACATGATCCATTTAGATAGAGGAGCGAAAAATAACAGAAAGATAAATATATATAGTTATAAAACCTAGACAGTTCATGTCCCTGCCTATGAACTGCATGAGGCTCCTTCATGCTCCTAACATAAAGTATTAGTAATAATAATTTCACTCTGCATATGCTTAATGTCTATCAATATGGCTATAACTCTTAAATTCCCTTAAGCTACTTTCCATTAGAAGCAATAAATTGAATATATATATATATATACATATGTATATATATTCAAACAAATTAAATACTGCTAATAGCTTTTCTAATTTGTAAACACTTGAATAAACATGAGTTTTATCAAATACTTAATCTGAAATGCCAACTTAAAATGTGAAGTAATGAACAATAAATATGATTCCACCTCAGGATGGCATTCCATCTGGGTGCCTTCTACAGGTGCAAAGGTATGTTACCCCATAAACCACCTTGCATGGGAAATTAGTCTGCCCTCAGGGATTGAGATTAATGGAATTGATCAACAATGGTAAGCTTTCTGTATAAACCATTTAATAAGAAGGGATTCATGAATTTTCAACAAGAAAGTCATCTTTAAACCAACAAAAGTGAATACTAGGTGTTATGTATTTGTGTTCTTATTCTTTCCATCAGAATGAAAACCAAATGTTTTCATGCAGTACAAGCAGTAGACGTATCCATGTATAAGACCATAAGTACAGCACTTTAAATTTTGGTTTTCATGTTAACCATGCTTGTAATCTGCAATCTGAGATTATTCTGCAATTACTGACTTCCAGATCTGATTTTCAAGTCCTGGGTATTAAGCCTATGGCTTTATTGCAACTAAGCCAGTGCTTCATGTGTAAGCCCACAGTTTGTAGTTTACTTTTAAAGACAAGCTCTCAGAAAGTTGCCAGGGTGTACCTGAATTTCCAATCTTCCTGCCCTTATTTTCAGAGTAGCTGGGGTTACAGGCTCTGTACCACCATACCCAGCTTCCTTCATAACTGAGAGGGAAAATATATGTGATCCATCGAAGCTAAGTATGGCATTTGACAAATTAACGCTTAACTTATTCTTCCTGCACACATGTTAGACATTCAAATGCACCCCAATAAACATTGTGCAAATGAGTATCTATGAGATGTAAGTGTTGCTCTAAAAGGAGAACAGGAACAACATCTGTTGTGTAACATTTGTTTGGTTAGGTGGAGGTAAAAGTAAGACAAACTACCAATAACATCTATGGAACTGTTCAACTATAATACACATTTCATGAAGAAGTCTCTAAAGTACATTAGTCAAGAGCTCATACATATGCAAGGAAGTGTGTTTGTGTGTGTGTGTGTGTATGTGTGTGTGTGTGTGTGTGTGTGTGTGTGTGTGTGTGTTCTGCATAATGGACCAAGAAAGACTTACTCTAAACCTACCCTGTTACAGACTGTGACACTGAGGTAGAAACAGAGGAGTAAGATACTGAAAGTTACAGTGATTCATGACAGAGGTGGACAGGGCATCATGTCTATGTCCCTACTTCTGAGTCCTTGATTATACTTTCTACAACACTGTGTGAGCTACAGTGTGCTAATGCTCCTGAAAACACCCTATCTTGCACCTCAGGCACCTCTATTGCTAGGGAAGTGATTTGACAGTTATTCTTCTTCCTGTTAGTGGTTCTTCATGGCCTAATCTTCCCAACTACTGAGGAGAATGTCATACGGGAGAGAATCCAAAGTCTCAGTGAATTGAGGCAGATTACATCTATTGCTGTCCCTTTATCTCATGGCTGGCTTCTCTATTATAGAAGGAAATTAAGTTGGTCTGGCATGATTCACTCTCCACAAAACTCTGTTTGCTACTCAGAACTCTTCCTTTCTTGGTGATTGCAGTACGATTTTAAAAAAAATATGTATTTTTTTTACTATCTTCTTGGTAGTCACCACTAAGCTGAGCAGCCTTCAATTAGTGGATACTTGGCTTTGTGAACACCTACCTTGTTAAAATAGGCTCTAGATGTACTATTATTTTTAGACCCTTCCTATGATATTTATGATATTTTAAAAATGTATATAAATTAGTTCTGGAAAACTAAATGCATATCTTGAAGCAAAGAAAAATATTACTAGACACTACTATGTCAGATTTTGTTAAGTATCTTTCACAACTATTTTTTCTCTCTCCTTTTTGTACTTCTATAGGGAGCACTCTTGACTCTATGTTGTAAATGAACTGCTTCTTATAGACATAGGTAAAAAATAAAAACAAGCTAAAATCTCTGAAGCACTTGTTTGCCTTCTTCCTCACTTGCTGATCATCAGCCGACTTAACAGCTAAAGTATTTCTTGATTTTGTTTTATATCATTACCTCTTATTCTTCATTGCTCTTTAGTTCTTATGTGTTCTGATTGATTTGTCTGATTTTGGTTATTTCTTGCTGTTTTTAGGCAGGGTCTTTGCATTTATCTCAGACTGGCATAGATCTCCTTATCCTCCTGCCTCAGCCTCCTGTATTATGACTGAAGGAGCACCACAACTGCCATGCTTGGATTACACAAAATAAAAACCTTACTTCTATTTAATAAAGGAGAGCATCACCACACTATTCTTCCCCCTTGTGCAATTACCGTGTTAAGATTCTTGCCATGTTATCTTGCAGTTTCCGGGACAGAAGCAAATGACATTCATTCATCATTTTATATTTCTTTATGCAATAATTGGTACTGAACACTTACTGGAAAATATGGGTAAGTTTTAAGTTAAAAGGTTTTTATATGACAATTCCTTTGGAGATATAAACAAATACCTATCTTTCAGAGATAGACAACCAATGATATATCAAAGAAACAGATCCAGCCAAATTCAGCTTGTTGAACCAATGAGTTATGGAGTATGGATGAGGGATTACTTACTAAAGCACCAGTGACTAAGACTACTACCTCACTGAAAATCCTAACTCATCATGGATAATGATTTACAGACATTCTATCACTGGAGTTCCCTGAGCATCTTGCAGGCAGTGCCATTAAATGATTTCCCCTGCATATGTAATTTTCAGCAGGGGCACTCATGAGCCTTCTAAGTTTTGTAAGCTCGCTGTGTCTTATAATTCTTTTGTTAATATATGAGTTCACAGAAAATTTATGTACATGACTTCAAATAAGACATTTTAACCTTGGATTTCACATCCTGCTTGTAATCGACAATTTAAGATTCTTCTGGAGTTACTGCTTTTCAGATATGTTTTTCAAATACTGAGCATTAAGCCCACAGTTTTACCTAAGTATGTGCTCTATCCCTAAGCTATACCTGCATCCCACATGCTGTCCTTTCTCATTCTTCCCTCTGGGGAGGAATGTTTCAGAAGAAAGGAAATCAATTTACTAGGAAACGGGCACGGCTGCTGCTCTCATAGAACTCACTTTCTATGGGTGATTCCGGTAAATGCACATAAGTAAACATGGTTCTACCCAGTTATAATCTTATGAAATTAGCAAGGTAGAATAATATGCTAAGAGTGATATTGAATGAGAGAAACACACGCACATACATTCACATGCACATACACACACACACACACACACACACACACACACACACACACACACACAGAGTGGAGCGGAGGTAGTCATGTCTGAGTATCTTCACTGGGTTTGCTAGCATCTTCAGGTCAGTTGCTTCTCAGGAATGTACATGCGGAAGACTTTGTGAGTCACACAGGCCCTACTTGTTTATATATCCCTTCTCAAAGCAAGCAAAAAAGCCAGTTTGGAGAGTTTGCTACATTCTTCCACTTTTTCTCTTCTTTCTTATAAACTGAAATATAAGCTAAAGATTTATCTTCAAGTAGAAGGACTCTGGATGAGTTGGATTAGGTAGCTTACGGTTTTAAACTTCTTTGATCTTAGAGGTGACTGTGTTTCTAAAACAGCACTGCTGATAGTGTTGGGTAAGTTCCTTGGTTGGTCTAGAGAACAAATGTACTTAACTACCTTTCCCTTTAAGAGCCGTATATGCTATATACAGCCATGTTTGTCTGAAGCTTTATACAATTGTTGTGAATATTCCATTATTTTGATACTATAAAACTTTACCCAACACAGTACAGTAATGCCTCAACCTATTCAAATTAGGGATTGGTCTAATTGGAGCAATAAGGAATGAAGAAATGAAAGACACATATACAAAAAAAAATGGGGTTTGGAGGACCTTTTTTAATGTTTTAAAATTAATTTTCATTTAAATTTAAAGCAATCTTATTTTATATATCAATCCCAGTTTCCTCTTCCTCTCACTCTCCCATTTCCCCCACCAACCACACATCCCCCACCCATTCACTCCTCAGGGAAGGCAAGACCTCATATGGGGATCATCAAAGTCTGTCACATCATTTGGGTCAGAACCTACTCCCTCTCCAGTGTATCTAGGCTGAGAGAATATCCCTCTATGTGTAATGGGCTTCCAAAGCCCCCCCTTCCTTTTTTTTAATTTTTTTTTGAATTTTTAAAAATTTTTTTTCTTCGTAGTATTTTTTTATCTTACAAATAAATCCAAGTTCCCTCTACCTCCCATCCTCCCATGACCCCCCCACAGACCCTCCCATTCCCGATCCAGCGAGGGTGAGGCCTTTAATGAGGGATCATCAAAATTAGTCAAATCATTTGGGGTAGGGTCTTCCCCTTGTCTCTAGGCTAAGGGATTATTCCTACATGGAGAATGGGCTCCTGAAGTCTGTCTCTGCACTAGGGATCCACCCTGGTGCTATGGTCAGAGATACCTTAGACTTCCCGGGCCTCCTAACTGAGACCCATGTTCAGGTGGTCTGAGTTGGTCTAATGTAGGTTTCCAAGCTATCAGTCTGGGACCCATGAGTTCCCCCTTGTTCAGGTCAGCTGTTTCTGTGGGTTTCTCCAGCTGGTCTTAACCCCTTTGCTTATCACTTCTACCTCTCTACAACCGGATTTCAGGATTTGGCTCAGTATTTAGCTGTGATGTCTGCATCTGATTAAATCAGCTACTGAATGAAAGCTGTAGGATGGCATATAAAGTAGTCATCAATCTCATTATCAGAGAAGGACATTTAAGGTAGCCTCTCCACTACTGCTTAGATTGTTAATTGGGATCATCTTTGTAGATTTCTGGGCATTTCCCTAGTGCGAAAATTCTCTTTAAATCTATAATGGCCCCCTCTATTGTGGTATCTCTATTTTTGTTCTTTTCTATTCTTTTCCCAACTCATTTTTACTGCTTCATCAGGTTCTCAACTCCCCTCCTCTTATCCTCTTCTCTTTCTCCTAACTTCTCTCCCACTCCCCAACTCCCTGCATGCTCCCAATTTGCTCAGGCGATATTGCCCCTTTCCCCTTCTGCGAGGGACCATGCATGCATCTCCTAGGGTCCTTCTTGTATCCTAGTTTCTCTGGCAGTGTGAATTATAGGCTGGTGATCCTTTTCTCTATATCTAAAATCCATATATGAGTGAGTAGATACCATGTTCATCTTCTTGTGGCTGGGTTACATCACTCACGATGGTTTCTTTTAGTTCCATCCATTTGCCTGAGAATTTCAAGATTCCATTGTTTTTTTTTTCTGCTGAGTAGTACTCCATTGTGTAAATATACCACATTTTCTTTATTCATTCTTGAGTTGAGGAGCATCTAGGTCACTTCCAGGTTCTTGCTATTACAAATAATGCTTCTATGAACATAGTTGAGCATGTCTTTGTTGCATGAATGTGGATCATTTGGGTATAAGCCTAAGTGTGGGATTGCCAGGTCCTGTGGTAGATGGATTTCAATTTTCCTGAGGAACTGCCATACTAAATCCAAAATGGCTGTACAAGTTTGCACTTCCACCAGCAGTGGAGGAGTGTTCCCCTTTCTCCATATCCTCTCCAGCATAAGCTCTCATTGGTGTTTCTGATTTTAGCCTTTCTGAATAAAATCTTGAAACTCACAGTCAAATGGATAAAACTTGAATAAACCATCCTGAGTGAGGTAACCCAGTCACAAAAACAGGAACACTCATATATGGATTTTAGACATAGAGCAAAAGATCACCATCCTACAATTCACACCACCAGACAAGCTAGGATACAAGGAGGAACCTAAGAGATTCATACAAGTTTCCTCACAGAAGGGGAAAAATATCTCCTGAGCATAATGGGAGTGGGGGTGGCAGTGAGTGGAGAGCAAGTTAGGAGAAAGAGAAGGGCAGGAGAGGAGAACATGTGGGACTAAGAAGATTGAGTCTGGGAGTGAATAGGTGAGTGCGAGAAAAGAGATACCATAATAGAGGGAGCCATTTGAGGTTTGAAGAGAAAAATGACACTAGAGAAATGTTCAGAGACCTACAACTAGCAATCTGAGCAATAGTGGATAGGCTGCCTTAAATGCCTTTCCCTGATAATGAGATTGATAATTAACTCATATGCCCTCCTAGAGCCATCATCTAGTAGCCGATGGAAACAGAAGCACATATCCACAGCTAAACACTGAACTGAACTGGAATCTAGTTGCAGATAGGGAGGAGAGATAAGCAAAGGGTTCAAGAACAGACTACTGGGGTTAAGGGGAAGCCAATGGAACCCAGAGTAATAGCTTGGAAACTAACATTATATCAACTTAGCCCCCCTGAACATGGGTCTCAATTAAAAGCCTAGGCAGTCTATGGGACTTCTGACAGTGGAACCAGGTACACGAAAGGACTTAGGGAGCACATTCCCCATGGGGGGACACTCCCTTAACCTACAGACAGGAGGGAGGGCCTAGGCCCTACTCCAAATGACTTGACAGACTGTAATGATCCCACCTGGAAGGCCTCACTCTCCCTGTGGAGTTGGTGGGGAATGGCATGGGAGGGGGTGTTAGGGGTCATGGAAGGATGGGAAGGAGTGGGAACTTGGATAGGCATGTAAAATAAGAAAAAATAATAATAACTAATAAGAATAAATAAAGTAGGATGGTGTACTGGAAAGAAAGAAAGAAAGAAAGAAAGAAAGAAAGAAAGAAAGAAAGAAAGAAAGGAAGAACATATCAAGAGCAGCCCCAAAATTATAGCATTTATTTATTACATCTGAATCAAGATTTATATCCTCATACAGCTGAATGAGGAGGTAAGTTTAGCTAATATCTGTTGAGAGTATCTTTAGGGGAGCAGTCTTAGGCTGCAAACATCTAGAAGAAGCAAGCTGTGGCTTTTTCTGCACCCACTGTTTACATACACACAGGCAGAACTTTGGCATTTCCCTGAGTTTAACCTGGTAAATGCTTAGCCCTTCCCATAGGTCTTAGGCACTGGGGTCCTTGTCATGGCCATGTTTATGTCAAGAACATATATTTACTCAGGACTTCATTAACTTTTGTAATCCACCACCTCCAAAAGTTTCCACTATTCTTTCTTCATTTATTTTTCTACCCTCCTGGCAAAAAATTAAATATTTACAAAAATTCTAACCATAGACAAAGCAATATATTACTGATTTCTGGAATGTATTCATCCTGCATAACAAACTTCAAACCCCTTATAAGGAAACACTTTCATATCCCTGTAGGCCCTGACAAGCAACACTAGCTCTAAAACTCTATTTTATAGGCTTGCATAGGTGTAAACATTTAGCTTGGCCCTTCTGTGACTAGTTTATTTCACCTAGGACAATGAATACCTGCTTTAACCATGCTTGTCACATAAAGCCTTCCCTTTGCCTTTAGCCTAATATTCAATTCTGTGACCTTTCCAAGCCTTCTGCATCTACTCAAATATCAGTTAGACATTGCAGATGTTTTTGTTTGGTTGCTTATAAATCTTGACTATTGTGATGGATAAGGATGCAATTTACATGAAAGTTAGCTACCTCAATGAAATCTGGATTTTTTTCAGTAATGTACGCAGAAGATTTTTGGGTTGCATGTTTGTGGTGGTTGTATATGTAATTTTTGGTAGAAAAAATAAATTGCTGTTTTTGCATGGTGCCTGCACCACTTAACATTACTCAGCAGTGGTTTTTATGCCCTTTATTTTTTCATATCTCCCCATATCTTAGCTTCATTTTTATTAATAGTGGCTACCCTTACAGGTGTGATGTGAGTTCCATTGCATAGTTAATTCCTTTGTATGACTGACTAACATGGCATCCAGACAGACTATCATTGTCATAGAAGAGGAACCTCAAACAAGCTTAAACAGAGACAATAACAAAATGTGATAAAGTCATTCTTAAATTTTGTAAGCACAGACAAAAACAGTTACTCTGTCATTGAAGGAGTTTCAAACCTGCCTTGTCTTGCCCAAGTGAACAATCCTTGCTTCCATCTGAAATACAAATCTGGTCAGATTTACCATGCTAGACAAGAACAAGTTATTTAGAATTTAATCTGTTTTCTGACAGCATCCAGTTACAGAAAATCCATACAACTTACAACCTCTCCAGATCATCCAGCCTGAACCAGCTTCTCTGATTGGTTCTCTCTGAATCCCTATTATTAGGACAAACCAGTGTCCCATTCAGTTGGAGGAGAGGTATGCTTAACCTTGTGATAGGTTGCCTTGCCACATGTTTCTCTCTGGTGGTCTTTGCCAGTAGCATCCTGGCCTCAAGCTCACTGAACACTAATAACATTCAAACTCTAGTTGTAACAAGTAAAATCCATTTCCACAGACTACTAAGAGACCTACCTACACAGTGGTATGTGCGTGATTCCTGTTTGAGAACCAGTGTGGTCACTGGGCCAAGATTTTAAATCTTAGGTCCACCCTATTGTCAACAGATTGATTAAATGATAAATGTTGTCAGTCATTGAAAACTCTGAACAGAAGGAAACTTCCGTTCTGAAGCTTACTATAAATTTTCTTTGTTTATTTTATTTCCCTTTTTAAAACAATCTCAAATTTACTGTGAAATTACCATTTCAGTCATTTATGTTATTTGAATCCTTTGTGCAGCACTGTAAGAAATTTTATTATAGCTTTTAGTAAATACCTACTACTTGTAAAAGAGAACAGCCAACATGTAGTTTTTTGTTGTTATTGTTGCTGCTGGTTTTTTGTTTTTTGTTTTTTTTTTTTTTGTTAATAAAATCTGTTTTGCATGGACTTCAAGCCCTCCAGGCATCCTGTTATCTGTTGTTGTTTTCTTATTTACACTCACCAGAGAATCGCAAAATCCAGGGATGTTTCCAGAGACTGCTGTGAGAAGTTAGTCTTGTGTTTATTAATTTTTTGTGCATATGCCCATAGGCCTTGGGGCAAAGAGTTCATTTAAACAAATATAAATGATACATAACTCTTCTCTATGATTAGTCCCACGGAACAGCAGGATCATTCTGTGATCCCACCTGCATGCTGCTAGAAAAGTATGAAATTGTACTTACTGTCAAGAATACTTATGCTATTTTACCACAATGGGATGGAATAAATCATATTTATTCACTTGGACAGTGATTCTAATCACCTTCCATCTCTCTTGCATTCTGCTATTTGTTGTATCACTAAGATTTTTTTTGCGATAAGCAAAGAAATCCACGCTAAAAAGATCTAAGTTCTTATTGGCAAAATAAAACTATAAAGCAAAATTTAAAAAAAAGAAATTAAATATAGATAGGGCCAGGAGCTTGAGATGATCTTTGTGACAGACTCTATGCCAGTGTCATCCAGGGTCATCCAGGGTCTTCAAGGAACAGGATGGATTCAAGCCTCCTTGGTATGGAAAAGGAACAACTGGCCTTTGAGAGGACATATGACACTCTTTGAACAGTGAAGGAATAGACAGCTTGTTCAAAGTCTTTGTGAGACTGCATTCAAAAAAAGACATTTAATTACTATGTTTTGAAGAAAAATATTTTTCCAGTGATGTGCACATCCTATGCTCTGGGGTCATCACATATACTTGGGGAAAAATTCTGGTCATTAAATATTAGGTATTTAAAATTCTTTGATAAAAATATATAGTTTACATTGGGATTAATAACCACTTGACAAAACAGAGAGGGACAGAATATTTAATTTAGAGACATTGTACACCATATTTTCTGGAAAATATTAAATTTCTACATTGGAAAGAAAAAAGTTTCTTCAGTGTTATGTATGTCATATGCCCTGGTGTATTTGAATGTACTGAAGTATATGGCTAGGAGGAATGAAATGTGTAAATCAACTAATATGAAATAAAGATATAATCTCTGAATCGACTTATAAGAAACCAGAAGACTCTCTCTTATGTGGCTGAGCTTCATTTAGTCAGATGATGACCTAAACAGAAGAGAACACCAACTCTCCCTTGTATAGACTTAATCATTTTGGCCATATGGATGCCAAATTTTCTATAATAAGTCTACCCATCCATCTACTCATCCATCTACCCCCCTCACATACTTACATACATTCATACATTCAAATGAGGATCTTAGTTATTCTTTTGATAATCTCTATAATATACTGTGTAAGAAAAAGGGATAGTTTATGACCTTTGAAATTTTTATCCTAATTATTCATAACCAGCTAATGAAAAATAGAAGCAGTCACCACGGCTCCACAAATGTTATACAAGTACAAATCCATCATTATAAAAAAATTACAAAATAAAGGAAAAAGGGGAGTCTAGAAATTATTCCTTATCTTGTCTAATATAACCTTCTTCCTTCCTTATTTTCCCTTTCATCTCCTCTATTCTTTCTCTACACACACAGTCATGCCTTGTACATGAAATTTTGGTCAATATTGGATCACAGGTATGATAAAGTCATATATATATATATATATATGTATATATACATATATATATATGTATATATACATATATATCACACTTCATTGAAATGAGCCCAGTCCTTACAATGCCTGCTGATGCCTATATACCACTTAGCTATTTTTCAGTATTTAAGTCATTTCTGATTTTAATGTAGTCATAAGATCAATATAGGCATCCTAATATGTGCTGGTATAAAAGGAAAGTAGTCCTGGGTAAAGATAATGTTGATCCAAAATGTTAGTGTGCGTGTGTGTGTGTGTGTGTGTGTGTGTGTGTGTGTGTGTGTGCGTGTTTGTGTGTAGCCATTAACTTGTCTTTATTAAGTGTTTGGTAAGTTGGCAAGTTGTCACTCACAAAAACCAAGTTTTGAAGACAAAAGTCACAAATGGGTTATGGTTTCCATGGTGGCTGCTGGTTATATGGGAAAAACTAAAATTGAAATTGAAGAAATTTAAGACTAGTTCTACTGGTACCAGACATTGGGTAGATAACACAATTGCCAGACATTTAAAAGGCTAACAGATTGATATCTTTTTGTTCAGGACTAATATCCTTGGTGTCTCATGCTTTTAAACCAACCAGTTTTGAATCACTATCCTTAGTTGACACTGCTCCTATTTCCCCTGTGCCGTGAATCACATATACATCATGAACTTGAAAAAAATAATGCAAACTCACCTCTTAAAAGGAGAGGCATTTAAAATCAAATCATTAATTTGGGGAACTATTTGCTAGTGATTAGATTTTAAGTATTTAAAATACTTCAATAAAAATACAGCATTAGAATCAGTAAACATCATTTAATCCAAGAATATATACTTATGTGTGCATATGTATAAGTGAATTCATATTTATTGATATATATATATGTGTGTGTGTGTGTGTTTGTGCATTTGTCTATTATTACATGGAGGGGTGAGATTTTTTTCTTTCAGTTCTCTATATAACAGAAAATTTCAAAGACATGTAATCTATATTATCTATTTTTCACATGAATAAATTTGCCAATCCCCAGTAAGTGCCAAATGGAAATTTATTATAATTTAAAATTGGCTCTATAATGGGCTCAGTTACAAAACATATGATTTAATATTCTTCATTATGGTATTGTTTATGTTCTGTTGGAAATTTCCTTTATTACTATTTAACCACATTAAATTTCCCAACAGAGTGTGATTATCCATTAATGCTTTAAAGACATGTATCACCCTACACTGGCTAAAGATCTGAATGTCATCTTTGACAGAGACCAAATGATATTTGAGAAAGGGAGGGCATTATCTGCCCTATGTGGTGACTTGAGTGAAAAAGCACCTAGGGACAGTGGTAAAGGTGGCAGGATCTAGAAAATTTTGGGCTTAACAACAACAACAAAAAAACATGTTACACTTTGAGGCAAAAGATAAAATTATTCTTAAGAATTTCTTGTTCACAACCGATGTGTAGATGATAAACCTCCATACTTAGATTATTTGTCTCCATTATAAGCATCACTAGCCTTCACTAAAGCAGGGCCTCTAGTCAATTCTTATTAAACTTTGTTCTCATTTCTGAAGAATCAGTTTCAGGTACAGAGGGCAGTGAAGTCCTGAAGATTCATGTTGAATTGTTAAAGAGACACAATAAAAAGTCATTACTGAAGTTGAAGTGGGAATTTATTTAGGTGTTTTTTGAGATATTTTCTTTGGCATAGCTTTAAAAAATAAGACCAAAAGAAATCACTCCTTTCAAATCATTCATTTATGGAACTAAACATTCAATAATTCTCTTCAAGTGGAATACATTCCCTTGGCTTTATCCATTTTACTTCATTATTTTTCAGCATAATTCAACCAGCATTTTTTATAAGACTAGAAGCTAGGTCAGAAATCTAAGCCCTTGAGGATCATGCCAATAAATCATTACAGACTTCCTCTTCATGCCCCGGTTATCCATGAGGAACAAAGACCATTTACACAGACATCACAGTTCAGACATTCACTCAACATGTATCTGCTGGATTTCTGCACGGTGTGGTGTAGAGCGCTTGGGAGACAATAAATGGACAATATTTTCCATCTGAGAGAATGCAGACAGACCCTCTAGTAAGGCTGCCTTCTTCACCAAGCTAGGTTATCAGCATTTATCTTTTTTCTTGGCTCATGTCCCTTTGGAGTCATGTCTTCCAACTCCTGCCCAAAATTCAAGCTTTAAATTTGTCTTAACCTTTGGCGCCTCTGTTTCCCTTGTGTAGAATATTAACAGCCAGTCTGTCCTTACTTATCTCCTTGAATAATTGCTGTCATCCTTTTATTTTTTCTTATGCAACTTTTTTTACTCCAAGTCTAGAAGTTTATTTTATTATTTTCTTTTTGTAAATTATAATTATTTAAACATTAATGTGACAAATATTTCCTAATATTTTCCTCTCTGTCCATAATTTTCATCAAAGATGGGCTAGGCTTTTTTTGTAGGCGACTGTTTCATTGTTGCAACCAAGTATATTCCAGGGGAAGTGATAAGAGTACTTACAGAGTAGTTGATAAACTTAAAATATAAGCAATCACAATAAATGTACAACATGACTAGAAGCTAAGACATAAAACATTACTGAAGATAAAAACAGAAAACATAAGTTTCTAGTTGGGTGACATAGGGTTGATGAATCTATAAATAATAATAGCTTAGGAGAATTCAGCCAGTGATGACAACATTGTGTAGACAATGCAAAGGGAGTGACATAAGACTGGACTGTTTTAAGATGTGTAGAAATTGGATTTGTGACAACTAAGACAAATTCCAAGTTCTTTGTCACATACTCCAAAATTCCAGCATAAAGAGGAAATGATCAGGGTAAATAGAACACAGAAGACTGTTACAGGAGTGCGACAGAAGGGTAGGACTGAGTGTTGAGATTGGGCCAGGTTGCTGAGTAGTGCAAGCAGAGAAGATAGAAGAGGATTAATATGAAGAGTTTCATGGCAGAATTAGGGGCAGCTGCCACATTCAGCATACAGAATAGTATCAGGGGATATATGTTTTAGAAGGAGCAAATAATGCCAAGATTTCACTTTGCTATGAATGTGTTCTTTTATGAAGTGAAAGGGACTACACATAAACAATCAGATAATATTGAATAGTAACCATAAAAACTGTAAACAATTATGCACAAGTACCATTTTATTTTAATCTTACTAACATGAAAGAGCTTTACTATTGTTCTGGGAGAGTTAAGCTAATCTTCCAAAGTCCTAGTACCTAGAGACTGAATTGGGATTCAGATCATCCTGTCTTCAAAATACTGAGTATGGCTCAGTAAACTGTGCTGTCAGTCCAGTAGAGGTTATCACATAATGTATTAACTTATATTACTCTAATATGATTATTGTATGATATATACACTTATATATTAATTATCATATAACTATAACATAAATCAGTATAATAAATGATATATTAAAAATGCAATTTAGTAATACTTTGTTATTTAATCCTTATTATAATATATTGGTTAATATATTGTTTTTTTATATAATCTGACATATTAATTATATATGGTACTTAAATCCCATACAAGAAAAGCAAATGAAAATGGAACATATTAGGACAAGATTTCAAGTAAATAAAATTTGCTTCAGTCTTTATGTAGGCATTTGTCACACTCCTCTTTACCCATTACTGACTTTCAGTCCTCTATGTGTGTTCCTCTTTCCTTCCCAGACACTAGCATCATTCACATCATGTAGATGTTCTATTCTAGTTCTAGTATCAGATTATGTATTCATTCATAACTCTTTCTTTGTTTTTTAGACTAACAGATGACTTAATTCATATTAAAGTTATAGTACTTCTTATTCAGTCTACTCAAAAAACTTTTGGTCCTAACATTTAATTTCCTGCAGCATTTAATAATTCAATAATTATTTAGCGGTCATTTCATTTACCATGTTCCAGTACTTACAGACACAAAAACATACATGTTAAGAACATGAAAATATCCAGGCTTTCCTTCACTAATAAATAGAAGTAGCTACAACCTTCATTTCAATCAGTTGAATCAAGTTTAATAAGCCACATGGAACAAGCATTTCTGGTCATCTCAGTAATGTATTTTAGCAAGGCAATGGTGAACAGGTGAGTTGTAGATGTTGGTGAATAGGGATGACTCCTTGTATGGATAGGAGAAATTCCCAGTGCCCCAAGAAATCTAGAACACACAAACAAACACTCCTCCCAGACATAAAGATAAAGATATACCTGGCTAGAATGAGTTCAGGGTATTGGACCTCAGTTTAATCAAGAATTCCTGGGACAAAAGTTGTTTGCAAGGTCTTGAATCTGTGGTATCTTAAATAGCCTTCTTGAGTCAGGTGATCAGAGGAGAAAATAGAGATGGATGAGCCCTCCACGGGAGCAGGTGGTTTAATCGGTTGTGGTTGTATTTCCTGGTGCCACCTGGACTTAAATGTCCTGTGCTGAACACCAGTGAAAAATGGCCTTTTCATTTCACTTAGGATTCTCTCCTGA
Source organism: Cricetiscus sungorus (assembly GCA_030556225.1). Classification (NCBI taxonomy): domain Eukaryota; kingdom Metazoa; phylum Chordata; class Mammalia; order Rodentia; family Cricetidae; genus Cricetiscus; species Cricetiscus sungorus. Next base: position 19,658,902 of record JANBXA010000069.1, read on the forward strand.
TCCTTAATGTCTTCCATAATTAAGGAGTAACTACCAAGGCGTGGGGCATTTCCAAGGGAATTAATGGCCAGCTGGGAGAGTTGATGGCCCGGAGCTGAGTGGGGACTCATTAACCTCAGCTGGTCATTAATTCCTCAGGCACTGCTTGGGGTTGGGGGTCCTGAGGGTGAGCACTTCATTTGACTGTATTTTGAGAAAAGAAAAAAAGTAAACTTGAAAATACAGAAAGGCTCAGTCCATCTCCAGATGCAGAATGCAACTTCTGGAGTTCCTATGACATTGTCTTCTCAAGTTTCCCATCTTGGGGAGAAATGCAGCCTTGGGTGCTAGGATAAAGAGTGCAAAAGTAAATGAAATGGCTCCCAGAAGTGACTGCTATAGTCAAAACCCCAGAATGTGCCAAATGACAAGGTTAACAGGGTAATATTTCATAGTAACCAAACCTCATCCTTGCTCAAACATACACACATACAGGCAAGGTGGAATCCAACTGTCTAATCACACCTTCTTTTCTAAGCTTTCCTTTTTCCACCAGTTATCACATAGAAACAAGAATAAGGTAGTTAGTAACAACATCTATTTATGAATATGTGGATATAGGCCATTCTTTGTGTACCTATAACAATAGTTCTTTGGAATAATTGATTGGAGAAGTAACTGGACACATGTCATGGGAGTTTCCAACCTGCCTGCCCTGTAGTACAGAACTCATCTTTTCTGCAGTGTTCTGGCAGGGGTCGGGTAGGGCAAGGGGCTTTCTTGTGTGGATAAGAAGGTAACCATCAGGGGTGCATATTGCACCAATGGGTAGAAAAGAAAACAGTCCAGCCTGCCTGAATGTTCCTGACACATGTGCAAAGCTCTGTAAGTCAGCTACCACCTGCAAACACACAGACAAGGTACATACTATATGGTACAAAGAAGATGAAAATGACACACCATCCAATCTGGTTTTTGTGGATGCACAGAAATAAGTCAGAGAGCAGAGTAGGCCTGGAGGCTAAAGCAGAGGGATTCACATGATGATAAAAAGAGACTTATATACAACCCAGTGAAAAGAACCGTGGCTATTTCTACAACAGTCACATTGTGGAGACATCAACCTCATTGATATTTCTACTTTTAAGTTTATTTTTTCAAAAGCTTGGCTATCATTTAGTACTTGCTTTTTAAACTTTTATTAACATAAAATGAGAGGACATTACAAAATGCCCAAATTTTTAAGGTAGCTGAATATATCAGACACTTATGTGGTAGATGAGAAGTTAAGAACACACATTTTCTGTGCACCTGGAGGCTCTCCTCCCTGGAATAAAGGATTGGTGCCTACAGGGCTGAGAAGGCATGGTTGTTCTCCTTCTATTCCTCCCAGGGACATAACTCCACTGGTGTATTGAGCCATCACCCCTGATTCCCTCATCACTGAGATCTGACTTTGCCCTCCAGTGCCGCTGAGGTTCCAGACTTAAGTCTGGCCACCGTGGCAGGTACCACTAATGTCAGGGGCAACCTGTGGCTCATGCCTGGTGAGCCTTGTAGGCTGAGATACCCAGAGCACAGCCTCCAGCATGTGGGTCCAAATGCATATGTCCTGTTGGGGAGAGAGAGCACCCTGCCCTCAGTGCCCCATCTGGTGGGATTTAACCAATATTTCAACTATTAATACTTTTACATTTTCACTACATTTTATATTTTAAAGACTATTTTATTAAGGTTTTGTTCAATTCTGTAAGACTTTTATACTAACTCTCTTGTATGCACTTATCAACCTGAGCCTCCCAATTTGCAATTCTGTCTTCTCCACCTTCACCCCTAACCTTGACCATCACTCACTTCTGCTCACCCAAGTAGCCTATAGTGCTACTTCTAGCCATGATGACAGCTGAACATGAACAGTAGCTGGTTGTTGTTTACTTCTCTGGTTTCAGCCACGTTATGTTGATACAGGAAGCCCTCCATCCAGCACTTGTTATCTGTGTTACTGTGCATGCCCCTCTCACTCTCCTGATACATTCACCTCTGAGTGGGCTTGTTTAGGAAAGTCCTGGAAGACAGAGGCTAGATGCTTGCCCAGTGCATGAGGTTCTCCTGTGGGCAACTGGTAGACTTGAGGGCACACTGCAAAGTGACTGTCCTTGTAAACCATAGCAGCTTTTGTGCTGAACTTTAAGTTAAATGTTAGACTCATAAAGGGAGAAATAAGCAAATTTGTATTACAAAAAATTACACATTTTTCTAATTGAATTCCTAGAAAGAAACTGGCAGAAGATCCCCCTTCTAGCCTAGGATTCCTAAGGACTTTGTATCCTGAGAATGGAGGAGAAAAATTCTTTTAATCAAAAATTGCCTGAAAAAAAATGGAAGCTACTGCATGAGCGATTATTATCTCTTTGCCAGAATTCACTTAAGAAGAGGAGGTGATGCCAAAAGAGTATAACAAGACAGGATAATGTCCTAAATGCCTAAGCAATAGCCTCAGAGCTGATTGTTGGGGTCCCGATGAATGTAACAGCAGCTACTTGATGTGTAGCAGTGTCTGTTCCTGAGGATTAGTGATCCTTTTAAAAATCTAAGTAGGAACTTCAATATAGACATACTAGAAGTCTGAATTCAGAGTCAAAATAACTCCTACTTTCCCAGGCCTGCTATTTTGTTTCATTCATAGAAGTCTAACAATAATACATGGTTTACAGATTGCTGCAAGGATTATATAATGTAATTTATGTACAGCAATGGTTTGTAATCATTTAATAAGCAGTATCTATTCTTTAGAAAGGGTGCTATTACAAATAAGAGGCATAGGAAATTGGCATCAGTCACTATATCATCACTTGAAAGTGTTAAGTGACTCTGTGGGAGAAACTTTCATTACTGGTTAAATGAGTTGAAGAACAAATTGAAACAAAATATATTAAATATAAAAAAGTACTGCAAATGAGTTTGGTTTTAATCTCATGAATGATGGGATGTTGTAGTTTACAATGGCATTAATAGTGGTGTGGTAGAATTCTTTGTTGTTGTTAATTTATTCACATATCGGGGTCAAATCTCATTGTATTTCATGCTGACAATATTGCCTCAAAGGTAATAGAGAATTAACACATGGTCATGAACACAGTGGCCCAGAAAAACAAACAAATAAACAAACAAACAAATACACATACAAGTAACAGTCATGGCAGTGAAAATTCTTTCAATATTGTCCACGTTGGCCAGGGACTCCTGGGAATTATCTCATATGAAGGACAGCAGCTGCAAGTTTGACATCTAAAGTTGGAGCTAAGCAAATGATTTGAGGTGACACCAAGAAGTTCACACTGTGAGTCTATCCTGTAATCCCACTCACTCCATGTCATCCCAGTCACTTTGCCTCCTCTGCCTGCTGTTTTCCTGATGTCCACTGAGATAGCTTGGTCCTCAAGAGCAACAAGTGCTCTTAATGGCTGAGCCCACTCTCTAGCATAAGAAATTCCATTGTATCACAATAAATTGTAGCAGGTGGCACAATGGGAAAAAATATCTCTAGTTTTCTTTCCTCAGTTTTTACATCAGAAAGAGACTCCATTTGTAACATTTGGCCATATTAAATTATTTGTTTAAACACAGACCTGCAACACAATAACAGTACTGAGGCAGAATTCCATGACCATTGTTTTGTTGCAGCTATCTGTGTGTGTTTGTTTTCAATTACTTTCAATGATCCAAGAAGTTGTACCAAGTTTAACTTTTGTAGTAATGGAAGAGTAATCACATTTTAATGGGCTTAGTGTAATATTTAAATGAGGTAATGGAAAGAAAAATACCAAGGAAATAATATTTGGATGAGTGACATTTTGATACTGTAACAATTTAGTTCATCTGAGACCTCTAAACATGTCAGCTATTCTAAGGACAGAAAGATCCTGGAACTCTAGGTCTTAACTTTATGCCCAGCTCAGGAACTTGCTAGGTAAAAATGTTTTTGAATGATTGTTTTAAAACCAACAAGAAGGGGCTGGAAAGACATGAGAGGTTGAGACCTGGCTGCTCTTCCGGGGGACATTATTCCAAGCACCCAGATGGTATCCCATAACTATTTGCAACTCCAATACCTGGTGATCTGGACTTCCTGAGACTAGGCACATATGTGGTGCACGTAGACAGATATACAGGCAAAACATCTGCACATGTAAAATAAAATTAAAGCCAAAAAGAAGAGGAAGCAAGTTAAAAGTGTTGGCGCATATTTGAAATCCGAACAAGTAGAAGGCTATGGCAGAAAGATTGCTATGAGTTGAGGATAACCTGGGGTGCAAAGTCACAATAAGGCCAGCCAGGCTTATGTTCAAGAACTATGTAGTCAAGATAATGACAAACCAAAGTGGTGGGAAGAAGAGTAAGAAGAAACTGTACAGATTGAATCAAGAATTGCAAGATGCCAGGCAGATGGCTAGTGTATTCCCTGTAAAGAGTCCATACATGCCCAGTGAATTTAGAGGATAGTCAGTATTTGGAGTGTATGTATATATGTGTGTGTATGGGGGTAGGCATCCTTTAACCTTAAAAGGCACCAATTTGGACCTCTATCAAGACAAGGATGCTCAAAGCAGGGTTCTGGAACATCGAGCATCTGTACTTCCTTCTATTCACCAGAAATACAGATTGCAGGGCCACATTCAGACCTCCTAAGCTGGCAGTTCTTGAGCTGCAGCCCTTGCAGCCCTTTCATTTCTGGAGTCCCCAGGTGATTTTTGATGCATACAAAATTTTGTCGACAGTCACACTGGCAATAATACATAATCAAAGCTCTAATTCCTAAGGGTAGGAAGAGGCAGGCTCAAACTCAATTTGATGAGCTTTGTTCACCTCAGGGCCTAAGCACTGCCAGTTATCAAACAGGTTTGTAGAATGCGAGAAACTCTCTATTCTGAAACTCCCTATATTAAATATCTGCAAAGAAACTGCTTAACTTCACCTCCGCAACTTTCTAAAATAAAGCTGAACACCTACAACTCTGGAAAATGGGCCCATTGGGTATCTGGGTTAGTCACTTTTCCATTGCTATGGCAAAATACCAAAGAAAATAAACCTAAAAGGAGGAATTTAAATTTGGCCTGTGATTGCAACTAAAAATGTTACTGGCCATGTTCTCTTGCACCATAAGTTGGTCTGAGGTAAAGGGGACCTATTAACTCATGGTGATTGATTAAAAGAGAAATAGAGTGAGTGGGATGGGAAGGGTTGAAAAGTTCTAGCTTCCCTATTAAAGGGCTATGCTCAGTGACATCACTTCTTCCTCTTAGATGCCACCATATCCTAGGGGTTCCATCACCTTCTGATGGTACCTAAGCTGATGGTTACTCTGTTAACTGGAGTCTGTCAGGACACTCCAAATACAAACTGTAAAATCTTTCTGGGTTTTTAATTCTATCTGAATTTCTTTACTCCAGTAAATCTAGACTTAGAGCTCAAACCAGCTAACAGTGTAAATAGCCAAAGCAAGCTCCTGAAACACTTTATGCTGAAGACCTCACACTGTGAACTTTCCAAATATCCTGGGATAACCTAGGCAGGATGTTCCCTTCCTCCACTCACAGAGCACAGAATAACAACAACAACAAAAAATATTAAAAGAAAACAAATAGGGAGGGCTTGACTGGACAGAGCAAGAGGCCATTTCAAGAGCTCTTACAGGCCTATTTAAAACGTTTCTTCAAAGGAGTTCCTGCAACAATTATTACAGCTCATTTGCCTGCAAATGTGCTCTCATTGTTAATCAGTCAGTCATTAACCCCAGTAATATCAATGTATTGTCACCCTGCATTTCAAAGAGGCAAAGGAGGATGGGCAGAGGGAACTGCTAATTTGAAAGGCCCATTACATTATTTATTCTCCCAAGGTAAGCCCTCAAAACAAAGGGTTTTTATCTCAGCACTCTACCCAATGGTTCTTTATTTAGGTTCATGCCCAGGGTTCCCTCTGATTGCCAAGAAAATGATCTCCCAGACCAAATAACACAGCTGGAAAGATTGGAGGATTAGGACAAAGATGAAATTCAGGCGAAGGTCTACAGTTAAGGGGTCTGAAAGAGCAATTGTTCTTGCCTTCTTCACAAGCAGAAAACCAGGGACTGAGATAGAGAAGGCAGGAGAGGCCAAAGGGGGACCATTAATTATCTCGAGGATAAACTCTTAATGTACTTCCACTGCAGTTTTTCTCCTAAGGTTGGCAATTTGAAATCTTTGTGGGTACATGGCCCACTGCTTGTCCTTACATCCATTTTCAAAGCCCAGTGCATCCTGCACATGCCCTGTGGTCTTCTGGTACCTGGCTCTCTACACAATTTTATGAAGAAGCAGAGGTTCTCAAATGATAGAATTACAGGGAAGGTTTCTAAAGAGAGCCCCACAAATTTCACCAAATGTACATCTGGGACTGCTTATACAGACTTGGGGATGTAGCTCAGTTTTTGTCATTGTTCTCTCGGGCACAAAGTCTGGGGCCTGCTTCCCATACCACATAAACCGGATATGGTGGAGCATGTCTTTTAATCTCTAATTTCTGTACTCAGAAAGTACAGACAGGACAGTCAGAAGTTCAAGATCATCTTTGGCTACATAGCAAGGTTGAGATCAGTACAAACTACAAGAGATGTTTTCTTTTAAATAAAATTACTAGGAAAACTATTGCAAGTTAGAGTTTTGATGCCTATATATAAAATAAGTCACATTGGCTCTTAAATAACTATTTTGATGCCTATATACAATGAAATCACATTGGTTCTAATATCTAAGGCATTGAATCACACAGGATGCCCAAGTTTAGAGAAAAATAAAAGATTATGTGTCAAAAATTTCAGCTTGTTCAATCTAACAAATAATTATCTAGTATAAACTTATAAATAAATGAGCTACATATATTCATTAATTTCAACATAAGTGAAAATACTGCAAGGTAATACACAAACAGTAATTAGTACTATAACTGAGAGACACTAGTAAATCTTAGCTGTTTGATGTTGCATAATTTGTGTAATCATTGATCCCTGAACTAAGTGAGATTCCAAACTCCCCAGAATCAGGTTTTTAAGAGTATTTATGTACTTCACACATAAGGCATTAACAGAGAAATCTTCAAATGTGAGACAAGTTTCACTTCCTAAGACCTTGGCTGCTTAGATTCTAGACAGATAAAGATCTCCTCAAAGAGGAGCAGGGGAAACTGTGGTCTGGATGCAACATATAAGAGAAAAACAAACAAACAAACAAACAAACAAAATAAATATTTCCTTAAGGAGATGCTTTGATAAGAATTTAACCTCACAGAACAACATAAAAGCCTACAGGAAGCATGCACATCTGTTTAATAAAGAATCATTATAGAGGAATAGACTTGCATGTAACCCCTCCAACCTCATTTTGCATACTCCCTTCTTCTGTTATGGCAATTTACATACATGAAGCTATCAATTTCATTAATTAGCCTTTAAAACTGCCATTTAAATAAGGATGAAACTTTTTTTTCTTCAGATAAAGCAATGCAAGTAAATTATGCCTGTTGTCAAAGATTGCCTGGCTGCTACTTTGCTAGAAGGCTTCAAAGAAGAACTTTGATGTGAAAAGAGTCTTAGGGAATATGCATATGAGAAATGATCTTGAAAGAAAACTTTAATGCCACGTCTTAGAGAAATAGAAAAATACACTGAGCTTGAGCTCCACCTCTATTAGATGACAGGCAAAGAAATAAAAGAAGATTTATACATTTGGATAAAATTGATAGCCATAAAAATATATCTTTATTTGGGAATCAAATTTTCAGAGCCCCACTGTTTCCAAACATTGAGCCAGACAGAAAATACACTGGCTAGCCACTCATGATCAGAAAAGCAAAGAAAGCTCCTGGGATAGTTCCTTTGGGAGATTCTAAGATCTTAGAAAAGAATCCAACATGTCTGGGGGCTTGGGTGGTGCCAGTTGATAATATAATAACTGAATATAAGAAAATGGTTTTGTGGGTGGCAGTAGAACCTTGCCTGGTGACACAGAACTGTGCTGAAATTTACAGCAGACTGAGGCATTAGTTCAGAAACCTCCTCCTCTCAAGCCAAGACAGGATTCTCTTTGTTTTATTTTACAAAGGGATCTCAGGATGAGTCAGTTTGAAGTTAGAGTTTAAGGAGAGAGAGAGAGAGAGAGAGAGAGAGAGAGAGAGAGAGAGAGAGAGAGAGAGAGAGAGAGAGAATGTTAGAGAACAGAATTCAAGTTTGAGTGTTGTTCCTAAGAATGGCCCCACCTTCTTTTTTTATTATTATTATTCTTTGACTGGGTCTCTTGGCCTGGGTGGACCCTCTGATTTAGTTTTGCTTGCTTACCCAGGAACTCCAGATCCAGAATTACTGTCAGCCACCATGCCAGCATTTCCCTATTGGTTCTTGTAGTTGGAATTTTCTTTGGGTTGCCAACCAGCTCCCAAATAAAGGCATGGAGAGTTATTATTAACTATGAATATTCAGCCTCAGCTTAGACATGTCCCACAGGTTCTTTTTAACTTAATTTAACATGTTTTTAGTCAGCTAGGTTTTGCATTTGGGCTTTTTACCTTTCTTTCATTTTTACCTTTCTTTCTTTCATCAGTGTCTGTCTGGCTAGCCCAGGTGTCTCCATGTCCTCCTTTTCTTTCTCCACTTACTCTAAATTCCTACCACTGGTTATTCTTCCTGACTGGAAGTGCCACCTATCCCCTCCTCCCTCATCAATGGTTGTTCATCTTTTTATTAGACTTATCAGATGCCTTAAGCAGACAAGGTAAATCAGCAGCACATCTTTACATAATTAAACAAATGCAATACATCTTTACATAGTTTAACAAATATTCCGCAACATAAACAAATGCAACACATCTTTGCATAGTCAAAACATTCAGCAACAGGATCTTGTTACTAAACACTTATTCTCATACTTTCACAGTCCATGCGTTTTAGTTAGTTTGTTTGTTTCTGTTAAACCCTGTGCTTAAATCAATGTTAAATTCTCCCTTGGTCTTAGCAGTGATTTAAGCACAGAGTTTAACAGAAACAAACAAACAAACAGAAATACATGCTTAAGAGAAAGACAGTATGTATCCAAGAACATACACATGGTCTTATCAAGGAGTCTGTATTATGTTTTTCACAATTGCCATATATGTTTGTAGCTTCTGTGGTTATATCTCAAAGAACCTAAATGAGGTCAGATTATAGAGTGGATTCTGATGACTGCTACATAGGGATACCTGATGAGGTGAAACCCTAATTCACAAGGACTGAATGGGAAGTTAAGATGTTTGTACTCTAAACCAGAGTTTGTAAGATTCCCCCCAAATTTCAGATTTTACTCTGGGAAAGGACTATGACCATTTACAACTAAGACCTAGGCATATATGATGTACTGCTATTTCAATATCTTCATTTGAAATATCTCTCTATGAAGGGAATATCATCTAGATCCAGGCAACCTTCACACAAATCTTGGCTAACTATGCTCTGTTTCCTTACCCACAGCTGATAAGATTTGTCAGTCAATCGAAATCTAGTGGCTCTTTTCTGTTCCCATTTCACCTTCATTCTTCATCTCTTTCAGAATAAAAGCATTACATTCTGATGGATCTTATGGGTTAAAGACTTAAAAGGAATATCAAAAAACAAGCAAACAAACAAACATAAATGTTCTTAATGCTAAGACATGACTACAGACATAGAGTTTCTACACAATAAACCCAAAGCACTTGAAGGGAAAGAAAAACAGAAGAAAACATGATTATACCAAATGTACCAGTTCTGAAACCTACACCTGCCTATGACGTCTCATCACAAAACTTAGTCCCAGGAAGGCTCAAGAGAAGGGAAGTGAACTGGCAACTTTCAACATACTTGGGCACTCCCATTGATGTGAAATGAGCATCTATTTGGAGAGTTAACACTGGTCTTGTTTCTTTTGTTTCATTTGCTTTCCATCTAGAATCACAGGAATAATGTGGTTCAACGAATTAGTGATGAATGAATTGGTCTCTGTAAGAGGTCATTTTTTCCCTATTCTATTGTGTGTGTGTGTGTGTGTGTGTGTGTGTGTGTGTGTGTGTGTGTGTACTTAAGGCAAAGGAATAACAAATTTGACTGTTAGCTCATTGCTCCTTTTCTTTGTAGGAAGCCACTCTACGAAAGGTATTGTCAAAGGAATATATACACATGTTTTTTTTGTTTTTTGTTTTGTTCTGTAGCTGCATACTTTAGTCTTGATGAGGTCTTACAATTGCCATCAAAAGGCTGCCATAGATTGCTGCTGCAAAGCAGTGTCTGATAAACGCCTTCCACTTGCCATCAGGGAAGTAGCAGAGGTAATCTTTAAAAAATAAATAAATAAATTCTAAAAGAGCTCAGGATGACTTGATAAGGATAAGGCACTCTTGAATGAGAAAGCCTTTCCTGGGAACTGAGACTAAGACACCACACAGTTCCCATCAAATTAAAATGCTAATCGGAGGGTGGCGGGCTGCTGTATCTTAGATCAAGTTTTAGTTTTCTTTGGTTTTACTTTCTGTCAGGGTTATTCTATCATAATGTATCAGGAAAAGCATTGCGCTCACATCAAATCAAATCCTTAATGGAAAGGGTGGCAGCCTAAAGTACTCTTGATCAACTGCTAATTTTGTTTTATTCTTCTTCCTCTTTCAGCTATTCTCTGAAATGAATAACTCTGCATTCGAAAGAGGTTTTTGAGAAAAGCTGGGCACTAAAACAGATTAAGATGAACCGAAGACACAGAGAACCATTATGCCCACAGAATAAACAGTTTTAGTCATTTAATGTTATAATAAATGCATTCTGCTATGACGTGTGCAGCTTTCATGCCAGAAGGACTCCTATTAAACATGTACATGTCTCTGCTAGAGACACTGATACCTGAAGGGCGGCCAGGAGGTGACAGTCCCACTGCCTATTTTAGCAACTGTTAAAAAAAATCCCTCTAATCAAAATGGAGAGGGAGTAAATTTAGGATGGTTGAGAAATGTCCAATTTGCCATTTTAGGGATCAAAGCAATCAATTTATTTGGAGGATCGGGAAAGTGCTAGAACAGCAGAGTCTACTGTGCTGCTTTTAATGGCTACAGCTCCAAGCACAGGATGTTTGCCAGTGAGGCATACTCAATCCTAGGGGATCTGAGCTAAGACTTTAGAGCCCTCAATACCCTCTTTGGGAATGAGGGGATGTATATCCAGCAGGGATGTGACACAGGAAAACAATTGTCATCGAAGTGTTCTTTTACTGTTTCTGTTGTAAAACCTTCCTACTCAGTACAGAAAACAATACCATCCCCATCATCAACAACAAAAACTACGTTCCGATAAGCTGGTGACAAGGTGGATTTGAGTGATGTTTTATTTACTTTGAAGTCTGACATTACAGGTAATAAGATATCCTTATGTGACTGTGCAATGTATTAGGCATTTATCTTCACAGTCTGGTGGGGAAAAAGCTAACTAACAAGAGAAGGATTTCAACCATTGTTAGCACTCCCCTGACAAGTAAGGACACAGACAAGATTTTATATCATCACACTCTATAGTTGTTGGGTTCCAGAGAGAAACACAGGGCTCACTGATTTTATATATATAACTTATTCTTGAAAAGTTTCCTCTTAGTTTCCAATTCGTTCTCCAATTAATAATTCGGTGTGTCCACCTCTAGGAACCATTCTTGCAATGAGAACATGTTCATGAGTGGTGATTTCTTTCTTTTGTGATTGAGATGTTTCTCTGAACTTCTTCTGCTCCCCTGACATGGTAAATGCACTCAAAAATAAATCAGCTCCACCCAGTTTTCCCAATAGTATCAAGAAGATCCACTCATCTCCATACAGGTCTGCTAAGTAAAAAAAAAAAAAAAAAAAAAAAAAAAAGATATGAAAACAGCAAAACACACTTAAAACAAATGTTTTGTATTGAGTGTGTTTTGTATTGTTTGTTTTTGTTCTTAAGATGGGGTTTCAGCCATTTAGCAAAAGCAGTCCTTGAGCTCTAAGTCAGCCTGTCTCCAGGTACTGAGATAACATGCATATACCACCAAATCTGTAACTCATTGCTGGGGCAGAACCCAATGCATTGTATTCACCAAACAAGCACGCTGTGGTATTTTGTTGTTGGTGGTGTTTTCGAGACAAGTGAAATGACTGGGATCCTAGAACAACAGACCATTTGCTGAGTTTGTAAAAGAAACTGTGGTTTATCATTTGCCATTTGGATATGAACACAACGTGTGTACAGGAGAAAAACTTAAAAGGCAGATGTTCCTGGATGGAAACACTAATGTTCTATTAAGCTCTCAAATGTGGGAATCCACAGTTACAATTATAAGTAACCCTGCTGCTAAGTGCTGTGTGTTTCTGAGTAGGATGCATTCTGTGGGTAGTGAAGCTAAGACCATTGCAGGAAGGGATGCAAACCTTCATCAATATTCAAGTCTATCCATGCCTTGCCTGTGACCACTCCTCCTTCCTGCTGTCTGGCTCCTGGTGATGCTCTTCTCCAGAATTACACTGATGCTTCTCTCTGTGTCCCTCATGAAATACCTGTCAGCTCCTCTGCTACAAATGCTGCCCCAGAACCTTGATTAAACTATACAGCCAATGAGCCTCTATGATTTTTCTTCACATTGAGGTGATGTTTGCAGTCAGTAAGTCAGTTTATTTCTGTCATTTTTTTCCTGATCTACTGGGTCCATTTTTCCATGCATGCTATATATAAATCTATCTACCCATCTAAGTTTTGTGATGAAGCACAGAACTGGCTGCCTGATTTTAAATGTTCCTGTAATAAAACAGCTCTAAACCACTTTGATCCAAAGCATTTGAGGAATGGTATAGAAAAAGCTGCATTTGAAATACACGTTTTGATCAATTTTATATTATGTCTTTTTGGGTCTCTCATGTCTGTTTCAAGTGCTGCTGCTTTAAGATTCTAAGCATTACAGTGGCTTACGACTGACACTGAAGACCTTTCCCAGTACTATTTCTCCCAAATTCCAAGTTGAGATTTAAATATGTAGTAATTAACTAATATCGCACGTGGATACTACTTTAGAATGCAGCACAAACCAGCCATCCCCAATTTCTTTGTGAATACAAAACTCCCAACCAGTATAATCTCAAAAATGCATCAGTAGGTCCTAGAAATGGCTGTTCTTGTTTATGCTTTGTGGATTTCCCATAGATTCCCTTTATAGGAAGACCTAAAGGGATGATGCTAGCATTGAATGAAATTGCTACTTTATGCCGTGCACATTTAGAGTATGTGGCTTGGTAGCTTTAGGAAATTTGAGTATTCTTAAGGAAAGATATTAAATAGAAAATAGCTTTTGGTAGGTAAATAATACTCAAACTTTAATCATTCTAGTGTTTCAATTTACAGATAAGTTAAAGGATAAGTTCAATTTTTTTCATCAAAGAAAAACAGTCATTTTAAATGCAAAGCATATAGAAAACCTTTCATCTCTAGTCAGATTGTAAAGGAAGTACACATACCTGACTGAAATTTACTTCAAAGAAAGTAGGAAGAGTCTTCCTGATACAACCTCAATGAAGCAAGGAAGGTAAATCCTCTCAAGGACCATTGATCTTGGTCTTGTGGGGAGGATATGATAGTGTCTCTACACTTAAGACTAAAACATTTGCAGATAGTGAAGTAGTTAACAGCACAGACAACTCTTGCAAAAGACCAGGTTTGGATTCCCATATGGCAATTCACACCATCTATAACTAAAGTTCAGGGGATATGGTGCTGTCTTTTGGCATCTGTTGGCAATGCAAAAATGTGGTACACATACATACATACCTACATACATACAGACAGATGAACATGCAGACAAAACAACCATATACTTAAAATTAAAAATAACTAAATCCTTCAGAAAAACACAAAAAACATAGAACCGAACTGCAGATGTGAAATTGAATAAATGTGTAGGTTCTCAATCCAGCAAGATGATATAAGGCAAGTACCACTGATTTTTAAAAGCATGTCTAAAATTTCTGTACACATAGGGGACATAGATTATGTTCAAAAATCAACAATGCTTTGTTTTTTCCCAAGCCTTTATTTTTCCTGGGGTTAGGAAAGGCAAAGACAGAGGTTTACTTTGAATTATATGAAAAGGAAGGGTAAGATGAACAGATGGGAAGAAAGATGGAGTGGGAAAATTAAGAGTCATGGAAGAGGGATTAACCAAGGAGAAAAGACTCTTGTTTCTCCAAAAATGCTTGGATGCTCAGACACAATCTACCTATGTAGTCTGGAGTGTTTCTACTGATGGCAATGAATATGGACTTAGACACAGCTGAAGATTCAACCATGAGTAACCAGCACTTGTAGTTAAGAAGAGAAGACCTTACAAAATTCAGCTACAGACAGTTCTGTCTAAGACTGGTTTTGAGTCTAAAACAAAACAAGAAAGTCTGAAGGAGGAACTTCTGGAGGGCTGGGGCTTAATACTAAGGGCTCCTTGTATATTTTTTTCTTTGTGTCCGCCCCTATCTCCCACCCTTACTTTCCAACATTTTCAATTTATTGTCACAGGAAACTACCCCAGTAGCTTTGGCCAACCATATTTCACTGCTGTTTCTACTCAACAGACCATAGAATTTCTGAGGATATCATTAACCCAGCCTTCAATGCACACAACATGCAGAGAAAGTGAAATAGCAAATGTATTTGTAAGACCTCTATTCCCCTACACAGTAATGGCTTAACACTTTGGCATTAATTCCATTTGTCAAGCTGTAAGATAAATACATGCACATCAGACACTTTCCCAGCATTTATTCAAAGGCCAGACAGTGAAGACCACTATTTAAATGGAAAATGTGTTCATTTGTTTTTGAAAACAAAGCAGAGCCTCACAATTCATGTCAATCTTCTTAAAGAGGCAGAACAATTTTCAGAGCAACTCACTGCAGGCCAGACTTAATCTCCCTCTAATAATTCTGATATCCTACAAGCAGGTAAGATGGCTCAGCAGGTAAATGTGCTTCCCACTGTGAGTTCTGTCCCTGGAAACTCTATGGTAGACTGAATAAACTGATTCTTGACAATTTACTCTCTCTGACCTGTGGATGAGCTCCCTGTTATGTTCACACTTGTGCACACATGTGTGCATGCACATGTGTATACACACACACACACACACACACACACACACACACACACACTCATTTAATTAAAAAATAATCCTGAAATCCTAAACTAGATAAACACATCACATTCTCTGGTAATATGAGGTTAAAAATACAAATAATGCCTTACAAATGACATTTTTATTTGAGAGTGCTGTATAGCTATATTGAGAACTTCATCTAATTTAAATCCATAGCTTCTAGCCTTAGGCAAACAACATCAATTCTTCCATCCAGCAAAGATTTTTTTACGTGCAATGATATTCACACATGAATAAGTGATCCCATCTTGATAGAGATTTCCAGAGCTCTCCTTATGTCTCTTGCCTAAATTGGTCTCTATTTATATTGCAGTACCAGGTTGATGTTCTTCTTTCAAATGATTACAAATGTATTTCCTCTGGATTTCCAAGTGGCCTAGCACACTAGGCTCTAATGCATGGACTTACCCAGGAATTTTCCTTTAACAAGTGTATTACACTTTACAAAGCATCAAGGATAGGTCAGAAAGGTATGTTCAAGGTGTAAGTTCTATACATATAAATATAACCAGAGTTGGGAATACAGCTCAGCAGTAAAGTGGTTGCCTAGCATTCAAGAAATGGGAGGATCAAGGTAAAATGAATTAAAATGGATCAGCATTGGTTTGGGGCAACTGGAATAGAGTCAAAGGGCTATTGCCACTCAAATATCAGCCATTGTCTCAGCTGAACCTTGGAACTGGGATGTAGACACTCTTAACTCTGGATGAGATTTGGCCTTTGACATACTGTAACCACTGTAAATTCAACAGCAAAGGTACTTTCAACAGTAAAGCCCTTCTCTCAAACTACCAAGGAAAAAAGGGTCTTGGTTTCTAGCCACAGTTTTGAAAGGACTGCTAAGACATTCATATTATCTCAAGAGAAAGAAGAGAACAACAATGTAGGTAAGAGAGACAAGTGTCCTCTTGCATAATCACAAGCTAGAAAAGATTCTGAGAAGCATTCATTTGGTGCTTGAGGGCCAACAATCAGCCTGTTTTCTTTCTCCATTTAAACACTGGTGTTCTAAAGAGAATACACACTAGGCAAGATTGTTATACACCAGAACTGAAAAAAAATAAACTGTCAGTGCTAAAACAATCTAATATATTTAAAGCATTATGCTGTCAGCCCTAAATCAAGATTTATTTCTAAAGTTGCAATACAAAATCAATATTGGAACAAACATCTAAATTGAAAACTGGAGGAGCTCAAGAATTTACACATTCTGCTAGGGATTTTTATTTAAATGTATGTTTCATATTTATAGCTGATAAAATTCTCATTCTAAAACCCCGAAATTCGTAATTATATGTAGTATTCATGAAGTAAAATGATCAATTGGCATAACCCATCAGGGCTATTGTAATATAACAACCTGAGGCAAAATAATAAAAAAGCATATAATCCAAATACCATCATATTTTTAAATCTTAAAATCCTCATACCTCACACACTCTAATCCTCCTTACAATGAACAGTTTTTCTGACTGTGGGTCCTGTATTCTGTGCATCAGAGTAGCCTGAAGTATTGTACCTTTGATCTGAACACCCAAAAAGACTAGGGCAGAAGAATTGTGAATTCCAGGCTGTATCAGAAAAACCCAATCGAACAAACAGCAAGCAGATAGATACATGGTGTCCTAAGATTCTGGCCTCTGGGCCAGAATTTCTGTTTGGACCAAAGTGTGCAAAGTGAATGTGTGTCCTGGACAGATTGATTTAACCATTGTTTTCAAAGGCACTATTAGATCACTTCAAACAGATTAGAGAGGAATAAAAGATCCCTCCCTGGCATTTCTTCTTGGTATAAAATATTAAAACTATGTAACTTCAGCATAGATATATGCTGAATTATTAGAGACAGGAATATATTTGAATTTAACCCACCTATAGTCGCCAGTCACTGTTCCTCTTGCTCATTTTCTGAGTGGTATGTACTAGTGTGAGATGAATGGTAAGTGTCAAAACAACCATCTACTACATTCGAAGGGGGAGAACATGTCTGAAGACTTACTGCAAAGTATAAGGTCTGAAACTTAAAGCAAACTTTCCCCACTAGAATTAGGGGAAGGAGGGGGAATGTATTTCCGATATGTAAAAGTGGTTCCTGATGGAGAGGTTATTAAACACCACAGTAGGCAGGTAATAATACCTAAATGTCTGAGATGGGGTAAATGACCCGCTTACCCAAACCAGACTGTGGAGTTTGGGACAGGATAATGTCTCAAATTCTCCTGCAGCCACAGGAGTTCACAATTTTATTACGGAAGGATGCGAAAACATTTTAGCACACGCTGGGCTTCGGCAATTCCACTAGAGCCCAAATGGACTTTGAGATGCAGAGACCTTTCTTAAGCCCTACTCCTAGAACATTTAATATTTGAAATTATTTGAGATGAAAGCATAATACTCAATTGTTACGATTTCCTGAGTGACTCTCTTACTTGCCTAATTATGGCAAGCAAGGTTGTCAAAAATAAAGCATTTTCAAGAGATTAACTTTGCTCGGTAAGCGTTCCTGTGGCAGCCTGAAAATCCTTTGAAGTGTTCCACACGTTTTGGAACCGTGAGTGGGCAGCCACTCATTTTTGTATTTACAGACAAAGTGGTATTTGGATAAAGCAAAGGTCAGACTTAAAAAGAACAAAACAAGGCAGAATGACATTCTAAATTTCCAGACTGTAATCCCTAAGTCAGTAGCCACTATGCCATGAGAAAAAACAAGAAAGAAAAGTAAGTTTTGCTTCATTCTCTTCTTTTTAAATTTTTCAAAACTTAATTTATCAGATTTACAAGGGATGAGAAATCCTTCTCAAAGAAAAGGCTCACTTTCTGCATTTTTTTGCTAATAATATTTGTTTCTTTCAAAGAAGGAATAAGTCATTTTCTGCTTTAATTAACTATGTTTAATATTAAGTACTTTTGCGGGTGAATATTGGTGGTTTTAATTAGAAATTCTTGTTCTAGGAAAGTGGATGGTGTGCTTGCTATCAATCAGAAACATGAAAAGGGGAATGTCCTCATTCTGCACATAGGTACTCCAATCCTGATCATCAGAATACATGACAATGAACTCTAAAATTACAGTTTACAAAATGAAAGAAAAAGTGTGTGTGTGTGTGTGTGTGTGTGTGTGTGTGTGTGTGTGTCTTTCTCTGTCTCTCTCTTTCTGTCTTTATCTGTCTGACTCACATACACGGGGGGGGGGGGACAACTTTGGAATAATTCCAATCATCTTGATTTAAAAATCCCTGACACTAGTGATGACTTCCATATTATAAACACAGGATAACTAAAGGACATCATAGTCTTCTTGTTCTCTTCCTCCTCCTTCTCCTCATTCTTCTTTTCCTCCTACTTCTATCCCTTGTCCTTCTTCCTCTTCCCTCTCTCCTCTCTTTTTCTTCTTTTTCCTTTTCCTTTTTCTTCCTCTTCTTCTTCCTCCTTCCTCCTTCTTCCTTGACATAGCCATCATATATTCCATGTAAAACCAAACCCATACAAATTTTCCCCATAAAATAGATATCAAATTTCCTCAAGGAGTGTTTACAGTCTTAACATAATATAACTTAAAGATAACAATATAGATTTCATGCCACTTGAGTACTGACACTATCAATGTTGTTTTGCATAGTAAAGGAATACTCAAATAAAGGAACACAGTTATCTGCCTAACTTATATGAATGCATGCACAAAATTATTATTAACAAAATATGAAATAAACACTCATAATTATCCAAATTATCTTTAATCAAATGTCCACAGGATATAATTCTAAATAGCTAATTCTATTACTTGTTTCGTTTTCTTTCCACCCTCAGTAAATACCTCAGCTGGCCGTGGTTCACTATGTACAGGGGTAACTACATTTTCATTCTTGAAGTGTCTAGACCATTATTTATGGGCCTTCTCATATTGGGGTAGATTGTCCCATAGACTAATTCCCATGGATGTTTTGAAGTGGTCCAATGTATTCATTCTGCCATGAGACTGCTGCCTACTCTAGGGAGTAGTGATGTATTGGAGACTTTCAGGTTCCAGTAGATTTGCAGCCCAATCAGTCTTTGTTAGTGGAAGTCTAGACTACTGAACACATGTAGAATTTCCACTCTTGCTGCCATGACAAATATTATCTTCCTATCTTTTGTGCATTTGGAGATGTCTGTCTACATAGCTTTTCTCCAAATACCTTTTTCATTAATTTTCTAGTCATAACATTTGAAAATGCCTGAACATGCAGCCAAATTATTGGTTGTCATACATAAATCAGTATACAATCTCACATCTGACTATTTCTCCTTCTAAGTAACATGCATGACCATGGATATTGCTCAGAGTTCTGCCAACTACATTTAGTTCCCATAACTCCTGTCCTTCATGGATGCCTCAGAAAGGTGCTATAGTGCTTCAGCTGTCTATTTCTGGCATAATTACATAGTATGTAGAACAACTTATATAATAGGTCCTAGTTTTATTCTTCTTTAATTAGTCAATAATAGGGTATACCTCATGAGTCCATAAGTATAGCTTAGGAAGGAGACATTATAGCAATTAAGGTTAATATATTTAAGGCACTTCTTCCTGCAAATTATTTGTGCCTTCAAATAGGCCTAGACAGGCTGGTCATGGATATACCACTTCTGTTTGATGATGGATCACTGCTTTCCTTGTTTAGATTTATGTTTTATGATTAGATAACTACATTCATTATGTGCATCTTAGGTCATATGGCAAATTCATGGATCACTGTCAAGCATTCAGTTTCCTCTAAGGCTCAATTACAGTCCAAATCTGTTTCTCAAAGGGAGAATAGTGGTTCATGAATGATGCCACAGTCTTGTTCAACATTTCAAAGGGCCTTCATTATAAGTCATGCATGAGAGTTAGACCAAGGCTCCATATAGCAACTTTACATTTAACTGACATCTCAATTTCCATTGATTCTGATAGGTCATAAGCCCAAGTGATAGAACAGCATGCATAGTGCCTGGAACCTGTTGAAGAACCTTTTCCTATTGTGGCAGTTTGAATGAAAAATATTGCCTATGGTCTTAGTAATTTCAACAATTTTCCCGTAGTTAATGTCATTATTTGGAGAAGTTTAGAAGATGGCCTTGTGGGAGGAAGTATATTCATGGAGGCAGGCAGGATTTGAGAGCTTTATAGTTTTACCCTACTTCCAGTTCTCTCTCTTTCTCTTCCTCTCCTTCTCCATACTGGTGGTTTAAGAAGGTGTGATCTCAGAGCTTACTGCATTGCATCTATGGGCTTGTTCTCCTTATGATGCCATGATCCAAAATAAAGTCTTCCTTCTGTAAGTTGCCTTGGTGGGTGTGTTTTTATCACAGTAAAAGAAAAAAGAAAGTAAGTCAAAAAGAAAGAATTTAGTGCCAGAGAGTTGGTGGCTGCTATGAAGACACTGATCATGTAGTCTGGAGAAAGATGTGGAAGACTTTGTAACAATAGACTAGGAAAGAGCTTTGAGGCTATAAGGAAAGCATAATGGACCATTCTTAAGAGAACCTGAAAGACAGTAGTGCTGAGTTATGGAGACTATAGGGACCCAGAACAAGACATTTCATAGGGAAGTAAGGATTTGAGCAGCAAATGGTCTAGCAGCCATTACTCTAACTTTTTTTTTCAAAGAACTGGTGTACATACTATTCTTGACATAAGAACTTTCCTGAGGCTAAATTTTAAAAGTAGCAAAAGATTATTTTGGGGGTGGGGCATTTCAATAAGACACAATAATAAACTCTGTGGCATTGCTGATACTGCCAACACTTACATAGATCCACAATGTAAAAGAATAAATAGGAAACAAAGAAATATGAAATGGAGAGAAAAATAGTACTAGGAAGGTTAATGTTCTAGCTAAGGTAGGTAAGAAAAAAAAGGTTGTAATTGTTAAAGAGATTAACCCTGAGTGGGCAAGAGCCCATGAGAGTGAGAGGTCACTGTGTGAAGCTCTAAAATGGGATGCTAAGCTTGCAGTAGAGATGCCGAGATTTTAGAAATGTCAGTCATCAGACATTTGTCAAGGAGAACTGCTTATAGCATGGAGCTATACATATTTGATGGTTGCCCCAAAGATTATCAGCCTTATTTCATCACTATGACATCTTTTCTCCTTTTGGGAATGGTAATGTGTATTCTATCATTGTTCCTTTGAAGTACATATTTTGCTTTTTGATTTTACAAAACATTACAGTTAAGAGTACCCTTAGTACTCTTAACATAACATAAGAGACCTTGGACTTTTGAACATTATTGAGATTGAAATAGACTGTACTCTCGAAGCTGTACTAAATGCATTTTGCATTATGATATGACCATGAGAAATGGGAGACAGGGAGTAAAATGTGATGATTTAAATGAGGAAGTTCCCCTATGTAGGCTCTGGTATTTAAACCCTTGACCACTAGATTGTGGAGTTTTTTGAGGTTTAGGAAATGCAATTTTTTTTGAGGAAGTATGTCCTCAAAGACAGCTTTTGAGAGATTTATAGCATTGGATTACATCCAATATTTTTTCTCAGTATATTCCCTCTGTTCTGTTCTCGCTTACAGTTGAAGATGTCATATCTCAGCTCTCTATCTTGTCACCAATCCTGCTGTTTTTTACTTTAACTCTCTGCCATGATGGACACTCATCCTTCTGGAACAGTGAGCTGAAATAAACTCTTCCATTTATAAGTTGCCTTGGTCATGGGATTTTTATCACTACAACAGAAAAGTTTCATAAACTCCTCTTCTGGGCCCCATTCAAATTAGAAACTTTCTGAGTCATGTGGTATACTGATCAGAGAAACACACACACAAGGGAAGAATGTGCTTCAGTCAAAATCCAAACAGACCTACAAAGTACCATGCTTCTTTCTTGGTGAAATAAGAAGTGGAATTCATTAACTTAGTCTTCACTTTAAAGGACTATATTTTTGTGACACACATACACATTGACTCCAGTTTTACTGAAGTAGAAGAACCCTAAATTTTGTGTCATGTACAATGTTTTACCAACAAGTTCAGAATGGTTGCTACTTCATTAGAATCAGTATTATGCCACAAATGTAACATGCAACCATGAGAGATCACATAAAAGAGACATTCAAGGCAGATACAAGCAAACTGCTTATGCTGGGTCTTATGGTCAGATGTGGAACACAGAATAATTTGATAGATCAAGAGCTTCATACAAAATACCAAAAACCATATCTTATACAGCAATTTCATCTGGAATTATTATTTGATTAAGCTTATGATACTCAGCAGTCACCTTTTTCATCATCCATTTGTCTTCCACCCTGGCTAAATAGCAGAGTTAAAAACAAGATGTGGTAGAAACCACAACGAGTCAATCTTCCAAGTCTCTATAATTACTCCATGGATAGAATATTCTTTTGGTTCCTTATTTTCCCAGAGAGAGGCAGATCTATTTGGCTTCTATTTGGCTACCCTAATACTAAATACTATAAATACTAAATACTAAATACTAGTACTAAATAATTCTCCCCCTCCCATGACAAGTTAGATAATCAACATGGGGACTTGACAAATTCTAGGTACCCAAGTTCCATTTTGACCCATCATGATTTGCTTTTGACATTAATCACTTGACTTTCATCAGCTCTTATCTTGACCAATGGGGCAGAGTACTATTTGAGTTCTTAGAGAATATGTCAATACAGAACCAATGCTTAGTAGGTTTTAGAAGGTCTGATTATTTTATGTCCCCCAATGCACAATTATCTCCTAAAATCAAACACAAACAAAACAACAACAAAAATGATAGGCCCATTTGAGGGAAGATGGGAGAAAGATAAACAATGAAATTATTTGCTAGTATAGCTGACACTTTCTCAAAGGTTCTAGGTCATTACATTCAAATAAGCCTAGAAATTGACTGAGTACCTGATTCTCTGTTAGCCTTTCATTTATTTGCTCTGTTACTTTTATGTTCATAAAGATGAAGGAAGAATTCAGGTGGCCTCCTATTTCTTTACTTCTGGGAACACCATGACTAATTAGTCAATGTCAAAGGTCAACATGAGTCAGAGCATTATGATCATTTGCTATGCATCAGCTGTCCATTACAGTAAGTTCACTTACCTTCCTTTGGTGACTGAGTGATGTCACATAGCCTTTACCACTCCAGTACCCCACCAGATCCACTGCCTTTTAGACAACTGGGTTTTATGAATCCAGCAACTTAAGAGAGGAAAATTTATTTTTATTTTAATTGCCATGGGATACAGTCTATAACATCAAAAAGAATAATAGGGCAGTAGGAGCAGGGGGTGACTGGTGGCCATGTGTCTGTACTCAGAATTATGAATTCTTGTACTTAACTTTCATTTTACTATTCACTAATTCTAGAAAATGAATGGTAGCTCTTGAATTTATAGTATATATTTGTACCTCATTTAATTTTATTTATACATTCCCTCAAAGACAAGCAAAAGAAAGTTGTCCCTTCAGTTGATTCCAGGTTAAATGAAGTTAACAACCAAGTATAGCCATCACATTCTTCATCAACTCGAAGCCAAGTAATATCAGGCATCTCTAGCTAATTCAAAACAGGCTATCTTTTGTTCACTATTTCAAACAACCAGTCAAACAAACTGGGGTGGTTTGTATAATAATGGTCCTCATAGACTCATATGTTTGAATGCATAGTCATCAAAGAGTGGCACTATTTGAAAAGGATTAGGAAGTATGTCTTTTTTGGATGAATGGTGTCACTAGGTGTAAGCTTTAAAGTTTCAAAAAGCCCATGCCAGGCCCAGAGATTCTCCTCTCTCTTCCTAAGCATCTGGATGAATTCTCAGATACTTCTGCAGCATCATGTCTGTCTATATGCTGCCATATTCCCTGTCATGATGGTAATGGACTAACCTCTGAAATCGTAAGCAAGAATGTGGGAAGTGGTAGTACATGCCTTTAATCACTTAATTTTGGGAGTAGCGGTAGGGAAGATCTCTGTAAGTTTGAGGCCAGCCTGTTCTACAGAGCAGGTTCCAGGAAAGGCTCCAAAGTTACAGAGAAATGTTATCTCAGAAAAAAAGGAAAGGAAAAGAAAAGAAAGTATAAGCGTACAATTAATTTTTTTTATTTTTATTATTTTTTATATAAATTGCCTAGGTCATGGTGTCTCTTCATAGCAATAGAACAGTAAACCAAACACAAACCCTTAACATTATTTTTGTAATTATGTGAGGTTCAACATTAAACCCAAACTCTCTGTTTGTATCTATAAATTAAGTATGCCTTAACTTTATTTTCCCACCACCTTTATATTATACATTTAAAATTTATTTTTGCTTCATCAGATCCCTGCTTATGTGAATTAGAAAACTCAAGAAACTTTAAGAAAGTTCTGTGTATCTCAACTCTAGGAGCCTACAGAAAGTGAAGCCTATTTATAGGTCTAGTGAAAAGAGGTGTGTTAGAGGTGAATTCTGAGGTACATTAGCATCATCTTACTTGATGTTTTCTTCAGAAAATGCCACTATCATTGCTGTTATCATAGACAATGCAGTTATTTTCTTCAGATAAAACAGATAAGAAAATATTGTAGGGGCATGGGGACAAAGGTAAGGAGGGTAATTCCTCTGGCAAAAGAATTTCATGTGACTTCATCGTCAATGTTCACAATCTCATCATAGCTTTTCCCACAAACCTCCACCTCCACTTACAGGATCCCATTCTTTTCTAATCAAACTACAGACAGTATATGAGGCTGAGGCTTAAACGAGGTTATAAGTTAGTCAAACACATGATGAGGGCTCATGTTTTGTTTTAAGTAACTCCAGGACTCCAGGAACATAAATCCTTTTTCAGGGCATGCTTAGAAAAATTTAAAGACTTAAGTACATCTTGATTTTGAAAATCTCATCTCTCAGATCTTGCTTTTCTCATGTAACTTACCCAATTGATGTGAGAAGCCAGCAACTTACATCATGTTCCCTAGATTTCCATAAATGTACAAGTGTTATACACAGAGTCACCAAACCCTTTCTTCTTGCAAATGATGAATCAAGGTATCAAATGTATTTACTATTAACAATTTTTAACAATTTGAGCAACAATGGAAAGGCTACTGTAAATGCCTTTCCCTGATAATGAGATTGATGACTAACTTATCCACCATCATAGAGCCCTCATGTAGTAGCTGATGGAAACAGAAGCAACAACCACTACTAAACCCTGAGCTGAACTGGAATCCAGATGCAGAGAGGGAAGACAAGACCACATATTTGTGTCTCTAGAAACACATAGAGACTGCAGACCTGAACGAGGAGGAGCTAATGGGCCCCCAGACTGATAACTGGTAATCCAGCATTGAACTGACTCAGATCCTTTTAACATGGGTCTCAGCTAGAAGGGCTGAGCAGTCTAAGGGATCTCGGACAGTGGAACCAGGGTGTATCCCTGATGCAGAAAAGGACTTTGGGAGCACATCCCCCATGGAGTGATACTCCCTTAACCTTGAGATAGGAGAGAAGGCCTAGTCCCTACTCCAAATGACTTGACGGATTTATATGATCCCTCCTGGAAGGCATCACCCTACATGTGGATTGGGGGGGAGGAGGGGGAGGGTGTGAGAGAGGGAAAGAGGGAGAGAGGAAGGGAGGAAGGGAGGGAGAGGGAACTGGGATCAATATGTAAAATAAAAATGAAAACGATCTTTAAAAGCACTTCATCACAACACATTATTAGGGATGTCCATATTAAAAAGAGAATCTTTAGAAAAAAATAAAGTATAGACAGTGTAGACAGCAAACTCCAGAAAACCAACAAAACATTAGAGAAAATTATTCTTGCAATTTGTTTCTCAAGAAACACTTATGGTGCCAAATCTGTGTTGAGCAGTTGAGCAGGATTCTCTCTCTATAGGTATGTGTGTGTGTGTGTGTGTGTGTGTGTGTGTGTGTGTGTGTGTGTTCGCATATGTGTACAGTTCATACAACCATGTGTGAGTATGCAGAGGCTAAAAGATGTTCTCAGCTGTACTATGATATTATTATTAGACTTATCCTTTTGAAACAGGTCTCTTAGTAAACCTGGATCTCAGCCAGTAGCCATAAAGCTTAGGGGATCCCAGTCTTTATTTTCTACAGTACGTGGATAATATATTAACATTAATGTGGTCATACCGAAATTATTAACTGGTGCTAGAGATTCAAACTCAAGATCACATTCTTGGATAGCAACTGCTTCTACCTGATGAACTGTCTCCTTAGTCCCAGGCAGGGTTATCTCCAGAAAAAGACCTAATAGAACTAATATATGTGTCATGAATGTTATAACATATGTGGTCGTTATTAAAGGAGATTTATTATATTGTCTTACATGAAAGGAGATAGAAAGTTCCATACTGTCTATCTATCTGTATGCTACAATGGCAGAGGCTAAATTTGGTAGCTGTTCCATTCAGGAAGTTCAGTTCATGATCAATGAACGGAAGCAGTCATGACCAATGTTGAAAGCTTGAGGGATTCCCAGAAAGTTGCTAGTTGTGAGTGTCAAAAGGAGTTTAAGGAGGATGGAGTCTGATTTTAGTGTAGGACTGAAGATATGGCATTAGATAAACTTGCTCAGGTAATAGGAGACACTTTTCACTGACTCAGTACTAGGCTCTGAGATGCAAGGTTCTCATAGAAGAGGCTTAAATTACATGCCAGGGATGAAGTTTTTGGCTTTTCCTTAACATGACACAATACTTTATATATACAAACCTTGAAGGAAGAGAGGATTATTTTGACTGCTTGTTTTAGATGTGTCAGGTTCCCTTGTTTCTGGGTTGTGTTGAGACAGCTATTTGTGTCAGAAACGCATCAACAGGCCTGTTCCTTTTGTTCCATGTCTGCCTCCAGATTATTGGATGATTCTGGCTACACACTGACTAGAATGTTACCTTAATCTCAAGAGGCTTCCACAGGCACAAAAGAGCTGTGCTTTTCTTATATCTTAGGCATCTCTAAAGCAATCACATTAACAATCAAGAACAGTCACACAGATACAATAATGTAAAGGTCTGTAGCTTATTATCAAACCTCTGCTTGAAGGGCACTAGAATACTTAAGCTTAGTCTGAAAGAGAGGACTCATACACAAATGAAAATAGGTGATGGGAGATGTCATTCTGTAAATATGTTTCTGTTATTGGTTAATGAATAAAGCACTGTTGGCCAATAGCAAAGCAAGATAGACAGGATTAGGAGACCAGGAGGAGAGGGGCAGTAGGAGGGAGGAGATGCAAGTTGGAAGACAGAGAGAGCAGAATGCCAGCCCCTCTCTCCGGTAAGATGAGACCATGTACTTAGATTAATAAAAATGGGTTAATAACTAAGACAGAGCTAGCCAATAAGAAACACTAGTGACTGGCCAACAGCATTTATATAAAATACAATGTCACAGAGTGTTACTTGGGGGAAAACTACTCATAACAAATGGGTTTAAAGCAAATATGTGTGGCTGCAGGAAAACTGAAAGAGCTTGCAATGCGATGTCACAGGAATAATGAAGAAGCCAACATTTTAAAAATGTGACAAACTTGACCTGTGACTATACTTGAGAATACCACTCTACTGATATGTGGAAAATACATTTGAAGAGATGATAGATGAGCAGGAAGGGTGGTGAATAGATGGCAGCAGCAGTTCATGTTGGCACAAATAAAGCATAAAAAATTAAATAGAAAGCAGATGATGAAGTTCCAGATAATCTGCAGAAGGCAAAGAGGGAAGCTCTGCTACAGTCTGCACACTAATATGTAGTAGATGATCTGGATACTGAATAAGCAAATGAGTACTGTATGTTAAGCGATGTTATTTTCAGAATTAATCTGCATTAAGTCCTCAGGGAGAAGTAGAGAGTGTGAATGGATCTCAGATTAAACTGTTATAGGATTTTGTGATTTGTAATTCACACTTCTATGTACAAAAGACATTTTTAAAAAATCACCTGTTATAAAGGCCTGCTCCCTCCCATCCCATCCAACCCTTTATTCTTGCTTCCAAAAGATGATAATCTCTCTCGTGCCTTAACCTACATTTTTTTTGTTGTTGTTGTTTTTTGTTTTTTAAAGGATGGCATGGCCTCCTCTTCTGTCCCCTCCTCTTCCCTTACCTTTCTTCCCCTCTTCTCTTCTCATTCTGTTCCATCTCTATATCTCCAATTCTTCATTTTTCTCTTGCCCCCACTTCCCCTTTAATACCCCAATAGTCCCACATTCCCATACAGGGACTCACTGTGAATCCAGACTGTCTTAAATTTGCTTGTCATCTTCCTGCCACAAGTGCAGTAGTTGTAGATATGTGTCACCATGTCAGCTAACTTTTCATTTGTATGTAACAAGTTCATATCATGGTTTTAGCCATGATTTTTCAATTTTATATGTTTTAGATAAATCTCTATATTGGAAAATGAAACTTTGCGTTTTATCTTTTATAATATTTTACTTGTGTTAAAGATAAAGTATCACTATGTAACCCTGGATGAACTAGGACTTTCTAGATGACTCAGGCTAGCTTCAAACATGGGATTTTCTTGCTTAATACATCCATGTCCTAGGAATACATGCCTTCTCTGCTTTTGCAAATTGATTTTATTTATTTTCAAAAAAAGGCCTAATGTAACCCAGGCTATCCTCCAACTTCCTAAATAGCTAAAATGACTTTGAGTTGCTTTGATTTTTTCCTTTTTAAAATTTAAATTAGAAACAATATTATTTTATATATCAATCCCAGTTCCCTCTCCCTCTTTTTCTCCCATGCCCCTCATCTACCTCCATCCCATCCCTCTTCTGCTCCATAGAAAGGGTGATGCTTTCTCTGGGGGATCATCAAAGTCTGTCACATCATTTGGGGCAGGACCTAGGGCCTCCTTCATGTGTCTTGGCTGAGAGAGTATCCCTTTATGGGGAATGGCTCCCAGTGTCTATCAGAGATTTCATCCATTTGCTTTAGTTTTTAAAAGTATTTATGTATTATTTATTTATTTTGTGGGTGGTGTATAGCATATCATGTTAGGTGGGTGTACAAGTTTCAGTTTGTGCATGTGTATGGAAGCCAGACATCTAATTAACTTTCTCAGTTGCTCATTACCTTCTACGAGACAAGGTCTCTCAATAAACCTGGAGCTCTCCAATTCGGCTAGACTGGTTGGACAAGAAGCTTCAGGAATTGCCAGTCTTTCTCAACTCTGGGATTACAGACACACACTTTTATAGACGTGATAGAAGCATGAGCTCCAGTCTTCATGTTTATGGTAAAAACTTTCCTAAAAGAGCAATGTTCTCAGTCCCTAGTTTTCAACTTCTGAATGACTCCCCCCTCACCATTTTCTGAGGCAACTGCCATTGTAAGACTATTCATCACAATGTAAAGAGCACATGATGAGGCTCACCAATGATAACCCTATCCACAAGATATTACCTCTTATAGGACTCTCTCTCTCTCTCTCTCTCTCTCTCTCTCTCTCTCCTATCTCTCTCTCTCCCTATCTCTCTCTCTCTCCCTATCTCTCTCTCTCTCTCTCTCTCTCTCTCTCTCTCTCTCTCTCCCTATCCCTCTCCCTCCCCCTCTCTCTCTCTCTGTGTGGTGTATATAGAAACATGTTTACCTAAGCCACTGTATCTGACATTGGAGAACCCTCTCCAATGCATAAATGGATACTAATGTTCAACAAGCACATGACAAAAAAATTTAGAACTTATATGGGGAAGAGAATGTTTCAATGTCAAACCTAAAAGGTATATATCACTTCCAACTACATTCCATTTTCCAGAATTAAAAGAAATGGCCCCAACTCCAGTGAACACTGGCTAACAATTACAATCTAGTTGCCTAGGCATGCAGAGAAATTTCTTTAGCTGGTATAATGCTATTGAAGAAAAGTCTAATTGTTCCAGTCATTGTAATTCGACATAATTTGCCATGGGGTTACATCATTGTAGCATTACAGTAAATTAGGTAATATTCTATCAAATTGAAAACACACACCTGCTATGACTTTGAAAGAGAAATGTCACCTCTATTCCATTCTCTGCCACAGTTCTCAATTTATCAGTTTCATCCAGAGAAACTAAATTCTTCAAATTGTCATGAAATCTGTGGCAATAATTGTGAAGATGATAATACCAACTATAATGGCATTTATTATGTTCTAAGTTGGTACCTGATACTATGCTGAACTCTTTTTGCAACTTTTGTGCTGCGGTTTATACAATAAAACAGCAAAGAGATGATATTGATGTTCCCATTTCAAAGATGAGCCACAGAGACTAAGAATGAGATCATGGTCTTATGTTTGAGACACATTGGTCTTAACCTTCAGTCTATGACATTCAAAAAGATAATGCTCTTTTTGCTATGCCATGCTGTTCTATGCTACATCATAGGACTTAGCCCTATAAACACATCCAGGGGCTGATGTGTTTTCTCAGTATTCTTTCTTCTACTTATCAACAACAACAAAAAAAGTTGTATCTGAGTCATTTGAAGGTACTGAACATTTTCAGTATTGCTGAATCGTTCCTTTTAGAAAAATCTTGGATATTTGCTCTGTGTGGTCAAAGTGCTAAAATTCATAAGTGGCATAAATAATTTGACAATAGCAAGCCTGTTGTGTTTAATGTACGCTCAGTGCTATAATTCTGGCTCAACAATTGTCCTCTCTGGTAAAGCTGCCAAGCTGAAACAATAAAGGGTTTTAGCTGCAAAGTGAAGTTTTCTGGAATTACAATATTCCTTTTGACCTCTGAGATGACTAAATGCTATTTAATTTCTTCCCTTTATTCACAACAGCGAAAAGAACTTGGAATCATGCTGGGACAGAGGCAGCATTTCCTTTCAAAGCCCTAGCCAGACATTAATACTCCGAGGAGAAAGGTGGGGATGCTTTAGGGTTGGTGTGGGAAGGCTTTATTTACTGTAATGCTACAGATGTCCTTCTTCTTCGCTGGTATTGCAAGGACTATGATGTAACACTGGAGTCAATTATTTCAAATTATAGTGCCTGGAACAATTAGACTCCTGCTTTCATAGAAGTGAACCGAAAATTGAACAGAGGCTGAAATGGAACTAGTTTATAGCTGGCTGAAGGTAGCTATACAGGAGCAGCATGACGGCTGCCTTTGTCAAGAGCTGGAGCTTTTAGGTACTGTTACTGCTAATTACTTTAGGTGAGGAACACTATAGCTGTCAAACTTCACAATCAACTCTGGCTTTGAACTAGCTCAAACAGAAATGCTTGAGTAGTCAGGAAGCATTTCTTTCACTTGCCATTTCATAGAGGTGCTAAATACAAGAATGCAGTCAGAGTCACTGTGCTACGTCCCCTCTCCAGGCTGATTCAATAGCATTTGATCTGAAGGGAAGATTTTCAACTTCCCGGCTATACATAGCCCCAGTATAATCAAGGCTGAAATGCATCTGCAATTGGGTCTACTCTACATCTCATTTGCCTGAAGAGTTTATGGAATGAGATCACAAGAAGCACGATCTACAGATGAGCCTCTGACAGGAGGAAATGTCAGCCAGAGATGCTGATTCTAAGAGGTGATACCTGAAGCTGGCTCATAAGGACTTCAAACTCCTGGCCTGTATCATCTACAAAGCAGATGGCCCAATCAACAGGAAGAAAGCCAGCTCCTGCTCCCTTCTTGGCTGGCAGCTCTCTATTTTATGGTAGCATTTATTAGTTCTTGTTCTGCTCACTCCTTAGGTGCATCCTACCTACCTGCACATGTCTTCTTTGTTACAAACTCAGGAACAAGTCTGTTAGGATTTCTTCATTTACACCAAGCTCACCATAGATAGATTAACAATGTGTTACTACCCCTTTAAGAGGGGACTTTGCCTTTTCAAGTTTTCAGAAGAGACCAGTACACAGTGAATATCTACACTGGAATTTCTCTTTAAACCAAATCACCAGGGCAGCACATGAGATTGTCTTACCATCTTTAAGACCAATGAAATGAATAAGGACCCTTTCTTTTCCTGTGGGTAAAAGAAACTTGTGCATTCAATGAAATTGAGAGCCCAAGGCAATAGGAATCGTAGTCCTACCTACGTTGGTGTTTCCCCTTAATAATACAATACGAGAGAAAGTTGTAGGAGTTAACATTGAAGCAGCTTCTTAAACAAGCAAAGTAATACAGGAACTTAAATTCCTGGGTTGTTGACAACTGGCAGAGAATCATTACTGGTGCATTTAGACAAGTACTCCCAAATATTGTGTGACTAAGGGTGGTTATGGGGTCAGTCTGCCTGGATCACATTCTTTTCCACCAATTACTATGGGAAAATAACTTGGAGCAGCTTTGCTGTTTTCTCCTTGTAGTGAGGAGTGTGAATACAATCTACCTCTTCATTTGCTAGGAAAATGAAATAGAAGAATAATTGTCAAATACATAAAACATTGCTTAACCCTTTAAAGATGCCTGCTAAATAGCTAAAAATGACTGAATAGTAATTAGCCTATATTCAAATAATCATTGTAAAAATTATAATTGGTGGAATATAATGGGAAATATATTTGATCACTGCATCCTGCTACTATGGAAAAACTAAACCAATAAGCCTTTCAACATTTACTTCATGATAGTAAATAATTCACAATGAATACCATTTCTAACACCTAATGACTTAGGGTGAGATCCTTTGATAGTCTCAGGGGCAGGCAATCTCCAGAAAGATGTTTGTCTTAGATTTTCAGCTCCACTTACTAAGTATGGAAATGGGTGGTGAAATTAAAAGCTATGATGTAATTATAATGGAATTCAATTAAATAGTTCCATAAACATTTATAAACAAGCTTGTTGAACCTCTGGGCTTCAGAACACATGAAAGTTATAGGAAAGTTATTCTAAGTGGTACCTGGTGAAGGCCGGAAGCCCCTCACATCTTTTATACCTAGCCTTATCCCCTGCCCTATGCAGCTTTGCACTTGGCTGTTTGTCTGTATATTTTGCAACATCTTACATAATAAACAGGTGAATTAACTTTTTGTGTCCTGATATTAAATCAAGCAAACTGACTGAATCCAGCGTAGGGAATGAAAAGGGCATTTAAACAGTTGTGCATCCAGTCAGTTAAAATTATAGCTGATTACCTACTGCTTGTAATTAAATGGGGGTAGTTGGAGAAGTGAGTTGTCAATCTATGTGATCTACCTCTTAGTAGATGGCATGAGAATGAAAATGAATTATGAGCACCCAGATGAGATGTCATGGAAAACTTCTGGGTGTATGAGAAAAAACATTCATACATTCTATTAAAAAAAATCTGTGTTGAACATGGTTCTATGGGAAGAAATCAAACAAAATCACCTTATTTTCCCACACAGTAAACATCTGACACTCATTTGATCCATGCAGTATCTATAAAATATATGTGTCTCATATGTCTGGGTGTTCTATTTGCAGAATACATTGACAGTGGAGACAAGCATAGGATTGAGACATGGCGCCATCCAGATCTAAGAAAACGATTTATTTGAGAATACATTGATTTAGAAGATATATTTGGAAGAAATATATGTAATGTGAGGTATTTGTGAAAGTGTGCAGAATGAAGAAGTTTAAAAAAACACTCCAATATCCCAAGATATTTGCTCCAGAGAGGGTTTAAGAGGGTGGGTTTGCTGGATGACATGACCGTCTGCACCATGACCAAACATAGCTGCAATGATATGTGACTCCTTTGTGGAAACCCTTATGCAATGAAATGAAAAGAGAGCAGTTAGATTTTCTTTGAAGAGTTTTCTCATAGCAAGAGATAAAAGCAGACATCTATTTTCTTTGATGTTTTTATCCTAAATTTTTGTATTTGATTTTCCTATAAGCATTATAGGAAATTTTCTCTCCCCATAATTTTTTTTTTTCGGAGAAAGAAAGAATTAAAGGGATGGTTTGTCCCTTGTAGCTATCTCAAGAACTAAGAACAGATTTCTTATGGTAGGACTATAAGCTTTGAATTTTCCTGCCTAAGTTTTAATCCATTATGCAAAATAATGCATCCACTTTAAACCAAATGTTCTGCACTTCAGTGCTTTGCTTCTTGTTTACATCTCAGAAGGGCAAAGAGAAGGGTGTTAAAACTCAGATAAGCAAGCACACATCTATGGACCACAATGATATCATTCAATGTCATGTTTATACCTAGTTAGAAATAAGGGAACATCTGTGGATTAAAAAATAGCACTGTAATAGTGGCCAGCAGGGAATAAAACACTTTATCGAGCTTTGTTATGTAGATTGGAATGTGCTTTGTAGAAAATGCTTTATTTGCAAATAAAACAACTAATTGCTAGCACTAGAAACACATGCACAGAGTATATTCTGAAAAAACTTTGAGAATCATTTTAATGTGGTATTGGCTGATGCTGCTATCTTTTCCCAGATATATATGTTGTGTGTGTGTGTGTGTGTGTGTGTGTGTGTGTGTGTGTGTATGTGTTTGTGTATGTACATATATATATATATATATATATAACTTCTGTATATTTGTTTTTGACTATTGAGAATAGAATAAGAATCACATAACTCTCAATAAACAAACAAACCAATAAATAAACAAATCCTGCCAAAAAACATGTTGGCAAACACAGGCAGAAGAACCCTTCTGTTATCACTCCTAAAGTCTTTCTATGGATTATTTTTTATATGTCTTTGATATATTTCATTCATTCATCCATTCATTTATTCACCCATTCATTCACACATTCATTTATTTATTCAATAAGGAAGAACCTGGTATATCTGATATGAGGAATAACACATGAATTTTAATAGCATATTGTAGAAAATCTTAATCATATGGATTATGTAAGATACTGCTATATTCTCATTTTACCTTATAACCTTTCTGAATTCTGGAAACTGATGTCAGTCATTTGTGTTTTACCAAATTCTAAACCCCATATCTCCTTTTCAGTACTAATCTCTCTGAGGAGCTCTATGAACTTAAAATTAAATGGGCCTGTTCTTTTACTTTTTTAATGCTGGAATTTTTATTTTCAATTCGTGTGCGTGTGTGTCTGTGTGTCTGTGTGTCTGTATGTGTGTGTGTCTGTGTGTGTGTCTGTGAGTATATGTGTGCAGGTCTCCATGGAGGCCAGAAAGTTGTGTCAGAACCCTGGTGGTTGGAGTTAAAGATGAGCATCCCTACACAGGAGCTAAGAACTGATTTTAGGTCATCTGGCTCTTGATTTTTGAGCCATCTCATCCACAAATGGGCCTGTTCTCAAGACTATAATTATTAATCACTGCATCTCTGATAATCTATGAACCTTCACCCAACTTCTCAAAATTCAGCTCCTAGCTCTTTTGAGTCTCCCTGTCTCACAAAGAGCAATATTGCAGAGCCTCCATTCTTGGGTCCCTTTGTTCACCATTTACACACTTGCCTTTCTTTCTCACTCCCCTGTGACCCTTTTGAGTCTACTGTGTATCCCCATCGCATAGCTTCCCTCCTCCCCATCTCTCAGTGAGTATCACTTTAATATCTTAGTCCTATAATCTATATGCTATAAATTAACAAGACAAAACCAGCAAAAGCAATCAGAACAAAAAGAGAGAATATTGTCTTAACATCTCTGTTGCTGTGATGAAGTATATGATCAAAAATCAAGTAGGAGAGGAAAAGGCTTATTTCTCTTATACTTCTATTTAACTGTTAATCATCAACAGAAGTCAGACTAGAAATTCATCCAGACCAGGAACCTGGAGGCAGGAGATGGAGCAGAGGTCATGGAGGGCTACTGCTTACTGCCTTGTTCCTCATGGCATGTTCAGACTGCTTTCTTATAAAACCTGGGACCATGGGACAATTGATAACACCACACAAAATGGGGTGAGACCTCAGAAGACAAACAACAATTTTCAAAATTCCCTATAGGCTTGTCTACAGATCAACGTTAAGGAGGCATTTTCTCAGTTGAGGTTCCCTCCTTTCAGATAAATAACTTGTGTCAAGTTGACCTAAAACTATTGAGCACAAGTATGCAGATTTAGCTCAATAAGAATAGATGATAACAGTGTTTTCAGTAATGGGAGGAGGGTTGTAGAAGTGTATGCATCTTCCTGAATGTGAGAGGGGAGAGGCCATGATTAAGTGATTCACAAATCCTGTTTGGAGATGAGTCAGTTCTTTAATCATAGGTTAGCAGTATTGGAACTAAGACAAGAACGTTTTCATTTGTTGATTTAGCATTTTCCATCATAGCTTTAAAAGTTAAGAAACCTATTAAATATTGGGATTTATAATTTTTTTGAGGATAAGCAGTGAATAACAGTCAATTACATAGTGTCTGGCAAGAGCAGTGCCATATATTTCTAACATTTAGGGTCAGAGGTCAGAGAATCAACGATAACCTTGGCTACATAGAAAGATTCAAAATAAGCAAAATTACCTCTGTCTGTAGGTGGTTTATATTTTTTTTGTACAAAGAAACAGGAAATAGTACATGAAACATCATGTAAATAGTCAGATAATTTAAAATAGAAAAAAAATAAATGTCAAGACAGAGTGTTATTGAAAAAGATAGTGGTAAAGGAGGAAGGCTTACTGCAGGGAAAGGAGAAGAGAACAGGGGTCCTCAGGAAAGTTTCTCAGTGATGACAAATGATGCAGTAGATTCTGTCCTCCAGTGTGGGCTAGAGGAAGGAGGAGAAAAAAGGCAGTGCCTGAGATGATGAAACCAAGAAGGCTGAAATGAATGGGAGGAGATATGTTTAAAGAAAGGGGAGCTATGGTTAAATAAATGACCTTGTTAAAGACTTAGGCTTTCTTAAGGGACTTCTCCATGGAAATTATTGCAAATATTTAGAAAACAGAACTCCACTGTCTGGTACAAACTAAAAGAAAGTTTCAACTGCAATATGAAAGGGGACCACTAGAGAAGAGGGGAGAAATGCAGAAACCAGCTCCAATGTAAGTCAAAGGCCTACACTAAAGTGATTTTTTGTTCCTGTTGGAATTTTCCAACTAAAAGTACTTCAAATGCCCTGTAGCTGGTGAATGACCAAACAAATTGTTCCATTCAAATAATACTATGCTGCCAAGCAACAGGAAGGAATATATTATTAATAAATACAACAATGGTTATTATTTTTGTCTCATATTCTCAAAGGATCTGTGTGTTCACGCCCAAGTCACCGGCCTGTGATATAAGTGGGAAGAAATGGAATTTAGGAGGTGGGGCCTAATGATCAAGCATCACTCAAGAGGTATTGTTGAAGGGAATATTTCCCTGCTCTCTTCTCTTTGCTTATGGCCATGATGGGTGAGCAGCTTTGCATTGCTCTGTGTTCTCTGCCATATGGTTTGCCACAGGCCCCAAACAGTAAAATCAACCAACCATGGGGTGAAAGCTTTGAAACAATAAGCTCAAATAAATCTGCCATCCTTGTATACTGATCATCTAAGGTGTTATGTCATAGCAAAGTTTGAGAACAGGTAGTGCTTGCCATGGTAAAGTCAAGGAGGGTGTCACTTTAATAAAATATTTTGAGCTGATAGAACTATTTCATATCTTCACTTCAGTATGCTTATGTGACTTAAATTATCAAAAATCACAGAATTATATGGCAGAAAAGCAAATTATTTTTCTTATGTAAATCTCACATAAGTGATTATTTTTTAGTATTTTATTTTATTTTACTTTATAACTACAGAGGTTAAAAAAATAAACTGAGTTGGAGAACAACAGCTCATTTTTGCAAGGGTGGTGCATTCAAACATATGTTCTTTGTTATCTCTTCTAATTTTTATTAGAAAATAAGCCTTTTTATAGAAATATTATTCATATTTACCCCTTGAAGCTTTTTATGGTATTTCTTGTGTTTTGATCTATTTTAATTATCCCAATGCAGTTAAGATGGACCTTTTTGCTCAAGATTCTTTTTATGAACTATGATGCTCTTTGTCATGATTTTGAAGAAATCTTTGATAACTTTTGTGGTGTCTGTCATTTTGAGACATTCATATCAACTAGCATATTTACTGCCCAAAATTTAAAATGGACCCCATGATGTTTGAGGATCACAACCTGAAGTTTGAAGTTCAGCCTTATCTTAACACCCAATACTAATGAAAACACTTTGTATAATTTTAGATTTTTGTTGTCTATTTACTATAGCTGTTTTAAATTGAAAGTCCATGATATTTGAAATTAATCAATCTGATGCTTGTGACTCCTGAGAGCTTTTCTTTTAAGTGTGAGTTTTGTAGATAGAGATTTTCATAGTAGTTTGAGAAGTACAACTGATTAAGGGCATAGGGACATACAGTGAGGGACAAATTTAGTATTCTTAGACAAATGTAAAAATCCTTTTAGTACTATAGGCACATTCTTGATTAAACGACTCCAAATTCAATTGTAGGAATTACTCAATTCTTACACAATTATACATAATTGTGAGCACAGTTATGGTATTCAAATAACTGAGAATGATAGAAAGTATAAGCATGAAAATGGTGGCACCATAGGCTAAAGCTTTGAGGAACTCAGCAAGAAACAGTTAGGAGATTGAGCAGTAGGTGAGGCAGAAGGAAAGCTGCTAAAAAGGGACATGTTTTGATGGCTCGTGGTCTTGTCCTCAGTGTGGTATGTAATCTTATTGTGAATATCCTTGCCCTTAGTTGTGGTGATATATTATTTATAGTTTATTAAAGCTTTCATGAGGGTACAGAAAGAAAAGCTAGCCACAAGCCATAGAGCCAGAAAATGGTGATATACACCTTTAATCCCAGCAGCCATACTAGCTGGCTTTAGAGGTAGTTGGTGTGCCACACACCTTTAACCCCAGGACTCAAGAGAAAAGCAGATGGATCCAGTTAACTGTATCAGCTTTTAAGGCTAATGTGAAATTAAACCCAAACCTAAATTCCAACCTTGTTTTCCAGTTTTCTCTGCATTTACCTTGTGTCTCACAACATTAATTTTTGCCTCTCTATGTACCTTTTACTGCACAACCTATGAGCTTTCCTTGATATGATATACCTACTCAGCTTGCTTCTTCATACTTTATTTCCCAACTAACTTGCACGTGTCTCTATTAGATTAGTGGGTACTCAATGAGAGTTCCCACCCTCTGTAAACATTGATTCGATGGTTATCCCGTGTCTAATGTCCTGATGTAATGAGGTGAATTAGTGCAAGAGAGGCTATAAGATAGCAATATTCCAAAAAGAAAAGTCATATAAAAATTCTGAGAAAAAGAACATTAGAATTTCATTTATAGTTTGAAAGGAATAAGTAAGTATTATAACAAAGGCATGCTAACATTGTAAGATTCTTAACAACAACAACAACAAAAATACTAAAAAACTTGAGGTGTTACAGAAATAGTAATTGACAATTTAATCTATGTCATGGTCAAACTACTTAACTTTCCTCTGATCTACTGTTTTTGTTTGTCAAATAAGAGTCATGCCACTTTCTCTTCTTACATCCAAGGTGGCTGGTGATGATTGTCTTTGAGTATTCAGTTATATAACAAATATTTACCATGAAACCTTGTACCATGTCCATAACTAAAACAAGTTTTCTGGTGAATAGAAAAAGTCTTGGTCTATATTTTCTGTTAGTAACTCTGAGCAACACAGATTTTAATAAAGAAATTGACTAACGAATAGGATACATACATTGCCAATTAGAAAGTGTAAGGTAATAACTGGAGGCCCACAAATGTGGTGTCACAAAAATTTTCAATGTGTCTGTTTCTGCAACAGACATGTGTTATTAATCATCAATATTGCCAAAGAATTTTAATCCCTGAAGGAGTACTTTGGGGGAGGGGCTGTCTCCAGCTACTTTAAACTTATATTTAATTGGCACTAGCAAGTCAACTAATTAATGGATAATGGGGAAGAGAACAACCGTGGGGACCCGTATTCAAAGTATTTGGTCAGCACATTCTTTCCCAAGAGAAAACTCCCTACTTAAATAAAGATCAGAAATTGGCTTGGTGAATATGTAAAGAGTGAAAATGCTAAGAGCTGTGAAGCTGAGGCCAGATAGGGTGAACCATTTAGCTCCATGAATCCTCAAATTGCAATCTTGGACTACTGCCTCTCTTCAATGTGGCTAGATGGTAGTGTTCATGCCAGAGCATGTGTTCAGAGCCAGAGGGTAACTTGCAGAAGTCATTTCTCTCCTTCTACCCTGCAATTCCCCGGGACCAAATTCAGGTGGTTATGCTACATTCACTGGGCCATCTTACCAGCCCCAAGATTTCTTTAGTTATTGTATGAAGACTAAGAAATGTGATTGAGCGAAGAGCCAAGTATCTACCAGAGCAATAATGACCACAATTAACTGAAGGGACCAGACCCACACCCAGTTCCATGCTTTAACAGCCATGACAGGCTACAGAAAGGACATGTAGGACTCTGACTCACAGCATATCCCAGAAAAACTCTAGGAGACCAAAACCTCCCCTGTAGGCTCCAGAATATTCAGTTCTGATAACTATTGGTATCTATGTACAGCAGGCCACCTGCAAGTAACAAGACAAAGCCATAGAAACCACACAATGTTCCCACCTGTAGCCAACCAATCAAAGCGTTGACAGACCAGTTGCCCTGCAAACTACAATTTTAAAAAAAAAGCCCCTATTTGTTCCAAAATGTCAACCAATCAGAAACTGACTCATATCCCACCACCACCCCTCCAGCTGATGTAACCCTGCAGTTTTTTCCTTTAAAAATCCCAGCAGTAGACAAGAAATTCACCCTCTCTGGTGGCTGCTTTGTCAGCAAACTAGACAGGGTCCCTACTGAGGTGGGACAGAGCAATAAACCTTGGCATTGGCATAGGTGAGTAGGCTCCTTTGTGGTCTTTTTGAGGTCTCATGAACTTGACATAATAGTACCGTGGCTTTCCAGACCAGAAGGATATGAAGGGGCAGAGATGGTGGGCATTTTCCTTTCCATCTAATGAAATAAGGAAAGCTGTGCCAATTTAATTCAGTATTAAAAACACAAGTTGTTTGACATGCCAGCAACTCGTTAATGCCTCAAAGAATCCCAGATGTACATCACCCATCTTTTCTTACAGGGGGATTATCCCAGTCTGTAGCTGAGATAAAGAAAAAGAACACAAAACCGTTTTCTATGAACTGGTGTTTTTGTTTTTGTTTTGTTTCTTTTTAAAAGACTTTTCTTGATAAATCTTCTGCATGTTGGTTCTTTCTGTTCCAATTAACGTAGATGCCTGAATTCACTTTGTGGATATAATAACTAGGATTTCTTTCAGGGCGCCATTCCTAATTAAAAGCAGCATTTACAGAGAAAGGGTTTTACATACTTATGTATTACCTTATTCAATCCAAGCAAATTGCTTCCCTGTGTAAACTTCTGAATAGTTTCATTGCTTCAAACACTAAAAGTCATTCTAATGTAGATTTTGCATTAATCTGGGGGAAAGAAAATGGAGCACAGTCTAATTGGAATTAGTATTTCTAAAATTAATTCTTGATTTTCTTTAGAAATACATACAAACACATTCATATTTATAAATGTCTCTCTGTGTATCCTGATCCTCAGAAGCTGAGTGAAGGCTCAAACCATTGGAGATTTTGAAATTTACAGTTTTCCTTCTTAGTATTTGTCTTGGTACAGAAAAAGGAACTTCAGATTATGCAGGAGATAGGGTAAAACGAATAACATACCACAGGTTATTTACATACACCAAACAATTTAATCCTTGGTAGTTCTTCGACTTATCCTTTCCCTCATTTTTAAAGATGAGAAAGTTGAGACAGACTGAGTCTCTGAGATCTAACTGAGGTCCTTAGCTTATATGGTGGGAGACAGAACTCAGACCCCGGCAGCTGCAACAGAAAAGTCTTCTCCTGCCAGCTCTACCAGCATAGCAATGCCATGAGCTCAGGGGAGAAACTGTCTTTTCAAAGGCAGACTAAGAATACAACAGGATCTTCGTCTTTGTTTTTTTTTCTGCCAGTTTTATATGAGGAAGATTTTTTTGGGGATTTTTGTTCTTAAGATATTTTTTTCATCTTATCAAATACAACAATCTTGGCCACAGAATTGGGTCTAAATGGGAGGGCAAAGTTAACGTAACCTCTGTTAATGGGGTCTGTCTGTTTTTCTTTACTTTTGCTCATGAGAGTTTGC
Source organism: Cricetiscus sungorus (assembly GCA_030556225.1). Lineage (NCBI taxonomy): Eukaryota > Metazoa > Chordata > Mammalia > Rodentia > Cricetidae > Cricetiscus > Cricetiscus sungorus. The sequence continues at coordinate 19,701,253 of JANBXA010000069.1, forward strand.
TAAGCTCACTCTTTATTATCCTTCCTTCCCCTCTTCAATGTAATCCCAGTCTGGTTAATGGCTAGGTGTTATAGTGCTGTAATAGATTTAACAGTCCTTATCCAACATGGGGCTTGATCTACCCTGTTTCTTATTAGAGTAATTTTGCCTCAGGCCTTCACAGCTAGTATTTCCTATTAAAGTTCAAAAAAATAAGCATAACTTTGAGTGGATGTAATTAAACTTGGTTTTTTATTAAAAAAAAAAAAAAAAAAAAACAGAAACAAAAACCTAAACTGGCAGCATTTTTTTGGAGGCTGCTGCACGTAAGAGTGACTGAAAGCCAATCATGTTGGATTAGGTCCAGATTGCTGTTGAGAGAACATCCCAAAATGGCCATTGATTCTGGAGGTAGGAAAAGAGTCACTCCATAATTGTTCCTATTGGTCTGGTTCTTGATATTCCTCTGCTGTCTTACTATGGCGTATTATCTAGCCATAATGGCAGGATACAGCTTTTTTAAAGCCATATTCCTCCCCCCCTCTATTTCTTACACAGCCCTTCTAGGGCTTTTAACAAACCTAAACAGAAATCCAGACACCGGCATTTGTGACAGTCCCTGACATAAGCCATCAATCCAGTGAGCAGATTCTACTGCTCCCATCAGTATCTTTTGACATCTCTTGTAACATACATCAGAGCTGAAGTTTTGATGAGTTTACTTAAATCGTTTGAAAAAGAAAATACACAACAATGTGCAATTAGCCTTGCCCAATCACAGAAATAGGAAACTTTGAAATCAACAGGTTCTAAATTGTGTTATAGGAGATGAGAAAAATTAAGCATGGTGTTAAAAATGGAAATTAGACCACTGGAATGCATAGTTCACACAACAGGTAAAGGCAAAGTTAAATCTAAGGTTAATGTTTTCAGTGCACTGATATCTCAGATTAAAATGGTCAGATTAGCTGACTTCAAAGACAAGTCCCTAACATCTCCTCTTATTTCTCTAGCTACAGTTACTAAAAACTTGGTGACTACGAGTCCTGTAAGTTGTCATTTGCCATTCTCCCCAATGCCTTAAAACCACCAAAATCCTCACACTATTGTTCATCAAATTTTGACAATGTGTTTTAATTAAAAAAAGAAATAAACATTTCTTCCTCCCCACTTACACTCCTGCAAGGAACTTCTTTTTTAAGTAATTTTTATTTAAATTCAAAACAATCTTATTTTACATACCAATCCCAGTTCTCTCTCCCTCCTGCCCTCTCATTACCTCCACCATCCCCCATCTCACCCCACCCCTATCTACTCCTCAGGGAAGATAAGACCTCCCATGGGGGATTACCAAAGTCTGTTACATCATTTGGGGCAGGACCTAGGCCCTCCCATCTGTATCTAGGCTGAGAGAGTATCCCTCCATAAGGAATGGACTCCCAAATCCCATACATGCACTAGGGATAAATTCCACTGCCAGAGGCACCATATACCATCCAAGATCCCCAAATGACACCCACTTTCAGGGGGCCTGATTCAGTCTTATTTAGTCTGGGATCCATGAGCTCAGGTCAGTTGTTTTGGTGGGTTTCCCAAGCATTGTCTTGATCCCTTTGCTCATCACTCATTCCTCTCTACAACTGGATTCCAGGAGTTCAGCTCAGTGCTTAGATGTGAATCTCTGCTTCTGCTTCCATCAACTACTAGATGAAGGCTCTATAATGGCATTTAAGGCAGTCATCAATATCATTATAGGGGAACGGCCTTTAAAGTAGCCTCTCCACTATTGCTTAGTTTCTTAGTTGGAGTCATCCTTGTGGATCCATGGGGATTTCCCTAGCTCCATGTTTCTCTATAAACCCATAAGGGCTCTCTCTATTAAGGTATCTCTTTTCTTGTTCTTCTTCTCTGTTCTTCCCCCAGCTTCACTTTGCTGATCCCTCATGTTCTCCTCCCCCTTCCCCTTCTCCCCTCCTGATTCTACTACATCCCTCCTCCCTCTCCTGTGCTCCCAATTTATCCAGGATATCTTGTCCCTTTCCTCTTCTTTGGCCGGGTGGGGGGGTGTCGTCCATATATGTCTCTCTTTTGGTTCTCCTTGTTTCATACCTTATCTGAGGTTGTGGATTATAGGCTGGTTATCCTTAGCTCTGTGTCTAATATCCATTTATGAGTGAGTACATAACATGTTTTTATTTCTGAGTCTGTATTGATTTACTCAGGATGGTTTCTTCTATTTTCAACTATTTGCCTATGAATTTCAAGGTGTCATTGCAACAAAAACAGACAGGTAGACCAATGGAATGGAACTGAAGACACTGACATTAACACACATACTTAGGGACACATGATTTTTGACAAAAAGCTAAAATTATATAATGGAAAAAAGAAAGCATCTTCAACAAATGGTGCTGGCATAACTGGATGAATTGGATGCTGACATGTAAAAAATGGCAGATAGATCCATAGTTATTGCCATACACAAATCTTAAGTACAAATGCATCAAAGGCCTCACCATAAATTCAGCTACCATATTGAACCTCTTGGAAGGAAAATGCCTTGGCACAGGAGACCATTACCTGAACATAACACCAGCAGCACAGACACTGAGATCAACAATTAATAAATGGGATCTCCTGAAACTGAGAAGTGTCCTGAACTATAAGGCAAAGGACAAAGCCAACAAGACAAAAATGATAGCTCATAGAATGGGAAAAGATATTCACCAACCTCACATCTGACAGAGGGCTGATTTCCAAAACATACAAATAACTCAAGAAGCTAGTCACGAAAATACCAAATAAATCCAAATGAAGAATTCTCAATAGAGGAATCTCAAATGGCCAAAAGGCACTTAAGAACCTGCTCAACATCCTTAGCCACGACAAAAATGCAAACCAAAACAACTCTGAGATAACATCTTAACACCTGTCAGAATGGCTAAAATCAAAAACACCTATGAAAGTTTATGCTAAAGAGGATGTGGAGAAAGGGGAACACTCTTATACTGATGGTGGGAATACAAACTTGTACAGCCACTGTGGAAATTAGTATAGTGGTTTCTCAAGAAAATGGGAATTAGTTTTACCTCAAGATCAGCAAATCCATTCTTAGGATTGCACATTCATACAACAAGGACAACTGTTCAACTATGTTTATAGCAGCATTATTTGTAATAGCCAGAACCTGGAAGCAACCTAGATGCCCCTCAACCAAAGAATACATAAAGAAAATGTGGTGTATTTACACAGTGGAGTACTACTCAGAGGCAAGGGACTTCTTAAACAACCTCATAGAGAGGTTTGCCTTTGGTCCAGTTTTGATATTATTAAAATCAATGTTTGGGAAAGAATATTGTACAATCATTTGAATGTGTTTGGCTTCTTGAAGTGATACACAGTGAGGCATGTGATGGAATTCTACAGCAACAGGAGTCAGAGGTACAACAAAATCTAGTGAAGCCTAGCCACACAGTACACATGAAACTTACCTACTCTCTTGTGAGATCTTGAAGATAAGAATAATAATAGTGATTTAAAAGGATATGTTACATGGCATGATCTTCAGCAAATCATATTTTCAGGTGTGAGAAGAGAACAGAAGAGAACCGAAAGATTACTATTAAAGATACATAAGATTACTTATTAATCCCAGGACTCTTGAAGGGTAACCTATAATTAGTCATTATAAAACTACCTTTAGTTTTTATAGCACAGATATTGACTTATAACTGATGAATCTATAATTAGACTTTCCCATATTTAATTTTGGATTCATTTTCCTAGAGGCACCATGGATGTTTGAGTCTGACAGACAACCATTTGCCTACAGCATCCTTTCTTATTTAGGAGGTTCCGGTTCCATCAGTTTCTTCCCCTTCCATCCATCTGTGTACCCTAAGCTAGGTTTGTGAGATGGTCAGTTACATGCTAGGAGGACTTTTTTTCCTTCTTAAAAATAAATATCCATCTTTTATTCCTTTCAAAGTTCGCTATCCTATCTGAAATACATTGTTTGACCTCCAGGGTTTTGACCTCCTAAATAGTCCCAAAACTCCTACAAACTTAGAAAGTTTGTAAACCTTTTGTTTTACGAACTAGATAGTTAAAGCTTTGTGCCTGGGGAGAAAGTAAGTATTTTCTAATTACAGTACATTGCAGTTGTAGCATACAGGTGGCCATAGACAGGATGGGCAGGATTGAAGTGGCTTCTCTCTAACACAGCATTACTTATGAAACATGTAATGGATGGGGCTGAGATTTGGCCCACAGACATTAGTTCATGGGCTCCTAATAATAGCAATGCATTCTTCCTCTCTCTGCCTCATCCACTGATTGATTTTAGAGAGTATATCCTGTCAAGCCCTCGTCTTTCTGGAACCCTAGTTGCTCCAGCATTTTTTCCTCACTTCTGGATGCTGTAAACTTTGAGTGTCTTGTGCCAGGTACCCAACAAATAGGAAAACATGACCATGAGTCAGCACAAAGAAATTCTGTAAGACATTTAATCACAAAAACTGCAAACCCTGCTGAAAGTCCCTATTGGCCATTCACTATGTCCCCCACGGCTTTATAACTGGCTCACACAGTTCCAGCATTTAACTTGTTCACTATCCTTCCAAATTAGGCATCATTTAGCTTCCATTTATAGGGGAAAATGTTATAGTTATAAAAGTATTCAGAAGTATTCTTAGAATCCCTTCCCCCACCTTCCTGCAACTGTGGTAGAATTACAATCCAATTATTTGTGGCATTTTATCATAATCTTTATGCGGCAATGGTTCTGCTTAGTGCAAGCCCAGGGTTCCCCATGAATGAAAAGGAAAAGACTATACAATGATGGTTTCCTTTAAATGAACACATTAAATTTCCAATCAGACACATTCACTTAAGCCGTTTTCATCCAATTTCTACAGCGGTTCCCATGTAGACACACACAGAAACTAATCACGACTTTTCACTTGCTACAAGGAAATAAGAATTCTGGAATTTCTAGTGCATTGTATAAAGCTTCCAAAGGGTTAGGGCTTTTCAGGGTCAGATCAAATCAGGCCCCTTTGCCTTCTAACCAAGGCTTTCTCAAACAACTTACTAGACTCTCATGCATATCTAATTTAGTTAGAATATTTTCTAACACTAATGTTCAACCAAGATAAAGCAGAAAGATGACCATAATGAGAGTTAGCTCTATCACTGAGTTTTTGAGGCCTTATACACATCCCACACTGATGAACTCTCACTTATGTGTTCCCACAAGGAGAGAGTATGTAGATTTGAGCTGTAAGTAACATAATAGGTCTTACACAAAACATCTAGGACTAGGAGGGCTTAAGAAACAGCCCTATGTCAGTTTTGAACCCAAATGCTAAGACATGCAGCATAGCTGTGCTACTGAGAACTGGAGGCTGGTGGTCTCATCGTGGGACACACAGACATAGGGAGCCCAAATGTGGTTTTAATTGTTAAGCAAATTATAAGGCTCCCAAGAACAAAAATATTGTCATTTGATTAAATGCCCTTATGGGTATAAAACTGGGATTTATCTGGAAGAAAAAAGAAGGCACAGGACAAAGCATATTAAGCCCTTCTTAGCATCGACTAGATTTGGTTATCAGGTCTAATAAGTAGTGCTGGGCTCTCATTTAAATATAAAAATGGAGCCTTATTTCTTTATTAATTATATCATAATTACTCTTTGGTATGTTCAAATTCATTATATTTGATGGAACTTTTCCACAGTCAAGGACATCTCCTTGTCGTGAGCATTTTTAATTTTCTCAGCACATAAAAGCCCAGCCAGAAATGGGCCTTAATCCCTCATGAGCCTCCCTGGATGCATTGGGGAGGCGTCTGGGTTCTCACTAAATGATATTTACTCATTATATCTCCTCTCATCAATACAAATGACTTTGATGTTGTTGTTGTAAAGTCAAATCTTTGACGAAAATTTATGTTAGTTAAATCTATATGTTTTTAAGCTAGTCTTTTATTTCTCTTTAAAATTCAGGGTTCTGCGTAACAAAGCAGAGATTGTTCTTAGAAGCTGTGCTCAGCACATTGTAAAGGACATATAATTAATAAAATTTGCACACACCATTTTAAAAGGCCATCAGTCTTACTCTCTCTGGCTAGTTCCATAAAGAATATATTTGACCAGCTCGCACACCAGTTATATTCTTTGAATGATTTATTTCTTAAAATTATTTAAAATATCAAATATGATTTATTATTGTAAAATTAAGTCACCTGTATTTTTCAATTCACCAGGATGGATTGTTTTGGCCAGGAGAGGTGGTTAATTCCTATGCCATTTAAGTACTATTGATATTATCAAATGATGTCAGATTTAATTAGTAAAAGGGAGGTTTTGCAAACATTGACCTTGGTTCAGGGGGAATTGGGAAAAAAATCTGAAGATAAGGAGATAATAATTGATGGATGGAACATTACTCTATTTGAGAAAACTACAAAAACGATAAAGCACTAAAAATTGAATCCATAACCTGTAAAACAATATCAAATTAAACACTGTCACACTAGTTTAAAAATAAAAACCCTGGTTATGCAAAGACAGCAGAACATTCTAGTTTTGAGAAGGAAAGGAGGGTGCTTAGAAACACCCCAATGAAACTGGCTTCGTTATTGCAAGAGATAGGTAGAGGAGGTTGAAAGGAGAGGGAATGTGGGTATAAGTGCTAGGCTTTGCACTGATGCTCCATTGGATGACAGATCAAATGTAAGCAAGGGCATAAACCAGCTTAATTATACATTACCAAGAAAAACAGTCTCTGCCTATGGTACAAAAAAGAATTGAGACTCCTTCAGGAAACATAAGATTATTTTAACCTATGATTTATAAAGTATGCAATCTACTATGTGCCTTAAATGAAGTACTATGGGATAGAGAAGTGATCACATAATGAATATACAGCTGTTAAAATTAGCTCGACTACAATAAGGAACCATACATGATGCCATGCATGATGATCCAAACATATTTTCTAAGAGTGTCCTGGCACAGATTCAATGATTTTTTTTTTTAGATTTGAGAGAAAAATGGGAAGAGTATGGATAATTCTTTGGAATTTTGTGCTTACAGGAAATCCTACCAAAATTTTCCTGTGCTGTAATTTGCCTTTGTGCACTCTGATGTTAATAAAGAAGGAAGATTATTAAGACTATCATAGAGTAATCCTAAGGATATAACCCATACTAAGAGGGCAAGCGATCTTCACTTACCAATCCTAGAAAGAAAAAGAAAACAGAATAAACTGACTCTTCTCAATGGTGAATCTTAAAAACAAAAGCCAAATGGGATTGATTGCTGAGCCAATATTATTTAGGCAGCAATGACAACAGGGCTTTACAATGTTTAAAAATGCAATCACAATTTTTTAAAGATCTATAATGTGTAACTCATCAGAAATGGGGTAAGTATTAAACTTTTCAGTGATAGAGACGTTTGGGCTTGAGCAAATGCCGTCTGGTCATTCATTTGCCTAATATTTACTGAGCATTTTCCATTTGCCAGGGTCTCTGCCAGAAGCAGGAGATATAATGATTGAGCCTCTGTTTTTGTAAAACTTCTGCAGCATTGAGAAATGGACGGTAATGAAATGATCAACATTGCCTATAGAACTACGAAGTTAGACACTAAAGGAATTGAAAAGATGAGGGCCTCACCCTCCCTGGGAAGTAGATAGGGGGTGGGATGCAGGGGTCAGTGGGGGGACACAGAAGGATGGGAGGGAGAGGGAACTAGGATTGATGTGTAAAATAAGATTGTTCTAATTTAAATAAAAATTTATAAAAGAAAGAATGCACCTATTTTCCTAATGTAAGACAAACCAGTTTGCATAGGGGCCTTCTTGGCAAAGTGATTTTCCTACTTATCCACCAAGGGCCTGGTCAATCTACTAAAGCAAGGAGCAGAGGAACATGGGGGAGAAAGCATGTGTTAAGGTCTGGGGTGAAACTGAGGACAATACAACAGTGCTTACGAAGCAGCTATTCATCCAGCCAGATCCAGACTGGATATTAGCTGTTTTCCATAGTTCCCAAAACTGTCACACAAATGTTTTTATTCTCCTATTCTCAAGTCATCCCAAACCAGAACAAGTTATTACATGTTTATTATCTTTTAATTTAATAATTTTGGTGTGTATGTGTGCATGTGCTATGTTGAGTCTATGTGTACTCATAGCTATGAGCTACTTTCAGTTTAATTCTGTTTCAAATTTGTGTTCAGTTGACTTGATGCAAAAATTTCCCTCTCATCTGAAATTCTCAGACCCCTTAGCAGGGCACAGCACAAAGCTGAGTCCTGAAACAGGCTTGGAAAATGAATGACTGCACCAATTAATACAGGAGCCTATCTCCTCTTGTGTCAAACTTGAAACCATGTGTGTTAACTTTTTAATGACAAAATTGTAAGAAAGATAACTTGATATGAATGATTTTCAAGGAAATAAGAGACCTGGGCTTTAGAGGTTCATAGCAAGTTTATACTCTGGTAATTTGTTTCAAGAAAATTACCAAAGCAAATGTTATGTGGCTGTTAATTATCTTACACACAGAGACACATGAGGCAGGTGTGTCCTGAAATATTGACCAGAATGCAAATACAACTTCCAAAAACTAAGAACTAGGTTGCCACCCTGTTCTTCAAAGTTGAGAGAAACTTATGGAAGTTCTAGTGAGGCCGGAAAATGTTAATATATCTTCCTTGTTAATAATTGATTATGAGGATATGATACACCTTCCTTTCTCTGCTCTATCTTGCTTCCTTTTCCCTTTCTTGTTAACAAGGCAATTTATGCTCAAAATGGTAGAGAAAAACATCCCCCAAGACTAGAACATAGTTCTCCTCTGTCTGTCCACAGAGGCTGTGTTGCTATTGATTTGGGAATGTGTGGAGCAGTGCTTTTTTTTTTCTTCCTAACCACTGCTACTCGTATCATGTTGATTTTAGTAAACAAGTCAATATTTTACCATTTAGTTGTCTCCTCACAAACAGTTATCTCATGAGATAAGAGACTTCTGAATTCCCAAATGTTTCTTGGCAACATTACTAGTCTGTATTTCTTGAGTTACTTAATAGAAATTGCAATATTGCTGTATTCAAGTTAGATCTAATGATGTTGAACCTGTAAACTTCCCAGTAGGACACCCAGCCAGTGCTTTTGGTAGGAGGAAAAATTACTTGGGCCTGATATGAGGAGACAAAATAATTTATGTGTGCTCATCATCATATGTTATATAGATGGAATCTGCTAGCACATATCAATACTATGAGACAACACTGCATTTCAATATGTTTTAAGGACCAGGGAAGATGGTTTAGTAGATACAAATGATTGCTTCCAAGCTTGGGATTGGCATGTATCACTAAAGATAACTGACAGCATACACTCTAAAACATACTCTAAAATATACACCAACCTAGTTAAATAGCCTTTTGATTATGATCCCCATGCAATCAAGTACCTCAAAAACATACTAAACATACTGTTCTATTATCGACTTTTTATCCACAGCTGTCTTACATGCTAACACACAAATGTGAAAGCTATCATTTTTAATGACTTCTTATTATGAAATCAGGTGTTCAAAAGTGCTACCAACTGGTTGCACACCAGAGTTTCATATTTAATATCTAAGTAGCTCAACTAGCTTCTTCATCTGAAAAATGGGGGGACTCTAGCACCTGTGTTATTACCACATAAAGAAAATTAAGTATTATAGGTATATATGGTATTTGATATGCAGCTAACACACAGTTAAACCTCAGGAGTAAACCAATACCAGTAATTATGCTGCCATGCTATTAATTTCATTACTTTCTCATGAACAGATGGTTTAATTTCCTCAATGTAAAAATGTTGCAGTAGATATACCTACATATAACTTTTCAGTTACACCTTTCTCACTTTATGGCCAGTTTCTAACTATTGAATGAACAGATAAAGAGAACCATTCCTGTAAAGTATCAAGACATGTTGCTAGATGGTCTACCTAAAGGCTGCTTCAATCCATAAACCCACATCTAGGAACAATTTCAGACATCTCTAACCTTTAGAAGATTGTGAGTGAGCCTGGCTAAAATTCTGCCCCTGTTTTCCAAATGAGTATTCTTTATGGTCTGTTTTCCTTAATTGACAAATACTTAAAACAGTACTAAAAAGAAAAGAAAATGGTGTTTGGGGAGACAAAGGAAGAACTTTCCAACTGTGAATCCAACTGATGTTGATTAAGAGTGTGTCTGGGGAAGAGTTAAAAAATACTTCTGGGGTGAGAGATCTTATTTGCTAAGGAGAAAATTCAGGAAAAAAGCCAAGTATATTTAATTTTGCACAATACATCACCTCAGCCATCTGTGAGAATGACAATGCTCTCCTTAAAGGAGAAACAATTACTAAAAAAGTGGGACTTGGGGAGTAATAATACATATTTCTTATTTTCTGAATAGCTTTTTGTTAATGGGTGTGTGAGACACATAAAAATAACTAATGTATGAAACACTGATCTTGAGCAAAATAAGGACCTATGATCTAAAATGAAACATTGTTCCAGATTATAATTGTGTTATCAAGTTTGTGTGTATATTGTGATAATCCCAACATCATCCTTGATCATAGATGTGTAGACAGATAGGTAAGAAATGTCTTAATATCAACTGAACTGGGTAATAAAATAAAACCATATGGTTACATGAAATATTATTATAAAAGAAAAAACAACTAGTAATGTTTCTAAAATATGCATTAATCAAGAATCTTATTCCTTTTACTTAGTTTTTCCCATCAATAGCCTTTCTATTTTTGTGATATGTTCCCTAGTATGTAACTAGACCCACAGTTTTCAAATTGGTTCATCATTGATATGGCAAATATTTATATCTTAATGCCAATTTTATGGGAGTGGAGCTATAACTTCAAAAATAGTGTCCATGTTAGAAGGACTTGACTCAACAAAGAACAATACCATGATTTATAGGATCAAACATCTCAGTGAACACGCGCTCCCGTGGCACATTAAAATTTATGTCTGTAAGGGTGCTACAAAACAACATTCTTGGAAAAAAATCACAAGACATTTCACATTATGTGAAACGTTTGGTTTGCAAGGACGAATTTCTTTCTTTTTTAATCCCCTGTAAAAATTTCCTAGAAACACAATTTATGTCCCAACATGCTTAAGGGTGAGGGTTGTCCCAGGCAACAGCAGCTTTTGTTCAGCATTTCTGGCTTTAGATGGATTCATGAACTGTTTGCAATCAGTGTTGAAATGCAGGCTTCAGTAAAAACTGTGAGAAGCTGAGAAACGTTACATGCATAATTCATAATTCCCTCATCACTGGATGTATGTGTGTTTGAGGATTCAGGGTTACACTGCTAGCCTACTTCATTGAAAGTATGATTTGGATATAGTCAACAATTCTTTTACTAGTGCTTAAAAAATCCCTTGCATTTTCATTAACATGAATTTTTTTTCTGGAAGATGGTCTTAATTTAGCATTCCTAACTTACTACTAGTGCCTACAAGACTGTAAATTGGCTTCTATGTATTTCTCTAACCTGACTAAATTTCACTTTCCTCTCTTCATGCTTTCAAACAGTACCCATTGGCAGGTCCTAACACTCACAGAGACTTTCTGAACTACCACACCTAAGACATCCCTGTTATTTACAGAACTGATAGGCAAAACAAGATGGTTGGGGGGCCTCTGTTCTTTAGTCTTTGCTTTATTTTGGGCAGGCTCTCCTTAAGTGCTTTGCCACTTGTTTTTCTGCACAGAACACTTCCAGCTTGGACAGTGCAGAATGAACATCCAGCCTTTAGTAACTGTCCTGGCTAGTTGTATGTCAATTTGACACACTAACTAGAGTCATCTGAAAAGAAGATAATCTCAATTGACAAAATGCTTCCATAAGATCTTGCTGCTAGGCATTTTCTTAATTAGTGATTGCTGGGGGATGGCCCAGTCAATTATGGATGGTGCCATTGCTGGGCTTGTGGTCTTGGATTTTATAAGCATGAGTGATTAATGGAGAACAGACTGAGTAAGCCATGGGAAACAAACCAGTAAGTGAAACCCCTCCATGGCCTCTTCATCAGCTCCTGCCTTCAGGTTCCTGCCCTGTTTGAGTTCTTATACTGACTTCCTTTTATGATGAACAGCAATATGGAAGTGTAAGCCAAACAAACCCTTCCCTCTCCAACTTCCCAACTTAACCTTTGTGGGGTTTTTTGTTTTTGTTTTTTTATTTTTTGTTTGTTTGTTTGTTTTGTTTGTTTTGTTTTAGTTATGGTGTTTTGTCACAACCTGTTAGAACCCTAAGGCAGTAACCTAATCATAGAAATGTCACTCCATCACTACTGCATTTTGTTAATTTGTAAGAAAGTAGTGAGTCTAGTCTATAAGCCAATAGAGAAGACAGAAGAGCGGCATGGATATCAGTAAGAAGGGATCATTAGGGGCTTTGAGTTTACCTTTAAAGAGTAATCAGGCTGATGTCCAGGTACAATATACTGAATGCCCTTGAGCTAGAGGCACTCAGAAAGGCTGAGCTGGAATTGTGAGAGACAGATTCATGTTGAAAGCAATAAATTTTGTGATAATTGCTATCAGAAATGGTGACTGTTATACCAGCTTAGGGTTTATATTTGTAGTTTGCCTTTTTGTCCCCAGACTCACAGTAACTTCCATATAAAGTCTTGCTCAATTTCTCCCACCCTGTATTCTCCAGCTTGATGTTATTCTTAGATCATTGTTACTATTTATTTACAATAAAGTTTAAATTTGATCCAGGCATCCTTCATGTTGCTTTTCATCCTGTTTAGAATTTATATTCATACTAAAAGGAGTCTTCAGCTTGGCAGTGAAAAATACAAATACTTGAATATATATATTGAAACCTGGCAAACCTTACAATATCAAACGTATATTTACAGAATTGTTAAGGTTACAAATACCTTTTCATTACTATGATTGGTAGTAGGCATAGGTCATATTTAAGTTCAGCTTAAATATGAAGAGTGGATAAATAAAATAAATGTGATGAACTTCATTTAAGCATCTAATTTGTTCCTCAATATTTTTGTGAGTACTTGGGATTTCATAGAGCTGACTGCTGCAATTAGATAGCAAAGTTGCCTGAAAGGATTCCAGAGATAACAAACAGAGATGTCAGAGTTCTGTAAATATTTCATATGTCTTCCATCTCATGCTTCCCCATAATTGCTGCTTCTGATGATAATTTAAGGAAGAGATATCCTTTACCAATCTATCATTGTTTAGCCACTTAATAGTTTATCAAAGTCATTGACTGTAAATGTTGGTATGTAAACAACATAAAAATTTAGAGTAAATTACACATTTGTAAGTCTTAGGATTTAGTGATATTAACATAAAAGACTTATAATATCCTAAAATGCTTTGAAATATAACATTATAAAGATGGTTTCTCTTATTCTATCCTTGACAATGTCCCCAGCAAACAACTAAGAAAATGCAAATTTTATTATTTAGCTGAGTTGAAGAAAGATTCAAAGAATGTAAGCCAGTCAGACAGCACTATGATGAGATAGTTTTTGAACACTTACCAAAAGAGTCAAAATTTTCTACAATTTCTTGATGAGGAATATATCTAGGAAAGAGCTGGCGCACGTGCTACTTTCCATTTTTTCAGATGGAGCCTCGAGTTACCCTCAAACTTCTCTACGGTTCAAGAAAAAGATGGCCTTGAATTTTGATTATTTTTGTCTCCATCTCCCTATAGCTGGGACTACAGGAATATGGTGCCTCACCTGGTTTATGTGATGCTGGAGATTGAAGCCAGGCCTTCATAAATGATGGGCAAGCACTCAAATATCTAAGCTACATCACCTCACCAGTCCCATGATTATATTCTCATCTTTGCTTAGCTACTATGCATGTTGTGATTCCGGCAAATTATTAAAAATTTTGTCTATACAAAAAGGCAAATGACAGACCTCTACTCTGGATTAATATAATCCTGAATGAATTCTCACATATGGACATCAATACTCAACAGAGAGACAGAGTTAAATAAAGACAATGTACACTAAGTTTTGAAATCTGTAGGAGTTAACACTCCTTTATTATTCTATATGCCATGTTGAAAATTAAGGGAGGCCTGAAATATCTTTTCTTTTCCTTCCACTTATTTTCCTTTGTCTACCTATTATCATTTACCTATTTTCTATCTCAAAAAAAATTGAAAAATGATCATCAGATTACCATGAAGACAATAGATCACTGTTTGCTTCAAGTGACAAATAAAAAGAAAAGATTTCATATGATCTCAACGAAAGTTAAGCTGCACATGTGAATCACAAAGATTTTTACAATTTATTAGTCATAGAAAAATAAACACATACAAAATTAATTGGTTGAATACAATAACTTTTCAGAGAAATTCTAAAAATAAAACCATGCAATTAAGTTAGCTTTCCTTATACTTTTGCCTAGTTTCTCAGGTTACTTTTTAAAGTTTTATTTATTTTTATTCTATTCCTATGGGTGTTTTGCCTGCATTATATTGCTTTGCCATAAGATCCCCTTGGAACTGGATGTATATATGGTTGTTAGGTGCCATGTTGGTGCTGGGAATCAAACTCAGGTCATATGAAACAGCAGCCAGTGTTCTTAATGCTGAGCTATTCCTGCATCCACATTTTCTCTGTGTTTTAGGGAACTCTGATGTGACTCCATCAATACAGTGCTCATTTTTTTCTATGAAAATTAAATTTATGAATTACCAATATATTAAATTTCCAATGCCATTCAAAATAAGATCACATATTTGATTACAGATCTGTGAATACAGATTTAACTATTTCTACATTTCCACAAACAAAAATTGGAATAAACAACAAACACTTAGCCTTGATCTCTTTTACTCTAAGGACTGTTAAGTATTTTTTTTTTCAGTTAATTTCTAGAGCTACATAGACAGAAATGCTCAGGGTCACTTACCACTATGATTCAATATTAGATCCAAGATCACCTTAAAGATAACCTGATTTCTACTGAACACCCAATACATTCTATAGCACTCTACATCCACTGTTACTTTTTATTTCAAATATGTTTCGAACCACTCTTTCTATTCAATCACCCAGTACTCAGATTCCATGAACTATTGCAACTATTGTCTGAGTATTTCCTGTGTCTTATAACTAGATACTTTTATGCAAACTGCCCTATTTGGGATGGCATCACCCCAAACGGCTTTTACAATCTATCTTAAAGCCTCAGCCAAAATCTCATCATCTCAATGAAATCCCTACCCAATCTGTTCTTAGCTTAACTTCCACAACTACTGAAAATGAATGACTCCATTTTTGTTCATTTAATTTACATTGCTAGCACTAGAGTCAATTGTTGGCATCTGGTTTCTATATTATCTTCTTTGGGAGTCTTTAATCTTTGTGACAAAATCCTGTAATTCATTCATGTATTCATTCAGGGCTAGTACACAGTTGTGTAACAAAACACTGTACCTAGGAGTGGAGAAAGTAAATCAAAACAATTTTATTTTTATGCTCACTTATTTGCTCACAGTGGTAGTATAGTGGTTGATTCATGGTAGAAACCACAAAAAGTAATGGGTAGATGAATGATTAACCTTACTTCTTAAAGCAAGCAGAGCAGAAAAGATTAAAAAAAAATAAAGCTTGCTGACTTTCCTCCATTCACACATATGTATGCATGGATGTTGTGTTTTATCTAAGAAGAAATAATTATACAGTAATCACAGGAAAGGTTCCAAGAAGAGAATCATTCCATTCCTTCTGATTTTATATTTCCCATTTCAAATGAGACATATCATCAACTCAAACACAGTTATGAGCGTCAATTTCTGAATATAGGTTTTCATTGGCAAAACCACCTAGACAAGTAATTTCACTTGATTCACTGCAACTACTTTTAAAGAGCCATTGGCTTGGATTTTTGTAAGATTTCCTAAAATTTGGAATAATTTTTCACTTTACATTTCGATAAAAAAAACCCTCAATGCACAGAATGTGAAAGAGGAAAATTCCATGGACATAGAAAAATGCAGAGTCAAACATTCTATTTAAAACAATGGGAACTCGAGGAGAGTCTCCAGGTTTAAATGATTGGTTCATACAGTAAGCAGCAGATTGAAGGACTAGGTAAAGTTCGCAGGAAAAGTTAAATGGACAGGATCAGCAAAGGTAGAATTCATCATGAGGGCTAGTTAGTAAGTCAAAACACATGGTTTTACCAGGACCAGTCTATATTTATGTATGTATTCATTTGTGCCTATGCATCACAGTAGGTATAAGAAGGTCAAAGGACATTGTTCATAATATGGTTCTCACCTTTCACCTTGGGACTATAAGGATTGAATTTGGTTCATAAAGATTGAGATGCAAGCTCTTTCACCCACAGTCATCTCACCACTCCAGTCAAATAACTCCCCACATTGAGACTGCTGTCACTTCTTTCAGTATCAGTATCAACACTGAAAAGGGAAAGACATCTTTGTTGAACCAAATATTTAGGGTCACTAATCATAGTCAAGAAGATCCTACCTATATCATTTCATCAGTTCCCTAAAAGTATCACCTTGAAAGGTAGGATTTTACCATAAGGACATGAGGAAAACAAATTCACCCACACATGCAAACACACACACACACACACACACACACACACACACACACACACACATACTAATGTCAAAGTATGACTGGCTACGATGGGAAATTCCTTTCTTTTATGTATCTGAGAAGGATTTTGAACTTTTTATCCTCTTGCCTCATTTCTCAGGTGCTCTAATTATAGGGGTGCACCCCTGCATCTGGTCTTCACTTCTTGTTGAAGGTACTCTTGTCTCATGTTGGAGTTGATATGATTATGATAAGTGAAGATATTGTGTCTTTCATGTCAATGCTTCTTCAAACATCACTGTGTAGAAGTCAATCTTATTAAAGTGCAGATTCAATCCCAAGTATGGCTGAGGATAAGTTTTCTGCATTTCTAACAAATTTCCATGTGATCCTAGATCACATATTGCTCAGTTCTTTCCTATGGGCCTTGGGACAGGAGAAACACCTTGTATTTCTTACAGCCAAAGACAAATTTACTTACATTATTACATATGTGATTAAAGTTTTAAACAAAGAAAGTTCTATTGTGATTCACAAAGCTCCATGAAGAAAGAAGTGACAGATAACTGGACAACCATTTGACATTTGATGAGTTGAAATGTATCAGTCATGCAGAAGGACAAAAAAGTAATCATATCAGAAATCATGAAAATGAAAGAAGATGCTGTATTGATGACAGTTGCACATAGGAATAGTTGAAAGCATTTACTAATGCATTTTTCATTTACTTGTATTACTGGTAATATTATTAATCATCACTATCTCATCATCATCAAAAGAGAATATTAAAGACTGAAAGAAGAATCTAACCCATTGTGTTCATTATAAAGGTAAGGAAATTGAAGCCTCAGAAGTGGAAGTGACATGTCTATGCTCACAAAACAAATCAGCCACAGAACTAAGATCTAAATCTGATCTTTTAAGCATGAGTAATTAATTCACTCATTCATTCATCAAACATTTGAGTGTCAACTACCTACCAGTTGCCATGTCATGAATACCAAATGAGAACAGAAGACTCTGTCTTTAAGCTACATCTAGAAATTGTTTTCTACAACAGAATCATTAAAATAATTACATCAAAATTGCCTTAATAATGGAAAAAACTGCTATAATGAAGAAGTACCATGAATACAAATGAAAGATATCGTAGAAAAATGCAAAATTATGAGTTTGCTGAGAAAATGCATAAAATGATATTTCAAGGAAAAAGGCCAGTGTGTGTGTGTGAAAGAAAAAGGCAGAATGTGAGAGTGGTAGAGCCAAACACATGGGCAGATGTCCTATCATGAAAGGCTTGCAAGCATCCAAATGAATAAGACAGTATTGTAAGCCAGAAAAGCAAGTGGGTCACAAGAGGCCAGATACTCTGGTAAATTGTGTTTGTCATGCACAGTGTTTTAATTTATTCAGTTAGTTTCCAACATTTAGCAATTGGGACATTTTACAGGAAAGATCAGCTTTTTTTAACTTCCCTTGAAAACCAAGTGGGTGACAGCACTCTGGGAATGCTGTCCACACAGCAGAGTTCAGTTGGAACTAGATGACAATGGCTGTACAACATTGTTTATCTGCTTTCCAGACATGGCTTCCTTGTGAAGTACACCTGCTATGCCTAGATCTCTGAGATTTGTAATTAAGGAACTTTGAGTACTAAATTATTCTTATTTTTAACATTCAACTGTACCGAGTTGTTAAACCCCAAATTTCTTCCCTGCCCCATTTGTCTATCATGCTTTTTCATTCTCTGTTTGCTCGCTTTCTGGTTTTGCTTCCCTCTACTAACTTTTCTATTCCTATCTCTTTCATTTTGTCATTTTCTGTCCTTCTTTCCCTTCTTTATTTCACTCTTTTCTTTTGTCTATCTATGCAACCTGACTGTCCTCAAACTCAAGATAGTTCTCCTTTTAAGCTCCTTCTAACCCTGGCTGATATCACTAAGCCATCTCAGAGAATCAAAATTTTTTGTTAAGTGAGCGATATGCCAAGAGAAGCAATTTTCTCAATACTGCCTCTATCAGGAAAGCTCATCACAGACACCAAGACTCACATTTTGAACTTTAGGAACTTTGCCAGCTACTGACTAATGGCCATGAAGACAAAGTCAATAGTTCAACATCCTTGAGCACAATTTAGCTTCCTCTTTTCAAGCATAAATGATTATTTTCATTATACTATTTTTCACTATAAAATCATAAATTTCAAAAGAAAATATTCAGAGTGAGCCATTTGTTTATCCAAATGAATATTCAAATCTCCACAAATGTACAAACAAATCTAACAGAAAATAAACCCCTGAGTAAAACTGAAAATATGCATAGGTACAGCAAATGCAGATTCACATGACGATAGCTGCATATACTACATGTTAAAGCACTTTGCAGAATAGACACAAAAGGACTTCACAAACTTGAACAGAGTGACATCCATTAGTCCTTTCACTAAAGGTGTCAAAAGTCACTGAGTGTTGAAATCAGAAGGGCAGTACTGCTGCTATGTATTTTAATATACAAAATGCATTTAATTCTTTTCACTTGATGTTTTGGAAGAGATGAAATTAATGTTTTACATGCTGGAGGTACAATATAGATCTATTCAACTCAGGCAGTAGAGAAATTATAAAGTATTTTAATGGTATTTATTTCTGTGGAATATATAAATATATAGAATATATATTCTGATAGACAATAAATAAAGATAACATTGCTGTTTTTCAGCAGTGGTATAATGTGTTTCTGGAACTAAGTATTCATGGATAACTGTCAGCCATTTCTCTAGTTTCTTGTTTGTTTGTCTATTGCTTTCTTTGTGATTGATCATCTGTTTTCTACTTTCTATCAGTTATATATATCTTAAAGGCCCTTTATATAGCATCCGTCCCATCTTTCTTACCTCCCATCCTTTTCCCTTTCAGTATTGCTGTGTAGTCAAGGCTAAGAACTATATTATCCCAGGCTAGCTTTGACATCTCAATACTCCTGCCTTAGCTTCCTGAAGACTGATATTGTAGGGATGAACTACAGCCCTTAGCAGGCCCTTTATTCTTGGTGATAGGTTTTGTTCATAATTTGTTGCTTCTGCCACTGAGCAGTGATAACCTTAAGAAGTAATATATGTTAATTTCCTTAGTTAGGGTTGTGATTGCTGCAATAAAATACCATGGTCAAAAGCAATTCAAGAAAAAAAAGGGTTTGTTTCAGCCTACAACTCTGAGGTCCCAGTCCATCAGCCAACTAAATAAAGCAGGAACTTAAGCTGGGACATGGTGGCAGGAATGGAGGAGTGCTACTGAGTGGTTGTTCCTCATGGCACGCTCAGTCTGCTTTCTTATAGCATCCATGACTCCAGCTCAGGGGTGACACTATCCAGAAAGGGCTGACCCCACCATCAATCACTAATTAAGAAAATGCCCCATAGCTTCTACAGCAGTCTTAATTGATAGTCTCTCTTCTCTTTCTCTCTCTTTTTTTTTGAAATGACCCTTGTTTGTGTTAAGTTGATATAAAACTAGCTAACAGTTATATTTGGTGATTATTATTGATATTTAGTAGGTATATATATATATATATATATATATGTGTATATGTGTCCCACAATATATATATATATATATATATATATATATATATATACATATATATCATATATATATATCCTGTAATGTTATTAAGTCAAAATTTACAAAGTATGATTCTATCTATACAAGCATACAAAAATTTGGTAAACTAATACATATTATACTCACAGTGCATATGTAAAATTCAGTTCATGCTCAGGATTTTCTAAGCATATACCTTGATGTTCTCATTTAACTCACAACATTCAAATAACTACTTTGTTGGGCTTCACATTAAATGCTATAGATATAAGAAGTAACAACCTTAATATCTCTCTTTTATTGGACAGCAATATGAAGGTTGCATTTGGGTTGTAGGTTATCTCTAAGGTAGACAAATTTTGATGATTATGACTTTTATTCTATACCCTATCATCTATCCTAATTAGCTAGTTACTAATTAATCAAGCATGCTATAAGGCAAATGTGACCTCAACATTTAGTAAACATTTTCAGTTCACAGATACTGATTTTTCTATATATTCACACATATAGGAATAATACTTAACCACAGAGAAGCGATTTGTGAAAGATTTACAAATGAAAAATCTTAATGAAAAGTATATGCTTAAATATATAGTCCATTATTTAAGCAGAAGTCAGTAGGACCCATTTTGCTTAGCAAAACTTTAATAACTCAACACACAAAAAGTTAATCCCAAGCTAGTTAAGAATGCCAGGTTCATGTGACAGCAAAAATGAAATATTATATTGCTGATGGATTTGTGAAGAGAAAAAAAGCCACAAGAAAATATTACAAAATATGCTGCTGTATATGCTAACAGGCTTGGGAGATTTTTTTTACTCAGTTAATAATCAAAATGCTGATATTCGTTGACATAATTCAGATTGTATAAACAAAGAAGAGAAAACCAAGAGAAGGAGCTGAGGACTGTATAATTTATGAACCACTGGAAAATGATAGAATCTAAGAAAATAACTGAGACTCATTAACCATGCACTACATGAAAAACAGAAACATTCTAAACACCACTCAAATATATTCCCACTGTATATCCAATGTGCCTCATTTGTAATTAGCATTTCTTTACCAATCCAATATATTTTCTTAAAAATGAGTAGATATTTTTCTATAAATTATTTCTACATAACCTCCTTTTTCTTCCTTTCTCTCATTCTTTCCTGCAAAGGAAGCCTTGGGGAAAAGTCTTCAACAACTTCTTGGTATTTCTTTGACATGATTTCCAATGAAGTTTCACTTCGATAGTTTTATTTTCTCTGAACTATGCCTAAGTTCTTAACATTTGTAAGTAGTAAAACCTTTGCTTCATTAAACAAAGTCTTCTGAATACAACAATTCTTTATACTGTAGGTCAGGGGCAAGATTTTGTCATAACATTCCCCACTCAATGGCTGGAGAGAGAAATGGAGTCTCAAGGAGGCAAGATAATAGCATCATTTCATGGGTGTTTGAAAGTACTTTATCCTTTTATAGTGCTTTGCTTGGGAATCAAGAGCTTTTATTTCTAAAGAGTTGATATTTCTAAAGATATATAAACTATGTGGTTTTTAGGGAAATAATTCTACATTCTAGAAAACCTTTTCTTAACTTTGACTCTATTTTGATTACAGAGCCCTTCTTCCATACATAACCTGTACTAGTAAATGTTTCTTTCTTTTTTTAAGATTTATTTTTATATGGTGTGTCTGAGTATTGTCCTTGCAAAAATGTAGAATCACCATATGCATGTCTGGTGCTAGTGGACACCTAAAGAGGATACCAGGTATCCTAGATCCATAATTACAGGAAGGTGTCATATACAGCATGGGTATTGGAGCCATATTATTTTTGATAGGGAAGGAAGTGATCTTAACTATTATGAAATATATCCAACTACAAGGAGGAAACATTTGGAGTTTTCATTGAAGCACTGTAGAATTTCTTGGTATGAAAATGCCGTAAAAGTTTCTCAAAGTTGTCTAGTAGTACTTGGGATTGCTACATAATTCCAATGGCAGTAACCTTGTGTACAGCATTTCACCACTACATCCTTTCACTCAAATCCTATGGAATTACGGGCTTCTCATGAGCACTCTGCCAATAGGACATGAAAACACTGTTACATTATGAAGCAGGAATGGTGATGTAATGAAGCATAAGATGAGGACTAGAAGAAGTCTCTGACATATCATAACCACACTCCAGTGTAAATATGAACAGAATACTGTAGTAGACAGAGTACTGAATATTGAGTGTAGAGAACACCAAAGAATAATGACAACATAAAGAAAGGTATGGGGGAGAGGAAAAAATAAAATGCTCAAGGAGGATCTGGGAACATAGCTTAGCTGACAGTTTTCTTAGCATCTGCAGAGCCCTAGGTTAAATCCCCTAGCACTCTGTATCCAGAAGTGCTGGTAGATGCCTGTAATCCTAACATTTGGAGACAAAGGCAGGAAGATAAGACATCCAAGTTCATCCCAGTTACACAGAAAGCTTGAGGCAATTCTGAGTTACACGAGAATCTCAAAATTCTTTTCCCCTCTTAATAAAAGAGGAAAACAAAACTTAGGAGAAAGAAGCATGAATAAATAAATAGACTATAAGGTGAAGAGGTTAGCTCTACTAGAATCCAGGGGTAAGTTATTAGAACAAAAGATCCTTGTGAAGTTTCTGAAGCAGAAATCTGTTTGAAAATTCAAATCATCTTTTTGTTTAATGGCTAAGTCATCTCTCAGAGTTCACATTGGCTCACAGAGACTCAAATGATCTGCATGCATCTGCAGGTTGGCTTTGGTGTATACGTTATGAGTGATAACTTGGTGGTTTTTAAGACTCCTAACAGGGAGAGCAAGTGTGTCTGACTCGTTTGCTTGCTCGTGAGCCTCTTTTCCTCCTATTGGGTGGTTTTGTCCAGCTTTATTATGAGAATTTTTTGCTTTGTCTTATTGTATCTTGTTTTGTCCTGTTTGGCTCTCTTCTCCTAGAAGCATGCTCTCTTCTTAAAAAGAAACAGGTGGTGAATGCATCTTGGGTAGAGGTGAGGTGGTGGTCAGGAACTCAAAAAGTAGAGGAAGGGGAAACAGTGGATGGGAGGTACTGTATGAGAGAAGAATCTATTTTGAATTAAGAGAAAATTTTGAGTCATATCTACAACTCAGCAACAGCTATGCATCTACCTTTTTAGAATTTTATCACTGAAATCTAGGGAACAAACTGCTCTCTTTTTCCAATGTTGTGATCAGTTTGGTCACCAAAGTGCAATGGAAGACATAGGGGTGATAAGCCAGTACCCAAAGCACATATGGGGAACTGCATTGTGGGACTTTAAAAGCAAGTGAGGATGGGGTAGATGCTTGATTTTCAATACAGCCTAGGGGAGTAGTTGGGATATACCACAGATTTTCATTGAGATGTAAGACCACTATATAGAACCTATGGAGACAGAAAGCTGGGAATTCTCAATTGCAATGCATTCCTTATGAAGACTTTTGAATTCTTTATCATAGTGGAAGTAGGTATAGACAGAATAGAATCAAGGGCCAAAAGCATGTCCGGCAAGCACTTATGTGTAAGTGGAATCTGTAAGGCACCAGTTTCTTCTACACTTGTTTCTTCCAATTTTCCTGGTACCCCATGAATCTGAGCCACAGAAAAGGGTCACCTGTCCCCTTTTAGCCAAAATCTATAAAATGGGTTCCATTTTCAAGCAGCTTTAATTGTCCTCATCCATGTATCACTGTCCCTTGTTATGTGATTGCTCACTTCTCTTAGGTGCTGGGCCTTTTTCTTTACTGTACTTTTGATCTACAACTAGCTCCAGGGTAACCAAGTATCCTAGCTTCACCAATGCCCATACCCTTAAAATCTCTAATCTTTCCCAGTCTCTCTTCCACATAATTAAAAAGAAACTCCAACAAAGGGGAAGGCCTTCAGCAACTGTCTGATGCTGTCACACCAAGTCAGAGCTCAAGGTTCTTCAGTCTACCCTGCACACCTCACTAGGTTAATGGTTCCCTTTGCTGATCTTGTATAGTCCAGCTGTATAATCCAGCTTCCTCTTCATTATTTAGGGGCTCAGATGTGGCCATCAAGACCACATTGGCTGCTCCTCTTCTCTCACACTCTGTTTAGATGAGAGTTCACTTGCGGATCCATAGCACTGACTCATTTTATTTGTGAGTTTTTGGTTATGTCTATCAGCAATGATCATCCCACCTCCTTCTCTCTTTCTCTTTTCTTACCTCTCTCTTTCTTCCACCCCCTTTCCTTTCCCTACCTTTCTCTCTGTTCTGTTTTGACAGCATTTCACTACGTATCTGAGGCAAGTCAGACTACCTAGCCTTCATGAACATGATCCCCTGCTTCTAAATGTGGGGATCATGTTCATGAGCCATCAAACCATGCTCACCATTTATTAACTAAATTTTAAGGAACAGTATTTTTATGTTGTTAGGCTAATCCATTGAACACTGTCACAGACACTGCATATGTTCAATAACTAATGGTTCAATACATAATCAATTGGAAATTTCCCTTGCTCATCACCCTCACCAGAATAACAAAACTTCTTTGTGATTTGAAGTTCTTCCCTTGGCCTCCACATGGTGATGTCTGGGAGCCCTAAGGCTATGTTCATAATATGTACACAAAAACTGTATTCCCACTAGTCTCCAAAAAGGCTGCCATGGCTTTCCGGCATCTCCTCACAGACTGGCCTTCCCCTCCCTGGAACTGCCTGCAGGCAGAGTGGGTATGTTCTACTTGGGCATGTTCTATTCTTGCCATGGAGCCAGAGAGTGTGTGTATCCATCAGACATGAGAAGTTCTTACACCTCTTCTAAAACACTGGTAAATATCTTAACAAGAGTTAAGCAGAATATTCTTTGCCTCATGTCTTTGTATTGTATAAACCTTTCTTTGTGCGTCTGTCTAAAACCTCTCTTAAATTGTAATTTGTCTTTAGCCAGAGGAACACACTTTATGCCTATCATTTCCAATGCTTTTATCAAACTGACACATCTAGAGACAAAAATAAATCTTATACCCATGAATGCCTGCCCTGCCCTTTGATCTCACTGAATGCAAGCTAGATTGTACACATTTAAGTGTAGTGGAAAATGAACTACTCTAAAACTAATATCAAGTTCATGTTAGCTTTTCTTCTTGTCTCTGTAATAAAACACTCTTACAAAAACAACTTCAGGAAGGAAGGGTTTAGTCTAGGTTACAACGTGAGATACAATCTCTCACGGTGGGGAAATCAAAATGGAAGCATGAAGTATGTGGTCTCATAACATCCATAACCTAAAGAAGAGTAAATGGTTGCTTCTAAACTTTCTTTTTCCACAGGATCTCAGTCAGAAAAGAGTGCCAAAACGTCAGGCAGGTCTATTTTCTATATTAATGTAATTATAATTATACTCCTACAGGTATACCCGAAACACCATCACTTCATATGCTCTAGACTCTGTCAAGCTGATAGTTACTACTAAGCATTGCTGCAAAGTTTAACTAGAATACTCTTGTTACTACTTCCCCTGTGTGAATCTTCCTGGGCTACTGTTGAAAAATGTGGACTTAAGAGTTAAACAGACCAAATAACTGTCTGGTAGAGAACTCTACATTTCTCCAGCATGTATTACAAGTAATTATTCCAGTTTCAATAACATTTTTGTTACTGAAAAAGGTTTCTTCTAGTATTCAACTATATATGTATCACTTTCTTGTCAGTGTTTCCCACAGTAATCTATGCCTAACCCCCATTACTCTTCATCCATATTTTACCCTCCAGACAGTATTTAACTTGTTTCTCCAAATTTGGAAGGCCGTAAATGTCTGTTCGTTTTCTTCATCATTTTGAGATAAAGCAATGCCAGTTATTTTTGGTGACCTTACCAGGAAACACTTAATTTTCACTTCATTTTTTATCTCTGATATGCCAAACCATGTGGAATTACAGATGCCCACCACTTTGTATTAGTCTTCTGTCTTTGAATTACAATATATTACTGAAAAGTGTATCGACAGCATGCCATGTGTTCATGATCTTCTCATAACTGCCATAAAGCCTGATATATTTTTTCAAGAGTTTTGGTCCACATTGATGTCCTATCATTAAACTGTCCCTACCCACTTCTTTGGAATTTTGATTATTGAAATCTCATTCAGCAAAAATCTTACTGAATATTACCATGATCACATTTAGGCTAAAACAATCTTTAAATTTCAAAACTGTTTTCTCACTTGAAATACTTTTTAACTAACCATTTTAATGTATGTTGCATATCAGTTTTTTTTTATATGTTAACTTGTTCCTAAGCTTCTTTGCAAATAACCCAAAAGAAGTGTCTCCATTTTAATTATTTTACATGGGCTACCACAAGATGTAAGAGTACTAAGCATGGAATATATGACTGTACATAATCTTTCACTGAGTAATATCTTTCACTGAGGTATAGTGTAAGAAACATTTTAAAAAATATCCACGATCAATAGGCAATTAGGCATCATCATCTTTATTAAACAAAGTACTGAGCTATTAAAAACTAAAGAATCTCTTCAGTGCATGGTTCACTTCCCAGACTTACATGCAATTGCTTTTCTTGAAATATTTAACATATTATGTTAGTCAAGAGAAAGCATTCTCAAATCTCTCTATTAGAAAATGCAATTTGCAGAGGGCTACCTTTGACTATTGTCATCATACATCTTCTTATATCGCCTTTATCATCATTAAAAGAAGTATATTATCAGATGTAGGATTGGTAAAAATTATTTCCCAGTCTGTGGTCTACCATTTGGTCTTGTCCAATGTGTCCTTTGCCTTATAGAAGCTTCTAAGTTTGAGGAGGTCCCATTTATTAATTGTTGATTTCAGTGTCTGTGCTACTGGAGTTATGTTCAGGAAGCGGTCTCCTATAACAATTTGTTCAAGGGAACCTCCTACTTTCTCTTCTAAGAGGTTCAGTGTGGCTGAATTTATGTTGATGTCTTTGATCCATTTGGACTTGAGTTTTGTGCATGGCGATAGACATGTCTATCTGCAATCTTGTATACGCCATCATACAATTGTGCCAATCCTGTATCTGACAAAGGGCTGATCTCCAAAATATACAAAGAACTCAAGAAACTAGTCAACAAAACACCAAATAAACCTATTTTAAAAAGGGGTACAAAATTGAAGAAAGAATCCTCAATAGAGGAAATCAAAAAGGCTGAAAGACACTTAAGAAAGTGCTCAACATCCTTAACATCCTTAGCTATCAGGAAAATGCAAATCAAAACAACTCTGAGATACAATCTTACTCCTGTCAAAATGGCTAAAATTGGAAACACCAATGACAACTTATGCTGGAGAGGATGTGGAGAAAGGGGAACACTCCTCCACTGCTGGTGGGAGTTCAAAATCATACAGCCATTTTGGAGATCAGTATGGCAGTTCCTCAGGAAAATGGGAATTAGTTTACCACAGGACCCAGCAATCCCGCTCTTTGGTATATTCCCAAATGATCCACATCCATGCAACAAAGACATGTGCTCAACTGTGTTCATAGCAGCATTATTTATAATAGCAAGAACCTGGAAGCAACCTAATGCCCCTCAGCTGAAGAATGGATAAAGAAGATGTGGCACATCTCCACAATGGAATACTGCTCTGCAGAAAAAAATAATGGAATCTTGAAATTCACAGGCAAGTGGATGGAACTTGAAGAACCATCCTGAATGAGCTTAATGAAGTAACCTAGTCCCAAAATAGGAACATGGTATGTACTCGCTCATATATGGAATTTAGACCTAGAGCAAAGCATCACCAGCCTATAATTCTCACGACCAGAGGAACAATGATACAAGTGTATTCTAAGAGATTTATATATGGTCCCACACAAAAGGAGAAAGGGAAAAGTCGCCCAGAGCACATGGGAAGTGGGGGGGCAGTAAATGGAGAGAGAACTAGGAGAAAGAGAAGGGGAAGAGAGGAAAGCACATGTGACTAGGAAGATTGAGTCAGGGTAGGAATGGAAGACAGAAGAGAGACAGAGAGAGAGAGAGAGAGAGAGAGAGAGAGAGAGAGAGAGAGAGAGAGAGAGAGAGAGAGAGAGAGAAATAAAAGAGGGAGCCATTACTGGTTTGAAGAGAAAACTGATCCAAAAGAAAGGTCTAGAAACCTACAAGACTGACTCCAACTAACACTTTGAGCAACCGTGGAAAGCACTTCCCTGATATTGAGATCAACAACTGACATATCCACCATCATGGAGCCCTCATCTAGTACCTGTTGGAAACAGAAACAAACACCCATAACTAAACACTGAGTCAAACTAGCATCCAGATGCATAGAGAGAGGACAAGACCAGGTTGCAGAAACACATAAAGACAGCTGACCTGAACAAGGAGGAGATAATGGGCCTCCAGACTGATAGCTGGGAATCCAGCATGGGACTGACTCAGACCCCCTGAATATGGGTCTCAACCAGGATGCCTGGGAAGTCTAAGGGACCCCAGAGAGTGGAACCAGGATATTTCCTGGTGCAGAAAAGGACCTTGCGAACACCACCCCATAGAGAGATACTCCCTTAACCTAGAGACAGGAGAGAGGTCCTAGTCCCTACTTCAAATGACTTGACAGATTTACACGACTGCACCTGGTTAGCATAGCTCTACATGTGGAATGGGGCTGGAGAATGGGAGGAGAGGGTGGTCAGGATGCATGGGAGGGGAGAGAGAGGGTAAGGTGGAGGGAGGGAGAGAGGGATAGAGAGGAAACTGGGATTGACATGGAAAATGAAAATAAAAAAAGTGTCTTATCTTAGTCACCCTTTTGGAAATTTCCCTAATTAATGTGATTTTCTTCAGTGGACATTCTGATTGCTTGAAAAACCTTACCACACACTCTGAGAATATTTAAGTTTAGATTTAATGAATAAGTTGTGACGTAGTACTGGCTCCTAAAGGCCATTTTGTTTTATTCCAAACCTCCAAGGTTATTTTTAATTTAGATACAGAATGCAAAATAAAGGGAAGTTCCATATTTTCCCTAAAGTATTTTTGGAGTTAGCAAAATGACCCTCCAGTGAGAATCCACCATGGTCTGCTAATCTTGCAGCAGATCTCAAGAGTCTACTGAAGAGCTGCCTTTAAGCATTGAACATAATATTTATTACCATTGAGTGTCTTCTAACCGCTCTTCAAACGTAATACAATTGAATGCAAAGACTCAAATGTAGGTAGGCTCCCGGATATCAGAGCTTCAGAATTTTCCTTCTTTCATCAGATTGACTTGAAGAATTATTTACTGTAACACAAGTCAACTTCCAGGTTAATGTATGGTTTTTTCTTAGGGCTGGATAATTAGGAGGTATTTGTTGTTCAATCATATATGAGACATATTTTATTCTTTATATTTGCCACATCAAATTGTCTTTTAAAATATACAAATTATCTACATTGTTTAGACTTCAGAACTTTATTCTTACTTGTTTTTCAGAAAACGGAGACTATTTTAATATTATATACACATACATACATACATATATGAACAGATTTTCTGGTTAGAAAATTAGGCATGCAGACATGATGCATGGCCACCCATCCATTTTCTTGGCTGTATCCATATGCCAGGCCAAATTAATCATCAAGAAAATGAAGGTACACATTGTAGGGAAAATATAGGTAATAAGTTCTAATTTTAGAAGCACAAAATATTCACTATACATTAGCAGTGTATTTTGTTTGTTGGTATTGGCTTTGGTTTGTTTGTTTTTACCGTTGAGTGTATCTGTGTGTCTACATGAACACATATCTCTGTGTAGTTTCTTTTTTATTATTTTAAGCATGCAATTGCATTTCATAGTTCATCCTACATCTTTCAAAATGTGAGCCAGAGATGAGATGAGCTTCATTATCAGATACTCATGTTTTACATTACTTACTAGGGTTATGACTTTAGCCTGTGATTCTAGGATGCCTAAGAGGGATATTGCCTGGAGAATGCTGTACCTCAAGGTTCCAAATGCGCCAAATGCTTTTCTGATTGACTAAGTCAGTGACACATGAAATCTGCCCAGAGTTCTACAGTTACACTGATGACAAAAGACATCCTGATGCTGCTGCTGGGTCACAGGAGTGACCACTCATGTTAGCCATTCAGCTGCTACTCACACTGTGGGAGTTTCCTGGCAGCCCAGCTGCGGGCACTGCTGTGTTTGTAGCCCTTTTCTTAAATTTAGGCCACATGGACTCTGTACCTTCAAGGAAAGGAGAAACAATCTGTACATTTGTATATATTTACCAACAGGAAATACAAAAACAAGTGGATAGTAAATGCTTTTAAATAAGTAAATAAGTATTTTAAAAACAGAACTTTTATTCAGTGTCTGTGTGTGTGTGTGTATGTGTGTGTGTGTGTGTGTGTGTGTGTGTGTGTGTGTGTGTGTGTGTGTGTGTGTGTGAAAGAGAGAGGAGATTATTTGTGCATGGGTTGGTGAGGGCATGAGGAGTCAGTTCTTGCCTTCTACCTTGCTGAGAGAAGGATTTTTATTACTGTTTCTGCTGACATGCTGGAAATTTCAGCCTAGCTGGCCCATGAGCTAATTGGCAGCTTCTCTACCTTGGTCACCCATCTCTAAGTAAGATTTCTGGAAATGCAGATGCAGACTACTCTTTTTGGATTTTTTTTGGGAATACTTCAGTGGTCAAGATTATGCAGATTGTGTTTTCACAATGTGAGCCATCTCACCCCTTTTTGTTTGTTTGTTTGTTTTTTAATCAATAGAGCTCAGAAGTTTTCTCGCCATTATAGAGACCTTTTTATAACATAGAGTTTTTTTTTTTATGAAAAGCAAATTACAAGTATTGTCATGCCTGTTTCTGTGTCCCCATAATGTGCAATGCCGTGTCTCTAGGAAAAGAGAATTAGTACCTGTTTCCTTGGTGAGCTGCCTTTATACTGTGGCTAAGACATTCCTCTTTCAATTTAGCCCTTCCTTTTCTCTAGTGAATTCTTCTTGGATTCTCCTTCATTTCATTCAGCTACTAAACTATGGTTCCCAGGCAAAAATGCAGTGGGATCAAAGGTGCAAGGCTATGGGCTATTTGTTAGCAGAGTGAATATCAGTATATTATTCTTTACTGTTTTGATTCCCTCTTATAGCTAAGCAGTGGAAGGGGTGTTTTTGAAGAATTCTGTAGCAAGTTACCATTTGGTGTGTACAAGCTCACCCTGACTTTGCTTTTATATCATGAACACATTGGGTCTATTTTCCCACCTTTGTGCTTTTCATCATTGCTTTAAGAGACAAGGTGGTATCTCAGGAAGTAGAAGAAATCTGAGTAAAAACTACTAGCTGAGGTCAAATCATACTGTTTTTCAGCGTTCTGAAATTAAACGCAAAGAGCAGAAAAATAAAATTATAAAATGTACTACATTTATTTTGTTATGTGTTAGACAGAGGGTTATGCCTACCAGTGCTCACATGTAGAAGTCAAAAAACTTCTGAGAATCAGTTCTTTTTCTATCATGTGGGACCCAGGGACAGAACTCATGCCTGGTGGCTGGTGTCTTTATTGTCTCAGCAACATCACTAGCCTGAGCCTCATATCCTGGCTTAACCTCTAATTGAGAGATGAGAGAATATTCTCTAAGATATGTGTGAGGTCTTAAATGATAGGGACTTTGTGCTTTTCCTTCCAGGTTGACAAGCCTATCAAAGACATTGAGGTAACAAGAATAAGGCAATACAACAAGGCTAAAAGAGATACACATGGGGTTATGGAGAGAGCCCCACTACTATCCTAGTCCAGTGTGGTCAAAGCAGAATTAATTACTCTACACAGTATCAGTGACCCTAATACACAGCCTCATGTCACCCAAAGTTCCATATAGGCTCCTGAAAATGTAGACCTGACCATGGAGACAGGTGAGCACACATCAGAAAATAAATGTGGCTCTTGAAATATGAAGAATTTCTCATGGTCTACTTATATATGGAGTCAGCTTTCTATTCTTATCAGCTACATATGTAAGCATGTGTTAAGAAAGATCACATTCTTGGGGACTTATAGTATGTCCATATTCATATGACATTTACACATAGGAAATTACACAGGAAAGGACACACCTAGAAGTGAGTAGTTGCCTCTAAGGAATAGTTGGTTGTCTGCTGTGTTTGCAAATGAGCTGTGTTTTCACACATGCCCTCTGTCTCACAGAACAAAGAGGCTGGAGACAAGCAGAACAGGCTGCATCTCAGCATGATTAAAAGCCACAGAGTCAAGATTTAATCATGTAGATACATGTATCCATAGAACCTCTGATCCTCATGCATTCCCCATGTAATATAGGCAGGCTAATTGAAAAAGCTAGATAATGGAAATATATTATTTAAATTATGAACTAAACTATCCTCCTGAATCATGAAGAAAATTGCCAACATTTCTCACTTACCTTTAAATGCGGGTATAAAAATTATTGATATCTAAATTTAAAAATTCTCAATCATCAGAATAAGAAATCTATTAAACATGTCATTAAATCTTGTCTTTGAAAACTGACCACATATTATTTTTTCATTGTAAATTTGCTTAATGGGAGGATTAAATGCTTGGCACAAGAATAAAAAGACCAATTATAGAAAAGTTTTACAATGGATTCATTGGTTTTTATATCATATGAGGGAGAAAATGTTGGAGTATGTAGTAGTTAAGTACACTCTAAATCACAAAATAAATATAGATCATAGAAGTAAATTATTTGGATTTAATTTTACAAGCAGTATGGATCATTAGCATGAATAAAATGTATATTTTTCCTAAACTGATAAATTCTCATTGGCAATTAATAAAAATAAGCGAACATAAGGGAAAAGCTGGGATTCTCAGATATCCCTGACACTTTGAAAATCTTATTTACCAGAATTAATGTTAGATCTAATGGAAACAAATTTGCTATTTACATAATCCAGAGGTGACAAATAACAACATACAGTTGTGAGTCAAGTAAGAAAAATTGTTACTTTAATCCCCAACATCCTACAAATCAATCAACACAACAAATTATCAGTGTGATAACATATTCAACACATTTGACATTTACATTAATTGGAGGTAATGAAGAAAATATTTTTTGTTGTTTGTTGGATGAAGTTAAATGGGCTGGAAATGCATATGAATAAAACATCATTATTCCTCTCAGTCACACCTGTTCAAATTTCTATTGACAATTTGATATTTTTATTAGAGCCCAAATGGAAACACCACAAGCACAAATGATAATTTTTACACTCAGATGATAAAAGTAAACAAGCAGGTTTTTTTTCTTGCCCAGCTCTCTTAAACCCCAGTGTTGTGACAAGTGCTTAACTAGCCCCTAAACACTGCCACTTAGTCATGACTTCTGGTTCTATAAATTATTTACAGTTTGCTAGGTATGAGGCTGGTGGAAAATGCCTTTCTTAGCTGCTTGATTGACAATATAATTATACCATGTTTTTGTTTTAAGCACTGTTATGCAGAATTGTAATGCCTTAAAAAGTAAATAGGAATTTTATGAGCTTTTAACTTTGACAAGGTCATACTGAAGCATACCAAAGAGTTGTCATGAAAAGCCATAGCCATTATTAGCCTTGTCCTATAAAGTGCCATCCACCTCCAGCTTCAGTTGGGTTAAAACATCCATTCACCACTGGTTACCTTAGCCCCTTGTGATGAAGGATGATAGCAACCACACATGCAGTAGTCACACTTCTTATTTCAGAGTCATTTTTGTACCTTTAAGAGAATCTTGGTTAATAGGTTGCATTTTATAAGTATAACAAGTATAATATCATTAGTTTTAACTTTGATTTGCTCTCTTATCAGATTTTAAAATATATTTCCCCATCTGCTTACTTTTGATGACATTATTGCTTATTTTCTTTTGGGGGGGCATAGACTATTACTATATAGGTTGGCATTGACCCTGTGATCTTCCTACCATACTATCCTATAAGCTAGTGTTGCAGGTGTACAATGCTGTGCCCAGCTGGAGATTTTCTAATTTTCAGTTGTGTTGACATTCTAAAGTTATCACTGGCACCAGTGTGTGTATGTGTGTATATATATGTATATGTATGATGTGTGTGAGTGTGGCATGCACATGCTACAGCATGTACCAGGAGATCAAAGGACACCCATCAGAAGGAAGTTTGTTCCCTAACATGATGTATTCTGGATATTATCAGGTTTCTTCAGGGAATGTTTTAACTTGCTTGGATATCTCTCTACCCTAAATAAAAATAAATGTGTTATTAGTGGCAGTGGAGGTTGAGTAGCAATGGAAGAAGGAGATTCTGGGATATTAGTGGTGAATGTGGTGTTGATGAAGGAGGAAGAAATCCAAATAATGAAGAAACAGAATGTGGTAGTAGTGATGGCTGAGATGGAGAGGGAGATGAACTTGGAGGTGGTGTGTACATAAAGACAGTGTTTCAGTTAGGGCAATAATCCAGGTGGCGTTTTAGGGAGAGACAGTGTTCGTGTTGATGTTGGTTGTGGTAGAGAGGAAGGCAAGGGGAAGTTGTGTTAGAGATGGTGTGGAGGTAGTAGTCTAGGAGGCAGTCAATGTAGATGTAGTGTTGGTGGTGGTGGTGGTGGAGTTGATTTATATGGTGATGGTGATAGAAGCATGGACAGAAGGGAAGAGAATTAGATGTGGAGGCGTTAAGAAGGTAGTGGTTTAGGTGAAGGTGGTGGTGGTTGTAAGGGAAAGAAGAAAGAACAGAGTGGATAATAGTCAAGACAGTATGGAGGCAGTGGTTTAGATGGTGATTTGGAAGATATTTCTGGTGGTGGAGATAGTAAGAATGTTAAGCGAGAATTCAGTTGGTGGAGGTTGGTGGTTGTAGATGGGGAAGTGGAAGTGGTGCTGGTCATGTTGACGTGAAAGGGACTCTGGCAAATAATATAAATTGTTGCAATAATATTAATATCTCTTAGGTCATGGTTGACATCTGCACCTCTAATGGTGGCTTAATTTGACTCAGAATAAATGTCTACTCTTTTAACAGTATAGCAATTGTACCTTTAAGATAAACAGATGAGGCTCCAAGGTCTTTCCCAAAAGGCCCATTTACCCTGTCAAACTCACTTTATCTAACTTGCCAGAAAGTGGGAGCCACATCCACCCAGTTGGGAGCAAATTGCTTGTTTCTAGCTGACTGTGCATCCAAACATTGTTCTTCATGTAGAATGCGGCCTGCAAGTTAGCTATGATAAGTCTCTGTTTTCTTAAAATTATCTAGTTTTTTTAAAAGACTATTTCTCAGAACTTTTTGCTTTATCTTGTTTGAAGCTCCTGGCACTGAAATGCTATTACCAATCTCTGGAATCCTTCCTTCTTTCTTATACCAAGAAAATGAATGCATTCATATTTGTCTTACACATCTTGAACCAGCTTTGATACCATGACAACATATTTTTTCTTCATTTCTTTCAAGTCATTTATTCTTTGTGCTCAGTCTCTATGACTGCTCTAAGAAAATGAGGAAGAACACTGCATGATGATGGTGGCATTGGCTGGGCAAAAATGTCACTTCAGACTTTCTTGTCAACCTGTATTCTAAACTGCTGCCCATCTTGGCTGAGAACGAGTGATTGCTCAGCAGCAATTCTTTTGATCCGTCGTCTTGGAGTAAATTGTTCTGAATAATGACCTATTCCTTCTTTCCCCTTCGGAATATATATTACAAGATGACTAGAAAAACACAATTTCAACTCTGTGGTAATTCAAGATAACCATAAATGCAAGGCAAACATCTTTGAGTCTTGGGTCCCTCAAATGTGAAGCAAAGCTATGAGTCAGATGCAAGCTCCCCAAAATTGTCTGGATCCATTTATCTTAAAAATACTGCTGAAAAGTGAACGTGTTTAGAAAATTCAATAGAAATATCGTGGGTGTTCTTTATATATTTGCAGAGGATTTTTACCTTTGCAATAATTCATGTTGGAAATAGAAATAGAAATTTGTTTCCCTCAGTAGTATGGTAGCACAAGACAGTATAACAATTTGATTACTTTCCTTGAGAAATTAAATTGTATCATCTTCAAATGCTTGAGTAGCTAGATGTAAGGTTATCTTTAGCTCTATATTATAAAAGAGGAGAAATTCCACCTTGTCTTGCATGTCACTTGTAAGAGTATTCAGATTTCATTTGTTATCATTAATTGATCTTTGAGGGTTTTACTAAGTAATCCTTTAAAAATGCTGGTAAAATTCCTTTCAACAAACGATAGTCATAGCTTTGTACATGTGCCTCAAACAGCTTTGAGTCCTCCTTTATATATTAGAACAGCATCAACTCACCAGCTTTATATAAATCATTTGTACATATGTTTATGCATACATGTAATTGTGCATATATATTCTCACATGCAATTATTACATGTATTTTATATATAACAATAAGAGACTTAAAGCTAATATGCTATGGTAACTTATTTTAATAGATGGTAATGTAATAATTTTTAATTGAAAATATATCTTGAATTTTTTTTGTATAAGAACATACCATATTATTTTTGGTAAGTTATTTTAGATAGAGTTTCACAGTGTGAGTTAAGCTGGCTTGGAACTCTTTAAATGACCATGTTAATGTCAAACTTATAGAAACCCTTCTGCCTTAGTCCTCTGACTACTGGGATTAAAGGTGAGAGGTACCCCACTAAGCTATATTTCTAGTTTATAAAGAAATCCATATATATGACAATAGTGTTCATTTACTTCTTGCATATAGAATAGAGGATTTAACTGTAGAATAGCACAAATGTGTGTACTGCTGCAGTCTGAAGCACTTTGGACTTGATCTGACTGGAACAATGAGGAAGGAAGATCATGATGCACCAGCAGAATCTAAGCAAATTCATTATAATATATAGCACGAAGAACTGAGGGAGAGCTAAATCTAGTAGATGGCCTCTATAGTACATCAGCCTCAAGCTACTGTTATCTAGGAGAAGGAAATTAAAGCTGGTCAATCATTCCAACACACTTTCTATATCCATGCTAGGAGCAGGGGAAAAACTTCCCCTTAGCCTGACCTAGGGAGCGCCTTGGCATCCCATGTGTCTGAGGCCTTAGCATCCTTGTCTTGGTCCCGGTCTTGTGAGCAATACACATTCACTCAAGATTTCATGTGCTTTCCACAGTGTATGATGCTTACATGATATAATTGATGAATAAATGTGTGAAGAGAACCCCAAGCAGCGTCTGTATATTCCCAAAGAGGGAAAACTCATATCAAATATTGGCAAAAGAGACCTATTTGCAAATGGAAAGTGAAAATAATGTTTTCTCTGCTCAGAATAATAAATAAGCCTTTTGTACCTGTGCATTTACTCATTAATTCCTTTTCTTAAGGGATCATTAATTGATTAACTTAATAATCTTTATTTAAATGTAGCAAAGATTTGGACAAATGATGTGAAAGTTACTTTAGATAAGAGATAAATACTGATAATCTGTCTGGAAGATTTTATCTCTCAGCTTTCCCCATGTGCTTCTTTGCCAAAAGGCCATAGTTAGTTCGTGTTTGCTTTGAAAAAATGAAAATCATATACCAAAACTAGTTACATTGCAATATTATCAATATTTTGTGTCCAGCTATTGATATGGGTAACTGTGTGAAAGCTGGAACATCCCTACTTGAATTAAATATTAATGTAATTAGCATATATTTAGTAAAATGTGTATTACCAGCTCTTCCAGTAATTGCAAAAGAGGAAACTTGGGTTATTTCCCAAGGATAGTAGTAAGAATCCCAATCTAAACTAGATGGTGCACACCTTCAATCCCAGAACTCTGGAGACAGTGGCAGCAGATCTCTCTGAATTAGAGGACAGCCTGATCTACAGTGCAGGACAGGCAGGGCTGTACAGAGAAGCCCTGTCTCAAAAACCAAATCAGAAAAAAAAAAATAAGAAACCCATTCTAATGAAATACAATTGTAAACCTTGGCTACAATACACTTGACTCAGAAGAAAGAGACTAATGTTCTTTGGATCTCAGGATCACTCTGAAAAAGGCAGATGTTGCATCCTTTGCCCAGATGTTCAGATTCTCTGAAATTTGAGCAAGCTCTCTAAGTCATCCTATTCTAACCAGAATGCCAAAGCTTCTGGTCCAAGATGTAATTCTAAATCCTTCTTTTCAGTACCTCAGAAATGTGACCAGTGGCAGTATGTTCTGAGAATGTTATGTTTGATATATGAATAACAGATTCATAAATACACTGACAAAGTATCTGACAGAACATTCTTGGATTGTAGCTTATATTTTGCTAATTAAAAGTTCTCACTGGCATTTTAAGTTTTTACTTTAAAGATATATTCATTTATTTTTATGTGCATACATATAGGGCCAGTGTATGTATGTATATGATATGTATGCTGGAACCCACACTAGTCTGAAGAAAGCATCAGATCACCTAAACTGGAGTTGCAGGTGGTTGTGAGCTAAGATGGAGGTGCTGGGAACTGAATCCGCATTCTGCACAAGAGCAATGGGAACTTTTAACTGCTGAGTCATCTCTCCAACCCCACTTCATGTTTCTTGTAACTCTAATAATCAGTATTTCAGCTTTTAGAAAGGATATAAGGGAAGTTTTTTAAAATAAACTATTAACTCATATACCCCTAAAGTAGTCTGATGGTAATCACAGACTTTATAGATGGCTAAATAACAACATTCACACATATTCAAACACTGCATTCCACCATGCATCAACACTGTGTTCACAATGATTATCTCAACACTGTCAGCATTGCTGTACTATATGTTATAATCTTTCACCACACCCTGTAGAAAAACACAAAGTGGAGACAGCTTTCACCTACTAAATTAACTTTCTACTCCACTAAAGTAAGAGCACCTACATGTTCTGCTCAGAGTAGAGTCAAGCTGAGCGAAGGGTCTCACCACCTTATACCAATCAGTGTCTGCTACTGAGAGAATGGCCAAGCGCACTTGCAACACATGCTAGGCAGCACAGTGAACAGTCAATTGTAGGGGCATCGCACAAGGTCTGATAAGGAACAAAATAGTTTGAAATCGTTTCTTCACCTAAGATACAATTAACTCTAATTCTTAGAAGATGTTTCCATTCTTTCACAGGCATGATTTTCTTCAGCTTTTGTGAATCAAGAGGAAAAATAGCCATTAACTTAAAACAAAATAAAACACGACATTCCAATTTTCGGCATAATAGAAGCCATAGGCCCTTCTAGTTCATAAAGTGGTTGGGCAGTAGGTAGTAAATGATGTTACACATACTCAGAGGATACATGTATATACACTTCCATAGTCTCTTTTCTTATAACCCAGAGTGCAGGTAACAATGTTATTGATTTTTTTAAGTGAGAATGAGCTGCATAAAAAAGCATGCATGCTTTTTTATGCAGCTCAATGTAGAATCCATAGCAATGGAGGATGAAACACTCAAAGAAAACTATTGATAATGAGTCTAGTCGGGGGCAGTTTGGAGGCAAAGTACACAGAAGTGAATCATTTTAAGTTTGAGAGCAAGGTATCTCAAGCAATCTACGAACTTCAGTTTATTGTTATCGGGCTCCTGCCAAGGAAAGTTAAATGGAAAATCTCTAGTGTTTCAGGCATGGAGATATAGGTGACTGTATCTTCCTTGTGGCCATCAGTCACACCCTATGGAAAAGCAGCACTGTGTAACAGCTCAGGGGATTATGACAAACACTGTATCAGAGTTCTGCTTAAGACAAAGAAAGATAAGAAATCTACAAGGAAGACCCTCTATGCTGTTTGGATCACACAAATAATGTTTTATGAAAAGCAGATATTACTTCATTTGTGATTGTTAAGCGCTGAGTTTTTAGAGTAAGCCCTGACAGGAAAACTAAATTCCTTACTTGAGTATAATGGGGATAACAATAGAATTTACTCATAAGCATTGCTGTGATATACAAATGAAAGAATGTTTATATCATGTCATCGGATCAAATATGAAAAAGCAATATTCATTTTAAAATAATTTTATTACTGATATTCCCACTTTATGGCTGATGCATCATCTACACTACTGAAAATGGTGAGGTTAGGCTCTTGATAATGAATTTACTGAATTTATCATGTGTATACAGATCAAAATTTCATTTTATACTCTATAAATAGTCACAGCTGCTATGTGTTGATTAAAAACCAGTTTTACATAGTGTAAAGAGCATGGCTATAAAAAAAAAAATTGAGGGTTTCCGAGACCCTTTGTTTACATCTACACACACCCGTTCATCTCAAATAGATTTAAAAATATTTTCTATTTAACTTGGTGTGTTACATAGGAATTATACCATTTTTCTGTGGAATGTGAGAAATAAGATTTCCACATTCAATCATGTACAAGAAATGCATGAATCATTCTTCCTAGACTGTGATAATTGGATGTTGTGTACCCATTTAAAGGATGACAGACTCACACTAGCCTGTTTTCAGTTGCCACTCTGATTACACTGATCTACATCTGTCAAGTCATACAATATTTGAAGAAAAGCTAGATATTCTTTTTTAATGTGGAGTGCCCTCAGTAAAATAAATGATAAAGGGAGTAGACCATCTCACCCAAGTTACAAGATGAGAAAGGTAGGGTTTTGCTTGTTGGTTTGTCTTTTTGGGCTGCCACATTCTTCAATCTGTCCTTTGGAATCAAGATAATAGTAAAATGTAGAGCTGTTTATGTAGTCCTACTATGCATTATGCTGTGTCTTATCATGCACATTTGACCTTAAAGTTCCACCCATTCCTTATGACCTGAGATTTTTCTTCCATCAGAACAGTTGTATTTTCAGTAATTTGCCAATTTATGACTCTTCTGTCATGATCAAGAATAAGGTCAAAAAGTCCTGGCACATTCAGGGGCAAGGCACTGCCTACTATTATTTCAAGTTGGCTGATTATAAAAGGCTGGAGGCAAGTAGAAAACACAGGGCCTAGAACTGTTGCTGTCTCTCAGTAGAGAGCAATAACAGTTTCATTCTTCAAGGCAAAACACTTAGAAAATGCAAAAAAGTACTAGCAATCATGCCCAATCAGTTGGTATACAAAGTATCTTTTCTAGGTGAACCTCAGTGTATGACTACCTATATGAGGAAGGGATGCTCAGGTTTGACCACTACTTACATAGGTTCTTCAAGAACTTCTAGTTTTTAAAATGATGCAAGAAATGTTTGTTTTGTAGTATGACTCTAATTATAAAGATTTTAATTCTTATTAAATTAATTTTAATTCTTATTAAGAAACTAAAAACATACACAAACCCATTCTATAATTTGAAAACTTAGTTACTCACATTACATCCTGTTATTTCTCCCTAACTACATTTCTATACAACTGTTCTTTTCCTCCTTATTTTCAATGCCTTTAGTTACTTATAGATTGAGTCTTACAAGAATGATTTTTATCCATTCAAGTTCTTAATAATCATCATTGGAGACTAGCTTGTCCAAGCTCCTGGTTCAACATTGATGATGTAATTGCTAACAGCAAGTGTGACCCTTGCCTGTTATAAATGAAGCACCTTTAGCTTCCTCTTTGCAATACTGTCCCTAACTTCTCATTGCCAATGACAAGCACCTGACAAGAAGTCTTTTATAACTGCCATTTCTACGTTTTGAGAGAAAGCTACCTTTGTAAATGTAATAAATATAAGACTATTAGCAAACATTAAATAATTACAGTCTTCTATCAGAAAACATACAACTGGTGCACAATTTCATAAATAAATATGGTCCTTGCAAAGCTACTATAAATTGCACCGCTGGGTATAAAATGTACCGGCAATGGTAAATATAAGATTAGTGAAATTTTCATAATTGCACTATTTTGTTAGGAAATTAAGGAATTTTCAAAGTGAATCTCTCTAAATGTTACATTTAATACATGCATACTCTTTGCAAAAACACCCTCCTCAAATGAGTAAATGCATCAGTGAAAGCAATACATCTTCCAGAGTTAAAATTGTGCTTATGTGCTGTATA
Source organism: Cricetiscus sungorus (assembly GCA_030556225.1). Taxonomy (NCBI): domain Eukaryota; kingdom Metazoa; phylum Chordata; class Mammalia; order Rodentia; family Cricetidae; genus Cricetiscus; species Cricetiscus sungorus. The sequence continues at coordinate 19,743,507 of JANBXA010000069.1, forward strand.
GTGATTTTACTTGCATGTACATATTTAATAGGTGTATAATCTTCTACTTTGAATGAGAGTCATCATATATGCAGGCTCCAAGAACTGGCAAGAAAATAAACATTAAATGGAGTTTAAATGTTCTTCAAAATTGATTATAGCAAATTATCCAAACTAAAGCTATATTTAGAAACAAACCTAGGAAATGTATCGCCCGACCATGAAGGTCTCCTGACTAACAATGGAAAAAAATCATCCCCAATGTCTGGGAGGACTATTTCTGAGCCAAGTGGGAGAGCAATGCAGAAACTTTCTGATTCACAGCTAAATAAAACAGCATACATGAAAAGATTTTGCATCGTTATCCAATAACTCAGTTTCAGTAACATAGTTCTCAAAATTTACAAGCAGCTATGTATTTTCATTGTTGTCTACTTGATCATAATTTACATGGCAAAACTCTTTGCATGCCCTGCATAAGCTTAAGGAATTCAAACTGAAAGGGTATAGTGTAACTTTTCTTTATATACCTCTCATAGACCCCACAAAGCCTCTGTCCTATGCATCCTCACAAAATAATGTCATTAATTTGTAACTTTAAAATTGTTTTTGTCTGTTAGGTCAGGATACATCTTCAAATGGTTTTTAGTATGCAGGCAGCACCCATCCTGATTCAAATGTATTTCAAGTTAATTTTATTCTCATATTCAAGACAATGTTTCAGGGAGTGGATTAGATGGCACCTGTAATTAACTCTGATAACCCAAGCTCAACATCAGGAACTCACATTATGAAAAGAGAAAAAGCACTCCTACAAGTTTTCTTTGGACCACCACCATATGCACATGAACAAAGCTGCCATGGTAGCAAAGATGGATATTATGCAAGGACTCAACAACGTGGACTTCCCACTCACCAAGGCTGACCTGGCTACGGCTGCTGAGTACCAGATGGGCCAACAGCTGAGACCAACCATAAACTCCAAATACGGCATCACTTCCTAGAACAGTCAGTAACCAGGTAGCAGGTTGACTACACTGTACTAATTCCTATGTGGAAAGGATAAGACTCAGTCTTTACTGTAATAGATACTTATTCTCATTATGGATTTGCCTTTCCTGCGTGCAATTCCTTTGCAAAAGAAATCATCATCTGTGAACTTAAGGAATTCCTTATCTACCTCTCATTTCACAGCCAGAGCAATTGACAATGGGACCATAATTATGGAATCCACTGGTCTTCCCATGCTCCCCACAATCCTGAGTCAGCTGGCCTGAAAGAAAAGTAGAATGACCATTTGAAGACACAGTAACCGAACCAACTGAGTGACACAAAGCCTAGAGAGCTGGGGCAGGGTTCTCCAGAAGGCAGTGTTTGTTTTGAATCAGTGTCCAATGTATGGTATGATTTATTTTAAAGGCAGGATCTATGGATCAAGGAATCAAGAGGTTAAAAATGGAATACCTCCATTCACTATTACCCTAGTAACCATTAAGTAAATTGTTGCTTCCTTTTTCTGCAACCTTAAGTTCTGCTGGCCTAGAAGTTTTGGGTTCAGAGTGGGGAGGGCTCCTGACAGAGGACAGAACAAGCATCCCTTTGAATTGGCAGCTCTGACTTCCCTTTTGTCACTTTGAGCTTCTGATATCCTTAAGCCACAGGCTAAGAAAGGAATTAGAAGGAGTGACAGATGCAGATCAGGTGAAAGTGTTTGGAGTGCAAGAGATCCTTTAGGGCATCTTTTTGTGCTACCATGCCCTGGATTTAAAGTCAATGTGAAACTACAGCAATCTAATCCAGGCAGGATGACAAAGGGCACACAATCTTCAGGAGTGAAGGCATGATTTACTCCTGCAAAAAAGGAGTTGATATCTGCTGAGGTTGGGAGAAATAAAGAATGGTGTGAGGAAAGTAGTTGTAAATACTAGCCAAGAACATATGACCAGTTGCAGACATGAGGATTTTAATGGACACATGTTTTTCTGTCATATTTGTTAAGAATGTGTTTCTACAAGTATTTTTATTTTCTTTCTTTGATTTCCTCATGTAATGTAACATTAAGGCAATATTACAGGTTGTCATCTTTAAGTTTGAGATAAAAGAGAATGTCCGTCAAGGAACACTGGCAACTATTTAAATATTTATAATGCATTTGCAGTAGTATGAGGGGTAGTTATATCATTTTAGGAGTAATTATGACCTGGCTATTGTGTTCATTTGGAAATTAAGCATGACATAAGGGGAAATGACTGTGTCAAGTTGATAAGAGGTATACACTAATGTATATACATGTAATCGAAACATTCATGATCACAAGTTCACCTGCACATTCAAAAATAAACACTATATATCTATTTACCTGATATATATATATGTACATATATATTGGTAATATTCTATATTATTTTATTACAAGATAAGATTCTACATTATTTGATTACAAATATGTAGTGTCAAAAGACCCATTCATATCTGCTAGGACAACATAGTCATAAGTTAGTCATAAGTTAATAAGACAAGTGAAATCTCAATCAGTAGCTAAAGTTTCAAGATTTAAGACTTGCTGAGGGATCACAATAAGCTATTTTTTTTCTTCATGGATGCAAGTTGTTCAGAAATGAGGGTGTTGAAGATAAGCAACTGAAAACATCAGCTTAGTAACTATGAGATCAGAAATTTAACACCCAGACTCTAAGTCGTTGTAATGGACCAATTAGTTATACCTGAGATGATTAGGATGGTTTCCTACAATATATTTTGTGTGTTTATATATGTGGTGTTTGTGTGTGCATAAGTGGTATGTGTGTGTGTGTGTGTGTGTGTACATGTGTGTGTGCATGTATGCACTCCCATATTTGCACACAATGAATCCAAAAGCTAAAGATAGTCCATTCATTGCTCTCTCCCTTATTTCTAAGGCAGTACCTCTCAGGAAATTCTTGCCTCTGTATCTGCATCCTAATCTAATATGGGAATTGCAGAAACATGCCACTGTACTGACTTCTCTGTAGCTTCTGGGGAACTTCAGGTTCTCATATTTATGCACCAAGCACTTTATCTAACTGATCTATCTCCAAAGTCTTCATGGAACATTATATTTATTTTATGTTATCTACTAAGTACCTCTTATGGGCCAGATGTTATGCTAGAAGATTTAAGCATATAAGTAAGACATAATGTTTCAGTGAAAGAATCACAGACTAGTAAAGAAGACAATTCAAAACAAAGGCATGTTTAGCATGGATTTAGGAGCACTGTTAGGGGAATATGGAATGTGGGCAATTGGTGGGCTCCTGCATAGGGGTGTGAGCAATGATCTCACAAGAAAGAGAAAAGTTCTACTGAGGCCAGAAGAATAAGATTGGACTGAAATATGGGCAGAGTGAGGTTCATTTGTGGTTCAGCATGTGGTTCAGCATATATATATATATATATATATGGATGTTGGGGTTGAGGTTTTCATGGAAGAAAGTTTCTTAGGTCTTGTCAGAAAGGTCAAGCTCAAAATAGCATTAAAACAATGATAACCTTTTATTGTAGTGTGTACTACCACTGAGACACTATAAATTGAGATAAAATAAGCAGAGGTCTGCTTTAAAAATTCCATGCTGCATGTTATATGAACAACATTTTACTGAGTAGCACAGCGAGAAAGACATTCCAGACTGAACCAGGACACTGTGCCGTATGATATACCTAAGCAAAAATATTACAACATGATGTAAAGAAGTTAGGATTAAAACCAAACAAAAATGTCCCTTGGGGTAAATTTAAGGGGCCTTCAATTCTATGCATAAGACCTGATGGTTCTACAAGAGATGACCAGGCGATAACACAACCTTGTCTGGATTTTTTGAAGGATAAGTCTAGCAGAAATCAAGAGGAATGATTGTCAGCCAACAACCTAGGGAGCAGTTTTTGTGGTAGTTCTGTTGTGTTGGGGGAAAGAAAAACTAGAAATGAAGCAGTAAGGAAAATAAAAAGAAGACATAGAATTTAAAGGAAGTCTATCTCTGTTCGATACAGAGAGGGACACACATAGGCTAGAACAGAGTAGACGACTTTAAATTGCCTGATTCTTGTCATGATTGCCTTGATTTACACAGTGCATAATATGTAGATGACCACATTCCTCAAATAGTTCACAATTTAAATTCAGGGCAAGACAACAGTATATGGGCAGGACACAAAGGTAGCTGATAAAGATACAAGACTTTGTAACAGTTCCCAGGGGTAAGCATATAACAATGCGCCAGGTGCTATGTATCAAGAATGAGGAAAATGGCAAAAAGGATGTAAGATATTAGGGAACTTATTTATTGTTATTGGAGTCTGAAAAGACACTGCAACTATTTAGTTAAAACATAAGCCCTGTCTACAGAATGAACACAAAGATGGGAGTGAGAAAGAAGACAAATTATCACAAAGAACAGGATAATCCCTAGCTGTTGCTTTAAATGTCTCTGTAGAATCAGGGGACCTGATGATTTGGTAACAAGTTGGTGTCCCATTGCCTATGGCTCGTTATAAGTCCTCTACTCCACAGAGAGCTGACCCTGATATGTAACACACAAACATCACAGAACACTAAGGGAAAAGAAATTTCCTAAGAGGAAAAGGAACTAAGATTTACTGAACATTTATTTGTGTGCCAGTACTGTGACAAAACTGAGTTTTGGATATTATTGTTCTAATTTTACACATTTGGTAAACTAATATTCCTTTTGGTAATTTTTCTTAAATCTTTGGGCTATGCGGTAGATAAACCGTCTTATTTCATTACAAAGCAGAGACATTACTGGGATTTCTGGCATCCTGTGCTTGTTCCTAGAACAATATATTTGTTCCTTCCTCTACTACAATCTCTCTCTCTCTCTCTCTCTCTCTCTCTCTCTCTCTCTCTCTCTCTCTCTCTCTCTCTCTACACACACACACACACACACACACACACACACACACAGAGGTGGTATTGACAATGACATTCCAAGTATCTTCTCAATCAAAAAGCAGCTCTGTTTTTCATGTCAAGAGAAACTAAAGCCATAATTTCTACAAAAGATAAGAACAAGAATATATGTTTCTGCTGCCTTCCCCTATTCCCCAGTACTCTTAAGTCTTTGCCCTTCCTGCCCTCTTTGTGAATCCAATATTGTTCTAAATGAAGCAGCCACTACCGGACTTATCTTTCCCTGCTGACTGAAGTCCACCTCACTGCTGACTTCTTCGTCTTCTCTTTGCTGCTGACTGGGGGAACAATTGTTAAACACGCTCGGATTCATCCAGACCAAGTAAGGGGCAAAGGGTCATATGATTGACAGCTTTCCAGTTCTCTAGAAACTATACATATTAGCAGATCAATAAATCATTTACAGCCACTAGGTCATGAACATAGATTCCCTCATCACTTCACAATCTAAGACCCAGCTTCTTCAGTACTCCCAGGACAGCCTCCTGCAAGTTCTATCCAAGATGCTGCCTGAAGTGGCACAACCAAAGTGGTGTGAGGAGGGCCACTGGTCACATGTCAAAGAGGAAGCAATCTAAGCAATCTGTGTGTCCTATCTACAGACATTATGGTACTTTAATAACTAAACATATCCTTTATCATAAGAAAAATAAATTAGCTGCTGTCCTGGGGAGTATTAACTTATTTTCTTCTAAACTATAAAAACTACTACAATTGCCCAAGTACTGAGAAACATACTCAGTCTTCTTGAAAGCAGGCTCCATGCATTAACTCAGGGCAAAGCCTGAATTTTTTGTCTTTTTATTTCTTTAATACTTTAAACTTGATAGACTTGAAAATTTTTATTCACGGATCTGCTGTAAATCATACTAAGAATCCGTGAATTTCTTGTATTTCTGGCTTATTTTATTTTAGGCAATTGTATATCCCTGTCCCTGAGTATTTGCAGCATGATTTATTAAACATTATAATGCAGATTTTTGATGAACTATAAACTGTGTCTTATAAAAGACAACTTTTGGTTTTTAAAGTCTCAGACTCTGTAAATGATTGTAAAGAAACCTCACAGCTAAACACTGAGCCAAACAGGAACCCAGATGCAGAAAGGAAGAATAAGACCAGGTTACAGAAACCCACAGAGACAGCTGACCTGAACAAGGGGGAGACTGATAGCTGGGAAACCAGCATTGGACTGACTCTGACCCCCTGAACATGGGTCTCAGTTAGGAGCCTGGGAAGTGTAAAGAACCTCTGACAGTGGAACCATGATGTGTCTCTGGAAAGGACTTTGGGAGCACATTCCCCATGGAGAGATACTCCCTTAACCTAGAGGCATTAGGGAGGGCCTAGTCCCTACTCCTAATGACTTGGCAGATTTAGATAACCTCTCCTGGAAGGCATCACCCTGCATATGTAGTGGGGGGAGTGATGGGATGGGAGGATGGTCAGGGGGGCATGGGAGGGTGGAAGAGAGGGAGGGAGGTAAAGGGAGGGAGGAAGAAGGCAATGGGATCAATATAAAATTAATTTAAATAAAAAAAAAGAAACCCTAAGTCATCAAGAGCCACAATGTGGACAGTCCAGGCCTAGGACCTTCATTCTTTTTTCAATACAAACCTTCAATGTCTTCTTGCAGTGTGAGCCTTCCTTTTCATCGCAAAAACAACTCAGGTTTCTATCATACTACTTCACTCCACAAACCTCTGAAGACAATAAAGAGTTTGTTTATTCTCAGAATACATTTTTAAAAACCAATGTGTGGTTAACAATGTTATTACTCCATTGACAGTGAAATGTTTTAATAACCAGATCATACTTTTAGAAATAGAGTTACTCAGAATAGAATCTGAAGGGCACAATACTCCACTGAGTATCAGAAAGTGCTGCGATGTGTGTGATGAGCTTCTTATTCAGCAAAAACTCTCAACAGTGGATCTCAGCTCACATATACCCAGAACACATGGCAATAACAAGGAAGGAAGACTCACATTATAGCTGAAATAGCAAACAGACACTACCTGGGAATCGAAACAGAAGACACGGGGCACAGCTGTTTTCCTTACTTTACATCATTAGCTGTAAATCCCCTGAAACTAAAACCATGTTCTAACCTCATGATACTAATTTTCCTAGTCATGGCTTAATATAAAGCAACATGTTAGAAAATGTCTGAGGTATCTGGGCCACAAAAGGCAGGGAATCCTGGGAAATCATAACTAAGATTTAGGGAGTACCAAATACCTGTTCAAACACTCATTTTTACTAGAGTAATCCCAAAGAAGAGGAACAGAGCAAAGTAATGCATAGGGATAAATCAGGAAACACATGAAGGGGAATAGACACATAAAGGATGTCTCTTAAGTTGAAATAAGAGAACATAGTTGACACACACATCTACCTCATCCATCTACCCACCAAGCCACCCACCCATCTATCTATCTAGTAAAGTTTTTCTTTGAAGAAGGTGAATGCCATGGTTGTACTAACACTAGATTATCTTAAATGAAGGAATTTTAATTTCTTGTATGATAGGACAAGGAAAAGAAATTAGCTCTATAACGAGATACCCATGTTTAGAAGTCCAGCAGCTTGTGGCCTATCACAAGACTCTCTAGCCTTAAACAACTCACTGAATTTTCTGGATTTATGTGTCTCATGAGATTTATATACTAATCTTTGAGAAGTTCTTGACAGTGAATTCTCAATAAATGACAGAAGGAAGGTGCTGAGAACAGTGGATATCATGAGGCCCATTGGGACAATGGGCCATAAAACTGACAGTATGGTGCCTTAGGCATGGGGTATGATTTCAATTTCTGCAGATCTTTTACAGTTTGCATAATAAGTTCAATATGAGTGCTTTAGTAATGTTAAAAACAGGCCAAAGACTCTCCTAGGCTGGAGTGATGACTTAGTGGCTAACAGCACCGAGGGTCATTTCCAAACATGCAAAGCAGCTCACAAACATTTGTAACTCCTGTTTCAGAGAGGGCTGTGTTGTCTTTTGGCCTCTGTGGGCACCAGATATGTATTTCATGCATATACATGCAAGCAAGTAAAACATGCATACACATAAAATAAAGATAAAATTCCAGAATGGTTACTTTAATAAAAGCCATATTTGGTGATTGAGTGATAGTGTTATTTCACTCCATTTTCATCATCGTCCTCTTCCCTTTCTGGTTATTTCCTGAAGTACTGATCTCAGCTACCTTCTAGCCTTAGTTTAAATCCATGCTGTGGCAATTTTATTAAACAGGTATGTAATTTGTTAAACCTTGTCCCCAATAATTCTGGGTCTGAACTTTTTAATTCAAGGCCCAACCTAAAGCAGAGGTTGTTTTGGTCTTGGGGCTGTATTTGATCTGAGAATGAATTTCTGTTAGCTGTGGGATTACGTATGAGCACAAATGTAGTTACTCTATGATGTGCAGTGATTCTTGGAACAAAAATGGCTGAAGCTGAACAGGGTACATGATATAATTACCTACATCATTTCCTTCCTCAGCTAATCCTAAAAGAAATGTATCCACACCTTATATTGCTATACCACACCCATTATGTATCTAGGAAAAGTGACTCCCTCGGCACTGAGCCTACATTTTTGCCACTAATAGGTGCTTCCAAAGGTACAAGGCTTGCAACTGCTACAGCTGCTTGATGCTTGAAGACAAAACTCTGTAGAGAGCCCGAGAATTTTGGAGAGATAGAGAGCTTTAGTGTAACAAAACAGTTCAAGTCCACCATTACCTCTGGACCATCCCATCAGTCCCGACACTTCATCTGTTAACCTCTTAATCAGTTGTGGTTGACAGTTCTTGAGTTCACAAGAGACAAGGCAACCCCTCCACAACTAGTAGCACTGTCTAGCGCAGTCTCTTCACGCATGTGTGCCACCTGCTAGTCCTCTCAGCACTTGAGTTCCTGTCTTTTTATAGATACATGCTGAAACCTCTCCTGACCAGAAAAATAGCAGGTTCTTTGTGCTTTTTAAGAAGCATGGTGAAATATAGTCACTGGTGATTTGCACTCAGTTTGAAAAGAGAGTGACAGAGGAGCCTCTCCGAGGAAATGCCTCCTACTTCACTGTTTATGGATGAGGTTCAGCCCAGGGTATAGTACAAAATAGGACTTCAGCATATGGTTCTATCTGATCATTTACTTATAGATCCTCATCATTTGGCTCATCACTGTTAAGCAAACCTTAATATCTTATGTAAGGTACTAAGATAATAATGGTATCCATACTTACTGGGTAAATATAAGAAAATAAGCTAATAGATGGAAATAATTTGATAACAGCACTACCATACAAAAAACATTAAGATATTTGTCTAAACATACAAAAAATAGCACATTAAATTAAAGCAATCTTTTGAAAAATTTAAACTCAAAATTAGAACTCAAAACTGTAATATAGAATTTTAAGGCATTGCTGACAGGACAAAGACATATTTAATCAGGATGTATTTTTATTTGTAATTATTTTTAACTTACCATTTTAGTTGGCATCATAGAATCTAATTTTTCATATAAATAAAATACTACATTGATATATTTCATCCATGTCAAGTGTTTTTTAATCTTTATACTGCAAGAAGAGACACAAATGATCATTTTCTGTTGTGTCAGAATATACTTTTAAGAATTTTAAGGATAGATTCCATGATGTATCATGCATGTGTAGCTGAACGGGTTATGTTTAAACTTATGGGAGGGAAAAAAAAACTCTGTTTAGACTTTAAACAGAAAATTATAACTCAAAGCAAATGAGCAGATAAAAATGCATATATTTGGGATTTTGATTCAAGTAATCAAAAACAATGATATTCTACCCAAAAGGCAAAATGTAAATTGGCAGTCACCACTAATCCACTGAACTTTGTTGCTGGAATCATACAGTGGCTTAGCTCAGGGATTTTTGCATACTTTTATTTAACAAAACCTTTTCAGTCATTAAATTAATATACACACTTTGAGCAGAATATAAATTAACCTTTTTGACACTGCTTCATCTGTTCTGAAGGTTTTAAGCAGGAAGAGGTATGATTTGAGGCAAATGAACAGCAGTGTAAGTTCTAATCCTTTGCTTGTAACTGGGTATATTCATGTTAACAGTCACAATCTAGATTGAAGTAAGTCAGAGATCTATCAATGATAATTTGAGCTCAGTGCTGTGGCATGAAATAAGCAAAGCCCTTGCCTCCTCAACAACTCACTTTTCACATAAAATATTCCAATATACATACATCTCCTATATTGCTATTTTTATTGTGGGCATGCGAGATACAATGTGCTAGTGTAACAATTTTTAAGTGGGCAGTTTAATAGCGTTCACACTGATAGGCATCTCCCTCACCCAGTAACTGAATTCTGTAGATATTGAAAGCAGAAACCCCATACCTATTTGGCAACAATAGGTCCTTGTGGCCCATAGACAGAGGAGCACCATCTTGAAGTCTGTAGAATTTTGACTCTTTAGAGGACCTCTAAAGTCCCTTTAGAGGACTTTAGAAGTAGGCAGATATTACTTAGCATGGTGTCTTCAATGCTCACTAATATAGCAAATGCCAGAACTTCCCTTTTTAAGAGTGAACAATACCTGGATGTACACACAACATCTTTATTGGTTTGCTGGCAGAAACATTTTCTTTGTTTTTTTGTTTGTTTGTTTCATTTATGGTGAGTTAACACTCTCAACATGGAACAGCAAATATCTCTTGCTCTGCCTTTGGTTCTTATTGGCATATACACAGAAATTTAATGTACTGGAACACATGGAAATTATCATTTGAATATTTTTGAGGAGCTGACAGTGTTTCCATATACTATGTCATTATGCTAACAGGGCATAAATGTGGCAAATTCCTCACACACTCCATGGAGGTTGTAATTTTCTGTCTTTCTTAAACAGTAGGAATGTCCACAGGTGTGACGTGGCATTTCATTGCACTTGCCTTGTGAAACTCACTAAAGTTGAGTATTGCATTGTCTCTTTTCATGTATTTCTTAGCCATTGGGACACTTTCTTAGAGCAACAGCTATTTGATCCCTCTGAAGATTTTTTTAAACTCATGATTTTGCTGCTGTTCTTGCAGTTAACATCTGATGTCATCTTTCTCACCACTGGTCCCTTAACACATAGACACTTCCTAAGTATTTCTCCAATTCTGTAGAATAGCATTTGACTCTGACAGTATCGTTTGTTGAGCACTTTTTACATGCTTTGCATGGATTCGAATTATTACTTTGACCCCTCTTATGAGTGTTATGTATTTACAAATAAAACACTGAAGTTTTAACTGTATTTAGATTTTCCTCTGTTTTCTTTTGAGGCTTTTAGTTTAAATCTTATATTTTGTCTATGGGTCCCTATCTACTTGAACATGGTTTAGTCAGGAAGACAACCTCATTCTTTTGAAAATTAGTATCTAGTTTTGCCAGAACAATTTGTGTAATGTTCCTTTTGGATGGAAATAGTACCCACACAAAATTTTTAGACTTATGAAAAAATAAATATATCTTGTAAAAGATAAATTCAATAACTCACATTGGAAAATTACTGAAGTGCTAGTATATGTTCTATGTTTTTATCATTGCTATAACTTAAAAACCCTCAATATTAACATTGAGGAAAATGAAAATAATATATAGTTGTAACCAGCAAGTTTACTGTAGATAATAGTTTGGCCAATATCAAGCAAGTATTTTTCAAGATTTGGCCACATGGAATTTTCAAAAAGATATATTACATGTTTTATTGTTACGTGTAAGTTGCAATCTATATATCATGATGTTCATGTGTGTGTGTTATAGTATGGATCTGGAATGTTCTTTTAAGGCTCATTTGTTGAAGATTCTTTACCCAAGGCAAAAGTGGTCAGAGGTGATAAGATCATGAGGTCTCAAACTTCTACAATAAATAAATTCTTTAAAGGATTCTAGCTGAATAGACTGTTGAAAAGTGGTAGAAACTGTATAGCATCTAGAAACAAGTTGCAGAAAACAGGTCTACTGCATCTGTGACTTTGAATGTTACTACTTGTTCCTGACCATATTTCTGCTTCTCAACATTATGAGCTAAGTAGCTTTGCTTCACCATAAGCCCCCGTCATTGGTTTGTTTTGCCTAAACATGAGTTCACAGAAATGGACTGTGAGTCTAAAGCTCTAGGGCAGAGAACAAAACAAAGGTTTCCTATTTAAGTTATTTTACTCCAGTATTTTGTCACAGTAATGGAAAGCTAACACATATATACATACCTGTTTTACAGGAGGGCCAGGCAGTAAATCTTTGGCACAATATTGCTGCTCTAGCACCTAAAACCTGTAAATATCCCAGTAAATACACTGCACATATTGGAAATATCAGTTCTGATGGGATGATGGATGGAAGTCAAAAATATAAAAAAAAAAAAAAGAGAGTGAAGCAGCAAAAACTTCTGCACTTCCTAAGGTTGGCCAGCACCATATGCCTCAAAGGCATTTGACCAGAGTTAAGGTAAAAGATTGGAAAAAATCATTTTTAGAGAATGTAGCATAAATAAAACTGCACCAGATCAATGTTTAAATTTTAGAGCAAGGCAACACTGCATGTGGTCTGTTTCTGTAGAAAATTTCAAAATAAAACCTAATCCAACAGAAGTGACTTAAAGTTGCAAGAACTATCTCAGTCACACTTGGATTTCTGACTTATTTTGTACCTTTCTCTGTATCTGTCTTCAGGCTGTCTATAGGATAAGCATCTGTGAAGATGGATTTTACTTCTTTTTTCCCATTGCATATTGATGGGTGTGTATATTTAGTCTAAACCTATGTACCTTCTGTAAAGTAAAAACTTAAATATATGAATATCAGAGAACTAAAGGAAGGGAACAAAAAGATTCTCCCTACATAGTAAACTCTTCCCCAAATGGGAAAGTGGGTCTAATATTTCAACTAGATGGCTGAATAGCATACCATCTACTCTAGTCTCTCTCTGTCTCTGTCTCTGTCTCTGTCTCTGTCTCTGTCTCTCTCTCTCAATCTCTCTCTTTCTCTCTCTCGCAATCTCTCTCTTTCTCTCTCTCTCTTCCTCCCTCCCTCCCTCCCACCTCCTTGCTCTCTCTTTTCTTTTCATCCTAAATTCATTACCATAAATTCATGGGAATTCATGATGTACTCCCATGTATCCTGTTACAACTATTTCCACTACACATAAATATTCTGAGAGTTTGGGAAGTCAATGTTTGTCTCCATGCCATAGCTAGAAATAAATGACACACAGAAAACAAATCCAAGTAATGAAACTACTATTCATTTTCCACCAAAATCATTCTAGTACATAGGCAACATGACTAGTTCTTGTCATATTATGGCATAAAATATCTCATGGCAGAAAACACTTTCATCTCAAATAATTGCATCCATGCATACAGACACCTCCCCTGGCTGATATCAGTAGAGAGAGATGCATATTGAATTCCACCTAATGGAGATCACTGCATGGAAAATCAAGCCATCAGCAAAGAAGTGGTTATGGCATGATCATTTATGTATTGTGTGACATGTTCCTGGAGTACTGTCAAGAAACATAAACTTTAATCTTTGCAAAGAGAGTTTCTGTAAACTGTATGTCACACTAATGCTTTTTATTTTGCATGGTGCTGTTCCCCAGAGAAATTTCTTTACCTTTATTTCTTGCCACAGTTGCAATTCATTTCTGACTGACTTGCTGACAAATCTATTCAATTCCTTTATATTATTGTACAACCATTGATTGTTTCAACATATTTCAGCTCCATCGTTTTCCTTTTTAGAATAAATACTGTTCCCATTGTCTTCACAGATGGCTTGAATATATATTCAGGTTCAAGGGGAAGTACATGTTCCATATATTAGGCTTGCCATGTCTAATTTAAATCTGGTAGCTTGACTTTGGACAGCAAACTGAAATCTTTTCTCGATCACAAAAATGTCTTTTAAAATTTAAAAATTATCATCACCAATATAACATAGTTTTAAGACCAATATGGTCCATCTGTTTATGTATAAAAAGTGAGCAAAATACTGAGATACCAGTGGAGACTTAAACTAAATATTATGTCAGATTAAAGCAATTCCCAGATGGGAAACTGGGTCTAATATTTTCACTAGATGGATGGATAGCATACTGTCTACCCTAGTCTCTCTCCTCTCTCTCTCTCTCTCTCTCTCTCTCTCTCTCTCTCTCTCTCTCTCTCTCTCTGTCTCTCTCTGTCTCTCTCTGTCTCTCTCTCTCTCTACTCCCTGTGTCTGTCTCCACCCTCTCTTTTTCTCTCATCATATTTATTTCCATCCTAAATTCATTTCATACCATGTATTTTCAGTTACATTACAGTTCTCTATTCATCTTGACTTCTGGTTAATTTATGAGCATCCTGTCTCTGCCACGTGACTCCCCATAGGCATTCTTATTCTATCCCATCAATGCTTAGTTTCCTTTCCTGTTAAAATGGAATCATAATGAGTGGGAGACAGGACACATTTAGAATTGCATTCTATGATTTCAACAATGATTATTTTTATGGATTACATCTATAAAATCAAGGACCTTGGTCACCTAACATAGTACTTACAACTCCATGTAAGTTATATGTACCTGTTAAGTGATAAAATTTAGTAACTTCTCAACTTGGACTTTAGGGAAAACTCTTCCATTGCTGGTGAGAATGCAGACTTGTACAGACTGTGGAAATTAGTATGGTGATTTCTCAGAAAATTAGGAATCAACCTTCCTTAAGATACTGCAATATCACTTTTGGCCTATACCCAAAGAAGGCACACTCATACCACAAGGAAATTTGCTCGACTGTGTTCATAGCAACATTATTTGTAATAGCCAGAACTTGGAAAGAACCTACATGCCCCTCAACCAAAGAATGGGTAAAGAAAATGGGGTACTTTTACACAAGGAATACAACCCAGCAGCAAGAAACAATGGACTCCTAATATTTGCAGGCAAATGGACAAAACTATCCAGAGTGAGATAACCCAGGCCAAGAAAGACAAATATAGTATGCACTCAATCATAATCAGGAGAGGCATGAGTTCAAGGTCATTTTTGATCATATATGAGATTGAGGTTTTCCTTGGCAGCATGAGATCAATCTTGAAAAACCTAAGTAATATTAATAAATAGCAATTAAACTCTTGTATGAAAACAGTTATATATCAAACAATACATATATTCCTGTATTTCCTAAGTCTTGTTGTAATAGTTAGAAGAGTGCCCCTGAGTTATACTTTTCTGAGAATAGTGTTCAATTTTCATTTCTTGAAATTATTTATCTGTTGTTGTTTAGTTGGCTATATGCTTCATGTTATCTCACACACAAGGACATAGTCTTTTTTATTCTTACTACTAATACTTTTATTTTCAGTGCTATGGATAGAAGTCTGGATCTAATTAATTCTAAGCAAGGATTCTATCCCTGTGCCACACCCAAGATTTCTAATTATTCTTAAATGGAAAAAAATAAGAAAGAAAGAAAGAAAGAAAGAAAGAAAGAAAGAAAGAAAGAAAGAAGGAAAGAAAGAAGACTTTAACTTGGAATGTCATTTTTTCTAACACTTTCATATAATGCCAGTCTATTAGGAATGAGGAGGAAAACTAGAGAGGAAAGAAGAAAGGCGAAGTATATCAGTAACCATATCTCAAAATGTTGTTAGAAATCATACTATGAAGTCTCTAGTTAAAATATACATAATACACATATGTCTGTATATACATATATATATGTATTTTAAAAGAATAGTTGCCTAAACATGACCCAAACATGTATGACACCAATACCAATGTGGAAGGAGAAGCTCATTATATCTTGAAAATAGACAAAGAACTATAGGTAATTAAAGAATCTGAGAAAGGAAGAAATGTTCTTCTTCAGGGAAAAGCACATTTACTTTTTGTTTTTGTTTTGTTGTATTTCAATTGATTTCATTGGTTATTTAATACCAAATGGCCATCCCTGAAAAGTATGCATTTAAGTAACATTGTATAGATTAAGCACTAATATTTACTTACACATTTAGGAATGTAATAGCAAATAACAAAAAAAGAATCCACAAATTTGAAGGAGAGTAAGAAGGGGGGATATAAGAGAAAGATGGAGGAAAAGGTAGAAGAGGTGTAATTGTATTGTAACCTCAACTATTTTTTTTTGAGAAATATAAAATGTACATTGTGGTCTAGGGAACTAGGGTGAAGCAGGGACAGGAAAATCTCAGCAGTTTGCTAGTCAGCTTGTCTAGGTAGAGTGGAGGAACATCCATGTTCCAGTGATAGTGCCACAAACATGAAGGTGAAATTTTAAGGTAAACAAGATTTTCATAGATCTCTAGACTACATACACACAAGAGAGAGAGAGAGAGAGAGAGAGAGAGAGAGAGAGAGAGAGAGAGAGAGAGAGAGAGCTTATCATATTTTGTTCTGCATTCAACAGTGCAGCTCCCTGATTGCAACAATTCTACAATGAATTTGCTGGTGAGGTCCTCAGTCTCAAGTTCTGCTGGGAGATAAACTGTTGCTTCTTATTCAGTTGAAATCTTAGTTCAATACTGTAAATATCACATAAGAAAGCAGCAGGCTACAGCTGTGCTTATGGCCACTCTAACAAACACGGCAGATCTCTGAATCTTATTTATATCCAGGATTGACATTATTTGCTGTGCTTCATTGCCCTTTTGTGTTTTTTTGCATCATGAGAGAGGAAAAAAACCCCACAAACATCACAACTTTAGGGTCAGTTTTCATTATTTTCTACAATTACTTAAAATTGGTCAAGATCACAAGTCTTTACACTATAACATGTGTCCATGATATTCTTGTTTCTGTAATATTTCTGAGTTGGACTTTATTTACTGCTATATTTGTTTCATTCTTTTAGGCTGACACACACTAAACTTTTAGTTAAGATGTGAGAAATACCATCACATGAGCACCTTGTTCATTTTGTTGTTAATTCAATGATGTTGTACATAATTTACCCAAATCAGGCACTAGTATTTCTGTTGTTTCTGTGCAGGGTAGCATTGTATTTGCTGTTCTTTAATGCCCTGTACCTCTACCGTAACTGATGGAGATTCACTTCTCGGAAGTTGAGTGGGGAAAGCATTCCTGTAGAGTGTGCCATTTCCAGACAATGTTCTCTTAATTTTTTAATGCAGCTATTATTGTGATTTATAATTGTATTAATGGTTCTCTGTAATTTTTTTCAGAATATGTTTATTGTTATTGGTGAAATCCTTAACTCTTTGGAAGAGATGTTTCATGGAGCTAATTAATAATAGAGATTTTGTTTACTGCAAAACAGACCAAGCTTCCATTTTTCAATAGCTCTTATTTATTCTTAAAAACTTTAATCACCTCCTATTTCAAAATGTCTACTCAGAAAGATAGTACAAAAGGCTAAGGAGGGATGAGAAGATGACCATTGCTTTACATCTGTTACTATAAACTATGAACCATTTCCTATATCAGAGAATAGGCAGATATGTCGATATGTCTGCACAGTGCTTGAGAGATATTGTTAAGCAGGTGGTAAGGTTCTTTAATTTGTATTAAGACTATCTGCTAATTGATAAGTTATAATTGGGTAGAATATAACAAATATGTTTTATAAAACAATAGTTGAAGTTTTATAAATGATTAATAGCTTTTTAAAACATACAGAACTACTGCACTAACAGGAAAAATATGTTCAGACTATACTGGACCTCGGACACTCCAAAATCATTTTATAAAACAGTCAGCAGAATCAAGGTTTCTATGGCGTTATATCCACATAGCCCATTCTCCGAGACCCTGGAAGGAGCTCACAATGAATAGGTTTTGTTCTAGTGAGGTAAATCTTGAGCAGAGTGAATTAGCAAGCTCCAGCATATGAATTATATATGCCTCTTGATAGTGTATTAGCACAATAATTGTAAGATAGAATTTCAATGCCTTTCCCTAGTATTCCTCAAAAGTAAAATAATATGGTTCCCTATGGCTTTTACTTTTGAGTTGTATTATAATGAATGTAATTACATGATTTTCATAAAACTAAAATTTAAAAAAAATAATCTAGTACAAAGAAATTCACTTAGCAAAGTGAAACATTAATTTGAAATTAAATATTTATTTCATTTAAAAAAATCAGTACCAGATGTATAATTTGAAAAACTGTTTTCCTGTAAATTGGAAGATTTTACAGTGACTAATAATTATTCAGTGCATACACAGTGGATTTAAGAATATGAAATTCAACGGTGAGGGATTTTCATCAATTGCTTCGAGAATAATGCTAATAAATATAGAGGAATCAAAACATTTAGAAGAATATAGTTATTAGAATCTGTGGTCAATGTAAAGAGTTTTATTTTTACCTTAAACTGTTATTGCAATATATAAAAGGTAGGAAAATTAATTAATGAATGAACTAGTTAAGACACAGCACAAATTGTTGAAAAACCACTGACTCCAGATTTGCAAACACTAGTGTTGAAACCAACATATACAGGGTAGACTATTACTGAGGGTATTTTATGATAAAAGCATTAACAAAATTATAATATTTAATACAACTTGCAATGCATTAGAGAAACCAGAAATATATTTATTCAATCTCTATTGCAAAACAGTAAAATGTCACATGTGCCATCATTCCAATAAAAGTTACTTTGCTTAGCTTTTATTAGATTAACTGTGTTTGTTAGTTTCACTTGTCTTAAGCCAGCATGAGCATAAATCATGGAATTTTGAAAAGACAGAAGGAGGGAATGTGGATGGCAACATAACAAGAGGTGAAGTAAACAGCCTGAGTAGTAAGGAACATTACCAGCTGCCAAGGTCTGGTTATTAGTCATCAGTTTTCTATCCTTACAGGATTAGAGGATGAATATTCAGGTGAGAATATGTGAGAGCACCTAAAACTCTGTGATTCCATAAACTTCTGTGATTCCTTATTTTGGTATTTGAATACAATGTCCTGAAAATGGACATCCTAGCGAATGCTGACTAAATGTCTTTAAATAGGGTTGTGCTTTCAGTTTGTCATACTGGTTTCAAATATGAAAATAAGAAGTCGAGCTCTTCTCTTAGCTCCATCAGGTTTCTGAATGAAGATGGTAGGCACTCTCAGCATTTACTCCAGGTTAATTAGTTGTGGTGGCCATGCTTCATTTTGGCAGTCCATGCTGCATAATTTATAATATACTACTTAATTTACAATCTGGCTAAATTGTTTTGTTGTGTTGGGAGCCTCGGATGAAACATATTTCATTATCTCGGGTCCTAGAAGAACACTGTGGAGTTTGAAATGGGTTTAAACTGGCATGGCTCACATCAAGCTAGGCTTCAAAAAGACAGCCTCCAGGTGCATTCAGTTAATTCAGACAAATGATCTTGCCAAAATTTGCCAATATAAAGTTCCCTGGATGTACATGGATTTTTTCATGTATAGAGCCTGAATCTACAAATGACAAAACTATGCAGTTTTTAAAGATAAGAAGTTGAAAAACTCCTCACCACTACAAAGACATATTGTAAAATTCGCCTTAAAAGTTATGCATGGCAGAAGTATTTAGATTGAGCATTCTGCTCAGTAATTCCTAAGACTCCCAGTTCTTACATAATGTTCTATGAGGACGTGTATCAGATGTTTTGGAATTTTCCACTTAACAAATGTCACAGGAAAAAAAGAGTGACTGGTGGCTTCCCGAATGTGTTCATGGTCTGTTTGTGCTCTCTTTGACTGATTGCCTGAACTTAGAACATCCTCCCGCTCTCTTTATGGGTCACGTTATCAAAGATCCAAGTCTTTTTTCAATTTTACAACTAATAGTGACCATATACTATATATAGTTGCAATGATGCAACTAGCAGCTCAGAAAAGGCAGGCTCTGGGAATTATGTCTTATAACATATGGAGGAAAGTAGCAGATTTATATATAAATATAGAGATAGATATAGATGTACATATATTATCTTATGGACTCTTTCCAATGGTCACTAGAGTTTAGGTTCATAATCTTAAGTAAATTAAATACATAAACCTCATTCTAATACTGCTTAGAAAGAGAGGGCTCCAAGATATCTATAGCAATAATTAGAGGGAAGACCAATTCTATGTGTTCAAAGGACTAAGAAAGATAAATATGTATCTGTGTGCATTTGTTTTGAAGAGGAAGAAGTAAAATAAGAACAAGGACAGTTGAGAAAAGAAATTTTATACAGAGAGAACACTGAGAGTAATGTGAAATTTCTATGGTAGACATGCTTAGAGATGCACTCCTTACCCTTACTGTTGTAATAGAGTTGATAACAATCAAAAAATAAAATTCAAATGAACTACCTGATATTCTATTGCCTCAGTTATCACCGGTAGCACCATGATGATTATTATACTTGCAGTGAATCTGCTTGTATTGAAAGAATGTCTGAAAATTCATTAAAAGAATGAGTTATATATCTTTGGTAACTTAAACAAAAAGAGATGTAGCATAAAAATACCCCCACGATACCTATATTCTCCTTATCAATTTGCAACACTCTCATTGAAAACTTTAGTTTCACAGAGTTGGATCACATGATTTTAGTGTTTAATGGAGTGCAAGGGGGAATTTGCATCTGAAAGAGGTCCAGCAGAACACCATACTGTTCTCAGAATTTTACCCCAGATATGACAGTAGACAAACAGACGTCATAAAGATCATGAAGATGGTGGGAATCCAAATGTATTTGTAATTTCCAGATGTAATGATCCTTCAAGGTTGTGGTTCTTTTCTGAATCATTTGAGAATGTGTGTTCAGTGTTGCTAGAACCACTAATCATTTTAAGGAAACCTCAGAACCCAAATATTTACATAAATATCTTCTCATAAGTAAGTTTGTGGGTCAAATTGATGAGGACTACCAGTTTGAAAACTCAGTTATTTGTTTAATAGAGTTTAAAATCTGTAAGGACAATCCTCTGGGCAGGCTTGTGGGGTAATGCATTCAATGATTTGGGGAGAGCCATCTTAACTGTGGGCAGGATAGCTGTCTGGGAAGGGGATCCTAGACTGAATAAACAAATACACAGAACTGTGCAGTGGCATGAATTAATCTCAGTTTGATTTATTCTGGTTGGATAGCACCAGCTGCTTCAAGCACCTGCTGCATTGATTTCACTGTCATGGTGGACTGTACATCTGCAGAATAAGGCAAAATAAACTCTTTTATTCATTAATTACTTTTGTCAGAGTATGTTTTGTAGCAATTGGAAAAGAAACAAGGATACTCTTGCTTATGTATTAGTTGAAAATTTAACCATTATTTTAAAGTTGGGGATTAAACCTGGCATTTATATTCAAGCATATAGCTCACAAAAAAAGAAAGAGAGAAAATGAGTCATAACAAATGCATATTCTCCTATACAGCTATACTCTTAACCCTTTATTTTAGCCCTAAATAAAGACAGATAAATAAAATAAATGCTGAAATCATCCAGTTCTTATCACTTAACCATCCCAGATGAGTTTTGTATATCATACCCATAATTCAGGAAGTATATGAGGGATGTGATAATGTCAGAAGTAGTTTGATCTTCCCTCCATTGTGAGCATAACTTGCTTTGGATCTTGTAAATTATCTCTTAACATTTCAGATGTATGTCCACAAACTGGCCTCAAGCATAGGACCCCAAGTTGTAAAAGCTTACTAGGGAGACTAGGGAGAAGATTTTGTTCATTCATCAATCTAAAGTTTCTAGAAGAAAAGAGACTAAATTGGAGTTTATATAACAAAAAATGAATTTCTCTGTTAGGTAGTAACCCATTCACACCTTTGGAATCCACTAAACCTCCTCATTACAAAGAAAAAAAATCCAGTAGACAAGGCACCATTAATTTAACCTGTTTATTGGTAACATGAAAGATTATTTAAGCTCTGACCCACTGTGGTAGTTTGACTGAAAATTACCCTCAGAGGCTTACTGGGAGTAGCATTGTTTGAAGGGATTGTGATTGGTAGCCCTGTTGGAGTAGGTCTGCCTTATTGGAGGAAGTGTTTCACTGGGACTGGACTTTAGATTTCAGAAACTCAAGGTAGGCATAGTGGCTCACTCTTTTTGGCTGCTGCCTATTAATCCAAACGTAGAACTCTGGACTCTTTCTCTAGCACCAGGTCTGCCTGTGTTACCATGCTTCTTGCCATGACAGTGATGGGTTAAACCTCTGAAACAGTAAGTTACCCCCAATTAAATACTATCCCTATTAAGAGTTTGCATGGTCAGGGTGTCTCTTCACAGCAATAGAAACCCTAACTAAGACACCAATCTGGTAAATACACAGATATTCTGAGACAGGTTTTTGAAACTGGTTTTAATTAAGAAATATTTCAGGTTCAAGGGCTACCTCCATGGGAAATCTCTTGGCTGAACAAAAGTGAGACCCTGAATTTTGTTCTCTAGAACCTATGTCAAAAACCTATGTCACTCGTTTGTAACTCAGAAACTAGGATTGGGGGCAGAGACCTGTTGATGTCATAGGCTTTGGGCCAATCTTCCAAAAGTGGTAAACCCATATTAGATAGCTGATCTTATTCAAAAAACTTCAAGAGAAAGGGAGGAAGATACTTGAAGTTGATATCTGCCCTCTACTATACACAGTCAAGAATAAGACACACACACACTGAAAAAAGAAAGGAGATCAGATATAAATAAATAAGTGAATGAATAAAATAAATGAAGAAATAAAATGAAAGAAAGGAAGGAATAAGGAAGAAAGAAAGAAAGAAAGAAAGAAAGAAAGAAAGAAAGAAAGAGAGTCAAAACCATAGAAAGCAGAATTACTGGAATTACAGATACCTATGTATATACCAGTACATTTAAGTAATAGTAACAAATTGCTATATTTGTTCTATCTCATGTAAGATTTAAGATCAAGCTCAAAATATCAAAGTCAATATAGAACTAGATAGGGTAAAGATGAAGTCTTTGAAACAGGCATACAAAAGCACTATCCTCCTGATGTCTTAACTGTATTCTCTTGTTTACCCAATCGTTTAAATTTCAAAAAGGTTTTCAAATAAACATTGTTAAATTTCATACTACTATTAAATTGTAACCAAGTCCAGTCTATCCTTGTTGGCACCCTCAACTTAAATATGGGTCACATTCAGATGCATAGTATGCATCTACCCTGCAATTATAAGTAACACATTTTCCGCAGTGGATTTAAAGAATAACAATAGAGAAAAACTCACAATTATCAAATGGGAATTTACCCAGAGAATGTCTTGTCACTCCAGCCCCAATCCACTTAAACAGTATTGAAGTGTATGGTGGTTGGCACACAGAAAACAAGGGTCTCAAAAAGTCAGGGATAAGTGATGTATTCCTGTGCAGAGCAGCTAAAGCAAGCATTTCATCTTCCCCTGAAGGCTCGATTTGTCTAATTTATTGGAGACAAAGGCCCCTGAGAGTTCCTGAAAACAAGATTCACACAATGAATTCTGCACACTTCAAACGTAAGAAATGAATATGATATGACTCACCCTGACCTCCGTCTCTGCAACTCCTGTCTTCATTCACTCTTTTCTAAAGAAAGAAAAAGCAATAGTACTTACTGCCAGTGTACCTATGAGTTATATAGTTTAATCGAGAATGTGATTCAAATAAACTATTGATGGCACCTATGCTTTGAAAACAGAAAACAAAAAACCTTGACAAGTTGTTCAAATTGTTCTAATGTGTGCTGTCATTAACCACCTATTTTACAAGTTGTAAACCAAAGTACATTGAGACACATCTGTTCAAGAAACTTAGACTGCTCTCTTTTTCTTCAGAACCCATCTGTCTTCAGATTTTGAGTTAAGTGCAATATTTGAATCTATATTTTATTTTGGAACTTCTTTAAATATGTTGCAAAAGAGAATACATAAGGCAGTTTTGATTGATTCTGTCATTTACTCAGATCTAGTCTCACCATATATTCTGTCTCTTGTCTTTAGATCTCTCACCTCTACAATTGTGTACCTTCACTTAAAGAAAAGGATCAAACAGCCAGACTCTGGGTATAATAGAATAGATGTCAGGATTTACCCTTGAATATTTATTTTCATGGTGTAAAATGATGGGAGGGGGAGGATAGGTATAAAGGACAAACAATTGAGTTAATTCTGAAATTACAGAGTTAGTTTTAAGAAACTTAGCATATTGGCTAGAGAAATGGCTCAGCAGTTAAGAGCACTAACTACTCTTGAGAGGACCCATGTTCTATTCTTAGCACCCACAGGATGGCTCACTACTAACTCCAGTTTCTAACTCCAGTTTCAGAGAGGCTTACTCTGTCTTCGGACCTCTGTGTGCATCCCACACATGGTACACAGACCTACTTCTAGGTAAAAACAATGCACATAAAATTAAATTTAAATTAGGAAAACCTTCAGTGTGTGTTTTTTGAGAAATGAATTCTGAAACCAGAGGGAAAAAAAAAATGTCTACTGACACAAATTCATAGAAATTTGAGAAATCAGAACCAGTAGAAAGCCACCAGTTTTCTTGTTGGATTTTTAAGGCCAAGTTGAGCACAGTCCTAGAATACCGCTACCATTACTATAGTGTGTTCATGCTTGGAGACACTCTACTCTTCAACCAGTGGATAAAAATAAGTCAAAAACAGGTAGTAAATTAGAATCTGACACAGTCACTTCTTTCCCTCATACAATGACAAGAAAAAACAAGGAAAGCTACAACTGACTGAAGATGAATATGCATTTATATGAACTAGTTGATTCTGGGGCAATTAGGGTTTTCATTTATAGCAGCTTGTTAATACAGTGGTACCAACAATCCTTTGAATTTAAAGGTGTCATTTTCTTCCCTGATACTTGATAAGAAAATTGAGAATTAGCCTCCCTTGTCTTGGGAATTTCAGTTTTCTGATTATTTTGAAATGAACTCTGAGTAGCTGCATCCCCCCCACCCCCCCCCATTGTGTGTGATATGAGTAGCTTGTCTGGAAACCAAGCCCTTCTTTGGAATGAACACTCCCTGTCCTCTGGTGATGTGTTTTGTTTGCTCTGCTCTTACAGTCTTCTTAGTGTCACTTTAAGGTAACCTGTCTTATAAAGGATGTGACTTTTCTTTTTTTTTCTTTTTTCTTTTTTTTCCTTAATGTAGTCTCTATACACCAAGGACAGACACATCAAGTGCTAAACTCAGATAAATTATTTTAAATTATTTTCATTCTTTTCCATTCTTCAATGAATGTGTTTTAAAAACACAGACATAATTTATTTCAAAAGAAACAACTGTTCGCTTTCTGCTAATAGGATGCTAAGGGCAAAATGGTTAGGCAAGAATCATCATGAAAAACAAAAACAAACAAAAGAAAAAATAGAAAAATAGAATGCTTTACCAGTTTTTAAAATTTAAAACAAAACCAATAAGTAGCCCATTTATGATAAATTGTTCACATTTAGTAAATGAGAGAATGCATTTGAAAACCCCTGAGGTTAATGAAAGACAAATAACAATGTTCTCAGTATCTTCGACAGTCCTTCTGATTTTGCAATGGAAGTAAGGTGCAATGGTAGAGTATAATTATTTTATCCATTCTTACGTCGTGCTCTCACAAACCATCCATTTAGTTCTTATTTTCCAACTGAGAGCTGAGCTCTACTGCCCCAGAACTGCAGGTTGCATTCCCATCAGATGCAAACACTTTCTTTGAGCCCCCTCATGACACTTTCTTTATTTTTTCATCAGTCAACTAAAGGAAGGAATGCTCAATATGGTATGCTGTCATTGTGGAGTGATGGAGCTGCATTCTTCAAAAGGACACTTGCAAAGTCTATGGTGCTCCACCTGCCTAGTTACAGAGGCACGAGAACCAGCGTTAATAACCACCACAATCCATCTGTTTAGCTGCGGAAACTTACTATCTTTACATCACTTCCACTTTGAAACAATGAGAGAAACATATAATCACAGAACACTCCAATGAATGTGAGGAAGCAAGGGCTCCAGGCAGGCTTTGTGTTCCCTCCTGTGAAAAGTCTCACCGTTTATTATCACTCATTAAATTTTAATTTTATAAGGCATCTTTAAAAGGTCATTTTTTAGATTGGAATTTTGTAGGCAACACTACTGACTGGTTAACTACAGGGAAAAAAACAAATCTTCATAGATTTATTGTTTTAAGCTGTTATTAAGCAGGCACCTTAGGAAAAAAAATACAGAACAAATTATTTCCCTCATAGAGCAAGATTGCTCTCCTTTTTGTGTAATTTAATTTGCGCAATATTTTCAGTTGATTTTTGCATGAGAAGCACCTTGGAAACCTAATTAGAAGTGGAAAATCATTAGCATACAAAAGCTTTGAACCTATAGCTGAGCTATGACAACTTTAAAACAAGACAAAGGAAGTAAAATATAAACAACAGAACTTAGAGGAGGAAAGTTTATCAGACATCTTTCCTTTGTGTTCCTGGCAACTACCATCAGATTTTCTCCTAGTGAATCATGTGTTATTACAGACTACAATTACCCTGACTTCTGATACAAAGTGGCTTTGTGTAGCTGTATAGTTATAATAGATATTTATACTCACAAAATCTATATAAATTACATCTTTTATTCACCAAAAGCGATGAGGGAAAAATAGGGTGGGGGATTCAAGATTTCCAGATGCTTTATGTGGACTTTACTATGTAATCCCATAACAAAGGTTTGGGAGAGATGCTGAGTTGGTTATAAATGAAGGAAAACTATTTTGGGAAGGTAAGTTGAATGTTAAAATCCACATAAGGGTGATATTCTGAGAGAAAAGTTGGCACATGAGCTCATATTGCCTGTATTTCAAACACTATCCACAAACCTAGACTTTTCTCCAATAAAGGTTAGTCCATCGACATTGAATAGGGACCAAAAGATATTTAGACAAAGCACAGGAGATGTACATTTAGTGCTTTTTCAGAGCATACAGCTTCTCTGGCAGCTTCACAATTTTGCCTCTACATCACCAAACAGCAGAGGATAAAATGTAAAGCAAGAAGTTAAAAGTGTTTATTCAGAAACTTTATTTAGAAATTTAAAACTTTATTTATAAACCTGGGCAGAAGGCCAGACTTAGTCAAAGGGCCATTGCTTGAGTTTCAGTGCTAAATATATGCTCTGCAAGGCATAATCATTACATGCCAATATTCTATGACCCAGTGCTTGAAATAAAATTAATTCATAATTAATGGTGATGTCATAAATAATGCTAGCTACTACTTATGTGGACCTTATTTGTGTTGAACTCATCTGTGTGGAATAAGTCATGTATTTTCCCAATGTCCTTGTAAGATATTTACTATTTTATTTATTGTATGAGTTAAAGGGATTGCATGATTATTAATTTGTCAAGGTAGCCATGAATTGAGGGTGGAGGGATTCAGGGTTTAATTTACCTAAGTGTACAGTGTTTACTGAGATTTCAGATCATTGTATAATTTAGTGAATTGATAAATTAAGAACTGAATGAGTCGATCAAAAGCCAGTCCTGAGCATTTTTCAAACAGAATCATATCTCTAGATCATTCAAAAATATCATTCCTCTGAATGGGTTATATAGTTTGAGGTATTTTTTTTAAAAGATAAGTAAACAAATTAAAATATTAATCAGTCACTGAATACATATTTATAGCAAGAATTCATTAAAGTAGTTATTATGTTGCAATGGGCTTGTGTGTTAGATGTTTCAGTGAGATCATTTTCCTTAAGAAAGACAGAAAGATGAATGGAATAAAAGAAGAAAAGACAAGAAAAATAGAAAATGAAGCTTGGGGGAGAGAATCTGATAAAATGAGAAATATAAGAGAGATCTTTTATTCAATGGATATTTACCAAGGGCTTAATATCTTAGAGGCACTTAACTCTATCCTAGAGATACATTGATTAGAAAAAGAAACAATAATCAGAGCTGCGTCAATCATAAGGCTTATAGTATATTAAGGAGACAACATAAAATAAACATCATGTAAATGTAGGATTACCAATCATGGCAGGTGCCACCAGGAAATAAATAGATGCTTTGAGAATATACCAGCAGAATTTAATTTAGATCAGGATGTTGAAAAGGTCTCCTTAAGGAAAGGATATTCAAAATGAGGGCTGCAAAGGAGTAGGCTTTCTCTGGAGGAAGAGAAAGGAGACAAGATATAAATAACTTCAAGAGTGGGAAAGACCAGGAGTGGAAAGAATTGAAGCACATAAAGAACAATTCTAGCTAAAGAGTAGTATGGATTCACAATGGTCATGTAAGACAGGCCAAACAAACAAGTTTGTTAATCATACTACAGATGTGAGACGGCTTTTATTTTTTATATTTTATTCCAACTTTAATAGAAAGCTAATAAAAGTGATTGAAAGAAATACTTTCACTACATTAAAAACATAAAGGAAAGCTGGGCATGTTTGAGCCAGAAGTG
The DNA here is from genome assembly GCA_030556225.1 of Cricetiscus sungorus. Lineage (NCBI taxonomy): Eukaryota > Metazoa > Chordata > Mammalia > Rodentia > Cricetidae > Cricetiscus > Cricetiscus sungorus. The sequence continues at coordinate 19,771,906 of JANBXA010000069.1, forward strand.
AATAGGTATCTAAGAGGGAGAGAGTGGGAGATCACCTAAAATGATTTTAAAATAGTACAAGAGAGATGGATGTGGGTGTAGGGAATGAATAGTGAGGCTGCAGATTAAGTTGATTTGAAAATAGGTGTTCGCATAAAATTTGGAGTTAGAGATAACAAATAAAAGAGAGATTGTTAAGTAGTAGAATGAGAAGGTAAGAATTCACAAGTCAAGTTTGGATAGTTGAAGTTGCAAGCAATGAATAATAGTCAAATCAAGGATCTAATAAACCCATCTCTCAGAACAGGGGGATGAACAAGAGATCAGAGATGACCAACAACAGAATTTGGTTATCAGTAATTCATGGCTGTGGAAAAACACTCAGGAAAATACTATAGTACTAGAGAGAATTCTAATATTGAAGTGTGGCGGAGGCAGCATCTTCTGAAGGAATGGTTAAAGAGGAAAAAAAGAGAAAAAAAATATTGTGATCAGACCCAAGAAAGAAATATCTTTAAGGGAGTATACTTGGGCAGAATAAAGTGAGAATTCAGACAATATTAAGAAGTGGGCAGGTTCTTTGGATTTCCATTATATAAACTACTGATGTCCTTTTCAAAAGCTCCTTTGGAGTTAAGAATGTGAATATAAGATCTGAATATAAGAAAACAGGATAGCAATGAAAACATATTGTGTATGCCATATGCTTCTAAAAGCTTCAGGGTGAATTGGAGAATATAATGAGTAAATAAAAGGAAGACAAGGCAGGAAGAATGGTTGTTAATATCTCTGCACTGATCAAAAAATACAGTAAAAGGGTAAATAAGAGAGGCACTGGCCTGGTCTTGCCCACACAGCCATTGACCACATAGGTGCTATTGGGGAAAGAAAGTATAAGTTTCAATGTTCTTCTTTTAAAGAAGATATATCTTTATTTTTTATGTATGAATGTGTGCCTGTATGAATGTCTGTGAATGATGTGGATGCAGTACCCATAAGAAGTCATAGAATCCCCTAGATCTGGAGTTAACAGATACTTGTTAGCCGCCAGGTTGGTGCTGGTAACCAAAACTGGATCCTCTGGAAAAGCAACCACTGTTTTTAACTACAGAACCGTTTTTTAAGCCTCAAATAGAGATAGACATTTCATGAGCCCTGTTATAACACATGATGTGTCAATTAACAATAAAATGTATAATACATTGAGCAAAAGTGCCAAAACTCGATGCAAGGCTTTGAAGAAAAGCATGTGTGAAGGCTCCAGCATAAGAGTAAAGAAAATAGGAAAAATCAAGACAGTGGGATTCAGTTAAACAGAAGAAAATCAAAAATCATGAGACCCTATGGCTTCAATTGCAGAGTTCCTTTGGGAGGCTTGAAATTGGCCTCACAGAAAAATACAAGAACACTATGGACTACATATGCACTTTTGCTTTCTCTCTCTACTTATGGATGATGTCAATTCATTAGCCAGAAGATGAAGAGTTACTGAAATTCTCATTGTATGGCACAGTCAACACAGAGTCATTTTTCCAACTGTCAGGGCAGGGGATTTGCTTTCTGGATAGTGATTACTCTTCCTATTCAAGGAAGAAACTACTACTATGAAGATGGCCAGTAAATGACACTGTCTTATTTTTCATTCTTCTTCAATTTTAACTGGAACCAATCAAAAATAACAAGAGTTTTAGATATTAATGGAGTAATATTTGACATATGCAGTGGCAAATATTTAAATAAATCATACCTGATTATCTCCTTGACACTTATTTGCCTTTGTTGATTAGTTTTGAAACTTTTTCTTTTTAGCTTTTTGAACTATAGAGTGTATATTAAATCCTACAATCAAAATACTATGCAGTAGTATGGTAGGTGTTATTGATCCTATCTGTAAGTCATTTACATTGGTCAAATTTCCCTTCTATCTCCCATATTCCTCTTCCTCTCATGATCACTGCTCTGTTCTTGGCCTCTATGAGATATTATTTAGATTTTTCATATTAGTGAAATAGAGTAGTACCTGTTTTTACGTACCTGGCATATTTCATTCAACATAATAGCCTCCACTTCACCCACAGGGCTGCAAGTAGCAAGATTTTTCTGCCTTATGGCTGAATGGTACTCCACTAAATATGTGTATCATATTCCCTTTATCTTTCGTATTACTTGGGTGTTTAAAACTCTTGGAAATTGGATATAATGCTGCCATGGAAATGGAAATGCACCTAATCATCCTAACTGTGTGATCCTGTTGTAAGCTATGCTTTACATTATGTCTAAAACTTCCATATTGTTTTCTGTGATGGTCTTGTAAATTTTCACTTCCATCAACATTATTCTAATGTTTCATTCATTCCTTATTGTTACTAACCCTTGTTATATTTGTTTTTTTTAAATCTCACTATTGCTCAGTGCTTAGTGGCATATTTTTCTGATATAAATTATCATTTCACCATTGATCAGTGATGAACAGAATATTTTATTCACCTCTTGGTTCTTGGTCACTTGTATTGCTTATTTCAGAAATGTCTGTTTACATATTTTGTTCATTTTTAATATATTTTTTCTATTAAGATTTTGTAGGGTGTTATATATTTTCAATATATAATTGAAATAATGTCAGAGGTATACATGTGTCTTATTCTATAGAGTGATGTCCCACTGTTTCTTTTACAATGCAAACATTTCTAGGTTTATATGTTTTCATTTTTTTCTTGTACTCCTGATAGCTTGAAAACACATTGCCCATTCCAATATCCTGAAGCATTCTCTATATTTCATAAATGTAAATTAAGCCTTCAAAGATTTTTGAGTTAATATTGTGGTTGGTGAGAAGCAAGTATCTACATTTATTACTCTGTATGCAGATACCAAACTCCCAAAGCCCATTTATGGAAAAGGCTATCTTTTATATACTGTAATCTTAATATTCTTGTTGTAAGCATAGTTGGCTGTAGATAAGTACATTTACCCGTTGAAACTCCATTCTCCAAAGATACATTTACTTCTACGCTCTAAGCTTTCCGCCTCTGTTCTATGTGTGATTTGATGTCAGTACCACGTTAGTGTGTTAAGCACACCTTTAGAGTAGACCTTGAACTTTGGAATGGTATTGGAAATGTTAAAGAAAATAGGGACTTTTAAATATGAATGTAATACATTTTGTATTTTGAGGCAATCATGAACTCTGAGGACAAGTGGCATAGGTAATAATTTGAAAACATTATGTTTGGGTATCAACAAGATATGGAATGTGATGATTAATCTTGTCAGTTTGATGGGAACTAGAATTATCCATTAGAAAGAACTGTGTATGCTTATAAATGACTTTGTTGAAGTGAGATGACCCACCCTAAATGTGTACAGTTATACTCTGTGAGGTGGGATTGTGGACTGAATACAAGGACAAAGTAGGCATAGCATTGTCATTGATCTCCCTGTTTTCTGACAGCATATTCAATGTTATCAACTACTGCAAGTAACTGGTGGCATAACTTCTCCACCAGGATGGACAGGACCCTCAAACCATAACACAAAATAAGTCCTTTCAATTTTAAGCGATTTTATCAGGTACCGGTTAGAGTTTAATTATTGCATAAACAAACAGTGCTATTTATGAAAATCATGGGTTTGAAAAAAATTTAAAGAGATATAAAGAATGGACAAGCTTATGGGCTCTTTTTTGATTAAAAAAAATTAAACTGCCAGGGGAAAACCTTTTGCTATGGTTTTGAGATGTACACAAGGGAAAGAATATATTATAGGTAAACCTAAATGCTGTAGTAGTGTGTAGTCAACAGGGCTTGATTGAGTGATAGTGGAGGATGTAGAAGACTTCTGATTGACTCCTGCCATGATGACCTTGGTCAAGGTCATACAGGTGGTATTTAGTGGAATAGCACAAACGGTTGCCAATTAAGAAATCCAATTAACTTTCCTAAAAAAGGAAGAAATTTTAATTTGCAGAGGCATTCTGTATTCCTGCCAGGCCCTGAGGGTCAAAGAAACACAGCTGACAACACAAGACTGGTAACGAGTGTCTGGATGAAAAGAGAAATCTCTTGAGGCCTGGACAGGCAAAAGCTTTTGTATCAGATTCAGAGGAAAGACCCAAAGAACTGACAAATAGGAATGGTGAAGTGTACAAAGGTATAATATAAAAGAGGAAGGGGTACCTATTCTAAGCATAAGTGAAGAGATAGCATTTGTTTCATTTGGAAGACAATGTGTAAGTGATAAACATAGCCTAACATAATCTACAGTGATCCTTTCTTACCTATCTAATATCACTTTGACATATATCCTCAAAAAGTGCAAATAACGAAGGTAGGCCTCTGAGCTCCAAAGGTTGAATGGAGAAAGAAATATCAACTAGCCCAATTTGATCAATACTCATTGGATTTGTATATTGAAACAACAAACTGTATCGTGTTTATGTAATACAAAATTAATGTGGAAGTCTATTTAAAATAAGAAGTGAGTCTTTTCCCTCCTTCTCCTGCAGTTACTTGATAAGATGAGATCCTGCCCAAAGCTAAATTGTCCAATTCTTCAGACTAGCATTTCTCATATTAAATTATAAGAATTTTTAATCTTTGCAAACAAACTTGAAACAAAACAAATGTGACTGTATTAAAAATACTCCTCTTTACCGACATGAGAAACAATTAAAAGGCAGCTCTAGTTTATCTTCTGTTCTATACTCTCTCTCTCTCTCTCTCTCTCTATATATATATATATATATATATATATATATATATATATATATATGGTAACATGATTTAGGGCAGAGGGGAGACCATTTTCAATAACTCCCTGGAGCTATGTTTTAAGTGGAGCCAGGCTTCAGGTCATCCAAAATTGACAAGAGACTGGAGACTCCTGGTTTGTTTCCAAGTCTTTGAACACCTTTCTGTTTATCTGTACAGGCCATCCTAGCTTTACATTAGTTTGACTTACAAACTTTTGGGTTTTAGGTGATTTGAAAGGGATGTAGATTCAGTGGAAACTATACTTCAATTTGAAAATTGTATTTATTCCCCAGACTGTTGATATAACAGGATATATAGCATTATCATAATTCTGCTATTGCTATGAACCCAGGCATGTAACGACCACAGAAAACAACACATATTCTACAAAACATGTGTTGTTGAGCTATAACAGTCAGAAATGCAACATACTCAGCTCATTACCAATTTATATTGTCCATTAATAATGATCTTATTGGGTCATCATCACATTATAACTCTAGGACTGTATGCATTCTGCAGAATCTGAAAAACCATCAAAATGAACCTTTCAGTTTTGGCTGCCTTCTACACTAACCATTCACTGTTTCCAAGGAACTTGGTCTCCATCTTTGCTTTAATATCTGCTCATCATTTTATCGTTTTTCTCAAGATTACATTCTACTATCTGAGTTTATCTCTCACCTTCGCATTTTCAGCATTTCCCAGAATTCCTGGGCTGCAATATTATTCCCTAAATAACAATAGATTTGTATGAGCAATGAATATAAATGATGGATTAAGTACAATGGGGAGACCACTTTCATATTATTACCCCATGCCCAAAGTGTTCGCTTTATTAGTACGGGAATGACTCAGGTATAGTAATCTGTACTGAGTTTAGTGATTCATTGGTCAGCCTGTAAGATCTAACTAGTAAATCCACACACTGGAACTTCCATAGTTTGGGGATGTAAAAAGAAACAGAGAAAAGAAATTTGACTACATGATGATTTTTTTAAGTCAATTCAGAGAATGTGAGTAATCTTCCTGAATCACAAGCTTTTTTTCCAGAGAAACCTCATAGTTTTTTTTTTCTAGGATCCTGTGGTTTGTAGGAGTTACACATGCATCTGGTTTTTCATTACAGAATCAAAAATGTAAACTACATAGCCTTGACCTAAATAATAATGAGATCTCCAATTGTGATTCTAGACCTATTAATAGTTTTGTGTAAGTTGTAAGTTTGCCTTTGGGTGATTATTGCCTAAGAAAGTTATTCTCTAGTTTGCCTGGATAAGTAGTGTACCTTTTAAAGCACATTTAAAAAAAATCATACCTATTGGTTCTTCCATTAAAGATAGTATAAAAATATTTTGATCAGAAAATATCCATATTTTCTCTCATTTGTTCAGACACAAATACACACACACACACACACACACACACACACACACACACACACACACACACACACATTCCTCAGACTCAAAAAAAATGGCATACAATTTGAACAAAAGGGGTGAGAAATTGCAAACCTCTGTCATTTCGTGTGAAGGAAAATAAAGAAAATTGTCTGAAAAGTAGGACTGTTACAGGGGAAATGATCAGCAATTGAGGGAGGATTACTACTTTACGAGGCGTTTTCCTCATTATTTTTACCTGCGAGTAGAATATGCAGTGTTGTGTTTGTGCATGAACTGACATCTCAGCTTGGCTGTTTGGTCCACATTTAAGCTTAGCAATCAACACTATCATCAGGAGATCCTAGACAATGGAGAGCAGGGCTGTGCTTTGCCAACTGTGTGACTTCAGAGGGGTGCTGAGGCTGGCAAGGAAAGGCCTGTTATGCTTCTCCACCATGAAAATGCTAGAGTAATTGCCCCTCTCTAATTCTACATTTCTCATGCCACAGGCACACAAAGCTTAAAGAAATGCATGTGAAGCACAGACAGCTCTCCTACTGTGGGGAAAAGAAAGAAAGAAAGAAAGAAAGAAAGAAAGAAAGAAAGAAAGAAAGAAAGAAAGAAAGAAAGAAAGAAAGAGAAAGGAAGGAAGGAAGGAAGGAAGGAAGGAAGGAAGGAAGGAAGGAAGGAAGGAAGGAAGAAAGCCTTTATTTTGTCTGTTTCAGTTTAGCACCTTCTCATTTTGTTCTGTGTGTCGCTCACTGTTTACTGGTCAGGCACAGTCACAGTTACCTCATGTGTCATTTTCTGATATTCAAATTCCCTCTGCTACTTCCTCTAATGACAAGTCCAGTCTTCTGTTGGGACACAATTACACTCATGTTGCTAATTTCTTAATTTCCTTGCCCCTACCCTTTTTCCTTTATTGCAAAGTATCACTTGAGCCTAAATGAGATCTTTTTTGTTGTTGTTTTTAAGCCTTCAACTGTCCTGCTGCTCAATTTCCAGCTGAAGTTATAATCTTCTGTTTGGGATACCACGGCTGATTGCTGTAGAAATGACTGTAATACTCATTATGCACCATTTGTGGGAAGAGCGGGAAGAAGCCTGTGATTAAGGAGAAATTGGCTTGGATTTTGCTTCAAATGTCTACTCCATCACTGTAAGGATTTAATCAAAATTTTGCTACTGGTGTCTTTAAAGTTTGCATCTTTCTTACTTGCTTGGTCAGTACAAATATAAGAGGACAGATTCACTCCTTTGCAACTGCCCAGATCTGAAACTTTCCCACAAACAGACCCTTTTTCCTACTGCAGTATCAATACTCATTTTCTCCTCAACATGCTGTAGACTCAGGTAACTTGCTCTAACCAATCCTCTCACATGAGCCTTGCCTGTTTGGCCATTCCCCAATATGTCTTTGCTGACTTCTTAAAAGCAGATTATTTTCAGGCCAGAGAGGTGGCTCAGTTGTTAAGAACACTTGTTGCTGTTGCTGAGAACCAGAGATTAGCTCTCACAGTGTGGCTCACAAACACCTGTAACACTGGTACCAGATGATCAAGTGCCCTCATCAGGCTTCTGCAAGTACTGAAACCACCCATAAATATAAAATAAAAATAAATATTTCTCTCTTTTTAAAAACAGCAATTTCTAAGATGATGGTACAAGGAAGATGGCAGATACAGAAAAACAAGTGTACTTTAACACTTACACATACCCTGTAGCCAATCCCTTGCCCTCCAACAGCTTTAAATGGCAAACTTTGAGACTGTTGATTATGCATCAAAAGGTTGACTAATATATAAGTTCCTATTTCTGACTCAATGAAGAAAATATTAACTTCAGTTATGCCAACAATTGGCAAATAAAAGCAATATTAAATTTTTGTTTTGTGTAGAAAAATATATTCTCAAAGTCATACAACACAGAAAATATTTGGCCGTTGCTTTGGAATGGATGGGCATGAGACTCACATAATTTCTTATTCTAATCATATTTATTGAAAGCTTTTTCTGGAAGGCACACCATGCTAGAGCATAGAACAAAGATTAGCCTGGAACAACCTCAATAAATAAAAGGTCAAGGAGAAGCAGTCAGTCCAGAAAATAAAGCATAGGTGTACAAAACCATATTCACAAAAGCATATTGTTGTCTATAGTTGAGTCATATGCCAAATAGATACTTGAATCCAAGGGTGTTTATGTTAGGGTGCCTGGTAGAATACAGACTGGAGAGGCCAGTGAGACAGTCCAGTTGATAAAGATACTTGTCACAAAGACTAATAAACTTGTTCAGATTCTGGAACTTCTGTGATGGAAGGAGAAAACTGACTTCTATTTTACATCTGATCTCCATACCCATGCCATGGCAGCTATCTCATCCTCAGACACATAATCACAAAACAAAAAGTTGGAAAATACATGAAAGTTTTTTCCTGTTAATGTCACATGTAAAGTTTTCAACTGCTGAGGTTATGGTTGTATAAGTACCATGAGCTAACTGATTGTATTAAGAGAGCACCTGCGAGGTTATGGTTGTACATATCATGGTTATATCAAAAATATACATATTTGTATTTCCTGTTTGAAGAATAGATAATATTTTGTATTTGAGCAACAAATTGATGTAATTCTATTGAAAATGTATTACTTTTCTGTATCCATACCTCTGCCATTTATATTAGATTGTCTAGATTCCCATGATGTTAGATTTCCTTCTGTAGGCTGTGTATATGTGTTGCTTTTATTGGTTGACGAATAAAGCTGTTTCAGCCAATGACCATGCAAACTATATCTAGGCAGGAAATCCAAATGAAGATAGAGAAGAAAGGCAGAGCTGGAAGATTGCCATGTAATCGCTAGGGAAGTAAGATGCAAAGGCATCACAGGTAAGCTACCACCATGTGATGATACACAGATTAGTATTTTAAAAGCTAGCAAGCCAATAAGAAACCTAAGCCATCGACCAAACAATTGTAACTTATATTAAACTTCAGAGTGTTTATTTCATAAGCAACTAGGGGCACCCAGTGGGCAGAGAGAAAACTTGTCCAGTGGGACGGGTAAAGAGTATGGGGAAAGTCCCCTTCTACATTCACGGACTTATCACGTTCCAAATCACCAACAAGTATCCATAAAAGAGAAGCTGAGTATGACCAGAAGTGCCTGGTTAGCCACAGTATCAAATGTATTCAATTTCCATCCAAATACAAAACACTCTAACACAAAGGATAAATGCAAACCCCAGAATATAATAAGGAGCCTGGAATGCACTTCTACCTGGGACTGGGGAGGGCATTTCTTTCCCATTTATAAATGTTTTAGATATGATATGTAATGCTGGGATGAAATACCATGAGCAAAAAACAACTTAAAGAGGGATATGGTTTCAACTTACAACTATTGGTTCACACTCTCATTGCTGAGGGAAGCTGGGCAAGAACTATAGCAGAGGCCATGTGGAGTGTCAAGTCCTGCCTTGTGCCCATGGCTTGTTCAACATGTTTTCTTCTACAACTTAGGGCCACCAGCCTAGAGAGGGCACTTCCAACAGTGTGTTGAACCCTCCCATATTAATAATCATCTAAGAAAATGCCATGTAGACTTGCCCATACGCAAATATGATGGAAACAGTTTCTCAACTGAAATTCCCTATTTTGAGGTACTGTAGTTTGGGTCAATTTAACAAAACTGTCCAGCACAATAGATACATTCCAGTGGTTTTGGAAAAGGTGAAGCTGTTAGAAAGGTGTTTATATATAAGCTTTTTTTCATACCTAAAATTATCCCCCCACATATGGAAATTAATAAGATAGATACCTTTATGAAAATGAATATCAACAGTGATTGGAAGAAAATGAAATAAAAATTGCTGTCCTTTGAAAATGCTTGACTTTATTACCTAACTATAAAAATTAAAATGTAATTTGACTAGTATTTAAAAATGTTTCTCTTGTCTGCTTAATCAAATTTGCATAGACAAGAACTGAAAACAGAATTTCTAGTATTTTTATATTTTATAATTTTAAAGAATATTTAAGGTACCTTGGCATCACCTATTAAAATTTTAAATTCTCATAATACCTAGCCTATGTCTTCTACTTATATCTGTCTATATCAGATAAGTATTTTACACATGCACAGAGACATGTACAAGGCTGTACTTTCTCCCCCTGTCTTTAGTATAAAAAAATTTTGACCTAGCTCCATCTCATCAATATGAGAATGTGTTTAATAATATTTTCCCATGTACTTTAGTATATTCTTGTAATTCCAGTACCTGTAAGTGTAAGACAAGAGGATTATGAATTCAAGCTTAATCCTGGTATACAGCAGGACATTTTTTTAAAGACAAAGAAAAAAGAAATAAATGAATTTGTTTCATAAATATTATGCTACAAGTAAGACCCTCATAACAGCAAAGACCAAAACAAATGTACTCCATACAGCAGTATTAGAGTAGGGGTACACCCAGGCACAGTTGAGAGTCCTTCCCAGATTAAGAGACAGTCAAAATCTTGAGAGATTTAAGGAGACCAACAGAATCTGTAGGGACAATGGATCAGAGGAGAAAGAGTTGTGCACACAATTCTAGTGGCCTGCTGAGAGTTCCAGTAGGTAGTAGTGGTTACTGATCCATGAATGTATATGAGCCAACTACTGGGGCTGAACAAAGAACCACCTGCAAAGGGACTATGAGAAGCATTTCTTCCAAGGTGCACAGACACAGAACACAGCAAACAGCAGGAGCTCGCTATGCTAGTCTCTAATAATCAGCATGAGATAGAGTACTGTTCTTGTAGCCCTGTGAATATTAACACCTGAACTGCCAAGGATTAAAATACCAAGAAATGTGCATGTATACCATAACACATCTAGTAAAATCCATCACAACAGTCAAACTTAGCAAGGTGGAGGGTACAGTCTTTCACCCAAACAGAACTCATTCAGTAAAAATAAAACAACAATCACAAAATAACAAGAAGCTTTTAAATGTGCCCCTCAAATAGGAATTGAATTATCTTAAATGAATTTGATGTTAGAATTGGCTTAGAAAGATATTAGATATGTTACTATATTTTGATCCACATTATGTTCAAAGTTAAGTGGAGACAAAAAAGGTACTAAAAATTAACAACTTAAAATCTTAGAGGTGAGACCGCAATATGTAAGATGCGGTCTTACATATTGGGGTTTGATGGGATGGGGTTTAATGATAGCAGGTGTTAAAAAGAAATTCAGTGCTTGAAGTCACAGCAGAAAATTGTGAAACAAGAATGAAGACAGTCTCTTTTAAAAAGAGTGAGAATGGGTATGAAGTGCTAATAAGTACAAGGGGTCTAATGTGTGAGAAAAGATAGAGAAAAATATATTTGAAACAAAATAACTTCAAAATTTCCAAATTTGTTGAAAACTATGTTCAGATGTAAGAAGCAAGATGATCTCTTGGACTCTAAGAGAGACATATCATAATTGCACATCATTATCAAATTGTTCAAAACCAGTAACAAAAATAAACTTAAAGGATACTCTTAAGTATAAAGGAACAAAGAAAAGATGTTATTAGGTTTCTTGTTAAAAACAAAATGTATCCCAAATAACTGGGGTAGGAGGTGATGTTCTAAATTACTTCCCAAAGATAAATAAATAAATAAATGAATAATCCCATACAGTCACTGAAAACACCTTCTTCATAACTATTATGAGAAGTTCATGTAAAATGTGAATATATATTTTAAATCAATAATTAAGATAACTGTGCAAGTCTAGCTAATAGAGAAACGAAGAAAATGCATTTGTTTTTTAATGAGGATTCAAACAAAAATGTAGAGACTGGGATAGGAAAATTATCTAAAGGCAAGACTACACAGAACACATACACAAGTGAATAGATTGATGGCATCTTTAGATCTTAGAATCCTTATGATCATACTAACAACATGTATCTAATATGTCCCACGGGGAGGGATAATGATATAGGGTAGTATTAATCCCAACAAATAGACTAACCATGTGATCCAGAGAGCAAAGATGTTCAATGCTTAAGATTCATGTATGAAAGATACATACAGGAGAGTAAATTACAGTAAAATTTACAATGCTAAAAATATTTGAACACACAAATTATAAAATAGCTGTTAAATAGGAAATTTCACTATAGAGCAAATGATGATGATGATGATTAAAAAATTTTTAACAGAAGGAAAGTGTCAATTTGTCCAGACAATATTACAAATTTTTATATAGCTAAAAATGGAATTTGAAAACATGTGAAGCAAAAATAATAGAACACCAAGGACAAATTTACCAACTCAAATTTACAGTCCAGGGTGTTAAAATTCTTTTCTACAGTCTTAGGTAACACCACTGATAAGGTATACAAAATACATAAGGAAAAAGTAATAAATTCTTCAAGTTTACATGGAAAATTGTGAAGTGAAAGTGTTCTACAACAAAGTTTTAAGCAATTATTATTTTTATTTTTATGTCAATTCAGAATTGGATACAGGTTAGAAATTTCTAAATAAAATTTTAGAAAACCAAATAAAAATCTTGTAAAGTATGTTATTATATCATAGCCACATAAGATTTATGTAGGGAATATATGTTTGTTTTAATATTATATAATAATATTTCTCTGATTACTGACAGTCTAAAGAGAATCAACCCACAAACATCTTTAAAATGCCAACAAAATTGACAAAATGCAGTAACCATTCCTCATAACAATGAAAGTGAAATGAGAATTGAGTGATTTCAATCTGAAAAATATAGCTAAGAAAACCCTCAGTTAATATGATGGCTGTGAAATACTGATTGTTTTTCTCTGTAGTGAGGCAGCCGAAAAGGATGCTAGCCATCAACATTGCTACCCAGTAGTTCTTCCCAAACTTGTCTACAGTCTCCTGTCAGGCAACATATCATCAGGCTATTCTTACAAAAATACGCAATCTCATTACACAATTTTTATAGACAGGAAAATAATTCATTATAACCAAAATCAACTGTAAAAGCAGGGGGGCAATGAAGAGTTAGTAATCCCTAATTTTAAGATTTTTGCATCCACAATTGAAAGACTTATTCCAAATCCACAGATGTAAGACAAGATGTAGTTAGCATAAAATAGTCTTCAGGAACATATTCATATGCATGGGTAATCACTTGTTAGCAAAATCCAAAATAATTTAGGAATGAAAGTATTCAATAAATCACACTCCCTTTTTACAACCTAGAAGCCAAATATTAGCTTTCAAATGAAGCTGCAATCTGTAAATAAAACTTACTGTAAAGTATCATAAGCAATAAATACTAGATTTAAAGTAAGAAGTCATGCCAAAATTTATACAAAAATTCAGGGGGCTTTGGGCTTATAACATTTAAATATGATATCAAAAGTACTATTAATAAATTTACATATAAATAAATTATAATTCAAAAACAAACAACAAAAAATCTCTTCAAAGACACCGTTAGAGGTATGAAAAGGCAAATTTAATCCCAAGGGAAAAAAAAATGTTTGTAAACTGTGTTTGATAAATGAATTATGCCCCCAATATATGAAGAACTTTCAAAACTCAGTATGAACAAAGAGACTAACACAGTACTGAGCACAATAGATCTTAAAACCTCCTTACACATCTCCCCTCCCCTCCTGCAACAGACAAGGGAGTTGACATTCCCCCTTACCAGTTGCAGCAGTTAGGAAAGCAAATCCTGTTCCTCACCTGGGAAGCACAGTAGGACTGATCCTAGTAATGTGAGGCTGGGAAGAGATGCCACACAGTAATGGTGGCCCTGATGGTGAACAAATCCTGAGGGCATGAAGGCAGGAGGAATGGTCCCGCCCCCTTTCTCATTGCTACAAGGAGTGAACTAGCCAGGGCAATGTTGGAGAACCCATGCTGGTGGTGATAGGGGATCGCTAGTGGACTGACCAACCCTGCAGCTACCCAGGCATGGAATCAGGGTTATGACTCAGCCCACCCCATTTATGATCTACTGGAGCATGTGAAGAGTCCAGTCTTGGTCACAAATATGCAGGATCTCCATGACACAGGGCAACAACAGGATATCCAAGAGGAGTCACAGTGAGGGTTCAGCATTGATAGTGTAGCAGAAACAAAGGGAGACCTCTACCCAGATAAATTACTTTTTGCAATGAACACCTGCAAGTAAAGATATATGGATAAAAGGGTTTACTGTGTGACTTACTGTGTCATGACAAAACTGATTTTTCCCGTTTTTTTTTTTTTTCATCATTTTGTATTTTTTTTCCTTCTTACATTTTGTCATATTTTACTTGGGTGTGTTGCAAGGGCAGAGAGCAGATGCAAAAGAATGGAAAAAATGAATGGGACTGAGATGCAAGATACGAAAGACACAAAGAATAAATAAAAAGAAATTAAAAAGAAAAGAAAAAATTATATCTTATCCAGTATTACATTCAAGAAATTAAATGAAAGACTGGTATGCACATATAAATATATTTTTATAACTACCAGGAAAATACAAATTTTAACTTTATTGTGAAGTTAATGTGTATGTATTAGAATGACTAAACAAGTAAGGATTATCTTGCCCAACTTTATGAAGGTAGGCAGGACCCACCCTAGACCATATTCACTTAATGCAAAAGAGAGCAATAAAGAAAATTGAGGAAATGAAGACATGACACACAGGAAATAACATGCCCATGGATATCATTGTAGAATCAGGTTCAAGGCATCCCTTTCCTTTGAAATAGAGTCACCATACTCTGGTTGTCTCTATGCTCTAAGACTAAACTTATCTACTATCATTATTGGTTATTATGTTATATTTGTGTCTTTGCTATAAAAAAACACATCAAAAATGAATATCTTTATAGATGTGGCTTTTAATTGCCTGTTTGTTCATTGGTATTAAAGCACCACCAGATTCTTCCACTGTGGCTAACTTTGGTTAAACAGTATACTGTGCACAGCACATGTTGCATAATTTCAGTACTTTCTGTGCTTAGAGAATTCTCGGGTTTCATGAAAAGTTGCTAAGCTCTTCCTGGGCTCTATTTGCAATGCAGATATTCCTCCTTTTCAAGAAGATACTATGATGAACTTCATGTAAGCTTTACAATGGTCTGCCAGAAAATACTGCTCAGGATCCTGTCACATTAACAGGTACTTTTAAACTGAATATGATGTCACAGAAGAAGCCTCTGCATGGACAGCTGGCACTCTAGGTGTTGTTGCTTATTCTGGACTTATACTCTTAACAACAAGTTGCTTAGTACCTTCTGTTATTTTGTTTCTTGCCAAGTACTTAAGAAGGTATATTTGTGTCTCTTTTTCAAAAGCAATTGGATCTAGTGGAGAGGCACTTAAATAATTCCCATGGTTGTTTAGTTAGTAGGGGTTGGAAATGAAGATTCAAACACTTCTTTTGCTACCAGAAAGGCCAACCTCCAAGACATGTCTTTATTGCTGCGTTTAACCTAAATTATCCTCCGGAATTTCTTTATATCCAAAAAGGAGTAGATTATGTGAATAATTGAATATTTGTACAAGGAAACATTAGACACACAGTTGATACACATATTCATAACTCATTAGTTCAAATAAAACTCAGCTGTAATGTATAGATGCAAATTTTGCTCACAGATGAGAGTACATTAGGGGCTGAAACAAACATATATTGCTTCAAACATTGATTTTCTTTCTGGGCATTGCTAAGACTATGGCCATATTTATTTCGTTCTTGTCAACAACTTTTGAAAGCATCCTTTCATCTCTCTTTGACTCAAGTGACTTAAAGGTTATGGCTTCAAATACTTTCAGTTATGGTCTACAGGACTTCCAATGAGTGGGAATTTTGAGTGACTGCTGGAAACAGTTCTTATCAACTTGTGTTACCTATAGGTGTTGGGAACAAATCACTATTCTGTTAAGGCCCTGAAATTTGAGAACTTACTGTAGAAATTTTTCTAATAAAAAACCTGTCTTTAGCCTTTAAATTTTTCACAAAAGCCTAAATACAGCTAACATACTTACATCTTACAAATTCACATCTTATGTCCTCAAATATGGACTTTGTGTTTATAATTTTTAAATTGCATTTCATGAAAATTTGTCAAAATAATAGGTGTTGATGACTTAAGCATACTAAAAGAGAGGAAACGATTGTTGATTAGAAGAGTCCTGAATCAATACTGCATCAAACAATGGTTTCCAAAGTGCTCCAACAATCATGCATTGATTATTGATACCTTTGAGTCAATAAGCCTAACAGTTGTATTTCAGCCTAACATGTATAAAAATTACCATACATAATTTCCCTAAAAACCAGTATAAAGTGATGCTTCTATTGCTTTTGCATTTGTGAATGGGTGCATGAATATTTGATTTTGCACTTGTGACTGTGTATTTTGCAAGTGGTAAGATTAGTGCAGTGAGATGGCTCAGTGAGTAAAGGTACTTACCATTAAGCTTGACAGTATGAGGTTAATTCCCCAGAACCCACATGACAGAAGGAGAAAAATCAATGTAAGCAATTTGTCTTCTGACCTCCACATGTATGACATGGCACATGCATTTTCATTCATACATATGTCAAATCCATTTACTGACTGGATTCTCCTACTTGTGAGCAGTAACTCCAAATAAAAGCTCAACTTATGTAATCCTGGAATCAACCAGCAAAAATCCCACACGAGATGACTGATTTCTGAGCATTAAGTGCCTCATATAAGAATGGTATAAGAATGGTAATTAAAATTATTTTATCAAAAACTTGAACTGTTTCAATCGTCATAGACTCTTAATGACTATAACCACTATAATCTCTCTCTCTCTCTCTCTCTCTCTCTCTCACACACACACACACACACACACACACACAAACACACAATCCAGAAAAAATAGCGTGCTGAAAAATATACAATTGTTACTACTGATTCGTAATTAGGATATTATTAGGGATTAGGCTTTTTTTTTTTTTTCAGAAAACTTGTAGGGACAATGGATTGCCTTTAACAGGGAACTTCTTGAAGTCATGGGTTAGGGACAAAAGCTTTCAGGATTGAAAGAGATTTATTAAATCTTAAACATGAGATTTCAAGGCTGAGCAAATATTACTTGTTTCAGAGTGGACATATGTCTTACCCCTCTTTCTTCAGTTTCACAAAATTGAAAGTCAACATGGAATGTGTAGCATTCGCATATCCTCTGTTCTCAGGATCCCTCAGATATTTCAGTTGCAATTTAATCCACATATCTTTGTAAAACTCTTGATTAGCTCTAGTCTACACTTCTTCCATACTTAATCTGTTCCCCCACAGTTGTCCACGTATATCCACCGAGATCTTAATATAGAATGCTAGAAAGGACAAGACAGAAACAAAATGTCCTGCAAGACACAGTTTGCAAACTCGCCCTTGTTTGCTGCAACTGTCTGTTTTTAAATAATGCACAAATCACCTTCACTGCCATAGAAATAATCAACACAGGATCAAAACCTGGAGTTCCTAGTTGTGCACAAATCAAAAGCTGTAGGAATCCAACAGCTGGAGCCTGTCTCATTATTTCCCGATCCTTTGATGTGCCTTTCAGCCAAGTATCTCAGAGAATTACTTGCAGATATGTCTATCTACAAATTCTACATTGCTTACATATTATAGTTTCCAACAGAGATAAATACTGTAACTGAGTTCTCATTTTCAAAATAGAATCCCCTCTCTTTTTTCATCTTCTATTATGCACACAATCTCGTAAATGGCATAGCAAAAATCAGCTGCATCTCATAAGAGAACCAAGTTTGTTATTGACTCTGAGATGTTAGTTTCCATTAGATCATCCATCATAGCTTTATTATGTGATCAACTGCCTAATTAATTTTGTACTGGGGTATTTAGACAGAACACTGAATGTTTCAGTGGGGTTTTGCTATAATCCTGCACCTGCGGCCTCAGAGATTTAGATATCCTCCTATCACAAGTTTGTACCATCCCTATAATCACTTCTGCTTCACTAGGATTCCAACAACCCAGTCCAACAGAATTCAGCAATATTAATTTCAGAAATGCCAG
Organism: Cricetiscus sungorus; assembly: GCA_030556225.1. Taxonomy (NCBI): domain Eukaryota; kingdom Metazoa; phylum Chordata; class Mammalia; order Rodentia; family Cricetidae; genus Cricetiscus; species Cricetiscus sungorus. The sequence goes on from JANBXA010000069.1 coordinate 19,790,081, forward strand.
AACATTTGCATCTGTGGTTATGTTTCTTTGGACTTTAATCAGATCAAAGTCACTGAAAGATATTAAGAGTGCTAGATACAATATTTTGTTCAGACAGTTTTAGTGGGTAAATCAGACACTGTTTTGATTTTCTAAGCTTATCTGTTAATATGGACAGATGCAATCATGCTACTGTATAATGACTCTTGATTGCCAGAAGTATTTGATTTTGCAACCGTTCGGTAGTGATAATTAAAGATAACGGGATATCCTATACAGTAATAATTAAAGATAGCTTTGCGGGTTTTATCACATGAATAAATCCCATGGAAGAAGAATTGGTTCTCTAAAGTTCATTATGCAATGTGTATTTTTGGAAGGCCATGTTTGAAAGGTATGAAAAAGACGTTTAGGTGTGGCAGAATTAGTTATACCTCAGTTCATTTTAAAATTTTCATTGGTGCTAGTTGCAAAATGTTGATGCTTTTGTTCTTTACTCAGGAAAATAACAGCAGGGCTGTGTTTTTCAGAAGATAGGGAGGAGGAAAGCATTATGGGATTTTATGTTTCACATGCAAACAGTCATTTATACATGTAGATACATATAATATTAAATCTGTTAAACTGGAGAAAGGAATAAAAGTCTATGGCATTTGGTCTTTAACTCTGGTAGGCAGGGCATTTGAAGAGGCAGATAATCTCCTTCTTAAAACCTCATTCTTCCTGGGACTAAAACAGAAGCAAAACAATTCTTTAATTATTTTTGTCAGTTACTTTGAAAAGATGACAATGTCTTTTCACAAAAGTTATACAGAAAGTAAAACCACCAATGAACCAAGCCAATTACACCTGCCTCTGGAAGAACATTCTCATAAAAGTTGAGATGCCACTGAAGTACAACTCACCTAATTGAATTTGATTTTTAGATTCAAAAACCATCTCACCTGAAATTCAAATATAATTATTTTATGCCTTGTATTGATATTTGCTTAATCTGGCAAGTTTCTGTAAAGAAGCTTCTACACAACTTGAATTTTCTTCCTCCAGTATAAGAAAGTTTTAGCTGGGGAAAGAGCAAACATGAATGCTAGACAAGCCTTGTGAAAGGTAGCAGTCTAGGCCTGGTGCTCAGGAGGAAGTACTATGGACAGCCAGGCTACTGCCTGAACAGAGAATCCACTTTCTTCACTTCCAGTCTTCACCTATGGCCTTTCTTGCTGGTGTACAAATCTGAAACAGGTAAGACTTGAGGGTGACATCATGTAGGATGGAGGAAAGTTGGTGGACAGCAAAGCTCACTGTCTCAGTGTGAGTCACACAGCTTTTCTTTTGCCTGGAGTCATTCCTTATGACTGGGGTCTTTCTATTTCTGCAGGGTGATCAAACACAACACTTCAAAACCCTATAAACAAATAGGATTTCTTTTCAGTATTTTCAATCGTTTTAACCACATGGTGTGTATGCCTGTGTTTGTATTAGTGCACCTAAGTACAGGTGTTCACAGACTCCAGATGTGGATGTCAGATCTCTTGGAACTGAAGGCAAGAAGCAGTTGTGGGTCACTGAACATAGGTCCTGGGAATGAAACTCAGATCTTGCAAGAGCAGTAGGCTTCTTCACTATGGAAGTATAGGTCTGCCATACAGCCCCCACTCTGGCTTGTGAAGTGCCACACCTAGTTAAATACAGATGTACTTCTTAACCAATTAACACGTGTGAAAAATTAGATCCTATTTTTCTAATGGTAGTAAGAAATGTCAACAATAACAATAAAATAAGCAACATTTTTCAAAACTGTTTTCTTTTCTTGCTTCTCGCATAAGCCCCTGGACTTTGTTGTGCCATTTATTAAAGTGAATTTAGGAAATTCTTTCTTGTATTGTAGCAGAGTTCTTAGGGTGGTGAAGACACACATTTCTCAGTTGTGAACTGACTTTTAAAACATTATTTATACTCCTGTGCTTGAAGTTTCTCTTTGACAAAGACATGTAAGTCACTGGCCAGCCTATAATTTGAACATTTATCCAAGATTGCAAGATATAAGATGCTAATATTAATTATTATGTCTTAATAGTCACATTTCATTCTTAATAATTAGTTATATTTTGCCTAACATAATTGTTCGGGTTACTATTCAATAGACTCAATACTTAATAAGCTTAAATATGTAAGGTAAACATATAATCCACAATCACACAGTCCTCAAAACATTTAACAGTTTCATATTTGTATTTAGTAATATAATTTAATGATTTTAAAACTATTTTAGTTTTAAAACTGTTTCTTTCCTCCACAGCATTTAGAGCCATATAGACACTAACTCCATTTCCAGGAAGAAAGATTTCCTCTGTCCATGATCTCACTCGATGTCTTGGAGTAAGCCCATGCTCTTAGGCAGATGCTGCCATTTTCCATGTAGCATTTGAATGTTTGTCACTAAATTCCAGCAGAATGATTAATTTTGATCCTCATTCAGGATGCAGCCTAGCCCACATTCCAGTGAATCTAACAGTATTTCATCTAATAATAAGGGAGAAAATGTCAAAACACTTACGAGGGGAACCTTCATTTTGTTTAAGAACTGATGTGTGCCATACATCCAGAGGCACCAATTAAAGCATTTCTTTTCTTTCTTAAACTGACTGTATAATAACAAATTCCTGTTTAAAATCAAGGAAAATATGCATACATTTCTGCCACTCTTACACATTGGGGAAGAACTGTCTGAATATATCTTTCTATGAAATAGTAAGTAAATAACGGTGCTTTAGATGTACAGTTCTTTACTTTAGTTCTGTGTCGTCAGAAAGAGATCCATTTTTTTTCATGAGAAAGAATTCTAGATGCATTTCTGCTGACACTATGCTGAAATTTTTTTATTCCAATTTACATGTTATAGAGTGAAACAATTTTGTGGCTCTACACGTGCCCTGTTGGGATAACAGTACAAAACTTGATTAGCTCATTAGAGATCATACTCTTTAGCAAGGTATAGACAGTTGCAGCTTTGCACTTAGAATTAGATCAATTTTATCATCTTCATCTTTTCATGTAAATGGGGATATCCATAAAGGAAGATAGTGCATCTTCATTAAAAAAAAAAGAATGGGTTGACAGTCACTAAACACAAAGGAGTCCATTCTGAAGAATTCCCTTCATTTAAAATAAGAAAGAAAAAAGAAAGAGCATCACACCCTGGTAAGGGACACAAAAACCCAAGGCTTCCTTGTACAAAACAATGCCTGTACTTCATTCCATGGCTGCAAATAGTTTTTCAGGATACTTGGTGCAGAAATTTAAAACAGAAATGATGGCTATGACCTGTGTAATCATGGCTGTTACCAGAGTTTCTGAAAAGGGGACCCATGCAATCAACATCTAAACCAATATCACTCTATAATGTTCCCATGGATTTATAAGTCTTTCTAAAATGTGGGGTGTGGATTTCCATGACATCAATCTGTTCCCTGCCTAGCCTTATTTTTCTTACACTCCCTAAGCACTTTAAGTATGCTATCACTGTTGGATAAAAGAAAACATTTTGATAATAAAACTTAAAATTAAGCAAGCACATCAAAAACATGCCTATCTTTTATTTCTTAGTAATCTATTTAGCGAAATTTTGAAGGAAGAAAAATGACAACTCCAAATCCAACCTAAGCCACTCTTTTATTAAATAACTAATGATAGGAATACAGAAATAAATGTAGACCTTTTTCCCTTACAAAGACAATCTAGCTCGGCAGTGGTGGCTGACGCCTTTAATTCCAGCCTTTTGGGGTCAGAGCCAGGTGGATCTCTGAGTTTGAGGCTAGACTGGCCTACAGAGCAAGTGCCAGGCCAGCCAGATATAGACAGATAAACCCTGTCTTTGAAACCCAAGAAGAAATATATTCTCTCTCTCTCTCTCTCTCTCTCTCTCTCTCTCTCTCTCTCTCCCCCTATAATCTCACTCTCTCACACTCATTCTCAACTTACTCTCACCCGCTCACTCTCTCCCTATCATATATATATATATATATATATATATATATATATATATATATATATATCAGAACACCATTTGAAATTTCTGGTCTTCTTTCCATTTAAGTTGTGATAAACCACTAAATCAATAAAACATGCCAAGATTAAAATACTTAACATGTACATATTCTAATTATTAGATTTTTAAGGAATTAGAATAATACTCTGAGCCAGAAATGAGACCCATGGAGAGTCTTATTTCTTAATTAAAACACATGAATCCTAAATATGCTTTCTTGGCCAATCATGTCATCTCTAAGGATATGCCATAAAAATCAGAGTGCACCCCTATATTCCAATTAATGTTTCTATCTTGGCTGACTCACTGGGTAGGTTTAGGATGCCAGAATATTCTAACCACCTCACACATACAGCACGAGAGCTGGGTCCATCTTTCACCATGCTTACATTCTAATAGAAAATATCAGGTGCAGTTTCATGGTAACACAGCAAATAACATACACAAAATGCTAGTACACACTGATGTGCTTCTGGAGACAGGAAACACTGGTGTGAGTGTTGTGCAAGTTAGCTACTGTTTACAAACGTGTGTCTGGCTTTTCTATGATCTAAAGAGTCCATGAAGTCAATCAACCTGAGGGGCGATTTGTTTAAAAGCTCTAACACAGCCTAGTAAAAGTGAATTCAAAGACATTACTATGCACCCAATTGAGCTGTTTATTTATTACCTTGGACAACACTATTAAAATAACAAATTCATACGAGTTGAGTGAAATCTCTCTTTCATCCAAATATTCCACAATCAGTTAAATTTCACCATATGTCAGGGTCCTGCTGTCCAATTATGCTCTTAGATTCAACCCCTTCAAACAAAGGCAATAGATAATAGTGAGAGGGAAAGTGTTAGGAGTAATCATTGGGATTGAAATACATGTTAGCCTGGAGAAACACCTTTCAGGATACTATACGCTCTTAATTTATCTCTTCCTCTGAGTTGCTATTTACCTTCAACATTACTTATTTTTTTTCCTAAAACAAATGACAAATTCTATCTCATACCCATTTCTGCCTGGTATTTATGCCTTTTATTTGTTGTCAGATATTGAAATATGTATTTTACTTTAACCATATCTCCAAATTCTATGTGGGATGTGGTTGGGAGTGGCTGTAGTCAGTGTTTTACGTGGAGGGTGGACCTTCATGTGTCGCATGTGTGATGTATGTGTCTGTTGTGTGATGTGTATGGTGTGTGTGCACATAGTGTGTGGTGTGTGGCATGCTGGTGGTATGTTTTAAATATGAGGGTGATGTGTGCGTGTGTGCATGCTTTGTCTCTCTGTATGTGTATATGTGGTATGTAGTGTTTTGTGTGGTGTATGTGTAGTGTATATAGTGAGTGTGCATGCTATATGTGTGGTTGCATATTTTACTTGTGGTATGTTTAGCATATGGGTGTGATGTACGTGCATTGTGTTTGTGTGTTTTATGTACATGCAGATATATAGTATAGAGTGGTCCTATGCAGTGGTGTGTGTGTGTGTGTGTGTGTGTGTGTGTGTGTGTGTGTTCATATTTTCAGTATTCCACATCTGGTTATTTAGGCTTCATTTGAATAACTTAATGGAAACTGGAGTATTTTTTAATGGTGGCAAGAGAATCCATCGAAGAGAATGACAAAAGGGATTTTCACAAAAGCTTCTTTCTGGGACTCAGCATTTCCTGAACAGATCTGATATCTAGGGTCATAAATACACAATATTAACCATTTTCTCAGTTGATTCTTATGTCCACTAATGTTTGGAGACGAGTGCTTTCAATAATTTCACAGCTCAATAAAACCTCCACTGTAGGTTAACGAGCAAATCCTAAATGGGGAGAATAAAGTGTCATTCTATTTGTTAGTCACACTTTGGTGAAGCCAGAGAAAAATGCTGGCTAAATGAGCTTTTGGAATTGTGCCTGGCTTTTATTAATTTCTGTCATTTTTTCCTACAATTGTGAAATATAAAAATGTGATGAGCTGAACTTTAGGTCCATTATATAAACTGAATTTCTGAATACATTTTTGGAAAGCTACCTATAACTACAGAAATGGAGGCATGCTATATGTATTCATGCATTCATTTATGCCTTTATTCTTATATCAATCACCTATTAATTGCCACATGCTGTGTGCAGCAACCATTATTTTAAATATAACACTAAAAGGATCAGTAACATAAAATGTCTTCATGTAGAACAAAGCAAAGTTGTGACTAATACTTTGGAAAACAAATACAATCAGAGCCTACTGAATCTGAAGTTTGACAAAGCCATGTGGGAAGACAACAGAGTATTACATTTGCTCAGATTTGAGGCGATTAAGGAAAAGCTTCAGTGAAGGTTGTGTGGTAGAAGTTGACCTTCCACAGGCAAAAAGATCAGTCTCAGCTGCAATGCAACCTTGTACAGGAAGGATTGTCTCAGAAACAACTTAGCTGTGGTCTCTTTGTAAGGGCTAAGAGACCAGCTCCAGCCCGAACCTAAGTTTCCAAAGAGGAAATGCTTCTCAGGAGTGAAGGATGGGTAAAGGATTTCTACAGTAACCTCACCCACAATCTGAGGGTCATGTTTTTTATTTCCTGTGGTCTTTATTGTTCTGTTTCTATTTTAATAATCCCATAATACTTCTAGCTTCTCCACGGTTCTTCTTCTACTCTAAAATCTCTCTCTTTCAGGAGCCTGACATTTCTCTTGTTGTTCAAAAGCACATGCTTAGAGGAAGCAATAAGGAACTGAGCAATTTACCATGACAACACAAGGGTCCAAGGCCATAGGAGCAAAACCGCAACCAGACAGGGAGGGCACAGTGCCCAATGACAATTTTCAGACACAGACCTATAGTTAGTAGACTGACAAGTGATGAATTAGCATGGTTGGTATTAATAACCTTGGTAGTCATTCTGACTCTGACTTTGTGCAAGCTGTAAAGTTTTTTGTTTTTTTTTTGACAAACAGCCTTTATTGTTATTTAAACTGCTCTGAGGTGAAAGTGGACAAATTGTGTGCAGTAGTCTTACGGCAAGTTGTTAAGAGTTAATACTAATTAATACTTGCTGTATCTTCCATGGCCTCTGACACCCTTTCAGGGTGCTTGGGAATTCATGATAGAAGCTGAGGATGGATCATCTGTTCCATGGAGCTCTTTTGTATAGGTTTTACATGGGTTAAGGATATTGAAGCTGTTTAGTAAGATAAATAGGATTCTCCATCAAATGATGAAGTAATACTGTAAAATTATGACCCAGGGCCAAATGAACAATAGTGTAATTATTGTGTAAATATGTTTCTTGTATTGGTTAATGAATAAAACACTGTTGGCAAATAGGAAAGCAAGATAGGCAGGTCTGGGAGACTAGGAGGAAAGTGCAAGTAGTTGGGAAGAGTAAACATGGAGAGACTGGAGAGAGCAGAATGCTGGCCCTCTCTCTGGTAAGATGAGACCACGTGGAAATACTTAGATTAATAGAAATGGGTTAATCATTAAGACAGCACTAGCCGATAAGAACTTAGTAACTGATCCACAGCATTATATCAAATACAGAGTCTCTGTGTGTTATTGGCAGCTGGTGTGGCAGTGGGACAAGACCGACAGGGAAAAACCTGCTCGTAACACAATTATATTATGTCCACAATCACTATAATAATGTCATTTTGTGGTCTTGGAACAAGCACTAAGTGTGGCTGGGAGTAACATTATATACATTTAACAGATTAGATAAATGTTAGATTTTAAACAGTTATAAATTCTGAGCTAAGAATTTTAGTTGTTATTTCAAAAAATGTAATAAAATGAAAGGAATAAATGAATTAAAAATTATTTAGTAGGGAAATGACAATAACATGACTACAAGTCTCTTGTACTAACAGTCATTTTGTGGGTCTCATATTTTCCCAATGTAGATGTGTGGCTTATTTTATTAATAGTTTGTTAATATTATTATAGATACAAAAATGTGTTCTATTGATGAGTAGAAATATACATTATCAAAACTACCCAACCATACCGTCCCCAACCTAAAGCCGAATCACAGGTGCAAACTAAAGTAGCTAAGTTCACTAAAGTACACAAATTGTGTCTCCATGAGAATAAAATCAAGTGACTAGACAAAAGTTGTGATGAGATGATAAAGCTATAATAATGCCAAACAAATGATTATGATAGATGTCTGCATGAAAACTCATTTGTAAATAAAGTACTATCAATAAAGGGGGAAAAAAGACGTTGCAGGCATAGGTCCCAGGTCATGACACACATGGACATAAGGCAGTTTTATATGGATGATGAGCTTATGATAACTGATTTATTTTTATTTTATATTTATTTCTCTGTGCTATACTTGATACACAGAAATGCTTTTAAAAAGACTAGCTCAGAATCTGTGAGAATAGTGGAATACTTAAAAATAAATATATGTGTATGCCTCTATTCTTCATGCAATCTACCACAAGATCTGTGTTATGTGTCAGATTATTTCAATTAAACCTGAAGAGGTTTTCCTTCGCTTATTATTGAGTTCCCAATTTAAGTTATGAATATCTTCCACTAGAATTGGTCAAATTTTATTACCAATGTTAATGTGTATCTACTGAAATTGTTTTCTCTGAATTCATTTTCTTTATCCAAAGTAAATTTTACAGTTGAAATTTCACATATATTTTCTCTAGTAGCTTACCTTTGACTTCATCTATAAACCTTACCTAACTTTCCTCACTCTAAAACTATGTATACTTTAAACCTCTCTTAAAGGGAAAGACAACATAAAGAAGGTCAATACTAGGACTAGTTTCAACTAATAAAGAACCTATTTCTCTAATTTATCCACAAAGACAAGTATTTTTATGGGTTTTTGTACATTCGTTTGTTTGTTTGTTTTTCCTGTTGTTCTTATACTACATAATGCTTAACATTTCCCCATAGTTTTAGGAAGAAAACTATTTGAGGTCATCAATCTAAGTAAGTAGACTCTGTCACAACATGCCCAAGATCTGAGCACTCTAGGGTATATGGCAAGAGAATGTTGAATCTAAAGACAAGCTAACCTACAAAAGGAGACACTGATTCAAAGCAGAAAAAGGGGCAAAAAGGATCAGCAAGACTGTCAAGTCCTACCCTCTTGTGTTACTTTATGCACAGGGCAAGGAGATACGAAGATAAGACCAGATGTTAAGTGGTACACTAGTGTTGTGCACCACTTCATATGACAGATTCTAAAGTGCCAATTCAAAACCCTTCCTAACTCAGTCTCCCTACTGAATTTTTTATAGGTGCCAGTCCCCAACACACTTTAATATTATTACTGCCTCTTGCTTCACAGTCTGAATGAAAGGATGATGTGTTGTTTAGTTTGGAAAAGGGGTCTTACCATTCTGCCATGCTGGTCTGGAACTCCTAGGCTTAACTAATCCTTCCGTGCCTGTCTTCCAACTAGCTGAGACTGTGCACATGGCATCTGACTTGGCTAGTAGGTCTTGATGGTATTGTATCAATTAATGTTTACAGAATTAAGCATAACTAACTGGTTTACCTAAAATGGAATATCTTGGAAGAGCATAGAACATGTCCCCAGATAGATGTGCTTTATCACAATTAGAACTGTCACAACAAATCTCAGGAAGCTAACAACAGAAGATGATATGAGGTCCTTTATTTTTTTTAATTTTCTACAGGAAAGAATCAGGACCAACCATTTTCCATTTTCATTTGTGTGCCTAGAATTTAAATATGAAATAAATCTAATGAATAATTTTGGTCATGTATCCATCTATCCTAGGCTAAGGAAAGGGAATTATCACCAGTGACAACCCCACTAAACTCCAGACTAGTGGATATCAAGGAAGAAGGTCACTAAAGGCCATTAAAATCAGTGAATTCCTTCCAAAACGGTGATGAATCCTGAGAGATAAAAGCAACAAATGTCCATAAAGTCATCTAATATAAACCAATGAATGAGGAAAATCATAGCTCTCCTCTCTAAAAATTCCTGATCATATTTAATAATTAGCAAAGGACCACAGATTCCATGCTAGGAGCCCAGTTACCAATGAATTAGAGACAACTTGTGCATACAATGTAATCACAGATGCTAATAAAGACAGGCAAAGGATAATTTAAAGTAATAAGTTCCAATGTGGTAATAAAATTTTAAACTAAAACCATACACTTTTGTATAAACAAGGAAAAGACATGTTCAACTTCTCAACATAAGTCAATTCCATTTCCGGTGGGCTTGTCTTCACTGCTGTGCATGGTTAACACATTCACGACTCGTATTCACGAGTGAAAATCCCATGTCAATCATAGCTGCCTGGCCTAGCCCCTCCTACATTCAATACTAGGCTTTGGAATCTGTCCTGGACAGTGTACAACACTCCAGATGGGTCTGGGAACAATGCCATGAGCCTCACTTACTATCCCAACATGATTTTATGGCCTTATGTTGGAGCACTGTAGAACACTAGCGAGCCTAGATGACACTTTTAGTCACAATAAATGACATTCAGTACTGTCTTCATAGACTTTCCATTTCGAAGCAAAAAAAAAGTCCTGCTTATTTTCTTAAAGCATGGGGGTTGAGTGGCTGCTGCAGTTTCTGCAATGGACACTCAACGCTAATGAGCGGTCGCCTATGGTGACCTATTCAGAATAGAAGATTCACAGTATGACATTCTGTTTAAGTGGGCTAAATGATTGGACATCACTCACAGGAGTTTAAAGGTCTGGAGAGACGGCAAAATATTATTAATTCAATATCTCTTTAATGCTAAAAAGTATGGCCATAGGGACCCTTTGACAATTTCTTGAGCTATCAGAATACCTAATTGGAGATTAATCTCTAATAACCTCTTAATACCATCCAGAAGTTTAAATGAAGCCCAAACAAGAAAGAAATTGTCAGTGCAGTCGTGTCATTCACAGCTAATGCTATGGAAAACTGTTAAATTCATCTCAGTGGCAGAGAGGGGCATCTCTTATTTTACCCCATCTCTAGCCAATTAAACATAATATCAGCTAGATGCTGAAATTATAAAGTGGAATGCTCATTTCTAGGTTTAACTTCTTCAGATATTGTCTGGGCTGGTGCTTTAGATTTACATTAAGCATTAATCTTAAGCACTGCTCTCCTCCCATCCCAAGCTGGGTCAGGACTTCTTTCATAGATAACAAAAGAATTGAAATTATACTTTTAATTACCATCCCTCCTCACACACACAGAACAGGTACAGAATATTAGTAATATACCGTTCCACCTGGAAAATTACCTAACTCAGTAAGCAAATACTTCCTTATATGACAATGAACGAATTATAACATAATTTTGGAAGAACAAAATATATTTTCTCACCTTCATCATCTAGGCCTTGGAAAAGTTGTGCTCTTGGTCATGTGGTCCTAGCCTACCAGTGACTGTCAATGTATAGGGAAAATACAAGGGAAGGCTCCAGATCCTGGACTTTTTTCACATTTCTCCTCTATATTTTTCCTAGTGTCTTCGTAACTCTTGCCTTTCATTTATTTACTCTGATAAATTTTGTCCTTGATTGGGGTGAGAAAGGAGTCTCCAGATAGGGGCAGGTAATTCTCACTTAACAGAGGAATGTCACTAAGATAAATTTATGGCCTGAATTATCCTTCACTTTTACCACATACCAATACATCCACCCCCTTTGCCTCTGTGAAAACTTGAAGCTATCACATCCCATATTTTGCTAGACCACTTTCCCTAAGCCCTGCCCCAGAGTCAGTGAAGACATGGTGAATATCTCCTTTGCCTCATCACACCAGACATAGCAGGCCTGATTTCTATAGGTATCCTTTGTGTGAGACACAGATTTTCTTGCAGTCATTAATTCTAAACATTCCTACATACTGAGTAATGTATATCCATGAGTACCCATGTTTCAGCCTTACAGAAACTGATTTTCAGAATTGCCTTGGCTTATTCGTCTTGAAATAATTTAAACACATCTCTGATGAATTTATCTCTGGGATGTCTTCATTAAAATCCATATTGGAGGTGACTGGGGAGATGGTTCGTTGGGTAGTACAACCTGAGAACTCACATAAAACCATGTCCAAGAGCATGTATCTATAATTCCAATGATCCTACAGCAAGAGGAGAAGGTGAGAGAATAATGCTGGAAACTTCCAGGCTAGCTAGCCTGACTACCCCCAGCAGGAAATCAACACAGGAGGCCTATCTCAAATATGACTGATGGTAAAGACCAACACTTGGGTTGTTTTCTAACCTCTGTATGTGGGTGTTAAGACACAGCTACATATCATACACATGCATAAAACACACACACTAAAGTAATTGTTTTTTTAGATGCACATTTGACTCATTACAGAATATTGATTGGCTTCATGGGGAGGAATTCTAAAGGAAATGGTTATATTTTAAAATCTTATTTCCTCCTTTACTGAAATATGGGGGCTAAAATTTAATGTATGACTGACAAGTGTGTCTAATATAACTCGATTCGAAGAGACATCTGAGGTTATAGGTCAATAATTACACATACTTTTTGTGTGTATATATATATTGAAAACATTTACATTCTACATGCTCAGCAAAATTTCCAGTATATAGCAGTTTTGTTAGCTGTAGTCCATGTTATCTATTACAACCCCAAGTTTGTCAACATAACAGCTAAAAGTCTGTTCCTTTTGACTAATATTCCCCATTCTCTGCCCCTGGGAATCACCATTCTGCCCTGAGCTCCAACAAGTTTCTATATCTCACTTACTACACCTTATACTTCCTGGTTCCATCCATATTATTACACATGTCAGGATTTCCTTCACCTTCACATTATGCCATATGATATGAATAATTTTCATTTATATTTACATTTGATATGTATTCATGTGAGTGGAAGAAGAAATATTAATTAACAAAATGTTAACTCTACTCGTAGGTTTGCAATCTCTTGGAACTGGACTTGAATATAGTGGAGGATTATCAAAGAAAGGAAAGAGTAGGTTCTCAAAAGGTGAAAAGAGCTACAAATCATCCTTCTCAAAGGGAACATTTTTGTCTCAGCAATCAGAAGTCTAACACTCTTTGTAACCCTGTTAAAGGATATGTAAGAGTGGGGAAGATAGCTTAGTGGATAAAATGTTTGCCCTTCACCCAAAGTATGAGGACCAGAGACCAGATCCCCCAAATCCCCCTAAATTTCAGGCAGTAGAAATAGCATCCTGTAATCCCACACATGGGAGGCAGACACAATGGATCTTCAAGGCAAGGCAGGCTAGACTAGCCAAAACTGACTAGCCTGAATTGGTAAGCTCCTTATTCACTCAGAAAATCTGCCTCAGCAGACCATGTGGGAAGGAATAAGGAAAACACCAGGCATTAGCATTGTGCCTACTCACATTTGTATATGCTTAGAGATGTGCCTCTCCCACACATGCATCTTCCCCTAGATGAACACATATGCTCATCCTCATATACACTATACAAAAATGTACACACAAGCCAAAATGGTTTTGAAAAGGCATAGTTTCCTGCTGAAATTAAATGTGCCTAATTTTCTTGTTAATTATCATTATTACTACTATTTTGCATATGATATTGTGAAGGGGGTGTTTCTATGCCTTGGTACGTGGGTGCAGAGGTCAGAAGACAAACCTTATGGAGTCCTCTCCTTCATCTACTGCTTCATGGGTTCTAGGGATTGAATTCAGGTTATCATGCCTGCCAGGCAAGCTCCCTTTCATGCAAAACCATCACACCAACTTCATAATTTTAAATTTAACTTTTAAAATGTGTTCAAGTAAATGCATGGTAACATACATTACCAAGCCCTGTCTATGCTACTATTTGTTTTGCTTTTCTTTTTCTTGTCTTTTCTTTTTGTGTACCTGCAAGTTCTTGATTTGTTGGTAAAACCTCAGGAGGCCAGTTGTACCCCCAAAGAGAAGTTGTCATAGTAGGACAAAAAAACAAAAAGGTGTTAAATTCATGGCACACAGATATAACAACAATAAAAAATTTATAGAACCAAGAAAAAAGCCTGTCAAGAATATTTGCTATGATATCTGTTTCATCTAAGACTCCTTTAAGAAGGTAAGAAAACTGCAAGGACACATGATGTTCTAATAAGTCCAAAACACTGCAGACAGTTTTACAAATGAGCTCTTTGGGGACACCATAGTACACTTCAGCAAGTTAGTTGCACATCATGAAACCTGGGCCAGGCAGCCCACTCACTGCTTTCTTACAGAACAAAAGGTAGGGAAGTTTGACACTGAGCACTTAAAGACATAGAAGGGATATCAGACACAATGCAAACATGGTAGAGAACATTATTTATCCTTATGGACAGAAACTGGGTCTGAAAAGAGTTCAAGTAGATGTTGAAGAATTACTGTTGGCAAAGTGCTGGTTATGCAAGCTTGACAAGCCCTGGTTTAACAAAGGCAATCTGGGTATAGCTGTGGGTACCTCTAGCTACAGTAATGGGGTAGTGGTGACAGGCATATCCCCAAGGTTAACTGGCCAGCCAGTCTAGCTTCATTTGTAACCTCCAGGTTCAGTGTAGAGGCCTTGTCTCAATAAAATAGTACGTGGAGAGGGATAGCAAAAGACACATTTTGATGACCTCTGGCTTCTACACACAAAATCACACACCTTCAAACACAAGTACAAATACACACATGAATATGTTAACACACACACACACACACACACACACACACAGAAAGTTGAGAAAAGATGAATATAATATTCATGAAATCAGACGAACCCAAAGAGATAGTGTTACAGAATTAATATCATCTAATCATAAAATAAAAATACATGCATGAGGCTGACTAGAACTTAATATCTAGATACTAGGAAGTGAAAAAACTCAAAAAAATAAAGTATTGAAAGTAAAATATTATATTTGAATTATCTATCACCTGAATATTAGCATCCACAATATATCCAATTAATATTTCTGTGTTACAATTGCCTGCTAACTTTGTCCATGAGAACTTCTTCAACCACTTTTTGAAATATCAGTTACTATTTTACTTAAATAATATTCTGAAAGCTAAATGAACAAATCACCAAGGACAATCCATGTCCTCTGGTAGATTCTGCATAAATGATCTCAGTTAGCTTCCTTTCATCAAGATTTTCACCAATTAATTCATAAATATTAGCATTTCATTAACTGCACCAATATTAACATTTCATGTCAGTGGGGATTTTAAAGCAAATTTCTAATTACATTCAAAAAGTAAAACAAGGAAAAGGTTTTCTAATAATGCTGGTATTAGCAGACACTAGAATTAGTTTTTCTTGAGTACACACAAATTCTAGTATAAAAATCTGCTGCTCTGAGTTTAAATGACCAAATTCAGGAGCATATTATGAATAACACATATTAAGTACCATTAATTGGCCAGTGAATTTCAATGCTTATTATGGATTGAAGCAGCAATCCATATACATTATGTATCTTTGTTTTTAATCATAGAAAATCAATTCCAGGTAAGGAAAAT
Organism: Cricetiscus sungorus; assembly: GCA_030556225.1. Lineage (NCBI taxonomy): Eukaryota > Metazoa > Chordata > Mammalia > Rodentia > Cricetidae > Cricetiscus > Cricetiscus sungorus. The sequence goes on from JANBXA010000069.1 coordinate 19,805,586, forward strand.
ATTTTCTATATGGCAACTTAAGAAATCAATAATTCAAATGAATATTCAATAGTGTGTTAGGATGTTTGAAATTTGACCATTTTTCTAAGAAAAGCATGTTTCCATGATATAATAATAAACCAAGAGCAGGCAAAAGAGTGAGAGTTACACCCGCTCCTACTCTTGGGGCTCTTCTCCTCCAGTTGGGTTGTCTTGCCAACTTAAATGTGAGGCCTTTTGTCCTGTCATATTGTATCTTGCTTTGTGTAGATTGGTTGTTGTCTCCTGGAGGCCTGCTCTTATCCAAAAGGAAAGCAGGGAGGGAAGGATAGATATGGTGGAGAGGGAAAAATGGGGGTTAGGGGGTAGGGTGAGTGAAGAGAAGTAAAACTGTGGTTGAGGTGTATTGTATGAGAGAAGAATCTATTTTCAATGAAAATAAAAATAAATGAATAGAAACAAGGAAGTTTATTGAGGAAAAAGAATCATTGATTTTAGTAATAGGACCAGGATACTTCTAATTTGAGTTGGTTCACTTTTCATGTTAGTTACTATATGCAGTTTAATATTTTATATGTAAAATATTGTTATACCACCAAGACATTACAGTAATGAAAAAATATTTCAGTTTTTTTAGTAATCACTTGTATCAAGTTCTTGATAGAAAATTTGGAAGCAATTATTTTTGAGTTTCAATTGACAGAAATACCTTTGGTTTTTTTGTTTTTGTTTTTGTTTTTTCAAACTCATTTTAGTTTTCAGAGGAAGCCCTAAATAAGTTACATTTCTTTTGAAGAATATCCAAATATACAGGAAACTTCTGAATTATACTTGTATTATACCTAATCTTGATTAATGCTTAGACCGTTAGTTGTATGCTATTTGGAGAATTACTTTTCTCAAATTTTAAATTTGCTCATGAAGTACTTATTAACACAGTTTATTTCTTTTCTGAAAACATTTAGAGGGTATAAAATTGCTTGCATAATCTCAGTATTCTATTGACTCAGCCATTCGTCTCATCTTTAAGCAATCTTAGTGTCTTCCTAATGCAACATCTTCAACACATGCCATGCTATTCATCTTATCTAAAATCTAATTGGAAATTTTCAATCCTTAGAATGTGTAGTTTACAAAGTTTTACTTTTCCCTCAGATAGCTTCTCATTGCTTATGTTCTCAGTGTTGGCCACATTTGAATTATGTAATTTTGTGTGAATTTTATTTTACTTTTGCCCACCTTTCAGAGTAGGCTTCATCTCAGACTCAAGAAAAGAGCTGTGTCTGTTTGGGTTCATTATTGGTGAAAAAAGTGTTTTGTCCATGACTAAAACTCAGTAATCATGCAACAGGTGTTTAAATGATTGAACAAATTTAAGAATTTGCCTACAGGAAGACTTTATTTATTGCCATTAAGCACCTGGCAGAGAATCACAACAATCACAAAAAACACAGTAGATATTCAAAGATATCTTCCAGAACCTCTACAATGTTCAATTATGTTTAGCATGTACATACAGAAAATAATAGAAAATATCAGTCTAGGCATGGTGTCTGGTGCCTTAAACCAAGTACTCTTTAGCAGAGCTCTGTGAGCTTGAGTCCATCCTGATCTACATAGCAATTCTAGGCCAGGCAGGGCTATAAGAACCTGACATAATCATTTCGTCTATCTGGGACTAAAAAGACAGCTCAGAAGCTAATTGTGTGCTTGAATCTTACTGTCTTGCAGAGGACCTCAGTTTGGATCTCAGCACGCACATCAGATGAATAACATGTGCTTATAACTCTTGCTGAGGGAGAATTGTGACATCAACTTCTGAACTCCCTCAGTACTTGCACTTAAATGCATGAACACACACAATTAAAAAATTTAATTAAAAGAAAATATCACAAATAATTCCTATTAACTTTTTAAGCAATGCCTAAAGAAATGTCTCATTTATTAATATATATTTCCTTACATGTGTTATTGTAAATGTTCAGATATATATATATATATATATATATATGTCAAACCATTTTATATTTCTATTTAGACCTGTTATATATCATTCAGCATGAGAGTTGCATTTGCTCCCACAAGATGTAAGCCTTGACTCCATGAGAAGGTACAGTTCCATAGCTGCACATCTGGTGAGGTCCTCCTTGAACTTTTAAGAACTTTGACGGCAGTTCATCAGATCGCAACTAAGAAGTCAGAAAATTTACAATAATTGAAATTTATAGCCTGATCAAATACTCCAAACCTAATGCTTCACCATTTTCTCCAATTAATTATTCAAGACTTCTCATGAGTATGAAGACACAGAGATGCCAAATGCAGAAAGCATATACACTGACTGCCTCCTTTGGATCAGCGTCTCAGAAAAAAAAGATGCAGTAACTGCCATCCTGATTGACTGAGAGCAAGAGAAAATCCCTGAGGCCTTCTGGTTCAGTTGGGATTGTAATGATCGACTAGAAAGATAAAAGCCTGCCAGAACACTAGCTTCAATGGTATGACAATGCCCTCCCCAAGAAGATACGATGCTGTGCGGATGAATATAGATTGGAAATGTGGATCCTGTCAGTGGCAGAGATTTCACTCAGTAAGCCTATACACAGGGAGGATGCTGTGTCTGCTCAGGGTGAGGACTCCGACAATGTGTGAAAAATTCCTTTTCGCAGCTGGATACACTGTGTGTTTTGTTGTAGAAGTGGGAAGTTGGGGGTCCAGCATCACATTGAGGCTTAGGGAAACAGGAATGTAAAAGCTCATCCTTATTAGAGTGGAAGGGCTTTGTCTTGGCCTAGTCCTAGGGCAGGAGGGAAGATTCATAAAATGCTCCGAAATCAAACCTCTACCTAGGATTCTGGGAGCCCTCTCCAAATGCACCCTGATGCCGCAGTAATCAATTTTCCTCTCCTCCACAGAGCTCGCACAGTTGTCATCAGTTTCATTATTTCTCTGACTGCATCTCTCCTTTTGACATTCCGGAGAAGAAAATTTACTCTCTCAAAGTGCAGAGAGGATGAAATCCTTCTTTTTAAACTCTTCTCCAAATCAGGGACTTGAAAGAAAAACAGAAATTGCAACGCTACATGGTGAGAGCCATGAAAAACCCTGACTTCAGAATCAGAGAACAGTGACTAGCATCATCCTGGCTAAGAGGTCGTAAGTCTTCACAAACCCTCCAAATATCACATAGATTTAATGCCATAAATAATATAAAGAGACACATAAAGTCCAGAATAAATATAAACCAATGCACTATTAATAACATGAACACAATGGGAACATCACAAACACATTCCAGTTGTATCCATGGCTGTTTTCATCCATACACTTGTAGAGTGCTGTACAAAATATGTCAATTAATAAAATTGCTTCTTTATTTTAAAAGGGAGCCAGACATAACACGGAAGTTCACCTGAAATTTCTCAGCCTAATGGGAATGCATACATTTGGAGCTTCACCTTAGAGGTATGGTGAGAAGAGTCCTCTCCATGACAGGACTATGAAGATGTTCTGACATTTGGAATGAGAATGAAGTATTTTTCACTAAAAATTAAAATGTCATTAGACTCTGTACCTGTGGGACATGTGTAATTCAGTCCTAGCAATTCAACTGTAATTGTTAGTCCTTCTACAATATAAATGAAATTGTTCACATTATATTGCTAGTGGAATGGATGGCTTCTTTTCTTTCTGTGAATAACCAAATTCTAATATTACATATGCTCTGGCTTTTAGTTCTGGTTGATATACATTAGTTGATAGTGTATGAATACGATAGCATTCTGACAATACCTAAATTATGTCTTCATTGTTTAAAGATTTTGTAATACTTCACCATTCAGTTAATTTTTCTTTTAAAAGTCTCGCTATATAGAATTTTGTATCCTAAAATTTTGACAAGTGTTTCCCACCCTTCCTAATGCTGTGGCCCTTTAATATGTTGTGGTGACCCCAACCTTAAAATTATTTTCAATGATACCTCTTAACTGTAATTATGCTCCTGTTATGAATTGTAATGTTACTATTTCTGTATATAGAGGATGACCAAAAGGGCAGCAACCCAAAGTTGAGAACCTCCAAGTCCTAAACAATTTCACAGTTGAAAACTCAGCTATCTTTTCTTTTATAAAATCAACGAATACTATTGTCATTTAGTGCCACCTTGTTTACTGTTTTCTATATTTATCTTTTATGAAAGATAGCTTCTTTTTTGTATGGTATTTCCTGATGATAATTTCCCCTCCTTTTGCTCCTCCTGGTTCCTCTCCATCATCCTCCCTCCCCACTTCCTTTCTGACTCTCATTAGAAAAGAACAGGCCTCTAAGAGACAACAACCAAACAGGACAAAAAACACATTTTGTTCTTATTTTCTTTGCTTTTTATATTAATTCTTTCTGAGACCTCTTATAACTTAGACAATCAGGAATTAAGTATTATGATATCATTTTACATACATTAAATGCTTTATATAAAAGACTGTAATTATTCATTATAGAAAAGTAAAATATTTTACTTTTTCTCTCCATTAAGTAGGTGTGGAAGTCCAAAAAGGGAAAGATAACATATTTATTTTGTTATATTTGATTTGATTCATTCATTGATGTCTTTATAGACAGAGTCTTATCATGTATTACTGGCTGGCCCAAAACTTGCTACATAGAATAGGCTTGTCTTGTACTTAAAAATGGCCCTCTCACTTTCCTTATTGGAGTGATACTGTTGAAAGTATGCCTCACTGCATTCAGCCTGAAAGTACAGCTTTATATACTTAAATACTACCTAGATGTAGATTCCACACAAACTAAAACATAACTCTATAAAACAAGAGAATTCTAAGGAGGACTAAACATACAGTACAGATCCAAATTACTATGATAATCCTATAACTGCATTGTGTGTATAAAAGAATCTCCCAGGGATCTTATGAAACTGTGGATTTGATGTGTGTTGTTTGGAATTGACCTTGTACAACTTTAAAGATCTCACAGATGGTGATGCTTGCTGGCTGATGACATATGAAAGGCAATAACTTTGACCATCCAGAGCAGAGTATGAGTTGAAAAAGTACAGAAGCTGGGGAATGATGATGAATGCAGCAAAAACTAATAGAACAGTGATTCTTTCTGAAAATGATACAATGTAAAAAACTGAAAGCAGATGACTTACAGGGAATAATAAGAACTCAGATAAGAAAAACTGTCATTGCTAGAAGAAATGAAATCTTCAATAGAATATGGGCTGGTTAAATAGGGCCAAATGTTGTGAAAAACCAATGTAGGAAAAGAGAAGTGAAGTGCCGGTATAGTGAGTGACTAAAAGATCGCAATACTTGATTCTGCTGCTGATAGTCATTCCCAAGTAAATTGATTGTGACTGCTTTCTCATGCTATTTCTCAAATATTGTCTCTAATTTTTTATGAAAACCAGTGTTTAATATTTCTCTACCTAGGTAGTGCTTTCACTGACCCATCTAATACTGTTCATTTTTTTTTCTAAAATTGTCATTGTTTGTGTATCTTTTCTTTTTAGTCAATTTGCCATTATGGATTTGTGCTAAGTAGCCATTTCATACAACTCCATGAGAATAATGTTTAAAACCTCATGACAATAGAATCAGAGTGCAAAGCTGGCCACACTAGTCAGCCATACAGGCCAGGCAGTGGTGCATACTCCTTTAATCCCAGCAGCAACACTGGTTAGCCATAGAAGCTGGGCAGATCTGATAAACACCTTTAATCCCAGCACTAGAATGGAATACAAGGTGGGTGGAGACAGGAGTGCAATGTGTTCAGTCTGTAGTCACACTGAGGACAGGATTGCTCCAGCCTAGGTAGAGAAGTAAGAACTCTCTAGTGGTTGGCTGCTTTGCTTTTCTGATCTTCAACTTGAACCCCAATATCTCTCTCTAGGTTTTTACTACTCCTTCAACATAGACTGACAGCCTTGGAGCCTCCATGGGACCTAACTGGGCCCTATGTATGTAGAAGACAGTTGTAAAGCTTTTATCTAAGGGGACCCTCGTAGTAGGACCAGGATCTAGCCATGGTGTATGAGTTAGCATGTAACTGCCCACTCCCTATGGTGGGATGCCAAGCTCAGCCTTAATTCAGTCAGGTGGGGAGTTGGTCCTCCTGCGAATTGATAGACCATCCTCTATTGACTCCCTATGGGAGGCCTCACCCTTTGGACAGAGTAGATGGGGGCTGAGCTGGAGATGGTTAGGTTCTCTAACTGTGGTTGGAATATAAAATGAATGAAATAAAAAATTAAGGCAAACCCATAGCCACCCATTGAACACTGGAATCATTTATGCTTGTGGAAGTTTGTTTGCATGTATGATTTTAGTTTTGACATAAAAATTTTAGTCCATAATATTACTCTTAATAGTGAAGTACATATATGGCTAAAATCATTTTAACAGGTTTAAATGTTACAAGTAAAATTTATTATATTCTCCTTTTTATATTATTTTTATTTTTTAAAGTATTTTGCTGTGTAGCACTGGCTGTCTTGGAAGACCAGGCTAGCAACAACTCAGAGACCTGCCTGCTCTGCCTCCCAAGTCCTGGGATTAATAGCATCATATACCATCACTGTCCAGCTAATCTCTTTATCTATTTATCTGATGAAGCACATGTTAGGTGTTGAAAATTTGAGGAAAAAAAATGTCATTTATGTTCAAAAAACACAGATGTCATGGAATCTTGAAGTTGACTAGGGATGAAGCTACTTAGATGTCCTTGGTCTCCCAGTCTTGAGCTAGCAGATTTGAACTCTTTTAGAGCTCTCATCATTGTCCGTGTGACAGAGGTTTCCCATGGTTCTCCTTTCATATTCTCCTTATCTGAAGCAAAAGTTACTCTAGAGCTTCTGCATTTTAAAATGAAATGTTACCTACAATATTCTGCCATTAAGGATTTAATGAAAACTCTTAGGATACTGCCAAAGCTTAGGTGCCACAAAACTCAGAAACAAAACAAAAATTATGATGCAAGATAGGAGGGGGTTAAAGTAGTTCTACATAGCAAGAAAATTGAACTGCTTCTGAATCTGAGATAAACAGTGAGAATTCCATTTAGACTCCATATTTAGTTACATGTTTTGTAACACTTTTGAAATGCAGGTCATACTGAGGCCTTAAATGAATGACATAAATGTAGGAATGCCATTTGCTAATATTGTTAGGGAGTACATATTGTAACCTTTGACATGTTTCATTTGCTAGTTGTTCATTATTCTTCAAGGAACTGAGAGAGTTTATAAGGCAGGATGCTCTGTTCTTTTCATTAATGTTCTGAATTTTAAGAAATCAAATATATTGCAATTGGTACAAATATTATCTCTTTCTTCGTTGTAACCCAACAAATAGTATAATGGATTTGGGTAAAATGTGAAACCTAAGGAGAGATTAATACACAACAGAAAAATAGGCGTTAATATGCTCATGAAAATAAATGTCTATTCCATCAAGAATGGTTTTCCTTGAGAATGTGAACTTATAATTTTAACAAAAAATTATCAAACTACTTGGAAGTAGCGGATCTATGAAAGCATGATGTTCAGAAGTTCCCTTGTTTCTGTTTCTCAAATCAGTCATGTTCACTCTACATGATACATAATAAGACTAGTGTTTGCCTCTTAAGTTTGCTGTTGTGGAATGGGTAAGTTGATAAAAAAATGTCTCAAATGAAGCAAATAATACTTTATTCTAGGAGTAACCCTCTCTCTCTCTCCCTCTCTTCCCCCCCTCTCCCTCTCTTTTCCCCCTCTCTCCCTCTCTCTCCCTCTCTTTCCCCCTCTCTCTCTCTGTCTCTGTCTCTGTTTCTCTCCTTCCCTATCCCCCTCTTACACACACACACACACACACACACACACACACACACACACACACACACACATATACACACACCACTGGATTTATATATTGAAATATGTTTAAATTCACAAGCACACTTCTCTGGAAACTGAGACTCCTTAACACACAGTCATAACCAAATTGTACTATTTCCTCTTCTGTAGCCAATGCAGAATTCAGTTCTTAAATGCCTGCCAAAATTTATGTACATATCTAGTAAGGTTTTTAAAGCATGAAGCACACTGCGTGGCAATATTCCTATCTGTTCCCCATAGATGAGTTTACCTTCACTTATTCTTCTGCAAGCCCTAGAAAATAGTTATTTGTCTGTGTGAGACACAGTCATTCTCATTTCTCACATAATAGAGCTATACCAGTTATTTTATTCATCTTTTTCCTTTGAGCTCTCTAGTTCTCTACTTGGTACATGCACAGACTGCTCTGGAATCTTTAATTACTGATCACACTATCCTCTTAATCTTTGCTTCTCTCTCTGTTCACCTAACACTGATTTGTGTTTTCTGTCTAGTTCCTATAGACAAGACTGCTTCTCAATTAATGTACACCAGCCCCTCCCCCCACCCACTGATTTAAAAAAAAAAAAAAAAAGCTGCCTATTCTGGAAAGAATGCCACTTAAAAAGGTTGTTAATCACCACATGCTTGTTCTGAGCTGTATTGTTCTGTATTGTTCTGCGCTGCTGGATTGTATGCTCCGCAGGGCAGAGCCTTTGTTTGTCATGCCCTGACTATTGTTCAGAGTGGTGAACACTGATGGCACCATGGAAAACACAAACAATGGCTCTTTCCACATTTTACTGTTTTAATTGTCAAATGGGATGGAAAAAGGAAAGAAAGAAAGCACAATTCACAGAAGACGCTGAAGGCACAGCCTCTAAAATTGGTCCTATAAGCCATTTGAGCAACAGAGGTTAACTTTATTTTTTTTAACTATGTTTTAATTGTTGTGCATTTTTTCACTTCGTTTCCTTAAAACCTTTCTGAAAGTCAATCACCCCTAGCTAAAAGACTGCACAGTTCCTTAGCTCATTTGACTCAAAAGAACAATATCTAGATAGGGTTTGCAACTGCCTTCCCAAATGTAGTTGGTAAGGATTGGCCACAACAGGGATGTTAAGCCCCAAGTCCAGGAAGTTTGACAAACTGTCTTTGAAAATGATTATGATTCCCTGGAAAATGCTTTGATTAGCACCATGGACAGCAGGGTTTTTGTTTTTTAAACTGCTAACTATTCAAGGAAATGATTAGAGATAAATTGTAGAGTAAACATCTCTGGCAAAGGCACACTTTGCCTTTCTAAATGACATTAGCTCCTACAGTACATCTCACCTAGGGTGACATCAAGGCATCTGTTAATGACAGACACATATATTAAATATCAAAGCAGATTTCAGGAAAAATTGACTTCCAAATGGATCTACTACTGTACTGGTCAAATTGTAAGTCATTTTTCAAAGTCATGTTCAGAAGTATAGATAATCTTTAAATAAATTCCTCTATGGGATATTTAAAGTATATGAACAAGGGGGAGCTATTGGACTCCAAAACTGGTAGCCAGGAAACCAGCATTAGACTGACTCAGACCCCCTAAACATGGGTCTCAGTTAGAAGGCCTGGGCTGCCTAAGGGACCTCTGACAGTGAAACCAGGATGTATACCTGGGGCACAAAAGGACTTTTGGAGCACATTCCCCATGGAGGAATACTCCCTTAACCTAGATGCAGGAAGGGGGGCCTAGTCTGTACTCCAAATGACTTGACAGATTTTGTGGATCACTCCTGGAAGGCACCACCCTTCCCTGTGGAGTTGGGGGAGTGGTGGGATGGGAGGGTGGTCAGTGGGCATGTGGGGAAGGGAGAGAAGGGGGAGGAGTGAGAGGGAAAATAAAAATAAATAAAAAGAAAGTTGGTGTCAGTAGCTTCAGGGAAAAAATAAACAGGTATCACTTAATAAACATATTAAGATATATCTTTAAACAAAAGAAATATATAGAGGCACACATGATAATTATTGTTCTCTTACCTTCGAAGGAAAAGTGATGGAGCATGGGGCTAGCTATCATTTACTGAATCTTCATGGCATTTATAAAAACAGTAAATTATTAGCTTTCACTTCAGAATTCTTTAGACAGATCTACTAATGGATGATCTCACTTATTTGTATTTCTTAAATTTCCTAATGATATTCATAAGCTAGTCAATAAGAGGTGGCATGGTACGTGCAATTGCTAAAACTATGCACTTCTTTCATCAATTGTCCAGCTACTGCTGTCCTAGCTTTGTAAAGTTTCCTTTGTCAAATAGGAAAAAAAAACTGGAATGGGTATTCATGCAGGCACTTTTCACCCCCAAAATTCATTCTAATTCCAATTACGAATATTAGGGGGTTCAAGTTGCTATCTGATTCATCTGTAGATTTATGGGAGATTAAGAAGCTTGATAAGAACAAAGCATGCTTGTTTGTTATTTCTCCTGATACGTATGATGTCAAGGATAATTTCCTTACTATATGTTAATGCATTAACAACAATGTCAAAAGAGAACTACTTGAGAAATTTGGATGATGAGGGTATCAAAAAGAACTAATAGGTGTTTGATAAAAAGACTAAATTAGGTCTTAGAAGGCTCTTAGGAACCTCTTTAAGCAACTGTTCTTGATATGGCCACAACCCCTGGAGAGTCAAATAAATTATTCTATGATTCTTTCATATGATAATGGAGGCTAATTTGAGGAAGTAAATAGTAATTGCCATATTAGAGAATTCAAACCACCTTTACAAGTATTTTTCGAATTACCCATGCTGATAGATTTATTTTATGCTAAGTCCTTTTCCTCATCTTTAAAAAAGCATTTTACATAATCTGGCACTACCTATTTTACATATGTGGCATTTTGCTTAGCATTAAAGGAGTTTATTTGGAGATCTTTTATAGACTATTCTGGGGAACAGCCTGCTACTCTCTTTATGTAACAGCAAAGGATGCAGGGATGCTTCCTTAAATGTGGCTTCTTTTAACAGCTTGTGGAGCTGGGGAGCTGAACAAGAGAGTAAACACTATTAAAATAGTGCATAGTGCCAAATGTAAAGAAGCGAATGCCAAAAATTCTCCAAAAGTAGTATGGAATTGACAGAGAGTGCATACTCCAGTATTTACCTTAGTGCTTTTACTATGACTTACAAGGTTCATGCACTAGCTACATTTTCTAACCCATAAATTCTCACTGCACCTTTTCTTTCCAAGGGATCTGTGAAGAAAACAACAGGTGAAACACTATTAAAATAGTGCATAGTGCCAAATGTAAGGAAGCGAATGCCAAAAATTCTCCAAAAGTAGTATGGAATTGACAGAGAGTGCATACTCCAGTATTTACCTTCTTGCTTTTACTATGACTTACAAGGTTCATGCACTAGCTACATTTTCTAACTCATAAATTCTCACTGCACCTTTTCTTTCCAAGGGATCTGTGAGGAAAACAACAGGTGTTTCCAGTCAAAAAATCCAGTAGCACACAAGTAGTTAAGCCCCTGGTGGGTCTTATAGTCCCTAGATTTTCTTTGAATAATCTGACTTTTGCTGGTTTTAGAGCAATGCCCACGAGGGCATGCGCATGCACACACACACACACACACAAACACACACACACACACACACCATATGCCCACCACACATACACAGACTAAACAAAACAATTACCCCTCACTGTTAAACATAACTCAATAATGTTCTTAAACTGATAACAAAAACTCCAAGGACAAGAGTGCAGTGGACACATTTTTGTGGCTTCTGTAGAAAAGCTATAAACAAGGGAGATTTTTGGTTAAGCCAAGCACTTTATATGTAACCACCTTGCTCTTTGTAACGCACTAGTTCCTCCATGCTTGTGTATGAACAGAGTTCAAATGTAGAGCTGAGACAAGAGCTAAACCCTTGGGATTCTGGTTTTTTTTTTTTTTTTTTTTTTTTTTGAATAGTGTGTACAAGAGTGTGGCAAACAGCTCAGAAACTGTTTCTGCCAGACATGAATTTTAATATGCTACCCTTTGGTCTCCTGGAGGTCTGAAGGTTTTACATGGATAAGGTATTTTTTCGTGCCCTGAAAATAGATGATGCTATGGGCTGTTTTCCTTCTCAACTCGGTGTATATGTAGTCCCTCCAAGGAAAATAACACCCCATGACAAGTAGTGAATCTCCAGCTACTTGACTTGGGTTTCTTACAGTTAATTCATTAAGTGACAGTGGCTAATATGACAAGACTATTTTAGTTTTTCTTTCTTTGTTTCTTTTTTCTTAGTGTACATTCCTAAGGATAAAAGAAAATTCCTGAGGTTGCAAGTTACAAGTCTGGATAGCTCATTATAAAGTCTCCATTGAGATATAGGAAAAATCCTGCTCTCTGCATTTTTTTTTTTTTTTTTTTGGATCAGCACATCAGTTTTAAAACTAAAGTCTTGGCTGTTCTAATTTGTTGTATGCTTATCCATCTTTTCCTAGTGTCAATTGTGTGAACACTGTTAAGGAGAAAAATTATTTAAATAGACTTTTATGCTCGTAAAGGGGCTTAAAAGTTAAGTCAGAGGTAGCATATCCCTAGACATCATTAACATTTGTTGAATGAATAAGTGAGAGCATGAATAATGCTAATGATAAATGTTTTGAGGAACAATTATGTGCCAAACACTATATTTCATATCTCATTTGAATTACTTTAATTGTACCTCAAAACAGCCCTATAAATTTATTAATTACTTAAAAAAAAACAACAGAATAAGCAAAAGGTTTAAGATCCTTTGACTAAGAAGTAGTTGTGTTTGGTTATATACTAATTGCATTAGGATGTCTCATAAAGGATTTCTGCCCAACTTCTCCCAGCTGTAAATGTACAAGTGTAAGATAGTAACCATAGTTTATTCTTGAAACTTTTAGGTAAATCAACAAGATATATAATAATAGACATTTTGTGATTTTTGTATTCATATATATATATGTATATATGTATATTCTTATCCTTACATTCATTTAAATATACACATATTCAACAACACAAAATATAAATTTGGTTTTTACCCTTTTACAGAAATCACTGATAATTGTTTCCATTGTTTTTGCTTATCTCTATCAATTTAATCAAATTTAACATGTATTAATTATCTAATAAAAACTTTCAATGACATTTAATAAGCCAGAACAATAGAGTATTTATAAAAGAAGAAAAGAACACTGGTTAAATATCACATCAGACTTTATCATCTAGAGAGATGAAAATCATTTCAGCCAAAGTCATAAGAGTATACCCAAGTAAGTTGAAACCAGGCTTTCATATATGTAAAACTTGGACAATTGTCCTATTCGCTTAATATTCAGGAGAATTAAATTTATATTTTTCCACGGCAATCCCATATAGAAATCTAAAAAGTATACACCCATAATTAAAAGAAAGATACAATTTATTTTCAAGTTAGTATGTCCAACATTCCCATCAAGATTTAGTATTTGAAAATTTGAATAGGAAAGGGTCACAATAAATTAAATAGTAATTAGGTCACAAAAGAACCTTAAGATCATTTATTCTTTGTTATAAAATCCTTTCTCTTGAAAAACCTGCCTAACAGTCCTATCAACAATACAGTGTTCTGAGGAAAATAAACAGGTTACTATGTGACAAGTATTGAGTACAACACCAGATACATAAAATGATTTCTACTAATGGAAACCATTAACAGTCATATTCATTCTTTCTAGGTTCACATGATGGGGAGGTCACCTACAGATATGTTCAGTGAAGCCTTGAAAGCATTCTTAGAGGAGAATGGGCTCCCCTTTCCCACTGTCATGCAATCTACATGTCATCCACCGTTTGTACTGTTAGCAATTCTGCTGAAATGATAGATAAGAGTTCCACTTAGACAGAGAGGCTGACTTAAGCAAACAGAAGAGCAAAGTGACTGAAGGCTTACCAACAAACTGATAATCCAGGCACTATGTGGAATACTTTACATACATTTCTGGGTCTAGGTCTCTCCACATCATATGGACTACCGTTTTATCTTATTCAAATGTCTGGTTAGCACATGGGAAAGCCTAAACTCCAACACCCACAGAGGTGAATCTGAAATCCCTGGTCTCCAATGAGGTTGAATTTCTGACAAGAAGTAAGAGCCAGGTAGTATAGTAGCATAAGGCGATCTCATCTCGCCAAATTTTTCATTTTTTTTTTTTTACCCTAGGCTGTGTCACTTAATTTTCAGGCTGTCAGCCTATCAGTTGTTAAATTGAAATGTCAATTTCTAACAGCCTTCTAGAACCTATTCTCTTCTCAAATCTACCAAGTGTTATAAGTTAAAGTCATTGACAATGGGACCTTTGCAGAAATGTTAAGATAATCCTTAAGTACATCCCAAGTGCTGTAAGAACTTCACACATAGTATCTGATTGCATCTTTCCAACATCCAATTCCTTCGGTGCTATAGCAATAGCACCCAGGTTATACCAAACACTTTTTATAGGAGGTAATAAAAGCACATGGATGTTAAAGAACATACCATCATTAAGCAAGTAGCAAAGGAGGGCCCATAACAGAAGAACTGTACCTCTTCAATATCTGAGCAACTATCTTATCATGGAGTGTGACACCAAGAAAAAGCAAATAAAGACTATAACTTTTAATACAAAATGGTAGAGCTCTGATGCTTGAAGGTGAGCAGTCTTGTGTAGCTAGGAAAGCATTTTGAGGACTTGGAATTGCTGGAGTAGAAATGATCAAGGAGAACGGAAATTGCTATATTGTAAGCAATTATCAAGGCTTTCACACATTTGCACAGAAGCCAGGCCATGTTTTCAGATACTTGTGCTCAGGCTTACAAGGCTATCGAGTTCTCAAAGGCTATGGTTTTCTAGTGTAGTCTTCAGATTGGTAAAACACCAATCACCAGGCCATAGCCTCTATGTGCCAAGTCAGAAAACAGGTGTGTGTGTGAAGGAGGGGAATCACTTTAGCACTCTGTGTCTTTAGTTAGCTCCAGAAGGAAGTCTTAAAATGCTAAAGTTTAAGAACTTTTAGAATTTTTAAATTTTCTATACATTCTATACAGCCATTTAAAATAAAATTTAAAATAAAAAATGTGATTTATCCAGGAATTAATATCATTTTTCAGGAAAGAGAAACATTTAGCTTAGCCTTTTTTTCTCATATATTACAATCCAAGTGCAGTTTCCCCTTCTTGTACTCCTTGAGTTGCCCTTCCCCACCTTCCCAGATCCATGCCCTTCCATATCCATTCAGAAAAGAGCAGGTTTCCAATCTGCCTGCTCATCAACAAAACATGACAGATCAAATTTGTCTCTATTTTGATGGACTTAGGCCAGCATCACCTGGTACACTACACAGAGTTACTCCACAGAAGTGTGCTCTGGGCAAATTTAACAGCCATTTCAGCAACACCGAGAGAGTGAAAGAAAAGACCCTGACCACATGACCTGGTAGGACCTCTGAATCCAGGACTCAGTAGGCAAACTTTGACTTACAATTTCATTAATCACAGCTTTTAGTACAGTTTGGGGACTGCTGGCTGCCTAGTGTCATTGTCATGTGAAGGATTAAAAACCTGAAAGGGCACTGTGCCCTGGTGGGATGATTTGATGGACTGTGGCTATGTTTTCCTCATATTCTTCATCCTGATGGAATCATGACCTTTTGAGGTTCTGAATGATCTGGTTGTTTAGAAATGTGTTACTGTGGTGAAAGTTGCACAATCATACAACAAAGACATCTGTTCACCTATGTATATAGCAACATTATTTGTAATAGCCGGAACCTGGAAGCAACCTGAATGTCCCTCAACTGAAAATTGGATGGAGAAAATGTGGTACATCTAAACAATGGAGTACTACTCAGCAGAAAAAATAATGGAATCCATGGGCAAATAGATGGAATTAGAAGAAACCATCCTGTGTGAGGTCACCCAGTCACAAAATGATAAACACAGTCTGTACTCACTCATATATGGTTTTTAGACATAGAGCAAAATATTACCAGTCTACAACCCACAGTGACAGAAAAGCTAGGAAACAAGGAGGACCCTAAGACAAACATACATGGTTATATGGTCTATCACAGAAGAGGAAATGGACAAGATCTTCCTAGTAAATTGCGAGCATGGGGGGAGGGGAGAAGGAGTTGGGAGGAAGAGGAAGGGAGAGAAGGGCATGAGGGAGCAGGAATATTGAGTCATGGAAAGAATAGAAGAGAGCAAGAAAAGAGATACCATAATAGAGGGAGCCATTACAGGTTATAAGAGAAATCTGGCACTAAGGAAATGACCAGAGATCTACAAGGATGACCTCACCTAACACTCTAAGCAATAGTGGAAAGGCCTCAAATGCCCTACCGCAATGAGATTGATGACTACCTTATATGCCATCCTAGAGCCTTCATCTAGTAGTTGATAGAAGCAGAAGCAGACACCAACAGCTAAATACTGAGCCAAACACTTGGAATGCAGTTGCAGGCAGGGAGGAGTGATGAGCAAAGTTGTCAAGACCAGGCTGGAGACACCACAGAAACTTCTGACCTGAACAAGGAGGAACTCATGGACTCCAGTCTGATAGCTGGGAAACCAGCATAGGACCATCCCAGATTCCCTGAATGTGTGGTTAGTTGGGAAGACTGGGCAGTCTATGGGGCCTCTGTTAGTAGATCAGTATAAGAATGGACTTTGGGAGCCCATTCCACATAGCTGCTCTTTGAATGAAATAAGCAAATAAATGCAAGAAAAAGTGACTACAGGGATAGACACATAAAAGGCTTAATTTGGAGATTTAGCTACTAAATTGATGAAAGAGCAGAACAAGAGACAAAGTGGTCTAGTGCTTTGAAGTAGCAGGAATGGCATGTGTTAAGATCCTGTGGCAGTAGGTACTTGGTGCAAAGGTGACTTAAAAATAGATGAGGGTTGTAGAGTGTGCTGTTAAACTTATCTTTCTACTTCAAGAATAATGAAAATTATAAAAAATGCTATTCAAAAAAATAGAATGACCAGAATTCTGTTTTAAAACTTTATGATGGAACCCATGGCCTGGACAGAGTTGGCTCTACACTCATCTTGCTATTTCATTTCTAAATTGTGAGGTAAGCTGTACTATACCTGTTTGTAATCACCACATGCTTTCTTTATAACCTAAGTTTTATTTGTGCTCTGAAATCTGATAACTACTTTTAGCTTTTGGAGAGATTCTTATTACTTAAGTGGGATGAAGTGTGGAGTTTATTTTTATGAGATTCTAATAACTACCATTGAAGGAAATGCCTTGTGCAGATTTGAATTGTGCACAGAGGAAAGCTGACATACATGTATCTGTTACTTGCATCTGCTATTAACTATATTTACTGATTGCAAATTTTTAGAAATAAAATAAAATTTGACTGCTGAAGGCAAATGCACATTAGGAATATGTTATGAATGATGGTGTCAGGAAATTGTACAATGAAAATGCTGCAGCAGTGGTCATGGTCATTCTTATTCAATCCAGAAATCAGAGATTATAAAACATGGGTGCTTCCAGCCATTTCTATTATTTGACATCCAATTAAAGTAATGTTGCAATAAAAAGAAATAGAGAAATTCCAAAGGAAACAGGCAAGATTGTATACAAGCCTCTGTGGCACAATCAATAGCAAGCATCGACTACAGAAGCTCTTGGTTTATTCTAGACAAGTAACAAATGCTTTGTTAATGTTTTCTAAGATTTTACACATTATGCCATTTTGCGTTCTTTTAAGAGTGGTTGTGTTTAATTTGAATGTTTGCAGATGTTTGCCACTGCCACCCCCACCAATCAGAGTTTTGTCTCTCCCACAGGATCATCATGCTTCTTTTCAGCACTCAGCAGCCATTGTCAGTGGCAATTACCACCCACTACACTACAGGGTTGCTTAAGCTGATCAATTAGGGGAGGTAAATGCATTTCAGCAGCTCTGAAATAGAGCAAACTACACATATACTCTACTGTAGATGCTTCCATTGTATTCTGTGTAGGAGAAGAAAGAAAAAAAAGGCAATGGGTAGAGAGAAATAGAAGATAATTTGAAGTATTTGAACTTATCAGGTGCACAAGAGAGAAAGCAGGATTGGGCTTTCAAGCAGAAGGAACAGTGTGTGTCGACTCCCTGTGGCAGTACGAGGATGGCTAAAGAAGTATAATGCGTTAGCACCTGCTGGAGTCTTTGC
This sequence comes from Cricetiscus sungorus, assembly GCA_030556225.1. NCBI lineage: Eukaryota > Metazoa > Chordata > Mammalia > Rodentia > Cricetidae > Cricetiscus > Cricetiscus sungorus. The sequence goes on from JANBXA010000069.1 coordinate 19,823,667, forward strand.
TGGCTAATATATCCCCTTTTATAACTTTACCCAGTATGATCTAGGTGAGGAGATACCAAACTCACCACAGTTGGCATATCTTTATTATATGTAGATGCTTCATTCAAAGGAGCTTTGCTACACACTAAGTTGTTCCCCTACTTGAGAGAAAATATTTCCTAGAAAGGAAAATCACTGCTAGTTAAGATCCAGTGTGCTAGATTCCTACATTTAGACCAAAAGACATCTCTTTTCTTCTTGTTTGGCTTGAAATTGCTAACATATGGAAATGCCAATAATAACAGTTATTATTGTATAATGTTAAATATTGCTAATGTTAATATTTTGCTGTTTGCTAGCAGATGCATGTCAGGTGTGATACACCTACCCTGACACCAATCAACCCTGATTCAACCACCTTACCATGTCTCAATATTTCATAAAAATACTAATGAAAACAGAATTAACATGGAGAATGATAGTTGTTGGTAATATGCTATAATGCAGTTACTCTTTTTAAGACTTTTACACAATAAACACACACACACTACACACACACACACACACACACACACACACACACACACACACACACACACACCTTATTGAGACTTAAAAAAAAAAACACTGAGAGAGGATATATCTCATCCAGTAAAGAGCTTACACACAAGAAGAGAAGCCTAACTTTAAGCCCCAGAACCAGTTTTAAACAGCCAAGCATGTTGCTGAATATTTGTAATACCAGTTTGGGAGAATCAGAGACAGAAGTATCCTAAGGTTCACTGGCTAGGCACACTTGTTTATTTTGCTTCTTCTAGGCCAATGAGAAACTCTTTCTAAAATGGGAAAGAAGTGTGAGAGGGAGAGAGGGAGGGATGGAGGAAGAGAAGAAAGGAGGGAGGCAGAAAGGGAAGGAAAATACAATCAACAATAATCAAAGTTGTTCATTGTTCTCCATGTACACACGTATTTGAGTATAAGTGGACCCATAAGTGCACAGACCCAGGTTGATAAGCCATATTGATAATTAGAAAGGTTAAACAAGGCTCTCAAGAAAACATCCAACATTTTTCATTCTTTTTCTGCCTTTCCATCTTATCCAAATCTATTCTCATCATCTTGAACAGGAAAACTTCATATGGTTACTCATGCAGGTAAGACCATGTGCTTGAACTCACAGGCTCTCTTCAAGAGGTCTTCATGCCCTGAATTCCCCACTCACTGGTATTTGGTTTTGTTCAGACCTGATTTTCTTAAATATACCTCTTCTAACCAGATCACTTTAGATTCACTGCCACTTGTGTTTATTATGTTTCTATTTCCTCCAATTGTCTTTACACTCTCTGAATGAAGCCAATTCTTTGTCCCTTGCTAATCTCTCAACATTCAGATCAATGCTGGCCTTATCTTTGCCAGCATGTATATGTTAATGGATTGAGTAAACGACTGAGGTGATATTGCCAAGCTATTTAGCTCAGAAATAACAGTATAGGAATGGCCTCTCAGGTATTTCTGAATTTAAAACCAATTCCCAATTTCTGCCTGTTAGTTCACATTGGCCTACACAGATCTTTTCTGCAGTTGTCATTTATACCTATGCTGCTGGAGGCTATGCCCTTGCATGAAATTAATAGGAGGCATAGGGATATCACATGATCTGATCTCTGAAATTATGACTGAATAAAGGCCTTATTTGTGATCACATAAAATGAACACCTAAAAAGAAGTGGACTATTTGATTTGCATTTTGCTGACAGCCGAGGATGTTGGGCACTGTCCTAATTGTTTTTCAGCCATTTAGAATTCCTCTATTGAGAATTCTCTTTTCAGTTCTGGTGTTTCAGTGAGTAGCTTCTTGAGTTCTTTGTATATTTTGGAGATTAGCCCTCTGTCAGATGAGGGATTGGTGAAGATCTTTTCCCATTCAGTGGGCTGCCACTTTGTCTTGTTGACTGTGTTTTGCCTTACAGAAGCTTCTCAGTTTCAAGAGGTCCCATTAATTAATTTTTGATGTCTACCACTGGTGTTATGTTCAGGAAGCAGTCACCCATACCAATTCCTTCAAGAGCACCTCCCACTTTCTGTTCTAAACTATTCAGTGTGGCTGGACTTATGTTGAGGTCATTGATCCATTTGGAGTTAAGTTTTGTACATGGCAATAGATAGGGATCTATCTGCAGTCTTCTAGATGCCAGCATCCAGATATGCCAGAACTATTTGTTGAAGATGCTTTTTTTCCCCCATGGTATAATTTTAGCTTCTTTGTCAAAAATCAGGTTTTCTTGGGTTTGTGGGTTAATATCAGTGTTTTCAATTCTATTCCATTGGTCTACCTGTCTATTTTTGTGCCAATACCTAGCTGTTTTGGAACTATAACTCTATAATAGACTTTGAAGTCATGACAGGTGATGCCTCTGGAAGTCCCTTTATTGTACAAGGTTGTTTTGGTTATCTTAGGTCTTTTGTTTTTCCATACAAAGTTGAGTATGGTCCTCTCAAAGTCTGCAAAGAATTGTGTTGGGATTTTAATGGAGATAGCACTGAATCTGTAGATTTCTTGTGGCAAGATTGCCATTGTTACTGTGTTGATCCTGCCTACCCATGAGCATGGGAGATCTTTCCATTTTCTGGTATCTTTAATTTCTTTCTGGAAGGACTCAAAGTTCTTGCTATACAGGTCTTTCACTTGTTTGTTTGGTGTCACCCCAAGATCTTTTATGTTGTTTGTGGCTCTTGTAAAGGGTGATGTTTCTCTGATTTCTTTATCAGCCCATTTAGTATTTTTTTTTTTAGTTAATCTTGTATCTTGCCACTTTGCTGAAGGTGTTTATCAGCAAAACAACTTAGATACTATCTTACTCCTGTCATAATGGCTAAAATAAAAAACGCTAATGACAATTTATGCTGGAGAGATATAGAGAAAGGGGAACACTCCTTCACTGCTGGTTGGAGTGCAAACTTGTACAGCCACTTTAGAAATCAGTATGGCGGTTCCTCAGGAAAATGAGAAACAGTCTACCACAAGATCCAGCATATACCAAAAAGATGTGCATTCATGCAACAAAGATATGTGTTCAACTATGTTCATAACAGCTTTATTTGTAATATCCATAATCTGGAAGCCACCTAGATGCCCCTCAACTAAAGAATGGATAAAGAAAATGTGATACATTTGCCCAATGGAGTACAACTCAGTGAAAAAAAAAATACAATGGAATCTTGAAAATCGCAGGCAAATGGATGGAACTAGAAGAAACCATACTCCGTGAAGTAACCCAGTCACAAAAAGATGAGCATATGTACTCGCTCATATATGGATTTTAAACATAGAACAAAGGATCACCGGCCTACAATTCACAGCTCCAGAGAGGCTAGGAAACAAGGAGGACCCTATGAGAGGCATACATGGACACTAACAGAAGGGGAAAGGGACAAGATCTTCTGAGCAAATTGGGAGGAGGGGAAGAGGTGAGGAAGAACTAGGAGAAAGAGAAGGGGAGAAGAGGAGGGGAGAGGAGAACATGAGGGAGCAGGAAGATTGAGTTGGGGGAAGAATAGAGGAAAACAAGAAAAGAGACACCATAATAGAGGGAGCCATTACAGGTTTAAAGAGAAATCTCACACTAGGGAAATGTCCAGATACCTACAAGGATGACCCCAACTAACAATCTCAGCAATAGTGGGCAGGCTACTTTAAACGCCCTTCTACTATAATGAGATTGCTGACTACCTTATATGCCATCTAGTAGCTGATGGAAGAAGAAGACACCCACATATAAGCACTGAACTGAACTCCTGCAATCCACTTGCAGAGAGGGAGGAATACTGGGCAAAAGGGTAAATACCAGGTTGGAGAAACCCACAGAAACACCTGACAGCAAACAAGGAGGAGCTCACAAACCCCAGACTGATAGCTGGGAAACTATCATAAGGCTGACACAGATCCCCTGAACATGGGTCTCAGTTATGATGCCTGGGAGGTCTAGGTTACCTTTGACAATGGACAATGTACCCCTAGTGCAGGAATGGACTTTGGGTCCCATTTCCCATGGAGGGATACTCTCTTAGCCCATAGACATGGGAGAGGGCCTAGGCCCTACTCCAAATTACTTGGCAGACTTTGATGATTCCTCGTGGCAGGCCATACCCTCCCTGGGGAGTGTGTGTATAGGGGATGGGATGGGGTTCTTTGGTGGGCTTGGGAAAATGGGATGGAGAGTGAATTGGGATCAGTATGTAAAATAAATAAATGTTAAAGAAAAAAGGAGTGGACTGTTAAATTGAAAAATCAAAACTGGATAGCTTTAATAAAAACAATCACCATGAACAATGACCCTTGTTTTAAATCCTGTACTAGATCTTAGGCGTTCACATGATAATGAGTTTAATACTGTGGTGGGGTTTGAAATGCCAAGCATCACACACTGTGACTGTTAACAAATGGAGTTCCACCATGTGTGAAAATTTCATGATGATACAATCTGTGCCTCCCAATATATTTCAATAGATAGCAAGCAGTTCTGGTGAAGACTTTTCCAGCCAGTCTTCAAATTTCATTGAACTTCATTATGGTTGGATGACCTCCTCAAATACAATAATGGGCTAGGGCACAAGGCTCTGTAAATGACTGAATGGATGTTTATAATATCAAAATCGCCTCATGAAATATGTTTAATTATGCATAGGTGAACAGCTGTTTGCTTAGTGTACTGTATATGGGATGATATATTCAAGTCAGAAATAATATATAACCCTTTGGAAGAGGATATTAAAGACAGCTACTGTGTAAACATTCACTTTGGAACTGCATGCCAAATGTCAACCTTCCAAACACAAGTAGTTGCATTTCCTTATCTTTCTCACTGCTTGTGGTTTTCTAATTAGCCCACTGGGCAGCCAGCGACAACCTTATAAAAAGGCTATTAATCTGAATTCATGATTTAGTTGTTCACTGAAAATAAAAGCCTGCTTAGCTGGTGGCTAAAGCTTAAATTATAGAACATATCATGATTTTTTTTTAAATAAAATGCAACAAAGACCAGCCAACACCCACTTTTAAGTACAAGGACACTAGTCTCCTGGATGTCAGTGCCTATAACCTACCAATATGAGGAATCCACAGTTCACAATACTAAGCTGTCACAACAAGCCTGTAATTCCTTCAGATTTTAGTCAGGAAGACTTCCCTCTCTATAATTGGATTACATATTATTATTCTATGCACCGCTTTGAGCAAGGGTGTTACAGATTACACCAAATGCTTTTGTTCACTTCTCTTATGTTTATAATTTTCTTGTTTACTATGTACTTATATGCACAAGGGGTAAAAATGAAAAAAGGCCCACTTTAACTTTAGTTTCCTTAAACAACTCCCTACTTCTTGTTGAGGGAAGGAACTTAATGGACCCTCTGTTAAAGTGGGTTTTGTTGCATTTTTAAAGCATTCTAAGAAAATTAAATATTTTTAAAAGGCTTAAAATATTTGCCAGGAAGACTGAAATTTTATAGATGAAAGATGTCCTAATTTTGTTCAACACATTATGGTTACTCTTACATGGGCAAGCTCTTTATAAATACCATTGCATGTAACTATTCCAAAAGTCTCATAAGCCAAGAATTGTGTTATTATAATTGTATTTAAAACTCACTAAGGCCAAGTAATGGGTATATGGTAATCAGACAGAAATAAAAAAATAATAATCCATGGGTTCTCAGTCATGGTCTTGACCTCTGTTGCTCATACTGTCCCTCCTCTGTCTCTTCAACTGAACTCCATAGCTCGGCCTGGTGCTTAGATGTGGTTTCCTGCATGTGCTTCCATCAGTTACTGTGATAACATATTGGCTAGCCACCAATATGATTGCAGGAGAAGGCCAGTTTAGGGACCCTCTCCACTGTTGCTACACAGTTGACCTGAACTTGCAGGAGATCACAGACCCTATAACAACATCTGGGGAGCCTGCATGGGCTCCTGCATGGGGATCCTGCCTGACTGAACCAGGTCAACTGCATGTAGGCAACAGTTTTGTAGCCTCATCGGTTTGTAGGACCCCTGGCAGTGTGGCCAGGATCTATCTCTAGCACATGAGCTGGCTTTATGAAGCTCATTCCATATGGTGGGATGCATTGCTCCGCCTTTTAGTCCTGCCTCAACTGAATGTTCCAGGCTGGCTTTGTTGACTCCCCATGGGAGGCCTTACCCTTTCTGAAGAGTGTATGGAAGTAGGATAGGGGGGTGGGGGAAGGAAGAAGGGAATAGAGGGGGAACTGCATTTGGTATTTAAAGTTAATAAAAAATAAAATATAAATCAATTTGATCCATATTTATTGTATCTCAAAGCCTATGATCTTATGGTGTATTATGTTGAATCATATCATCAAGTAATATTTATTAAATATCTACTATCCATATTAGATATTTTATAGTCTAAAAATTTAGTTAAAAATGAGGATACAAATGTACAAGCATATGATTGCAAGAGAAAAATAAAAAGTGTAGTTAAGAAAATGAACCAAGGCATACATGAACTAAGGAATAAATATTATTTTGATAAAATACTAAAAATACCTATGTTGCATCAAAGTAAAATTTGTTTTATAATACAATGAAGAAAAATGAATGATCTATATGGCATCAACTAGACATTGCATATTTCAAAATATCAATACTATCCAGGGGCTCGGCTTTCCATGGAAAGTGACTTCCTCTCATTACCTTCTGATGGTATTTATTTTTCTAAAAGTTTTCTATGTACATGGAATGTAGTGAATTATTCCAATTAATTTTATGTACCCTTCAGTTTTACAAATCATATATTTTGTGGGAATTTCTATGTCAGGATTAAGGTTTATCACATTTACTTGAGTAACTGAGTATTCATTTGGCAAAGGTACAATGATTACTCTAATTATATTTACTTATAAACATTTAAGACTTTCTATATCAGTTCATAAAATCTACTGAACATCTTTAAGAATTCATATTCAATTATAAACTTCTTTATGAATATTAGAGAGTTTCCTGTTAGATCACTTTTGACAAACAATTTGTATTCTGTCAAACTCCTAAACCTTCTATAAGTGACAAATTAGAAATTATATTGCTTTTAATTAATATTGGGTATCAGTCTAAATTTGTAATATTCTATTGAAGGGCCATCAAGGTTATTTAAATCCACAATTCAGCAAAATAGTTTTAAATTGCACTTAAGGCATTGTAAACAATTCTCAATGTGGTAATCTGGGTGCAGGAAACTTCTGTGGTGAACTAGCAAATATTTTTTTCCTGATATATACAGAAGAAACACATGACACCCCAACATGTTCTGCCAATAACCTACATTAAGGATATGCTCATCAAATTTCCAAGTCACACTCATCATCAGAATCTGGTATTTTTCTTCAAATGATTGTCACTTTCTTGTTAGACATTTTCCCCCAAACTGGAAATAACATAAATAACAGCAAATGATAGCAGAGCAGTTACCATCAGCCAGGCTTGATCATCAAGAGATCATAGCATGTATTTGTTTAACCATTGTCAAAGCCTGGTGGTGAGGGTTCCATTGGGAGAATTCATATCCAGTGTGAATACAGTAGCCTGTATTACCAAAGTCTGTATGTTCTAATCTTCAATACTATTAGCCCTGTGATAGATTATACCCATGTAAAGAACTATGCTGAAACAAAATGACTGTGACATTGAAGTTTCCCTTTAATATAGCTTTCTAATATTTACTATTACAAACTATCATAGACTTTGAAGAGCAACCCCATTGCAATTTACCAGAAGTTGTGCCTGTTCTGTGGATGATGCCACTATTTTAATTGAAAAATATTTTTATACAGTATATTCCAATACTATTTTCCCTCCCACAGTCTTCCCAGATCATCTAAACTCTCCACCTAGCCAAACCCACACTTTTTTCTCTTTGTCAATAAAATTCAAGTTTCATTATTTTATAAACTACCCTCATACAAAACCCTCCTACTATTCTTTTCTGCTTTCCCAAGAATATTTTATAATGATATCCTTTCACTTTCTTTCATATTCAGTCTCCTCATGTGTGGTTGCTTCACTCTTGCTTTAAAATCATTTTTATTGAGTTTTATTGAGATCAAACTCACATATTATAAAAATACCATTCTGGAATTTACATGATGTCTTTCAATACTGCATTCTAGTTCTAAAATATTTTCTGCATCTCAAAGCATTTTTTCTGTGCCCATTAAATGGTTGTCCCTTATTCCTTCCCTTCCCTACATTTCGTGGTAAGCATTAGTTTGCATATCATCTGTCTGAGTTTGCCAAATCTGAATACATCTTATGTAGAGATGATACAATATATACATTTCATATTCCATTTTATGTAACATAAAGTATTAAAGTTTCTTTCACGTTGTAGGGTGTGTAGCATTATGGTAATGATAATATTTCTATTGCCTAAATCATATCATTGGTCAATTTTATTCATTTTAATGGAACCACAGAATCCTACATATCTGAATACATTTATCCATTTTTTCCACTGATGAGAACTTGGGATGCCTTTGTCCTTTGAGTTTTGTTAATATGCAAGTACATAAATTCATTTGAGTATATGTTTTTAGTTCATTGGGGTGTATGTCTAGGAGAGAAATTTCTCATTGTTTTTGTCTAAATGTTTGTGTTCTGTTCTCCCCTAATTTTGAAATTTAGTAAACACTGCAGTAGCATCTCAAGATGAGGAGGTCATGATTATATTAGGAAACTATAACAGGTTCCTAATTAGTCTTTTAGCCCTTTTCACTAGGTTAGCTATAAATCACAATCAAGGAGAGAGGATGATGAGCCATAATCTATCCATACCTTAATCTCCGTTATTCTAACTACGAAGACACCAAGAAAAAGTCTACTAGCCTCTTAGCCACTCGGTATGTTGTTGTTTTGGATGTATCATTCCAAATGGATTAAAATATTTTAAAATTGTTCCTTTTAAAAGCCAGTCAAGTCATATCACTGAATACCAACTAAATGCTTTCTGTTCCAACCAATCTCTAGTGAGAACTACTTATAATTTCTGTCAACTTTATTGATGTATTAATTTTTGCTTAATTCATTATACTTTGATTGTCACCTCTGAACCAAACTTTCTAGAAACACATATTTCCAGTCTTCTATTGTTATTTCAGTCTCCCTGCACAGCTTCAACAACACATATTTCAGTCTCTCCGCACTGCTTCAACAACACATAGCACACATGCTTGATTTTCTTCATCCTTGCAGAAACACTGTATTCTTTCTGTACCACTTCTATCCCTTAGAAGTGATATTTCTTGGTCTAACTTTCCTTAGTTGTCTGTTTTCCACTTTCTTTGCAATGCTAACCTTGTTTAGCAAAATGTGTTTCCCTGTCTCTGGGTATTTCCTTTCTGAGTGTTTCCTTTCTATTAAGTTTGTTTTTCAACCACAGGGCCTCTCAATAGCTTTGTTTATTTACATCATACTGGATTTCTTCAAGTTCTCCCACCTGTTTCATTCTGTCTTGGCTGAAATTCTTAACACAGGTGTTCAGACTAGACTCCTATCACTTCCCACTTCTGTTTATCTATCCTTTATTTATCCATTCCATTGTTATTTAATCAGTAAAACCTTATTGGCATCAATAAGACTTAATAATGTGCTTGTAAGATCATTTATTGTATATGGATTTTTTTAATTTTATTTAAATGGAGAACAATATTGTTTTACATACCAATCCTAGTTCCCTCTTCCTCCCATTCTCCTACCATCTCCCTACCCCAGCCCTCTTCTATTCCATCTAGATAATAGAATCCCAGAGTCAGACATAGAGGAAAATGCTGAGAGATCAGAGTGAAGAAGGAGCAAGCCACTGCCACACCTTACCTCATTAGCATCTACACAGACAAGAGATTAAGTTCCCATTTCTCTCTGCTTATATACTGTTTCTGCCTATCTACCTCACTTTCTATCTGTCTGTACAGACCTCCAGACGTTTATGGTTAGCTAGTTGGTAAGTCCCATTCTCTGACATTCAAACAGGCTTTATTTGTACAAGGAAGATATCACCACAGAAAGCAAAGCTAGTGATCACAGTCAACCAGAAAAGAGTACTCGTCTTACCACTCAAAACTACTAACACACCTCTGATTCCATCCAATTACTTTTCCTTTCTATAGAAACATATTTTTAATTTGACAAAAATACAGTTATCTTTTAAATCTAAGCAAATAAGTTAAACAATTATAGTGATGACTTTATTTGTAGTTCTAAACTAAAGCTTTTAATTTTTCTATTGGATTATTTTCTCCCAGCAAAAACTCATAGTCTACCATTTGTGGAAGACAGAGGAATGTGGGCTACAGCTTGTAACAGCCTCATTTGCTCCTGCATTGACCTGAAGGACCAGTCATCTTGTTACCATCTATATCTATTGATGTTTATAAACCAAATGATTCAGACTCTATTCTTTGGACAAAAAAAAATGACTTTATGAAAACTATTCCTTTGTACCTAAAGAAAAAGTATCTTTGACTTTTTGTTTTGATTATTTAATAAGTTCTGCTAATGAAGTTATTGTGATGAGAATTTTATAAAGTAGAAATTTTCAATTATTCTAAAAATACAGTGGAATAGTGAATTTTCATACTCAATCTAATTGAAATTAGAATCACCTGGGAGATTAAGGACCATCATTCAGTTTGTGTGGACCTTCCAAGACCTGATTAATCAAAGTAAATGGCTGCATCCCATGGACTGAAGCCCTCATAGAATAAATGGGGTGGGGTGGAGGGTTGTCATCTTAATGCGTTCATTCCCCTTACTCATTCTTTGCTTCCTGATAGCTATGATATGGTGCATTTCAAACAATGGAATAGCAGTTCTTAAACAATGGGGCATGACCTTTTCAACAGTTGAATAGTAGGTACTCTGCATATCAGATATTTATATTATATTTCATAACAATAGAAAAATACAGTTGTGAAGTAGTAATGAAAATAATGTCATGATTTGGGGTCACTAAAACACTAGAAACTATATTAAAGGGTCACAGCATTAGGAAGGTTGAAAACCACTGCTATAGAGGAATAGCAAAAAGAATAGTCTCAGCAAGAGTGAATGACTGTGGGCAATTATCTTGGACTATGCAAAAGGGGCTGTTACTGAGGGTTGCTCAGGTTTGGATCAACTAGTAATCCCAGAGAGATCAAGAGATGGCATTCTCATCTTCTTCTTTCCTCTGAACAACAGTTTAATGGCAAACCTACTGGAATTGAAGACCTCATATTACTGATTTTCATATCAGAGGCACAAAGGCTGACCACTGGCCAGAGCATACCTCTAGGAGTTCTAAGTCATTTTATGATTGCAAGGATCTCACAGCTCAGAGAATAATATTTTCTTGATTGTAAAGGAGGCACTATACCAGGTAATATAAATTTAAAGAAAGAAATGTTATCGTATTTTTATGCCCTCAAAACAAAGTAAACTAGTTATATAATGATGAAAGCATTAAAAATTGAAATGGGGACATTTTAAATTTTGGATTAATATTTAAACCACTTGCCACAAGTTTTAATATCACATGATAGAAATACATTGAGAATCACTCCAGGGCATCCTCTTGAAGGTGATGTGACTGTACTCATAGAAAAATGCAAGATGATTTACAGGCTAGAATCTACCTTCTTGGTAATATTATACTGAGATATTTTGAGGTTGTGTTTCATGGAACTGTATTTCTTTCAGTGCATATGTGTGAACTCATGTGCCAATGTGTGTTCCTATACATGTCTGTGAAGTTAAATGCACTTGCAATGTTCAGAGTTAGTGAAGAAACCAAGAGAAAAATTACCACTATAACCAAAGGAGTATCCAGAGCATTTTTAAATTATTATTATGATAATTATCATAATTGTTGCACTGTATGTGTGCCAGAGCACACATGACACATATGGAGGGCAGAAGAGTACATTTGGATGTCACGTCTCTCCTATGGAAGATTACAGGGACTGAACTCAGGTCATCAGGCTATATGCCACAAAAAGCACTTTTACCTGCTGAGCTATATCTTTAGAAGAGGAGTATCTTCCTGATATCTTCTAGCTTTTTCTAAATGAAACACTCCCAGAACAATATGAAATCCTGCTTATAACATCAAAGACTTGCAAAGATTGAACTTCCCTGATCCTGTCGAAGATTCTATAACAAGAATTCTCATATCAAAGGAGATAGAGATTAAATACTGGTTATGAGAGGCTAATTTTAACAGCTTAACTGTATGTTTTGCCTCCGTGCCCTTAATTTTCTTACTGTTACGCTATATCATTTTTTTAGAGACACATTTTAACAATATTCCCCAGAAATTTATTAGAAAGTGGCTTTTTATGTTACCCCATTTCATAAATACAAAACAACTAATTTTAAACAATGGACTTATTCAGGATTCCTTCCTCTGAGCCACAGACATACATTTATGTACCATGTGGCCAACTTTATTATCATTGCCTATATGAGGAACTTTCTATTAGGTAGGAGCTTCACAAATGTTGCATTTCTAGTAATATCAAGATAAGTACAAATACCCTCCTTATATGTCGTTAAGTATCCTGCTATAATAGAAAACCCAGTTCCTCAGTATTATATGATATACATTATATTATATAACACTTCCTCAGTACTGGATATTGTATTATATATTTAGGTCTGCAGCATCCTTGCTCACTCTTCTCTAGTTTAGCAGCTCTGAGTCCAGATAAGTCCTTTATCTTCTAGGATGAGGCTTGAAGCTTGCCACGTCTTCCTTGGTAGCTCTCATATATGTTCCCTTAACAATTGCTTATATCGCCCATTTCTTAAGGAGAAATGTGCCATTCATGCATTATTTCAAGACATCTTCCCTTTAGTCTTTGTATTTCATCAAAAAAATACATTAGTACAAATTGCAATAAAAACAGTTAACCCAATATTAATGCAATTTTTCTGTAGTGGACATTTTTGAGAATGTCCATATTTCTGTCACTTCTTGGGAACTGATGATCTCTTGGTAGGCTAATGCTTGTATGTTCTCGTTTGGAAGAAGCAGGCTTCATAAATGCTGGGTTACCACCATTTCTGAGATTAAACATTATGGTACCCATTAGTTGTGTGTCTCTTATACACTTGCTTTTAGGACAGCCATTTGCTAAGGCTGCTTTCTGTCCATGTGGAGGCACAGTAGAGACCCAAAGACTTCCACAGCTCCACAGTAAATGGTGAGGAAGATTCCCAGTGTTGCAGCCTCAATAGCTACTTCTACTGCATTACCCTGAAAAGCTCTCAAATTTCTGTTCCTTATTAAGCTATCTCAATTCTCAAACAGTAAAAACTATGAGATAAAATAGACTTTTTTCTTAGGTTTCAATGTTAGGGGTGGATTTGCTAGGACAAAATAACTAGCAAATGAATTTAGTAACAGATATAGATGTTTTACAATATGATTTAATCTATAATAATTTCCTTAGAAATTCTTGGTGTTTAATGTACTGTCTTTTAAGTTATGCAAGCCATGATGAATTTTCTTCTTATAATCATATATTTAGTCTATTTCAGCCCCCAAAAGGTTTTTAAAGATAATTTCTGATTAATGAACTTAACACATTTCAAATAACTTCCAAATAATCCATGTCCTTCCATTATCACTATTTTGTATAAAACATTATAAATATTTATTTACATCTGCTTTCCTTAAATAAACTGGATTCCTAAAGTGCAAGGACCATGTATTATTCATCTCTACAAGCAGCCAGTACATCAGACACAAAATGTAGATTCCATAACTGCTTCCTGAATGAGTGGATAAATATAAGTGTGCCTGAACAAGAATGCTAATAACAATACATATTCCAGCTATTCACAAGCAATAGCCTTTCTTTACAGATTACATTGCCAAAATGTGAAAAATTCGGGTATAACAGAAAATGTTAACTACATCTTTTAGATGACCTAACGTTAATTTACTTCCTTTGAACCCAGGGCTAAGTACATGATGTGTAAATACTCTGTTTTAAGGCTGCCCCTTCAGCCCTGATCTATTTTAACTACACCACTTAGTTAATCAGAATGCCTCTTTCCCAAACAGCTCTGCCATTATCATATCTGTATTCTATGTAAGGCACTGGTGAATATTGATCCAAATTTTAAATTCCCCATTCTATCTGTCATCATGAGAACATGGCACATGTAAATTACTTACCTCTGTACTGGTGCACCACTTATGACAATAATGCCAGCCTTTATACATAAAAAAGCCCTGCTCAAATGTGAAATTCTTATATTATGCAAATGAAGGATACTTACTCTGAGAGCATATGTGCACACAATGGATTTTTTTCAGAGAGATAGTTGAGAGTAAATTTTTAAAGTAACTGAACACTAAGATATGAAATAATACACTAACAAATATATCAAAGAGAAATTAAAAGTATATTGTGCATAGAAAACTACATGAAAATGATATGAGTTCTGAGTCCACTGACATACTAATAGAAGCTAATTCATACTAAGAGGAGACTGATTTTTCACTGAGAACCCTATACAACTGTGTAGCACAGACAAGCCTCGATCTTCTCTCAAGCAGATCTTATACACACTGTATCATGACCACTCAAGAAGGTGACATTCTAAGATTTAGATATAAAGTAGCTCAAATAGTCACCTGCATTGAAGAATTGGTCATTATTTGGTAAAGCTACTAAGAAGGGATTTGATCACAAGGCTGTTAATCACATCAATGGATTCATTATCAGATAAATTGATAACTATGTAGACTGTAGAAGGTGGAACTTGGTGGACACAAAAGATCTTTGAAGGATGTATTTTGTCTCTGGCTCATTCTTGTCATTTTTTCCAGTCTCCTACCACCATGAAGTAAACAGTACTTTTCTACCATTTATGTCCCACTCTGAGCTTCACCATTGCCCAAAATAACGGAGAATGTGAACATGGATTGAAATGTCTGAAACGGAGCCAAAATAATTTGTTTCCTTATATTGTATCTACAATATATTTTGTTACATCAATGGAAAAACCGGAAAAAGAAATTGGCGTGATAAGAGATTGTTATTGTAAAGGAAACTGAACATGTGACTGAGATACCTTTAGAAGTACTTTGAAGGAAGAATAGAGATAAGTTTGGTGGAGAATAAAATTTGAGATACTGTAAGAAGCATTTGATGAGTATTAGTAGCAAATGATATCAGTTAATGGGAGTGTGAAATAATAACTGCACTCATGAAACTCAATTAGAAAGGAGGACTATGTTGGGCATTGGACCAGTGATCATTCAATTCAATTAATAATTTCACAAAAGCTCCTATATATTTTTCCATGCCCTTATTGTGGGATGCTAAGAATAAAGCATTGTAGAGCACCATGCCCATCCCAGACCTCCTGAATTCACATATCCAGAAACTCAATGCTTTTACAGTTATTTTCCAACAAACCTATGTACTTTTTGAGTTAATACCATTCATGTTATGGTGGTTTGAGCAAGGATTGCTTTCACATAGGCTCATATATTTGAATGTTTAGTTTCCAGGGAGTAGGACTGCTTAGAAGGGTTAGGATTTATAGTCTTGTTAGAGGAAGTGGAGGTGCCAGTGGAGGTGAGCTTTGAGGTTTCCAAAACCCATGTGAGACCTATGCAGGGTTTGGGGTTTGCATTGTTCTCATCCTCCCATTTTACCCTTCTGTGTCTCATTTCTGAAATGAACTTTACCTTATGTGGTTGTTTGAATGACAAATGCACCTTAGAAGTTCATGCATTCAATCATTGTCATTATTTGTGACACCCTTGTTTGAGGAACCATGTAGCTCAGTTTGGCTTTGAGGGTTTTAGCCTTACCCAACTTCCTATTCTTTCTCTGATTCTTGTGTGTAAAAGAAATGTGATCAGCCAGCTTCCTGCTCCTGCTGCCATAAAATGGCTTCCCAGGACTACCATGACAAACTCTACCTCTCTTGAATCATAAGTGGAAATAAACCCTTTTTAAAATTGTTATTGCTCATATAACAGCAATAAAAATAATTACAATACACCCTATATCATGGTATGCTGAATAAATGCAACTTGCTATGAATCTCTCTTAGAACTCAGATGACACTTTACAATTCATATTTTAAGAAAAGCAGGATGTATTAAGATTTTAACAACTTTTGAGGATGGACTACAGGCTCTTATGGAATGTTTAGCTATGTAAAAATATATTACATTAGATTATGTTGGAGAATATTACTTTAACCATGTAAAAGTATATTGTATTTGTTTCTATTGCTTTGTTTAGTTATGTAAAGATGCATTGTCATTTTACCTGATTGGTCTAATAAAAAGCTGAATGACCAATAGCTAGGCAGTAGAGAGATATGTGGGGCTCATGAGCTGAGAGAGTAAGTAGGAGGAGAAAACAAAAGAAAGAGAAGAGAAAGGAAGAAAAATGGGGAAGACACCCAGGGTGAGCAAGCCAAGTGTGACATACAGACTGGAGTAGGACATACTAAATGAAAGAAAGTTAAAAAGCCCAGAGGCAAAAAGTGGATGATGACAAGACAAACAGGTTAAAATAAGTTATAAGAGCTAGTGGGACAAGCATAAGATAAGGCCAAAATTCATAAAAAATATAACGAGTATTAAGTCTTTATTTTATGATTTGGAGCTGGTGGGTGGCCAAAAAGAAAGCCTGCTAGTCACTACAAGGAAGAAATGACCCACTGGGTGCCAAGGCAAAATATTATGGTTTGGATATCAAATGGGTTTAAGACTTATGTGTTAATATCTTAGGTTGTAGTTGGGGAATGGTGACTGAATTATAATGCTGGTGATCTCATTAATGAATATATCCATTAAAGAATGCAAAGCTGAATGGGTTATTAGCTAGGAGGTAGGCACTGGTTAGAGGAAGCCGGTCAATAAAAGACTCATATCATCTTTTCATCACCCAATCTCTCTCCTTCTGATAATGTTATTTTCCTAATGTGATGGATTCTCATGGAGAGGCAATTTTTGAAAGAAGTGAAAAGAGATTCCACACAAAAGACACTAACTGACACTAAATGGCATTTGTTGAAATAGTAAATTCTTGCAACAATTACACTAATGACAATGGAGTCCCATTTGAGCCTTCAAATAACATCAGATCAGAGACATCACTGATATTTCTGTAGTATCATTTAGAGGTGTTAATGAGACAGATCTAAGGCAGTATTCTATACCAATGAAACTATGATGTGAAAAAAAGCATGAAAACTTCAGATGTTTGTTACACAGCAACATGATGACTTAGACTGACACTGGGTGTACAAAGGTCTTGTGGAAATAGCCTATAGAAAGAAAAAAAAGGAAAAATCAAATTGGTATTTTTGCCTGTCTTGCATAATACAGAAAAGCAAAAAATTCATTGGAACTAAGTTAATATGTATGGAGGAATCACTCAGACAATTTGAATGTTACATTTCCTTTTATTTTTAATGAATAAATTTCATTTTTAGAAATCTTAGTATATATTAGTTTTAGCTATCTGAAAATAATAAAAATAAGCACAGACATACTTAGATAAAAATCTAATTTCCTGGCAATAGGTGAAACAGGTCTAGGGTTTCAATGTCCTTTCCAAAATACATACTAAAAAAAAACTATAATTATAATACTATTAGGAAGTGAAGCCTTTAACAAGTTTGTCAGGCCATGAAACTATCCTCATGAATGGATTAAAGCTATTATGTCAGAAATGGGTTCCTGATTTTAAAACGTTAAATTTTGCCTTTGTTTTCTATTTTGCATATGTTTGGGTAAGATGCAAGGGTTAAGGGTACTACTTAGTGGAAATGTACTTTTTCTTGTACTTCCCAAACTCCAGAACCATGAGTCAAATGAAATTCCATTGTTTATAACTTCTCTAAGCTCTGACATTATCTTATAGCATTTAGAAAATAAAGTAAGCCAGGCAGCATTCCTATATAATGATATAAGTCAAATGTCTGAACTTTGAAAGAATTGGAAGTACAACAGTCTAAAAATCCACTCAGAAAGAAACAGAATTATGTAGAAACTATATCTACTTATTTTATTCCACTTATTTATATTTGTTGAGGAGAAAAAAAAAACTACCTTTACTAACTTGGACTGTCCCTGATAACACTGCTCTGGTCAGTGAATGACTGAATCCTTGGTTGAGTATAACTCATGTATGCCTTTGCAACAAGAGGCAGCCTTATTGAAGTATAGTACTGGGATTAAAAAGATTGGTTACATGAGGAGAAAAATGGAATCTGTGATTTAAAAGCGTAAAAAGAATGTAGGTTTGATGCATAAGTTGAAATAGCATGCATATCTTACAGAACCTACAATCATTGGAGCTCCATCAGAATCAAAGCAATATAATTCCTTTAATCGGTGTGACTTTCAGCAGGCTTGATGCTAGTGCTGACTCGTACCTTAAAGGCACCACCTGACACTTGATATACATTTGATGCTACAGACAGAAGAAATCGCCTCTTCAGTCAAGGTGTCTTCTATGGCTTCACATATTCACATATTCTTTCTACCGCAGGAAAAAGAAAAATCCACACACTTCAAATGGTCCTTCAGATCAGACCACCCCAGGGCCAGAACTGTAGCAATTCATCCCACCTGGTATTTTCTCATTCATAAGAAAAGGAAGTTTCCATGTTATCAGCTTATACAGAAATTGAAGCAGTTGGCTGACTGCTTTTTAGATACTGTGATGGCTATTCTTGGTTGTCAACTTGACTATGTCTAGAATTAACTAAAACTTGAAAATGTGAGAAAGTTTTGGTTAATATGAAGTGGAAAGATCCACAGTTAACCCAGATATTTAAGGTGGGATCTTTAATCCCTATCTTTTGCAGTGTGAAGACCCACCTCTAATAGGGCACATACCTTCTGCTGGAAGCCTAAATAAAGGACATGTAAGAAGGAAGCCTCACTACCTGCTTGACTTGTTCTTGCTAGCAAGTCTTTTCCTTCACTGATATTAGAGCCTACTTCTGGAGGTCAGTGTATATTAAAGACCATCTGAGACCTTCAGAATTCTGGATTGAAAAATTATAGAATTCGTAGACATTCCTTTTATAGGCAGCCATTGTTGGATTATCTGGACCACAGTCTGTCATTCATTCTATTAAACCCCCTTCCTATATGCATAGAGAGATTCATACTATAACTTCCATCATTCTAAAGAACCCTGACTAATACAGATTCTATTCCATAGTGTTGCTCATTAAATTGTTTATGAACAAAGGCATAGTAAAATTAAATGACATATACAAATTGTTACACTGTTTGATAATGTAAATCAGTATGGCTCTCACAATATTATCAACTAGTTGATAAACCCCATGTGAAATCTTAACTTTCAACCTTAATACCTCCTGCTGCATGTAATCTTGTTTGCAGTTGATATAAACTGCTGTACAAAATTATCATTCAGAAAAGTCATACTATGCCCTTTCCCATCATGAACTCAACCAGGATAAATATTAAGTCTTGCACAAAAGAATGTGGTGTTCAGTATAGATAAGATAATAGATGTTTTAAAAAAACACATAAACTATAGTATAAATTGGGCAATATGTATATGTATGACCCAATTGTTCACAGCAGAAATCTACCCTTAAGGATTATTTAGAGACACATTAAGTCTCTTTCCCAAACCCATCATCAGCTACATTCATAAAAGGTGAAGGGCAATATATTTCTACATTCTTATACTCCTTGAATTCCCTTCTGAACTAGCATAGACAAGAAAGAAAACCTAAATTTCCTTTTTAAGTTCCTTAAAAAGTTCTTCTACTTTTTAACCATCTTAAAGTTAAGTCTTTCAGGTTGTTGTTTTTATATTCTAACTTTCTAACCAATTATCTTATACAGAAAATTCAAATATTTTCTTGAACCATTGAAAAGAGTTCTCTCTCCCTTTGTATACAATTTGAAGATCCCCCACTATGGCCTCCAGACATCTGTTCTCCAAGACCTGTTTGGTATTGTACATAGTTATTGTGAGACAGAGCAACAGCCTCCTCATCCTTCACCTCAAACATGTAGACAATGGAGAAGTCTATGAGGTTGATAATGGACTCTCTTTTGCAGTTTTTGGTGTAACAATCAGGTAAAAATGCACATTCTTAATAGTTGCATCAAAAATAAATACTCAAGCATGTCAAAAAGTTATATTTTTGAAAGAGAAAAGATTAACTATAGATTCATATAGAAGAGATAAATAGAATGGTGATGAGAAAACTGAATGAACATAGTCTGTGGGCTTCTCACATTCTATACATTCCTTTGCTAGCTGCCTTTGAATCTTGGCCACATTCATAACCTTCACTTCCAGAAGACACTTCCAATTTTTTTCATTCTATAATATAAATTCCTTATCTGCTTAAGAAAAACATATAGTAACATACAGCAACCATGCAAATCTTACAGGAACTTCACAGATCCTGCAAAGCAAGAATACCAGCCAAAGCCCATAACTTGTAAGTCACACCCACTCTGGTGCTGTAGATTCTTCCCACTTTCATCTAACTTGGATCCACAACAGGCTGTAGCCAACTTTAGTAAAGACACAGTGCTGGCAGTATATACATGTTTAGACAAGGCCTTAAACAATGACTCAAAACAGTGTCACATTAAGAACTGTAGAAAACACTTAGGATTGTCAGCTTAGAAAAAAATGACTAGAAAAGGTAAATGATCTTCTTTAAGTTATGTAATATGATGCTTAACTTAATGTTTCATATGAGGCTGTTTTTCTTAATGTAAGACCTTTAAAATGAAATAGATTCTTCAGAAGGTATTGAGTTACCTGATACTGGAAGTATCCCAAGAAAATCTAGCTGTCCTCTTAGCAGATTATTTATAAAAAAAAAATGAATTCAAGCTACAAATCAAATGGGTAGTTGCTACAGTTCTAGAGGTTCTTGCAACTCTAAGGTTATATTCTATCAATTTCTCCTTTGTGACTGTATGGTCTGCTATAAACTTCAGTGTTAATATCTGTGTGTAAGTTGTGCAGAATTTTCTTTGAATTAAAAGATTCCATTGCAAAGGGATATATCTTAAGGCAAGGTATTCTAAAGAGAACCCCATTAAGATTCAGGAACAAACAACCTAGAAATCTCAGGAAGTCCCTGAGATTTACCATGTTTATAAGATATATTTTTTTTTTACAATGTTGTATGAAAAGTAGAGATTGCTGAGGAGGAAAAACAACTCTGACATAAAGTGTTCCAAGGTTCCCACACATGCTGTATGTTACTCTTTCTCAACATAATGTAGCTACCTTGGGTTAGCTATGCTCCTATAATTAACCATTTACTCATATTCCTGTTATTACTCCAAAAATCAATAGTTTATCAAGTTGAACTTTGGTGATAAAATTACTTTGGATATCCACCAATCTGGAATGAGTAGGAGATTGTTCACATCTCTCCGGGAAAACTGCCATGCAACAATAGTGGATAACATTCCATTTAATTCATAATAATCTAGTACCATGGAAAACTTTCTGATGGACAGGTATTATGAAAGTAGAGAAGGCAATGATATTTACCAACTATATGACCCAATGCTCAAACAAAGATGAATGTTCTTTACAATGGCATTTCAAGGTACATTTTTGTTTAAGAGCAACTATATAAAAACAAGCAATAAGTACAAGGTATATCAAACATATTCTCAGGGTTAATGATATCATGAATGACTGTCTTCCATGGAGTCATCAAGCCTGGAATCATAGCATCATAAACTTTCTAAAAGTTTTACCCTCAAAAGCTTTGCTATTGTTGACAAGGTTACAAATTAAACTCATTAGAAACTTAACATTTTTAAGTGGCCTATTATTTTTTAAACTGTTTACTATACCACCCAGGAATTCTCAGAACATTTCTCTTATTAATAAATTTTAATTTTTTAAGAAAAAATTTAAGGAAAGGACAAAGACAGTTAAAACACATAAATGATAGCCATCTCTTTGCTACTGATGCTCTGAAAGTCTGAATAACATTCAGACAGTGGTATGAGTGCCAAACTGGAGGATGAGACAGTTACATTTCCTGCCATTTATTTATTGTGAACACCAAGACCATATGATGCCCAATAATGCCTAATTGGGTGTTTTTTATTTGCTTTATGTTGTTGTTTTTGCATTCCCTGTATTGCATATGAGTGTCACTATCTATAGTGATCTCAAGAGTGTATGTCCAGGTCTTAATTCCTAAAAAATTGAAATACTACCTTACATGGTAAAATAATGAGAGCCCTAAATGAGAAATTGTGAGGTAAAGCTTTAATTGCCATCTGGTGTATTTACAGACAAGGGTCAGTGGAAAACTTGTTAAACATAGAGGACAGAGGACTGACATAAAGATAGCAGCAGACACTTAGTGCAAAGAATGTCAGAAAACACAGGACACAGGAGATGATAATGAACAAATCTCCACAGACCTGGGCACACCTAGACACCCTGCTTTCTGCTTCTGGCTCAGGAGAAGTTTACTGTCTCCCATCTCTCATTTCCCTGGCACAAAAATGAAAACTTTCATATATAAATATGCAGATATTTTACATATTCCATAAAAAAGGCATAAAAGTACCTCTTAAATTTAGGGAAAAGGACTTTCCTTATACAAAGAGAAGCCTAATGGTGCCTGCCCTATGAGTCCATCCACAAACCATGAGATGGTAAAAACTCAAAAGCTGACCATATATATGAAATATTTCTGCAAAGCTATTTAAAGTTATTTACACCTGTAAGGTTTTGGAAATGACTCAGGCCTGAAATATACAAAATGGTGAATTTGATGATAGTCTGTGCTGCTATAGAAGGAGGAAGATGGGGAAGAGGGATAAAAGCAAAGGAAGGGGGAAAAATAAAAAAGGAAGAAAAAGAAAAAGACTTCACATAGATGATAGTGTAGTAAGTTAGGTAAAAAATAACATCTGTGCAGTTTGTCTATATTGATTAAAAAAGAAAACAAGTATCAAGTCAACATACCAAATAAGTAACATTGAAAGCAGAAAGCAACCATGGTTAAATTTATCTTATGAGGTAAGAAGAACAGGATGGAGCAGGAAAAAAGAGCAACATTTTTGAGATAATAACTTATGAATAGTTTTGCATCCATAACAGTGCTTTATAAAGTCAGGAAATACACATAGATAAAACTGCTTTATACATCCATGTCTTTAGACAGCTTTAGTACAGCTCTCAGACCTCATCAGAGAAGCTTCATTTTGTGTGGAGGAGAGAAGGTAACACAGAAAAACACAACTGATTAAAGTTTAAACACTAAGTATCTGTGGAATGTTCACTCATAAATGAATATCTATAGCACACCCTGGCCCTCAAGGCTTAGAAATATTGGAAGAGAGGCCAAAATTTCTGTGACTTTCTGTGAAAGTCAGAAGGGAGGGAGGATCAGAGAGAAGCTGTATTTTGGAGATAACAAGGGAGTTGCACCCATGAATTCCTAAGAGCTATTTTTGTCCACACAAGACTTGTGCAAGATCAAGCCAATCAGCAGTCCGACATAGAAAATACAGAGCGTCTGGATACTGTATGCTATTTTGTTGTCCTTGAATTGTTCAATTGCTAAGGAAGGAACAATTGCTACAACACACTTGATTATCTGTGCTGCTGAATTAATCCAATTTATATGTTTTAAAAATGCTTTGACTTCAACATTTAAGTCTAAGGACAGGTTACTGGGAAAAGGAATTTCTAATTTTGTTTTCACAGAAAATGAAAATCTGTGGATTCCACCCAGACTAACGTGGTTTGATCAAGCAAGACCCCCTGAAGCAGTGTCCCAGGTGATCCAACATTCAAAACAGTTAAGACAAGGCAGCCTTGCAGACCACTACAGCCAGGATTTCTGTATCTTCTTGGGATCCCCAAGACAGTGCCCCCTACCAACAGAAAGCAGTTTGGAAAGAAGATGCCCAAATTCCCAAATATTGTTTATAAATGTTTGTTTTCATTTAAATAGGGTTGGTCACAAATGGTTAATGACCACAACCAATCTCTTTTTAAAGGTAAAAACGGGTTTATGGTATAGAAATGAATACTTTGTTTTGGAATGGATTTTTATTTATTGATACAATTTAAGGTCAATTTGTGATATGTATATTTTTCCTCTTGTTTAGGTGTTATGTTTATATAGCTCATTTAAAATGTAATATATAATTAAGTACAGATTATAGTTACCTATATTAATCAAAATTTATAGTTATGTGAGTTAGGTTTGCTAGATATGCAGAGATATATTTCAAATGGATAGTGATCTTCAAACCTTTCAAAGACTTACAGAATATGTCATTTAAAATGGTTTAGGGTTTTTCTTAACAGTAAGGCAAAACTACTCCAGACAACACCGCAAAGGAAGATGGAGACCTAAGAAACCTGTTATGGAATTTAGTTCCAATATGGCAAGACTAGCCATTTGGGCAAGATACTTCTCTTGTCTATACTGTTTAACTATATGCTTTATAAAGTATACCTGCACAATCCACAGGAAAGTGACTGCTTAAACAAGATGTACGGTGCTACAGGGTTTCTGCTTCATGGAAGAGTCTGCCTGACAGTCTGCAGGACACAGAGAAAAATGACTGACAAACTTCCAACCTGGGGGGGACACTTTGAAATTTCCTACTTTGCTGAAAAGTCTGGCAGATTATGCCCTATAGGCTGAATATAGAACATTACATAAGAACTTCGGGTGACTGACCAGGCGTGAATTGTCTCTGTCATTTCTAGACTTTATATAGTATCCTTCTGTGGTCTTTGTTGGAGTTCAAGAAAGATAGTTATGGCTATAGTTTTCCTTACTTAGGATTAAAGATAAATTACATATAAGACTTTAGACTCACAAAGATAGGATAGATAATGGAATATTTTCTTTAAATCTTGCTAAATGTTAATGGACTAAATATTGCTAACTATAGTTATTATTTGATAAGTGTTTTGTTTTATATATGTATATATATATATATATATATATATATTTACTATGTTAAAGTAAAAACCCTTCTTTTTATTTAGACAGAAAAGAAGAGATGATGGGAGATGTTATTCTATAAATATGTTTTTCTTATTGGTTAATGAATAAAGCACTGTTGGCAAATAGGAAGCAAGATAGGAGGGACTAGGAGTCAAGGAGGATTCTGAGAGATGTGGTGGAATGGAGTCAATATGTAGGAACTTGAGAGAAGAGGTTCAGACCTTCTCTCTTGTATGATAAGACTATGTGGAAACACTTTAAGTTGAGAGAAATGGATTAATAGTTAAAACAGAGCTAGCCAATAAGAAACACTAATAACAAGCCAATAGCTTTATATCTAATACAGCGTCTTTGTTTGTTATTTGTGACTGATGATGCTGTGGGACCAGGCTGGCTGGAAAACTGATCATAACAATTATTAAAAAGGAACAGCAAATCAACACATAACAACAAGTATTCATTTCAAAATTTAGAGTTATTTTTACTCATTGAAAGTAAATAAATAATAAAACCACCTTTCCCCATATAATATATTCTGATCATGTTTTCCTCTCCACCAACTCCTCCCAAATACTGCTCAACCACTCAGCTCCACAACCCTTTCTTTCTTTTGCTTTAGGAAACATATAGACAAAGAACCACAAAGCAGACTCTTTAAAAGGAATAGTTAGCATCAAAAAAAAAAAAAACCCATAAAACACAAAACTTCAAATTCTAAAATGTAAGCAGAACATTAGGGAGACATGCCCACCACCCCACACACAAATTCAAAATAAAGTAATATAAAAAATAAAAGTCTGTAGAGCAAAGAGGGAGCTGGAGATGTCTGAAGCTTGGTTCTGAGGAGTGACTTGGAATCATTTACACCTGAGAACTACTGAACAGCACGTGCCAGAGGTGGAAGTCCAGTTCAAACGTAGGAGGACTGCCTCACTGAGCAACCAAGAGTACCACCTGTATCCACGACGTTCTCAGCAGCAGCAGCAGCAGCAGCAGCAGCAGCAGCAGCAGCAGCAGCAGCAAGTTCCTGTGGTTGATTTCCAGGCAGAACTTAGGCATTTTTAGCTGAGACACCACGATGTGGTTAAAACAGTATTGAAATATCAAAGGTGGCGGAAATCAAGGAAAACAGGATCCATTTATTGTCTGCGACTCTTCAGTCAAGCTTACATTGTGTCTAAGTGAACCTGTATCACACCTTTATTTATACCGCTCCCCAAGTATTAAGGATCTTGAAATTTTACTGTTATTAAACGGCTATTGTGGAAGCAATCATGATGTGGGTAAGAGTAACGAGATGCTGCAGCACATTGACTATAGGATGAGATGCATCCTGAAAGATGGAAGAATCTTCATTGGCACCTTTAAGGCTTTTGACAAGCATATGAATTTGTTTCTCTGTGATTGTGATGAGTTCAGGAAGATCAAGCCAAAGAATGCAAAACAGCCAGAGCATGAAGAAAAACGGGTTTTGGGTCTGGTTTTGGTACGTGGAGAGAACTTGGTATCCATGACTGTGGAGGGTCCACCTCCTAAAGATACTGGTATTGCTCGTGTGCCACTTGCTGGCACTGCAGGTGGCCCTGGGGTTGGGAGGGCAGCTGGAAGAGGAGTACAAGCTGGTGTACCTATTCCCCAAGCTCCTCCTGGATTAGCAGGTCCTATCCGAGGAGTTGGAGGTCCATCCCAGCAGGCCATGACTCCACAGGGAAGTGGCACTGTAGCACCTGGCTGGAGTTGCTGCCACTGCCAGCAATGCTGGAGCTCCAACACAGTATCCACCAGGGCGTGGAACACCTCCTCCACCCATAGGCAGAGAAACTCCACCTCCAGGAATTATGGCTCCTCCACTTGGTATGAGACCACCCATGGGCCCACCAATTGGCCTTCCCCTTGCACGAGGGACACCTATAGGCATACCCGTTCCAGGAATGAGATCCACACCAACAGGAATTAGAGGCCCATCTCCCCCAGGAATGCATCTACCAAGACCCTTAGATATGGTTGATAAATATCAGCCTTACCTTTTCCCTGCATTGTGTCTTGTGAAATTGTGTAGCTTGCAAGCTTTATGACCCCCTCTAACCCTTACTGCATTAATTATAGCTAATAAATGCATAGAACTATAAAAAAACAAAAAAAAAAAAGAAAAAAGAAAAGTCTACAAGTGTATCATTGAGTTGGGGCTTACACTTAAGTGTGGTTAATATACCCATCTCATGTTTTCAAAATTGTCAAGTAAGATTTTTAAAAAAAGCCATAGTAATGTTCCAAATCAAAGGAGGCTCCAAAGGCAAGACAAGTAAGTAAAATGCCCTTGACCTGGATCCTTCCCTGGTGGAGATAAAACTGCTGGAGACCTTGTTATTGGACTGACCAATCAAATTAAAAATGAGTTGTAATTAAAAAATGGTATGGACCATGGTGAGTTTCATAAAATTTACAACTACAATGCAGTCAATTAGATGGTATCCCAGTGCATAGGCAATCATACTGAAGAATTTGTGGGTAAAGTCTACAGATACATGAAAATTTGCTAGAAATATTGGTAAAACTCCCACATAAGTAAATAAGCGGTGAGTGTAGAGAGTTATTATGGAGAGAAAGAATGTAAATCAACAAGCAAATAAAGTAGATTTATAAACAGACATACATTTATGAAAACTTTAGAGATATTCTTTGTACCCTTTTGAAGATTACAATAATAAAAAGGAAAGCAGAAAGATTCTCTAAATGAAGCATTTAGTGAATCTTGAAACTGACACTCCTGTCAATTTCTCAGAAAATAAAGGTATATTCATCACAATGATACCTCCCCAACAAGACAAACATACACTTCTCACTTCAATAATCTGTATGAATTCATCCTGCCTCGCTTTCCTCTTTTTCCCTCTTCTTTCCTCTGCTCTCCTGTGGGAGACAATACCAATAACCCCTCATTGATGATTTAAGCAGGAATTCTGAAGGTGCATTCCTAGTTTACTAAATCTGCTTTCCAGTGTCATGCCCTTCGTATTCATCCTTTGCCCAGACATCTCTTCTGCATATTTTTTTCTTTATTACAATAGGAAATATAGAAAGTAATGTGCAATCTTTTACCCCATTTGTCCACTATCATTCATTACTGCACGTTTACAAATATTCTAAACACAAAGTTTAACATAAAATCATTTAAAAATCATGTTTGTTGTTTGTTTGGCAGGTAATCTACCAGAATTTCCAGATTAGAGATACCATCTACTTTCTACATTGACTTTGTAGCTGACCAGAATAATCTTTTTAAGACTTTACAAAGAGATTTATTGGAAATAGCAATTAAATGAGGTTTTTGTTAGAGAATTATTTTATGTTGAGTAAATAAAAAAAATAATACAAAGAAGAGTTAAGCAATGGTCTGGTGTTTGGTGCTATCCAATTATCCAGTTCAAGTGTTCCTACCAGCTGAAAATGCCTCCAAATGGATTCATCAGTATAAAGTCTACTAGTTAGCATCTGGCATCTCTGAGAGACATTTGCTGTCAATTCTAATGAGTTATAACTAAAGGAAGGCAGTTCCTAGCAACAGCTGGTCGTATTTATCTAGTATAAGAAAGGGATAAATGAGGCCTATGACAACCTAAACTGGCAGCACCAATAGATCAAGAAGAGAGCAGAAGGAAGAGATCTCCAGAAGGTGTGGGAGGCAGAGCAACACAAGCTGGTTAAATGTTCCCAAAGGTACATTCTCCTCACAAACTTGCCTTGGGCCACCTACTTTACAAAGTGTCTTTGGCAGACCTTTTGATACAATTGGAGGGTAATATGTATCTAAATCACACACACACACACACACACACACACACACACACACACACACACACACCACCTTTCTGGGAACTTTCTAGAATATTCAGTCAAAGACATTTTCTCACTGCAGTGTTCATAGCCCCATTTCACAGTGCAGTGTTTGGTTTATAACCTTCTAAGATTTTAGTTTAAAAAAGAAAAAAGAGATCAGCAGTTTAGAGAAGCTTGAAAATTATCTGTTACACTACAGCAAATTGTGTCTACTGTGGCCTCTTATTTTGATTTTTCTCAGAAGAATGCAGTCTCTTCAAGACTGCTTCTTATTCACACTTGCTTCCCAAGGACCTGAGGAGTCTAACAGTTTGACTGCTATTTTCTATATCAATCATTAGTAGATTACTCTGTTGCCAAATACTGTTCTACTTTTTATAGTATCATTTATCAGAGTAAGATTATAATCAAACAGACCAAGTTTAGTCATTCAACAAATTATGAATTTTATTGACTGAATTTGTATAGACCTCTTTTTCCTGATTTCCTACACAGATTATTTTTTACATTAAAAAAACAGCCACTGTTGTGACATATGGGGGGTCTTAATGATAATATTTCTTTACATACACATTTGCATGAACCTATCTAGCTCATGCTAGATAGCATTTTTACATAGCATTTTTATATCAGAACTGGGAAGTTATGATGCAGAATGATGAGAAAAATACAGTGTGATGGTTAATTATGTGTGAAAAAAATATACTGGGCCACAAGATACCCAAACACTGACTTAACATTCTAGATTTAAGAGTATTGGATGTTTGTTCAGGAGATTAATAATTGTTAACTTTCTTTTTATTTATTCTTTGTGTCTTTCACATCATACATTTCTATTCCATTTGTTTCCTTGTCCCTTCTTATCCTCTTGAAAGAACCCTGACAAATTAAATTAAATTTAAGAGAAAAAAAGGGGGGGGGAGAAAAACAAAACTCTTGTAATGGAAGCTGTAGTATGACACAGCGAGTCATGTAGTAAATACTTTCTTTGTCCATATAATTTTACTTGCAACATTTCATTGCGAAGAGTCATTGGTCTGAACTGAGGCCTCAGGTTTCTGCTGCACTACTGATTATTAGGCCCTCACTAAGAATCCTCTTAGATATCCTGTTGTCCTGTGTCATGGATGTCCTGAAGCTTTGGGTCTGCAGGACCTGACTCCCTTTACATTCCCTCACAGATCATGGGGTGGGCAATTACCCAGGCCCAGAATCAATGTTATAAGTTGGTACACATAAACATGCACCCTATCCATATTTTAATCAGTAGACTGACTGAAAGCAAATTATTTTCCCAAATATGTGTCTGCACCATCAAGGCAGTTACGGACTCCGTAGAATGAAATGCTAGACTTCAGAGTAGAGTGAATTCTGCCTTTTTGACTTTTGTAATTAGAAAATTGTCTGTTTTCCTTATCTTCAGATTCTAAGTCATTTTGAGAGTCTTGAGACTATGTACCTTAAGATGAGAGTACACAACTGGTTGTCCAGGCTCTCAAGTAATCCCAGCTATAGGGACATGGACATGCCAGCCTCATGAGCTCGTCTGTGAGTACTGGCCTAGATCACATAGACACAAGAAAGAGATCAACATCTAAAGATCTCATACTATCCTATATGATATCTACCGAGAATAATTTAGTATCATGAAAATGTGTTCACAAATAGTCCTATTAAAAAATGGGGTACAGAATTGAAGAAAGAATTCTCAATAGAGGAAATCCAAGAGGCTGAAAGACACTTAAGAAAGTGTTCAACATCCTTAGCTATCAGGGAAATGCAAATGAAAACAACTTTGAGATACCATCTTACTCCTGCCAGAATGGCTAAAATTGGAAACACCAGTGACAACTTATGCTGGAGAGGATGTGGAGAAAGAGGAACACTCCTTCACTGCTGGTGGGAGTGCAAACTCGTACAGTCATTTTGGAGATCAGTATGGCAGTTCCTCAAGACCCAGCTTACCACAGGACCCAGCAATCCCTTCCACTCTTAGGTTTATACCCAAATGACCCACATCCATGCAATAAAGACATGTGCTCAACTATGTTCATAGCAGCATTATTTGTAATAGCAAGAACGTGGAAGCAACCTAGATGCCCCTCAACTGAAGAATGGATAAAGAAGATGTGGCACATCTCCACAATGGAATACTACTCTGCAGAAAAAAAAATAACGGAATCTTGACATTCACAGGCAAGTGGATGGAACCTGAAAGAGGTAACCCAGTCACAAAAAGGGGAACGTGGTATGTACTCGCTCATATACGGTTTTTAGACGTAAAGCAAAGGATCACCAGCCTATAATACACACCACCAGATGAACTGAGATACAAGGTGTTTTCTAAGAGATTCGTATATGGTCCCTCACAAAAGGGGAAAGAGGCAAGTTCCCCAGAGCACATGGGAAATGGGGGGTAGTGACTGGAGAGAGAACTAGGAGAAAGAGAAAGGGAGGAGAGGAAAACACGTGTGACTAGATAGATTGAGTCAGAGAAGGGGGAATGGGACATAAAAAAGGGATCCATTATTGGTTTGAAGAGAAAACTGAACATAAAGAAAGGTCTAGAGAGCTACAAGACTGATTCCAACTAACAATTTGAGCTACCATAAATGCCCTTCCCTGATAGTGAGATCATCTCCTAAATTATCCACCACCATGGAGCCCTCATCTAATACCTGCTGGAAACAGAAGCAAACACCCATAACCAAACACTGAGTTGAACTAGAATCCAGATGCAGGGAGAGGGGACAAGACCAGGTTGCAGAAACTCACAAAGACAGCTGACCTGAACAATGCCCCCCCCCCAGCCTGATAGCTGGGAATCCAGCATGGGACTGACTCAGACCCCCTGAATATGGGTCTGAGCTAGAAGGACTGAGCAGTCTGGGGGCCCTCAGACAGTAGAAACAGGATCTATTCATGGTGCACAAAAGGACCTTGCAGACACATCCCCCATAGAGGAACACTCCCTTAACCTAGAGACAGGAGAGAAGTCCTAGTCCTTTCTTCAAATGACTAGACAGATTTACATGACCGAACCTGGATAGCATAGCCCTACAAGTGGAATGGGGGTGGGGAGATGAGAGGGAGGTTGGCCAGGGCGCATGTCACAGGGGAAAGAGTGTAAGATGGAGGAAGGGAGGAAGGGAGGGGGGTTGGAGGGAGGGAGGCAGGGGAAACTGGGATCTACATGTAAAATTTTTTAATTATATTATTAATAAAAGAAAAAAATGTGTTCACAATGGACTATTTAAAACTTGTGGTTTAGTTTGCAGTGTCCCCCCAAAGAACATGTATCCTTCCAAGATTTGTAAGCCAAAACAAACTTTCTTTCTAAAGTTCATTTTGTAATTGTATTTCATCACAAGAGCAAACATAAGCTAAAACAAATATCTGAATACATTCATTACAGTTTCATACACCAACATTTTTACATAGCTAGTAACTAAAAAAAAAATAACTGTTGAATGAATAAACAATCTTGCCTATTCCAATCATTAGTATTGTACCTACTATATTAGTTTAATTACATAAAATGCCTAGGAAATAAATAAACACAGTATTAGTTGACAATTTTTATAAGAAACATGTGATCATGTTGTTCAAAAGAATTATGCCTTCCTGAAATGGAAAAGCAAAGCAATTCTGAGTTCTTTCTTCAAGTTCTCTCTCTCTCTCTCTCTCTCTCTCTCTGGCAGAGTTTCTCTATGACTTTGGAAGCTGCCCTGGAAGTAGCTCTTGTAGAGCACACTGGCCTTGAACTCACAAAGACCCACCTCCCTCTGCCTCCCAAGCACTGGGATTAAAGGTATGCACCACCATTGCCTGACCTCATTTTTCTAATGTGCATGTATGTGAAAATCCCCTCTATTAACTTATTATATTGTTTTAAGCAAATCATCAACACTATATGTTTGCTTTTTTTGTTTATAAAATGATAAAATTGACATGCAGGTTATAGGGGGGAGCTAAGCCTGTGAGGTCCCAGGGAAGGATGTGGGGGAATTCGGCCTGAAGTGGATCCCAACTCAGCTCTTGAAGAAGGCAAACCTTTATCCAAACTAACCAAAAAGCAGAGAGAGAACATGCAAATCAACAAAATCAGAAAAAAAAAATGAGGACATAACAATGGACATTGAGGAAATCCAGACAATTCTCAGGTCATACTTTGAAAGCCTATATGCCACAAAATTAAAAATTTCAAAGGATATGAACAAATTTCTGGATATATCAAGAACATATAAGAAATTTAAATAGATGTATAACCTCTAATGAAACAGAAACAGTCACCAAAAGCCTCCCAATCAAAAATAGCTCAGTGCCAGATTGCTTCAGTGCAGAACTCTACCAGAAATTCAAAGAAGAGAGAATACCAATACTCCTCAAATTGTTCCACACAATAGAAGCAGAAGGTTCATTACCAAATTCTTTTTTTTTTTTTTTTTGATGCTACAATTACCTTGGTACCCAAAACACACAAAGACACAACTAAGAAAGAGAATTAAAGACCAATATCCTTCATGAACATTGATACAAAAATACTCAATAAAATACTGGCAAATCAAGTCTAAGACACAATCGAGAAATCATCCATCATGAATAAGTAGGCTCCATCCCAGGGATGCAGGCATGGTATGACATCTGAAAATCTATCAATGTGATCTATCATATACACAAACTGAAAAAGAAAAATCAAAAATCATCTCAAGAGATGCTGAAAAATCTTTTGATAAAATCCAACATCTTTCATGTCAAAGGTCTTGGAGAGCACAGGGATAACAGTAATAATAAAAGCAATATACAGTAAACAAACAGCCAACATCAAACTGAATGGAGAAATGCTTAAGGTGAATCCTCTAAAATCAGGAAGAAATCAAGGCTGTCCACTCTTTAATATGTTTTCAATATTGTACTTGAAATTCTAGATAAAGCAATAAGACAACAACAACAACAACAAAAGGCCAAGTAGATACAAATTGGAAAGGAAGAAGTCAAACTGTCACTATTTGAGATGATATGATAGTTTACACAAATTACAAAAAAAAAAAAACTCTATCAGGAAGCTCCTACAGCTGATAAACACCTTCAGCAAATTAGCAGGATACAAGGTTAACTCAAAAAATCCATAGCCTTACTATATACAGAAGATAAAGAGGCTGAGAAAGAAATCAGAGAAACATCATCACATTTTAAAATAGCCACAAACAAAATAAAATATTATTGGGTAACGCTAACCAAGCAAGTGAAAGACCTATATAGCAAGATTTCTGTCTCTTTAAAGGAAGCAATTAAAGAAGATACCAGAAAAGGGAAAGATCTCCCATGCTCTTGGATAGGTAGAATCAACATATTAAAAATGGCAATATTGCCAAACATAATCTACAGTTTCATTGCAATCCCTATCAAAATTCCAGCACAATTTTTTACTGATCTTGAAAGGAAAATACTCAACTTTATATGAAAAACAAAAGACCCAGGATAGACAAAACAACCCTGTATAATAAAGGAACGTCAGGAGGCATCACCATCCCTGACTTTAAGCTCAACTATAGAGCTATAGTCCTGAAAACAGCTTGGCATTGCCACCAAAACAGATGGGTAGACCAACAGAATTGAATCAAAAATGCTGATATTAACCCACACACCTATGAACACCTGACTTCTTACAAAATAGCTAAAATTACACAGTGGAAGGAGGAAAGCATTTTCAAAAAATGGTGCTGAGACAACTGGATGATGGTGTGTACAAGACTGCAGATAGACCCATGTCTAATGCCATGCACAAAACTTAAGTGCAATGGATCAAAGACATCAACCTATATCCAGCCACACTGAACCTCTTAGAATAGAAAGTAGTAGGTACCCTTGAATGAATTGGTACAGAAGACTGCTTCCAGAACAAAACACCAGTAGTGCAGACACTGAGACAGACGATAAATGGGGCCTCCTGAAACTGAGAAGCTTCTGTAAGGCAAAGGACACAGTCCACAAGAACACATGGCAGCCCACAGACTGGGAAAAAAATCTTCACCAACTCCACATCTGACAGAGGGCTGATCTTCAAACCATTCAAAGAACTCCACAAAGTAGTCTCCAAAACACCAAATAACCCTATTAAAAAGTAGGGTACAGAACTGAATAGAGAATTTCAATAGAGGTATGCAAAATGGGTGAAAGACACTAAGAAAATGCTCAACATCCTTAGCCATCAGGGAAATGCAAATCAAAACAACTCTGAGATACCATCTTACTCCTCTCAGGATGGCTAAAATCCAATGACAGCTTATGCTGGAGAGGATATGGAAAAAAAGGGGAACACCCCTCCACTGCCTGTAGGAATACAGATTTTTACAGCCATATTGGAGATCAGCATGGTGGTTACCAAGAAAAATGGGAATCAGTCTACAACAGGACCCTGCAATTCCACTATTAAGCATATACACAAATCCACATCCAAGCAACAAAGATATCTGTTTGAATATGTTCATAGCAGCATTATTTGTAATAGCAAGAATCTGAAAGCAACTTAGATGCCCCACAACTGAAGAATGGATAAAGAAGATGTGGTACACTTACACAATGGAATACTACTCTGGATGGAGGGGGGAGACAATGGAATCTTTAAAATAACAGGCAAATGGATTTAACTTGAAGAAACCATTCCTGAGTGAGGTAATTCAGTCACAAAAAGAGGAACATGGTATGTATTCACTCATATATGGATTTTAGACATAGAGCAAAGGATCACCAGCATATAACTCACACCATCAGAAACTAGGATACAAGAAGGATTCTAAAAGTTTTGTACAAGGTCCTTTACAGAAGGGGGAAAGGAACAAGATCTTCTGAGCATATTAAGAATGGGAGGGCAGTGCACGGAGAGGGAATTAGGAGAAAGAGAAAGGGAGGAGAGGAGAACATGTTGGCTCAGGAAGATTATTTAAGGGGGATGAATAGATGAGAACAAAAAAAAAAAGAAAGAAAGAAAGAAAGGAAGAAAGAAAGAAAGAAAGAAAGAGAAAAAAACAAGATACCATAAAAGAGGGAGCTATTATAGGTTTGAAGAGAAAAATGACTCTAGAAAAATGTCCAAAGCTAAGAATCTGAGCAACTGTAAAGAGGCTCCCTTCAATGCTCTGCCCTGATAATGAGACTGATAACTAACTTCTATGCCATCATAGAGCCCTCATCTAGTAGTTGATGGAAACAGAAGCAGACACCTACAGCTAAACACTAAGCCTAACTCCTGAAAACCAGCAGCAGAGAGGGAGAAGTGATGAGCAAAGGGGCCAAGACCAGGTTGGAGAAACCCACAGAGACAGCTGACCTGAACAATGAGGAGCTCATGGACCACCAGACTGATAGCTGGGAAACCAGCATTGGACCAACTCAGAGCCCCTGAACATGGGTCTCAGTTAGAAGGCCTGGGCAGTCTAAGTGACCTCTCACAGTGGAATCAGGTGTATCTCTGGTGCATGAAAGAACTTTGGATGCACATTCCCCATGGAGGGATACTCCCATAGCCTAGAGACAGGAGGGCGGGCATAGACCCTACTCCAAATGACTTGACAGATTTTGATGATTTCTCCTGCAAGGCATAACCCTCCATAGGGAGTGGGTGGAGAATGGGACTGAAGTGGGAGTCTAGGGCTATGGGAGGGAGGGAAGAAGATGGAACTAGGATTGGTATGCAAAAAAAAAAAAATTTGTATAAAAAATTATAAAATTGAACATTTCAAGTAACTTGCAACTTAATAGTAGGCAAAGAAAATGATGAGTGATTATAATATTAGACTCAATTTATTTTTCTTTAAATTTATTTTATTCTATTAATTATCAATTCTGGGCTTCCTGTGTCTATCGGAAGCCCTGGTTTATTCTATTTATTAAAAACTGATGTATTGGATAGTCCACATCTCTTTTTCAAACTACAAATGAAGTAAAATATAACTATTAATTCTTTATCACTTTTTTAAAATTACATATCACTAGTGTTAATTTCACTTCTTTATTTTCACAGTGTATTTTTATTATTAATTTTTGGCATCAAGAGTTCGATTTGTTTTGTTTTGATAGTAATACTTTTCTAATAAAGAAGGATTCATATTCAAAAAGAATAAAACTTTTATTTCGGTTTTTGTACTTGTATTTTGAATTAGGCAAAATGACACTTCTCTTATCCTCTTTTCTTATTTCTTTGTTAGAAATGTAAATGCAATGTCACTTAAACTTGTTTTTCATGTTTCTAACATGTACAACTACCTTTTAAATACTTAGATCATAGCACAATTTAAAAGTGATGTGTAAAATTGACATACCTTCTTTGCAGTTCTCTCTATTTTAGCTTAATCACGAAAGTATGCTATCAAGGGAACAATCAAAGAAAGAAGCATAATGGAAGTTGAGAGCAAAGTTATTTCACAATTCTCTCTATAAATGCACAAAACATACATAAACATATACTCACTGTATTTAAAAATGATAGAACTGATTTTTGAGAAAACTTAAAGAACCATTCTTTTTATACCTATCTCACAAATACTAAAAGCTCTATCTATTTAAATGTAGGAAATCAACTGGGACTAAATTCCAAATATACAGCCAAAATATTTATAAATAATTAGAGATAACATATGATAATTTGATGATGATATATACAAATTTCAACAAAAGAATGGATGCAAGAAATTTATAAAACAAACAAAAATAGTGCATAAGCTATATGTTAAAGGTATACAAATGACATGAAATCATAAACTTTAAGCTCAATGAGACTGGGATTATTCTTCCTTTTGTAGAATATATAGAAGAAAATGTACACCAAAAATTAGAAATGAAAATTACTTAGGCATTATAACTCTGTTAAAGATAACAGAGTTTTGCATAATTACATTATTTTGACATAATAATGCCAGTATTTGATTAATAATAGCAACATAGATATATCCTTAAAATACCCATACATGATTTGTTGAAAACAAAAGCTCTAAACAGACACTAAAGCCAAACAATAAAATATTTATCAACTTAGGAAATAGTACAGCCAACTTTTAAGATATAAAAAATGCCTGTAAAGTATACAATCTGTAATCTGCTACCTTCAAAAATGCAATCTGATATTTATACGCACACACACTTTTGTGTGTGCAAATAAAATAGATAAAAATAGTTCATTGCAGATAATGTTGACATTGATAAAATTATGTATTTTTCTTCACCATATTTTAGTGGATTTGTCATTGAAATGCTTTATTGAGGAAACTCTTTTGCAAGAAAAGTGACTGTAGAAGATCTTAACAGGTATTATCTTCAAATTGTTGCATAAAATAGAAAACGGTGGGTTAATACCAAGCTCTTTCTGGGATGTTTCTCAAACAAGTCAAGGACACAATATAAAGAGAAATTATAAACCAATTTCTCTGATGAAAATAGATGAAATTCTACCAGCAAAATATCTCCCAAAACAAATGAAAAACGTACTTATAATTATCACAACAAAGACCATGTTAGATATATACCAAAAATATAGAGTTAGTTCTGTATACACAAAGATGTAGTTGCATATAGAACATGAATAGATGTAAGAAAATGATCTTCTCTACCCTTAAGGATTATTTAGAGACACATGTCAACATTTCATTAAGAAACTTTTGAAGAAAATAATATAAGAAAATGATACTTGTATACATCTATATGTTTATGTTATATCTAACTATACTTTTATGTAAATATAGACAGACTCTATCAGGTAATTGAATGGTTAATATTAGACTAAGTTGGAGGAAACTGGACAAATTTCATCTAAAATAACAAGGCAAAGGTGTTCACATTCTCCACTTTTATTGTATTAGTAATTTAAGACATAACTTAAGCAAGGAGGCAATAGAAAGTAATAAAGGGAATACAAATAGGCAATGAAAAAATAAAATTATCCTTTCTGAAAGGCCATCTGAAAATACTAAAGATTCTATTAGGAAATTTTTAGTACTTGTAAACATTTTCAACAATGCAGGACACAGAATTAAGTCAAGAAAAAAATGAGATATTATCTCCGTAATACCTGTTGAGAAGACTTAGAAATAAATCTGAGAGGATATAAAAAAAATTGTACTGAACACATTATGAAGAATTAGCACTATGAAAATGACTACCCTTCCAATGAAATCTGCACCTTCAGATTTACCTCATTTCTTGTCAAAATTCCATTGACCTCTCAGACTTAGAAATAACAACTCTTAAATCAAATTAAAACACACACTTGCAAAAATACAAATTGCTAAAGAAATCCTTACAGAAAGAGTGATACTAGACATACCACAATACTTCTTTCAAATCATATTACATATATAAGAAAGGACATAATACTAGCCTAAAAACAGAAATACAGAAAAACATAGTAAAATAGAATTCATGGAGGTAGGGGGAAAACA
The DNA here is from genome assembly GCA_030556225.1 of Cricetiscus sungorus. Lineage (NCBI taxonomy): Eukaryota > Metazoa > Chordata > Mammalia > Rodentia > Cricetidae > Cricetiscus > Cricetiscus sungorus. Next base: position 19,862,973 of record JANBXA010000069.1, read on the forward strand.
AAGCCACTTGGCTATAGTCATCTGATTTTTGACAAAACAACCAAAACATGTGCTGTGAAAAAACATCATAAATAGATGTTGCAATGACACCTTGTTATTTACATGTAAACAATTTTAAATGAATTAATATTTCTCATAACTCGTTAAATCAATTCCAAACTCATTAAATTCTTTAATAGGACCCCAAATCCCAAAACTTCAAGAGAGAAATCTATTAAAATACTGAATACATAGGCAGAGAGGAGGGCTAGGAAAGGATACTATTATCTTGAGAAATAGTTCCAGAACTGCCAAGGGGATTGGATGAAAATACAAAGAGGTGGACACCATAAGGAAAAGATTCAGTGAAGGAGAGAGGCAGCAGACTCATTTGGAAAATTCTGTCCAGCTGTATGTCTAACATGCTATTAATATCTAGAGTCTATGAAGAATTCAAAACTGAAGACTGAATGGTTCAAACCATCCAATCAGCAAAAAGCAGAAATGTAAATGTGTTTTTTAATGTTCAACCTCATCCATTTTAGATCAGTTTATACTCAAATTGCATTGAGATTCTAACTTGTCTAGGAATAGTTGACACTCAGAAAGCAAATATTCTCAAGATGAGGGAAACAGAACCTTTATTAACTGCTGGTGATAATTTAAACTAGTACAACTGCTGTGGAATCAGCATGCCAGTCCTCAAGAAAATTCAATATAAAAGGACCTATGACCCAACTCTTGGGTATGTGTTCAAAAGACTCTAGACCAGTAAACCATAATTACATTAGCATACTCATATACATTTACTGAACCATTCGTAGGAACCAAGACACAGTACTAGATTAGATATCTATTACAAGAGAATGGATAGAGGGATATGGTTTGTGTGTAGGTGTGTGTGTGTGTCTGCATGTCTGTCTGTGTATGCCTGCATATTTGTGATCTTCTGGTAGCTACGTAATACCAAAATCAACATGCCAAAATTACACACTTTGTCTTAAAGGTGACTCTTGGTCAGTTTCTCCAGTAAGATATAGACTATTTTGCTTTTCATGGGAAGGATGGAGAGAACAAATAGTAAATGCATTCTCTTCATTTTGTATCCATTAATGAAGTTATATAAACTAGAAGGAAATTTCAATTGAAACTTCCTTAGTTTAGAAAGCTGTGTTCCTTTGTGTGGTGAATTGTGTAGACACTTCTCAGTAACCTCAAATGAAATTCCAGTCCAAAAGCATCCCCAAGATTCCCTTTTTCTTTTCCAGCATACTAAGGTCTCATGAGATTAAAATGTTAAAATACCATATCTCCCAGCCCCCCTTCTATTTTAAAGCTTTTATCCTATAGGTAATCATTATCTAAAGTAAGTTGGTTAAGTGGTTTTTGAAAGTCTCAGACTGTACTTTTCCTCATAAGCACTTTTAAGAAGTTCTTCCCTTATGATAATGTCAGTCTGTATTATTAGTAACTGGTTATCATGTGGTCTGGTGTTAAAAGGGATAATGGATAAATAAATTCAGTTAAATTCATTGTTAAATATTAAAGCCATTCCTGAGTAGTCATACATTTATAAATGTAAAATTCTCTATACCATCAAATGGTAACAGTACACTATCCAGTATATTATGCTAAAAATAAATAAATTAATTGAGGAGATATTAAAACTGTATAGAATAATCTCTTTTTACAGATTTCAGTTTTTAATTGCTATATATAATACCTTGTTAATCATGCTATTTAATACACCCCACTCTCATTCCCCTCCCTCTCTCCACACACTTATTTTGTTCTCCAAGCCTAAATTCTAGTTCTGCTCATGAGGACAAAAATAGAAATCTCATTGTTCTTTCCTCACTATTTCTTCTTCTTTCTGCCCTTCCTTCGACCACTTCCTCACAGGCTTCCTTTTACTTTCTTATACATGTGTGTTTATGTGTGTTCATGGATGTGATCACTAACTGTTATTGTCAACATGACTGAACGAGTGATCACTGTCCTCTGTGGTTTCTGTTCAAGCTTCTACCTGAATTCCCCCGGTCTTGATTTCTCTGGGTGATGGATCTGTAATCTTTTTCTCCATCAATTTGTCTTTAGTCAATGATTTATCACAGCAATATAAAACAAATGAATACAAAATATGCATGTGTATATAATTAAATTTGATTTCATATACGAGAGAAAACATATTTATTTGCCTTCCATGAGAAATCATTAAAATCTGTCAGTTCATTTGGCATAGGACCTAGGCCCTCCCCCATGTCTCTAGGCTAAGGGAGTGAGTATCATTCCATGGGAAATGGGCTCCCAAAGTAATGATTATAAACATAACAAAAAATAAAAAGCCTTTTCTAGAAGAGGTTAAGGTAACTGTTCAAGGCTTGGTTGCCAACCTTTGATTCTATTGGCAAGTGGTGAAACTCAGGGAAGACAGACTTGGTGGAAGATTTAGATTACCTTGAGCCTGGTCTTGAAAGGGATTATTTGGATTTCAGCAAAATCCTTACTCTTCTCTCCATCTCTGCTTCCACAGACATGCAGGTAGGTCAGTCACTGTGCTACTTTCTATCATAGTGTATGATCTCACCACCCACACAGTGACAATGAACTGAAACCTCTGACCATGAAATTAGTGACCAAACAAACATTTCTCCTTAGAAGTTGGTTGATCAGGCATTCCTTTGTAGTACTGGGAACCTAAATAACACCAAGCAATCAAGACAAAGTAGTGTAACAGAAAACCAAAGAGAAATTGAATGCATACCTACTATGGACCCAAACTCATTTTCTCTAAGCTTGCCTATCCTTTCTCGAATTATTCAGGAAGAATAATCTTCTTGGGCATTTCCCTCTTCCTTTCTGAGCTCCATAAAACTGGGGTGAAATTAATTTGTTTGTGTTTGTTCTGTTAATTAGTCGTTGCCAGGTATTTTTAGTCCTAGTCAAAAAAATCCTGAGAGGGTTGAAGAAACATTTTCCTTGATCTTCCACCTTACTATCCTCAGAAACCTGAAAGGATTCTGAGCAGTGAAGGACAAAAAGGAGAAGAAACAACGCAGACACATCTTACAATCACTTCTGAGTACATACTGTCACAACTCTCAGAAAGCCCCCGCTTGACCATGCATCTCAGGGTCTGCTTTGGAATCACTATCTCCTTCTCAATTCTTGTTTAGGGGCAAGTCCTCACATGCCACAAGACTGATTCTCTTCCTGGTGACAATCCTGACCTTTATTAAATCAGGTCTGCTCAGTCACTTTGGATACCTTGTCACACTGATCCTGCAGAGAGAATTCTGAGCAGTTCTTGGGTCATTACACTGGTCTATTTAATATCATAGAGAAAATAATAACAATGATAATAATAATAAAACAACCCAAGACCAACTTCACTCCTTTTCTATATTTAAACATAGGCTAAATTGAAGTTGCACAGAAGATCACTCATGTGTCCCCAAGAGTTCTCAAGATGAATACCATACTCTCTATGGGAATAGTTATACTATTCATATGCTTATATAATTTGGTTTTCATGAGTAAATTTCCTGGTTTGCCCTTTTTGGCTGAAATATGTCCCCTGTTGCAAGAAAATGCAATAAAGCAATGCAGTGTGTTTTTTAAACTGTGGAAAGTTGAAAAGGTTATACGCTGTGTGTGAGTTTTCTATTCTCAGTATATACACACATTCTACAGAAAAAAGAAGAAAGAAAGACCAAAGAAAATCAGCATAATTTAAAAGGTCCCTGTGTCTTTTGTTTTCCCCACCCCGGAATTTTCTGGCTAAGAATGCATAAAAGTAATTTTGCAGAGCAAAAGCAGTAAATTTCAATTGCAATCATGACCCAAAGTCGTTTCGGTGCAGAAAACTAAAAATGAGAGGCATACACTCGTTGAGAGTAAGTTAATACACTCCACCACTGGAGATCAGAGTTGTTTAACAAAAAAGTCAACTATAATTCACTGGTATTTAGTTAAGATGGGTGTTATGCTTTACCATTCCTCTAACTGATTAGTCATAGTATTGTTATTATAAAACAAACATCTGTCACTGGATATTTTGTCATTGTGGTAATGTTTGATTTCAAATACCTAAAGGTTTTAGTTATTTTGGTAAAATTTGGCTATAGAGCAGACTGATAAAGTGAAATGTAAGGATGTCTTCTGTTACTGGCAGGTTTTTCCTGGTCTCCTAGCCCTGCTTATCTTGTTTCCTATTGGCCACAATGCTTTATTAATTAACCAGTAAGAGAAACATATTTACAGAATAACATCTCCCATCATCTCCTCTTTTCTGTCTAAAATAAAGAGAAGGGTTTTAACCTTAACATAGCAAAATGTACCATACAACAGTTATCAAATAAGAATCACAGTTAACCATATTTCGTCCATTAACATTTTGTAAGACTTAAAGAAAACATCATCTATCCTATCTTTGTGAGTCTAAAGTCCTATATGTAACTTATCTTTAATCCTAACTAAGGAAAACTATAACCATAACTATCTTCAACTCCTTCAAAGGCCACAGAAGGATAATATATAAACTCTAGAAATAACAGAGACAATGCACTGCCTGGTCAGACACTTGAAGTTCTTCTGTAATGTTCTGTCTTCAACCCATAGGCCACAGTGTGTCTCCAGACTCCTCAACAAAGCAAGAAACTTTAAACTGTCCACCTGTATTGGCAGTTTGTCAGTCACTTTTCTTTGTGTCCTATAGACTGTCTGGCTGCCTTTCCATGAAGCAGGAACCCTGTAGCAATGTCCATCTTGCATCAGCAGTCACTTTTCTGTGGGTGCTGCACGTCCAGTTTATTCAGCATATAGTCAGTCTAGACAAGAGCAGTATCCTGTCCAAATGGCTAGCCTTGCCATATAGAAGCAAACTTCATTACGCGTTTCTTTGATGTCCATCTTTCTTTCTGATGCAGGTGGTGTTACTAGGAGCCGTTGTGCCTCATTGTCAAGAAAACCCTAAACCATTTTAAATGCCATATTCTGTAGGTTTTTGAAAGGTTTGAAGAATGCCTATTCATCTCTGCATATCTAGAAATCCTAACTAATTTAACTCCAAGTTTTGACTATCATAGGTAATTCTCTAATCTGTACTAAATTATACATTACATTTTCCAATGAGCTATATAAACACAATACCTAAACAAAAGGAGAAATATACATATCACAAAATTGACCTTAAATTGTATCAATAAAAGAAAATCCATTCCAAAGCAAAGTATTCATAACTATACCATAATTCCCTTTTTACCTTTAAAAAATTGCTTGTGGTTATAGCCATTTATAACCAAGCCCATTTAAATGAAAACAAACATTTATAAACAATATTGGGAATTTGGGCGTTGTTCTTTCCAAACTACTTCCTGCTGGTAGAGGGCGCTGTCATGGGGGTCCAAAGAAGATTCACAAATTTTGGCTGTAAACATTGCTTCAAATTTACAGAAAAACATCTCCCATCAGTCTTCTAAAGGGTTTACTTGGTTTATGAGTGACGATAGCATCAAACTTGAACAAAGGAAGGATACTGGAAAATTATTGTCTATAAAAGATAGCTATATCTATCATCTAAATCTACATCTACAGAAAAGCCACTACTGGTTCAAGTCGCAAGCTGGTTAAAAGCAGGCGCCTGTGGGAATGCGGTACTTTCTTCCTCCTTCAGCCCTACATATAGGGAAAAGAAATTTAGCATGTAAAAATTCCATGATATGCTGATAATAGTTGCACCATGAGCCAGACACTGTGATGGAAAGATCTTTGCATTCCTTCATCATTTTTTGCTTCCATGCCTTAAGCAACGTTAGTCAGCTAACTACTTGAACAGTAAAAGCTTGTCACACAGATCCTAATTCAGAGAATAAATATTTGTTGAAAAGCAACTAGACTTTATACAATAGACAACTGACCCAACATGGTGGTAGAATATAGCTATCATAAAATTACATGGAGGAAAAGACCTATCTCCAGCCATGAGGATTCTGGGACATGATAGAATATTTCTACTTCAACCCCAGAAACTGAAATAAAAATAGTCAGCAGATGTTTTTGCTTTGGATGAGTTAAGCAAAATGATTTTTCTGGAAACAATCTCATTACATTTTTTTTTAATTTAAAACATTGAACACCCTTACATGCTTAAGATACTTAGAGTGTATTAGAATAAACAATGTTTAACAGTCAACCTAGAACATTTTCTCTTGTTTGAGGCTAGAACAACATGGAACAAACTTCTGGGAACTCTGCTCTGGTCCAATACCATGATAGACACACCTTAAGTTTCTTTCTCTGTCTGTCTGTAATATGCACAAATATCAAAGCCAGTCATATAGATGCCTGAAGAATCTCTAAAAATCTTGAAAAAATAAGAATTCTATGACATTCTTTATTTTGTGAGATTCCCAAACCTGAGGAAGCTCCCAGAAACTTCTTGCCACCATTAAAAATACAAATAGTCAAAATAATAATAATAATAATAATAATAATAAATGATACAAAAATGTCAAAAAGTCCAATTACTGTGCCAACTTTCTTTCTCATAAGCAATCATTATCTTTTCATTATAGTGTGCAACAGGGTAAGAACTATGAATTTTCTTTAAGTAATTTATGAGAGTGGTCCATATATCAAAAAGCCAGGGGTCTTGCCCTCAGCTCTATTCCTTGCTCTTTAGTATGAATCTTAACATGACATTAATAATAATATCTAATTAATGGATACCTATCCATTTTGTTGAAGGAAGCTTCAGAGCACACTACCAGAGTCACCGCAGACCCTTTTAGAATACTGAAAACTCAGCTCAATATTTTTTATTGCCAAAGTCAAAGATGTTGGTAGCAGTATAGTACTGTACTCACTTGAGATTTACTGTGAGAAATTTCTCCCCAAAGCAGAAACAAGGAATTATCATTTGAGATACAAATGCAAATAATTTTAAGAAAGTACCTTTAAGTTTGATTTCCGGGAAGTCATTAAAAAATACTTTCATCTACACTAAATGAATGTACTGTCAAGCTTTTCAGCCAGCTTTGGTGATACATTCTCAAGAAGGAATAATCAGGTGTTAATATTAATGTTGTTCATTGGAGGAGATGAGGGAAATAATGAACTCATATGAAAGCAATGAGTATTACCTTAAAAAAAAACTGTGAATCGATGGTGTCCTAGTTCTACAAAGATGAAATTTTATTTCCATTCAAGAAATCACTTTGATTACTCTTATAAAAATAAACAGGAAACAAACCAAGCTTTTATGCATGCTAAATAAAATCTGATTTTGATTTTAAATTGTAGTCATTTATTTTTGTGGGTATGTATGCATGTGTTTCTGTGCACTTGTATCTCATCACATATGCCATAGAGGTCAGAGGGGAATCTTGATTTGGCTTTCCACCCTGAAAGTGCATTCATTTTATTGTTTGTCCCTGCTTATGACAGGTTACCAGGCTCAGGAGCTTCGGAGGTTTTCTGCTGTCTCTGCCTCCCACTTTAAATGATGGATGCTGGGATCATAACATGTTACGATGTTCAGCTTTATGTGGGTCTGAAGATTTAAACTCGGATACTTGGACTTCTGTGACAAGAACCCCATCCACGATTCATAATTAATCCCTGGTTTTAAGGAGTAATAATGAAGAAAGTCTTAGGTCCAATTTTTATACTCTGAAATGTGAAATTTAAATAAATTGTGCTTTTTAATGAAGGGTTATTTCACACATTGATGGTAATATATATTTAAAGATAATTTATTTTGACTCTGACAGATCACTATTTAGCTTAAATAGGTAGAAATACCAAGACCCACAGAGTATTGAAGACAAAACAATCCCTCTATTCTAATAATTGCCAGATATGTTGAGAGCTAAAATTGATTGTGTGCAAACTTACATAACATTTTGATTCAGTGATGTTGAGACATTGTCTTGTTCTGAGTTTGAAAAGTGAGTACATGTATTTTACAATCAAGTATATAAAAGGTATGGGATTTTACAACAGGCAGAATCATTAGTAACTACATATTCAAAAACAAAATAATAATCCTGCAATTCACATGAATAATGTGGGCACCAGTGAAATTGTATAACATATTCAATGACTCAATATGGGTTAATTACAGAGGCTCCATACATCTGAAGTCTCCTGACTTCCCGTGCATAACTGCCCTGTATACAAAATCTTTACTTGATTCTAGACAACTATAAGACATTTTAACTATGAATAATTGATTTTTCAACATCCACCTTATCTGTCAAACATTTTATAACCAGGAAATACAGTCTACTCTAGATTTTATAAGCAAAAGGATGGGGATCATATCATGGCTGTCAATGGTGACATGTGGGTACTGAGCCGCAGTTTCCCATGTATAAGTTAGAACAATGTAGATGTAGCAGTAGGGACTGGAGGGTTAAATGAGGAAGCCGACATAACGTTTATGTATGCTGCAAATACAAAGGGCCACGGAGAGATCAGCGATCTATTTGAACATTCAGAGGGAATTTTAAGGTGATATAGCACCCGCCTGAGTCAACAATGTTCCGCTCCAACTGTAATTACCGAACAGTGTACACGGCATAATATTCTGACGGCTCCTTGAAAACAAGTGCACCCCTGACATTGCCCCTCTTTGTCAAACTCATAATTGTACATTACAGAATACGAAAGAGGGGGAAGCTTGCAGTTAAGCTAGGCTCTTGCACCTCATTAGATTGCATGCAACCAAAGAGCAGAGAGAACTGCTTAGCGGGTATTGTCAAGGCTTCAAGGGGCCTGGTGTCTGATGACACTGATTTTGGAAACCTTTATGGATGTAAACTCAGGGAAGCAGAGTGGGGGTGGGGCTGGGATGGGAGAAAAGTGACAATAAAAGGCAGCTAAGTGGTTTCTAACTCTCAAGAGTGGGAAACTTCAATGTTCTATTTCTTTAGGCAGAATGTGCCTTTGTTCTTCAAAAGCCATCTAACTGAGCCTTTTAGTTATGCAAATATAGAGCAGATACACTCTCTTTGGAAATGGAGATGTGGCTCTAAAGCTTGCAAACTGCTTCAAGAGGATGCAAAAGTTGTTTGCTTGGGTTCTTTAAGGGAGAAAATGCCTCACCAAGGAGATTTCTGATGTCTTACGGGTCTTAGAGACCTGTGAGAAAAGTAGTCAAAAGAAAGACTTTTCCTACCACCCTATGCCTTTGGACCCAGGAAAAGCAGTAGGAACCAGAAGGCCCTCCTATCTCTATCCACACTCAGGCACACTCTTGAAAGTGGTGTGCAGGTGTGGGTGTGTGTACTTGGGGCTTGAGCACTGGTGGCTTGTGGAGGTCAGGGGACAACTTTCAGTAATTGCTTCCACTTGTTTCGGAATCAAATGTAAGTCATTGGGTTGCATGATAGCACTTTGATTCACTGAGCCATACCTCTGGTTCTCAATTACTATGATTTTCGAATCTTTCTGCTCCCTTTGCTTGTTTGCCTTTCTTCCTTCTTCTTCTTCTTCTTCTTCTCTCTCTCTCTCTCTCTCTCTCTCTCTCTCTCTCTCTCTCTCTCTCTCTCTCTCTCTCCCACCCTTCCTTCCTTTCTCCCTTCCTCTCTTCCTTCCTTCTCCTTCTATATTGACCCCATCTTTCATTTATTTCAACTTTTTAATGTGATACATGCACACCTTTTATCTCATTAGATTTTATTATCTCATTAGAAATACTGAAGGAACTAAACTACTTATATATTTGTTGCACAATGGAACACCTACAGCATGGGATTTCTGTATGTAGTCCAGGTTGGACTAAAACTTAAGATCATCCTGTCTTGCCCATTCTCATATTGTAATCACACATGTATATTTCCATACCTATGTTCTGTGCACTAATTCTTATCATTCATATCTCAACAATCCTTTCTTGACAATTTGGGAACTATTTGAATGAAGGCTGATATTTGTTAAAATCTGAATACTTAAGTTGAGTCTATTCCCTGCCCCCTTGCCTCTCATTGTATTAATTCAGTAGGTTGCTGCATGAGCCCAGGGATACTGTTGACTTTCAATATGCCTCATCCTAAAACTGCAAAAGTGAGCTCACTGTTTCTTCAGAAAGGCCACTAAATGTGCTCAAACTTCCTTTCAGCTTACTGTCTGTTTAATTTATCTTAGTTTTTTTCTTGGGATATGTGCGTCACAGCCACAACATAATGACATCAATTCATGAAAATCTCTGTGATTTTGTTTTAAGGTACATCTCTCTGGATAAGCACTTTCACAGCCTGATGTTTTCCTGTTTGGGCAAACAATTACTTAGACATAAATATATGTACAGTACACCAAGGAGGATAGATGAAGAATGTTGTCTGTATAACTTCTGGATTACTGCCCTAATGCAAGCTCTTTACCTTGGCATGCTTATCCAGCTAGCCCCAATCCTCTTCCCTTCTACAGGAAGTGGATCATAAAATTATAACAGGTGCAGATCCAGCAAAGGAAGTCACATGACCAAACTTGCTCTCCAGCCCAGGTACTTAAGTGAACCTATAAAGAACGGAAAATAAAGTTTGGCATGGTAGTACATACCATCAATCTCAGCACTAGCATTTGGGATGCAGAGACAGAAGGATCTCTGTGTTTGAGGCCAGCCTGGTTGGGCTACAAATGCAAATTCCAGGACAGCTATGATAGTTTGTTATAAAGAGAAACCCTATCTCAAATGGGCTAATCTAGTGGAACAGATCAGAGACCTATCTCAGAGATCATCCCTAGAAGGTGTTTTGCTTATCTTAAGCTAATGTACTTTACCTTCCCATATTTCCTGCCCCCTCTCCTCCCCAGTGCTGTCCCTAGTAGCCCTTGTGAGGTTCAGTTGGATTTGCACAGGATACATTCCTGAGCCTGATTCAGAAAGGTGTACCTATTTCCATTTGTTCTCTTGTCTTTTTAAAAAAAAAAAAAATGTTTTTTTTAAAATGTTTCCCAGAGCCTAAATATGCCTTTTAAGTCTATAACTGATCTTAGCGTCCTAAATCCTTGAAGTGGCTACCTATCCACCTAGCTGACCTCCATTGTGGCTTATCACAAGTAACATAGCTTTTGTTTTTTCTCTGCTTTCCTCATTCCTTCCAGGCAGCAACAGGATTTGCAGTTTGCTTGCCCTGCAGTTTTCCTTTTAGAGTCTAACACATTGTCTTCCAGCTTCTATCTAAGTCCATGTCTTATTCTTTAGCATCTGTGTTCTTTTTAAATTATTTCATGTGTGAAAGTAAGAGTTCCCAAAGGGGACCCTGATATCCCAGGCATCCTATGATTCCTCTGCTGGGATTCTCCAAGATTGCCCATAATATTTCTTTCCTGTCTTAGTTTTTTAATTGGCAGAGGGTACACACCCATTCCTGCATTCCTAGATGGTCTCATACTCATGGGGTAGAGACCACTGTATGACATGAATGATACAGGAGAAAATAAACAGCAAAAAGCAGATATAATCTCTCTCACCTACACACTATAGTCATGCAGAACAAGTAACTACATCCCAAAGTTCCCTTCATTTTCAGGGGGTCACATGACTCAGTACCAGAAAAACACATTGGTAAGAAAAATGCCAACTTTCACAAACAAACTTTCTAATCTTGGTAGTGAAGATTGCCATTGAAATTAAAATAAAGAAACCAACTCCTAGGGAAGGAAAAGGGAACACAGAAGATGGACTTAAAGAGTTTAAATATGACAGAAAACTGAAGAAAAGAAAAAGTCCACCTTATCTTATGCCTAGGTGGTGGCGGGGGTGCAAAGTTGTAATTACCCAGTTAGATAAAAGCTGTTGAATTTGTAGCAATGGAAATATTAAGACAAATTAAATACCAAGCTTATCTCTGCTCTGTGCTATCAATATTTTATACTAAACATCTGTTCCTTGTATCTCATCTCAGAAACGCTTCTACACTTTATCAGCTCAAGCACAGCTTTTCAAAGCAAATTAAGCTAAACCGTTTGCACTTAATCACCAATTGATCGCAACATGCAGAATGCCACATATTGATCCGTAAGAGCCCCATTTTTCCCAATTCAGAAAAGCATATCGGAGGAAGCACTTGATTTACAATCAGAGTAAACTGGTTAGGCTTACACTTTTGACATGTTTTAAGTAGGAAGCATTTCAGTGATTAAACTACTCATGAAACAACATGCATTTTCAACGAGAGGTAAAAAAATGGGCAATTTCCAGATTTTAGTTAGAGTCAGGAGACCTGAGAGACCCTCTAAGTTTCATGAAAGCTCACTGGGGAATGCCCAAGAGAAGTTGGGAAATATTTTAGACTGTTCATTTTTAAAGCACTGTGTCGTGATTATGGGGCATATTTGAAAATTAGCTGTACGGAACCAATCATTCTTGCTAGGATTTAATTGGGGGCTATTACCCTGAGCTAGTTGGGCCTTGTGTAGATGAACCATCAATCTCTGCTTTAGCTACTGAGCTGTGCATGACTGTCTGCAGGGCTTGGCCAATTATAGGGAAGGGGCATATTGTGTTCATGGAGTATAGGGAGACTCTAGTACCCGTTTTGCATGCTTGCCGTTGCCTGGTACACATAGGAACACACTGATACAAAGGCAAAATTTTACACTTTGTTCAAACTGTCTGCTTGGACCTGGCCTCTAATAATCAGTTTTAGAGCCCCCTCTCCTATCCACTCAATACAGAAAAAAATGAATGGGGACCAAGGAGAAAAATGCAAGAGCTGCTTCTAGACTTTGCATTCCAGACTACAATGACAAAGGGTCCCAGGGTCTCTCTGTCTGAAACTACTCTTGAATTAGTGCCTGAAAGCCCCAGGCATTTCCTCAGAACAGTGTAAACTGGATCAGTTTCTAACCTATACTCAGGACAATGATTTCTTTAAAACAAACAAAACAACAATTAAACCCTGCTCTTTAACTGTGTGGGTTTTGTTTGTTTGTTTGTTTGTTTGTTTTTGCTTGAAAGGCATGCATTGTTGGGCTGTAGACATTAGCAGTATGTGTTGATGGAGAAGATTATGTCTCTATGATATCTGGTAATCTTATCTGCTTTGCTACTGTTCCCCAAGCTAGCTACAAGACTAAGTGGGGGTTGGATGTATTTCACATCTCTGTTGCTGAAATATTACCTCCCTGGCCTCTTTTGCAATGCAACAACTTTCTTAAGAAAACCACATAGGAAAAGACAATTTGTGTTTATTTTGGCTGTGTATTGTGTGTGTGTGTGTGTGTGTTTTAATAAATCCATCTAAAATATAACCTGAATAAAACTCAACTTTGATTTGTTTTGCACACATGGTGTGCTGTTCAATTAAAATGCCTATCGTTCAGCAAGTTCATATGTAAGCCAGCTTGAGGCATTACACAAATCCCACAGGAAGACCTCAGGGAAAAAGAAAGTGAGGGAGAGGTAGCAAGCCTTTGGAACTGTGAGGTTACAGATCTATTACTCATTTTACTCTGAGACCCGGGGACTCTATCTGTGCTCAGAGTTCCAACCAACTTCAAAGGGAGCCTTGTGATCACAGAAACTGGAGGAAATAATGGAACAAGAATGAAATTGGCCCTGTGTGAATTAGATTGCAAAGGCAGGAACAGAGCTTCATTTACCTAAGGAGCCAATGTTTAAATTAAAACCTTTGTACACCCTCTGTAGTTTGCTAAGCATCCGGGTTTGATAGTGATGACTATCCCAAAGAAGCTTACAGAAATTATGGTGGGATAAGACAAAAGTGAAGGTCTTTTCCTTTACTCTTTTAAAGCAATTTCCTTACATATATACGCACTTACATTTCTGTCTATCCACCCACCCCACCCCAGAGTGAGCGTGGAAATGACAATTAGAGGATGATTTTTTTTCTCCCTTCTGGCCCTGAAGGAATCTAGGGAGAGACTTTAGTATTTTTCTCTTTGAAAAATAAAGCCTGACTTTGAAGACAGGATCTCTGAAATGAGGCATTGCAAATGTCCTTTGATGAATCAGTCTATGTGAAGGAGAAAGGAAGAGATGGAAGGGGGCAGCAGACTGATTGCAGTTAACACACCTCTCCATGCTCTTTGAATCTCCTCAGATGGCCGCAGATGATCAGAAGGTCAATAGTGAATCCATCAAGTGTTCCTTGTCTCTGGGCAGTTTGCAAATTGTAAATGCCTTCCCAATAAGCCATTTAAATCAGCCAGCTAGAGAAGGTGAGTATGGGACAGGAGGACACTGGAAACAGGAGCTTTAGGGTGCAACTTTCATCCAAGTGTGCAAACATTTTGAGTGCAGAACACTTTAGTAGGATTTGTGGTACTGTGACTAGCATGCACTTCATTTGCTCATGAGTAAATAATGCAAATATTGCATTTTATAAAAAGAAACTGCATGTGAGAGAGAGAGTGGGAGAGAGAGAAAGAGAGGGAGGGAGAGAGAGAGAGGAGAGAGAGAGAGAGAGAGAGAGAGAGAGAGAGAGAGAGAGAGAGAGAGAGAGAGAGAGAGAGAGAGAGAGAGATCCTAAAGAAGAGAAGGGAAAACTCAACTCAGTGGTATTAAGTAACCTCTGAGTTACAAGCAGTCACCTCTGTTGGGTCACAATACAGTGGCAGTTTTGCAAGTTGTACTAAATATCCCCTAAGGGATTTTATGCCTCTGGGGGAACATCTGTCTAAAAAGGGAAAGAAAAAAAAACTGAATTTAGAAGCAGAGAAAAAATTGCTTACAGAGGAAGCCATACTGTCTGTGAAGGTTGTTCTGGGAAGAGTTGCTAGCCTGCTGCCCTCAGTTGCAGCACTTGGCAGTTTCAATCCTGCTAGTCTGGAAAGAAATAGCCCTTTCCTTCCTCCCAGAGCATCCCTGACTTCAGATGGCGGCCCCTTTTAAATTTTGGATGAGGTGTCAAATGAAATTTGACAGCTAACTGATAGGTTCAAATTCTCACAGGGCAGTCTATCCCTGAGGACACGAAAAACCAATTCACTGGCAGCCTGGCAAATCTTCAGCGATCCCTATCACTCCGCATTCAGTTTGATGTGCAACCAACTGCTTTTTTCTGGTGCTACACAGTACCTCTCATTAGATGGGCCCTCTTGTGACAAAGGGCAATGATTTTAGAACACACATGTCATTCTCCCAAGTTCTCTGATATTTCAAAATTTATTTGCTTATTGGAGAAAGTGTAAATTGCCCATTAGTGTACTATCTGATCCCGTGAGAGGTTTGTAGAGAACATTATTTATTTATTTGTTTGTGTATTTATTTATTTATTTCTGCCACTTGGCATGTCATGCCACAGTCAAATTAAAATTACAAATTAAAAATTGTATAGCTTAGGGAAAGATTAGAAAATTTCTAACCCTACACACTTGGTCTTTCTCTCAATAATGTGTCCATGACTTTCTATCATTCGGACTACACCTGTTGTAATAAAAATTTAACTAAAAATGAAGCAAGAAATACTTAAACAGCCTAAACCTCAATACCTCAAAAGGCCAGGAAGGCATGGATGCATGTCCAGCTCTTTTCAAATCTAGGACAGTTTATCTCTACTAAGCCCATAGCAAGTGACATGACTAAGTGTGGATCATAACACATTAACTCTTTCCAACTATTAACTGATTCCACTATGCATGGTTTCAGTTTCCTACCAACAACTATGTTTAAAAGCATTAAGTGGAAAATTCTAGACATAAGTCTACCTCTTAAAATTGTGTAGTATTCATAGTAGAAACTGAAACCTTCAGCTCCCTCCTTCCCTTCTTGGGATATGAGCCACCCCTTTGCCCTAGATAAATACTAATGCACTACTATCTCATCAGTTCTGTGTTTGTTATCAAGCAATTCCACAATAGCAGTGTTTATGTGCAAGCAATCATTATTGTACTAAAAAAAAAATTACCAAAACTGACAATTTGGTCACATCAAAGAGATGTGGCAAAATTAATGGATTCCTTTAAGAATCATCAAATGTGACCACATGAAGACAGATACATTAAAAGAAGATATGGAGATTTCTGGAGGAGACAGAAGAAATGAGAGAGTGCTCCACCTTCTCCATGTAATTTTCATAGAGAATTTTTTTATAATTATTCAGCTATTAGTGCTGGTAATCTATTAAAGTTTCCAGTTTACAAATTAAAAAAAATCATACACACATATAAGAAGAATCCATGTATCTGTGTAGTTTCAGGCATCCACTGGGACTTTGGGTTATATATGCTGCAGGTAAGGGACAGCCACATTTTTCAGAGCATAGATATTGAAGAGGTTGAATTAAATATTGCCTCACACAAAGCAAGTGCTTAAAGGTAAGAATTAATTATGGAATAGTGGCCAAGAAAATTGTGCCATGTTTGGGCCCAACAAAACTCAGACTTTATTAATTAAATTCCCAAGGAGACTCTGGGAAACAGTGTGTCAGTGTTTACCAGGTCACTGTGTCTTATCATCAACTTGTTCCATGCGAACCTCCCTGCAGTTATTCTGAAATGACAACAGGGATAGTAGTAGCAACTTACCTGTGTGTATCACTCCCATGATCACAAGGCTGAAACTGTTCATCGGTTCCTCTTTCCCTGGGCTAGATCCTGCCAGTGAACTTTTGTGGGTTTGATAAACAATGTGAGTCTCATGAAGAATCAAGCCACGAGTTTTGGCATACTGGAATGTAATGAAAGGATAACACATCCAGAATGAAGCTTGTATGGATTAAGAGGAAGGTGTTCACTTCTCTGTGCAATGAGGGTCTTGTTTTGAGCAAAAGAGTTGTGCTATGGTATTTAAAGATCCTTTATATATGGAAAATCTATAATGTAGATTGTGTGATTATAGACAAATAGAATGTTTTACAAAACAGTAAGATAGGAGAAAAAAGCCTTGAGCTAAACAGTGGGCAAAGGCAAGTTAAGGTGCCATAAAACTGAAATTTTTCTTAATACTTAGAAAAATGCATGTATTCCCTCACTAGTCAATAATGCTGTCTTGTGTTTAGTATAAAACAAAACAAAAGAAAACAAACAAAACAAAAACAAAGATATATGCCATCACATAATATCTCAACATTAGGAAACAAACTCAGAAGAACAAACTTCAGGGAACAAACTCAGAAGAACTCTATAAAGGTTTTATATTCTAGGGCAGATACATGAGATAAGCAATATCTGTCACAAACCTTCTAAAAAGTGTTGCAGAGTAGAATGAGGAAACATGGCAGTATGTGGACAGGGGAAAATAGAGAGTTTGAACTAGGTGGACCGAGAGAGACCACATAAGAGCAAATATCTTAGAGAAGTACAGGGATATGCCTGCCTGCAGGGGTATCTCTCTATAGCACAAATTTTAAGGTATTATATCCTCACTGTTGAATAAGGGTGAGTGGAAAATGGGATGTCCATTTTCACTTGTTTCTTTGTTTGCATTGTAGTTTGTGAATAAAATATCAAACTTCTACATTTTTATGTTAAGCAAAGAAATGACATAATTACATTTGAATTTTACAGGGTTCTACTGAATATAATTTGAGCTGGGGTGGTTGACAAGGGCACAAGCAAAACCACTAGACAGGAAGCTACTGTTGGAATTTAGGTAAGAGATGGTGTAGTTGTGATGGATGGTTCTGGGAAGGAGGAGACATGAATGGACTCTACTTGTGTCTGAAACCAGAGGCTTGGAGCTTTCCAAGGAAGTGCAGGAGTATGAGACGAGAATATGATGGAGTGACAGTTGAAGGTCATAGGGGAAGAGGAATGGGATAAAAATTTCAGTTTGTGTCCGTGAATACTGTTCTGTGCCCATACAGAACTTGATTATATGAGTAGGGAACTCTGGAGATAGGTTTGGTTGACGAATGCAAAATTGGAAATTGAATATATATGAAATATATTCTCATATATTACAGCTTTCAAACTCAAAGGGATAGTAAAGGATGCATTGTAATGTAGAGGAAAATGTGATCATAATCCACTTACTCCAGTCTTAAGAGTTTAAGAATCTAGCAAGTAATATAGAATAATTAGCAACCTAGGAAAATCTCATAACAAATTGGTTTATGAAGTCACCACACTGAATGAGAAATAAAAAAAAGAGATGATTCTTATGAACATTGGAATAGTTGGCTCAGTGTGGGTTGAAATCCTACTGCCATAGGCAAAAAGTATAGAGTAACTGGGCGTGACCATCAAGAGGGTTTTGTTTTGTTTTATTCATACCAAAAACAAGGAGCTAAGTCATGTCTAATACAATAATGACAATGAGGAACATTTTCATTGTTTTGAAATAAGAAGAAAAATAATGTACAAGTTAATAAGAATCAGTAAGAATATTGACAAAATTGCTGGAGGAAAATTCCTCAGAGTGCTACAAAGAGTACCATCAAATACTTAAGGTAGGTATTGGTTTTACAAATGGCTATGATTAGTGAGTAGCAAGACAGAATAACTAAGTACAAATGCTTCCAGGTGGGTGATGTGTGTAGAGGGTATACAATTCAATTATGGTGAACTCGGGTCTCCTAAATGATAGAAAAAGCAATATTATTAGTTGGGAGATGAACATCAAGAAGAAGTGGCAAGGATTCATGAGAAAAACTAGGAACTACTGAATGAAGTGAAAGACGGTTCAGAGTAGGAAGTTCTGAATGGTTGGTTACTTGTCTGTTAAATATTTATTTATATTTAGTCTATGTGTATGGATGTTTTGCATTCATGTATGCATATGCTTCACTTACAAGCCTGGTGCCTAGATAGGCCAGAAAAGGGCATCACATCCCTTAGAAATGAACTTAAAGGTGATTATACGCTTCATATGGGTTATGGGAACCAAATCTGAGTCCTTTGACAAAGGAGCACTTGCTTTTATCTGTTGATCTTCTAAGATTTGGGTTTCTCAAATAGAGAAGTCAGAATAAGTGGGTATCCTTTCTATTGCATCTAAACTCCATTGGTACATAAGAGGTGCTCAGCAAATAGGTGGTTGGTACAGGTTTGTGAGTATAATGAATCATAATGATGATGTGAAGAAAAAGGAAAAAAGGAAGATTAGTAGTGAGATTATCATTTTAATTTACCATATAGTTAATTTATGTCATGAAAGACACTAAATGAGTAGGGAGACGCTGACAGAATCCACCAACTAATGCTAATTAAAAGTCAAAACCTCCAAGGAGTAAACAGAATTATTGAAGTTGGAGATCACAGGGTGGGCTTCACAAGCAAAAGGGGAAGAACTGTAAATATTAGTATTAATAAGATGAGAGGACTCAATGTCTAACCTTGTGAAATTTAGAGCTAGCAAAATCCTGGGCAAGCAGAGTTTAACAAATGAGGATCTGTGATGTCAAGAACATTTGTCCCAAAGAATTATACCAAGAATAGTTCATGGATGGGGTTGTAGTGACCTATGTGGAAGAAATAATTTAGTGGGGTAAATGACTTAGGGTTCTTGAGGTGACAACAATAAGGGACACTGAAAATTTCAGAACTGGAACCATTAAGGGAAAATGATGGGTCTTATTTTGGAACTAATCTTGAAGGACATGAACATTTACCTCATGTGATGCTAAAACTATCTACACCCTGATAGGAAAATTATCATTCTTGGGAGAGAAAGGTAATTCAAGAATGCCATGATACCATACTACAAGCAAACTGAAGAAAGAAAGAGAGGAAGAATGGAAGAGAGAAAGAAAGAAAGACAGAAAGAAAGAACGAAAGAAAGAAGAGCTCTTGCCACCCTACTATCACAGTAACTCAAATTTTATATCTCCTCAAACAGATGTGTCCTTGGTATCTTTATTCCTTTTTACAATAATTCATGTTTTATTGATAGATTCATTGTACTCTTAACTATTTTTGATACAGGAATAATATAGTCGGGTTCTACAATGAATCATTATGATCCTTAACTCTCACTGTCATATCCAAAAGCAAATCAATAAAACTCATGTGAAATATTTGTACTGCTTAAAATGGGTCTTCAGTTCTCATTCTCTCTTGTTTGGATAGACGAGAAAATAATGCAATGGAAGGTGTCACTGCTGCATGGAGGAAGCTACTCTATACACTGTTATTTTCAAGTTGGATCAATCATTTCCAACTCATTTCCTATTTTTCCTCTTAAAAAACCTACCCCACCAAGAATTTCAATAGCAGAGCGTAAAATAATTTGGGCAGCTGACAGGCAATTCAATTTCCTGGCAGATTTTTAGATAATCAGACACCCAGGAGAAACTTGTAAATTTGTTTTATTCATGGTCAATTTGCTATGGCACATTTTTCTCTACCAGCTCAACTCCACTTTTTACTCAGCAGAGAAGTGAAGCATCATTATGTAGCAGCCACAACTGGCTTAGGTTGCGAACCAGGCACACATTATCACTTGAGCAAACAAGACCTCTCCTTGCCTCCTGCATTTTTAAATGAATTGCTCAAAAGTCTTCATTCTTCTGTGCTTATGCTCATGCCAGACTCATGTGTTTCAAATACACAAGGGAAACAGGCATAATTCCTCTGACTTTTTGTGCCTCTTGGAACTGGTAGGTTCCAAAGCAATTATCAGAAGATTAAAAGACCAGCTGATCCATGGACGAAGTACTACAGAGCTGAGGTGTAAGTCTCGACAAGCACTTTGATCAAGAAACTACACACAAAGCTTGGGAGATGGCTCTGTAGTTAAGAGCAGATTTTGCAGAGCATCCACATTCAATTTCTACCCCCAGTTTAGGCTTCCCACAACCATCTGTAACTCTAGCACCAGGGGGATCCAACGCCTCTAGCCTCCATGAATACTTGCTTTCACAAGAATATACTCACCCACTTCAAGACATATTCTGTACATATTCTGTCATGATTATTTTTTGTTTTGAAATTTTAATTTAAACATTTAAACAATAAATTTTAAAGATTTATTTTTATTTCATTTATAATAATATTTGTCTACATGTGTGTTTATGTAGCAATGATGATAGAGGCCACAAAATTACTAATTCCTGGAGCTAAAGTTACAGGTGCTCTGAGCTACCGTGTAGGTACTGAGAATTTTACCCTGGTCCTCTGCAAGAACAGCTAAAGCTCTTTAACTCTTAGCTGCTTCTCCAAACACCTTGAAATTTTATTTTTGGCAACTTATTAAATGTAGTTATGGGATATGATGTCATGTTTTGATTTAATTCATACATTTCATGCATATACTATGAAATTATTAAATCAAGCTGATTAGCAAATCCATCATCGGGTGTAGTTAACATATTTAAGTATGTGGTTTTTGTCTGTAGTCAATTACTTGTTGAATCACATCTACCACAGGCTAGGCTATCAAATGTCTAGTCATTCCATGATGTGTATAACATCAAGTGATTACCATGCAGACATTTAAAAATTTACATGTCAGTTACATTATTAATTTTCTTGAACACCTATTTCCTCCCATGCTATCTAATTTTCATTTTTTTCCTACTATGATTGCTATATAATTTTTTATTAAAATTTTTAATTTAAATAACATTTTTTTCATGTATTTTACAAACTAGCCACTTTCCCCTCCCTCCTTTTCTCCATCCCCTCTCCTTTGCTGTCTACCTCCTCCCCTCCCATTCACTCCTCCTCCATGTGCATTCAGAAAGGGACAGGCCTCCATGGACTTGAACAAAGTTTGGCACATCACAGTTGAGGCAGGACAAGTTCCCCTTTTTTCGAGGCAGGTTGAGGTAATCCAGGCAATATAAATTTAAATGTACAGAAGTAAGTAGAAAGAAGAAACATTTTTTTTAAGACTTATAATCATTTTATTCATGAAAACAGTATCAATCACTTAGCTTGAAGTGATTTCTCTGTCTCTAATTCACACATGTCTGAATATTAGGAGTAACTACACAGTTGCAAAGTCAGCAGCATCCTTCTCTCTAGACTAAAATTAAATATGGTCCCATAGGAGGATGTATAAATTCTTATTTCCCTTCTATCTCTTTCCTCTTTTAGCACCTCAGATTAAGTTGAGGTAGGATAAACAGGTATAGGGAAAATATGTAAATTTCTGGGTGTCTGCAAGCTGATTCTGTCCAAAGCTCTGTTACAGCAGGATATTGATGGGAGATGTCATTCTTAAATATGTTTCTCATACTGGTTAATTATCAAAGCACTGTTGGCCAACAGGAAAGCAATATAGGCAGGAATAGGAGACTAGGAGGAAAGAGGAAGGAGTTAGGAGGAATCAGCATGGAGACACCAGAGAGGTAGAACACCAGCCCCTCTGGCCTGTAAGATGAGACCACGTGGAAATACTTAGATTAATAGAAATGGGTTAATATTTAAGACAGAGCTAGCTGATAATAAATGATAGTAACTGGCCAACAGCATTGTATCAAATACAGAGTCTCAGTGTATTATTTGGAGCTGGTGCAGGGACCAGACCGACAGCAGGAAAAACCTACTCATAACAGGATATCATGGCACTATGCAAAAAATACAGTCTAGTCACTCACAACCATCTGGGACCAACATGGTCAATGCAGATGGCTCCAACCTTCTGTCCTGGGCTTTACTGTAATGACACGTCCATTACTTTGTCTTGGAGAAATGCTTATTCACACCATATGAACCATATGAGAACAGGAAAAGAATAAACCCTATTTTGGCAAAATCTTCATACATTTTTGTAATTCTATTTTCTTCTTTCCCACTTATTAATAATTCTCCCAGCCAAGAATATATGTCTTGAAGAGAAGTTGTATAGCACCTCCACCCTGTGTGTGTGTGTGTGTGGGGGGTATACACAATTGTCTCAGTTACCTCTTTAGAAGCCTCTACTGCCACTTGTGTGTATGCCTTCACTTTGATAAAAATATCCTTCTCCCTCCTTACCTTGTTTCCTCTCTGAATTTATTCTCTGATAGTAAAGAGAACTTGAGAACACCATTTAAAAGTCCCTATTTGTTATTTCTACCTCTGAGACCTCCTCCCTATCATCAAAAATGCTGTTGCTGATATTCCAATTGGAGCCCAGGACAGGGATTTGATTGGAGGCATGTGAAAATGTATTGTAGAAACAGGAACTATTCCTGGTGCACAAAAGGACCTTGTGGACACATCCCCCATGGATGGATACCCCCTTAACCTAGAGACAGGAGAGAAGTCCTAGTCCCTACTTGACATGACTTGACAGATTTACATGACCCAACCTGGATAGCATAGCCCTACAAGTGGAATGGGGGTGGGGGGGTGGGAGAGGAGGGTGGCCAGGGTGCATGTCACAGGGGAAAGAGGATAAGAGGGAGAGAGGGAGGAAGGGAGGGAGGGAGGGAAGGGGGAAAGGAGAGGAAACTGGAATCAACATGTAAAATTTTTAAATTATATTTTTAATAAAAACAATGTATTGTGGCCTTCTCTTTCTTCCTTTTTTCTCTTCCCCCTTTTAATATTTTTATTAAATTTAAAATTTTTATTAATTTATTTATTTCTTTTTCTTGTTAGTCTTTTAAATATAGAAACCACAGTGGAAAAAAAAAAAAAAAAGAAAGAAATTGTCTCATTTGAATATGCATGAATAAGTTGAGCCCTAAGGTTGAGCTAGGGCTGGAGCAATTGAAACAAAGAAAGTACAATTTACTTTGCATAATAATGTAGTGAGAGTTTTCCCACATTCTTTAGAGGCTGGAGAAGGAGGATGAGAGGATAAGCAGTCCTCCAGGGATTGAATGAAGCTAGAGAATAGAAAAGGATTTGCCCAGAAGCTCCCATAATAAAAGCATTCAAGGAAAGACCTCAAGGACCTTGTGAGTGTAGGGCACTGCATGGACCTCGAGGCACCTTGAGCAAGCCTGAAGCTGTTGGCTGGAACATCTTGCACCAGAGTAGTTGTTGGTACTCTTCTTGATTTGCTAACACATCTGCTGGGGAGGAACTAAGTCCGAGAACTTGCATGCTTTATCCTTGATTGTTTTCACTCCGCTGTAAGTCAGTATTTAAGCCCTTGACATAGCTCCTGGTTGATGCAGTCTGGAAGCTGATGGGAGAAGCAGAAGCTGATGTACAAGGTTCCTGAATAAACTGCTTGAGGAAGAGTCGTGGTAGTGTCTTTCTTGCTGGCCGAGTGAGTACCACATCTGAAGACTTGATGCTTAATCTACAATTTTAGACCAAGTACTATTTAGGTGCATTATTACTTCTATGAAGAAAAACCAACTGAACATTTTTTTTTCTATTTTAATATAGAAATATGGGACTTTAACACCCTATGGAAACAAGGAGACATCTGTTCCAAAGTAAGAGTTGCAGAAACTCACAAATTACTCTAAGGAGAGATGCTGGAGAAAGCCAGGTCTTCTGCCTCTCCTTCCAAACACTCCCCAGGTTTGCTGTTGTCTAAGCCTCCTGACCTCTCTATTGTCAGAGCATTGGCTCAAAGACAAACAAAAGAACAACAGCAACAATAAAACACTTATAGCTAGTAATTTCTTTTCTACCTTTTTACATTCTCTTGTCTTGTTGATAGTCTTTTACAACTATCAGGCAATCCAAATTCTCCCTCTCCTAGCTTATGTGAGATACCTCACTTAAGTAATAAACAATTAATAAAACCAAAAATCTAAAAACCAAGAATCTAATACTGGGAATTGATCTCTTATTTCTGGTCCCTGTTTCTTTTTACACTTTCTCTCCTCAATGGCAATTCCGGTCTTGCATCGCTTCTCCTGATGTTTTCAGGAAGAAACAGTGTAAAAACTGCTTGAAAACAGAAATCTCTGGCAACTGCAAAGACATGGGATGGGGTTTGCTTGACCTCAGGTGGTCTTGTCTGCTCAGCATTTACTCCCTCTTTTCCTTAAAGCACCACCAGGATTTTGCCTTACAGACATTATGTTATAGATATGCCCTTCTCTTTTCTGTAGAGCTTTTTAGGCACTGATAATCAATGTGCATTATGTCCTGAATACATTCCCTGCCAAGCAGTGGACATGTGACCTCTACAGACTTGAAACCACACAGATCTCCTGTGTATTTGCATCTTTAATTGAATGTCTAATGATAGGATAAAGTAGAAGCTTACCAATTCATTCCTATTGAAGAGACTTCATTAGTCTCAGTCTAGGACCTCTCAATCCTATATGTAAGTAGATCAAAGTTCATAAATTGTTTCTTGTAGTTCTCTCAGCTATTTTATAGCTTCTCCTCATCCTCTCAGTTTTCTTCCCTGACATTAGTCACAAACCATTCACTATTACTTTCAACGAGAGAAGCATAAAAGCTTGAATGTTGAGTGTAAGATGGAAGCTCAGCTGGGTTTTGTATACATACTAAAGCCCAAGGAAAGTTGTTCCCTCCTCTCTTTCCTTTCTATGTATCAACATATTCATATGCATATATTGATCAAATAATACATTATAGATTTTTGAAAGACTTCTAAATTTGAGTATTACTTTACTTTTAACATTTCTTTACTCACCCAATAAAGCAAACCCTCATGATAGAAGGGTTAAACTCTCCCACTTTTTACAGCTGAATTTAAGTTTCAGCTCTTTGAGAAGGACACACAGGAATCTTTTCCAATAAAGGGCTGTTTATTTACAAGGCCCTTACATTCAGCGTCCAGGGAGAGAACAAACATGAGGCCTAAGTCAGTCTCATATATGTATCTGAATGACAAACCACAGCTGCCCCCTTCTGAGTCACGCCAAAGTTTGTGCGCAGAAATGTGTTCAAAAATTGTAAGATTAAACCTTAGTCAATTAGAAATATACTAATGTAACTACTGCATGCTTAACTAGTCATTGTTGAGATGACCTCATTGTCCCTGAAACTCCCCTTAATTGTGCTTAAAAGAAGCCTACCTGTCATTTTCTGTGTCATTGCCATTTTGTACAGGTGAAAGACTCCACATGAATACTGGTATAATAAATGCCCTTTATTCGTGCATACTATTTGAGTCTGGGGTCTTCCTTCAGCATTTCCTTGGACAATGGACAATAACATGCTTTTTCACCTCTGATTTATAAGACTGTGTACATCCAATTGCTGTGCATAACTCCAAGAATTTTAGCTACAGGGAACCTCTAGAGGACCATCCACATGTACCACCTTCTTACCCTAGGCCCACATTCAGCCAAGAGCTTGCCTAGGGCTGTGAATGATCAAGGTGATTGTGACTCTTTTCTTGGATTCATCTCCAGGCTACAGTGGGCACTTGCCCTCCTTTCTCCTATTTATTTCATTTTCTAACTCATCCACAGATTGGTCAGTTTACTGTAAGGTTTCACCACTTTCCTGTCCTGAATCAACAAGCCAACACAGGAATGAACACATTAATATATGGATACATAATAAATATAAAGAAACAAAGGCAGGGGCTGGAGAGATTGTTTAGGTTGAGGGTATTACCTGCTCTTACAAGGGTTCTGAGTTCAATTCCTAGAAACCACATGGTGCTTCACAGCCATCTATATTAGAATCTGTTACCCTCTTCTGACATAAAGATATACACACAGATAGAGAATTATACATACATATGTGTGTGTGTGTGTGTGTGTGTGTGTGTGTAAAAATCTTTGAAAATTAAAAAAAGAAAGGAAGATGTTTTTCCAGACTCTCATCACTACATTAGGGAGAATATCTGGAGGGTTAGCGGTGGACAGAACATAGGTGACCTTCTTCCCCTTCCTCAGCATAATGAGGAAGAAGAGAAGAAATATATAATTTTCTTCTTGTTCTGATAAAAGGAAATCAGGGAATTTTAAGGACCTGGAGAGATAGGGAAATAAATCAAATTGGGGGCAAAACTGAGGAGGAGGACCAACTTAAAGTAATTCAACTTTCTGTTGGAATTGTAGCTCTTACGTTTAGTGTTTTAATTTTCAGTCCTGTTGACGTTACTACTGTCTCATTATTGGTGTGCAGCTCAGCTTCCTCATCTATGAGATCATAGTTCTTGCTTTGAGTTGTTGTGAAATCAAGTAAATGAAACACTCTAGGGAGAAAGCACTGAATAAATAGAGGCACTGATAATGACATTGATTAATTACTGTTACTTTTACTATTATGATGAGGACAATCCCCAACCACAGTGATGTTACCTAGGTGAAGGGGGAAATCCATTATCTGTAAATATCAGGGCAGCTTGTACAAGCATTTGCAACAAAAGTAAATGCTTTGTAAAGGTAAGGGGCAAAGTTCTTTTTAATAAAGCAAGGAACACAATCTACAGGCAAAGCATTATCACAGGAGCCTGTAGAGAAAACAGAAATACTTCCAAGGCATTAAAAACCTTTTGTTTTTCTTAAGTGTGAAGAGAGATCCCCCACTTACTGGGGTTTGGTGAGTACTTGCTCTTCCAATATAAAAAGACCTAGAATCAGTAAACACAATCTCAATATGAGTACGACGAGCTCATCTTTTATGTCACTTAAATGATTAAAACACTTCTCATTAAATAATTAAGTTATTTAAGGAGAAACATCAGAGGAACATCCAGCCACTCTAAGTGCTTTTGCCTGAAGTGACTGTTCCCAGCAGTGGGTCATATTTTGCCTTTGTACAATATGTTCAGTTATATTCCTAGCACTGTTATTTTTGGTGTGTGGTAAGAAAAAGATGTATCTATGGCATATGGAAGTTCTGAACTAAGACAGTGAGTGACTCTGGATACAGACAGAGCTCTCTAAAACTTGATGAAATGTTGTCCAAACTAGAGAGTTATACAGAGAATTCACACATAGCAACCAAAAATATAGGACTATATGGTTGTGGAGTTCGCCTTGTCAAGTTCTAACATAAATTACAACTCATTTAGAGGTGTGATATACAGTAATATTGTGACATAGCCTTAGTATTCTTAAAGCAAATTTCAATATACGAGGCCACTGGCAGCGGGTCCAAGATCTAACTCTAATACACAAACTGACTTAGTGTAGCCCATTCTATATAGAGAGATACCCTTTTCAGCCTAGGCACAGGGGTGTGGGGAGTGGGGAGTTGCCTTGGTTCTCCCTCAAGGAAATGATGGGACAAATTTAGTAGACTTCTTAAAGGTGGACTTAACCTCTCCAAGGAACGGATAAGAGGTGAGGGGAAATGGGGGGAAAGCAGGAGGAAAGGAGGGAGGAGGAAGTGGTATAAGAATGTAAAAAATAAATAAAAAAATATATATTCCACAGGGAACTAAGGCTGAAAACTGAGGTGAACAAATTTTAGAAGATTTTTACCTCATTTCCTATTTTCCCTCTTAGATTAGATGCCCAATTTCAGAGTTAATACTTGTTGCTATCTTTCCCTTTCTTTCTCATAACTAGACATGGTGCTTAAGTTAATTGTATTTCTCAGGCTTCCTTACAGTTAGGTAAGAACATTTACTAATTGGTCCTCAGGAAAACGTGAGTCATATCATACAAGTTGATTTAGATCTTTGCACAGGAAACCATCATAAACTCCTTCTCTGCCCTTGAATGTACTAGCATTCACCGAGTCATCTCTTATAGTGACAATGGAAGTGTGTATCTTGAGATGTTGGCATGTTTCCAAGCAGCAGACGCTCAAAGCAATTCACTACTTCAAACATCTGGAGCTGCTTTCTTATCTACTGGATCCTTCTACCCTACAACACATGATAGCTTTAAAAGCCAAATATGAATATTTCACTGACACTTTTTATTTCTAGACAAGGTCTCACTTACTGTGTAGATCAGGCTGGCCCTGAACTCACAGAAATCCATCCACAAGTGCTGATGCTAGAGGCATGTGCCACTGTGTTCTGCTCAACTGACAAGTCTTTTTTAAAGATAAATTTTTTAGTTTGTGCAGATATATCTCTGGGTGTTTTGACTTGT
The DNA here is from genome assembly GCA_030556225.1 of Cricetiscus sungorus. Lineage (NCBI taxonomy): Eukaryota > Metazoa > Chordata > Mammalia > Rodentia > Cricetidae > Cricetiscus > Cricetiscus sungorus. The sequence goes on from JANBXA010000069.1 coordinate 19,891,739, forward strand.
GAGTTACTATATTTTATTGTTGGAAAATGTCCACATTCAATCAGAATTCTTTTCCACTTTCACAATAAAGAGATTACAAAGAAATAAGCTTCCTTGGGTTGTGTGTAACTTGATTAGTAATCAAAAGGATAAACTACAAAGGAAATGATTGGAGATAAATATCAAAACAAGGCCTACATTCATTTCAGTGGTAAAAACAACTGTAGTACATAACACATTCTGTTATTTCTATTGGAGTTTTCAGGCTAGTCCTCCAGGTGGCCTCAAACATCAGTCTTCCCTACTCCAACAGGACCACCCCTCTCACTCATGTTTGTGTAGATCTCAGAATTACCATAGGAGTTGCTAGAAATACAGTTGCTTTATACAATGAGGAACTGTCTGAGAAAGTCAACAACTTCTTTCTATTGCTCAGTTAAGGACTATCCAGCATATCCTGGGTTTTCTCCTTTCCTCCTTCAGAGGCAAGATAGGTTTTAGATTGTTTGGTTATAGTGAAAATGGGACACGTGGATCCATGACTCTATCTACCCAGTAAAGTTTTCTTGAGCCTGTAGGAACCAGTTCACAATTAACTCTAGCATTCTTGTTGTATCTGTGCCTATCTGTAAGTAATTAATCCATGTTAAAGTATACTTCACACATTGTACTCATATTGTGGTATTGTACTTTATTTGCCATATTTGGGCAAGAAATACCTGAACTTCTATTCCTGATGGACTTAATACCAACCTTTTTTGCCATTTGTACAGTGACCAGTTATACCAGGATTTCTCTTTTGAGCCACCAACCGTATCCCAAATCATGACATGGAAACTTACTACTTAGAATGATCGGCCTAGCTTAGGCTTATTTCTCAATAGCAAATTTAACGTGAATTAACCCTTTTCTCTTTATCTTCCTTTTCCCTCTAGGCTTTTTAACCTTCTTTTGGTTTGGCTCTTTCTTGTGTCTGGCTGGCTGGCAGCTGCCCTGGGTGTCTCCTTCCTTCTCTCCTCCTCCTCCTTCTTTTTTTCTTTTCTCTCTGGAGACTAGATTTCTCCACCTATTTATTCTCTCTCCTGCCAGCTCCACCTATCCTCTCTCTGCCTAGCTATTAGACATTAAGCTCTTTACCAGACCAATAAAATGCCGTAGGACGCCAAAATAAAGCAAATACAACACATCTTTACATAATTATACAAATGCAGCATAAACAAAAGTAACACCTTTACACAGTTCAGATAAGATTCCACATCATAAACAAAAGTAACACACCTTTACATAGTTAAACAATCCACATTGTAAACAAATGTAACACATCTTTGCCTACTTAATATAATATTCCATAATAATCAGTAACAGTGCTGGAATTGTTAGAATCAAAGCCTGGTCCTTGACAGTTCATACAAGCAAGGCTCAGACACCTGCTCTATATAGTAGTGAACCTCAGAGAACAAAATTTTGAGATTGGGAAAAAGAAAAAAAGAAGACCTGTCACACACACCCCTAAAAAAGTTCCAAAGGTATACTTGGGTTTGCCAGGTGGTGGTGGTGTGTGTGTTTGTGTGTGTGAGTGTATGTGTGTGTGTGTGTGTGTGTGTGTCAGTTTTGGCAAAATCTCATATCAATGTTCTAGTCAAAATATAAGAAGTTGATGTGGGCTCTGAGGCTCACTTCTGACTCTTCAGGAATTGCTATCAGGATTGATTAGCATATTCCAATTGTGAGGCCTCACACTACACACACACAGAGGGATAGCATGTCAAGGAATCTGCTAATTCCAGAAAAGGTAAAGTTCATTCTACTTGAGGTAACATGATGTCACTGAGTAACATAGGTATTCTAATGTCTAGTCATAGAAGATCCAGATCCACTTTTATTTGACAGTGTGCCAAAACATCACATTTAATTAAAACATATGGTGTCTGTGAGTTACCAACTTCATATAGATAGCATAATAATACCTTTGAATACCAACTTATGCCTTTTCCCCCTTACTTTATGTTTCAAGACCATTTTCCTCCCATTTAGCTACTATCTTTTTTTTTTGCCTCAGATTAAAAAACAGATTGGCTAAAAGGAAACAAAAGCTAAAATAAGTAAATACTGATGTTCAGCTTCTGAAAATGGCCTTTGAAGCTTAGATCAGGGGAAAAGGTATAAACACTGACTTTAAAACTATTAAGCACTTTATCAAGTCAGGCAGAGGATAGTAGTTGGGTGCTAAGCTCCACTAAAGGACAAAGGAAAAACTTTACTGTTAATAATCACTGATTAAATCAGTCTTAGAAAGACTGCAGCTGAGTTATCAGGAAGCTGTTGTCTATTGTCTTTGCCTTAATGAGAAATCCTTCACATTTGCTGCAACAAATCTTTTTACCTTTCAATACCTATCCCGAATGCTCAGTAGGAGGCATGCTAGTATATCTCTCTCCATGCTATCATTGGAGTCTTCAGTATGTCATACTATAAGCTTGGAAAATATCCCTGTCTCATTCTTAAGAATTCTACAAGCCACATATTTAACATGAATAGCTATTTTATAGATTATGCTGGTGTGTTGACATCATGAATACTGGTAAGCTTTACAAATACACCACTGTCTGTAAGTTCCTTAATACAGATGGTGGAGACACAATGGAGGAAGGCATGGAGTAGAAGCGCAACAGGATAAAATTGCACTTAGATAAAAATGGAAGTGCTCAGACACAGAAGACATTTTCTGAGAGTTTCATGTATTTTTCAGTCATTATTAATTATTATTAAAGATTATTGAACATGAGGTATGTTACATCTTACGAAAATAAAGTAGTAAATCTACAAATATATATTTGTATATGCCTTTCTTCATTAAATCCCTTAAAGAAAAAAAATACCCTGAAAATCTTAGTTTCAAATAAAATTGAAAACACTGTAAGGAATAAAAATATTCTGTTTCTGAGATTATGGCATTTGATTAAAACTATGAAGAATGTACCTACATAGAAACAAAACAAAACAAAACAAAACAAAACTAAAAAAACTATGATCCACATAGTGCATAATTGCACTAACAACAAATTGAGATTCCTTCTTTCTGTCTTTGAAACTACTCAAGCAAAAGACCATTAACAGCCTGATGATCCTGCAAAACATGTTTAGCTCAGTAAAATTGTCAGGCAATATGGAATCCACAGGAGTGGATTAGACTGCATGCTCAAAGACAACTTTATGTTGTCTCCAATGTAAGGTTTGATGAATCAGAGATGAAAAAATGTGATCCCTTCCACACACACCTGCTTCTATGAAAAAAAATTTAAGGATCCAAAATCTATGGAAATTATTTCCCTGGTTTCTTCTTAATGCCCTGGTGCCGCTGTGTGTTTTGGAAGTTGTTGTCCCTATGACCTCCCAAAGGTCATTTGTAACTACATTTCCTATGAGCTATGAGTCTTTGCCATCCAAGGAATAAAGTTGATCTGCTGACAGTAATGAGACAAATATGTATTAGCTTCATGCCTCAGAAACTGTACTGCCCCCTGTGAATCCTTGACATTTACTGTGTGCAAACTCCCCTGGTGTAAAATGCAGTTAAAAAAAAAAAAAAAAAAAAAAAGCTGGTACACATGAAATGCTGGCAATGGCTGTGTCAGCCAAAAATTGGCTTTTTTTTAACTGTTGTAACCTGTTCCTCTGGCACTTACCAGGATATATGTGTAAAATAGTGGCATATATTTGGAAATGATGTTTAATTACAAAGTCATCCGTTCTACAGCAGTTGTGTTTCATTTAAATCAGAACTGTTTTTCCCTCTTGAACTATAGATTTTAGGAATGTAAAGTCCTTCAAAGGAGCTTTATGCCATGAATCTAACACATCTCTACTCAGCACATGGACTGGTGTCTAAGCTCTTTCAACAGCCTACATCCTAACCAACATAACCTAATCCAAATCAATTTCTTAGCACTCCCTACTACTATCTTACTTCATTCTAGGCCTCTCTCTAATACGCTAAGAGATCTTGTCTCCAATGTTTGGCATTTGAGGATCTAAACTCTCTTATTTTTCCATTTTTTTTTTTTTTTTTTGCTTCTATGGAATTTGTATGGTTGAAAAATCTGTTCTTCAAGAATAGCTCACATTTCTCCTACTCAAAAAGCACTCTCTTAGTCTGATTAAATAATATGGCCATTGTTACTTGTTACCACACCACGTGTGATGATCAATTCTAATTGCCAACTTGGGACAGTCTAGAATTATCTTGGGAAAAAGTTTCAATGAAGGATTATTTTAGTCAAGCTGACCAATGGAAAGATTGTTTTGATAGCATAATAATTGATATGTGAAATCCTCCCTGCCATCCCCTACCCCACATTGTGGTTAGCACCATTACCTAGGCATAGGAACATGGCCTGAATGCAAGTAAGCATACGTGCATTCATTTCTCTGGACACATGATCAACATATGCAATGTAACTAGCTGCTTCAAGTTTCCTCCTCCTTGTATTTCCCATTATATTGGACTGAAATCTAGAACTGTGAGCTAAAATCAACCCTTTTTCTCCTAAGTTGCTTTTTATAGGGGTACTTTATCACAACAACAGAAATTAAACTTGAATGCCATGTTTTCTGTTTCTGATTTGCCGCATCTGTGGGGCCAGAGTACCAAGCTGGCGGAGAGTGTCGGGATTGAAACTATGAGGACTGAAGGGGAAGCTGCTGCCTTTTATTACAGAGAGAAATGGGCTTATATATCCAAGCCAGGGGATGGGCTAAGCATAGGAGGATATCATGTACCACCCACACCTGGGGTCAAGCACCGGCACTGAACACCAGAAAGTTCTGAAAACAACTTGTTTGATCAATCTTGAGAGCACAGGAGTTCTACAGCTAGGTGGGGAGAAGAGAGCTGTAGGGAACAAGTACTTAAATTTCCTAACAGTTCCTCCCTTTCTATTTTTTAAATGAAGTGATCCCTATCTTAGGTCACCTGGGGAACAAATACCTTACCTATCATGGGGAAATGCCCTTATCATTCCCTAGGCTGCATTGATCCTGCTAAGAGTTGTCTGTCATTGGTTATCCCTTCTCCAGCATCTGTAGCCATGCTTAGGCTGATTCAGGTTATACTGCCAAGGCCATGAGTGCCTGTTGGGTGACGCTTGCCTGTTTATTGTACTGGTTGCAGAATCCAGATATGCACACTGATACCCAGGACCCCGAGTAGGGATAACGCAATAGACCCCAACCAGTGCTGTACCCATTGCCCCAAATGGGGCATAAAATTTCACCAATCACTAGTCAGTCACTTTTCTCTGTAAACAATATTTGGAAATTTGGGCGTCATTCTTTCCAAACTGCTTCCTGATGATAGGGGGCGCTGTATAACTTGGAATAATCCAACAGCATTTCTTTTAACAATTGTTGCTATTTCTTCAGCAGTCAAACAATACAAAGACAACACAATACCATACAGTATCCATACTCTTTCTGTGCTTTCCATCTTTATGTGGCTTTTTTATTACTCTATTTCTTTTACTTCTATATTTTACTTATTGAGACAGGGCTTCTCTGTGTAACTTTGCTGTCCTAGAATTAACTCTGTATACCAGGTTCACTTTGAAATCACAGAGTTCTGCTTGCCTCTATCTCCAAAGTGCTGGAATTAAAGGCGTGTGCCACCATATCCAGTTACTCTCTCCAGCTGCTCAAACCTTGGGTGCTCTCTCCAGTCTCAGAAATGGATTATTTGTAGATACAAGAGAAATTAATACCAATTAATACCGGTCTCCTTGGAGTACTACTAACATTCCACTATCTACTATTGTAAGAATTTTAATTTCTCCTGTATAATCAGCAGATAAGGTGTGAATACCCTTTAAAAGAGCACTACTGTGTCATATAATTAACCCCAGGCTTCCCTTAGGTAAAGGCCAACGAATTCGAGTTGGTAAAGCCTGAACACCCATCTAAGGCATTAGGACTGCTCTGGCAGAAATACCGAGGTCCAATCTTGCACTCCCTGCTGTTCCTCAGATAAGGTCTTCATCATGAAGGATTGCTTTGAGGGACAAATTGAATTCGGCCACTGCCTGCTGGTAGATTCATTGCTCCGTACATCTGTTGGGTTTTGGGGCCCTGGAGCAGGGCCAGCATCCAGTTTCTTAACGCCAAATGCTGTTCTTCTATCCCCTTCTACACTTAGGACACAAGCCTCGTCTTGCAACAGCCTTCCGGGTTGTTTTGTGGGAAGTCTTTATGGAAATGACCAGGCTGGCCACACCCAAAGCAATTTCGATAGCCAACTCTGTTCAGACGACCTCTGGTCTTTGAAGAAGGGCAAGGCCATAACCTGCCATCAATGTCTCTGCATATCTTTATATAATAATTTAAACTCTTGCCCTTATGTGGCCGAATAGCTTCTTTACAATACTTGTTAGCATTTTCAAAAGCCAATTGCTTGACAACAGGCATGGCAGTATAGGCATCTCCAAATATTTTACCTGTTAATGCTAACAGCCTGGATAAGAAATTCTGGAAAGGTTCTGAGCGGCCTTGTAAAACTTGTGATAATTGATCTCCAGCTGCCTTGCAACAGAGCTCTTTCCAGTCACGGGGAGTAAGATTGAGGGCCATGAAAGATTCAAACCTGGAAATTGAAAGATGCTAAAGGAACGTAAGAGGTATCAGCTTCCTTCAACTGTTTAATTTTCTTAAAGTTCAGGGGGCATGCTGATGGATGACTTGACCTGTATTGGTAGGCTCAGGAATCTGTATAACAGGGTAAGTTTGCAGAGATGGGTTTTAAAAGTCCCCCCCGCCCGCCTGGGGGGGGGTTCATCATAGAGTATATCAACATAGGCAGGTGGAGCAGAGGGCGTTAATCCCGTCAAGCTATTTCCTTATCTTCCTTATCCGAAGAAAGACCCTCATGACCATTTACCATGTCCCCTATCCGTGATTTTTTTTTTTTTATGACAATGCAGCAGCTTACAGGAGAGTTCTTCAATTTCCTTTATTGAAGTTTCCTCCTCTGAGTCGTCCTCTGACTTCGAATCAGAAGATGTTAATCATTTTGTATAATGTTACTTTTCCTATATCTTTTTGTTTTTACATTTTAGCTTTGTCTATTAGTAAGACATCTTTGACTAACCTCCACAAGGATAAGGTACTTAAAACAATTCCCATATTGTTGTATGTACCTTGTTTACCCCAATATGCTCCTGCTAGCTACAGAGTGACCTCGTCCACGATTCCTCACTTTCCAAATCTTGGTAGAACCTCCACTTGCTGCCCTCACAATCAGAGAACGGAGCTGGCAGAAGGTATCTGGATTGAAACACTTAACAGACCATCACAAGAAGTGAAGGAGAAGCTACTGCCTTTTATTACAGAGAGTAATGGGCTTATATACCCAAGCCAGGGGATGGGCTAAGCATAGGAAGAAATCATGCACCACTCATACCTGGAGTCAAGGCACTGACACTGCACACAGGAAAATTATGAGAACAACCTTGTTTGATCAACCTTGAGAGTACAGGAGTTCTACAGCTGGGTGGGGAGAAAGAGAGCTGTAAGGGACAAGTACTTAAATTTCCTAACAGATCCTTCCTTTTTATTTTTTAAATGAAGCGATTCCTGTCTTAGGTCAACTGTGGAACAAATACCTTACCTGTCATGGAGAAAAGCTCTCATTATTCCCTGTCTTTGGTGGCATTTATTCCCCCCCCCCAGATCCAATAGAATGTGAGCCTCCAAAAGCCAAAGGTCCTTAGCCTTTTGTGGGGAAATGTAGGTGTTAGTATTCAGGTATTTGTATTGACCTGTCCTTGGGGCTACACCCTTAGCTGCAGCCCCTAAGGGCACCACCTATAAATATTTACTGTGTTCCCTTCTTAAAGGGCCCTGCCTAGCTCCTATACTCTCACTCCCCCCTCTCTTTATCTCCCTCTCTTTTCCTCTTTTTCTCTTTCTTTGCCACTCTTTTTCTTTTCTACTGCTCCTGTTCACAGAGGCCAGTCACCTCCTCCCTTTTCCCTATTTTATGATTCCTTTCCCTAATACAAAACCCCTCTGCTTAAACCCTGTCACATGGTATCTTTTTATCACACACTGCTTTTCTTAAATTACAACAGTAGGGACTCCAGAAAAGTTGTCTTTATAGGTTAGCACTGAAAACGTGTCTGTCTGAAATATATAAATAGGAACCATAGTTTTAAACCCGAGCCAAACACCACACACACACACACACACACACACACACACACACACACACTTATGATCTTGACACCTTGTGGTAATGTTCTTTGTTCTATGGAACAGAAATATGTAGAAAGACATTTTAGGTAGCTTTAAGACCTTGACAGTAGATCATTGAATCAAGGAACAATGGCCTTAAAAAGATGAAAGTACAGAAATAGCAGGATGAACTGGAAGATTCTAACCTAGTCCACACTTCAAACTTTTGCAATTCCATAATCTATTGGGAAGGGTTAGACTTAAGTACAATCTATCAAATGCTCTTTCATGTAATATTTTCAAAACTTTTGAAATTAGGTTTTAATTTATTGTTAAAGATGCTGATAAATATTGTTTGTTTGGAAGAGAAATAAATTTGGGGTATTTGTTATTTTCTTTCAGTTAAGCCTGAAACTTTTGCATAGCTGTGCCATGCAAGATTGTCTTAAAAATTTCTAGTTTTACTTTGAGAAATCTACATGAAAAACATATCCATTCATCTTGCCATCTTTTCCTTCATTAAATGTATATAGCATGGTGGTGGGCAAAGCAGAAAATATGTGAACATTAACACAAAAAGCTCCTTGATATACTGAGACAGAAAGAATGACACACAGATTGGTTTTAAGCCAACAGCAAAAGTAGTTGAGATACCACAAAATCATCATCTTTATCAAAATAGAAGAGATATTCTCTATTTATATGGAAGGAAATATCCTCAGAGTCATGTAGAAAAAGGGATGAGAAAGCATAATAGGGGTGAAAAGGACCAATACTCATTATATACATATGTATAAAGCTATCAATGAATTTAACCATAAATTAATTGTAAAAAATTGATTAAAATGGGATAATTCCCTTTGGCAAGGTGTGTCCTTAAGTTTGTGTATGTGATACATTTATTCTAAACTAAGACTATGATCAAAACCAGAAATAAATAGAAATTACTCTTCTAAACATAAAGGTGCTTCAAGATCTTGTGCTAAGCAGCCATATTTCTAGTATAAGCTTACGCTTTCCTAAATAGTTAAACAACAAAACTCCTACTGGTTTCTTCCAAAATCAAGGATTTATGTACTTTCTACATTTCTCCCTGGAGGATGGTGTTGAAATTCCATTTTGTATCTATCACAGAGAATATTTACTATAGGCAAGGGACCTATTATGGAAATGAAAGAGAAACCTGGAAGTCAATGTTTGGTTTGGTTTTGTTTTTTTGGGATGTTTAATTATTAAGATTGTGAATGTCAATTTAAATACTCCTAAATATTTTGATTAATGTGATGGATTATCTGTATACCTCTTCTGCCTTCTATTACTGATATGTTGATGCATGGGCTCATAGAGTGACTGTATTTCTAGACAATGTCTCTCAGGAAGAAGTTAGGGTAAAAAGAAGTCATACTAGTGGGTTACTGTAAAGAAATGGTGCCCTTACAAGAGAAGAAATCAAAATCAGAAGGCTATCCAGCAATCTCTCTTTGTGCACATGGAAGAAAGGCCATGTACCAACACAGTGTAAAGAGGGCCAGGAAGACAGTTCCAATTAGGAACCAGATTGGTGACAGATTTATCTGGAATACCAAAGTTCAAAATGGGGATTAAATTACTTTCTGTTGTTCATGCTATTCAGACAGTTTATAATATAATCTTATGGAAGAATGTGTTGTTTAGTTTTCTGACAATGTGACACAGCCGGAGCCAACTGGGAAGAGGGAAACTCAACTGAGAAAATGCTTTAATGAAATTATCCCATGTGCACATCTGGGGCATTTTCTTGATTAATGATTGATGTGGGAGTGTCCAGCCCACTGTAGGTGTTGATACCCATTGGGCAGGTGGTTCTTGGCTACATAAGAAAGCTAGCTAAGTAAGCTATGGAGAACAATCCAGAGAAGGTTCTTTCATTGCCTTTTCTTTGCTTCCTTCCTTCAGGTTATTTCCTTAACTTCATGTTCTTCATGACTGACAATGATTTGCGCATGTAAGTCAAATAAACTGCTCACTCAAGTCCTTTTTGGTTGTGTTGCTTTATAACAGTGATAGAAAGAAAACTAAGAAACCACATAAACAAACAAATACTGATTGTCTACCTTAAGAAAAACCAAAGGAATATTGAGAACCTTCAAAGATCAGTGATATTTTTGATCATAATTAATAAAAAAGTGTGTGTGAAGATTTTTATATTTATTCTGAGACCAAGAGTTTATAACACAATGAATTATTACTAATCTTACTAGAGATGCATTAATTTCCATAGACTGCTCAATTCTTGTAAGAATGTACAGCTATTATCATATAGCATCTTACAAGAAGCCTTTCTATTACCTTATTGTTTTTTTTTCCTGTTAGCTTCCAATTCTTTGGAGCCAATAACGCTATTGTGCCTTCATTTATATCCAAGACTACAACTATGTATTAAAAAAGCTGATGACAATTCCTAGTTTTCATTTCATGAATATATATTGATTGATTTATAGATTCACATCATATTTTTACTTTTATTATCCTATCCATTGCCTTCATACACTAGAGAATACAAATTCCCTGTGAATAAGGACTATGTTTTCCTCTCATGTAGTATGCATTCAATAAATAGCTACTGAGTGTAAATCAATGGCATCATAAATCAAACAGAGAATGGGAAGTTGGGGGGTTAGAAAGAGACTTACTTCTTGAATAGAAAATTATTTGTGAAGATGTCTCTGATATGGAAAGCCACTGTTTCCTTAGGTTACGAATGTAGAGAACAATGAAAACTAACTAAAGTGGTAGAGGAGATAAAGCTTTGATGCTGGGCAGTAGGTTAAAAATAGATAGCATTTTAAATGTATTACAGAACTGCTTCTATTCAGGACAAGATAAATTAGGACTAGAACATAAAAGGCATATAGATTCTATACATATCATACATGCCTCCCATGCATGAAACATGGATGTCTTTGTCTTTATTTTGAAGTATTTATAAAACCTTTCTTTTTGTTCTGTTTCTTTTAAAACTATTTTAAAATGCTAAAGAGAATTCTGTTAGTTCAAGATTTGTAAAGTGTCCGAACAGTGCTTTTCCATTCTCAGTTGTCCAACATACAAAATGCATAACCTTTGTCCACCTTCAAGCATCTGCTCAATGAATATGCTTTGATCAGAATGTGCCAACAAAGATAAACATAGCTACTAGCTCCTGGACTGCACACTGGCTAGTGAGAAAGAATAGGAACCTCAGAAGAGTGAGCTACCTCAGACTCCCCACACAGTGCTCCATCAAAAAGGTCAAGGGCAAATGTACTTGGCATTGCATTTAGGTTTCAATGGACATAACTTCTTTTCTATTGGCAACAGCTTTGAAGAGTAACTAAGAAACATACAAATAAATATTTCATTAAATAAAATCCAGGGCCTGACTAAGAAAAATTATATATATATATATATATATACACACACACACACACAAATACATACATATATATATATGTATATATATATATATATAGAGAGAGAGAGAGTTGGAACAATATTTTTATTAAAAAGATAGAGAATGTAAATAATTTAAATGAGTGAGAAGAAAAAGTGACAAGGGAAAAAGGAGGAGAAAAGAAAAAAAAACAGCAAAAAGCAGGATTTTCTTAAAGTATGCCAAAGGTCAAATGATGTTTAATAACCTTTCTAATTTTATGAGGTATAAATATGATGATAGTCATATCATCACATCATTTAGCCCAGGAATTGAAAGAATGCTTGGTCATTTAGATAATGGAGCTGGGGATGGCACTGGCATGAAACATACAGTGAGGGGTGACAGGTTACTTCTTTTAGTAACATAGGCTCATTCCTGCTGCTGCATAAAAGGGATTACTATATTGGCTTTCAGAAATATCTTGACATTTCCATTAAAATCACAATTTTGACAGGTTTATGTATTCAGTCCCTTTCATTTGCATGGGATTGAAACCTGACATCAGAAATCTCAGACCAAATTCATCTTAAACTTCACATACTTGCATATTTATATGTTCATATAGCAAATGCAACTTCTAAGCCTCTATGGTGTATATTAAACTTTAGTAGAGCACACGTTTTACTAGCTTTACTATTTGTACTGAATTTTTCATTATGTAGGCAAGTATTAATTTACTAAAGAGATGAAAAATATTTTTAAAAGCTTGAATGAAGGTGGTCTGAAGAAAAGGTATATTATTGGACATAGCCAGAATACTCACAGCACAAGTTCACCATGTCAGGCTTTTAATGGAATTCTTTGGGTTTTGTGAGGCCATTTATATCATTTTCATGTCTTACTATTTTTTTTTCATACATTTTGACTTTTCTTTTGTAATGGCCAGAAACATCATTTAAAGCCATCAAAGTTCACTCACTTAAAGACCACTGCACAAGCTAATTGTCACTTACTCCGCCAAAGTGAACTTTCTTTGTAATGGTCTGTGGTCACAATTCAAAGGGTTTTCATTGGGTCAGAAGTATTGGTATCAATCCCAAGATTGTTAAACTCAGAAATTTTGCTCTCATCCCTGAAATGCTAAAACAGCAAAAACTTTGCTCTCGTCCCTGAAATGCTAAATTGAGAGTCCATATTAGAGTGCGTTACCAGGATGATTTCTATGCACATTTAAGTTTTGGGAAAAATTATAGCATGAACAGCAGTTAAAATGAAAACAAATGAAAAAAATACATGAAATATTCCATAACTTTTTCTTTAAAAATAATTGATATATTATTTTTAAACCGTCTTTACACTGAACTTTATATGAGAAACCTGAAGTCAATTACAAAATATTCATATTCTAAAGAGGTAAAAATGTAATTTTTATTGCCAGGAAATCCCTTGACAACAGAGGATGGCAAACTGACTGTGGAACACAGGCTTATAGCCTCTTTTTTCAATTGTCTGTGAGCTAAGGAAAGACGGCTTAAAAATTCCTTACATATAAAAATCAATTAAAGAACAATATTATATGACAAAATTTAAATAGTGTTAACTTTGGATTACATAAAGCTTTAGGAGGTGGCTATGATGTCCACACTTAAACAGGAATAAATGAGAAAATATCCTTCAAAGAAGACTGTCCTTGGTGTGAAACAGAGTAAGATTTGACTCTGTAATATAGAATCGATAAGGGTGATGAATAGTAATAGTCTTAGTTAACTGCTTTATTAAATTGTTATAGTCTATCATATTACAGTGTTTAGAAACTCAAGAAAGATGGATACAGATATAAATATAAGAAATTACACTCATTGTGCTTTTTGATCAGTAATGAGGTCTCAAACTGTCTTCAAATATATTAATTGGTCTTACTATAATGTTAATCTTGGAGGTTATTGGGTGTCTGTGTTTGTGTGTGTGTGTGTGTGTGTGTGCATGAATTTGTATGTCAGTGAATACTTCTGTGTGTGCATATGTATGTATGTGTGGTATTATAAATGAGAACAGCAGAAACTGGGTAAATTTACAATGAACACAAGTTGAGCTGCCCACATTAGCTGAGATATCTTCTTACTCTGTAATAACATGCTCAAAGGCAAGGAGAGTAGAGAACAAAAATGGGGTCAAAGGCAACATTTTTAATAATGTAACTAATCTCAGCTCACAGCCTGATCTTGTGTTACAGGCCTTTTGCCTTTTACTAGTACAATGGCACTTACAATTAAACACAAGTTTTGTAGGGGAACCCTTCCAGGTTCATAGCACACATACCTGCATTTGCACAAATTCTCTATCTCTCTCTCAAAAGGTTTTAAAAATAAAAAATCTGGCTTTACTTTCACTTACTATTCTTTCCTAAGTGAGGACAAAGGTCTTTTGTGAATCTCTTTTAACCTATGATGTTCCAGGTTAGATTGGATCTTTTATATGTATACATGTATACAATTATGTATATATAATATTTAAATATATTTGTAAACTTCAGAATGGATATTTTCCAATCTGTCCACTCCACTAGTGATATAAAATAAATTCCAGGAATATTCACAAATGTAGAAAAGTCAGAAATGGTTGATGAATTGATGAGTAAGAAAAATACTATCTTAGCCAGAACCCCCAGGTTGTACCCTGTAAGAGAAAAGAAGCATTCTGACAGCCGTGCCTAAATTATAGCAACAAAGAAGAAAAATCAACTGACAAGAAATGGTAGGAAAATAACTCTGTGACAATGGATGAGTTAGGAAACAGAGACAAGCCTCCACATACTACCAAGGGATTGCTATTGTGTGGCAGAATATGAAGCTATTCTTAATCAATGCCTCAGTCACAGAGAAAAAGGTACTTCATTCTCTTTCCACAGTCATAAAACAAATAAAACAGTATAATGTGTGACACGATGAAACAAACTTTCCATCCAAACATTTGGCAGAAAAGTTTGTTGCAGGGAAAAGTCACTTATTCAGAAGAGGAAAACCTGTGAGTTATTTCACAGCCAGTGCAGTGCAGGGAAGCATCACACTGGACACAGTAAGGAGAAGAAGCTACATGTCTAGGCTCCTTTTGTTTCAGGAGAGACTCAGTTAGGGAAGAAATATCACACACAGACAGGAGCTAAAACACCTACTGCTAGCTGTAACAGATAGTGAAACAATGAATCATTTTAAAACAAGAATTTCAAAATTTACTATGTGTCTTTGTACAAACTATAAATCTTACCAGAGAACTCAAAGTCTAAAGCAACAAGACCCAAATGGAAAAGGTTAATTACATTCTGTGAATGAGAAGCTTTGCCCAGAAAGAATTTTTTTGAAACATCTATGGGGTCTTTAAATAAGTCTTAAGTAATATACAATGTATGATTCACTCAAATTAATTTATTTTAATATATGTGTGTATTTCGTGTTTTGCCCTAGAGAAGAAAAAGAGTTGTATGGTTCAAGCCATGCACATCATTTTAGGTTTCAGCTAATGACTCTTTCAAGGTCTGTAACCTGGCTCATTTATCAGCATAAAATGGGCTAATTTAAAAAGAAAGAGGGGGAAAAGCCAATTGTCTTCAAAGGGGAGTTAAATATAAAATAAACACATGGGAACTAAGTATGTGAAAAGCTATATGATTTTTAGCTGCTGCAGCCTCCTGTCTGAGGTTGTATGCCAGTAATTTGTGAAGATGTATGGGCACAGAATCAAGGTATGCACAAAGCCTGTCCAGTGACTGAGAACTCCAATAGCCAGTTTGACTTCCATAGATCAGGTGCTAAGTGGATTTGAGATAATCACTGAGTATTCCATCATGCTCTTCCCACACCTTATGAGAGAGGCTTCCATTCCCATGGGTGTTCCTACAAATGAAATGATCAAAAGCATGAAAAGTGGAAAAGAATATGTAAATGGCGAGGGAGATAAGGGAAAGAAGAATGTTAGAATGTCTGTTAGATTTTGAAAAAACTGGGAAATGTGTCCTGAAATCTGAAGTGCCGGACTTAAAATTATAATGTAGTTATATTTCTAATTTGTAGAGGATTTAGTGAGGTTAACCCCAAATCATGCCACTTGTATACTAACATTTGAGACAAATAAAGCCTCCTACAACTTTGGCATATATTAGCAACAATAAAAACAATTCATTTCATATCAACTTTCCTCCATGTTCTCTCCCTCTCTTACTCATTTGCTGTTTCCTTTCATGAAAAAAGAACCATGGTGAGATAATGGACCACAGTTGTAGATGCAAGTGCCTACTCTCAGCAAGAGCAACAGGGCCATTATAATTTGCCCTGCAAGGATGAGAAAGAAACTTTATGCCTTGAGGACATTTAAATAGTTTTATCAGCTATTGGTCTCCCCCCCCTCTGTTTGTGACTGTATAGTTGACACTGTAAAACAAAGCAACTACTCATTGAGTAAATATAAAACTATCCAAGAGGGAGATTATTCTCTTAGGCATTAAGGATATTTTTCAGTTACAGAGAGGGAGGAGTGGTGAGCAAATGGGTCACAAGCCCACAGAATCAGCTGACCTGAACAAGGGGGAACTCAAGCACCCCAGTCTGATAGCTGTAAAACCAGCATAGGACTGACCCAGACCACCTGAATGTGGGTGTTATTTAGGAGGCCTGGGCAGTCTACAGGGCCTCTAGTAATAGATCAGTATTTTTCCCTCAGGCTATGAATGGACTTTGGGAGCCCATCCACATAGACACATGGGGGAGGGCCTAGGCCCTACCGCAAATTATATGACAGACTTTGAAGACTCCCCATGGAAGGCCTCACCCTTCCCGGGGAGCAGAAAATGGATTGGCTGGGGTTTGGAGGAGTAATAGGGGAGGGTGGGAGGGTGAAAGTACTGAGATTGACATGTAAAATAACCTTGTTTCAAATTTAAATAAAAAAACAAAAAATGAAATATATATATATATATATATATATATATATATATATTTTCCAAAAAAAGTAAATTTTCTTAGAAATGAGAGGTATTGTAATTTTAAAAGAGCAGCTTGGGAAAGACTCCATGTCACAGAGTTCCAATGGAGGGTTTTTTTTTTTAAATTAAGGGAAAATGATCATAAAAAAAGTGGAAAAGGGAGGGGAGATTGGCCTCCAGGGAAAGGAGTAGAGGAAAAGAGAAAAGAGAGGCAGAGAGAGACAAAGAGAGAGAGAGAGAGAGAGAGAGAGAGGGGGGGGAGGGAGGGAGGGAGGGAGGGAGGGAGGGAGGGAGGGAGGGAGGGAGAGAGAGAAAGAGAGGTACAAACTTACTAGTAAAACAATCTTCTGCCATTCTAGCAGAGATACATAGAAAACAAAAAACAAATTCTGTTGATGTCCACCCCATGTGATAAACAGCATTTGCGTTTACTACACTGGTCATCTCTTTAGTTTTGTTACTCATTTTTTTGATTCGTTGTTTCAGTAACTAGTACTTGCAGTGTAACTAATTGAAAAATTATTCAGCCAGCACAAACAAGACATTTCCCACATATTTACATTTATATTACATTTTTTAAAGTGGGAGATATTTTGCCACTCTTTCCCCTATCCAATCCATTAATTATTACATAATAGTCTCAAATGCAAAAAGAATTTTTGGACAGTTTAACTAATATTATCTTACACATCGAGTTTTTAAGGAAGAAATAATAAAATACTATCCTATAAGCTAACAGGCTAACAATTTTTGTCTCTTTGAAGTTATTGAAAGCTGAAAATGTTGTTTCTAAATATCCATTTTGAAGAGCAGCCTAATGAACATTTGAAGACACAAAACACAAACAAACTTTCTGTGTATTTTACAGATACAATGCTTTGTGTTTCTGGGGCTGAATTTATGAAGTGCTTAAAATAACAAAGGGCAGATTTCACCATGTTCAATAGAAAGTGATCGAATGTAATGTGTTCTCAGGCTAGGCCTCACAGTAACAACCCTTGACAAACACATGGAGACTTTCACAAGTAAAGACTATTCAAATGATTAAATGTCCTACTCATAAACGAGAAAAGTTGAACTACTAAAACTTACCATAATAATATGAGAATAATATGATAAAACAGAGGTGAAATGAAATGTAAAATTATTTTCAAGTCCTTGTTGCTCAGAACCTGAGAGGAGGGTTTTGGGTAGAATCAGGGACTGGGTCCTTTAAGAGACAATTAATTTCTTAGAATGAACTCAGATTATTAACAGAGTTGAGTTTATTTATTATTATTATTATTATTATTATTATTATTATTATTAAAGTTAGGTCTTTGGTTCCAATCAAGAAAACTTGGATCCTTATTTTTAGTCTGTGAGATAAACCCCTGTCTTTGTAATTACTATATTTTGTTTACATTATATGTACATGTGTAAGCATTTGTGTGTGAGCAGATAATATAAGCAATGGTGAGAATGAATGTTATAACTACTGTAAGGAAAGAAGACTATTAGAGTAAATTTTGCAATGCCGTGTCAGCAGCATGATCCCTCATAGCTACAAGTTGATGGGGAATGTTAGAACTGCCAGTAGCTTAATTGTCCTGACAGAAATCCCCCAGGGCAATGAAAGTGATGACAGTGTGTTGCAGAAAAAATGGGCAGAGTACAGTTCCGGGCAAACTCAAGAGGCCTCCTGAAAGGCAGAAAACACACAGGTACAAGCATGTACACACCAAGCCTGCATCCAGAGCTTCAGTATTTTGTCATCCTAAATTTCATACATCACTGTCTTTAACAGAAGAATCCTGACACTGGAGCCTTCACCAAACCGAAGTCACTGCATTTGTTCCCTCTTACTCATTACTACATCTTTGTAAATCAAAATTCTTGGATTTGATGCCTGTAAGCAGTCCACCACTTGCAAAATGAAAATGATGTAATAGTCTCATTAACACTGTTGTGATGGGCACTGAGTAACTTTTAGTGATTATTAGCAAGGCTTTCTCTGGTAGTTTACAATGAACTACAGATGGGAGCACAGTAGAGTTTGAAACTTAATTCAGTTTAATTACTCTTTTTGTGTCTTTTGGCTAATAATGTTGGATTTAGAATCTTTCAGATCTCAGGGTCTCTATGATAAATACTCAAAGAAGAAAACAATTTATAAGGCATGCTATTGATAAGTATTTTTACACTTATTACATCTTATTTTATAGAAAGCACATAGAGATGTCAAAAATCAATAAACAGTCATATGGTGATTCCAATAAGTCCACAGCCACTAAAATTTTCCTGTAAGTATGAGTTTGGACAAAAGAGTAAACATTAACTTAGTGAAATTCTCAATAATGAAAGCAAATAGAGAAGGCCTGCCATTAAGACAGATTTCATTTGCCATTTCACTAAAACATAGTTTGAAATAGAAATAGCAGATGAATTCCCTCACTAAAGAAAGTAAAAACAAACAAACAAACAAAAAACAAGTATCCTAGGTTTTTGTTTTTGTTTATTAAGTTTTGTTTGTTAAGAGTTTTTTTTTTTTTACTTTTAAGAGGCATTTAAATAATAACCAGAGGTTTCTAAACCTTTATTTTTCTTCCAGTGCAATAATATTTTCAATTTTATTTATGAAGAACAAAAGTCAGAATGTAAAATTGAGGGAGCAGAACCATTTCAAAGAAAGTGCAGCCTGATTTCTGGGGCTCAAAATGTAATCCCATTCCTTGTTAACTCTGCAACCTCCGTGAAACATGTCATCACTTGAGGCCCTGTTTCTCTTACAGAATTCATATGAGAGCCCAGTGGTGTGTGCTTTCTTTGTGACTAGGGCTATTGTGAGGGATAAATAACATGACACATGTCAAGCAAGTTCAACATATGTCAGGCACATGTTATACTTATTGGTGTTCACTCTATTATTTTGCTGGCCAGAAGAGTGTTTTCACTACAGCATCCGTGTTTATTAAAGTCCTCACAGAGAGCTATGGTTAAATGAGCTTAGGAAACAATAAATGGGAAGAACATGGAAAAAGTATACTGACTGCAACTCTTCAGAGATGTTTCAATTTTCTAGGAATGTATCATAAACTTTGAGAAAGAGAGAAAACTATGTAGGGATTTTCAATTCTGTTTGAAATGTCTTTTTGATGTAGTCTTGTAAACCTACATAGCAGATGCCAAAAATGGCATCTTTTATCTACAGTCATCCTATTGGAAGTCCCAGATGCAATTTCTTTTCCATTTATTAGATATTTAGGTTCTGCCTATCAAGGTTACCTTAAAACCATTATTCTCATTATCCTTCATTTAAAAAGTAACTCTGGCTGGGGTTGGAATTCATTAAAGAATGAATTCTGAACTATTTAAAATGATTTTCAGAGCCTCCTGAGGACTGGGGACTGCATGCAGGGGAACCAGTCCCAGCAGATTGGCCTATTCAGAGTTTGCCTGCATCCTAGTTGCACCTCAAACCACCATGGTAGGAGAAAAGCTTGGCTCTCTCTTCCTGGGCCCTGATTGAAGCCTCCCGAGGCCTGGAGCTGTTCTTGGTTGGGAGAACCCATCCAAATGGACAATCCAGGCAGACTGGCTTGTACAGAGTCTGCCAGCATCTTGGTCCAGCCTCCACCCATAGAAGAAGCCTACATTTCAGTGCCCTGCTCACCTGCTCAGAGCCTCCTCAGGACTGGGGACTGTGCACAGGATAACATGTCCCAGTGGACCAGCCCATCCAGAGTCTGATAGTGCCCTAGTCCCACCTCCACCACTAGAAGAGGTGAGCCATTGGAGAATTAGACCTGCTTGCACCCACCAAAAGAGATCCTGGGTCTGGTACCCACCAGGAAAGGGAGAGATCAAACTGGTACACACTAGAAGAAGAGATGGGTACTAGACAGTATAAGACCACAGTCAACAACAGAAAGAACAATATGATGCCACCAGAGTCTAGGGATTCTCTACCAGCAAGAGCTGAATATACCAACACAGATGAAGCAGAAGAAACAACTTCATGAAGATGATAGAGTCGCTAAAGGAGGAAATGAAAAAAATCCTTTAAAGAAATGGAAGAAAAGACAATCCAAAAATTGCAAGAAACAATTCAAGCAGTGTAAGGTTTAAAAGGTGAAATAGAGACAATAAAAACAAACCAAAACCAAAAAACCACAAAACCAAAAACACAGTCTGAGGGATTGCTGGAAATAGAAAAGATTGGTAAAGGATTAGGGGTTACAGATGCAAGGGTAACCAAAGGAATATAAGAGATGAAAGAGAGACTCTCAGGTGTTGAAAATACACTAGGAGAAATAGATTCATTGACCAAAGAAAATCTTAAGTCTAACAAATCCCTAACACAAAATATCCAGGAAATATGGGACATAATGAAAAGATCAAACCTAAGAATAATAGGAAAAGAAGAAGGCAAAGAAGCCCAGTTCAAAGGTTCAGAAAACATATATAACAAATCATAGAAGAAAACTTTCCCAACCTGAAGAGAAATATGCCTATGAAAGTCTAAGAACCTTACAGAACACCAAATAGACTGGCAAAAAATGTTCCCTCATTACATAATGACCAAAATACCAAACATACAGAATAAAGAAAGAATATTAAAATCAGCAAAGGAAAAAGCTCAAATAACATATAAAGGCAAACAAAACAGAATAAACCTGAATTCCCCAGGGAATATCTGAAGGCCAGAAGGTTCTGGATAGATATTCTACCAACACTAAGAGACAACAGAAGCCAGCCCAGACAACTATATCCAGCAAAGCTTTCAATCACTATAGATGGAGAAACCATGATATTCCATGACAAAACCAGATTTAAATAATACTTATCAATAAATACAGCCCTAAAGAAAGTTCTGGAAAAAAAAAACTCCAACCCAAGGAAGTCAAGTAAATCCACAAAAACACAGGCAATAAATAATTCCACTTTACCAACAGCCAAAGGAAAATGGGGGGAAATCCGCACATAATACCCCCACAAATTCAAAACAAAAAAGAGTTAACAATTAATGATCAGAAATATCCTTCAACAGAGAAAATGTAAATTAACAAAATCAGAAATGAAAAGGGGGACATAACAACAGATTCTGAGGAAATCCAGAGAATCTTCATGTCATACTTTGAAAGCCTGTACTCCACAAAATTCGAAAATTTAATGGTTATGGACAATTTTCTGTATAGCTCTCACTTACCAAAATTAAATCAAGAACAGATAAGCAATTTAAATAGACCTATAGCTCATGATGAAATAGAAGCAATCATCAAAAGTCTCTCAATCGAAGAGAACCCAGGGCCAGTTGGTTTAAGTGCAGAATTCTACCACAAATTCAAAGAACAGCTAATAGCAATAGTTCTCAACATGTTCTACACAATAGAATCAGAAGGGTCATTGACAAATTCTTTTTAAGGGGCTACCATTACCTAACTGTGCAAGCCACACAAAGAGAACTATAGACCAATATCCCTCATGTTCATTGATGCAAAAATACTAATAAAATACTGGCAAAATGTAATCAAGAACACATCAGAGAAATAAACCACATGATTATCTTACTAGATGTTCAAAAAACCTCTGACAACAAACCGACACACCTTCATGATAAAGGTCTAGGGGAGATCAGGGATCACAGGAAAATACCTTAACATAAATAAAGCAATATATAGTAAACCAACAGTAAACGTCAAACTGAATGGATAGAAACTGAACATGATTCCTCTAAAATCAGAAACAAGACAAGGTTGTCCACTCTCTTGATATCTCTTCAATATTGTATTTGAAATTTTACCTAGAGCAACAAGACAACAAAAGTAGATTAAGAAGATACAAATTGGAAAGAAAGGAGTCAAGCTTTCACTATTTGCAGATGACAAGATAGTTTACATATATAACACTAAAAACTCTACCAGGGGACTCCTACAGCTGGTAAGTACCTTTAGCAAAGTGGCTGGAAACAAGATTAACTCAAACAACAACAAAAATCAGTAGCCCTACCATACGCAGACAATAAATGGCTGAGAAAGAAATCAGAGATACATCACCCTTTAAACTAGTCACAAACAATATAAAATATCTTGGTGTAATACTAACCAAACAAGTGAAGGAAAAAACCTGTATAGCAAGAATGTTGAGTGTTTAAAGAAATCAATTAAGGAATATACCAGAAAATGGAAAGATCTCCCACCCCTTTGGTTAGTTGGGATCGACATAGTAAAAATGGCAATCTTGCCAAAAGTAATCTATAGATTCAATGCAATCCCCATTAAAATCTTAGCACTATTCTTCACAGAAATTGAAAGAACAACTTTATACAGAAAAACAAAAGACCCAGTATATCCAAAATAACCCTGAACATAAAGGAACTTCTGGAGGCATCACCATCCCTGACTTCAAACTCTATTATAGAATTATCATCCTGTAAACAGCTTGGTATTGTTGCAAATATAGACAGGAACACCAATGGAATAAAAAACCTTGATAGTAACCCACACACCTATGAACACCTGATTTTTGACAAAGAAGCTAAAATTATACAATGGACAATTAAAAGCATCTTCAACAAATGGTACTGGCATAACTGGATGCTCACTTGTAGAAGACTGCAGATAGACCCATATCTATTGCCATGCACAAAACTTAAATTCAAATGTATCTAAGACCTCAACTTAATCCAGCCACACTGATCCTCTTAGAAGAGAAAGTGGGAGGTACCATTGGATAAATTGGTACAGGAGACTATGTCCTGAACATTACACAAGTAGCACAGACACTGAGATTATTAATAAATGGGACTTCCTGAAATTGAAAAGCTTCTGTAAGGCAAAGGGCACCATCAACAAGACAAAAAGGCAGCAGCCCACAGAATGAGAAAACGTATTAACTAACTCCACATCTGACAGAGTGCTGATTTCCCAACGATACAAAGAACTCAAGAAGCTAGTTACCAAAACACCAAATAATCCAATTAAAAAGCAGAACTAAATAGAATATTCTCAATAGAGGAACCTAAAATGGCTGAAAGACACTTGAGAAAGTGCTCAACATCCTTAGCTATCAGGGAAATGCAAATCAAAACAACTCTGAGATACCATGTTACTCATGTCAGAATAGCTAAAATGAAGAAACACCAGTGACAGTTTATGCTGAAGAGGATGTGGAGAAATGGGTACCCTCCTCCATTGCTGGTGAGAGTATAAACTTTGGAAATCACTATGGCAGTTCCTTGGGAAAATGGGAAACAGTCTACCTCAAGAGCCAGCAATTCCACTCTTAGACATATAACCCAAGGATTCATACCACAAGGACATCTGTTCAACCATGTTCATAGAAACATTATTTGTAATATCCAGATCCTGGAAGCAACCTAAATACCCCTCAACTGAAGAATGGATGGAGAAAATGTGGTACATTTACACAGTTGAATACTACTCAGTGGGAAAAACAAACAAACAAAAAACAATGGAATCTTGAAATTCACAGGCAAATAGATAGAACTAGAAGAAACCATCCTGAGTGAGGTAACCCAGTCACAAAACGACAAAACAGGCATGTACTAACTCATATATGAATTTTAGACACAGAGTAAAGGATTACCAGACTACAATCCACACTGCCTAAAAAATCTGGGAAACAAGGAGGACCCTAAGAAACACATACATAGTCCTTTGGGGAAGTGGAAACAGTCAAGCTTTTCCAAGCAATTTGGGAGCATGAGAGGGGAGAAAGAGTAAGAGGAGGGGAGAGGAGGGCATGAGAGAGCAGGAAGATCGAGTCAAAGAAAGAATAGAGGAGAGCAAGAAAAGAGATACCATAATTGAGGGTTCCATTAGGTTTTAAGAGAAATCTGGCACCAAGAAAATGACCAGAGATCTACAAGGATGACCCGAACTAACAACCTAAGCAATAGTGGAGAAGCTATCTTAAATTCCCTTCCCCAATACTGAGATTGATGACTACCTTATATGCCATCCCAAAGCCTTCATCTGGTAAGTGATTGAAGCAAAAGTAGACACACACAGCTAAACACTGAGCTGAATTCCTGGAATCCAGTTGCAAAATGGGAGGAGTGATAAGCAAAGAGGTCAAGACCAGGCTGGAGAAACCCACAGAAACAGCTGACCCAAACAAAGGGGAGCTCATGATGGTTGGGAAATCAGCATAGGACCAATCCAGACTCCCTGAATGTGGGTATCAGTTGGGAGAACTGGACAGTCCATGGAGCCTCTGGTAATAGACCAGTATTTATCCCCAGTCTAGGAATGGACTTTGGGAGCCCACTTCACCTAGAGGTATACTCCCTCTGGCAAGACAAAGGATGAATGGCCTAGGCCCTGATCCAAATTATATGACAGACTTGGAGATTATGCAAGTTTGCTCCCTGGGGAGTAGAATAGGGATAGATGGGAGTAGGTGAGGGAAACGGCGGTGGGGGGGGGGAAGCAGAGGGTGCATGGACTGGGATCTACATATAAAACAATCTTTTTTCAAATTTAAATTTAAAAAGTATCAAAAAGTAATTTTCGGGGAATTTGCTAATCTTAAACCTCAACTTTATTAAAAACAAAGTAAATTTTTTCATGAACATATTTGCTTACTTCTAAATTGAATGAAGAAATACAGTATGAATCACTTTTCTTTCAAATATACAGTAGTGTATAACCCCTGTGGCTGGTGAAGTTGTTCAGTAGTTAAGAATATTTGCTGCTCTTCCAGAGAACCCATATTTGGTTCCCAGTACCCATATCTGGTGGCTCACAACTACCTATAACTTCAACTCCAGAGCATCTGATACCCTCTTCTAGCTTCTGCAGGAGCATGAAGACAGGTTGTATTCACTTACATAGACATGCCTTTGAATAAGCATAATTTAAAATGAAAAAAGAAATAATAGGTAACTTTTATTATGTGATCACAAAGTCACAAAGTCAGTTTGGTAATTACCATGCTCTAGAAAAAAATACCAAAGCATAGGTCCTGCTGATGTGAACTACAAGTATTATCTCCATTTATGGAAGACAGGTATCTCTGATTAGTGACCTACTAAATCTAATCTGTCTTATAGCAGGTGTCTGTGGATATGTTTGCTTAAGGGTTTGAATGAAAGCCTATCAAATTTTGTCAGTTTCTCCCAAATCTAAATATATTTTCTTGTTTCTTATCAGCGAGATGATTGATATAATAACAGCTTATGTGAATCACGGAGTGCTCAGAGTTTACCAGAATAATGTGGTGAATATCACCTACATGTAGGTATTTCATAACCTGCATTTGCATTTAACAAAGGCTACTGATGAAAGCATTCTTAAATTATTGAGAAAAAATATCATTCAATTGGAAGAAGTTATTTTTCTCATTATAGTATGCATAAATCTTACTTAATATACCTTGCAATACAAAACAAAGCAAATATTGTGTGTTTGTGAAAGAGTGACTAGACTGATATTTTCAAATATATGTGTCCTTTTGCAGTTTCTGTCACCATCACGAAGTATATGTCTTGTTTGATTGAACTAAAATGAAAATGGAAAAATAAACTCTGTTGCGAATTTACACCTATCAAGTGCAACTCTGAACGAGCTGCTGGAGTGTGGCATCTTCAAAGTCATTAAAGTCTTGATTCAAAACTTTCCTGTATGACTTCCTCTGAGTTTAAAGGGAGTTTCAAAATAGAAATGAGAGCAGATTGTTAACCAGAAGACATGTCCTGGAATGTGTGGTCAATGAAATAATCAACTTAAGGAATAGGAGTAGGTTTTGAGGTAAAGAAGTTTGTTCATTTAGAAAACTCATCTTTCTTTTGGTTTTCTGCCCATAGAGCATGCTCTCTTACTGATGGATGTCTCTAGCTCTCTTTTTAACCTTTATTTAGAGATAGGTTGACCATGTTGGCCTTCAATGAGTCCCACAACTCTCCACCTGCCCAGCTTCAATGTGGTTTTGCTTGCAGTTACTGAGGAGCCTTTTTGTTTCAAGCTTGTTCACACCTTGAATCACACCTCAGCTAAAATTTCAAAGTTTCAGAAGATATTTTTGCCCCTGAGTAATCTAAAATAGATTTTTTCCATTCTTATTCCTTTCTCTCTCTCTCTCTCTCTCTCTCTCTCTCTCTCTCTCTCTCTCTCTCTCTCTCTCTCTCCTCTCTCTCTCTCTCTCTCTCTCTCTCTCTCTGTGTGTGTGTGTGTGTGTGTGTGTGTGTGTGTGTGCATGAGTATGCAGATGTGTGAATTTCTAAGATTGGCTTCAAATATCATTTCTGAGGAGTCTTCTGCATTGATTTTATAAGACAAGGCCCCATTTATTGGTGTAGAGTGCTGGTGAGACTAGAATGGTTGCTCATTGAGTCCTAGGGAACCACCTGTCTCTGCCACTTTGACCCTGGAATTACAAGTGCATGCCACCACACACAAATTTTAAACTTGGCTTCTGGGGATGACTTTCCTTTTATTACTCCTGTAAAACTCAAATTGCCCCAATATTATAGCTTTATTTTTTTTGATAAGTTTGCCAACATCTGCCTTCTGTAAGGTAAGGGCCACAGAACTAAAGATTATATATACATGTATATATATATGCATATATATACATATATGTGTGTGTATGAATATATGTAGTATGTATGTATGTATGTATATTGCTTCCCTTTCCTGTAACTGCCGTTTCCCACTACTTTCTTTAGTAGAGTGAAGACATGTATTTGTTGAAAGTTTGAAGAAGTAATCATATTTGGGGCCATTGTTTGCTAGTTTACTTCTTAGTAACTAATTTTTCTCACCTTTTCATTACATAGCAACCTATATATAACTGCAGCTACAGGGGATTCAGTACCTATCTCTGGGTTCCTCAGACACCCACACAAAATGTGGCAAACACACACAAGCACAAAAATAAAAGTAAAACAGAAGTCTTTCAGCAAGACCCCCAGTTTGTATGTTTGCCACTGTTATTTTCCATCAACATGGAGTATGTATAGACCTAGGTAGATTTCTTTAGATTGCTGAAACAAATAAATCTAAGGGTTGGAGAGGCGGTTCAGCAATTAAGGATGACTAATGTGCTTTCCTACCCACATATGGTTCTTAGCATCCATGATTTTACAATCACCTGTAACTCCAGCCCAAGGTATCTATAGAACCATAGAACCTCGGGTCACTGTGGGGACCCGCACTGAGGAACCCCACCCACCCATACACCTCATACACTGTAAAACTATATAAATAAATCTTAAAGTATATTCTCTGACCAGTGAAATACGATGAGAGAAATGAAATTAAGACATAAATTTTAGAAGAAAAAAGAAAAAGCAGATTCTTCACAAATAAACATACTCTGGTAGAAAATCATAAGCTATTATAAAATTCATCTCACTGTAATCTTTCGTATGGAGACAAATGCATGAAAAGTGTTCATAGTTTTTTGAACTACCACTAATATAAAATCATTATGAAACACTAAGAATATATTTGAAAAACATGTAAATTTCTGCCCTAATAATTGTAAAAGTGGTTGAAGAAATTTTAGGAGGTCTAAATAAACAAGGGCACAATTCTTGTAAATTAAAATGAAACATCACTGGCAAACTGCACAGTGATCTATAAATTCAACATACTTCCAATTAAATTCCTATGTCATATTCTTAATAACATAATGTTTAATTCATCCATTTTCTTTGTGTGGAGCTGCACATGTATAGATAGCATGGTGTTCAGAAGTCAGTTCTCTCCTTCTACTATAGGAGTCCTGGGAATCAAACTGAGCTAGACAGTCTCAGCAGCAAAGGTTTACTTAACAAGACATCTCTCTGGCCCCTAATAACTTTTGTAAAAAGATAACAAAATTAAATTTTGATATCAAAGTACAAATAATGTAGATGAATCAAAGGTATTAAAAATTAACTAAGGATTTACCACCCAGGTACAATAATGCTATATACTAAGTTAAAGAGAGACTTGGCAATCAAGGGAATAGTTTAGTGTCTAGAAAGTCAACTATTTCTTAAATGTTGGCTAATTCTCAACAAAACATTAGGTGAATAGGAGCATATACTGGAAGAAATAATTCTATCAACTAAATAAATCAGCTTTAGACTTTATCCTACTGTAAAAACAAACTCACAATGTGGAGCCTAAAACGATCCATCCCTCAGAATAATACTAATATTTTTCAGAAAATACAAGTAAGCCATGATTGCTAACACAGGATATAAGAATGCAACAGGTAGAACAGCAATAACTAGAATGTGACTTAAGATAAAAGCCATTAATTCCTGAAAGCTATAAAAGTGAGGCTGAGAGAACTAATACTAAATGGGGAATATGCATTTTTAAGACATCTTTTCTTTTTGAAAAAAATCTTACCTATGATTCATTAAATACTCTGACATGATAACAGTAACAATATCATAGATAACATTAAATCAATGGTCAAAGACTCAAAAAATCTACAAAAATATGTATATCTAGCTGAGTGGTGATGGTACATGCCTTTAATCCAAGCAGCACTTGGGAGGCAGAGGCAGGTGGTCTCTGTGAGTTGGTCTACAACAGCTAGTTCCAGGACAGGCTCCAAAGATACACAGGGAAATATGAATTGAACCCCCCTGTGTATGTATGTATGTATATATATATATATATATATATATATATATATATATAGCCAACAGTGCTTTTGTCTGTGCTTCAACAGTAGTAGCCATCAAAACAGTCATACATTAATAACCAAAATTTAAAATTTCATGCCACAAATCTAGATGATATATATTCATATTCGGGTCAACTAGTATGGTTATTCTTTCTTAGTAGTTGTAAATGATGTAACCAATTTTGAAAACTGCCTGACTGTTCCTGCTGAAATGAAACATGAATCAGCCCTACATTCAAGGCAATTCACCTTTAGGGTTTCTCATTCTCCCACTACAGAGACTTCAATATAAATGCTCATAGTCTGATCTTTCATGGGCATGGCTATTTGAATAATAATGACCCCCATAGACTCATATATTTGAGTGCTTAGTCACCAAGGAGTAGCACTATTAGGAGGTTTGACCTTGTAGGAGTAGGTATGGCTTTGTTGGAGGAAGTGTGTCACTGAGGATAGACTTTAAAGTAGCAAATGCTCAAGCCAGGCTCTTCCTGATGTCTGCTAATTCCGCTGTAGAACCTCCCTCAGATCCTTCTCCAGTACCATGACACCATGCTTCTTGCCATGATGATTATTGACTAAACCTATGAAAGTCTATGTCAGGCCCAATTCCTTACTCGTTACAAACCCTAAGATAATAGACAAACATAAATGATTTACAAGGCATATCATGGGAATGGATACATTGCATTATGAGATGTTGATATCTTCAATATATGTTAATATGTTCAGTAAGTATTCAGGGGGAAGAAAATCTTATAGATACTATAACATGTGTATACATTTCTAAAACAGAGATAGACACAAGCATTAAATGTCCTCTTAATATATGTACATGCTGTGTAAGTTTATATTTGACAAAAGGACAGCTGAAAGCAGTTGGAAGGTATCTGTTGGAAATGGGAATTTAACTCTAGAAATCATTGAAGCACTGTCTTTAATGTAATGATGAAAATATTCTGTCCTGAGTGGAACAATTATGTAAGTGTGTGAAAGTATTAATGCTTAATTAATCTCAGGTATAAAATTTGTGACTAGCATGATGGTGTATGCCTATAATTCAAGCATTAAGGAGGTTGAGATCATTCTAAATTCCATAGTGCCTTTAAAAAATTATTAAATTTGAATTATATGTGTTTAAGTATTTACCTTCATTCACGTATTATGGGCCTATGTATGTATATATGCCTCTGTGTTTGTGTGTATATGTATGTAAGTAAGTATAATTGTATGTGGGTGTATATTATGTATATGTGTGTGTGTGTGTGTGTGTGTGTGTGTGTGTGTGTGTGTGTGTGTGTGGTGTGTGTATTGTGTGTGGTATTGAGGAAGGTCAGAAGAAACATTTTATCCCCTGGAACTGGAGTTACAGGTGCTGTGAGCCTCCAAATGAGTGATGGGTATCAAACTAGGAATCCACATGGAAGAAGTAAGTGTACTCACTATGGAGAAATATCTCCTGCATTATTCCACAGTGGCCTTCCTGCCTGCCTGGGCTACATGAAACACAACCTATTTTACTGAAAGAACACAAAAGAAAGAAACCAAACTCTAAATAGGAGTTTCACCTTTTCCTTCAGCCTTTCAGCACAAAAAACAAAATCTTAAATTGGGCTTTGAGAGAACATTAAGGTGTCCTGCAAAGTCCCTAAATCATTCAGATACTTTTGAACATACAATGTATGTACACATAAACCCACTCAATTATGCCAACTATGGCAGTACCTACAAACAATTATACTGAGTCATAAGAAAGCACTAACCATAATTTTTTGAAAATAAGGAAAATTAATGATTTATGTTTTGTTTTTTTTACTGTCACTTAATGAAAGTTTATCTTTCATATTTTTATAATTATTTATCACATTTTATTTCCTAAGCAATGTTTTAAAAATCCTGGTAGCTGGAAATGAACAGCATTTATTTTTTTTTCCTCTAGCAAACCCTTTGTCAGTTGATAGTTAACATCAAAACTACAAACATGCATTATATCTCCAAAAATAGGATGAAAATTTGTCTTATTTTTTAAATACAGAAATGTGTCACTGTCATATTGTTCGTTTTTCAGTCAGAGATACCATATTTAAGCTATCCCTTTTAGTAAAACTAATACAATTTGTGTTTTGCTTAAAATCATTAATGAAGCAAGATCAGGAATCAGGCCCACTTTCTCTCAAAAGTGTTGGCGATACAATTAGTATAAAATGTTCTATTATGCAAAGGCAGTTTTTATGGATATATTGGATAATAAAACACATGATCATATGCTTGCTTCTCAAAATACTACATAAATTTCATAATATTATTATTATTTTCATTGGGAAATTGCAAGACACTCTTGGATATTTACCTGCCTAATGAATATTTCTCCAATTCCACCTTAGGATTTTGTATTCTACAAAGGTTATCTGTCTCACAATTCTCTGATGCTAGAGGCAACTATCATTCTTTCAGACCAAGAGAGAGATGAGTGATTGCCACACTTGTAAAAATTTTCTCTCCTAGCTTTGAACATAGGAAAGTTATCATAGATGAGAGAGTAGATGCCCATTATGACACTCCATACTTCTTATAATGATTAAGCTTTGCCTAGTCTATTTTCTCATATTTTATAAAACACCTTGACAAGTTGTAAAGTTAAATTACAAATTCAAAGCAAAGGGGTCATCTAAGGATCATACATGTGTTAAGCAGACCACATGTGAGTCACAGGGAATGGAACTGAGGCTGGTGACTGACCCTGAGACCATACAGATGGCCACGATGTGTCTTTTCAAACTCCCAAATTGTTCTAAAAAGTAGATTGTCTATATTTTAGGTTAAATCTTTCATTTATAATTCATTGATTTAAAAATAATGTTTAAAATTTGTGCAAGCTAAGTAAGTACTGCATGACTGGTCCTAAATCAGCATAATTTACAGTCAAATGGGGAAATATATATTTCTCAAATTTTCTCACTTTTTATTCATTTCATCCTTTCTTTTAAAGAACAATAATAAAGGATACATGGTCAACTAAGGAAATAATGGTTACTCATGCAATTTATGAGAAGATATCATACTCAAGTTGGTTTTCCAAGATATACTCCTTTTCTCAAAATTTTCAGAATTAGGTAATCTTTATAAAATGATGAAAAACCTCGACAAAACAAGCAAATAAACAAAACCCAAACCAAACACTTCAGTTAGGGGAAGAGAGAATATAGTCACATGGTTCTATTATGGTTTAGAATTTCCCAATGTTCCACATTGTTGATAGATTAGTTTCCTAGAGGTAGTGTTGACAGTAACTTTAGAAACAAGTCTTGTCAGAAGTCTTTGGGGCTTGACTTTCCTTTTCTCAAAATGGATTAAGCTATCTCTAAGTTGGGCCCCAACTTTTAAGAAAAAGGTTGTTATAAAATGATAAATCATGGAGAATATGAGGTATCAGGAAGATTGAATGGGAAGATGAATAGAAAAGAACAAGAAATGAGAAATATCAGTAGAGAGAGCCATTATAGGTTTAAAGAGAAATCTGGCACTAGAGAAATGTCTAGAGATCTCCAAGAGTGACCCCAACTAACAATCTAATCAATAGTGGAGAAGCTTCTTTAAATGCCCTTCCCTCATAATAAGAATGATAATATACATTGAATACCATCCTAGAGCTTTCAAGCAGTATCTGATTCAAGCATAAGCAGACACCCACAGATAAACACTGAACTGAACTTCTGGAATCAAGTTGCAGAGAGGGAGGAGTGACAAACAAAGGGGTCAAGACCAGGCTGAGAAAACCCACAGGAACAGATGACCTGAGCAAGTGTGAACTCATGGACCCAATCTCATAGCTGGGGAACCAACATAGGACCAAACCAGAACCCCTGAATGTGGGTGTCAGTTAGGAGGACAGGACACTCTCTATAGCCTCTGGCAGTGAAACCAGGATGTACCCATAGTGCAGGAAAAGACTTTGGCAGCCCATTTCATGAAGGAAGCTCCCTTAGCCAGAGAAATGGGAGAGGGCCTAGGCCCTACCCCAATTGACTTGAAAGATTTTGATGATCCCCATGGAAGGCCTCACCCTCTCTGGGAAGTGGATGGGGGATGGTGTGGGGGTTTGGTGGAGGGCATTGAAGGATGAGAGGCAGAGGTAACTGGGATTGATATATAAAATAAACTGGTTTCTAATTTAAATAAAATGTATCAATAAAAAGAAGAAGAATCATGATATTCTCTTGGTCTGAACTTCCTGCTTGAAGATTTACCCTTTGCTCTTCATAGTCTTCCAATGTGTATGTTTTAAGTTCTTACTGTGGATCAAATGATTGTGCATTCATCATGAACTTTGAACCTACCAAGCTGAATCCACAGAAAATCTCTTTTCATCATAAGCAACCAGCCTCGGGTATTTATTGAATTAATACAAGCTCTCCACCACAGGGTACATATGCTATTATTAATTTAATATCATCATTTTATTTCACTAATCATTCCATACTTTCCAAGACTGTATAGGTAAGGAATAAAAACATTGAACATTGAACAAGGCTGTACTAAGTGATAAGGTATTTATGGGTACTGGGTTTATTTAAGCACTGATTAATAGTTGATTCAACTGAAAATTTGTATTTGAGAACCACGCAGGCCAGGTAAGAATTGAAGTTGACAGATAGGTTTGTAGAACCACTCAAAGTATAGATGATGATATCTTGGTTGTTGCCAATGAAAACATCATGTTCATGGACTAAATGTATGAGAGGAATGTGAAACAAAAAGATTTTTAAAGAAGTCTCCTAAATATATTATATGGCCTTTCCTTGATAATACCTTTTTACTTGAATTAAAACCCATAACTATATCTTCTTAATGTAATACTTTGTCAATTCCAAACCATAATGTTACAATAAATTTAACAAATAATGCATGGGTAACATTCCTGGTTTTATTATTTCTATCAAGAAAGTCTCAGAAAATCATGAGAAATATTTTACATCAAAATAAAAGGTGATCTTCACAGTTTATCTAGGAACCACTATTACAATTACAATTACACAATGTACACAATTACAAATGTACTACCTACAGGGGAATTTTAGTATAAGGTTTCTGGGGAACTCCAATGAAACTCAAAATTTCTATAAAGAAATGAATTTTTTTTTTGTTCTATACAGGTCGCCGAACTCTGGGCCTCTTTATGCAGTATTTGTGACAAGCTATCTTATCAGTGCAACGTATCTTTCTTTCTCTAGGATATGATAAGTAGGGTTCATTTAAGAATCAGTGTGTGAACATTTCCCTAGTGCCAGATTTCTCTTAAAACCTATAATGGCTCCCTCTATTATAGTATCTCTTTTCTTGCTCTCCTCTACTTTTTCCTTGACTCAATCTTCCTGCTCGCTCATGAACACTTCTCTCCTCTTCCTCCTAACTCTCTCTCTCCTCCCCTCATACTCCCAATTCGTTTGGGAGATCCTGTGCCTTTCCCCTTCTCCAGAAGACCATGTATGTCTCTCTTAGAGTCCTCCTTGTTTCCTAGCTTTTCTGGAGGTGTGGATTGTAGGCTGGTACTCCTTTGCTTTATGTCTAAAACCATATATGAGGGTTACATATAGTGTTTGTCTTTTTGTGACTTAAAACAGTAAGCTTGTTAAGTGTTGAGCTGTCTCTCTATCCTAAATAGATTCAAGCCTATGATGTGCCTTTTCAAAGTCTTAACAAAACAGACCACAAGATACAAAGTGTATTGAGATAGCTAGTAAGATGGTAAGTCATTAAATGCAGGTATGTCCTGATGGGGATTTCTTTAACGATATAAGTTAAGTGGAATTAATTGTGGTTGTGATTTCAAAGTGTTGGTTAAAAGTGAGAATAGGGGAAATATCAACACAGTGTCTGATACACACAACTACTCTCCCCTTAGAAGGGCAGATATACATGTGATACATAGAGTAAAATTCATAAATGTAAACAAGTACAAGACAGAGAATGCAAATAGCTAGTAAAGGTCCTAGTTCACATCTAGAAAGAAACATGCCACATGTCAATATCTGTTTTCAACAATTATTTCACCTACAAAATTCATAACTGCTGCATTAATTATCTTCCACAGCTGACATCCTTGGCTTGATGAAAACACACAACCACCAAGTGCAAATATTCTTTCCTTCTATCAAAGGAACTAAGAGAAACAAAGCCTTCCTACCAGGGTTGTATGTTACTCAAGCCAACAACAGCAGCAGAAGCAATCGTTAGTCAACAAAATAACCCCAAATATTGTCAACATGGAAGAAAAATAAAACTCCTCTAAAAGTCTTTGAAATACTCAACCTTAGCAGGGATTAGGCTAATCAAAATAGAAACATACTAAGTAATATCATTTCCAAAAACAAAAGCAAAAAAACAAACAAAAAACAATTGCTTGCAGTTTTAAAAAAATCACATAATAATCTACTTAAATGCAGCTGTTGAGAATATATGGATATTTCAGTTTATGATTATATAATTAAAATATTTTATGTTGCTATTCCCTTCTGTATAAAGTAGACACATTACTATGACTTATAATGTAAGCAATACCACTAAGGGGTATTTTATATACCATGTACTTAAGTAACTGTTCCCCCTACCAAAAGGGCTCACCAAGAAATATATGTAGAAGTGATGGGAAAAGGTTGTTCTATCTGATTTCTCAGTTTTAAACTCAGTGGTGAAAATCAACAACTTTAAACATTTTCCCTAAGATTAATATATTTTAGTAATAGCACAAAGTCTTATGAATCAATTAGGAAATAATATCAATAACCTACAATCAGGTGGTCCTTTGCAATCTATCAAGAAAAACAGGCATAAAAATATGTAGTTTGCAGTCAGGTTGGAAAGAGAACAGGCAACAGACAGCATGAGAGAAAATGCAAGACAAGAAAGCAGCTGAATTTGAGAGGAGCCAGAAATCTACAGCATGGGATGTGCCAATTACCAAAACAAATTGATGGACCACATTACTATTCACTGTTCTGGCATTTATTTGTATTTGTACTTTGGCTTTTGGCACTGGCTACAGCTTTACTATGGGGAAAAGAGATCTGAGTGCATTTGTGTGGACAGTAGATTAACAGCATGGCCTGGGGAATGAGGCAAGTGGATTTTCTTCTTAGTATTTTTCATGGATTATTGTCT
The DNA here is from genome assembly GCA_030556225.1 of Cricetiscus sungorus. Classification (NCBI taxonomy): domain Eukaryota; kingdom Metazoa; phylum Chordata; class Mammalia; order Rodentia; family Cricetidae; genus Cricetiscus; species Cricetiscus sungorus. The sequence goes on from JANBXA010000069.1 coordinate 19,928,095, forward strand.
AAAGGGGAGGGTGAGCTTTCTTTTCCTCCATGGGGTCCTGTTGAAAATACTTCATGAGTGATTTCATTTAATTTCCCTTTTAAGAAGGGTTTATCAAAACTACACAATATAAAAACTCCAGAACAGTCTTATAGTTCCCAACAGCATATAACTAAGCATATGGAAAAATTGAGTCTGTGAACACTTTTCAAAACAAAAACAGGCAAGCAATTCATATAATAATATAAGTATCAGAACTATGCATTTAAAAAGATATGCTGTATTCCTAAACTGTAAATAAATGTTAAGAAGAAGTAATTCACTTCAAAAATATAACTTTATAGCATTGTATGGGAGGAATACAGAGAATGATTGAATAAATCAGCACTGAAGATTGGATAAAAATACACAAATATTGGGGAAACATTTACAAAGATCTTTTAGTATATAGCCTATGGCTCAACTGAGGGAGGGGGAAGACTATGAGAATCATGGACCCAATGAAATGCCTCTACTCTATTTGCTTCAGTTTTGCTTATATACTTTGCATTCTGCTGTGACTAGGTAGTTGTAAAAAAAAATCAATAACTTGCTGGAAATAGTGTGACTCTCACATTATGATGACAGCATGCCTTTATTTACCAATCACTTAGGAGACTACTTACATTATGAAAACACATTGTAACAAAACAAACATCAATTGCTGTTTAAAAAAAAAGCATTTGTATTACTGATTATCACTGGTTATCAAAGAAATAATTTTGATTTCTCTGATGATATTAGACTGTTCATAGTTACAAATTTGTATATTGAAGATGGAATAGACCAAAATAAATATCTATGCTATAACATGCTAGATGTTATAAACATGAGATATAAACATGAGATATAAACAAGAGAACACTTGTACATCCTTGAATGCAATGCTCTTTTTTGGTTTCAGAGCTTTTGCTCATTGTTTTTGTTTGCAAGACTCAAGTTCTTTTTTAAACTATTTTTAGTTAAGCTGCTAATGCAATAATATTCCATATGCATATGTCTTCTAAGAGAGTTGCCTGGGTGATGATGACCTATAAGAAGTTATTATTTATTTTCCTTCCCTTTAGTTTTCTTAGATAGGGTCTTGCACTGTAGTCTAGTCTTGCCTCCAACTTACAACCATTATTTAGCTTCCTTGGTATCATATTACAAGTGAAAACCAGAACTAGCCTAGACTATTGTTTCTATCTTTGTTCAAATTTTGTAGCTGATATATATATGGCTTTTGATATAGGTTTAAATTGGAAAGGAGTCAGTGAATTAACTGCATATTTCAGTTACAAAACATAGTGCTGCTGTGGGGTATAATAACAAGTGTTCAATCAGCATTTGTTTTATCAAGGAGGACTTACTTATCTCTGCCTAAGAGATTTGGGGATTTAATAAAAGAAACTAGAATAATTGTGCTGCTCTTCCGGAGGAATCCAGGGGTCTAGGAACATGTAAATGACTATTTCAGATAGTAGAACTCAATAAAACAGAAGCCTCCATAGTATTAATTTTGGAATACCAGCTACAGTAAAGTTTGGTGGGTGAAAATGTCAGCAAAGCAAGATATAATTGCAGTACCAGAATACAAAGAGAACAACAAAAGATTTTCTCAAACAACAAATAATAGAGTGGGATTTAAAGAATTCTTTCAAAATATTTAGGTTGAAATTTAATGATTTGTATTTCTGCTCTTTTTAATTCTCTGTACTAATTTTGAGGACATATAGACTTATATTATTTTAATAACATAAACTATCAGCTTTAATGTACTTCTCTGCTTGCAATATATGCATTTTAAAAAGTATAGGAATGAATATATTATTATAGAAATATTGATTTACTATCAAAGTTTATAGGTATGACATTCTTATTTATAACACACCAAAGTGTGTCATCTATTTCTTGTTTTTTAACACTACATAAAATTTAAAAAGATACAAATTAATGAGGATATAAAAATGGCAGTTATTACAGATTAATTTCTGTAGCTAGTATTAAAAAAATTTATCAGCATATCTTCATTGTACATAGTAATAGACTTCTCAAAGACATTTTCTTTCAAAATATGCCACATAGATTCACCATATTTGTCACCTCGCATCAATTCCTTTTTCCCAATTCACACTAGTTCCCTTGCTTTACCAGTCCTTGTAGCTATTTTCCTTTCACATATAAAATACTTTTGTGTATCTTTATAAAATTGAGGACACACAGTGGAGAGAAAACATTTGATATTTATCTTAATTTCACTCAGTATCAAGTTTACATTTGCCCCAAACAAGAGCTCAGGTTAAATTCAGCCAAAACATAAAGACTCACATCCCCTCTTAAAAAAATCAATCTGCTCTTTGAGAATGAAAGTCAAAACTGTTCACTCCTGTATGTCTTCTCATACCAGCTAATAAACCTTTAGATATTAGATTTCCTTAACTGAATACATAATACACATCAAAAACACCTAGAAATAAACACTAGAGCATAATAAATTATATTTTTACAACAAGAAAAGGATCTCTTTTTTTGCCTCTTTTATTTTTTCTCAGATTTAATATTCATGCTCTCTCCTGTCCTCCTCTCCCATCCTCTTCTTCCCTTCTCTTAATTCCCTCTGCCCTCTCCACATGCTCCCAATTTTCTCAGGAGATCATGTCCCTTTCCCCTTCTCTGGGGGATTGTTTATCTCTCTCATACTCCTTTCTTCCTAGCTTCTCTGATGGTTTGGATTCAAGGCTGGAAATCCTTTGTTTACATATGAGTAAATACATATAATGTTTGTCCTTGTGTGACTGGGTTGCCTCACTCAGGATGGTTCCTTCTAGTTCCAACCACTTGCCTGCGAATTTCAAGATTCTATTGTTTGTTTCTGCTGAGTTATATTCGATTGTGTAAAAGTACCACATTTTCTCTATCTATTCTTCATTTAGGTTGCTTTTCATTATAGCTATTACAAATGATGCTGCTATGAACGTAGCTAAACAGATGTCCTTGTTGTATGAGTGTGCATCCTTTGTGTATATGACTAAGAGTGGAATTGCTGGGTCTTGAGGCATACTGGTTCCCCTTTCCAGAGGAACAGCCATACTGATTTTCAAAGTGGCTGTACAAGTTTGCACTCTCACCAGCAGAGGAGGAGTGTTCTGCCTTTTCCACATCCTCTCCAGCAAAATCTGTAGTTGGTGTTTTGATTTTAGCCATTCTGACAGGAGGAAGATGCTATCTCAGAGTTGTTCTCATTTGTATTTCGCTGATGACTAAGGATGTTGAACATTTTCTTACTTCATTCCTCTATTGAGAATTCTCTATTCAGTTCTGTACTTCACTTTTTAATTGTATTATTCAGCATTTTGATGGCTCGCTTCTTGAGTTCTTTGTATATTTTGGAAATCAGTCCTCTGTCAGATGTGGGGTTGGCGAATATCTTTTCCCTTTCTGTGGGCTGCTGTGTTTTCTTATTGCCTGTGTCCTTTGCTTTACAGAAGCTTCTCAGTTTCAGGAGGTCCCAATTATTATTTGTCGATCTCAGTGTCTGTGCTGCTGGCATTATGTTAAGGAAGCGGTCTCCTGTGCCAATTTGGTCAAGGGTACCTTCCAATTTCTATTCTATGAGGTTCAGTGTGGCTAGGTTTATATTGAGGTCTTTGATCCACTTGGACTTAAGTTTCGTGCATGACAATAGATATGGATCTGTCTGCAATTTTCTATATGCCATCATATAGTTATGCCAGCACCATTTGAAGAAAATGCTTTCTTTTTCCCATTGTATAATTTTAGCTTCTTTATCAAAAATCAGGTGTGTGTGTTATTATCAAGGTTTTCAACCTGGAGCCATTATAGATCTAAAGAGAAATATGGCACTAGGGAAATGTCCAGAGATCTAGAATGATGACCCCCAACTAAGAATCTAAGCAATTGTCAACAGGCTACCTTACATGCTCTTACCTAATGATGAGATTGATGTCTACCTTATATGCCATCCTAGGGACTTCATCCAGTAGCTGGTGAAAGCAGAAGCAGACATCCACAGCTAAACAATGAGCCAAACTCCTGGAATCCAGTTGCAGAGAGGGAGGAGTGGTAAGAAAAGGGGTCTAGACCAGGCTGGAAAAATCCACTGAAAGGCTTACATGAACCAGGGGGAGCTCACTGAACCCAGACTGATGGCAACCCAGAACCCCTGAATGTGGGTGTTAGTTAGAAGAACTGGGCATATGGTGGGTCCTCTGGTATTGGATCAGTATTTACCCCTAGTACACAAATGGACTTAGGGAGCCCATTCCACATAGAGGGATACTCTCTCAGCTAGACACACCGGGGAGGGCCTGGGCCCTGCTCCAAATGATGTAACAGACTTTAAAGATCCCCCATGGAAGGCATCACAGTCCCTGAGGAGCAGAAAGGGGATAGAATAGAGAATTTGTGGGGGGCAGGGGAAAAGGGAACTCAGATTGACATGTAAAACAAGATTGTTTTTAATAATAAAGAATATGAGAAAGGGAATGCAGCTAAATAGTGATAGCTAGATGTCACAGATGAACAGCTAGGTCAAAATACTTGCCTTTTACATTGCACCTAGGAATTCACATCCCCAGGAAGTGTGCAAGTAACTGAGTAAATAAATACATTGTTTATATCTCTTTAGGGAAAAGGCAGGTCTTCTGTAAGGGATGCTTATTTGTTTAATATATTTTGTCGTGAAGTTAATTTAGGAATTCTTTGATGAACTACTGACTGATGTGTTCTACTTTATTATTTGAATTTATTTTTTATATGTGAGTATAAGTATGGAAAATAATTATTATTTCAAGGGAAATGACCTAAATCTATATAGCATAATATTTAACAACTGTTACCTAAAATGTATGTTATAGGACAGACATTCCTTTACCAGCACTAATGTTTTACAGAGAGGTTAGCATTTTCTACTTTAATCTCTAGATTAGTCATTTTCTTATTACTGTGCCAAAATATCCAAGAAGATACTTAAGGAATGGAGGGATATTTTGGCCCACAGTTCTACTAAATGCAGTCCATTATGCCTGAGAAATTGTAGCCTTGGTAATTAAAGCCAGTTGGTTACACTGGTCCCATAGTCAGGAGCATGGGACAGTGCTGCTCAGCTCCCTGTGTATTTCTCTCTAGTCTGGAACTCTTTTACATGCGGTGGTATCATTCACATTCATGTAGGTCTTCTCACCTCAATCAGCCTAAAAGAGAAAATCCCTCACATGAGTGTTTAAAATGATCTAAAGCCCATCATGGTGACATCTGAGATTATCCATTGGTATCATTTAATTACATATATATTTTTCCTCTGATATAGAAAAGTACTATTTTTGTTAAATCTCAATGATGAACCATTACCACAAACAATTACAGCTATTTTTGTACATTGAAATTTTGTCATGATGTTAAAAATCCAAAGTACTCATTACCCAGGAAATAAGTATTACCTAACAAATTCCTACATTCTTATTGGTGTCCAGTGACTTCTCTGTTCACTCTACCTAAGGGAGTTCTCTTATTACAAACAAGTTTTGAATACAGGAGCAGTTATTAATAAAAGTTATATAGTAAACACAAATATATAAACAATGATTTAATATACCACTGTGGACAGTTATTCTAGGCAGCAAGTTTGTTGCATTAATGCATATTACCTAGGATTATGGATCATTAAATGAGAATGTCCTATAAGCCTTGCCACAGAAGCAATAAAGATGAATTACTTATTAGAAATGTTAAGTATATACCCGCTTCAGGAAAAGACTATCAATTTGGGACCTGCATGTGTTTGAATAGTGGTCACCATAGGCATCAAGGGATGGTTAGAAGAATAGTTCCCTGTTCTGGGTACTGTTGAGCAAAATGCTCCATAAACCAAACCTGCTCATTCCCACTGTAAACAGTTTCAGACATGGATTGTTACATGAAAGTTGTATTAAAGACAAAGAGTTGGGCATTTTCTTACTAACTTACTTATCCTATTCTGCTATTAGAAGAACATTCATAGAACACCAATTTCATTCTTTGGACTACATTTGCATTTGAGTTCTTTAAGGAAAAAAAAAAAACAAATGTGCTAAAGTGTTCCTGTTCCTTGATCTTCTCTAATCAGTTCTGAGACTTACCATAAACAAGCATATGTTTTGCTTCACCTCCTTCCATGATGGAAACTTCTCTATGAGAATTGAATGGGCTTCAGACAAACATAAAAAGCAATCACACATGTGTGGGATTGTGCTTATATATGTATATACATATACATATACATATACATATACATATACATATACATATATAAGCACACTCATTTCTTCTGTAAATTAATGGAGGGTGTTTTTGTTTTTAATTTCTATGGAAGCAAAACAAAACGTCTATATAAATATTTTAAATAAAACCAATGACTCTAGTTGATGCTACACTTCCTCAGGTCAGTGACACTGTTGGTGCTTACAAGGCTGAGCATAAAAGGAATTCTGAAGCACCATCCCAATAATTACCCCAAAAGGACTTTAGAAATAAATGAAAGACACCTCATCAGAATAAGAACAGGAGTCCAACAATGAAAATACAATATGATTAAATAGTAAATTGAAAATGAAAGATGGACTTATTTGGCAATCAATTTGACTGATGTTTGGCAAGGAAAATGCTAATAGCCTTTATCTTTGGAAATTAATTCCTTAGAGAGCTACTGCATGATTTATAGTATGCTGGTGTTGCAATCAGATAGTTGTAGATTTCAGAAAAATCTCTTGGGTTTCTTTTGAGAATAATTATGAAAGTTAAGGAGATAGCAAACAGGCAATACAGAAATTAGGCAAGGAGCTTAAGTTGCAAATGGTGACCATGGGAAAAGTGAATAGATAAGGGAAAATTGGATATTTCCAAAGCAGCAGAACAAAGAAACATGGTTAACAATGTTACAAATAAGAGAAAAATCTCTCAGATACATAGGTAGATAGTCAAGTTCTAAAGCTGATCATCTCTATAAATTTCCAACCCTGTGTATCTTCTGTTAAAGGGGGTTCTGTTGTCTAATTCTGAAGATAAGAGTAACACACATTTTTTTCTTTGAAACATACTTATCTTTTTGTTCTATGTAAAAAAAAATCACAAGAACTTAATTTTTTTAATTGCTCTAATTCACTTGATAAGTAAATGGCACAATATGTTTAAATTTGTTTCTCTGTAATGGATTGACTTGTCTAGCAGGCCAATAGAAGTAGCAGAGGAACTCCATATATCTTTTCCTGTATTATATTACAGCAACTGACAATAATAACTGTAATAATTATCCAATTTCAAGATGAAGAAGTACCTTTGACCTCTATTTGATCCCCTGGTCTATCTAAGTCTGATTCTGCATTGATTTCATTCCCAAGGATATTGCTATAATCACGTTATAGCTGATTTATCACAATGTGCTTTGCTGGCTAGTGATTTCTCTTCTTAAACTTGCTTCCTTCATTTTTTTTTCCACCAGTAAAAGACATATTGAAATGTTCTATTTTTTCATAGCAAAGCAAATTTTCCATTTTCTCCTATGTTTCTCTCAGTGGGTGGTGCAAAGTAACCTACAGAATTCAAGAACCATCCTAATTGCACTATGTAAGTTGGCAGAGTAAACAAAAGTCACGGAAAATGAAGCAAGATCTTGTAGAGGAAACTCAAATTTATATGACAAATACATCCTTAAAGATGGAACCTAGGCTCTCAAATCACTAGGCTTATTCTAGTTTTTCTCACGAAATATTTTCTGTGGCTGGAGTAATCAACAAGGGTTTTTAAAAGAATTATTATTATTACAATGTCTTGTTTATAAGTTGTTTCCCAGTGTATTCATTCTGAACATATAAATTTAATGTTGTTAATTTTAAGCATGGCTAAAATTTGTGATAATAATAAACACAATAGGAATCAGTTCAGTGTCCTCAGGCTTTGTTCACTGCTCATGTGATTCAGGTAGATGCCATGCTGAAGTATTTGGAATAATGCCTAAGTTAAAAATGTCTCAAGTTATTAGTACCCACTTTGGATGATGATACAGAAGATCAGATAAATTAGGTAATAAAAGCAAGTTCACCCATTTTATTAGCTTCATATTTACGGGTCTACTAGTCTTATAATTCCTAGTTCAAGCCTTTATAAATCCTTGTCCAAAGCCAACTGTTGAAAGTGCCATTGACAAGAATATTAGTAAGAATGTATCATAATAGCAAAATACTTCGATATTCTGATAATTTCAAATCTTTCTGTTAAAAATATTTCCAATAGTTGTGGTTTACAGAAAGATCTGTTGGGATTCCTGGTAGCCTTAATATCAGCCAATATCTGATTTTTTGCATTATATAGAGAGTGAAAGAAAGAAGCAAGATACATAGTGGATTATAAACTTCCTCCTACAAGGGAAACACCACTCAATATCATAAGTTTATTGTCAAACAAGTTACAAGGCTACTCCCAATTCCAGCCATTTCCCCAGGAACCCTATGGAATAAATACCAACTATGCATGGTAGGTGAAACTGAAGCAATATGGAAATTTAAGAAAGTTTCTTATAATTTATAAAGTACTGAGGTTACTCTATCCTTAGTCATATTACAATGCCTAATTTCATGATAATTTATCTGAGACTTTTACTTCAACTTACCTTCCATGCATATAAAGTATTCAGATTAAAAAAAAATATCTAACAGATTTGACATTGAAAATAGACACCATAGATCAGAGCATTGTTATCCACATTCAATCAGTTTCCACAATTATCTTGTCATTGTCAAAAGTACTAAATAAATTTATGGTAGTTTTTAAATGTTGGCATTATGTTTAACATAGCTTTTTCTTTTGTGGTTTGTGTAAAAATAGTCACAAAATGTGGTTGATACTGGCAATCATTCCTCCATGGCGAAAGTTGCTTAAACTAATGGTGCCCTGTGTTGTTGGATCAAATTTTTTTTTGTCTGTCACAGTCCTTACAATTTCCTGGCTGTGTTTTGTTTTTATTTTATATCTGGGCCAAGTCACTTCTGTAATGTAGGTGGCTTGTCAGAAGCTGTTGCCTGTGTTTCAGAATGTACTGTTTCTTTCTTGTAGCTGAAAGCTAACTTGTACTTTACAGTGTTCTTTGCTCACAGGATACAAGACTCAGTCCTCTCAGCTGCAATGTAAATAGAAGTGTTGGGGACCACTTTGAGACAAGAGCAATTCATAATCCCAAATTATTCTCTGTCTGCCTTACCACTCAAAATTCTACTGCATGGTTAAAGGTGTGGGGAGCAAGTAGTATTATACCAATGAAATATTGAGGAATACCTATTATAACATCTCTATACCTTTATCAAGATAATAAAAATTGTGTATGCATTGCATATATGCCCACAGAAAACCACACACACACACACACACACACACACACACACACACACACACACACACACACATATATATGTTCTGGTACGAAGTCCTGACAATTTCCTTTGGCTGTGGCAGTGGGGCAAGAGTGCAGAATTTCTTTTAAAAACAAACACAGAAGAGCAAAGTGGGTAGTCATGTTTCTGGCTGTTCTGAGAAATATTAGCTGAATCTGTTTGGGTACATTTCAGAAGAGAGAAGATGGAATGAACACAATTGTTGAGGGCTGAATATGACAGGCTAGGAGAACTGACACTCTGGACAGTGAATCCGTGGATACTTTGAGAATAAGTCATGTGATTTATCCTACTTTTAGAACCCATCATTTGACAATACTGGATTATATAAGAAGGTGAGCTTGAGTAATTAGTGTGGCTGGGAAGATCTTCAGGCACAACACTTAGAGAAACAATGATACCATTTTTTGAGTGCTTCAAAAGCTTAATGCCCAAGGCATTCAATTTCCTGTGCATTATCTCTGTTAATGGAAATATTACTGTAAGATATATATGTTGTAAACTAAGAAAGCTTTAAAAAAGCTAATTGACTCTGACAAAAAACATTACATATTGAATGTTCGTCAGAGTTTGAACTCATATTTTTATTACATTTTAATTATTTATCATATGTTTTGGGGCTCACATGTGCCACACTCCTTTAGAAGTCTGAAGACAATTTGTGGATGTCACTTTCATCCATCCATATGTGGGTTTAGAGGACTGAAATCAGATTGTGTGTCATGGCAGTAGGTGCTTTCACCAGCATAGTTATGTCTCTGGCCTCAGTGATAATGTGTTTCTTTAATATTATCCTATTCATACTACATTATGTTATATAATACAGTCAGGTACCCATGATAAAGTAGTAAACACATGGGAGAGAAAATTTAGAAATGTATGTAACACAAATAATAAAAACCCAAAGACTATTATATTGAGGTTCAAGCTAAAGATCAGAAAATCAAAGCAGCTGGCCACTAGCTCTTACCTTTACCTCAAGCTGAAAGGGCTGTCCTGTCTCCACAAATCCTCTGAGTGCAATGATAACTGCACTGTTACCCACAAGCATTGGAATGAAATACTCTGCCTTCCCTGTCTGGAAACTAAAGACCCTTTGCTTCTTCTTTTTATATCTCTCAAATCCTGGAATTAAATGGTAAGCTCCGATTCACTCTTGTGTAGCCCAGGATGGTCATGGACTCACAGAGATCAGCCTGTCTCTGCCACCTAAGTACTGAGATTAAAGGCATGTGATCCCAGGCATGAGCTGTTTCTCTTTTAGACTGGATCAATTTTGTGTAGCTCAGTGTGGTCTTGAACTAACAGAGATCATCTATCTCTGTCTCCCAAGTCCTGGGATTAAATGTAGGTACACTACTTCCTGGCTCTATGCCAGTGACTCACTTTGCATTTTGATCTCTAGTGGCTTTGTTAAATCATAAAAAATATATCACCACAAATATATCTTACCAATCAGAAGTTTTTGTTATATTAAATACAAATCACTTTACTTAAAACATCAAAGACTGACAAGGTTGACAAATTAACAAAAATAATAAAAGTTGAGGTTCAGAGGCAGGATCTTTGAGCTAGCGTCCATTTACTTGTGAAACAATCTCAAAAGTAATCAAGTTCATCCATCAAGTGGCACTGTAGTACTGGTGTTTAGAAATGACCCTTCATAAATTACATCCTTGATGAATTTGTGTATGGTGCCTCTGCATTGCATGTGGGTTGTGTTGGGTGTAGAATCAATGGACAGAAGATAGCAGAATTGAAATCTTGTTGCTACCTGCCAGAACATTAACAAGACATTGGTGGTTTTACTTCTTTCTTCTAAGAAATGTTGCTTTTGAGAGTGTAGTCCTCCAATAGCAGCTCCCCAATACTGTAGCATATTCTACATGAAAAGTACATGAAGAGATGGAGAACCTGCAGACTACAAGTTGCTGGAGGAATACCCAGGTCTCCCAGAATCTCGATCAACCCCCTTTTGATTTTGGCAGCATATATCATATACTTGCAACTATATAAAAACACTGTAAAATATTAACAGAATAACTGACCCCTGACAACCTAGAAGAATGAGAGACAACAAATGCTGATTGTTTTACACATTTAAGTTTGGAAGGAATTTTGTTACATGGCAATAGATATCTTCAAACTATATAATAGTGGAATATTGGGAAAGGGTGAAAGTAGTTTCCTTATGCCTGTGGAGTAAGTTGGCTAAAATAACAATACCAATAAATTATGAAGCTCATTGTATTCAATATTGCTAGTGCAAGAAAACTATCTTATTGCATCATATGTTACTCTGAATTCATATATAAGAAAACCACATTATATCACTTGAAACAATACCATATCTTTCCAAGTAGAGCAACATGTATTGGCTCCTAATCCAAGCATTGAGCCCATAAGGAGGGTTAAAAACTATTCCCCCCAAATCAATGTTATAAAAATACCTCCACTGATTTATGCATTTCATCTACTGTGATTATCATCATATTTAGAGATGGCATCCTCTCACATATAATGAAATAATCTGTTCGGACAGCTGTCCACTCACTTCAAATTCCAGTCATCCATCATCTAAATCTGTACAGAGTGGCAGGTGTTATTAACCCATTACTTAGAAGCCTCTTGGTTATGGACTCCATATTATAATTGGGAGTCAAAGGACAATGGTGCTTTAAGCTCAATATTTCTTTGTCTAAAGTAAAGGGGTGATATGTGGTCAGATGATTCCAATTTGATGAGCTGCTATCCCCCTCCCTTCGAGGTTGCAGTGGGCTGCTATATTCTAGCAGAGGCACCTGCTCCCACAGTGTTGGCACACAGTATGTCCAGAACAGACTCAGTAGAAACACAGCACAGAAGTGGCTGATAGAGAGTTTCTTGAAGACAAAGTAGTATAAACACCAGCTCATCAGTTTTGTAAAAGATTTTTTTTCTACACTAGAACTGACAACAGCTTTATGGCAGAGGAGTGTTCCTATACATACTATCTCAAGTCTTTTATAATCATAATATTTGGAACGTCTGAGGCACTCCCCCCCCTTCAAAGTACTTTAACAAACATTAGCTATAATTGTAAAGAGCTTCAGGAGCCTTGGGGATGAAAAGTGCTGTATAAATGTGCCATGAAGCCAAGACTATTACTTCTGTACACTGCAGCATAAATTATCAGAAAATGAGTAAATGGATTTCTGTTTCACGCACTTGAATGTTAATTGGGAAGAAAAATCTCTTTCACCAGTTTGAAGATGACAATTATCCCTCAGTCTATCTGCTTTAGCAGGCGTTCCCTCTTTGTTAATCTTGACAGATTATAACCTCAGGTAAGCTCTGTGTCTGGAAGTCTTTGTGTGTATCTTGACACAGGGTTTAGTGTCAATTCCGATGCTCAGTCTGCTGTGAAGACATTCTCTGGTATCTCTGACCATGCTATATATCACTCTTGTACATGCATCTAACTTCTGCTCAAGCAGAGAAACTAATCCAAGTGGTTATTACTTCACTGAGCAGCCATAATGCTTGGCAGGTTTTGTTATTGTTTGGTGATGGGTTTCAATGGAGAAATTTAAAATGTGATGTAAACAATTTTTAAAAACAGCAATTTCTACACTTTTATCAAGAGACGAGTTTATCAACATTGTATTTTCTTTCTTGATAACAGACCCAGTAAATGTTATGATTCTCAAGGTTTAAAGCACATTCTAGAGAAGCCAGTTGTGAAGACATGACACTAGTGCACTTTGGTGTATTTTAGTTTTCCCAGGTATAAAAACATGCCACAGAGTTGTGCTTCAGGTACTTTAAAGAAATTTCAAAACCATTTTTTAGTACTCCTTATTCCCCTGCTCATAAACCTGGAAGTTCCAGAACACCACTATACCTGACTCTTCATTCGTGTCTTTATTGAATTTGCATTATTTATACTGAGCAGCTCAGTCCTTAATTTGTTTAGGCCCTTCTAAGCCATCACTCACTTCTACATAACTGAGGAAATCCAGTTCTTGTCTTACCACAGGGTAAGAAATTCTTCATTATTGAAAACTTGTGGGTACAATATTTTACTTGGATCAAGGGCTGCTGCAAGATGAACTGTTTGAGGTCTAGTCCAGAACTGGACACAATGCAAAGGATGGGTGTTGAGAAATAGCAAGAAGCAGCAGGCAGGAGTTTCAGGTCTTTGAAGGCAATGGCTACCAAGAACACATGTTGTCAGGTGTAAATGAGACTTGTGAGCTTTGGGGCTTCTCATTTATAAACTGAGACCAAAACCATAAAACTTTTAAATAGTGGGGGAATAATAGTCCTCCATAGCCATCTCTCTGAGCATGATCTGGTCTGATATGGATACCTTTTCCTCCCTGGCTGTCATCCTTCCTTGCTTTTTCCTTTGTATGGAGAACTCCAGAATCTATAAAACTGTCAATCTATCTCTCTGCCTGAGGAAGGATTTTGCTTTACTTCCCTTGCTGGCTTTGATTGAGCTAGGAGGCTACCTGACTTAGCATTTCTTCTCTTGGGCTGTGCTCCTACAGGCTCATCTCAAGCTAGAGACTGGTCTCCAACAGATGCCACTTTTGTTTAGGCAAAGTAGTGCTTTGTGTGGGTGCTATTATGTTAGCCCACAAAGCATTTGCTTTTGTCTCTTGGTTCTCTGTACTTAAGCACAACCTTCCCACAAGTGACAGATTAATCTGCCCCTTTCATTGTATCACTATCTTGCTCAAAAGCCTTTAATTGCTTCACATTTCATAGAGGAAGAGGTTTAAAATCTCACTTTAATAAATTGTAGTCCATCACAAGGGCTTACCATGGCCCAATCACTGTACTAAGAGCTTTACATCCATTATCTCATTTAATTATCGCGTTGAGGTAGATATTATTATCCTTATTCTATGGATGAAGAAACTGAGGCTAATCTCCCATTGACCTCATTTTATATAATAAAAAATAATCCTACAGTAGCTTGAAATTGTATTTTATAAAAAGAAAAAAAATAATCTCAAGTCCTATTCCAGCTCTGCAAATTACTAACTAGACACCTTTTAGAGAGAGTCATTTGCAGTATTTAAAATTCGCCTCCATCATGTCCATCATAAGAACATCATTTCATATTCCTCAAGGTTATTAAGGATACAGTGAAATGATCTGAGTATATTAGTCTATCAACACAAGTTGGTATGATTATCTTGAGTAAAAGGAAGATAGAATGTGTCCCTTCAGTGTGAATGTCTATGAGGAACACAATCGAATATGTGCTGTTGGAATATGAGTCTTCTCACATAACTGGATTGCAGGGATGACTGTGTAGCCTCTAAATTCTTCCTGTACTGGTTTGCCTATTCCAACATGTAATATGTAAATAATCCATGTCAGAATTTATACTTATGGGAGACAGATAGTCTAAGAAGATTTCCAGTTTGGGATTATAATTTCAGAAGAAAGTATGTCTACCTGAAAGAGAAGACTGCACTGCATTTGTGTGTATGCTGGGATGAATATATGTATGTATGTATGTATGTATGTATGTATGTATGTATGTATGTATGCATGTATGTATGTTTGTATTAAACACATGCATCTGTATTTTGTGGTTTTGAAAAGGAGAGCAAGCACTTATTTTGAAAAGCAAGCATTCTGAGGACAGCAGTTAGAGGTTAGGCAAGAAAGAAGAGCTGGAAAAGATGATACACAGAGGAACTCAGGGAAGCAGAAGGTGAGCTTGAGACACAGTGCCTGTGTGGACATGGATATCAATGATACTGGAAACCAGAGAGGGGTCAGACCAGGAGCAGATGGAGAAGGGGCCTTTTCATCGAGGTTTGGAAAATCCACTTTTGATATTGGCTAGTAAGTGGGAATGACACTGACACACTCGTGCTTCAACAGGGAAAGTTTTGTATTATATATTGTTTTTGTTCAGGAGACTGACCTGGATTTAGTCTCCTTAACTTTTCATACTACTAAATTATGCCTCATTTCATGCTGGTGTTGAAATGCCCTTTATCTTAGAAATCAAACAAGGCAGATGCAACTTTCTTAAAAGTTTGAATCCTCAAGAAAAGTGGCTAATCAGGAAAATAGCATTTCTTTTCTCCAGAGCTCATGATATATTGACTTGATTTCTAAATGCTATGGGTATCATCTAAATTGATGAAATAAAATTTGTACACCCTGTTAGAGGCGCACCTTATGCCTGAAACTGACATGCAGCAGGAAACAAGATTATCCACAAATCATCCCTACCTTCTCACTTTCCTATCTGTTTGAAGAAGTTCATTTGTTTCTTCCCTCTATGAATCCATGTATTTTGATACATCTGAAGTGTCTTTTACCTTTTAAGCATGAGAGGCACAAGAGTATCATCAACAAAAGTCCTACTGGCATGTATGTTATTAGTTCCAAAATAAAACTATGCCCCAAATATGTTACTCTGGAATTTCATGTATGTACATTGTCACATACTCATTCATTAGGATTTATTAGCTCATTACTATGAGCTTGTGTTTGGATTTTCTGTTTGAATGAGTTGATCATTGAAGTCAACAGGGACATGATAACTTGTGGAGGTAGAGATAGATTGCCATTTGCAAAGGCTGGTGAAAATTACAAAATAAAATTATTAGACTATTAATACTCATGTACATTTTAGCACTGAGAACTCTGTATTGCTGTCTCATAATAGTAGAAGGTTTAGAGCAAGTCCAGCTCAAGAGATATCAAAACTTCATAGAGATTTTGTATGGCTGAAGTAAGTTAAAATCACTTCTCATTTTAGGAATTAATGTACAGATTCTGTGCTTATGAGACATACTAGAATGAAGAAACAAATTGTAAAAGACATACAACACTCTATAACATTAAAAAAAGTGGCTTTACCTTCTCAGACATTCCTTATTTAACTGATCAAATATTCCTGAATCAGTGGAAATTGCCCAACAACCCTGTGCCCTAATTATTAGTAAGCTCTAAGCAAAGCTCCAATCTCATTCCTCCCATGTTTGCATCTTGAGAAAGTGATTTATGAAATGACTAATGCGATGAAGACTTTAACCCAGTCTGGCAAACAAGAAAGCTAATTAGTGGCAATAATTTACTTCTGGTTGGAAATTCATAATTTGCTGGGTCATAACCCATAATTAATATATTTTCTGTGCTTCTTTCTTTAAGATAATTGATGGTGCATATTGAGTATTACTTTAGGAAAATGTGTGTCTTAAATGCAATTAAAACCAAACCATAATCTTGTGTAGGTAAATTATATTAGACATTTCAAATCAAAGAATCTTGAAATTAATGTCTCATAGTAACTGTACAAGAATTAAATGTCTTATTTAAAATCACACTGAATAAACATAACCTTATTGGAAACACATTCCTTTGTTTACTGCAATGACATTAAAATATGCACTCATGACACCTCATTACTAGAGAGAAAATATTTGCTTATCAATTATTGTAACATATTGAGTTAGTGAAATAAAGTTATTCCTATGGAGCTTGTTATTTTGTTGAAAATTGGAATCTAATTAGAGGTCAAGAATTAATATTATACAATACTTGTCCTCTTCATCAGGAATTGATCACTTATTTATAGCACATTTTAGGTTTGACTAATTTTTCACTAGAAAATATTACTTGAGATAATATTATATAACACTGTTCACAAATGATACTTTAACAGCAACAATTACCAGCAATTTTAATCTATTTTTACTTCTCCTAGGTATTGTATCCATGCTATTAAACACATCATTCTGTACCTTGAATTGTGACTAGACATTTTAGATATTTAAGTTTGAATGTGTCCATGTAAGTGTTATTCCTGATAAGTGATATTTTCTATTTGTACACACACACACACACACACACACACACACCCTTCTTTACTTTTCCATTAAACAACTGATGGACTTTATAAGTATTGTTTATTATTGCTATTCCATGCTGCCCTGTCTGCATATATTTTACTTCTGTAAATTTCCTTAGGTTCTCCTTTTTGTATATAAAATCTTTCTCTTAAAATAGGAAAAGTTGTAAGAAATCCAGGGACTGTGGCAGACACGGAAATGGGTCCTGGGTACATAAATATTTTATTGGAGCAGGTGTTCTTCAACCTTCATAATGCTGCAAACCCTTCATACAGTTCCTTGTGTTGTGGTGACCCTTGACCATAAAATTATTTTAGTTGCTACTTCATAACTGTAATTTTGCTAATGTTCTGAGTATTGATGTAAATATGTGATATGCAGATGGTCTTAGGTGACACCTATGAAAGGGTTGTTTGACCCCAAAAGTGTTCATAACACATAGGAACCACTGCTTTAGAGTATGGATGCAGAGAGAACCTGATGGTTGCACATGGTCTCCGTTTAACTGATATTACCAAATTGCTCTATTAAAGCATTACTACAATTTACCTTCACCCAAAGCACACCAGTCATGATTGCAAATTCTTGGTATTGCAGACATTTCCATCTGTGCTACCTCACTTTATATCATCTGATTGTAATCATTTTGGGAGGAATGTTTGCATAGTCCATAATTATGAACATGTCTCAGAATTTTTCCTAAGCTAATAGTCTATTTATCTTTCTTTTTGTTTTACTGATAATAATCTTTCTTTTTCCTTTCTTTAATCATGTTTTACAGAATTATATATTCTTATAAAACATTTATAAAGAAAATAGTTTCTAATAAATGAGGGTCAATATAGAGTATATGAAGGAAAATTACAATTTCAGGTACCCTCATTTGCATTTTATTCTAAGCAGGTAATTTTTAAAAGTGCTTGGAACCTATGAAAGTTTTACAGAAGCAGAAAAATTACCTGCTACAAGAAATCTGGGGTTTTCTAAAGTTCTCAAAATATTTTCATATTTTGAGACGGATTTTGCACAGGGATTGCTCTGTCACTTACAAACTGGCCCACTTATAGAACTGATACTGTTTCTAGAAATCACCTTTAGGAAATTGCAACCAAGTAAATTTGACGTATGTCAAAATAATGGGTGTGGAGAGATTTTGTGCCCTAAAATAGCATCATTACTTTGTATAGACTGAACCTTATCCAAGAGTTCCCTGTTATCTGATTCCTACCTAAATTTCTCTCAAATGTCCACATGGTCTCATGATTATTACAGAGATTGCATTAAAGGGAGGCTTGAAGATTCACAAGGGGATGCCCTACTTAAAAGGAGAAATGACATTCAGCTACTTAGTCATCAAATAAAAAGGTAAACTGGCATATTATGAGTAAAAATGGGACATTTTGGAACATTATGAACAGATATGTCATGAAAATATGGGCACACATCCATAAATATATTTATACACATATGCAGTTTTAGAATCTGTCAATTGCAAGAATCATTTTTAATAAAAGTAATGACTGAACTCTTTTAATATGTATGCTTCCATGTTTATTCTATTATTAAGTGACAATTTCATGTGGATCTTTGTGCATACAGAATTGTATAATCTCATACACAGACATATACACACATGCATATATTCAAAGGCCTTGGGAATTGTTTGTCCAAACATACATATTAAGCAAACAGATCAATGAGTCTGCAATATTTACATTTAAATTCATTTCATTTACCCCGATGAGCCATCCTTTACATAACCTATCTTATAAAGATTCTTTTCGGTAGGAATTGTCAATATAATTAGAATTTAACATTTATATAACCCTAACAATGCACTGCACACTGCAAAATTGATAGAATAGTAGCAGAGTTGTAACTTTTATGTTTATTCACCTAATAATAATATTTTTCAACTATTAGCTACTGTACGATCAGGCACTAGGGGCAATCTATTGAGGCTTCTTTCTAAACATGCAAAGATTAAATTTGCTGACTTAGATTTATATAGTAATGACACAGGTTGTAAGACTACAAGAGTAATGGTTATGAAGTAAGAGAAAATTTGGAGGAGAAAAGTGGCCACAGAATCCCTCATTTCCTTGAGAGAATAAAAAATTATGGAATCAGATTCAACAAAGGAGAATGAAAATGAAGATTTTAATAAGTTTGCATAATAAAAATCAATTCATTACATTCTTGCTAAGCAAGTGCTTTATGTCTACTAGGTCAAATCAACTGCATTGGTTCTATAAATCAGTTGGTTATCAGGTAAGAAATATGAAAATTACAAAATCTGTAAATAAATCATCTGAAACTATTTCCTAGCAGAAGATAATGAAATATTTCTCTGTTTCCATTTTCTTTTAGGGACAAAATTTGATCCTGAGATTCCAAGCAGGGTATTAAAAGATATCAACAATGGTACTAGAACTTAATTAAGTGAGATCATTATGGAATAATTAACCAAATTTAAAGATAATATATGCTATATATAAGCATTTTCTGTTTTTATTTCTTATTCCTAATTTTATCACTTTTGTAATAGATGCATGTAGTAGGCATAATAGCATAAATAGGATATTTCCCTTAATTCATAATATTGAGTTAAGGCCCAAGTATACATTCTCCTATCCTTTGTTTCTTTATATTTTGTAAGCCCTTATCTGTGTAGTGTTTATAATGAGTGTAAAAAATTTCTGTAACTTTCTATTGTTATATAACCACTGCTACCTCTGTATATATGTTCACATGCATAAACATATTTCTAGTGAACAGATTAAATTCTGCATTAGTTCTAAAAAGAGTTAGAGTTCCATCTAGACTGTACAATACTCTCATCAGTGTTTTCAGTATTTTAAAATATAGATCATAATTTTGTACAATTTTAGAACAAAATTGTATATACATGCACACACACAAATGCACATATCTATCATTTGTTCATCTATCATTTTTCTTTCTTTCTATCTGTCTGTTCGTCCATCCATCCATCCATCCATCCATCTACCCACCTATTTTCTATCTACATTTGTCACTGAATAAATTTCTAGTCAAATTAATTTTTAAAAGCATTCCTGAACAAGGGTAGAAGTACAGTGTATAAATATAAAAACCTAAAATTTACAGTTTATATTACTTCCACTTGTATGGGAACTGAATAAACAGATTAAACAAATGCATACTATTCAATTATAAAATAGGTAATGGCAACTTGATAACACTGTCATTTCCTCTTTAGAAGTTGGTATTTGAAATTATACTTAAAATGCCCATTAGATATCAGCAAATTTTTTTTCATGACACCCACACTGCCAAGAAAGTTTGTGGTCATTGGCACTGGATGAACTTTAGCTTTGGTTATTATATTATTTGAATGAGGTCATATGTTTTTATCCTCAAATTGTGAATCCAATGCCTATCCTAAGATTCAGTTGCTAGACTTACATATCCTTGAATGTTTAATGAATATTAAATGTGTTCATAACATTGATTTGATTTTTGGTTAAGATATACAAATACAAATTTACTAATTAATATATTAATTATATTGTATGAAAGAGTTTACAAAAATAAAAATAAAATATACTAATTATGATATCATATATTAAGCATAATGGGATGTCTCTTTTATCTTTAGTTAACAGTCATATTCTGTGAGACTTCAATTGTATTGTTTAAAATTCACACTAAGTAACCTGGATCAGGAATTAACAATTACAATGGGACGCAAAGCAGATAAATATTATGCAAAAAATCAAAGCTGAATTTAAATATATTCATACACTACATCAGTATTTGATGGTTGAAAATATCAAGTGATTTATAATCTAAGAAATCATAACTTCTCTCTGCTAGAAAGAAACCTGACCTCAGATAACTAAGTGAACTTCTGTCTGTTCCTAGTCATAAGGATCCACCAGCTAAAACATGTTTATAAGAATCAAATGCATTGGGTATATCAGTCTATGTCAATGTTCTTAGTAACTCACATGCAAAACAGTCATTCTAATAATATAACTTTACCTCAACAGAAAACGCAGTACAGGATTTCCTATTAAAACCTCCACCAAGTGTCTGGTCAGATGACACCAATAACCTGGAATAGGAATATCAAAGTCAGGTGTCAGAGGCTGCATGTGGCTCTTCGTTTTGAAAGAACTCCTTCTGCCTGTCAGCCAGTCATTAGAAAGTAGGTAATTTTATTGAGTGCCCTCTCTGGCAGGATATTGGATTCTCTCACCCATCTCAAAAGCTTTGTGTTATCTTTGACTTCTACCTCTCTTTGTGTGCCATGTCTATCAGTTATGAAACACCATGGGGCATCATGCACTGCTCCTGAATTGGCGTTCTGGATCCATGAGCTCAGCTATATTTCATTTCCTGTCTTTCAGGTCCATGAGATTGCTAATTATATATATATATATATATATATATATATATATGCTCCAGCCAGTTTCAAGGTATTATTTTTTGTTTTTACAGGCAGACAAACACAATCTAGTATATATGAAAATGTGCTGTTGCTTTTTTTTCTCCTCCATAAGACCCATGAGATTGATTGCAAGTTTTTCATTTTTACAGGTTGAAACTAGAATTTTCTAGATATCCCAATCTAAAAGCTAAAGAAAACTTGCATCCTAGACTGAGACTCCATCTTATCTAATTGTTTTTCTTTATACCTGATACTTCACACACTTTTTCTTTTACACATTCCTCTAATTAGTTATTATTTTACATATTCACCATCAGTAAGGAAGGAGATCTTGATGGATTTCTTTTTTAAGACTTAAACACATAGAGTATGATAGCATAGTAATTGTAAACATATGTATTTGTGAAGAAAATAAATGAAAAATCATTTGAAAAAATGAGACTCACATACATCTTAGAAGACCTTTCCCAGGAAAAACAAAAATGTAAAATGGACTGATAAAAAAATTAGAATATAATTCTACACACACACACACACACACACACACACACACACACACACACACACAAAATGATTGTGTTTGAAAATCCTGTATTTTTAAAACATTGTCATGTCTCCTTTCATCTTATTCTTTTCAATGGTCTGTGGGCATGGGGCCATCTGGCAAGCACTCTGGGACATCAGCAGATGGCAGGACCCTAACAATGGACTCCACACTAATTTAATTTTAAAAACACATTAGTTGATCTACATTCTGATTTTGGGCAACATTCCAATAGGGAGACTTAAAAACCTCAGCAGTTCACTGATGAGACAAATTTCAATGAAAAATTGATAAGTAGCTGTGATGTAGCCAGTTGGAGCAACAACAAGAACAAATAAAGGAATTTTAAAAGTACTAGATAAGTGAATCTGGATAATATAAGACACCAGTATCAGTATCATTCATCTTTCCCACTTGAATATTCACAGTGGGTGATGTCGTTCATTTGAGAAAAAAACTGATTCATCTATTCATTTCAACTTAAGTATTCATAAATTCCATCCCAGGAAGTAGACACATTTTAGCATGATAATGGAACGCAGAAGTTGAGGTCATACTAAACCCCAATTTTATGAGTATGAAGCAACTTTAGAAGGACATTCTTTCAATTTCCTTTATACCCTACCTCTTTTTCAAAGTTTTTGGCAAACTACTGCTAACCTCCAAATAATCAAATGCTTGGACCATTTTGTCGTTCAGATTGCTTCTTAAATGTCACCCAGGGACTTCTCTCAGGATGAAATTTCAATCAGAACTATTTTTTTTTTGCCTCATGTGATGTAACACCATTCTCTTTCATTGTCATAGCACTTATCTTTATATAGTATGTCTTCATATATTGATTTTTCTGTTTCTTCTTTAACTCTGACTAATACAACACAAAGTCTCCAAGAGAAGCATCTAGGTAGACATTTGTGTCCAAATTGGGTATAATAATTTCAGAAATAGGTAGTGAAATTTAATTAATAGCTTCCATGTTATTGAATAAGATAAATGGCATGGACTTTATCTCCCAAGGCAGAGTGCTCTATGTCTAGTAGGAACTTCTCATCTGACATCTCTCCCTTGTGATGAGGACAGGTAGACTTGAACATCAGGAACAATGTTAAAACTATCTTAACTGTGATCATGGTAATAACTGAAGCCCCCACTCTGAGTCAGTGAGCAAGCTCCTAAGTGGTAGTCCCTTGCTAGACACTTTATTAGATATTGGAACTATAGAGAAAAAGCTGGCTCCTACAGAAGTCCACCTCACCTCATGCAAATGGGTAACAATTTTTACTATTCTCCCCTCTCTATTGGACTCACAATTGACCTCTAAGGGCCATAAAGTACTTTAGAGCAAAACTGAATACTTTTCTTGAGACGGAGAAAAATATGCTGGTCATCAAAACTTTACCAAATCAAAACCCCCACCTGATTATTGCAAATCACTTCGTAAAACCTTGAACATTTTTAAACAGAATGTTGCTAATCATCGTTCAAAGTATTTTCTTAATTTTAATTCAGTGACATGAAATATATCAGAACTCCACCAATAGTTTCTCTATACTTTCTTCCCAACTCTGTTTAATGATCTTCTCTGAGAAATGCCGAACTTATTTCTCATTTACAATGTTTAGAAAGACACAAGTTGGAGACCTTGATAGCTTATTGAGAGATAAAATTTTCTATAGGCAAAACACACATAAATGAAATGATTTGTTTTAACTTGCAGCCATTACAGGCTTGCCTGTTATATTCCTCTCTACAGCTGAATTAAATAGATGCTTTTATTCTGTCAGAAATCTCACTCCCCCCACTTTTGCTTTTGTCTCTTTCCTGAGAGAGATGAGACCTCCTCTGTCAACTCAGGAGCTCTTACTGTCACCAGGCAGAAAGAAAGCACCTCTCTGTGTATGAGGACTATGGTCTGCCAATAGATTTGGCTGTCAACCACCCAAAAGCACTGTCACTCAGTGTCAAAGCACTAACAACAAAGCAATTATCCACAGAAAAGAATGAGAATCAGAAGACCCAAGTTATGTAGATAAAACAGAACAAGCGCCTCTGAAAACTAAACTGTTTTCTCCTTCTCACACTCTCTCCCCTCTCGCCACCGTCCACATTCTGCCACATCCTCTAAATAATTGCAGTTGTTTTATTATGTAACAAAGTAAGCACTTTCACACAGAACATACACATTCTAACACTAGTCATTCTACCTTATTTCTAAGAAAATAACATTCAGAACAATTAACATGCATATAAGCCAATGATTCAGTTCATGAAAACCAAGAAATATTATCCCCAAAGAAAGGTTATCATGTAACAGATTTTGTTTTCTAATATTGCAGTTGACATTTCAGGAACACTATAGAGCTTTTAAACAATGCTGTTCTCCTTGTTTAGTTGATATGTTAATTTCTGAAGGGCATTATAAAGTATACAAATTTATTTCAGTTCTGTTGTGGTAAATTATATCTGTAAAGAAAACACAAAGAAAATATTTCTAACCCAATTAATAATTACTACAGGGTTTGTGGGACTTGGTTATCTCACCTCACTTGTCACTATTTGTAACCTGTAATATACATGCATGTGCATGTATATATGAATATGTATATGTTTAAATTTATGTCACTTCATAAACAAAAGGATGATAATTTATTTTAAAATATCTTCTTTATAACTATTAGTTTCATATATGGAATTACATTATTTATATTCAGAAGCAATCTAAACTACTGGGATCATATAGAAGTTTGTAACTACAGTTAAGTTCTTGACATGTAAATATTTATCATTATGTAAATCAATAGTAAGTATTATTAATATAGCATGTTTTAAGTTTTGTTCTAATTCTTGATAAAAGGAAAGCTTAGTTAGAACAGAGGGGTATATGTAAGATGTACTTTTTTTGTATATGACTATGCCATGTGTAAATGTGTGTACAGGAGCATATTCACATATGTGAATGTGTCAGAGGAAATTCTCAGATATCACACTCCTCGTATACCATCCATCTATCAAATCATACATCTGTGTATCTATCCATCCATCCATCCATCCATCCGTCCATCTATCAACCTATCTATCTATTTATTTTGATATAGGTCATTGTATGGCTTGGGTTTCACTGACTGAGGAGCTCTGATGAGAGCCAGAAATCTGTCTGTCTTCAATTCTACAGAACAGAGATTACAGCCATGAACTCCCATTGCTGCTTTTCACTCGGGTCCTTAGGTTTGCAAGGCAAGCACATGGCTGACATATAATTCAGCCAAGACCATATGATTTAATATTTAACCATGTTCTGGAGGAGAGAGACAGTAAGAGTATAATAAATGAAGATAATAAATGAAGATGTAAACAACAACTAGGAAAAAAGATGGAGGGACTGGTTTGTTAAATATCAGTAGTCACTAATAATATAACATGACAGAATACTGTAATCAGAAGGCAGACAATAACTGATTGGATTT
Source organism: Cricetiscus sungorus (assembly GCA_030556225.1). NCBI lineage: Eukaryota > Metazoa > Chordata > Mammalia > Rodentia > Cricetidae > Cricetiscus > Cricetiscus sungorus. The sequence continues at coordinate 19,953,849 of JANBXA010000069.1, forward strand.
TTTGTTTGTTTGTTTTAAATAAGACAACGAATAAGTTGTCTTATTTAACACCAGCTCCAGTCACCAGGATACACAGAGATCTAAGTAAAGATAGAAGAAAATGTACAGACACCAGAAAGTAGTGTTGGATATATTTAAACAAGTAGTAGCATATAATTTCAAATGGACTGAGTAGAGTTAGAAGTGAAAAGAGATCAATTGAATATTGAATATTAAAATTTGATGGTCTCTGACAAAGTATATCAAATGCTATTATCCTAAACCACCTAAAATTTAACTTGCAGTCTCTGACTGAGTTGTTGTAAGTGTGAGCCAGGTACTTGAAATTTACACCGGAGGAATACTAATATCTTCACAAATTTGAATTTTCTCCCTGATTACAAAAAGCATGTTTATTATTCCAGATACCACTCACCAGATATTTATGAAGCACCTACAGTGTGCCACAAACTATGGCACTATGGCACTATGCCACAGTGATACTGTGTGGAAAGCAATGTGTTTGTGTTATTCTAAAGATGGAGCTGAAGCTGGCAGATAAAAAGAAGACAGTTCAGGCATTTCCTGTGTGGGTTTTATTTACTTCATGTCTTAAACCAAGTCCATTTTTTTTCTCTGCAGCAAATTGTTCTAAAAGGACAAGCTGGCAAAATCCGTGGAAGATTTCCATGAATCTGTCTGCTGATTTCCAATGTATCTTCCTGTCATACATAGTCACATCATTCAGTTACCAAATAGTGGTCTATCAAGAGAAGCTAAGCATAGTAGCAGGAGGACTTCACATTTGTTTTCCCAAGAGCACTTTCTCCTGAAGTCTGTTATATTTACTGAAATCACTCTCATCAGTTTCATTAATACCATCACTTTTTGCAGGCAGTGAAATTTTCACAGAGTAATAAGATGATATTTAAAAAATACAAAGTTCAAGAAATTATTCAAAACACTCAGAACATGCCAAAATTGTAGAATTTTAAAGAATGATAAATGATACATTACCCACACTAGTTTTAAACAGGCTTATTTAGAAATTATTATACGTTTATAGACTAAAACCACTTGTACGAGAATGCTGTTGTGACATAAAAGGGACCTGTACAGGTGTTTGTGATGCTTCCTGTAAAAAAAAGGATGGCCTTTCAGAGTGAAAGATGTTCTTCTTCTCCTTCAATAAGGAAAACAACATTCTTATCACAGATGATGAGAGGTTGACACCAAGTTGTACAAAACATATTTAAATAACTTTTGTCTTCTATGTCCTCTTCAGTTTTGTTTTGACAATGATTATTCTTTGTCCAACTCAAAGTATAAGTGTTCAGCACTACGTCCTTCTCTATGTCTTTATTTCCCTAAAAGTGTTCTTGTCTAAGGTATATTAGGACATATATTAAGGATTCTTTAAAATTTGCTTTTTCTGGTTTATTTATCTCATATCTGCTTAATGCTCAGGTTCTGCTGAAAAACTCTTAGAAAGCTTCCTGGTCTGTTTGGGGCTCTAACACTATGACATCAGAGACTGAATAGTTAGGAAAGAGTAGGGATAACTTGTCATCAGAATATACAAAGTGCTGGCATCTGCTGGATCTAGGAGGGATATTGTACTGCAGTACATGGCAAAAGGCAGAAGGCAAACAAGAAAAAAAGGGACTCATGATCCAGTTACACCTGATTTTTTTTAAAGAGACACTCAAAACACAGCAAAGAATAAAGGTGATCTTTAGTTTGCCTTATGTGTTTATTAATCTAGGCATATGACTCTACCCTCTGGATACTCATACTTTTATTCAGGTGATTGTTGTCAAAAAAATCACAACACAAAGTTAAAATTAAATGTTGCCAATTTTCGTTTTGATCACCTTAGACAAAATAAGTCATGCACAGTTTTGGAAAGTGTTCTCCATCATGAGATGATAGAATAAATAAAAAAGAAAATTATAAGAAATGAGTTTCTTTTAGAAGATTAGCAAGATAAAACACGTATTAAGAATTAGTATATTTGGTTTATTAAGAATTTAAAACACTTGCGAACCATACTCTATAATTTGTGCTAAAAATCTGAGTTGTATACTTAAAGTCAAATATTAGCATGTAAATTATTTTAATGAGAAACAATATAAGTTATTTTATTTAGAAATGGAAACATATTGGAATTTGTCTCAGTTTTTTCTCAGACATCTTCCTTGTTATTTAGTAATATATTTGGTTTGGTGATTCTACTCTGAAAACAAAGATGTTTTGCCTTGCAACAAAATCTTTTCCATCCAAATCCCACATTTCCTTTTAGCAGATTTAATGATAATAACTTAGAGCCTAAACACACACACACACACACACACACACACACACACACACACACACACACACACACGCACAATTTTTTCAAAAAAAAAAAAACTTAAAGCACTAAATAAAGTAATTTGAACTGTGAATTCTAAATTCTAGGCATTACTTCTTCCTCTAAGACAGTTTTACAAACAAGAGTGAAAGACTGGGGAAGAAATAAGTTTTCCAAGATGGATTCCATGAAGGGATCATATTACACTCAATAATTGCAGTGCACATACTGCACTGCAGTACCCCATCATAAGTGTATCTACTTTATTCTCTTTTATTTCCATCACTAAGTCCAATGGTGATGTAGGTTTAATTTTTTAGCTTTCTTCTTCTTTTTTTTATTAATAATATAATTTAAAAATTTTACATGTTGATCCCAGTTTCCCGTCCCTCCCTCTCTCCCTCCCTCCCTCCGTCTGTCCTTCCTACCCTCTCTCTTATCCTCTTTCCCTTATGACATGCACTCTGGCCACCCTCCCCTCCCATCCCCCCCCACCCCCATTCCACTTTTAGGGAGAGAGGACAAGTCCAGGTTGCAGCAACACACAAAGATAGTTGGCCTGAACAAGGAGGAGCTAATGGGCCACACAGACTGATAGCTGGGATTCCAGCATGGTACTGACTCAGATCCCCCCAAATATGAGTCTCAGCTAGAAGGACTGATCAGTCTGAGGGACCTCAGACAGTAGAACTAGAATGTATTCCTGGTGCACAAAAAGACCTTGTGGACACATCCCCCATGGAGGGATACCCCCTTAACCTAGAGACATGAGAGAAGTCCTAGTCCCTACTTCAAATGACTTGACAGATTTACAAGACCCAACCTGGATAGCATAGCCCTACAAGTAGGTTGAAAATTTGTTGCATCTAAGTGCTCCTGAAATTGATCAAATGAGAACTGACTATATTTGTTTCAATATAAATTTCACCACCAAATAAGCAATCTGAATTGGTGAACTTTTATCATAGTTTTCAATTCTAAAATTGCATTAGTTAAGTTACATTTTGGAAAGTGCATACTATGTATCTACTAAATATCAAGTAATGAGATTATTTTATATAACACACATTCAAAACGAATGCATAGGCACAAATTTACAGTGTTCAAGAACTAATAATATCAAATGAGTATAAGTCGCATTATAAATGTTGTATCATAACTTATTTATGATTTTTTAATACTCTTACAGAAAATATCCTTCACATTGCTTGCTTTATTTTCAAAGTACTAGAAAGAAATATTTACATCATAAAATAACCTCCCTGTTATGATCTATAAACTGCAAACTTAGTGGAATCATTGGCAGTATTCTGCTTTTATCTTATACAGTGTGAGATATATGTATTATATCCTTTCTATATCAAGTTGGATTTATTCTAAGCATTGCAACAGTTGACTGTTAATCATATGTATGGGATAGTAATGATGCTGATGGTATCTGTCACAAATAATCCTCTAGCCTAACAATACTATTTTTGTATCCTAACCAATTTAGCTATGACGGTCATCCAAGGAGGAAATTTATATTCCAGTTTTACAAATGTTAGTGATGAAATTTGATTTGATTCTTTCAAAATCTAATTCCTGATTAAACATAGACTATGGAGTGGAGACATGGTCCAATAGTTTAAAGCTCTTGTTGTTTTTATAGAGGATCTGAGTACAGTTCCCAGCATCCGCATCGTGTCTCACAACTATCGGAACTCCAGGTGTAGGGAATCCAAAACTTCCTTTTGAATTCTGTGGGTACAGCAAAAAAGTGGTATACATGCATAAGTACATACCTACATACATATATACATACACAGGCAAAAGATTTCATGTATAAAATAAATAAAAATATTAAGATAATGATATCACCATTGATATTATAGCTCTAATATGCAAACATGTTCTTAGTCTATGAACAAAAAAATTTAATTCCAACTTAAATTTAATCATTAGATTATAGGTACTTCAAAATAAAAAAGGTTGTTGGACTAGCAACAGATTACATCATGCCCTGATAACTAAACTTGACACAAAATAATTCTTTATAAATGCTAAGAGAAAGAGGTTGGGTGTGGTGACAAACTGATTTAATCTAGCCTTGGGAAGTATAGGGAGGCATATGTCTGTTATTTGAGGACAGCGTGGTTTACACAGCAAATACAGGACAACTAGTGCTAAGAGATGAGTTACTACTTTGATATGTTTCTATGTCAACTGCCATACATTTGTGTCTAGTTAAACTGTTTCTTAGTTGGTGAGTGTAAGTTTAATTCATTAACTCTCTCAGATGTTAAAGGCAGAATAATAGTTTTCTTACTTAATAGTTTCTTGCTCTTGAGTAAGTAAAATGGGTTAATCGGAGACAAATATTTCCATAAGATAGGACAGATCTGATTTCTCCCTTGCTTTCTACTCTCTGGTCAGCATCCCACTGTCATAGTGGGCCTGTGAAGATCTGATTTTAATTTGTTTTAAATCTGTTGAAAGCTGGATGACCTTGTGTGGTAAGGTTTCTTGTTTGTTTTATTTTTATTTATGTTTGTGTGTATGTAGTTTTTGTCTTATCTCCATCACTCACAAATCTAATAGCCTGAAATATAAAAGAAATTCAAAATGTGTTTCATGTTTAGTGTATATGAATGAGTTGCTTAGAGTCTTTGCCAATTGGGTGTCTCCCAACTTGGAAAATCTCCCAGATGGATGCACTTAAGAAAGTTATGTCATTCTCCACATTGTTGACAAATGTTTCTGTGGATGCTAATAGACATAAATGCTATTTCTTATTTAGACTAAGTATAGAAGTGAAGCATTTATAACAGCACATTAGAGATTCTTATCAGCTATGAGTGGAAAGGGGCCTGGGAGAGAAACCAAAACAGCACAATTATGTACATTCATTGATTCCTGTGCAGGCTAAGCCAAGATAGAAGTTTCTGAAGGGTTCAAGAAGGAGTTCTAAAGTCGGTCTCTGATGGTGTGGAAGAAGGAGGTACTGATCTGTCTGAATGTTTATACTAATGTGTTTCTTAGTAATGGCATAGGAGTTGCACACATGAAACTGCCTATCTCCATGAGAACCATACATGATCAAGTCAGGTAAAAATTTATGACAGGAGGCAGGATGAACACCCATTAACTCACCCTTTTTTGAAGAGCTTTTACCAGTTCATGGAATTCAGAGTGTGAGGAGTGGGCAGTCTATTTATCTTAGGGTGGGTAGCCATGTTTATGTCATCTATGTCCCAATAGATAACCCTGTACTCATCCACATATGGGTACAGAGCCAAAGAGCACAATTTCTAAAACATACTTCGTTTAGAAGTTCAAGATTAGGAGAATATTAGATGGATTTCCAAAGAGGATGTGTATTAAGATTTTCTGGGGGTGCCTATGCTAGGTAAGCCAGTTCCTGCTATAGCACTGAAGAGACTATGAAACAAACAGCAAGTCTAGTTAATCTCCTCATACCCCAGGGGACCTAGCCCAGTGACTAACACAGGCAACTGCTTAATAGATGTTTGAAGAATAAATCATGAAATAATTAGACCTGAGTCTATCTCAAACAAAGTTTCCGCACCATAAATATCTGTCACTGGCCACCATAACCCTGGAAGTCTCTAGATTGACCACCATATGACTGGGTGAAAAGCATCTCTACATTAATGAGGAAACAATGAGAGGAATTGCTAAGCCCATTTCCATGATAACACTTTCTTGCCGTTGGATACACTTTTCTGTACTCTTCCTTTTCACAATTAGAAAATTAGTTCTTTAATACATGAGTTTTCAGCATGGTGTTTTTGTTGTGCAGAAGGATGTCTATGTGAGAGTTCTGGTAATTGCAAATGAAAACTCTGGCTAGGCTTCAGGTTAAATCACCTAACCTGCTGTGAAGCAATTAGAATCCATTTCCTTATGGAGCAGAGCTGAATACTTAATAAAAGGGTCTGAGAGACACAAAGATGGCCATTACTTTCTACTCACAAGAGTAGTACTAACTTGTCTCTTCCGGACTCTAGACAAGTAGGTTCAACTTACATCTGATGTTGAAAAAACTACAATAGTCTGGAATTTACAGTCAATAAAATGAGACAATTGATCACATGCAATTTTAAGAATACTAGTTTATTAAATTTTATTTTACATGATAGAAAATGTTGCCAGGTTTTTTTTACATACATGATAAATCCCTCACGATTCTTATTTATTGGCGAATGTTGAAAGTCAAAGATAATTCATCAACTGCTGGAGTTACTCATATATAAAACCAAGCCTGCTGTTATCCACTGTGCTTTAAATCAAAACTATACATCCAACACACACTCTCCCTCTCCCAACCACACACAGAAAGAAAAGAATAGTCACATATAATAATAAATGTGTTTTCAGAAACAGAGGCCAGAGAAAAATGCTCTAACTCCCATTTATCGATATCATCTTTCCTAAATTAAAACAACAGCAAAGGAACCACAAACACAAAACCTCTAAATTTTGATGGTGCCATGCAGGTCTTGTGTCTGTTTCTTGTTCTGATTAATTAGCTACCAACGTGCTCTTAAGGTGACTCCAAGTACATAGTCTAACATAAACACTGAATTCTTTCAATTTTCCCACAGTAAATAAATACTTCACGTATTTATAGAGTACTAGGGGAAACCTATGATATTTTTGCATTTACAAAGTGATTCTGTTAAATATGAGAGTTTACATGGACATTGAGATTTAATCACATGTGTAATTTAAAACCAAACATGATGAATGTGCTAAGTAGAATAAATGTTGGTAGCTATGTAGATGATTAAGATATTGAAGTTTAATTCTGCCTGCCCTGAATGTATATTTCTAAAACATGCCACAACCTGAAGTCAGGCTAAAATTCCTGTTTCTGCTGGATGTATTCTGTAACATCTTAATTTGATAAAAAGGAAATTATTCATATCTCTTATGCACCCATGTATGTGGTGAACCCAACAATGGTAGTTTGGGTTTTCTTTTCTTTTCTTTTTTCAGAGTCCCATGACTACTGACTGTTGGTTACAGTAGAGACAGATAATGAGTCCAAGGAACAATAATTTATCATTCTACTACTGTGGCTGATTTCAACATTCAGCGACTATCCATATAAGCAATCAAGAAGGCAGCTGAAGAAAGCCAGAATTTGAGAACGAATCAAATATACAGCAGATACCATTATGTGTGTACATAATTAATATATTTGCATCTTGTAAATTTCCTGTGTGTTAGTCCACCTCACTATTTAATCAAATTTGTCCCATGTTACTCAGGAGAAAAACATAGATTTTTTCTCCTTTTCAAGCTGAGGACTTAAAATTAGAAATACTGCATTGTAGGGAGTACAGGAAGGACAAGGGTAAAATGGCATATTTAAATTACTTGCCTAATGTGAAAAGTTAGAAACATTTATCTAATAGTAGAATGATATTCCAAGTATTAATTTTCTTCACAGTGATAGTGTTTGACCCAAGAATCCATTTTTGTGATATACATCTCCTGGCAGGTACATTTTAAAGTGACCAGGGACCTGGTATAATGTCTAATTAACTGGCACACAACTAAACTTAGTGAAATCACACCAGTGAAGAACGTGAAGCAATCCTTTCAATGAGCTCCACTGATAGCATCTCTAAGTGGATTGCATGGCATTGGCCATGGCACCAAATCCAGTCATCTCTAACCAAAGCCAGAAGTCAAAAGATTCAAAATTGCCAATGCTGGCAATTAGAAAGTATCATTTGGCAATGCCTTTCAGAGGCCAGAGAATGAATGAATCAGACACATCTTGTAGCTTGTTCTTAATGTTTACAAAGTCTATTTGATTGCACCTTCATTCATTTATTTCTTATGTTTGGAAATGCCCTGCATAGCTAATTTCCCAAGCATTAGTTCCTATCTACTGTTTTTCAGACCTTTGAGATAATTTATCTGTTAACAGTATTTCCACTGCTATATGATAAAACAAAGCAAATATAAAATGACTTTAGAGTATAGGAGCTCTAAAGACAAACCTGGTCATCTTTTACATTTCCATTAATAAATTTCTATTTTCATGAAGTTAAAATATATTGTTGTTGATATTATTAAAATATAAAAAAATCCTCCAAAAGTAAAGAAATATATTAAATCAAGACTCTTTATAGGACACATGTTGGTTTAATTCATGTCATTGTGATACAGCTAGTGAATGTTAATGGAGAAAACATCTTTGTAAGACAGGCCTGTAAACAAGTCTATCTAGTATTTTATTTATTAATGATTAATGTGGATGGGCTCAGTTCATTATTAGCAATGCCACCCCTAAGTAGATGTCCTGGGTTGTTCACTAACAAGGCTGTGCATGCCACGAAAAACAAGGCAGTAAGCAGGACTCATGCATGACTTCTGATTCTGTTTTTGCTTTCAGGTTCCTGCCGTGAGTTCTGCCCTGCTATTCCTCTATAACAGAGGGTGACCTGTTATAAGCTGAGTGTTGTAAGCTGAAATAAGTCTTTTCTTCTTCTGGATGCATGATTATTGTATTTTATCCCAGCAATAGAAACTTTCACCAAGACAGAACAAATGATGTAGATTTTGCTTCACTGGACATAACTCAGATACAGTGTTTTGTCAAAGTGTTTTGTCAAAGCCACAAGACTACTAATTATCTGACTTCAGATGATAAAGACTAAGATTGATGCCAGAGGCTTACTTTGTGTTTAAAATTTTTATTAGTGGAAACATCACTGGAATGGACTCTCTGCTATCTATTGACATGTATTAATATAACACAAGTAGTGCTGTTGGCAGCAGTAGATAGCTTTCTACACCTTTAATTCAACAAAATTATCTCAGTTCAAACAGAAGAAACAAACAAACACAGAAACTAAAGAAAGGAAACAATTGAATCACACTGATTTTGTTTTTCAAACAATGACCAACCCCTGATGCCTGCCTCCCACAGAGAATGTCTGTTAATTGTAACTGGAAGAAGGTTGCTAGAAGGCCAGGCTACCTGCTGCCCCTAATCGGATCCCTTCAGTTTGCCTGGGTGACACTGCTAGTCTGGCTGAACTCCACCAGCTGCATAGGCTTCTGAACTATCCCTGAATGCTCAGAAGTTTGATATCTCAACACAGCTACAAATAGGTCACAGAGAAAAAATCTGCTACAAGAATATCAGGCATCATAGGTACCCCATTATTATGGCTTGATAGTCAACTGTTACTAGATATTTTTCTGTCACACATGCTTTGTCTGGTCACCATGATGGAATGACCATGAGAGGTGTGAAGAACTGAGTTTTTTCTATTATTATTATTACTATTTTTCTTGTGAGTGGTACTTTAATTAAAAAAAAAGTCTTGTCTGCTCTGTAGATGACTGCTGTCTAAGAATTAACGTCATCAGTTTGCTTCAATAATACCTCTCCAGATGTCTCAACCAAGCTACAAACTATTTTAAGTTATGCTTAAGGGAGTATTTCAGTTTTTTTAAACTCTGATCTTTGGGATACCAAGATTTCTAAGTTAGTTTTGTTCTCTTCAGTAACACAAGCAATTTAACTCAACTTTGTTTGTTTGTTTGTTTGTTTTTTGTTTTTCTTGTTTTGCTTGTCTATTTGTATTTTTTCCTTTTCACTAGTCTGGCCTATCCCTCTTGTTGGTGTTTACCATTTGAAAAGTAACATCTGAATTGAGCTTGTCATGGTTTTATATGAAAAACACAAAAATATTGCATGTAGAACACATTTCTTTTCTTCCCCAAGAAGCCCATTGAGTGTTTCTTTTATATCTTTGTACCTGAATAAAAATAAGAGTCACAATGTAATGTGATGTATCCCTGGTGCACGAAAGGACTTTGGGAGCACATTTCCCATGGAGGGATACTCCTTTAACCTAGAGGCACGAGGGAGGTCCTAGACCCTACTCCATATAATTTGACAAATTTTGTTGATCCCTCCTGGAAGTCATAACCCTCCCTGTGGAGTATGGGGGAGATGGGATGGGAGTGTGGTTGGGGGTCATGGGGGTGAGGGAGGGAAAGAGAGATGGAGGGAGGGAAAGGGAACTGGGTTCAATATGTAAAATAAGAAAAAAGATAATTATGAAAAAAGAAGTAATTTCAAAACACATACTTTTATTTGCTCTTTAAATTCACAGCATCTTTACAAAATTGTTCTTATCTTTTAGCAAGATGTTTAAAATACTATTTTATTCAGTGTTTGAAATTCCTCTTTCTCTGATTCCTGTGTTGTCATGTTTTTAATAGTTTGTTATAAGGTATATGTAGAATATATAAGCAGTACAGCATATTTATTTATTTATTTATTTATTTATTTATTTATGTATTTATTATTTGTATTAAGGACTGTGTTTAGTTTACAAAGGTGGCTGGGTAAATCACAAACAGATTACTTAAACCAGCAGCAATGTATTCCTCAAAGTTCTAAAGACCAGACATAAGACCTCAGCGGGTATCCTCTGTATAGAATTCTTCTTAGCCTTGTCATTCAACTTACTGACTCTGGACATTTCTTGGCTTGCAAATGTCCAGTATCCATCTCTTGATTCACATGACCTCTTCTTTTATCTCTCATCATTTCATATCCTTTTTTCCCTTTCATTGGAGTCCCCTTCAATTTAGGATAGTTCTATCTTTAGATCCTTGTGTTATGCACAGCTGCAAAGACCCTCAGATCTAACTAAATACCATCTCAGAGTCCAGCTAGATATAGCTGTAGGTGGGTACAATAATACCAGGACCAGTGAGTTTAACTTTTTTAGGTTTCATAGCTGCCATCTTAGTTAATGTTAATATTATTGTGATGAAACACCATTACCTAAGCAACTTGTAAAGAAAAAGATTTTTTTCTTCTTAGGCTTCCATATCATAGCTCATCACCAAAGAAACTGAAGACAGAAAATCAGGAAGGGCTATAGTCTGGAATCAGGATTTGATGCTGGGGCCATGGAGGAGTGATGCTTACTGGCTTGCTCCTCATTGTTTGCTCAACTTGCTTTCTTATAGTAACTAGAGACACTTTCCCAGGGATGGCATCATCCATAATGTCCTGGATCCTCCCCATCAGCCACTAATGAAGGAAATGTCCTACAGGTTTGCCTGTCTAGAGCTTGATCTCATAGAGGCATTTTCTCAATTGAAGCTCATACCTTTGTAATAAGTCTAGATTATATTGTATCATGATGAAATTAAGTGAGTTCGTACAGCTAAATAGTTTTTTTTTTTTTATATATTCTTCCTGTTAAAATGTTTGTTTCACAATAGTTATAAATAGTATTAAAACAGTAGATGCATTCAGTGGGGGAAAATTCAGTAAAAATGACAGGGCTATGTAATTTTGAAGTTATATTTTACTGTGACCTAAATTGATTACATTTTATAAAGAATATTTAAATATTCAGCTAACAAAGCTATTATTGAATCTTAAAATTTCACAAAGATATCAAAACTACAGTGCATGTGCGATAGCTTTCAAGACAGTGAAGAAAGGGCTTTACATGAGGAATGTGGCTCACATATTTGTCTGCATTAAACATCTCTTACCTGGTTGGCAGTTCTGTTTCTGACAGTTTGTAGCCAATATTTGTTTCTTTCCTGTTTTCAGTTTTCTCTATGACAAAATAGTCTAATATTAACAATTGAAAAACAAACATTCTTTACAAGTCCCAATGTCCTTAATTTACAAGCTGGAAATGATTTCTCCTGTTTTACTATCAGCTGTCTACACTGATTTAATGAGATAAGGTGGCAATTAGCCTGAATTTGCATAGCATCTACTGTGGCACTGATCATTTATGTATTTATTACCTGAAAGCTACAGTGTCCCTGTATTTTATTATACACAAGGGAACAGACATCAGTAAATAATATTGCGTAGCCTCAAGTACGTTGCTACAGATTATAGGAGACAGTAAAGAAGAGATAGGGTAGAGGTACAATAAGCGGGAATAGAGCATTGAAATATAACAGACTAAAAAAGTCGGAGTTTGCAAGTAGAATGGAATACTGAAACAAAACACTCTGTTAACAAGAAAAAAGGAGACTGATTCTCATGCCTGTGGTGAAGCCAGACATAAGACTTGTGAAATTTGCCCTACTTTGGGTTGGGTTATCAACTGGTGGTGTCATTATGCATGGTTTTTTTTAGGCATTCAGACTGTTAACATTTCATGTATGAAGCTTCCCTCACATGTATGGAAGACATTATTTAGCAGGAGGCATTCAGATTCCTTGATTCTTACAATCTTTCTGTCCTCCTGTATTTTACCAGAACCTTAGGTATTTTTGTTGTGTAATATATCAGTTCAGTGACTAGCTCCATGATAGGTTACATAGTCCCAAGACTTTAACCCTAAACACATCTTTATATGAGCAACACTAAATGGAATCAGTATGCTTTCTCTCTTTTCATAGCTTTCTCTCTGTCTCTTTTGGTGTGTGTGTGTGTGTGTGTGTGTGTGTGTGTGTGTGTGTGTTTGTGTGTAATACATGTGTATGGATGTAACTATGTAAATATAAGAATTTTAAAATTAATCACAAATTCTTTCCAGGGTCTAGGGGCACATCATGACCTGGATAAGGGAAAAGAGAAAGATAGAAATTATACAAATAGAATATTCATGTATAAATATTCAAAGAGAATTTTAACTTAAAAATTAAGAATAAAACATTTTTCAGAGCAAAGCAATAGAAGTGAGGGTCTAAAAATCCAAGAGATTTGGAGGCAGTTGATGACTGGAGAGGTAAGGCTTACACAATAGAACATGTGTCTAAAATTCATTGAGAAATCTCCAGAGAACTATTAAAAACTTCTGTGGTGGTTTTGAATAAAAAAAAAAAAAAAAGGGAGTGGCACTACTAAGAGGCGTGGCTTTGTTGGATGGGTATGGTTGGAATGGGTATGTTGGAGGAAGTATGTCACCATGGAGGCAGGTTTTAAGGTCTCATACATGCTCAGGACACACCCAATGTCTCAGACCACTTCCTTTTCTTGTGAGTCAAGATGTAATAACTCTTAGCTCCTTCTATAGCAATTTGTTTGCCTTCACTCTGTCTTGCTTTCTGCCATAACAATAATGGAATGAACCTCTAAATTGTAAGGAAGCCACCCCAATGAATTTTTTTTTATAAGATTTGCTGTGGCCAGGGTGCCACTGCACAGTAATAGATACCCAAACACAGAAGCTGATACCAGGGACCGTAGTATTGCTCTGATAGGCCTTACCAAGCTTTTATTTGAAAGAATATGGACCTTGGGGATATAGATTAGAAAAACATTTGAACATTTTAAGTGTTGCTAGGTTCCTAACAGCTGTTGAAATCTATGGATCTTAAGCTTAGAAGAGAATTACATATCGGGGAAGAGAAATATGAGATGTTAGGATATATAAAAATGAATACACATGCAAGAAGAAAATGCACACCTCAAGGGTTAATATGGCATGGTAAACTTTTATTACAAAAGACATCACATTGGCCAAGGCACTTGCTGCCAAGCCCAATGACTGAAGTTCAATCCTGAGATCTATGGAGTTTACATCCAGGAGGAAACCTACTCATATGATCTTTACATGCATACGTTTCTCTTTTGCTTGAACACTCACATCTATATACATGCTTAGAGACAATAAACAACTAAAATGTTATGAAAGAAACTTTTACTTATCTACAAATATTTACAAATTGGTGGTATGAAATGGAACAGGAAAGGTTCCAGGTTTATTGCAGAAAGTTCAGGTTTATTGCAGAAATAGCATGAATCCTTACAAGGGAAATTTGACAGTGAAAATCCAAAGAGAAAGAGAAGAAAGAAATGAGAAAGAGATTAACTGAAGAAACTATAAGTGTTTGCCAGCTCTTGGCCTGTGTAGAAATTGTTAAGGAGAAGAAGCCAAAAATAGAAAATGCAAGCATAAATTGGTCATACTGTTAAATAAATAAAAAATCAAATCAAAACAAAAAACATCTTCTTACACTTTAAAATGAAAGTTTAGAGAGTTTAGCGGTAATACATGATGACCTGGGGTTTGATTTATAATATGTTAGAACCATGGGCACTGAAGCAAATATAGGAAACTGTTAGCAATAAAAGTCACATTTTTTCAATTAATTATTCTAAATTTACTCATGTTTAATGTTTTTTTTTTAATCACAAAACACTATAAAAATTTAAAACAACCAAGTTTTCATAGTTACTTTTTAGTATCACAGATCCTGAATACCCAATATGGAATCAAAGTTGGTGTCTTAGATGTATCTCTAGTTCACACACAGGCTTCTGTTTAGTGTCAGAGTACTAACCTCAGTACTAGGCTTTAGTCCTTCCTTGGTGCATTAACAGTTTTAGTAGGATTGACCTTCCACTTTGTCTAATGACTCACCTTCTTGCTGAGAATATTTTGTTTAAAATTCAAGTTTTCCCATAGAACATAAGCTTTATTCTGGAATTTATGATTTATATTTTAATTATCAATATTGGAAAGTATATGCCCCTGAACGCATTGATAGAAACAAAAAAAATCAATTAAATATTTAAAAGTATATGTAAACATTTTTTGCTTGTGAGCCTAGCCTTCAATGGCTGGGACATCACAGAGACTGAAACAGCAAGCACAGGGCCTGTATGTCCTAAACCAGATTGTCAGCATATATATTATAGGTATTAGCTTAGTATTATTACGGGACTCCTGTTAGAAAGAGTGGGTCTCTGACTCTTGCCTGCTCTTGGGACTCTTTTCTTCCTTTTGGATAGCTGTGTCCAACTTCAATATGAAAGATTTTGGGTTCATCTAACTGGATTTATTTTACCATGTTTGGTTTTTGTCTTTTAGAAGCCTATTCTTTTCTAATGAGATAAATAAAGGAAGTACAACTGGAAGGGAGGAGACATGGGGATTAACTGAGAGGAGCAGAAGGAGGGGAAACTATAATGAAGATATATGGTATAAAAGAAATTATAAAGAAACTAGAGTTCACTGTCAACAAAATTAGTTACAAAGTTTCTTCTATCAGTGTTTGCCTGGTTCAATCTTAATGTTATGTAATAAAGCATTTCATTCTTGACAATGTCTTCTTACATAATTTTTATGAATGTTGGTATTAATCCATGATCATGTGATTTTCTGCTCCATTGTCACTTCTGGGAAGGATTTGTGGAATTCAGTTAGATTTATCTATTGAATGTTAGCTACATCCCTCTCTGTTTCTGTGTGTACTTGTATACATAGGATAACAAGCAAAGGAGTTGGTCCCATCCTACTCTATTGTTGTGTTGGTCCCAAGATTTAATGCAGGTGGTCAGGCATAGTGGCAAGTGTCTTTACTTAATGACACATCTTGTTAGCTCTCCCAGAATTATCCCAAAATTTCTTTTAATTGTATATATGGTAGACTTTATAATTACACTTAAATATATTATTGAAATGTATACATATATTTATATAATACATTGCAGGTGAACAAAGGGTCTGGAAATTGAATGAATTCGATTATGTGTGGAAATGAAGATCTGATACTGTTATTTTAAATTGTTTTTTTCATTTTTTTAAAACAGGATTTATCTAAACCAGACTGTCTTGGAACTCTCTGTGTAGACAAGGCTGGCCTCAAACTCGCTGAGATTCACTGCTTCTGCCTGTAAAGGGCTGGGATTAAAGGTGTGTACCACCAACCCTGCCTTGTATTTTAATTTTTGATGGTATAAAAATGTATAAAACTATTTAATGCTAGTCCGATTCAAATGTTGTAATGGATAAACATTAATTTCATCACATTAATACTTTAAATAAAAAATTAGCAAATAAAGGTAATTTCACATTAATTAAAATTCAAGTCATGCCAAGACAGATTCTTTGTAGGCAGTGATAATGTGATAGACTTTGCTTCCCATGGGACAGTTGATGATTCATTGTTGGGGATGTGATTTTCACTAGAAACCAACTCTATACTATGAAATACTTCAAAAGCATGGCATTTTGAAATGTTTGTCCCTTCTATGTTGAATAGCATCTTTTTACAGCCTGTGAATGTGTCAGCTTGGCATTGGGATATGTAAATGATTCTCTGCTTTCTAGCATAAAGATATACACAGAGAAAGACAAGATTTTTTTTCCCCTTTTGCAAATAGCAATGTTTTATGGCAGATTGCCAAAACTCACAGAAGCATGTTATCACACTGTCAGAAGGCATTGTGCCACTGAGGAACGAGAGCAGGTTTAAGTATTGTATAGAGTAATTGTGGTGTAGGTATTCCAATTGATAAAAGAGTAGAAATTTTGGCATTACATCAATAAGCAGTATAATTAAGGTAATAGGTAGCATGGCATCTAATCAAGTTACTTACTGTAATACCAATGTGGGTTAAATGGCTTCAACATTCTTAGAATACTAATTACTATTACCTTCAGAATTTTATAACATGCAATATATTTAACAATCTAACATAGCCAGATAATTACTATTGTGCTAATAAATAAAAATACCTATTATTCAAGAAACTGCTGCTAGTTCTCATGGTTTACTTCAAACCTTTCTCCAGTTCTGAGACACCACTGTGATTAAGGGACATCTATGGTTATCAGTTAAACCTGCCTGAGGTTAAAATTTCATCTCCTGCTTCAAATCTGGTTTGTACAAGCCTGTCTCAAATTGTAAGTGTAGCTGGGAAAACTGGGCTTTTATAATTGAGGCAGTAGCCTAC
The DNA here is from genome assembly GCA_030556225.1 of Cricetiscus sungorus. Lineage (NCBI taxonomy): Eukaryota > Metazoa > Chordata > Mammalia > Rodentia > Cricetidae > Cricetiscus > Cricetiscus sungorus. The sequence goes on from JANBXA010000069.1 coordinate 19,970,888, forward strand.
GAAATCCTTTCTAGCTTTCATCTGTGTTTGTATCAGGGGTGTGGGGATGGCACATTTCCTCAAAAAGATGCTCCCACACCAATTAAAATTATTGCTGAGGAATAAAGGGCCGGCTTCCAAAGGCAGAGACTTCCTTGCTAAAAAGTTAGACTTGGCCATTTAGTGTTTAAAGTCCAAACTTTCATTCTTGTATTTGACCTCTTAGGATGCTTTCACGTCTTGCTTCTTTCTGTACTTCTGACCACTTGCAATTCAGACAAGCTCTGGATGACAAGATTGTCCTCCCACCATGTTTCATAGTCCTTTTATCTGAGAGTTCTAGAAGCTCTACCAAACTCTCCTCATGATTAGCTATCTCCTTAAAGAAGAGGAAGGCAGTACCTCCATCTTCTTAATTTTATTCTGAGCCCCCCTCAGACATATGTTTAAGAGTCCTGTGAAGGAAACTCTTGCTTCTTGTCAAAGGAGTTTTCTTGTTTCAGTCAATTGTAATGGTACTCCAACTTCTGGCACAACTTTCTGTTTTTGCCTTTCTTGGCCACCACAATAACAATAAAATACAATTCAGTAATTTAAACAATGAGAAAATATTTTCTCAGGGTCTGGATGCTGGGAATTGGAAGAATAAGGGGCCAAATTCCTCAGATCCTGGTGAGATCATCCTCCTTGTCTATCTGATAGCCACCTTCTATGTCATATACAGCATTTCCTCCATTTGTATGAGTGTGATGAGAAAGAAGAGATCTCCCTATGATTCTTCTAAGAAAGGCAATAACAACATAACAAGAATTCCCTCCACATGACCCAATTAGTTACTAACGGACATATCTACAAACATATTGTGTAGTGCATACGGAGGCTGTAAATGGACAGAATTTGGTTTTCAGGACCAGCACAAACAAAAGTTATTTTATGTTCTAGGCAAGCAGGATATACTGATAACATGTATAAACTGTCTAGAAGATCATTCTAAGGATGTGACCACATTGAAAAATGAAGAAGTCAGGATATTATTCTGAGCAAATAACACAGAGGAGAGACACAGAGAGAAGATATACTAAAAGAATTAACCAAAGAACTATACCAGTAACAGGCAAAAATGAATGATATGTCAAAACTGATTTTAAAAAGACAAAATATATAATTATAAATGTCTATCAGTCAAGAAGACATTAACTTATCTGTCTTCTATCTATATTAAATATATGAGGTCCTAAATATTTATAGAAACTGACAGAACTAAAGCCTTCATAAAAGATCCATACAAACAGAAGTCTTTACTATTTTATTTTTAGTAATATGAAAAGGAGTTCAATAAGTCGATAAACAAAGAGAGCTCGATTACTATGGTACATTGTCTGAGCTAAAATACACCCAAACAGAAATCTTAACATGTTTTCCAATGTATTTAACACCTTGTCATGGGTAGACAATATGTTACCCCACATACAATGATGATTAGTGATATTTAAAAGAATGAGACTATATACTAAGCATCCTTTCTAATCAAAATGGATAAAATAAAATTGAAAATGAAAAAGTAATAGATACATTTGTGGAGAGCAACACATTCTTAACCAGTGGTTCAAAGATGAAAGCAACAAAGATTAAAGAAAATAACTTAAGATAAAACAAAAATGAACTAATGATATAAAAAAAATCAATTTAGAAAATGCATGATCTGCAGGAAAATTTATACTTGAAAATACCTATATCAAAATGAATAAAGGCATGTGTGATATTACATTCTGTAGTAAAAGCACTGGAGAGGGAATGATGGGGGATAATAGGTTTGTAGGTAAGTTGACTGACATGGAACAAACTACAATGGTATAAACTGAAGAACATAAAAAAGAATTGAGTGTTTCTCACTCTTCCTAACTTTAGATCTTTAATCTTTAACTTGATAACTGCAACATTTGGAGCTCTTGTATAAGCTACGAAAATAGAAGCACATCTTTGGGAAAGGATGCCTTAAAGGGGAGGAGATGGTAAAACATAAATAAGAGAAAAGTAAAGAGGAAGTCTATTCCAGGAGAAAAGTTTAAGTAGGGAGAGAGGGAGGGGATAGTAAACTGAATAGGTACAGGTGGCTTAAACAAACAAACAAACAAACAAACAAACAAACAAAAAGACATATGAGAACTACCATTTTAAAATCCATTTCAGAAAAATAATTAAAAAACAAAAATTATTTTAAAGAGAAATATCTTTCATGATTGGAAAAAGCTTTGAGTTAGTTAAACAAAACCACAGTGTCAGAAATGGGATGCCTTCTTATGACATATTAGTCAGAGAGGCTGCCACAAACAACATGAGTTCTTTCTATCATGCTTAGTTGTTCATCAGAACGAGATACCTGCTACTCCTGAAGACACTATGCACTTGCACTAGTAGCAATACTTGTTTTGGAGGTAACCAACAATTTTTTTAATGGTATTTGAGACTCACTTCATAGGAAAAAATCAATACCCAGTTCTGTATATCTGGTCAAACATCCATGACAGGAGAGTTTAAGGCCCTCCGGGAGGGTAATTAAGAATTGAGACTTTACTCAACGAAACTGACATAACATCAAACTGCCTTCTAATTAGGTACAAGGGATGGAGACTATTCTCATCCATAGGCAGGTAAGCCTCTCCAGTGAGTGTCTGTGAATTCAGATTTATGATTGCACAAGGTGTTCAGAATTGGTAACTAAAGAGGGCTCTACCCCCCTCCCCACAAAACATTAAAAGAATGTACTATAATTTTCAGAGAATATTATGAAAGAGAGAGTAGATGTAATTTGATGCAGAATACACAGATAAAGGCTATGAAATGTCAACTTACAGGCAAGACACAACCATTGTAACAATAAATTCTTTGCAGCTGTATGGATGCATGTACTGGGAAGGCAAAAGAAGGATCACTTCAGTCCAGCATTGCAGAGGAGTGGCTCAAGAGGCCATAATCCTCACTAGTAAACTCTTTTCTCAGTGAGAATGGGACCCATTATTATATTTGTATACCCACTGATAACTCCATCAACCTGTAATAGACAGCTCCAATCCAGTGGCAATGAAGATAAGAGAATGTGGTGGGGATTGGGGGTGAGTAAGCAGTATACTCTGTCTGCCTGTCTGTCTCCTGTATGTGTGTGTGTGTGTGTGTGTGTATGTATAACATTATTACTTAATTAAATTAAAATATTTCTTATAATATAATACTGTTAAATCAGCCCTGGTGAAAACAATTAGTTAATTAAAAAAAATTAAGTTGAAAAAATAAGAAACAAAACAGTTTAATCATTCAGGCCATCTAAGCTAATCCTCTTCTTTCATGAAACCTGGTAAAGGTAAACTATATCTGGCATAAATCTTGAATAGTAATAGTCTTCTCTTTCAAAATATGATGTTCATTTGTTTGGAAATGTTAAGGGTAGAGAACTGTTGCTAATGCTAGCATCTAAGGAAGGACGAATCAGTTTATAAGAATTAGACACTTCTGAGTTGAATTTTGCATAGGTTTTATGAAAAAGCTATCAATTTTCAATTAAGAAACTTGAAGATTATTCAAGTCTTAAGTTTGGTTTAAACACAAATTTCAAGGTATTCTGTGGTAATTAATTTACTTTTATGCATAACGCTAATGTAATGAAAACCCATACCTTAAGATTTTATAACCAAATTACTAAACATTGTGAGCCTTCTGGTTGGAACAAGAATACTTAAGGCTGTTGGAATAGGTTATGTATCAAACCTATTGTTCCAATTACATATCAAAACAAAGGTTGATTTTGCTTCCTCATTGATTAACTGCAGCAAAATATCAAAAATCAAATTAAATTTATTCTCATTGCCAAAAAGATAGCAAATAGGAGGCTCATTTAAATAAACCCTGAATGTATAGGTCTTGTTTCTACTTTACAGTCTTCATAGCTTAGCTAAACAATAAAATAAAGCAATAACAAAAACATCAAGTATGTTGTATACTTGTCAACAGTACATTAATTTCAGGTAAGAATTTTTCAGGGTCAAGCTTATATTCCACTACCTATCCACATTGCATTCTATTAGCACAAGCAGAGAAACAATGCAATGATTCTGTACCCTATCCATTCTACAGTATACTTTTTGTATTTTATTCATTTCCTCAGATTTCCTCTTTGACTCTTAGATCCATAACAGCCCAACATTCAGTTAATTTGTTATCGCCCTCAATGCACTTAACTTTGATTGTTTTTTGGTCATAGTAATTTAACTAATATTAATGGGGAACTCATGGGTCAGATACTATATTAGTTTAATAGAGAAGTTACTGTGGGTCAGGGACTATGTCAAGTGCTAAGGAGCTGATAACAGTGAGTGGAAACTGTATGTGCAAATCTGGGAATTATAATGGACTACTGTATGACCTAAGACAATAAGGTCTCATGAAGTGTTGGGTCTGAGTTTGAGTCATAAGGAGGATTAGAAATAGTGTCTCATGATACTAACATATAATCCTTAGGGAAAGCTGCTGTTCATCTTTAGAGGTGGAGAAAGTTAAGTGTTTGGAAGCTTCACAATGCTATTTGATAATTACCAACAACCATCAGGACATTCAAACTACCAGAACACCAATTCAGAAGTCCATGTTTTGCAGAACATAAGACAGGGTGATTGCAAATATAGATATTTTGGTGGATAGCACTCACAAAGCTCCAACTTGCAGTTCAACACTGAATAAAAACAAATCATTCTGTTTGAGCCATAAAACAAAAGCAGGTAACTGCCAAAGCCAAAGGAGGACAAAGCAATCCTGATGGACATGTGGATTGAATAAGGAAAAAGAAACCATCAGAATCCTTGTTAAAATTAAATAAATCAATGGAATGTTGTTAGGATGTTTGTTGGACAATGGCATTTTGGAAATTTCCTTGTCTTTATTAGACACAATAGGGTCACAACCAAAAATCTTCTTGACAAGCAAAATATCCCAATCCTCTACTGAGACATTCCTATCTTCTGATTCAGCAAGGATTCTTCTACTTCAAAAATCTTTCCCATAAAATGCAGTTACTGACCTAGTCCCATTGATGGCATCAGATAAGACTTGGGGCAACTTGCTGATGGGGTTTGTCTCAGTCCTTGCATTTTTTGTAAAGGACTTAGAACATAAAAGACATATAAATGGAATCCATTAGCAATCCACTTGCAAAATATAAATGTCAATAAAAATTGCATGATCTTAAGTACTTTGTATTGAGTATGATTATGAATGTAAATTAACCCAGACCAAATTTTCCAACACCTCATCCTTGTAATTAAAAATTCAACTAATGTCGAAACTTTCTTGATAAATATACTATTCCTTCTCTATTATTTTTTAAAATTTGTTTTCTAAATATCTTGCTTTTATTATTTTTAGCAAAGTGTTCAAAGTTTTCATTTCTCGCTAAATATAAACATCTTCAAAGTATGTTAGTAAATTGTTTTTGCTTGTACTGTAATTAGGGTGCATATTGACAATTGTGATTTCTTGAGTTCCTCTTAATTTCAATTTTTTTCATATTTGGAATATCTCAAACATCCTCATAGTTCAAAAAATTAAAAATTTTAAAGACTGTCCACATATAAAATGTCACATTCCATAATGTCATATTTAAAATATCCAGCAGACATGAGCAATGCAGGTATAATTCAATGACAACATCTTTCAAGACACCTATTATAATTAAACTCATGAATTCCCTAACCTATCATGAATTTTTAAATTATTCCTGTCTCTACACCTTCTGTAATTAGAATATCTATAAGTATGTTGGGATTTTGAATATATACCATATATACAAATTCATGAAATTATCCTATATATTTTTTCTCCAGACTTACCATTGAAATTAGCATCTAAATTTGTCTTCCATGTCAGGTTTTTTCAATTGTCCCACTATGCTGAGAATTAGCAACGTTTTTATGAAAATTTAGTAGATTAGATTATATGTATGAGTATTAAACTAAATATTAATGTAGTAATCACTAAATGTTGTAAGAGATTAGTCACAGTGAGAGATCACTTAATTTTTACATTTACCTCATCAGTCACTCAGAACTGTTCAAAATGACATGTATTTCAATGATACAACACTTCCAAAATAATTTTCAGAATTTTTTCTTACAATTAATTACCTTTAAATGATCCTGTTATACAATATATTCAGATATTCATGTGAAATATCAATATACCACAAATAAAGTTATGTATAAGAAAACAATATCTATTTGTCTCTACAGAGTCATAATTTATTCAGAATAATAAATGACCAGCTTCAACTAAATAAGAGAATGATGCTAACTATGAGTCATGTTTGCATTGTCTGAAATGCTTGGGAATGTAGAGTTTCAGATTACTGCATTTTGAAGGAAGATTGTATACTCTTTCCATGTGCATAATGAAGTATTTTGAGAGGATAGGCACAAGTCCATAAAAAAGTGCGCAATTATATTTTTTAGTTCCTAAGGCACATATTCATTAATTGTAGCTTACCTGCATTTGACTATGATATATCTCATGAAGTCTTTGTCAAAATTTTCTACTCATTATGTCAATACTCAATAGCTTATAGATTGTAAAGCACTATATTTCAGACTGTTGAATTAAAGGTGCTTAAATTGCCATGGGAATATCTTTTTTCTATTTTTATTTTCTCCACAATAACTACTTTATTATGTTAAGGGACTAAAATTGCTATGGTAAAATTTACAAAAATTATTGCAAATTGGGATATCATTTAAAATCTGTGACAGTTTTTATTTAATTGATAAAACATTGTTTCAGTCACTGCAAGACTTCTAAGGTAAAGTAGATGCCAACTGGGCATATTAATTGCTTAACTTCCCATTGAACCTTTAATATGTATTTCGTATGTGTTACCTAAAGGCCTGTTTAAATCAATAAAACATATTCATATATTACCTGGAGAGCTAAATGCAAAGTTAGAAGGAGGGAGAGGATATACTCAGATTGAGAAGGATTTTTTTTCTGAATTCTGAAACAGCTATGGATTTGCTAAAATCTTTGACATTTTCTCATAAATTTTGCTTGTTTTGTAATCATCATCTGAAAATCCTCAACTAAATGGCTGTGTTATTTGAACTAAATCTTATTTTTGCATGAGAACAATTATTTGATTGCTCAAAAGCTCACAGTTGCTTCTTGACAATGGGGGACTTTTAACACATAAATGTTTCAATATTTACCATAGTTTTTTGTTTGTTTTTGTTTGTTTTGCCAATTTTATTAAATATGTATGTGGCAAAATTTAAAGCATTAAATGAACTGGTCATTTCTTATTAGTAGAACTGTTTTTATAGACTGCACATTTCCTCAGAAGAGTGTGCAGAGATTGTCAAGAACATTAGCATACTCAAATTATTATGAGAATAAGAAAGTAAGTTCCAATGACCTTCCAAGATTGCCAGGAGAATGTCTACAAAAACCGATGTTAATATTAAAGGTAAAAAGAATGAACCACAAAATGAAAAATAAGCTAAAATAAAAAAGAAAAACCTGTAAGCGCTGAAAATAAATATAAATCATACATATATACATACATACATACATACACACACACATATATATATGTATATATATATATATACACATATATATACATATATATACTTTGGACTTGGTAAAATAAAAAATCAGGCTATAAAACTCTCTTAGTTTCCAACTATCAAAAAATAACTATGTTATTTCACATAAAACAGCTACAGGCATTCTTCATTAAAAATAGACCAAAAGCTAACCCCCCGATTTCAGTAGTTAACAGCTACATGTATTTATAATTTATTCAAATACTGACTTTTCATAAATATAAACAAGCAGGATGGTTATATGCTTACAAATAATTTTGTGATTATCATTATGATGGGAGTTGTTATTCTGTGAATATGTTTCTCATACTGGTTAATTAATAAAGCCCTGTTGGTCAATAGGAAATTAGATAGGCAGATATAGGAGACTAGAAGGAGGAAAGAGGAAGTAGTTAGGAGGAGTCAGGATGTAAAACATGGAGAAAAAATATGCCAGTGGCGGCTATCTGATAAGATGACCACGTGGAAATACTTAGATAAGTAGAAAAGGGTTAATAATTAAGACAGAGATAGCCCATAAACAATAATGGTAACTGGCCAACAGAATTGTATCAAATACAGAGTCTCAGCGTGTTATTTTGGGCTGACACAGCTGTGGATCCAGACCGGTGGCGGGCAGGTTGGCAGAAAACATACATGCTACATCATTATAACAAAGAATGTTATCATTGTTTGATAATTTCAAAGACAGAATATTGATGCTTTGTGTTCAGTAACTAAATATATAAAACATAAAACATCTACATGCACAAGTCTTAACATCTTATGGTCTGAATGTGACCTACCGAAACAGTCTTCATAGACATAATCCATGACCTGCAGACAACAGCAACTTGTACTAGGATTCTTCCTAAGCCAAAGTCTAGTATCATAAATCAATGACATCACTCTCCATATTGAAAATGCAATTTTTCTTTTAGTAACAGAAGTATGAATCAAATAAAATGTGAATTAGATTTGTGTAAGTATAATGTATCTTAATCTTGTTCTGTGTTTAAATGGATATAATACTTAGATTCATTTTACTTAATGAAAGTTGTATCAGAATTCCCCATGTAGTATGTATGTACAAACAATATTTAACAACTATATAAACAGTTTGGAGGATATCATGATTAATGTTAAATTAAACACACCATTTACAGACTGAAGATGGGTACCCATGTTCTGACACTATATTGGTGCTATCAATAAAGTGATGATTGTAATGAAAAGACAGGATTGAGTCTCTGTGTCAGATGGTAAAGGTGTACAATTACTTCTTACCTATCTCAAACCAACTGATTTTGTGAAGTGAGGTTCATTTAGATCATTCCTTTAGTTTGATTCCCTAACATTACATTTAATGGAATTCTTTTTGGAAACTGATTAAAAAGACTTAATAAACACTTTTGGCTTTTGATCTTTAACCTCATTTGAATCCGTTTTCATTCACTTCTTTGGAAATTCTATTTCATACCTTCTTACTTGAAACTATCTAACGTCCATTCTGCCAAGTACCATAAAACAGGGCTCAGCAGATGGAAGCCATTATCTGTCTCATTTCTGTTTCCTCACTGACCAGGGAAGTGAGCACAGCTGCAATGTGATTTATAGATTATATAAGAGGAAGCAACTGCTAAATTGAGAAGATCAATAGGACTGACTTCATATGAAAGAAAGTGTTAACTTTTCCCTTTGATCCAGGTTTGATCTAGCATGTCTGAATAACAAATACAGATGAAGCTGAAAAAATCTCTAGTCTAAGACAAAGGGAAGGCAATCGTATTCAGAGGGTGCTTGTCTAGGCCCCTGTAATCAGATGCAATCATGAGATTAGGTATAAGTTTAGGCTGAACCAAAATTAATGAATGCCCTTATGCTAGTAGGGCATTATTCCTAGCAGCAAACATTGAAAGCTAACCAACCTCCAAATAGAACTCAAGAAAGACTCTTAGTTTAGAAAGCTGAGTAAAAAAAAAAATCAAATAATTTTTTTGAGACCATAGATGGCACAAAATATGGTTGGATATTATGAAGATAAATTGATTTACTCCTCCTAATCAAAACATATGAATGGTAGTTACTTGCTTTAGAGAAGGATAATATTAAATAGGTAATATATAAGATACACAAACATATAACTTCAAATAAGTACTGGACATCAATTAGTTTGTGGATGATTTCCAATAAATAATCATTGATATTTCTCTTGAAGAGAATTATTTTCATGTTATTCTCTTTGTTTTCAAATAGGATTCATGATTAAGATATGTTCATTGTTTAGAAAATGTACTTGTGGTTAAATTACAGGAAAGAGAACAAACTGAGGCTTGACACTGATAAAGCTCTTGTTTTACAGTTATAAGTAAGCCTCAATGTGATGGGAGATATTATTATGCATATATGTTTCTCATACTGGTTAATAAAGCCCTGTTGGTCAATAGAAAAGGAAGATAAGAGAGACAAAGAAACTAGGAGGAAGGAGGAAGTAGTAGGGAGGAGTCAAGATGTAGACCAGGAAGGAAGGAAGACACAGCAGCTCCCGGATAAGATGAGCCACGTGGAAATAATTAGATAAGAAGAAATGGGTTAATAATTAAGACAGAGCTAGCCTATAAACAATAATGGTAATTGGCCAACAGGATTGTATCAAATACGGAGTCTCTGAGTGTTATTTGGGGCTCACGTGGTGGCGGGACCATGGCGGCAGGACTGGCTACAGCCGGCTGGAAAAACCTGCCATAACATAACGGTGTCAGGAGTGCGATTGAGAACTTGCACTTAAAATTTAACAAAAACTTAAAAAAATAGTTTTTAGAAACAAAGGAACAGAGACTAGCAAGACTTCTTGGTAGCAGCATTTTCTCGGTTGGATTTGTTTTGCTGTAGAGATTTGTGAGGCTCCTTTAAGGGAGGTTTCCAAAATTAGCATAAGCCACAAAAAGCCTCCTTGCTTTTAAAGAGCTCTGCTAACAAATCATTGGTATATACGAGAGCTGCAATGAAGGTTTACACTGTGTTTTAAAAAATATGCTGTCTTGGGAGAGAAAAAGAAACAGGATACAATTGTTTAAAAAAGAAAAAAGGAAATAGAATGGATGGGTGTGTTGGTGCATGCCATTAATCCCAGCACTCGGGAGACAGAGGCAAGCAGATCTCTGTGATTTCAAAGTAAACCTGGTATGCAGTGAATTCCAGGACAGAAAAAAGTTACACAGAGAAACCCTGACTCAAAATATGTAAAAATAGAAGTAGAAGAAATAGAGTAATAAAAAAGCCACGTGAAGATGAAAAGCACAGAAAAATTTTGGATACTGTATGCGATTCTGTTGTCTTTAAATTATTGGATTGCTGAGAAAATAACAACTACTGATAAAAGAAATGCTGCTGGATTAATTCAATTTATACATTTTAAAAATGCTTTGACTCCAAAATTTAAGCCTAAGTACAAGTTACTGGGGAAAAGGTTTTCTATTTTTGTTTCCACAGAAAATGAAAAGCTATGTATTTCTTCCAGATTAACATGATTTGATCAAATAAGACCCCCTGAAGCAACATCAATGGGACATTACAAACTTACAGACTACTACATCCAAGATTCTGCATCTTCTTTGGACCCCCATGTCAGCGTCCTCTACCAGCAGGAAGTAGTTTGGAAATAACGACGCCCAGCTACCCAAATATTGTTTATAAATGTTTGTTTTCATTTAAATGGACTTGGTTATAAATGGATATAACCACAAACAATCTTTTAAAGGTAAAAAGGGAATTATGGTATAGATATGAATACTTTGCTTTGGAATGGATTTTCTTTTATTGTTACAATTTAAGGTCAATTTTGTATTATGTATATTTCTCCTCTTGTTTAGGTATTGTGTTTATATAGCTCATTGGAAAATGTAATGTATGTGTGGGTGTGTGTGTGTGTGTGTGTGTGTGTGTGTGTGTGTGTAAATAGACAAATAAGAACTGAATTACTTCGTGAAGACAGAACTGCAATGTAAATGTACCACAACTTAATCCAGATGTATAAAATTTATTTCACAATAAATACTTATGTATGTTTGCCCCATATTTTAGATATCAGCTATGTTGTCATAGTAGCAATTGAATATTTTTTCCTGTAAGAATATTTTTCCAAAGAGAAGAACCTAAATGTAAATGATATGAAATAAAACCAGCTTGTTAACTGGATTCTTCAATCCCATTCCACATAGAGGGATACTTCCTAAGCCTAGACACATGGGGGGAGGGCTCCAAATGATATGCAGACTTTGAAAATTCCCATGGAAGGCTTCACCCTTCCTGGGAAGCAGAAAGGGGATGGGATGAGAGTTTGTGGGGGGAACTAGGGAAAACAGGAGGGTGTGGGAACTGGGATTGGTATGTAAATGTTTCAAATTTAAATAAAAATTTTAAAAAATAGTTCATCTTTATTTAATTTCCCAAAGTGTCTAATCACAGTTTATTTGGCAAAAATTTCACAGAATAATTGCAAGGTCATAAACTGAGAAACGATTTGCTATATTTAATATGCATTTATAAATTTATTTTTATGCAGAAGTATTGATACTTAATCATATGTACTTCTGTAGAAAAGTTATTGCTTTTAGACTTCTTTTGTTAAAATGAGGTTCTAACAAGTTGAGTACACATATGCAATAGATGAACCAAAAATGTCTGTCTTATATCTATTAGCTCTTAGATATTTTTTATAAGAAAAATGATTCATTTCCATGTAAACTGGTTCAGTACAAGGTGAGACATGATAATTCAAGAATAATATTTTTTAACTAACATTATCCTTTAATATAGCATTATGGTATGCCACCCATAAACACTGTGGTAACTTTTAAATACATGAAGTCATCACCACTTGGCCAAGTGGTTTATGTATTTTTAATTGATTTCACACACCAAGCAAGCAAACAAAACTAAACCCTAAATGCATGGGATAAATCATTACGATTCTTTGTGAATGGTTACATCCACAAATCCTTGCATTCAAACTAAGATTCAACATCACATATTCCCACAAACTCTGTGGTTAAGTGCACTCTGGCATTTAAACACACACTTTTGAAAGAGCAAGGTGTGATTGTCAGCACGACTGAAGGCTGTTCTTCTCAGAAGCATAAGTCAATAATCTGAAGAGAGGTTTATATTTTAGATGTTTTGTGTCAATTGTTTCTGTCAACATTGTTATTTGCCAGGAGAATCTGTCAGGCAGATATGATAATATGACAGCTTCAAGCATTGTCTCATGTATCAAAAAAGCATGTGAGGACTAAATAGTGGTATATGTCAAAAATACAGAAAGAAAGGCAGAAATGAAAAACAAAGAATGAAACCTCAATGCCTATAGGATTTAGTTTTTGCTCATAATAAAATCACAATCAAACATACCATTCAATTATTCAAAGGATAGTAGGAAGTACAAAGAAAAGTTCTGTGTAATAATGTGGTTTTCTCATTGTAGCTGAAAATGTGTTTGGTCTAATCTCAGAGTGTGAAATAGTGTTTATAACCCTGATCATAAAGCTGTTTATATTGCATATTAAACAAAAACCTGGAATCAAAAGAGGCTTTAAGTGAAAAACAAACAAACAATCAGTACAATCTCCTATAAAGAGGCTTTAGGATTAAAGTAACTGTGCACCAACTTATTATTTCTTCTGGCCTCTAATCTTAGTCTTCACTGTGAACATGTCTAACTAGAAGGCGCAATGCCTGTGTTGCCTCCTCATGCTAGTTCTATAATATCCAAGAAGGAGCAAGTGACAGAGGCCTTGCCTTTAATGACAGAGGAAACTTGTTTTTTTTTTAATGGCACCAGAGAATTTTCCATTTATATTTCAATATTTGCAGATGGTTTACCTGGTTTTGGATTGAAGCTAGAAAGTGGTCTTCAAAATCCATATGGTCTTGTCTATAATAGCCTAATATGATTCAGTTCATGGAGTTGGGACTGAACAAGAGAGTATGGTTCTGTGAGTAAAAACAAAAAGCAAAGGGATGCATGAATAGGCAGAAAATATCTGAGAAGAGCACTGAGATTTTGGGCTTCACTGATGACTTGCCTGGACTTGAGCACTGTGGGTGTATTGATGGTGTGCTCCTAAAGAGGTTGATTGATGAAGTTCCAGGATTAAAATGGGAAAGGGGAAAAGCGAGAAAGTGTACTGAGTCCTAGCATTTTCTGTCTGCTACTTTTCATGTGGGTTGAGTTATGTCATACTCTGGCTGCCAAGTCTTCTCTGCCATGGTAGATTCGCATCCTTCAAGCATAAGAGAAAAAACTTCTGCATGCATTCATTTGTTTCGGTCATGTATTTTGTCATGGCAAGGAGAAATGTAACTAATACAGCAACTAAGAACAAATGGATTCTTTATCTCTTCCATTATATTTCACATACCCAAATGAAGTTTGTCATGGAAATGCCTGAATTACTAACTTGATAACTAAGATGCAGAGGAAAGAAAAACAAAGGGTTTATGATCACTTTTGGATTCACACTACAGGCTGTAGGTAATTTTTCAGACAAGGACATTATTATAGTGTGGCCCACATGCTATATATATACATTTTTATTTGTGGAAATTGGGAATTTTGTCATTTTGGCGGGAGACACTGCAGATGTGAATAAAGATATTGAGGTGAATAGACATTTTAAATTCTCTGGTTGAACCTAAATATCATGACAAATGGTTTGTATGTGTCTCAAATGCACAGGAAAAGTAGAATGAACCAGAACTGGTAATATAATCTCAGAAACAGATTGGAATGACAATGCCAGAGCTAAAATGCTTACTAGGCTACCAGAAACATTCTTGTCAAAGAATACATGACCCAAACCTTCAAAGAAAGTATTTCTTGATTTCAGGCTTATGAAGTGTTCTTAACAGCAAGCCCCTTTCTACCTTTTGCGAAACCCACTGAGTTTAGTTATTCTTAATACCATGAGCACAAGTAATGGCTATTTAATGGAGCTTGGACAACTTACCAGAGGACATACACTTGAAAAAATGACATTCTCCAAGCAACCCTTAACCAATAGGCTATCACAAAAATAAGTATGGGCCTCAAGGACTCCCTCCCCATGAATGATGGAACATTGACAAGATCAGTGTGATGCAGATATTACACAGGTAGACACAGTTCCTGTGAGTTCATGTGCTATCATGCAGCACTCTTCCCATTCTCTGGCTCTTATATTCGCTCTGCTCTCGCTCAGTAATGTGCCCAAAGCCTCACATGAGATGGAACAGATGGCTCATTTATGGCTCAGCACTCAGTAGTCACTTATTTTCTTCACTTTAACAATTTGTCAGTCAACAGAAGATTTGTTTGAAATAAACATGTACCTTAGGTAGACTGCCCTGCTATTTTCTTATTCTTCCACTTTCTTTGTCCCCTCCATTAGTTTACAATATTTTTTTGTTCACCAGTAAAGCTTGTTTATACTAAATAGTCTGTGTTTTGATGTTTGGAAAGTGAAGGGGAATTTCCTGTGCTTGATATCTATGATTCTTTAGAGGCCATTTTCAGCCCAAGTGATAGAATATTGTTTAAACCTTCTTGCTACATTCTACATTTTGTTCCTGTATGTACAGATAAGTATAGCTATCAACCCTCATCAAAGGAGGCACTCTTTGCAATAATCATATAAAATAACAACTGGAATATATATATATATATATATATATACATGTATGTATGTATGTATGATTATGAATGTATGTATTATGTATGTATGTATGTAAAAAACATGGGATCCCTGCCCCAAGGAACAAAAGCACATCAATGCTTCTGCATCTATGACTCAAGAAACATCTGGCAAGAGGGGGTGAAAAGATTTATGAGGCCAAATACCAGGAACTCTGCTGTGAGATATTTTTTCCTAGAAAAGGATGCCTAAAAATGACCTGAATAATGACTGCACCAATAGATGAGGTAAAACAGAAGCAGAGAAGTATTACTGGGCTCCACCTTTAGACCAAGAACCACAAGCACTGTTGAGGGAAGAAGAACTCTCCCAGGGTGAAAAGCCCTCACTGGTTAACTAAACACAGTGGTCATCCTTGAAATGATATCAACACGATACACCCAAAGGTTACACTTACACATTTGTGCTCATAACAATAACAATCAAATGAAGGGAGGCTATTAATTTGAGGAAGAGAAGGGAGGTTGAGCAGAAGTTCTCAACCTGTTGTATACCACCACTTTGGGGGTCAAATGACCCCTTTACTCGGGTTGCCTAAGACCATCAGAAAACATAGGTGTTTACATAATGATTCATAAAAGTAAAAAAATTATAGTTAGGAAGTAGCAACAATAGTAATTTTATGGTTGGTTTGTTACCACAAAATGAGGGACTGTATTAAAAGTACATGGAGTTAGGAAGGTTGAACATCACTGGGTTAGAGGTTATGGATTTTGTTTCTTAATTTCTAGGACTTATTCCTGTTCTCCTTAATTGCTTTAACACATTAGACACTTCATTTAAAGTCTCTGACGATAACTTAGAATTCTTGATCAGGATATGAGCTTGTTCATGTCAAATTTTTAAGAATGAATGGAGACAACATAAAGATTTCTACCCATGATAAAAGGGTGGTCTGGCATGTCCTATGATTTTTTTAAACTACTTACTTCGTGTTTTTACTTTAATGTTTAATATGTGCTTGGTAAGTGACATTTAGCTGATATCTCTCACTGTCTGTTCTATTGATCATTATCTTCAAACTGATATACTTATTCCGTTACCTTTTAATTCTAAATAAAACTCATGACCTCATACATTCTAGGCCAGCACTCCACCACTGAGCTGTATCTCAGCTCTGTCACACTTACTTTGAACATTAATGTATTATGACACACTCTATCACCTTTTTGGTGTCAGATTCTAAAGCTTACTCACCCTGTACTTCACCAACATTGAGAACTGGCTTCGTATCTGTGTGCTTAGTTAATTTATTTTACTCTGTTGTGAGTTATATATTATATTTTTATTATTTTACCAATGACTTGTACTTTATTTGCACAATTTACTTGATAATTAAAAACTTTAAGTCATAAACTTCATCTGTGAACAACTCACCAAAAGTATTTTGGTTTTATTTATTTATTTATTTATTTGTTTGTTTGTTTGTTTGTTTGTTTGTTTTTCTTCTAATCTACATCTTTTTAGAGAGCTCAGTGCAACGGATTGCACACGTTTTTACTTTCCTCTCTCCCTGCTGGATTCTGGGAGATTCCCAGACCCAGTTCTCAAAATTCCACTCAATCTATCAAATATGTCATTTGCCCCTTCTCCTTTTAATTTTTAGTAATTTTATTTTTATTATTTAATATTGTACTTAATGAAGTTTTCTGTACCTAAACTTAATTTTCCAATGAGCTGTATATATCACTGTTCCCTCTTTGCTTTAGAAGCCAGTGTATGCATTTGTAGGGGTACCCTTAAGTACATGTTGGTGAGACGGACCTGCCTGTTCAGCATTGTGTAGGGAGAAAACTTACTTTTCCCAAATCAGCACTCTTTGGGGCATTTTTCTTTGTATTAAACTTGTGCAACACTCATTAATATGACTTGACATGTATTGTGTTTTTTTACATGCGTGTCACAGAAAGGGTATACGGGGTTAGATAATAATGCTGAAAGTACAGCTCTATGTTAATGATACATGTTTCCATTCACAACCCAATCTGAGTTCTCCTTGTATACTGAAAGAGCTCCTTATGACTTTGTCAGTCAAGCAATCAGGAGGCATCCATACATCACTGCATTCCTACTGCCGTCTCCTTGAACTGAACTGGAGAGGGAATTTTAATAGACACTCCACAAGTCTAAACTCACAATGCAATCCTGAAAACACATTTCATACAGCGACATTTTAATATGTAAAAAAGTTTATATCTCTAAAATTCAATATTATGACATTGTACACTATGTTATGACAGATCTATTTTCTTAAAATGAAATGAGAAATGAAAGAATATGGCTTCTTAGAACTTGGGACTCAAATTCACAATATTGCAAGGACAAAACAGATAATGTGAAGAAAAAAGTGGCCCTAGCATACACATGTCAAAATATGTTTTCTCTTACAGCAGAGGATCCAGTAGTGCATTCAGATCAATTGATTATAAAATCATTTTTCATTCATTTTGAAATGTGTTGTAGTCAATTTAAAGATAATCTGGGGGTTGGGCATTCTTAATAGTATGGTGCCAACCTCACACTCTGAGGCCTTGGGTTTAATCTCTTAACACCATAAAAAAACTTGAATAATTATTCCATTTTAATAAAGTCTAGTGTTTTTATGCATTAAAAATTTATTTCAGGTTTTAATAAGCACTATACTGAGCAATACCCTCATCAATTTAATATAATTTATATATTAAACTGACAGCAGTTTAATATAATTTATATACAATTTAAGTGTTCAGATCTTTAAGTGTTTGTAGAACATTATATATTTGATGTGTTCTTATCTGATGAGATTCATCAAGCTTAGATACACTAATAAAGTAGCAAGTAGTATCATCATTTAGAGCCAAAATACTCTCTAGTACATTGCACTGAGTCACCAATACTTTGTCACCAATACTTTGTATCCTTGTCTCAAATCTATCTTAGTAAAATATGCAAAAGTAACTTAAAATAACCACATAAAATACCCCATCTTTAAAAGACTTTTGAAGAATTTTATCTGAATCAATAATTATGTTCTGTAACTTAAATATAGCTTAACAACCAATTTTTGCATATATATATATATATATATATATATTTATGGTAAAATTATTATATTACATGCACAGATATATCACTAAATTCACAATCTAATATAAACTAAGGATATCAGGAAATGCTAACAGACAACAGACACATCTTCAATGCCAAACAGAAGCCATGAAGCTTCATCTCATCATTTTAATCAACTATAAAGTTCAACACATTTCTATTAAGAAACATCTAAAACTTCCATTAAAATTTGAAATACATACAAAGTCACACTCCAGTGTACATTGATCTATATGATGTACAATTTATCTTTAACAACATTTGAAAGGAACCCTTTCAGAGAAGCCTAATTGAATATTTATTATTTTAATGAGACATTCACTCAGCATATGTAAGTCACAAAGCAAAATGTAATGGGGATATAAAGACAGACGCATCATGCTGTCACAATTTTCAGGCTTAGCTTTTATATTAAGAGAGCGTGTGTATTGACTAAGTTACATTGACAACAGAATTTCAAAGTCCTTACCTATAGACTAGAGGAGATAGCAATGGCATTTCTTGGGCTGATAAGATACCTCACCAGTTAAGGGTAATAACTGTTCTTACGAGGGACACAGATTTGGTTCTCAGCGTCCATATCTGTTTACCACCACCCTTAACCTTAGTTCCAAAGGCTCTGACTCTCTTCTGGCTTTCCTGGAAGTGAGGCTTACACAAGTGCACATACATTATATGCAGTATGAGCTTACCAAACACGGATGCACATACAAATAAGGACTACACATTGTAAATATGTATACATCAGCTGAAAACTCACATAAAAATAAATTGTAAATAATGGCATTTGTTGCTGAAATATATACTGCACTTCACATACAGAATGTGATCAACAAATAATAGGTACCACTGTGAAACCTTTATTATTTAACTTTTGTAACAATATTATGACTTGTGTAATAGAAGGGAAGAACATAGATAACAATTGCCAACTGCCTCACTAATAATCAGACAGTAGTAGGCTTAACCCTTGCCAACCAAGTCTGCTGCTTTATGTGTTCTCTTTGTATTGCACAATTTGTAAAATAGCATTTAAATGTCAAATGCCACTGATGATGCATGATCAGTGACATCAAAGTGGGAAAGTGTGAATAAATGAGACCTTTAACCAGGAGGTGGGATTCCCCTGTAGAGAGCAAAAGCAGTAAAGAAGTTCAGTTAATGGCAGGGAACCATCACCTTGATACTAGTATTGTTAGTGCACTTGGCTCAGGTGAAAAATCATAGGATAGTTTTGCAGGTGTCCAATTGTCTTTTGTAGAAATGTCCTTGGCCATAGTGCTGATGAGGGTACACCCTTGCTCTCCACATCCTTTGTTCTCCCTATCAGAAAGTAGTTTATCTCCCATCTTCTAGAAATGCACCATCCTTTTATGGCTGCTTTAATACACACCAAAAAAAAGAAAAGTAAAGCTATTTGATGTCTTTCAACCCTGTGTGTGTTAGTGGTAGCCACTGCAGTGAAACAGAAGCAACAGAACTGTATATTCAAAAGTGATAACAAATTATATGCATTTGGCTCCTATGATGGTAGGGTTTGGCAATCCTTAAATTCAGAAGTGTTAGAATCAAAAGAGTTAATGTACTACAGTAGAATTCCAAGGCAGTATAGAGGCAATATTTCTTCCCCTTGATTACCCCCAGAATTTTTTCTTATTCTTGGATGACTGGATGAGACCTACTTCCACTATAAGAGTAATCTCTTTTATTCCAAAGAACCCATGTTTAGAAACAAATCACATTTTGAAAATACCCACACAGAAACACCTGTAATGTTGTTTGACCAATAAATGCAGACTATTCAAGGGGACTTGTAGACCTACTCATTATAAATATATTGGAATAAACACATCAAAAGAATAAGTATATAATAAAAATGGATTTGGTGCAATTACTATCCAAGCTTTTCCATATATATATATATATATATATATATATATATATATATATATACATATACATATATATATATATATATATATTAATGATAATGTCATGCCCTGAGAGAGAGAAATCATGGAATGAACCTTTTTGTAACTCTTTTTGTAACCATTTTGTAACTCTTACAGAAGGTGCCTGTATGAACAAAGGACATCTAGGTTAGTTGTGTGATCTCTTTTGAAATTTTTATTTTATTTTCTGTTGACTAGGTTGCCAGCATGTTTGTATATGTACCAAATACACACACACACACACGGACACAGAGAGAGCCTTAGATTCCATGAAACTGGTATTGTTATAGTCAGATATTAGCTTCTTTGTGGGTGCTGGAAAAGAAACTTGGATCACCTACAAGGACAGTGAGAAGGACAGTGAGGTCTTTTAATTGTGTAGGCAATTCTTCAACCCACATTGAGGCCACTTGATGTATTCAAGACACTTAACAAGCACCAAATATAAGAAGATATTGCCTATTCAACCAGGCATACTGTTGTATAGTAAACCTTTTTTTTGGAAAGTGATAATACCCTCAAAATAATGAAGAAGATAGGTCTGTGCATATTCATGTAATTATAGCACTTAGACGTTGGAAGCAAGAAGATTAAGAATTTAAGGACACCATAAAACCTTGTCTTTAAATAGAAATTGATAATAATTATTTTAAAGGGTATAGTAAATACATAGATCAGTTATAGTAATTCATTAGCATGGTGAAGTATTATACACTGTACGTACGAATGTTATGGTGTAA
Source organism: Cricetiscus sungorus (assembly GCA_030556225.1). Lineage (NCBI taxonomy): Eukaryota > Metazoa > Chordata > Mammalia > Rodentia > Cricetidae > Cricetiscus > Cricetiscus sungorus. The sequence continues at coordinate 19,991,995 of JANBXA010000069.1, forward strand.
TTGTGTGTAGGTGGGTGTGTGTGTGTGCAAGTGCACATGGATGCCAGAGTATAAACTCTGATATTATTTGTCAGATACTGCCTGTTGTTCCTTAGGTACTGTCCATCATTTTTATTTGACAAAGGGTCTCTCATTGTCCTGAAACTCTATATTTGGGCTAGGATAGCTAGCTAGTAATCATCATGGAAATATTATTTCTACTCTTTTCAATTGTGTTTCCAGGTATATGCTCCTATAACCAGCACTTTTGATCTCTTGGGATCAAACTCAGGTCCTTGTGCTCTCAAGGCAAGTTGTGCAGGTTGGTCCAAAAATTGGGTTAAGAAAACTGCTGTTTAGCATCATGAGCTGCTGGGACTCCAAGAAAATATTATCGTGCTTGGTAGTTTCATTTTGAAACTAGAAATTCCAGTGACTGAAAACAAATTTCTGAGTGATATATGAAGTTTGTAGTAAGTTGTTATAAAATGATACATTTGTGAAAAATGTAGAATGTTCTGTCACAGACCTGACTGAGTCTTGTATCTATATGGCCAAGGAAAAGTTACTTTCCTCTTGTCTCTGAGCTCCATAGTCTTCTTTGGTAGAAGGAAGTAATGTGGGTACTTGCTTTATTAGATAGCTGTTAGGACTGAAATTAGATTATGCAATTGAATAATTTAGTACTGTAATTAGAATAAAGCAAGCAATTCAATCAATGTTAAATAATCAAAAAATGTTAATAAAGAGATAGATGCACTACTTTTTGTTTTGCTGGTTTGTTTTGTCTAAGATAGGGTTACATTTTATAGCTCTGGCTTGCATGGAATGTGCTATGTAGAACAGGCTGGCTCAAATTCACAGGGGATCAGGCCTGCCTCTATTGCCTGAGATCTACTTTGAAAGTGTACACCTTCATTTCCTGAAATATTATCTTTTGAAGTTCAACAATCTGTGTAATAATGTGGGGTACAGATTACCAATTATATGTATTCTGCCTTTTCTTTCTTTCATTCTTCCTTCCTTCCTTTTCTTTTTTTTTTCCTTTATACTATATTGGAACAGTTTCTCTGTTCTTGATCCCAGGTATTTACTGCTGTGGTAAACATCTTGACTGAAGGGTCACTTTCCTTGGCTTGCAGAGGAGTGGACAGAAAATAATAAATAAATGTGAGCAGATGAATACATAATCTGGTAAATGGTAGGCAGTAGAATTTTAACAAAATGCAGTTTACAATGATAACACAAACACAACACAGCTCTTGGCATACAGCACCTCATAGGTCATGTGCAGGACTAAATATTTTTTAAATAAGTGATAAAGAAGGCTAATCAAAAAGATTATGCACACTGATTTTTATTTTTTAAATCACTGCTTTGAGAGTATATAGGCAGAATAAAACAATATCAATAAGAGAAGGCAGTTGCCAAAAAATAGGACATATATGCACAGTGACAGAGATAAAGAGAAATGGATTTTTTGGGGAAATATTTGTAAGCTATCAATCATTGAAGTGATGGATGCCAAAGTAGATATGGTATGTGAGGAGTTGCAGTTAATCACAGAAGGAAATGAAAGGTGCTGCCAGCTTTCTTAGAAGCCTTAGAGAACAATGGTGACACAGAATGACATGAATGAGTCCATGAAAACGACCAGTCTTGTCTTTGGAGATTAGGTATCAAGGAGTTTTGAACAAAATTATTAATGATTTTTTTCAAAGCTATAAATGGAATAACAAGGTAGGTCAACATCTGATCATCACAGAAGAGGCTTGGAGCATGAGCAGAAATTTTGATTCCTCATCAAGTAGTGAGCATTTAAAGTTGGAGCAGGTGGGGAAGCAGAACTAGAAGAGAAGGTTTGGTGTGTACACTGTAGAAATAAATGACCACAGACTGAAACATTCAAAACAGTCATTCAAGCTATCATAGTTGCAGAGTGTCAGGTTGTCAAAATGCAGGGTCTCGGTAGTGCTTTGCTGCCTCCAGAACATCACCTCCATCCAATGTGTCACCCTTCTGAAGTTCTGAATCACATTTACAAAGACCTCTATTGAAATATGGAATTGGAAATATTATTTTGTAGGGGAATTTTGCATTGCACTACAAGCATTGCCATGGTGACTCTAGGGTTGAAAGTTTGTGTACAAGAAGAGACCACAGGGTACTAGATGCTGATACTGAAGAGGAGGTGTGATGAATAGTTTTTTGACAACTTAACACAATCTAAAGTTATCTAAGAGTAGAAAGCCTTGTTTAAGAAACTGCCTCCCTAACATTTGGGATGTAGTCAAGCCTATGGGGTATTTTCTTAATTATCAGTTGATGCAGGAGGGTCCAGCCTGTTATTAGTGATGCCATCCCTGAGCTGGTGAATGGGCAAGCCTTGATGAGTAAGCCAGTAAGCAGCATCTCTGCATTGTCCCTGCATCAGCTCCTGTCTCCAGGTTCCTGTCCTATTTAAGTTTCTGCCCTGACTTCTTTGATGAAAAAACAGTGCTGCAGAAGTGCAAGACAAATAAACCTTTTCCTCCCTAATTTGCTTTTTGGTCAAGGTGTTTCATCTCAACAATAGTAACCCTAACTAACACAGGAAGATCATCAAAGACTGGGGAATCAAAGAGGTCAGACCCATTGGGAAGATGCCATTATGAAAATTGAGTCCTATATATATATAAGTCTCAGTAAATGGTCCTGCCACTCTGATGAAGTACCCTAGCAAAAGCAACTTAAAGGGAAGAAGAATTGGTTGCTTTTGACTTGGAATTCAAGGTAAAATCTATTATGGTTGGAAAGCCAAGTAAGTCATCAAGAGCTTAAAGAAGATGAGCACAGTGCATCAACAGCAACAAAGAAGAGAACAAAAGATACTTTTATACAGTACAGGATTTAAGCCTAGAGAATGTTGCCACCTACAGCAGAAAAGTATTCCCACCTCAACTAATGTAGTGAGGATAATCCCTCAAGGCATGTCCAGAGAATAACCTAAGCAGATGATCACTTACAGGTATGCACAGAGGCCTGTCTCATAGATGATCTAGATCTTGTCAAATAGACAATACTAACTATAGTATTCACCTACTGTTATTGGTTTCTTTGCTCTTAAGAAAAAGATTCTCATTTCCTAGAGATGCACTTTAGTGGAAATGAAAATTATTGTCATGGAAATATTTTGCTAAGTTGTGATGCTTAAATGTTTTTTTTTTTTGTAAAATTGATCACACCAAGCAATTTATTTTATATTATCTTTATTGGAAATGGAAGTTTCACTTGAAAGTCTGTTATAGGATATTTTGATAGTTTATCTTGCATAAATGTAGCAAAATTTTCTTTTCAAGAGCATGAAGTAATAATTTTATGTATTAGAAAATGATTGAAGTGGTGAATAGAATCTGTCCCCTGATGAATAATTTGAGAAAAAGTGATTTAAAATGTACTTCTAAAATATTTTTAAGTAAATAATTAATTATTTTAATATAAAAGTAATTGTAATGAAATATATATATGCATGTATGTATATATATATATATATATACATACATATACACACACAAGTAGGATAAAAGAAAACAAGTAGAGTACAGATTCGTATTATAGATTAATATGACAATGTGTGTGTATTTGTGTGTGTGTGTGTGTGTGTGTGTGTGTGTGTGTGTGTGTGTAAGACACTACAGGGGTCACTTAAATCTTACTTTTCTGAGTGGGATTTGAAACTCTTTCTGCCGGGCTGAAATTCTTAGGAAAGCCTTTAAAGCTTAGAGCGATGAGATAGAGAATATTTAAAAAATTATAAATGTCTTAAAACAGCCTATAACTACTTTGAACTAATTATGTGTCCAATACTTTCATTCTGATATAGGCAAACATTCATTTATCACTTTGCCATTGAGGTGACTTGTAGAATTTAGACAATGGACTAGGCCCCAAAAGGATCCTAGCCTGAGGAACAGGATGGATCTAAATAGACATACTTTTCAGCAGTAAACCACATTACCTTCAAAGGTACCCCAGCATGTGTAAAATTATAAGATTTAATGCTTAAAAGTGTCTTATTTTTTGGGTTCGATGTATACATGAAAAATGGGAGAACTTATCCACAGACTTATATGTATTTTTAGATCCTCAGATTACAGTTAAAAGTTATGAATCAAGAATTACAAAACGATAATATTTGGTATGAACAAAGCAAATATTTTATATTATTTAAAGAGAGATATATAGGTATCCAAAGGTGGAATAAAAAAATATTTACAAAACCGATGTTCAAAATTATTATCTAGGCCATCCTCTGAACACTTTCGAATAACTTGGCTTAGAAAATCAGAGGAAATGTTGGTTTAAAGGAGTGATTAAGATTGTCGTGAGGACTGGTGGTACATACTTATGTTTTCAACACTTTGGTGTCTGAAGGAGGAGGATTCCCCACTCACAGGTAATCAATTATATAATGTGAATTAAAAGATGAGACCTGATGTTTCAAAACTGAAGGTTAAAGATGTGGCTGAATACTACAGCGAAATTCTTTTACTAGCACAGGAAAAATATTACAACTTCTAGGTCTAGTTTCTAGATCTCAAACCAGGTTTTCTATAATCTGTGAACTTTGAAGTTTAGGATTATAAATTGAGTGATGGGCAATCCACTTTTGTACACATATAAGAGGCACTATTCACTATTCACCACATGTAAGTGTAGCACAAGCAACTATGGTGAGTGAACATTTTATGTTAGAATCAGTTTCTTCTATAAGATATGGAAGAACACTTCCCTGAAACATAGTTACTTTCCCTCTGGCTTGTTTGAAGTTATCTCCTTTCTACTTTTTAAGCCAGTTATGGGCAGACCAAGACAGTTGGTCTGCTGTCATGCAATAGCACAAGGCAAGGAATAAAATATTAACACATTGTGCCTACAATGCTCAGAATTTCTCTAGGGTAGTTTTCTAACTAAATTCAAGCTTTTAATTTGTAGTTATTAAATATAAAGTATTGGAGCAAATGCAAAATTGTAACTGCAAATTAAATCTTTCCTATTCTGTCTGTGTGTCTTTAGAGCAACTGCTTCCACATTAACTAGCAGTTTAAAAGAAAGGCGTGATGACAGCCAATCTAGCCAGACCAACTGGACCAGAATCAAACTTTGATTATATATATATATATATATATATATATATATATATATCAGCCTGATATATCTATATATCAATATATATCTATATATCTATATATATATCTATATATATATCTATATATATCTATATATAGATATATATATATATATATCAGCCTATCGAGTGACTTAAATACATTGATCTTTGTTCCTGGTCATATTTCAATATTCAGTCTCTGAGGAGTGATTTTGGTAAAACCTCTCCACACATACTTTTGATATATATTAAAATCTGAGAATCTTAATTTCACACACACACAATTATATAGTATTGATCAAGTAAGTTTTCCAGCTCTGGCACATATCATCCAGTTTACCAGAAACCTAAAAGCTAGTGGAACAGATCGTGTCATACTATAAGAGTTACAGAGAAGTTTTGCTGGAATTAAAAGTTCTGGTCTCTACTTCTTGAATTTGAGATTGAGGAGACTAAATCTGGATATATGTTAAAGTGCAACGGAAAATGGTAAATTTTATTTCAATGACCCTATTTTGAGAACCAGTTTGATGGAGATATGACCCTGATATCAAATGATCTAGGGATAAATTAATAGCTCCACTCCTACCTGCAAGCACTGCTAATCTCCTTGGTAACTGGCTTTTTAGTGTATGGTAATCTGGTATCATTAATACATGAAAATATAAAAAGGGATATTTGTTGCTTGTCTTTTGAAAGTGTTCCTGAAAACATTAATTACTTTCAATTTTCCTAAATAATAAGTTCACTTTCAAAAATAATTGATAAGTTCTTTTGCATTTTAGCATTGAAATGCAAGCCTCTTTCTTCCAAATGCAGTGTTTATGGAATCCCATACATAAAAAGATCAGAATAGCGATTAAGGATGAAGGAAAAAATAACACATGTAGCTATCTTCTCTTTTTTGCAGTCATGGAGCTCATTAGTTTACTGAATCTTCCCTGAATTCCTAGAGCATGGAAATTTGTTTAATCAGGTATATTACATATTTGAATTCAGAATCAAATATTATGTAGAATCTGTTCTGAGAAACACACAGCTTTAGTGACTTATTTCTGTGCATTGATTTATCAATGCCTATAACAATTCCTACAATAAGCAATCATATGAAAAATGGATGAAATAACATCACACAATTGAAGTGGGGTTAAGGACAATGAACAAAAGACATTGTACTATTTATGTACACAAGTCTAAATGAAAAATGTTCTAACCAGTTTTTTTTGTAATGTCCAGATAATGGTGCAATAACTCATTGTTTGAAGTTTGATGAACCACAGAAAACAAATTTAAACCTGTTAGACTACAATGTATTATAAGTACATCTGAAATAGAATGTAATGACTTATTTTTATTAGATTTCAGGGAACCAGTGGGACTAAGTGGATCTAAGATATAACCTTTAATTTAGGAACTTATTAATAAAATAACTTTAGTCTTTCAATCTACCAAGCTGCTTACTTTCAAAATAATATTACGCAGATTGAGAAGTTTATATTTAGGAATATATATGCTACTAGTATGCACATTTTGGGGGCTCACCATTTGGTATTAGATAACTACTCTGCGGGCTCTTTTATGAAGATTACTTTTTCCACTTTCAGCATTCCTTAGCAGCCTGTATGTGCCACTTTGTGTACGGGTGAATCCTCAAAGGTTTTCTTCAGTCACTTTGGAATGTCTTTTGGTTTTGTCCTGTTCAGCTCAGGTTTAGGTGGTCATGTTGGTGAGACTTTATGAGTGTAACTTCTTACATTGCTATGCATCATTTCCCCACTGCAAACTTCCTGATCATCTGACTCTCACAATTTTTCTGTCTTTCCCCTGCCACTTCCCCAGGGATCTATGAGTCTTAGGTGCAGATGGATTTTGTACAAGGAACAGGCACCATACTTCTGCATTTTGATTGGTTGTGGCGTTCTGTAGTGATCTCCATCTGTTGCAAAGTAAAGTTTCTTTGACGAGGGGAGAGGATTACACTTACCTGTGTGTATAGTGATAAATGTTTAGACTGTTGATGGGGATTATTCTGGTTTAATAAAGTGCTGATTGTAGTTTATGCTCCAAGATCCATGACTTTACTATACCTGGGTAGTTAGATACTCAATTGATTTTCAGTGCCAGGCATAGTTCTCCCTTATTGAGCAGCATAAAATAAAATTAGAGGGCTGATGGTTAGTGACATGTTATGTCTGCCACTACCTCATCTTTAGGGTTATCATGCCATGCAGGTTGTTAATATGGTTCATAGGTGTTATATCTGGGTAGAAATGTTGGTCACTTCCCTCCTTGGGAAGATTGTATGGCACCTTGTATGGGTATTCTTTCAATAGGAGGCATTCTTGAATTCATGTTTATAAAACTTGTCTAATTCTAGATATGACATTGACCCTTCATTGAGATATCAGACATGTTCATTTAAATAACTTCAAGTTGAAACATGGTGCACTTGCGCTCTATCATCTCATTTGCTCCCCAGATTCATCTCAGGTTACCATTTCAGACTTGAAAAGAGGCACCGTCATGCAATTACTTCCTACAATAAAAGCATTACCACATCCTTTCTTTCTTCTTTTGACATTATCAATTTAAGTCATTACCAAACTTGACTCACTTCCTCTTAAGTATTTTCAGAATTCAGCCTTATCCAGCTGTCTTTATTGGTACTTGCTGATGGGAGATGTTATTCTGTAAATATGTTTCTCATACTGGTTAGTGAATAAAGCACTGTTGGCCAATAGGAAAGCAAGATAGGATGGGCTAGGAGACTAGGAGGAAAGAGGAAGGAGGAGTCAGCATGGAGAGCCTGGAGAGAGCAGTAAGCTGGGCTTGCTTTCCAGTAAGATGAGCCACATGGAAATACTTAGAGTGATAGAAATGGGTTAATCATTAAGAAAGAGCTAGCCGATAACAAACAAGTAACAGGCCAGCAGCATTATATCAAATACAGAGTCTCAGCGTGTTATTGGGGGCTGGTGTGCCGATAACAAACAAGTAACAGGCCAGCAGCATTATATCAAATACAGAGTCTCAGCGTGTTATTGGGGGCTGGTGTGGCTGTGGGCCCGGGCTGGCATGGGAAAACCTGCTGGTAACAACTTGCTATTTGGAAACACCACCAATAACCTTAACTAACATTTATATCTTCAGGCTAGTGTTTTCTGACTTCTGTCTTGAAGCCTGACTATCAAGTCTCAGAGAAACAAGAGTTACCTTAGAGGAAGGCAAATCTCAGCAGAAATGCTGTTCAAACTCTAAAACAATGTTAAACCTTTATTGTTACAAGAATAAACTCCTGACCATTGAGAGTGACCTCAGCAATCATGTTCGCAGGCCCTCTCTTATCTTTGGCCCAGAGTTCTTCCATTTTCTTCTCCTTTTTTCATCATTCACAAGCCTTTTTCCATTAGTATTTCTCTTGGAATATATACTTCAGTGTCTGTTTCCTTTGTTTGAAACAGAATTTTAGCAGATTTAGCTGCATGGCTCACTCTAATTTTGTTTGTGCCTTTCCTTAATGTCAACTATCAAGGATTCCATGACTACTATCTTTGAGTGAAAATCAGTTCTATCATACTATTTATCCTTAATCTACATCACATGCACAAATGTTATCACAATCTGATATACAGTTTTACTTGGTTCTTCTCTGTTTTCCCATTTCAGATTGTACAGTTATTTTCTCATTAGAGTAAATCTGAGTACATAGTAGGCAAAACACAGTCTTTCAGAATGATTGGGTAAAATACCAGCTGTTCCAAAACATCTACCTCAAACTCTCACCTATAATTCAATTTCTACAAATAATTTCCTATCAACACAAGATATATCGCTATGATTTAGTTACATTTATAAGATGACTTGCCCCAATTATCTTCCCCTTTATAAGTCTAAGTAAAGTTAAAACAATATAAATTTTTATCAGCCATGACCACAATTAGTTTTCTTTGAAACTAACTAGAAATGTATTACAGTCCCTTTCACAATATGTTCAATGGTCACCAATGACATGGAGGAGACGGCAGTAATGGCTGGGATGGAGATCTTAGTAGAGCACCCTCATTGTCATTTGTCATTTTGATTTATTCCTTTATAGAAGGGGTGGCATTCCATTCACTTCAGTGTCCAATGATATGCTAGGACACAATGGCTGGGATAGTCAAATACAGCCTCCCAAAGAATGACAGCAAAATTGCCTGTTTCTAAACTCAAATTCTATTGTTCCTATATATTGCAGTACTTGGTTTAAATTGTTTCCCATATTTACAGACTTTCACTTTCCTTAGGAGTCTCACAAAGGTGGCTAGTTTAAAATCTTGATATATGATTAAAGAGAAAGGAAACTGTGTGAGCTAAGTCTAAAAATAGGCAAGCCTTGTCTTATTCTGACATTTCAGCCAGCAAATTCAGCCTTCTACTGGGAAAACAAGTATCAAACAGGAGGACAGGGGCTCTGTTCCTTGTTTATACTCTATGGGGACATGCTGATGGCTGACAACACTTGAACAATTTAAAGAGCCCGACCTCTATGCTCCAGAAGCATTTCAGTGAATATGTAAAAGTCTCCGCAAGGACTGTAGTGTTTGGAAACATAATGGCAAGATTTTGATTGAGGCCCAGTATTGATTAACCTCTTTAAAGTTCTGGCGGTGACATTTCTGCTACTAAGCAGTTTGCCTGTGCACTTAATACTATGAGAACTAAGCACCAGTGGTCAAGAGCTTCATAAGAAAGAGTTCCTTTGTCTCTTTTACATTCCCCTTCAGAGAATATAGACTCCCATATTCATTCCAGCCGCTATCCAAAGAGCATACTGGAGTTCAGGAATAAGAGGGAAGTCACTGAAAGAGCCTTGAAAGAGAAGACAAGAGATCAAACTCCTTTCCCGCCACTTCTAACTTTTACCTGCTACTTTATAAATCACTAGAGTACTCCATGATTTCATTTCTTGTCTGTATAATGTGGGAGATTAAACCTATGCTCCTTCTCCAAGGTATTTGCTCAGAATGAATAAATCTGGCATTATGGAACAAAATGGACAGTTTGACTTTGACCTTGAACAAAAGGCGATTTTTTTTTCCATATCTAGTCTTTCTTCAGGTGTCACCCGAAGTGCACTCCTAGTCCTTACCTCCAGTTTTGTGGCAGTAGATAATGACAAAAAGGTATAAGAAAAATAATTTTTCATACAATCTTTGTTGGAAGGTAGATCATATTAAGAAGTGACTATAAAAATCTATTATTAGTGTCACATTTTATATTTGAAGGAATTGAAATCCCAAAGAGTTAAATATCCAGCCTCAAGCTATAATATAATTAAGGGGTAGAAATAAAATACTATCATTGAAGCAGAGCTATTTTATTCCTACATCAGCTTACTTTTATCTTGTCTCTGTGTACCATATTCCTTGAGGTCTGGTGTCTTGATTTAATTTTCATGCCTTTTGGTAGCTCTGTCTACAGACAAATATGAACTGAGAGAATTTAAAATAAATACATATACTGTAATAAACTTTGGCCAGAGGTAGTCAGTGTCCAGAGGTGGTCAGAGTCTCAAGGTTATAAATCTCATTAACAAATGTGCATATCCCAGATCTTTATTTCTCTTGTTACAACTGAATAAGTTTTTAGCTCCAAACTTAGACAATGCATAATGATTCACAAAATAAATTATAGCAGTATATGCAAAGGAAAACAGTAGTATTGGAGCAAAGATGTTACATATTTGGGGGAGAGGATAGGCACTTGGAAAAGAGGTGGCAAAGGATACATGTTGGGATGTTGATGGTGATATTATTTCTAGGCAAGGACTCTTTTCCACTCTTGTACATACTGAGTGGAAAATATTGCCCATTTCCTAAAGGAAATAATTTGCTATTACTCTGCTAATTGAACATAGCAATAAAACAACTCCTGATCATGCATTGCTTTTCCCACAGATCAGTACACTGCTCAACATTAATAACAAAAAATTTCCTTTTCTGTTTGATGGTATTTAACACAAAGGTCCACACCTGGATGATGTGTATGGAGTGAGGTTTTTTGGAGCACTGAGTTGTAAATGGAATGTCTATATTAAACTTCTCTGTCAAGTCTCAATGATCTGTGTGGAAGAGGGAGTGTAAAGATTCTAAGAGCCAGAAGTGACAGAAATGGCATTTTTGATAGACAACAGGGCTGATGCATGCCAGAGTTCACAGAGATTGAGACAACATGCTTGAGACCTAAACAAGCACAAGCCAAAAGAGATCCAAGGATGGAGAAAAGGAAGTGAGCTCAAAGTCACATTCCTACCTAAGAAGCTATTTACAGTTTTTAGCTCATGGGAGAGGGAAAATCAGTTTTCCTCAATAATATGATACTAGGTTTATCAACTGCACTTGAGCGCAAGACCCCTGGCTATGGAGTAGCTTGACAACACAGATCAGACTCCATGGCTTTATAAGACAGAGAAAGAATATGAAGTTGGGTGTATAGGAAGGTGAAAGAGGGATGGGGAAAGGGAAGGAATGTGATCAAAATACATGTAAGGATTCTGAAAGATCAAAATATTTAAAATTATCCTTTGTGTCTTTCTGTTTATGTGACATGGGAGTCAAAAATATATACCATATGCATTATATATAATATACATAAAATCATTTTTTGTAAGTTTAACATCTGATATGAAAGCCTATAAAGTTATATACCTCTCATTAAATTTATATATTCTCTGTGTAATGAGTCCTAAGACTTGTCACTTTTTTATACTTTTCATCCTATATTTGGGGGTCTTTGGACATTTGGGAGTCAGATATTTTCAGTACACTTAACAGTGCAATATTCATTTCTGAATATTCATCCCTGGATAAGATCAATATCTGAAACCATTTGGTACAGATGGCACCTGAAATTGCTTTTTCTGATCTAGGTTGCCAGTGGTAAGGAAGTTTCATTTTGTCCTAAGGGGACAGGTTCACTAGCTGCTAATCAGGATGAATTTTGTGTGATATGGACACATGTCTTAGAGGAACTAGATGAAGACTGCCATGTCTTTGACACCTAGGACACAGTAGAACATCCCTCAATTTCAAGTGATTTCTGTCACAGCCAACCCACTACAAACAGACAGCGAAAAGTGACTTAGAGATGAAATGGTCCATCTACAACCCCTAATCCCTGTCCCCTTCGTTTGACAAATATGATGTTTCATTCTTCATCATTGTGAGACAGCATAAGTGGTCTCTTAAATCTAGAGTGGTGAGTCAAGTAAACAAGTGTCAAGAAGGTTTTTTAGTTATTCAAGCTAAAAGGATTAATGTTTGTTATAATTCAATTCTGTTGGCTGTTCATTGTGGAGACAATAGTCAGGTCATGGAAAGAACTAGAAGAGAGAAGGAAAATAGACTGTTAAAAAATGAGAATGTTTACAATCAATCTCCAAATCTGGATATTATTTAGTTTTCTTGAATACATGAACATTTTATAAACTGGTAATATCATGCCTTTTTTCCTTCCTTAAATATCTGTCCAAAATATTTTATGTCATACATTGGCAAATGATTTTAACATTCACTTTTCACCTGATATATCTTCCCGCTTGTACAATTCATTTCAGAGGCATAACTTGTTTTCTTTGCTAAGATTTCATTTCCTCCCATCTCAGAATTTGATGAAATCTATTTCTTAGTTCCTCATCTCCCACTGAAAACTGACAACAAGTATCAGGCCAAATGTAGCTGTCCCATATGAAGTAATTCATTCCTGTCAAAGATTAGACACTATTTTTTTCTTGACATAAGATGACTGATATTGTTCCATTAGATCTCAGAGGTACAACTTAACCACTTAAGAACTAAAACTCATTTTTAAAAAATGTATTCTAGCCATAGGATTAAGTCTCCGTTTCGTGGTTAGTTGTAAGGTGCAGTGGAGAAAATGGATAATAGGTGCTTAAAACGGAGAGTGATTTAAAATTAATACCATCTTAGGCCAGAAGCAGTTAAAGGCAATTCTGGCCTTCAAAGTGATTTCAATTACTTGTCCATTCTGTGGTTGTGATTGAGAAGCCAAGGCTGTTCCTACAGTGTGCCTTTGGTATCTTGAAAAACTGTAGATCTCATTTAAGCTCATCTAACATAATATAAAATCAAGCCATTTTTAACAACATAGTTAAGTCCATAGATGATGTGGTTTATTAGCTAGAAGGTGGATTTCAATGACAAGAATCCCTGATGAGGCAGTGAGTTCTAGAAGCTGGGCCATGGCCTCTTTAAATTTATTTCACAATACTTTAACAGAGTTTGTTGTTTTCAATAGTTTTTTTGAGTCATTAAGCTAATTGTGTCTGACAATGAACCCATTTTAGGGATTAAGAAATGGAGTCTCAAGGGACTAAAGGTTCATCGTTGCTATAGAGCACAGTATCTCAGTCTGTTCTGATTTATAATTTGAAATTCACAATCATATTTCATTGACTTAAAATGCCCAAGTTCCCAAAACAAACAAAATGAAATCCCCAAAAAGGAGATATCTTGGAAATTGATAAAAGCTAAGAGAACCACAAAGATTAAAAATAAAGTCTAGTTGAGAAATACTGTGACTAATTATGCCTTATGGTATGGAGCAATGGAGCCAAATGTCAGGTGGCAATCTGTTCTCTGAATTCTTAGGCTATAAGACAGCCCCCATGTCATTATCAGGCTTCTTTCTCTTTTGCTATCAGGTGGTATTCTCTAAATCCTGTGTTGCTAGTAAGGGGTATATTTATAGATTTCTGGACATTTCCCTAGTGCAAAGTTTCTCTTTAAACTTATAATGTTTCCCTCTGTTATAGTATTTTTACTCTATCCTTTCCCTGACCCAATTTTCCCACTCCCTCATATCCTCCTCTTCCCTTCTTTTCTTCCTTTCTCTTTGTCATAACTCGCTCTCCTCTTCCCCCATGCTCCCAACTTTCTCAGGAGGCCTTGTCTCTTTCCCCTTTTCCAGGGAACCATGTATGTCTTTCTTTAAGGTCCTTGTTTCCTACCATTTTTGGCGGTTTGGACTGTAGGCTGGTACTCCTTTGCTCGGTGTCTAAAATCCATATACATGAGCAAGTACATATCATGCTTCTGTTTTTCTAAGTCATTCAGAATGGTTTCTTCTAGTTCCACTCATTTGTCTGCAAATTTCAAGATCCCATTGTTTTATTTATTTATTTCCTGCTGAGTAGTACTTTATTTCAAATTCTTAATGAAAATAATTGAAATAAGAGACATTGTCATGTGGCTCTTTTTGGCAGTGGCAATATTTTCCACCAATACTCACAAAAGTCTAGATTTCTTTTGTTTATTTATGACACGGGAAATTATGTTTTCTAGGTATCTTAACTGTTTTCTAGTACATTAAAAATAGATCTTATTCCTGTCCAGCTAATTGAGATCCTGTTCTCATTATTCCAAGCCACACATATATATATTTGCATATTTTATCCACAAGCAGAAGGAAGAAAGGCTTAACTTATTTCCTCTTTTAAGAATGACCCTAACATCAGGCTTACATTTTGACTGAAGATATTTTTTTATTTTAAACTCTGTGCTTAAACTGTGCATCTAATATGGTTTATGACAACTGAATATTGTATGCAAATAGAAATATAATCATAAATTTCCTTCAAATATATTCTATATGCATGCTTGTTTTTATTTTACAAAGCTCTCGATACTGGAGAAATTCTTTATTCCTTAGAGGTTTTTCATGGAGTCATTGTTTATTAACATTTAAGTTTAAAAATCTGCCATACACAAAATTATTTATGCTTAGTTTATGTATATCTCTCCCAGAGACAGACTGGTACAACTGCACACTCTCCCCATTGCAATGATGCTGTACTCCATTATGTTAGCCATCTTTATGTTGATAGTTCTTTGGCTTGCTCAGTAGGCAGAAATGTGTTCCTTTCTACCAGCTTTAATAATTGCTGATATCCCTTTTGCTATGCTTCTGTTTATTCATATGCACACCTGCACTCACGCCTATGCTCTTTGAGATTGTCAGGGGGGCAATATTTACAGCAGGAAAGATTTTATATATACTAGATTTTTGTTTTGTTTTTAAATGTTGTAGAATTCCATTTGAAAGATACTCAGAAGAATGTTTGAGCATATTTAATTCTTTTCCATTCACATTATTTGAAACTGGAAAAATTGACAAATATTTTTTAAAAAGTAATCTTGATGTCCTCCTCTCCATTAGAAAAATATCAGTGCTATCTGGGAATTCTTTTGCTAGCCATAAACTCTTCTATAGTGATTATACACTAAAATGTGTAAGATTTAGCACAAACATATTTATATGGTCTGACCTGACTACCTTATAAATAAAATCATTTAAGAATCACATTAGATTTTTCTGTTTTGAAATCACTTTGGCTCTCAATACATGACATGCAAAGTTGGCTAATGATGGCAATAAACACAGAAATAATATTTAACCTTTAAGCCTTCATAATTTTTAAAGGAAACACTAGTCACAGATCATGATCTGGAGAAATTAATTTTAAATATAAAATAAGGAACACATGCATTTGTTATTGGTTTTTTTTGTTTATTTGTTTCTGATCAGATAACCTGTTTTAAGGCAAACAGACTTTCACCATATGGTAATTCTCCCCAATAAGCATCTGAGTCTTACAACATATGTGAGACCGCTCTACAGGTAAGATAGTTTGATGCATAAACAATGTGCTCTGTGCTCTGAATCTCTATTGCACTGGCTGTGTGATCTGGTAAACTGTCTCTCTGTTTCATTTATACTTAAAGGCAGTGATACTAGAGAATATAGCATGCTAAGTGTCCAAATTTTATATTGAAGATTGAATATTTAGGAAAAATATAGGGGGTAGAGGAAATAATGAGCACTCTTCAAAAGAAGTTTGCATTGCTTTGAAGACTGGGCTCATGGTCTCTTTTAAACTAGCAGTATACTCAGAAAAGTAATGGTTATGTATCTGAAGTAGATATAACAAGGTTTGAGTAATTCAAAATCCCATCTTGAAAATTCAAGAATTTCAAAATAGATTTATTTTTAATCATGTGTATGTGTGTATATGTGTATGTGTGTATCCTGTGTATGTTCACATGAGTGCCTGTGCCAACAGAGGACAAACAGTGGATAGGATACCTGGGAGTTGGAGGAGTTACAGTTGGTGGTAATCTGCCTAATATAGGTACTGGGAACCACACTTATGCACTTTGGATGAGCTGTGCAAGTTGTGAAGTGTTTCATCCCAGGAAAATCAATATTGTTTTATATCTATGAATATCAAACTCTACTATTAATAAGAATATATAAAGGGATTGTAGACTGAGCATCCCTTTCTAAGATCTTTTGTTTCCCAGGAACATTCCTCAGGCAAGGGGTACAGATACTAATTGGGAGGTAAAGCTACAAAAGAAAGCAAATAAAAGACGTTTGGCAATCCTAACTTATATATCAAGTAGAATAAGATAATAAAATCCACTGCCCTTGAAGAATTATTCAAACAAATCAAAACCAAAATGCATACATTTACCTGAAGTATCAGTAACTTAGAGTTCAGATTAGAACCTACACTTATGTAAGTGCAAAAGCACATTGAGAAGCAGAACTGAAACATTTGGCTAAACATCCAAAGATATTTGAGATGTTACATGGGCTTCAAGAGCAGGGTCTTTGCTGTCATATATACATGCCCTTGTGTAATCTCTTTCTGGAAATGCATGCTGCATTGCATATTATGGACGAAGATTGGGGTGTGGGAGGTGGGAATGAGGGAGAGAAACTGTAGCAGGGGGGAAGTTGAGGCCAGCATGTAAAATAAATAGGTGAAAGAAAAAATAAAAAATGTATGCTAAACACACCAATAACACACACACACACACACACACACACACACACACACACACACACACACACACAGACAAAAGAACAGGCAAAACAAAACACTGTGGCAAAAGTGACCTAATGACACTTACTGAAATAAACTGTGGTTCAAATAGAAAAATCAAGCATTGGGGGTATTAAATAGTACACTCAAGGTCCCAGAGCTCATAAGAATAAAGTCAAATAGATGATCATTGTCTATGATTTGAAAATCTTCCAACCCATTATATCACCTTGTGAGGCAACCAAGATATTTGTTAACCAGTTCTGTTAATACAACAAATTAATGTAACACTTTCTCCTAGGAGGGGAATAGAACCATAGCAGAATATAGCTTCTTTGTTTATTGTCTCAGAGATTTTTAATGTATAATTTTAATAGTTTTAATCATTTTGTGCTAACTAGATCTTTTTGAATCATTTCAGCACCCAAGCAAATATCTTAATTCTTGCACTAGCTTCTGATGGGAGATGTCATTCTGTAAATATGTTTCTCTTATTGGTTAATGAATAAAACACTGTTGGCCAATAGGAAAGCAAGATAGGTGGGACTAGGAGACTAGGAAGAAAGAAGAAGTAGTAAGGAGGAGTCAATATTGAGGGACTGTAGAGAACAGAACTCCGCCGTCTCTCTGGTAAGATAAGACCACATGGAAGTACTTAGATTAGTAGAAATGGGTTAATATTTAAGACAGAGCTAGCTGGTAAGAAACAAGTAATTGGCCAACAGCATAATATCAAATACAGAGTCTGTGTGTGTTGCTTGGGGCTGGCATGGTGGTGGTACCAGGCTACAGGGAAAAACTTACTCATAACAAGCTTCCACAATCACTTTTTTTTTATATTAAGCAATAACCTTTCTGTAAACTGATGTAACACTTTCTCCTAGGAGGGGAACAGTACCATGGCAGAATACAGCTTCTGTTTTATTTTTTTTCTCTCCCTCCTTCCCTCCCGCCTATGCCCCTGGGCCCCCCCATTCCATTTTCCCCTACTCCACAGGGAAGGTGATGCCTTCCAGGAGGGATTATCAAAATCTATTGAGTCATTTGGAGTAGGGTCTAGGCCCTCTGTCCTGCCTCTAGGCTAAAGGAGTATCCCTCCATGAGGAATGTGGTCCCAAAGTACTTTCATTCACCATGTGATGGAAAAAAAAATAACCTCTTTCTTCATCACATGCCACTAGATGCAGGGAATCATGTGCTATACCACACAGACCACAGGAGTCCCTAACATTTGGACTGGTCTCCCCACACACCCACGTAACAAGCAACCTTTTTGGGATTTCAAAGTGATCATTAACCATGCAGGGCTCACTAATACTTCTTCTTTTCTAAGCCATACACTTTGTACTCCAAACTCCAGTAAGCTGACCAAACAACCAGTGTTCATCACCTTTCTACCTTCATTAAGCTCAGGCACACTCTGGGCAGTTTCCACATAATTGCTCTTCCTAGCCTGATTGCTGTCAGCTGGTGGTGTGCCTTTGCTAAGTACAGTATCAAACAGCACAAAATACCTTATTTTCTTACATAATCACTCTCTGCCCACGAGAATCAAGAACATAACACACTAAATTACTATGATTGTTGGGAAATCATTTAGGAAACACAGGCTAAAAAGAGGCTTGGTGGGCTACTACTGCCTAAATTGCACTTTTGCTTTTCTTCTTTTTGTTTTATCATATAACTATGCAAGTGAGTGGAAGATTGACAAATCTAACTCTGTGCTAGTTAGAGGAAACAAAGACAATGTCAGATTGTAGTCTCATTGTCTTTTCTCCCACAGAAATATGTAAGAATAAGAATGGCTTATGAAAACTGGACCAGCATTCCAGGGGTTCCAGTTAGAAGATAAGTCCCAGCAAAAGAAAAATATCAATACACTACTTTAGAGGCCATTATATATCATGAATACCTTATTCTTTTCAAACAAAAGTCCTTCTGAATATAACTATGCGAGATCACATCCATTTTAGGTTTTAGCACATGGCTGCTGTAGTCCAGTTATCGAGTTAATATTCTTAAATACTGCAGTGTTTTATGTTCCTGGGAGGATCAATGAAAAATAAAGTGACTCAGATTCCTGTTCGCCAGTCATACACTGAAGACAGACAATAAACAATAGGCAGAATACATCTACAAAGCATGCAATTTTGAGAATAATGAGTTGTAATAATGACAGTAATCATGAATGTGAATCAGTCAGAGATTTGAATGTCTGTGACAGCAGGTGGGTGTAATCTATGAGACCACATATTCAAGATATGGCTCACTGAAAACATCAGATGAGAACTAGCAAGAGGTGAGAAATAATGATTCTTGTGAAAGAAAAGGCTCCTTGTTAGGATATCTGGATTATTTGAAGACCTGAAGGAGAGCAGTGGCCTACAGAATAGGTAGTGATGGGGTGTAGCTGTGTAATGATCAGGAAGGTTGGGGTTACATAGCTCCATGGCAGGGATATAGCTGTCATCATTCAATGGTTCTCTGATTGTTTTTTTCAACAGAGGAGGAAGGCTATCTCACTTGTTTTGGTAATTGTAGACTGTAAGAAGGCCTTGACACAAAGGCAATGCACAGAAAGGGAAGGGCTATGGGGCATCTCTAATGGCAGTGGTGAAAGAAATACACAAAGAGAAAGACATGGATCCAATAAGAACAAGCAAAGAACAAGCCCTGCAATATAGGAAACAAGATGGATGACGACAAAGTCCTAAAGTAAACCAGAAGGGAAGTTCATAGGCAAAGAGTCTAACCTTTGATCAGATGTCTAGTGTGTTCAGAGAACTGGTGTTCAGAAGGATGAAGACTGTAGCAAGATCTGAGTGTGTATTTACACGGGTGATGTCATTATGTTGTCCTAGCCAGTTTGTGCTACTAGTTTATGCTACGATAATATGGAAACCCAGTATCACCAAAGCTTCAAGCTTCAAAAAGCAAAACAAACCAATAAACAAAATAAAAATTTTGAGAATCTTGGATCCTACAAAGAAAATTTGCAAACTTTGAAACATTGGCTGAAATGAAATCACCACATGCTTCAGAAAATACATTTCTACATGTAGCATGCAAAGAATGGATGTTTTAAAGAGCATGTAACTTTAGAAGCAGATATAAACACACCCAAGAGGGATTGTGAAGGGACTTCTACATAGTATGCCTTGAAGTCAGGAGTAAATTGTATATAATTATTGTTTTATTTTAAAATTCTTCTATTACACCTCTTTTTCTTGGGCCACTTTATGTATCAAATTTCTGAGAAATCAGAGACATTCCAGATTGGGCAAATATTTATACTTGGATTATAACATACAAATGGAGAGAATTACTGAGTGTGTACCATGAATACCAACTGCAAAAATAAGCAATCTATTGTATTTTTATTACTATGTAATTTTATGAAGGATGTGAGGCAGATTTTGAGATTCATGTCTTTGACACCAGGGTTCTGTCTAGTAATAGCACACTGCATTGTATATTCTGTTTATGCACAAAAGCTCAAACAATCGTGATTTTACATTTTTGAATTCAGCCTCTGCTTACCATAATCATATTTATAATTCTCACTGGGAAGAAAAAAAGATTTCCCTTAATTGAGTTCATATTTTTTTTTCAGCTGGAGATTTGAGGCAAGTTATCTATATTTCACTACAGCACAAAAGAAATAAACTGAGAACCAGAAGTCAGTGTGTGGAAGCCCACACCTGTCCTGGCTCCCTTTAAAAACCATTAAAGGAATTATAATAAATTATATCCTTTGAAATGGAAATTATATACGGTCCATACTGACTTCTTACGACGTTTATTTTTTTCATAATGATATGTTCTCAATATGATTTCTTCTAGACCCTGCTCTTTCCTTTTACCTCCAGGTTTAATCCCAATCAAAGCCAGCAAGTCCCATCCCTGTGGGGCACTAAAGAGAATTGTTTCACATTGTTACTGGGAGGATTTGTGACTTTAATTATTTTTGCAATTATTTGCTACAATTCAACTGTGATTTTACTCTATAATCACAGTTTTACTTCCTGATCAATTATTTGATGCCTCTTCAAAACAACTCTGCTAATCTAAGTTCGGCCTTGCACATTGTGTTGCTTCCTAAAGTGCCCAAGCTTTGGTTTCCTGAACTACTTCAGCAAAGCAATAAACCTTCCCAGAGGGCAGACATACTACTGCAACTGTTTGTAACAGTTTAATTAGCAAAAAATATCAGAAAGACACTTCATACCATCTTGACAGTTCAGCTCATTTTGTGTTTCAGCCAAGGATCTTCACCCATGCTGCCACATATCTATTCAAACACGATAGCCTGACCATGATCAAGTTATTGAACGAAAGGATACGTTTCTTCACAAATAAAAAAAAATATAGTTATTTTTATCTTTGAATGCTTTCATTAAAAAATGTTCACGAGTAACTTCCTCCCTAAAAAATTGTTATATTGTTATAAACAGTGAGTTCTATCCCAGTAAAACTTGGCAACACAATTGTTTGGAAAAGGTAACCTTTCTTAAAAAAATTAGGAGGGAAGTAACTTTGTACATGTGGAGGTACACAAACCCAAATGTACATACAATTATTCCTGGTTATATATATTTAAAATTGTACATATGTGTACTTGTACATTATTTATATATGTATGTGAAATAAATCTCACATTATTTTTGTTATGTATTAAACTTAGTTTCAAAACATGAAGTTTCTCTTAAATCATTTGTTTTACTCTTCAGGCTTGATATAGGAAAGATTTTTGGGCATTGAATTTAAGCAGATATTTTCAGAGTCCCACAAAACACCCACTGCTATTTATGACAGAAATATAATTTGTCAGGACCAATAAGCTAAATTCAGCAACATATCTGATTAGTAAACTTAATTATTTATCTCTAGAAATTCAGATTTTTGGCCTTTGTTGATTCATTATGCACTTGTCCCCAGGTTGAAAACATACAAAACAAAATATGAAGCTGTTAGATACTACAAAATCTTAATGAGTGGCATTACTTCTTATTATTGCCCAAAAAACCTTGAAAAAAATCCTTAAATCTAGTAGCTTAAACCAACAGCCAATAGAATTTCAATATCTTTTAGTTATTGGGGGTAAAGAAAGCAAAATGGGTTCTGCTCATCTGAAGTCCAAATGTCAGCATGTCTATATTTCTCAATGGAGATTCTAAGGGAATATCTGTTTTATTTTGTTTGCTTTTTCTCAATCTTAAGAGTCCACCCCTTCCTTTTTTTTCCTTTCTTTTTTTTTTTTTTACATTATTTCCTGCATATTTAAAACCAGAAATTAAAGCTAATTGAGTGTCTGTAACTCTAGGTCGTTAACCCTGACTCTCCTACTAAGCAGCTTCTCATTCCTTTGAAGAATGTTGTGATTACTTTAGATTTGCCTGGGATATTCAGGATAATTTATCTAAATTACATTAACTAGGCATGGTATCTCAGGTAGGCTTGTGTCTATGTTGCTACACAATGTAACCTGCCCACTGACTCTGGAGACTACGGCATGGTCAATTTTTAGTGGTGATTTTTCCTACCACAAGAGGAATAATTGTATCTTTTAAGTATGAGCATCAAATAAACCATGTCCACCCAAATGCTGGACAAATTCTCAACTCTGATGCATTTTATAGACCTTTTGAAAGTCACTTGTATTACATATTCATATTTATTTCATTGATGATGAAATGATCTCAGAATGTATGTTTTGTGCCTTCCATAAATCTTTGTAATTGTATATTCATTTTAAAAAGACAACTTATGAACAATACCTTGGCTAAATTAAACTAAACATTAGAGGGAGAAGTTCTTTCGTGCAGGTGTTATGATACTAATATGGAAAACTGTGTACAAATGGAAATACAGATGTGTATTTCTCAACAGGGAGATGTATCTTATGCTGACAGGGATGTAATTGCTTTTAGAACATCAAAGAATATATTTAGATAAATCCAGATTGTACATTTTATTACACATCCAGTTTCAATGGCACATCCTGTCATGTTCTCACTCTGTCCTTTCAAAGTCTTATTTTATTAGTGAATAACTTTATAATAGGAAAACATTCAGTGATGTTAGACTTCAAATAACAGAACACAATAAGGTTCAATTTTATTATTTATGTGACTGTATTCCAGAATTATCACCATATTTAGAAAATAATATAACACAAATAGAACAGGTATGTCCACCAATCTACCTGTTTCTTATATATCATTTCTAAACCACATATTCACATTGTCATTAGTTATTATTTTTACAATGCAACAAATAACTATTTATCCCTTTAGCTATTCATCTATTCCTCTACTTGGCATATAATCTGTTTAATCTTTAGGGAAAAAAATATAACTTTTATAGTGAGTATTTTGAGTACTTCAATACCCTTATGACATCTATATAATTTCTACCATGCCCGACCCTCTAACTCACTCCATACACCGCTATTTATCTTCTTTAATAATTAGTGTACACACACACACACACACACAGAGTCAGAGAGAGAGAGAGAGAGAGAGAGAGAGAGAGAGAGAGAGAGAGAGAGAGAGAGAGAGAGAGAGGCAAACACACACTTAATGTACTGAATCCCTTTGGTGTTGCTCATATACATATTAGTTCAAAGCTACCTACTTGGGATTGAACAACTGTGGCAGATTGACCTTGTTATAAACTGATTCTCCCCTCTCAGTAGCCATTACCCACCTATAATGCTCTACAAAGGGGAATATTTTACATGAAATACAAATTACCCAAAAAGATCTTAAGTGAGAAACAATAAAATCCTATTTATTTCACTGACAAACTAGGCACATAAACCAAACAGCTGCTTTCCCATGCAGTGAACACCGGGACTAGGACTTTTCCAAGGCTGCTCTGAAGCAGGCTAGTAATGGATTAGCTTAGCAGCCTGGGACTTCGCTTGCCTAGGCTCATAATCATACCCTTTTTCTAAAAATGTACTTAACAATATAAGAAAAACCTGGCATCCCCCAGTTGCAACAAGTTTCATTCACATCACTGGTAAACAGTGGTAATGTTACCCTGTTTCCAATCGAAAATGTCTGGCTACACATAAAACCAAGGGAAGTGAGGCAACCAAGCCAGGGCAGGATTTGAATGCAAGTACAATAAAGCAAACTGTGTCGCCAGAGTGAAATCTAGATAGAATTTCTATTTACCATCTTTGGCTTATTATGAGTGGGCTTACAGGGTGATTAAAATCACATGAATCATTGTAAAGTACATGTGTAATACAGAAAAGTTTACATAAACCCAAGCATGCCATTCCAAATAGAAAATCACTGCAACTACTTTTGCAACAACCATGTTGTCCTGCTCTCGGACAGCATCAAAGGAAGTCCCAAACAACCATTAAAGTTCCTGGATACTCTGTCAAGGTCACAACTCTTTTCCTTGGCTTTATATCTAAAACCTGTGCTCTCACATTGCTCTGGATAAAACTACTTTGGTTTAGATGCACAATTCTTTTTGTTTGAACAAGCACCAAGAAGCTGGGACCACGCACACCAAGACCACACTGTTAACAATTCTGTTCATACGACACAGGTATTTGTGAAAGTGTGAAACAAACTTAGAGAATTACAAAAATGGTATCTTTCAAACTTCTCCTGCAGAATACAAAACTTTAAATGATTAAACACATACACAAAATGAAAATATGTCCCAATCTCATACATACATATCTATGCAAATTGGCAAACAAAAATTGATGGCATGGAATCCTGTAACAAAGGAAACACATCATAAACAAGATTTGTTCTAGGAATTCAAAGACGGTTCTATGGCAATGTGATGAAATACATTTATGTGTTTCCATATTAATGCCGCAGGAAAACTAAAAGCCTTTGCATATGTCCACACATAAGTAAAACACATTATCTTTCAAAAGCTGTTTTTCAAACCCAGTAAGATGAAAGGGTCTTATGGTTCCACACTTGGAATTCCAGTGCTAAAGAGGCTGAGAGGGGGATTTCAAGTTTGAAGCAACACAGGGTTCATACTGAGATGGGGCAAGACAGTGAGAGCTGTCTCTCAACAAATTCACAAACAGAATTCACTGGGTTAAGATTGATACCCATCCCTACCACATGAAAGACTCACACATTTCAGCATAAAGGTAGAGCTAATGGTAATGGAAAATCCTGAAAAACAGCTCAGATTTTAAGACATTGTTACCAGGACCTGAAAAGTGACTCAGCAGGTGTGACACCACTAACCCTGATGAACTGAGAGTGAAACCCAGGGCCTATGGGTAGAGGAGAGCCAACTCCTGCAAGGTTGTCCCTAATGTCTAAATATACACTGTAGCCCATGATTTCATTCTTTAAAAATAACTAAGCAATGTACAATAAAAATTTAAAAATACTATCACTGTTACTTTATAGGCCACTTCTTATAGATGTACTGTTAATTTATACATATGCCCTAGACATATGCAATCATGAAAAATTAAAAGAGAAAGGAAGAGTAAAATAGGAAGGTAAAACTGAGTGTCTAAATTGATCACTCATACAAAGTGTACCCTTCATGTATGCATATGAAACATGTATAATATTAATAGTACTAATAAAATTATAGTTCAACACTACATTTACTACTATGTTTTACTAATCATTTTAGCTATCAATGAATATTCAACAATGGATTTTATTGGGAATGCTGTGTAGAAACTGGCACTGTCACAAATAGCTACAATAAGTAAATATTAATGGAACATCTATACAAAATAATTTAGCAACAGCTATCAGCATTTGATCAAACAAATATAATATCATAAATGTAACCTTGAAATGTACTGTCATGTGCCATGTAACCAACCTGTGCTCAAGCCTATTCATTGAAGTAAATGCAAGCAATTGCCTGCAACTATAAACTGTCTCTTTGAATCTCTATTTACATGATATGTAAAAATGTAAGGGGAAGAAAAGTGTGCATTGTGAATCAATAAAGGAAGCAAAGAAGGAAATCTGTATTCATAGATGTGTAATATGAAAGACTTAATTAGGGTTGATATATAATACATGTAAAGGAATGGCCTCAGGGGCCCTAGGAAACTCAACAGAATGAAAGAAGAAAATAAAAGCAAAGAAATATTTACATTAGATAGTTTTGAATTATGTTTTGAATGATATGAATATGATTTTCATCTAAGAATTGAATGAATAATAATGATGAAAGACATCAAGTGTTATTTACCCTTTCAGATATTGATTAGTACTAAATTTCTGTATAGATACCACTTTTCTCAATATAAAAAGTTAATGATGTTTTAACATCTAAATGAAAGGAGAAAATATTAGACTAAATATATAGTCAAATACAAACACGGAAAGTCATCAATAAATAAATATACATCCGTGATTTACAAATAATGCTGTTAGAACACTCGGTAATTTTCTGCTCTTGTTCAAAAGGAAGTATCTCTCTGTATTGAAAGAATAAAACACTGGTGCTCCTGTCCAAATGTGAGTCAGAAGTTCTGTTTGTTCAGCTGACAATAAGAGAGCAGGGCTCTTCTTTGTTATCATCAAACTTGTCTGTGATACATTGTATCTTAGGAACAGGAAGGCAGGCTACATAGGAAGGGTACTGTAATGTGACTCAACCTGCCATTCAGTACACTAATCCTCTAAGCATCACATCTGTCAAAGAACAGATTCTTGGGTACTTCTGCACAGCAGATAAAAAAAAGTTATTGGGCAAAGAAATAAAAATCCATAGAAAAACTAGATACACTTGTCTTCATATAAGCCTTTCCTTTAAAATGCTAAAATGAAAAATGCAAAAATGAAAAATGAGGTAGTAGTTAAACTTTATGCAGCAAAAACATGTACTAGAGGTATTATGTATAGCAAGTCTATATAGGACTTCATGGTGAATCATTTAAAACTGCCAGTAAACATGCAAAATCGACATTGGCATACTTACTTTTTATTTAAAATCTTCATGCTGTTCAATTTGAGCAGTATGAATTCAAACGAGACAAAATTCCAGCATGGAGAAGGGAAAGTACAGATAAGCCCCACCTCTAACCAAGAAGAAGCTTTTTGCAACTGAAGCCCATTGGAAGAGAGCAAATCATTTTTTTCCCCCTAATGGAGTGTCACTGAATATATCAACAGCCTTCCATGGTAGGCCTAGAAGGAGATGGCCAACACAAAACAAAACAGTGTGCTTCTATTGTATTGGTGAAAGCAATGCTCCAAGGGTGTGAAGAAGTAGGTTCTAGCTACACCTATTAGCATTGAGATTTAAATACAACTTCCATTTGATTCATGACACACTTCCTATCATTTTGCTCTACCCAGAGTATCACATAGTATTTGCATCCACCTTTACTCTTTACAGTACAGGACACTAAGAGAAGCATTTGGGCAGGCTGATTGAATTACATTGTGTTCTATGAAAATAGCAATATTAGCCTGGTAGTAATGGTGCCCTCCTTTAAATCCAGCACTGGGAGGCAGAGGAAGGTAGGCCAGGTTGGCCTGCAGAGTGAGGAGGACAGCCAGGACAATGCAGAATAACCTTGTCTCAAAAACAAAAAAACAAACAAAAAATTAAAAAAGGCAATAGCAAAGTTTCTTGGCCTTAGACATAAGAATTTAGTATCCATTAGTTAATTTATATATATATATATATATATATATATATATATATATTTTGTGTGTGTATATATATATATATATAATTACACATATATATATACAATTACATATATATATATGTATATATATATGTAATTGAATACCCAGGAAGATGAAAAGGTATCAATCTTTACAATATTAACTACTTGTGTATTTGTGTTCACTTTACCACTGGTTCAATTTTACCCATGTTTTAGAAAAAAACAAAAACAAAAATAAATTGTTTTAAACAGTGTAGAAAAGTAATGACTCAAACTGCTCTGAAAGGCAATTCCATTATTGAAGTCAATAAAATATAGATCATCATTTTATATAATTACATACCCTGATTATGTCTGTTAGAAGTTGTCTTGGCTACAGATGATTTTATTTACATGAAAATATTGTATTTTCAAGAGAAATGATGGCTGAAATATTAAAAAGAGAACCCTAATTTGTACTTTGCTAGAAAGCAGCAATAGCTTACATTCTTGAGTTTTCCTTTTGGCCTGACTTTTAATGTTGCATAAATACTTGACTTACAAAGAAGCGGATGCTGAACTGGGTAGTTCATCTAGCCACTAAGTAAAGAATCTTCTAGTATAGTTGTCAAGCTAAACCTGATTCTGCCTTTTTCTTTCCTAAAGAACCCCATTGTTTAGTTTGGAATCTCACACTACTCAGAAAAGTGGCCATATATTAACATGGAATTCTATAGTCTACATAAATAAGCAAGCAAGCAAAGATAAAGTGGTCTTTAAGTTGTACGTAAACTAGTCAGAGAAATACCCATGACCTCTAAGTCCCAGAATTCTTTCCACTCATTTTTCTCGTTCTGCCTTTACCTTAGATTCCTCTTCCTGTGCTCTTGACAATTTTGTGTCAGAATATGGAGCCACCTTCAGAGCACAGGACCCTTTCCTCTATATCATCTGCCCTTGTCTCTTGGAACCCTGGATTCCAAGATTGCCCCATGCCTGGTTTCTGTGATAGATGATAGATGATTTTGTTGTTGTTATGACAGTTTTTGACAGAAGGATTTCTATGATATCACAGTGTTAGTGGGACCACTCTATGATGGTGGGATTGTGTGAATCCAGGAGAAAACGAAATGGAAAACAGAAAGCAAATAGTGCAAGACATTCTCCCCAATGAGACCCCACCCCAACTTCATTTCATCTATTTCATCTATCCAGACTCTACCTGCTACATTTCATCAACTCCCAAACTCACAACATGTTCTGAATATAGGTAAGAATGAATTGATTGATTATATCACAGCTCTCATGATCTAATCATCTTTGAAATTCTGTCTTCCCACGTGAAGTGCAATCTGGACTCTGTCTCTGGTTATCTCTATATTCAGTGTAGTTGACAGTAAATGTGGGTTGCTAGTGTTCTTGACTTCTTAAAAATATTTAAAATACTCAATAATTCAGAGAGATTCTCCCATGACCACACCAGCAGTTTAGAAACCTTTACCAACCAAGCTGCTACCTCTTATATATCACTTCATCATTTTCAAATTACATTTACAAAATCCCTTATGTGAAATATACATATAGATGTATCATTATTAATTCATTTATACCATGTGTGGAGGTCAGATGACAACATGCCGGAGAAAGTTATCTGATTCTACCATGTAGGACTCTGAGACTGAGCACTAGTCATCAGGATTGGCAAGAGGTACTGTTGACTAATTAAGCTATCTTACAGATCCATACATATATTCATGTATTCTGTGAATATTCATATATTTTGAATTATAGTGTTTCCATTACAGTGTAAATACCTGTTCTTACACATCGCTGGATTTAAGTCACTTAGCTTAGAAAGCATTACAAAATTGCTGTATAATAGGTATTTGTTACATCAACAATGACTACTTAGAGTATGGAGGATTAGAGCAGGAAAAAAATGAAAGTTTTCTTATATATTACAAAAATGTTATAATTACATATATGTACACACACATTGTATGTATAGAAAGAAATGATTTAACATGTTCATGAACACAATTTCTTTCCCATTCATTTCTTTCCATTCTACTACATCTTGTGACAGGAATACTAACACAGGGTTATCCTTGCATCTATGAGTTCAGTGCTCCACTAGCTACACAGTAAACCCTCACATACTTAGCCCCCAGTCTTTTTATTTATAAATGAGAATGAAACATCTGTATAGCTCCAAAGCCATCATTTCATTTTAAGAAGTTAAAAAATTGCCTTGTTCTACTGAAACATCTCAGTGAACATATGCATCAGTGCTTCCTTTTGAAATAGAGTAATCCCAACTCTCAGGAGAGGTTAATGCAGAAGAAAGGATCAGAAGTTTAATGTCACTCTAGGCTACATAGGGAGTTCAAGGCCAGACTGGAATATATAAGACCATTTAAAACAAACAAAAAACAAAACAAACAAACAAACAAAAAACCCAAAACCAGAAATTAGGTTGGCACATTTGGGATAAACAGCAAAGACTGTAGCACACTTTTAAGTTGAATTTTTATTATGAAAGTAGTAGCAACATCAAAGCTGGTATATTCGACTTTTTTGCACATTTTTAAAAAGCCCCTAGAGCAACAGACATATTTTTAATGACTGAAAAAGTAGAAACTGCCAATTTATTTTTCCTCAAATAATTAAATCTTTAATTAATTTCACATATAGTTAGTAATAAGCATCATTCCTGTTTTGAACTTTCAAGCATCCCTCAGTTTGCTTTTAGCATGCTTCTGTACTTGCTGTGACTACTTCAGTCTTACGATCAGTTGGAGAATAGCTCTCAAACTTTCACTTCTTAAAAAAATAAAAAACATTCCAAATGATACAGAGAACTGTTGAGTCAAGAGATACAAATTATATGAAACCATAAAGTGGCATAATTGAGCAAAGCAATTTTGGTGAGAAACTAAAAAGGAGGGGAAATCATGTAAATGTGATTATTTCTAATTAGAAACAATGACTAACTAAACCAAATTATACAATGAGGATTTGATTTACATCCCTGGAGGAAAGCAAGGCATGGATTTGCATTCATCCCCAGATTTTCCCCTCACCTATTACTTCTCAATGCTTTCTTAGACCCTTAATTGTTAGCACAGATCTTTAGAATAATGCTGCATGCATAGTTTTATATTCCATCAGAGGTTTGTGTTCTTTCAGCGTGATTTTCATCAAAAACTACATAGGTATTTGCAGCACATGGAGCCACAATACTGGCCATTTTGAGGTGACATAAAGAGAGCAAAAAATTGTGCCACATTCAATTCTCTGATGTACTTATTTGAACAAGAAATGATGCAATTTATTATGAGACTAGAAATTGGCCTTAATTTGTAATGGCTAGCTATGTAACCCAAGATAAATTGTTTAAGCACTACTTTCCTCAAGGTAGGTATTTGTGGTTGAGGAGTAGACAAATTTAGAATGACTCTACTGACATGTATCCTTGGTGGATACTCAGAGAAGATTCAGCTTATATTTGTGGGGGTCATCAAAGCAGAAGTAGTGTGCACTGAAATAGACCTCAGAGAATGAGTCTATCGTTTATGATCAACTAAAACAATAATGGGCTGGCAACGAGGCTTAGGGGCTGCAGATGTTCTCCATCAAATCTGAGCCCCTGAGTTTTATCTCCAGAACCTATACAAAAAAAAGAATCAACCCTCGCAAGTTTTCCCTGACCTCCACAAATAACACAAAGTGAAAACATGCACGCATGCAGACATGCATGCAAGTGTGCACATACACCACAAGAAACAAATAAATGAATATGCACTTTAAAAATATAGTTGAAAGAGGATTTTATTTTCTTTTTGAGATAGAGGGTCCTACTAGGTAGCCCTAGCTGGCAGGTAAGTCACTATGTAGACCAGATTGCCTCTTTTCACAGAAGTCCACTGGCCTCTTCACTCGGCCTATTTAGACATTATTTTGAATGCAATATGTATAAGGTATGTGCAGCTTTTTTAGTGTTTTCAAATTTGATTTAACTATTGATCCATGTCACCCTCTGAAGATTTACATTTACCTCTACTGCTGAGTACACTATACAAGATTGGTCACTGAAAGTGCAAAGAGAAACTTCCAAGTAAAACATTCCCATGCTCAGAGAGGGCTTCCAATAGGATTTACCATTTTTTCTCATGCCACTTCATTTTTCTGTACTAAAGTATGAGTCTGGACACTGTCCTACCTATCCACTTGACTATTTGCTCATCATCTGACTCAGTAATAAAATAACACTGTTTCATTCATTGCTATTGTCTGTAACAGTGCCTCATGCCTGTGAGGTAAACAATGAGTACAAGTGATTTTATATATATATATATATATATATATATATATATATATATATATTTCAATTGAAAAGGTTTGTTATATTATCTAACATGGAAAGTAAAGAAAACAGAGACACAATCCCTGACTTCACATTGCAGAATGTTGTTATCACTTCCAAACATATCTCACATGGATGAGCCCAAGTCATGCTACAGTGCCCATCAGACCAGCTAAATAAGGCAGAGCAGCTCAAATACAGCTAAATTTCTGAGCAGTTTCCTAAGTAGAATGTAACAAATATAAACCCAGGAAAGACATAAGGAATAGATACTCAAATTTCAATGTGATAATTCTTAAATTTTGTCACAGTCCACAATTTCATGGGTTAATGAAGTGTCTTTTTCATCCTGTTATTATCCTTTACTGGATTATGAAGCACTACCTCATACCAACATTTCCTGGGGATAAATAATACTGTTGTGCTCTTAACTGAGCAAATGGTAAGCTTGGACAGTGCTTCCTACTGAACAATATATTGGAAAGTCAAATCCTATGTAGTTTCTAGAACTTCTAAAAAATATGTAGGAAATAAATAATAGTAATGATTCAAAAATCTACTTTTTTGCTTTAGGGTATCAGTTTTCATCTTCCCAGACAAGCTCAACTCCAGAAGCTTTGCTCTAAAAGGCACTATCCTTGAGGGCACAGACTAGATTTGCTTTAGAACATAAACCTTACCCCACGTAATAATCATTAAGGGAATGTTGAATAGATGAGCACTGAAGAGAATAACCTTACATTGCATTTTCCTAAAGACAAGGACACATATAAAATTCTCAAAGGCTAAGAAGATCCAAGAATATTGATATATTGTTGACTTAGCATAGAAATCAAGTCCTATCTCTAAGGCTTTGTCTGACATATGAGAGTACTAAAAGACAAAAATTTTATCCAATTGGAGGTGATGTCTTCATAATTAAAGAAAAGTGGATTGACACTTTAAATCTTTTGTTCTTGTTGGTTGTTTGTTTGTTTGTTTGTTTGTTTGTTTAACAGTCCTGGTTGTCCTGGAACTAACTTTTTAGACCAGGCTAGCCTTGAGCTCACAGAGATTCTCTTACCTCTCCTTCCCCAGTGCTAGGATTAAAGGCATGTACCTCCAGTGTCCACACATTGACACTTTGAAAGTAGGTAATTATTTTCATAAAATTAAACCATGATGGCCTAGTTTGCTTAGATATTGTTGGTAAGATGCATTCACTAAGCAATTCAAGACACTGATAATTTTTATATTGATTTTTTTTCCTTTTTTCTTTTCTTTTTTTTTTTTTTTTGGTTCTTGGTCAAACCATGTAGCCTTGATAGCCTAGAATTCACTATATAGGCAAGCCTGACCTTGTACTCACAAAGATCTGCCTCACAAGTGCTGGGATTAAACATGTGTACCACCATTTCTAGCCTTGCAACTGACAATTAATGAGCCATAGAAGACGTTGTAGATTTGTTCCATGACTCATGGATGGTATCTAGGACTCCATGGAGAGTGTGGCTATTCCCTGTTGTATTAGACTTCACTCATGACACATTTAAAATTATGTTGAAACTACCCTTTCTCTGTAGCTTTCTACTTAAACAAAACCAAACAAATGAATAAATTCATCACCAGTTACATGTTAATTATATAAACTTAGCAGACTGTGACATTTTAATATTCTTTAAAATGGCTTTAAAGACAAATATAAAGTAGAATCTTTAATCTCAGCTAAATGACACGCCTTATAATAGTTAGAGTAATGATAGCAGGAAAGTACCTTCCATTTATTAAGAAATGCCTAAATACTAGGGACATATTTATATATGTCTTTTGCTACACATTTAAATCTAAATCAATTCCCTTTCTTCCTAGAGATAGAAAACAAAGATCTAAAATTAAGCATTAGTCAGCGAGTATAAGAGATTGGTTTATTACCAAATTATTTTCATCGTGATGTTGAAAATCCCTAGGAATATGTCTCACTTTTCTATTGTTGTAATACAATATCAGGACCAAGGCAACTCATGAATGAGAACATTTATTTTGAGTCTGGTTTCAGAGAATTAGAGTCCATGATGGAATAAGCAAAGGAACACATGAGCACTCTCATCTTGATTCATAACCAAAAGGAAGAAGAGCCCACTGGGAATACATGAGTTTTTGAATGTCTGTCCCCAGAGACACACTTCCTCCAACAAGGCTGTACCTTCTAACACTTCCCAGACACTTTCCCCAACTGGGGACCAAGTATTCAAACATATGAATCTATTGAGTCATTCTCATTATATCCACCAATTCCACAAAGCATAAGTGCCAGGAAAGACCCATAATTCATTGCATTGTTGGATAAGGAAGTTTAGTTTTTATAAGTAGAGAACCACAGAGAGACCACAGACACTTGTGTATTCTAGTAGCCTAAGATGAACCATCTGCACAGCAATTATCTTAATCGGTCTACAGAGCAATTATATGATTTACTCTCCTTGTTACCCCTCCACCATTTACAGCTGAACTACAGGTACTAAAAATATTGTTTCACTAATTTAAGTCAAAACACTGTTATATGTGTCTCTTCTTTTCCATCCATACCCGATGGGTTTAACCCACAGGTTCTGTTGCAACTGCCTTAAAAAATACAGTACTCTGAATATTTTCTCTATCTTCCACTGTTCCATCCTATAATTTGACTTGTAAATATTCTTCCCCTGGGTAGCAAGCTAGTCCTCTAGATGCTTGACCCATGTTCATCCTGATTGTTCAATCAAGTTTCATATAGAAGCCAGAAAATAAACTGTTCTTTGCGAGCCTTATTGCAAATGCTAGATTTTACTCTGCATAAAGTAGGAAGTCTTTTGCTGTTTTGAAGGTAATAGGCTGTAAATCTTGCAACCATCTCTTGCTTTGTGTAGTATCTACTTCAAAGCCTTGTGTCAGGCCTCTATCTGGTCCGGAGCTCACTCTTTGAATTCTATACAAATGCCACAGATTGGCTTTTCAGTATGGTCACCCTCCTTATCACATTTGAAATTAACCAGCGTCTCTGTTCCTTTAGCAGTCACTATCCTTTCTTGAGTTTTTAAAGGCACATCAATTGCTTCTTTTTCACCGATTACCTCCGCAAACCTGATAAATTACTCAATTTAATTTTTATCCTTGTCTGTTAAAAAAAGTGTGTAATAATTAGTTGTGAAGCTTAAATTACTTAATTTAGGTAACGGGTCTCCCAAAATGCTAGTTATCATTTTAAGTCTTTCGTGATCCAAATTAAACACTAATTTTAATTAAAGTACAATCTGCTAGACACTGTTTACTGCTCTAAATGTTATCATCACTCATTCTTGGTACTTGTTGACTTTTCATAATTTTTTATACACATGACACTTTGTTTTGTGCATAACCATAAATATGAACCTACAGCACTGGGAAAATGGTGAGCAGCTTAGAGGTGATGGTACATGACAAAGAATGAGCATGGGATCAGTAAACTGCCTTTAGTTAATTGCTGTGTCTAAATGTCTCACAGACTTGATGGCTTTGGGGAATATGAAAACAATTATTTTATTTTATTGTTTATGAAGGTTTCAATGCACTGTAATGGAAGAAAGATTCAAAAACTGATTGTGAAGTGTGTGTGTGTGTGTGTGTGTGTGTGTGTGTGTGTGTGTAGACTCTTCTTCAAATCTGCCTAGAGCGTGTACCTGTGTGCTCATAATCAGTAACTTAAAATGTATCTACAGAAAGAGAAGACCAGTGCTCTGCCTCATAGTTTTCATAGAGATTAAGGTAATGCATGAGAAATATGTGCCACAATACCTGACACATTAAGGATTGAAAGGAAACCATCTGATAGCCAGTAATTTTCATCTCAACAATTTATTCCTAGCCTCAGCTTTCATTCACTCTATAGTTTGGATATTGATTTTAAAAATATGCATTTTACATGTCTAGAAAACAAAACCCAATAACTGAGTCCATGTTCAAACAGAAAAGCAGAGAATAGTAGTGTTGCACATGTGATGGTATTTGTAATTCATACTTTCATTTCTTCATTAACTGCATAATTCCCCTCTTGCTAAGGGCTGAGCAAAGGCGCAGTTCATATTGTTAAAATGTGGTTTTGTGTTCATACCATACTTCAATTCATATAATATTTGGAAGGAGAGGTTAATTTTCTGGGAATTGATCTAATAAGCCTCTTGTGAACATAAATATATCTATAAAGGAAGAACATTAATTATTTTGAAAGTGATGGTATCTCAAAGAAGTTTCCCTTCATTTACTACAGTGAGTGTCAGGAACTTGAGGACTCAGGTAAGCCCATGTGAATGAGATGAGAAACAAACTGTTTCCTACTTTTGGCCAAGGGATTTGAGAGGCAGCAGTCACAGGGCTTACGAATATTTTTCTTGCTAGCCTCTGGAACAGGATGGCCTATGCCTTAAAAGACTTGGTTAATTTCACTTGGGAAAAGAACCCACAGCACTGGATTTCACTGCTTGGCAGCCTCAAATACCTGAAATGTGGGATTTCACATTATTTTCCTCACAGTTCATGCTGAATTCAACTGATGAAATGAGCTCAAAGGAAGAAAAAATGTCACCCATTTATAAAGAGAAATGAAAACTGTTTTCAGCTGTCAGAAAATTCTTGTCAAATACACCAAGTATAATTAACCTGATATATGTATATAGGGATTGTTATAAAAGGTGTGATTACACTGTGAATGAATTATGTTGCTTTGCTAGTCAGGGAAACATCAAAATTAAATTTATAACATCACATGCATTACTCCATGCTCTATGATTTATTATCTAGTATTTACAAAATTTATGCCTAAGAGTCAAGCAAAAAATGAAGTTGTTTTTCTGTTTCACAAAACCCTTATCTTTTTAACATATAAAACTGGCACCTGAAAAAGAGAAAGGAATGAAAATGGAGAAGAAATACAGGCTCTCATTCCATGGGGAGTGGTTGCATAAGCTACAATTGATAGCAAGAAAAACAAAAGGAGTTTTGATAAGTTCCTCTTCATTAATCTTGGTCTTCGGCTGGTGCATAATCTGTATGAACAGTGATGGGTGGAAGACGATTTGTGTGGCAAACATTAGGTCACATTTCCCTAAAAATGTAACTTATAATGTCCATGTATGTCTTAATCTCTGTAATAGAATAGATTTTTGTTGTTAAAACGTATGACTGTTTTATGACCTTCACCAGAAAAATATTTAATTTAAAGTTTTCAATATTTGTAAGTGAGATGATCAGAAAATGGGACTCACAATAGAGGAAGCATTTCATTGGGGTTTGCCTGACATAGACAAATTCTCTGTTCTGGAGGCAATGTGCTTCCTTTGTAACACAAATGAGATGATGTCCTGTGTTTGAGTCTATGAGTGCCTATTGAATAATATTCAAACCTGTTCAGGACTTACAAGGCAGTGCTACATTTTCTTAATTATATCTTACTTCTCCAGTTTTATGGTTTTATGTATATTGGTATCCTTTGGATGTTGGGGTACACCATGACCTTTCTTTTCTTTTCCCAGTTTGATGGAGGTATCAGTCATAGTATTGCCCACTGATACTTTTCTTCAGTATTTGGTCAGATGGAGCCTCCTCAGAAAGACCTTCTGTGACATGCTGGTCCTTATTCACGCCTGATAATTTGTGTTCTTGGCTCTTTTAAGAGCAAGAAATAAATACTTCCAATTTTTTCAATGTTGTACAGAGCCATGGGACCTACTCTGGAAAATGATATGTAAATTAAAATAGGAAGGGTTACTTACAAACTAGAAAAGTGAAAAAAGTCCACATGGCTCCCCAGACTGTCTAACCAGCTGACAGCAAATTATTGAGAATAGTAGAACCAGCAAGGTTCTATATGAGTTCCTGAAACACCCTCATGAAGGACCATGTCCCAGAGAGTTGTATACAAGGCACCCAATTTTCTGGAGACAACGTAAACTTTTATTGCATTAAATTTCTGAGTTTTGAGGTTCCTTGTATGTTGGTTATAACATTCCAATTATTTAACTGATTGTTGTCTTTTATGGAACTGTCTTAGTTTTGTGTCAATTTGACACAAGTATTTTGGCACAAGTTACAGCACTGAGATAATGCCCCTATAGGCTATGCTGTGAGCAGGCAAGCTTGTGAGACATTCCCTAAGTGATCAATGATGGGTGGTTCCATCTATGGCTAGTGGTCCTGGGGTCTATAGGAAAGCAGACTGGGCATGCCTTGAGGAGCAAGCCAGTAAACAGCACTTCTCCATGGCCTCTGCATCAGCTTCTGCCTCCAGGTTGTAACTGGTTTGAGTTTCTAACAATGGCTTCCTTCAATGGACTATGACTGAGGATATGTAAGCCAAATAAATCATTTCCTCCCAAATTTTCCTTTTGTCATGGTGTTTCAAAGCAGCAATACTATTCTTAACTGAGACGAACACTTACTGTGATCTTGATTCTGTCTCAAATATGTATTTAGAGTTGTTATCCTGCTCCAGTTTGGGAATGTCTCTTATAGGCCTGTTTTATGAGAACATGGTCACCATGATGTGGAGCTGGTGTGAATTTAGTTGAAAGAATTTATGCTTCTAGAGAAAACCTATTTAAATGCTTGTTAGCATTTCCACTGATACTGCTTCTCATTGCATCTTAGCAATCATTAGGTGAACATTTATTCTCCTGTGTACTTGTACTGGTACTTACCACAACATTGGCTCAGAAAAAGATCTGGCCAGTCAATCAAGGGGTGATTACTCTGAAACCATGAGTCAAAATAAGTAATGATCTCAAGTGATGTAGCACACTGTAGGAAAACTGACTACTCCTGGCCCTGGGTCTGCTTTAAGGACTCATGTAAAGGCTCTTTCTCAACTAAAACTGGAAATGTACCTTTAATTCAATAAAACTTTATTTATAAAACCAAGTGATTATCCCACTTATTCTGTAGATAAGTGTATAAACAGTTATTCTGTGTTTTATACACCACTCTGAAAGACCTACATAACTAAGGAGAAATAGTGAATCATAGCAGATTGCTCATATGATGTTGTTCATAAAATTTGATTAGCAAATTTGATTAAACAAAATAAAAATAGTTTGGCTATTCTAAACATAGTAATTGGCATTGCCAGGTTTGAGTGTCTCTCCTGTGTTCCAATTAATCACAATCTTGGACATATTATAGATGGGAACTATTAAAAAGATCACCTAAATTCTAACTCTAGGTACTTAGACTCAAGGGCAAGGTGTCCATGGCTACTGTATGTACATTCATTTTATACTTTTGGTTGTAATCCTAGCCTTTACTGGCTGAACAATCTGTCCAGCCCTGCACATTCATGTTATATAATACTATATTTTTCACCTTTAATGTATGGATACATGCATCCATATTGTCCCTGAATTTGCATGTATCCAAATTGTCCCTAAATTCTAGAACAAAACTGTGTTGGTCCAAACATTTTTATATAAATTTTTGAAGGGCCACAATAAAAAATGTATAAAACTAAGATGATCTTAGGTAGTACTTCTTCACAATCAGCTATCTATTAATTTTCCTTAAGATATTGACATTAACCTTACTCAAATTTTTTATATCATACACAACCTGAACACACCTGTATTAAATCGGTATCATATGTGATACAGTTAAACTCATTTATGCAATTAAATGAACTCAAGATTTTAGGCAAATCTTTCCATAAAATCCCTGTGAAAGAGTAATTTCTGGTTTTTATATTTTGAAGTAAGTATGTATATATGTGTAAAGGATACTACAATATTGCTAAATAAAACATTAAAGATTTAAGCCAATTTTGATATCTCAAGTGACTATAATATTGTATAGCTCTTCACTTAATCTTCTTAAATAACAAGTAACTATAACATTAATAAACATAAAAGTGTTTTGTCAAGCAAAATATAGTTCATATTACTGATGTTAAGGAATTCACAAATTCTCTCTAGTTGGTCTGTTAAAATACTATTTTCTTATGTGTTACATTCCAGTAGATCAGTAGCAGTTCACATTATACTGGCTACCAATATAGATGTAAGCATAAATGATGGGGAAAGATCTAAATATTAACACTCTCCTCTGTATTATTCAAGTGAATTAAATAAAGAGAAATGTAGAAAGATGAATTTCATTATCACAATTTTTGGACAGTAAAAGATATTACACTCATTCCAACTCAGTATCTTTTAATGTACAGAAAATGTATTAAAAAGGAAGAGATTTACTGAAGGATTAAATTTTATCTCAAAATCTCTGCTTTTATCTTTCTAAGAATACATTTGCAGCCTTGGTTGATTGTGAGTAGAAATGTGCTAGCCATCACAGCCCCTCCACCAATTGGGGGACAAAAGGTCATAACCATTCTCTAAATGTTATTCATTCTGACTAATTCTGCTTATAATTAGTAATACAAGACAATAGTTTCTTTCAAAATTATATGTCACTCTTAATCCTTCCCACTTTAAAAGGTTTGAAAGTTCATAGTGTTAGGGATGTGCAGAACAAAGACTTTCACAATAATCCAATAGCTCTTAAGTTTTAGTCTACAGAAACTTTGCTCAATATAGATTTGTACTGAAAATACACTGTAAGGAGTGGGAGTTCAGATCTAAGAAAATATTTTAATGAATTAGTTTCAGGAATGTTTCATTTTCTCTGTTCAAAAATATTACTAATGGTTTTGCTTTTAAAGGGTATATATTTTGCCTTAAAATAAAAGATAAATCGATGAATTCTTTGTGATGATCACCCTATAATTAATTAGAATTTGTGTGATTAACACACACACACACACACACAGAGAGAGAGAGAGAGAGAGAGAGAGACAGAGAGAGAGAGAGACAGAGACAGAAAAATCAAAGTAGTTAGTAATGTAAAACAATATAATATAGTAGACGGAAATGTACAAAATCCTTGCAGTCCTCAAAATAAGAAGGGATTACTGATCACCTTTGCATATTTATTGACAGAAGAGGCTCAGGGAGTTAACAGAAGAAATAAGCAGGGTCACAACTGAAAATAGGGAAAAAATAAACAGAAAAATGTTTTAATTTGGAATGACATCTTTCCATTGGGAAACTGTTTACAATTCTCTATCCATATCTCTGAAGAGGTAACAAGTCATTAAACACTAGTTTTAGCTTTCACTATTGGAATTATATATTCATGGAAACATTCTTAATTATTGGGGAGACATGCAACAGTGGACCTAAGAACCAGCATGCATTTAACACATAAATGTATATGTTTTTGTTATTATTGTGATTATCACCACTCCTTTTCTTGCTTTGTTCTATAGAATTCGGAGGTCAGTGCTCCTTCTAATGTACTGTATAAAAGATCAGCTCCTGTGCTTGGGTATGGCAGAACCTAGACTGATGAGAGAAATAAAGCCAGTGCTTGCTTAAAGAATAGGTAAAAGGAAAAAAAAAACAGTGCTATGAAAAGTAGGAACTCTAAAATATCTAATTAGACTATCATAAAAAAACTCAGTGGCAGAGTGCTGGCCTAACATATTCAAACCTTAGGTTTGATGTCCAACATAACACACACACACACACACACACACACACACACACACACAATCACATTGTCTGTATATAAAAATGAAGAATATCTGACTGATGGAATTTACAAGGATGTTTGAGTATAGTAAAGAATGAACCAGAAAGCATCACAGTCTTGACAGTTTATTACTCTGGCATCCATCTATGTACATCAATATAGTTTGGATATGGTAGGAAGGGACTGATGAAGTAATAGTCATTAAGATAAAGTTGTCAGAAAACCATGTAAAGTAGGTAGCAGTTCCAAACAGGTAGTAGTTCCAGAATGTTCTCCTGGGA
This sequence comes from Cricetiscus sungorus, assembly GCA_030556225.1. NCBI lineage: Eukaryota > Metazoa > Chordata > Mammalia > Rodentia > Cricetidae > Cricetiscus > Cricetiscus sungorus. The sequence continues at coordinate 20,033,857 of JANBXA010000069.1, forward strand.
CTGCTGGTCTTTCCAAGTCCTCAATCAAAAAAAATGAAACCATGTTCTTTCTCTTGTCACCTAGTTTTCTTTTGGTTACTGACCAGAAACTAAGTATAGTTTTTCTGGTATTGTGGGCTTCTATACTCTTTGTCAAAGGCTTTGTCTTCAACCGTATGGCTCATTGTTTATCATGAAACCTACCTCAATGTTTGCTTATGTCAACAATCATGGCAACCTCTTCCTTTTCACTATCTACCACCACTGGGCACCTACAGATGTTCATAGATTTTCAGGCTGGGGATTTTCTTTCAAATTCTGGTAAAATTTTCCTCAAGCATTAAAAATAACAAAAATAAAGATTTGTAAAGTAGTTTGACTCTGGTTTTGAATTTTATAGTACACAGATGTACCAGTACTAGTAATAGTAATAGAAAAACTAGTCTACACTAAACACAAAGTGTCTATACTACATAATTTTTTAGGCATATGAATGATATAAAGTGGAGCTATAGCAAAAGTGAAGAAAAAATCAAATCAGGTTCAAATATAAGCTTGGCTTCATGCCCCTGTGAGAGCAATCTGCCCATGGAGGATTATTGAACATCTTGGTGGGGACTGAATTTGAACCAGGTTCCAAGGATGAAAGCCCACAATCTAATCTGCTGAGCTATGGAGTCCAGTGCTGTGCTGGTTTATAGAAATCCTATTAACTGAGAGATTGAAGGGAAGCAGATAAGATAGCAAGGTGTTGGAAATCAGGCTTCAGCAGTTCTAACAGAAAAGGTACTTTTGAACCATGCTACTGTATCCAGATAGGAATTAAAAAACAACACCCATATTTTGTGTGTGTATGAGAGTACAACTGCCTGTGTCCAGACATGCATATGGAAATAGTGTGTTTTGTGGGTAGTGGTTTTTCATGCATTTATAGCACATAAGAATGTTCAGTGCAATTAACACAAAAATAATTTTAATAGAGAACTTGTCTTCCATCTTGAACTGTTTTGACTCATTTACATATTTCAAGCAAACCACAGAGATTTCAAGCAAATTTCTCCTTTGTCTTTTGCTATCAGTCATAGTCAACAGTGTAAAATCTACTGTAACAGAGAATCTTAATCATGTATTTCACTCACATTTTCCCCCTCTGAGAATAACTGTCACAAATAACATTTGCTGGTAACAAACCCAGCAGAAGGAGAATACACAGAGAACCTCCATAAATTCAAATAATGAAGTCACAGTCTGGATTAAAAATAGATTAGCTAACTTGAAACATCATTGATAGCATCAACCACACCTTTCAGGTTATGATTGGGCTATAGTGAGAAAACTGAAGGTTCAAACTGGGTTTCACTCTCCAAGTCTTAATATAAAGCTGTTGGATTTCATAGTAGCGCCATTCGTTATCATCTAGATAGTTTAAGACCATGACACCAACAGTAATTTTGACTGAGAAAAGCATTATATAAAGTTTCAAATTCAGTAGGTAAGAAGCTTCCTAAAAGAGAAAACAAAACAAACAAACAAACAACAATAAATAAATAAATAAATAAAGCAGAAGATAACAGTGAAAAGCAGGAAAAATGCCTTTGAATCTGAACCTTTGCTTTCTTCTGTCTCCCTGACAGGACCAGATGGCACACAGATTACCTTCCAGCCTTGAAAAGTAACAATTTAACTATCTATCTAAATTAATTTTATTTGAATCATATTCCACATATAGTAGGGTGGGAATTCTGGTCAGTGGATGATGCTGGGTAGAATCTGGCATTTTCTGAGCTGTGATATCTTTTTAAATCTTTATCAAAACAAAAAAACCCAAAAACTCTGCAAATGGCAATGCTGACTTCTCACATAAGGTGTGATGAAGAAGACTGAATAATTTAATAATTATTGATAAGGCATAAATATACTTTATATTCTATGAGGTATATTGCTTATAAATTATGGTAAAATAATGCTTGCACATTCAGTAGATTTCAGAAGACTGACCCCAAACCAAGGTGATTATAAATTTTCAAACTGTATTTAATTAAATGATAAACTATTTAATGTAAGTGCATTAGCTGAATCCTTCCAAATTTAAGGATTTAAAATGAGGATTCTTTTAACTAAAGGATCTTTATAAATATATTTTCTGTAAAATATTCATTAAACTTTTGGACAGAAAGGTTTGTTTTTATCTAAAGATAATATTCTTAACAATGGTTGGCAGTGTGAGTTTTGAATTTTATGGTAGAAAATAAACGGATTTCATGAGTTTTTCACCCAAAAGCAAAATCACAGAAAATAAATTAACATTAATATTGAAAATGCTTTTCAAATTTTATTTCTAAACTGTTGCTTAATGGAAATACTGAATAACTACTTTGATTTTATTGTTACCTACAATGTATAATAAAGATAAGACCTGCTGAGATACTTCTGAGAATTTTCAAATTTCATATTCCAAGAATTATAAGCAAGTGACAAAACAGGAAACCATTCTGTAGTATTATAAATGATTAAGTTATCACAAGTTATAAATCTCCATCAGATATGAGTATTTATTGCATATATCAGGGCAGTATCGTATACCAGAAAAGAAATGATCAACTAAGAAAAAAAGATGAAGATGAACCATACAAAATATGGAAATGCTATTGCAAGTTCTTCACTCACAATATCCAATAGATATGAAGAGGTAACAGTCTTTACTAACATATACTTCCCTGTTTATAAGTGGAGTGTTCAGTGTAGGTTCTAGTTAAATGAATCCAACCAGATGAATGCATGGTTCACACTCATTTCTTCAATCGAATGCCTTGCTGTACATCCACACAATCAAAACATTCTTCGTTTAGTAAGCAGCACAGAGCGTGCTTGATGTATGTGATCTCACTGCTGCTTAGCTATCACTCAAGTGTATTTCTGAGTTAGCGTCTTGAGGTGTTCTTGCACTGCAAGAGGGAGCCTCTGTCACAGAGGCCTGTCTTGCTTTAACATCTTACTTTCTTAAAAAGCATGTCAAATTTGAAGAAAAAAAATATTATTCACATTTTCCAGTGTGTTTTATTTGACCAGGGGTTTTCAAGTCATTTCTTCAAGGACCTTCTGGTACCTTCTTTGGATGTCCCTGAGAGAGGGGTCTGGCTGCAAACCTATTGGCTAACTATTTTGATCAAAGTTATATTAGTTATTATGCTTTATCTTTTCTTTCATTGGATTTTATCATTCATATTAGAATAATATAGATACAGCTTAACTACTCAGTGTGGTGAGTCACATAAAAGATGCCTTTTTTGTTTTTGTTTTTTGTTTGTTTGTTTACCACTATGGCTTATTCATTTATTTAATTTTTTGAAATTTTTATTTAAATTTCAACAAGCTTGTTTTACATGTTAATCCCACTTCCTTCAGCTTCTCTTCCTCCTCTGTTCCCCCCCACACAAACCCTCATCCCATCTCCTTTCTGCTCCCCAAGGATGGTGAGGCTTTTCCCCCAAGGATGGTGAGGCTTTTCCCCCAAGGATGGTGAGGCTTTTCATAGGGAATCTTCAAAGTTTGTCATATCATTTGGACCAAGGTCTAGGCCCTCCCCTAGCCCCCATATGTCTAGGCTGAGAAAGTATTCTTCTCATATGGAATGGATTCCCAAAGTCCATTTGTATACTAGGAATACATACTGATACACTACCAGAGGCTCCATAGAAAACCCAGTCCTCCTAACTAACAACCACATTCAGGGGTGTCTGGGTTGGTCCTATGCTTATTTGCCAGCTATCAGACTGTGGTCCATCAGCTACCACTTATTTAGGTGAGCTGTTTCTAAGGGTTTTACCAGTTTTGCTCATCACTCCTCCCTCTCCTCTGTTGAAGAGGCCATTTTTTAAAAGATTTATTTGTTTATGTGTTTTATGTATATGATTATTCTATCTGAATGTATGCCTGCATGCCAGAGAAGGTATCAGATCTCATTTTAGATAGTTGTAAGTTGTCTTGTGGTTTCCTGAAAATTGAATTGAGGCCTCTGGCAGAACAGAAAGTACCCTTAACTGCTTAGGCATCTCTCCAGCCCAAGAGGGCATTTTGTTTGTTTTTCAAGAGAGGGTTTCTCTGTATAGCCCTGACTGTCCTGGAACTCATTCTGTAGACCAGGCTGGCCATGAGCTCTCAGAGATAACACCTGCCTTTGCCTCCTGAGTGCTGGGATTAAAAGCATGTACCACCACCTCCCAGATTTGAAGAGACCATTTTTAATGTGTATGGCAATATTTTCCCAGACTATGGGTCATAGACTATTATCAATATCTTAAATATTAGTAAATAAAAACAATTGAAATATTTTATGGTGGACTATAAGCCCATGTTTCACCTCAAATTTCCCAAATCATGCAACTATGCATGTAAGACAAACTTTGCCATCCATATGACATTGGTTTTGTAGTTGTAGAAAAGAGAATTATAAGATCCTGAAGGCTTTCACCAAGATTTTATACAAGCCTGAGAGGTCAGACAATGTTTGAGAAAGTTAAGATCTCTTTTGTCAGCCAATGAGAATGTCAAACCTGAACTTAAGTGGAGACCTCAATAAATCTGAGGTTTGTAGAATATGGACTGTCCCCTAATGACAAATCTGGAGGAGGGGGTCTTATGAGCAGCAGAAGACACTCCTATGAGAGCAGGCTCAACTGAGCCCACTGGAACTGACTTCATTGTACCATTAGCCCTGGATGCCAGACATATAGTACAAGATTTACTGTTTACTCTGGTGAGATTTTGTCTTGCTTTGGTTTGATCTTTCTTTGCTTCTTTGATTCCAACCTTAGGGGACAGGGGTGTTTGTTTTGTGCCATTGTACCTCAGATGTATAGAAATTCTTCTAAAGTACATGAGCTCATAGCTAGGATTGACCTTGAGTCTTTGAGCATACTTTGAACTTGAGACTTTTGAATAATGCAGTACTAGAACTTTGAAACCTGTAGGGCTCTTGGAGATGAACTAACCATGTTTTTGCATATGAGATGGTCATGAGCCTTTGCAAGGCATGGGTTGACTTTCATGGTTTGAATTGGAAATGCTTCACATCCCTGGCTCATGTGTTAAATGCCTGGTTCCCCACTGAGGCATTATTTTAGGAGGTTCTGAGGAAGTCTGCTACCAGGGGAATTAGATTATGCCCAATCTCTATTCTCACCTTTTTGCTTTATCTCCTCCCTGCTTTGAAATGAATCGCTTTACACTTCACATGCTCCTGCTACATAACATTCTCACAAAAAGCCCAGGAACAGAGTCAGCTGACAATGGTCCAAAAATCTCTTAATCCATGAGCCAAACAAGTCTTTTTTTTAAAGTTATGTCAGATATGTGGTCAACATGATGGTAAAGACTGAGAGCTTATGAGCTTTTGCTCCTATAAAATCATCAGTACCATTGGGCAAGTAGAATGATAACTACTTAATTCATCCCTATAAGCATGTATCTGACAGAAACAATGTAAGGGGAAATTTTCTTTTTGGGCTCAGGCTTCACTGAAAAGTCCCTTGAGCCCATATCTCTAGCTCCAGTGAAGAACTACACTGCTTGTAGAGAGAGATGAGAAATGGCAAACAAGGAGTTAGAGCAAAATATAACACTACTAGTATTCTCTCAGTAATCCACCTTATAATAATGGCATCATACCATTAATCTTATCATGGGTTTAATCAAGTAATTAGTACCGAGTCACTAGGATCAAGTTATATCCAGAGTAGGCCTAATAGTTATTCATTCATAGAGGTGTACCTCACTTCTAGGTTTTTTTTTATAACATATTATTGTAGTGTATATGAGTATGTGTTTTTGCGTGTGTTTGTGTGTGTGTGTGTGTGTGTGTGTGTGTGTGTGTGTCTAGACCAGAGCCTTGTTACAGTCAGTTTCCTCTTTTCACTATTATCAATTGATAACTCAAATTAACTATCACAGAGCGTTGGTGACGAGATGGAAAAATACTACTTGGAAAGTGACCAATTTATTATCCTGCAGTTCACGTTCACTAACTGCTTGCTCCTCTCTTCCTCACATTGCTCTTACATCCCCCACTTGCAAAGGGGAAGTTCCAAACACCCCAGAAACCCATGGCCTCTTAGATACTCATAACCTTGTAGGGAATATCTGGACCATCATCCCTCTCTTGCTTGTGTCCTATATCTCATTTAGCAATGACCTTACACTGATTAGTGAAATAACCTATGTGCTATCTACTGAAAAAAAAAAAAACAATGTTCTTTCTTTACTCCACTTCTTGTCTGTCCTTCAGGTAAGTCATACTGCATGATTTTCATGCACTAAGTAGTGTGCATCATTCCAGAATCAACTAAACTACCATCTCTTCAGGAATATTTACACGCTTTACACTGTTTCCATTTCTAACATCTCAGACCTATCTTTATAAAATACACACACACACACACACACACACACACACACACACACACACACACAGTGTTCTAATGAAATCTACCTCTTTCCCCTTCTTGTTAACACCTGCTTTATGCCCCCATAAATTTTATTTTCTTCCCAGTGTTATGTGACCCAGTTAAAATCCACTAAGACCACTTAGCACTGCCATCTTGTGTTGGGGTGTGACAGCATCTACAGGTCAGTCTATAATAGGACTCATCCCTGAGGTAAATGTACTGCCCCTTGCCTACATCTATGTGTTGTCAGTAGCTGCTAGATTGGGTTTGAACTTCATGAGCCCCATCTCTAACTATGGTGGGATTTGAACTGTTTGATCTCGTGTACATCTTGTGCATGCAGCTCTAGCTGTGTGTTCACACGTGCACCTGAACTATCATGTCTACAAAATACTTTTTCACTTCTGATGTCTCCTTCCTTTGGCTCTTACAATCATATGCTTGCTTCTGCAATGATTGCTGTATAGACTACTTTTCAAACAGTTGTCAAAGATTCTACTTAAATATTTCTGAGAATGAAATTCTAATCCAGGATATTATGAATGGGAGTATCAGTTCTCTAGAGGGAAAAAAGTATTAACTTGGACATATAGAAAAATTTTCTCTGGAATATTTTGTTATGGACTACACAATAATTAAATGGATGTGTTGTATAGGCACAAACTTATCAAGTTGTTAGTCAAAGTTGTGTTCAACAAAATTGTTATTCATTGTATACCATTCCTCCCCCTCCACCAAAACTGAGGGATTGGAAAGAAAAGCATTTTTTATTCACCTTTTTTTCTCAGAGTTTACCAAGCTACCCAGAAAAATGGGGGCATATTAGTTTCAAAAGGAACATATAACTAGATATGTACTCTCATATAAGAAATCAATTTTATCAGTGTATTCTTAGCTCCAGAGCAGAATACATTGCAGAAAGAGAAAGTTTACTTCATTGACTATTCTGAGAGCAATTCTAAGACACAGGTAGTGGTATACAGCTAATAAAATTATAGATGATGATGGAATATGCAGACCAATTAAGAATTCTGAACAAAACCTGAGTGTGTAACAATATTTCAATAATGTAGTTCACTGAACAGCTCAGCAAATACTTGAGCTTGTATGTCTCTTATCTTATTTTACCCTTAAGACATTTCCCTGAAGTTAATAAACAACAAATACAACCCAAAAAACAGTGAATGTAAAAAATTACACAAATACTATTAGTTACAATAAATGACAGCCAAGTCTTTGGTCTTGAGAATCATGTTTAAATCAATGTTTATATTAGAAGACATTAAGATCAATGGAAAAATAAAAGTGAGTATCTTATTTATCAGGTTTCTCTGTCTTTCACTGGAACACACAGAAAGAGCTTGCTGTTGTCAGAAAAAAAAAACACTTGATTCTGAGAAAATATTATGAAAATGGCACCCATACTTCCATGAAAATTGCAGTCTTAAAAACATAGATGCAATTGTATCATAATCTTGAAATGATAACATAATAATTATAGAAACAGTGACTAACATCAAAATTTAGAAGGGATTTTTATGTTAGAGCTTTAAGAAAAAACTTCAGAAAACTGTAATTTGTTGTCTCACTATCTTCAACCAATTGGACCAAGCCCACCTGTGTTATACAGGTAATGGGTAGAGGGGCTTTGAATCCACAATGTATTTCTTCTGTCTCACTTAAGGACTATATTTAAGATGGTCACAAATGCATGAAAAATGGGGTGGTGTGGAAAGCATTCCTTTGTGTCTTGAAAGTCATAAGCTGGATATTTCAAAGGCGGGAGGTAAAGGGTCTCTTTGACAAGTCTGTTATGACAGCATGCAGTATTCCTTCATCACACAACTGTTTATGAATGAAATGAGTCATTATTTGTCATGGTTTGTTACAACTCAGGTAAGATGTTAAGCTCCGTCAGTGAAGGAGTGATTTGAATTTATCACAAATTCTGTAAATTCAATGACATGTTTGCACAACAAATATGTTCTTAATAACTGCCAATGTCATCTTATGTTATTATAAAAATGCCTTAAAATGTTGTATAGTAACTATGTTACATATGCATTGCAAATGCTTATGTATAGCTTATTTGATTAGTATATTGTGATTATTATACAGTATGTATACTGATATATATGTGTATATATGTGTATATATATTATGTATATATGTATATATATAAATATTAGAAAATATATACCCAATTATCAAGATAATATGACTATAATACATTGAAATTTGTTTTTGATGGATTAGTGAAAACTTGAGTGACATTCTAAGTATATAAGCTTTTCCTTCATGAGTTCTTGGGCTAGTGTGTCTATAATGTTCTTTTCATGGGAAAAGACTTTCACTTTGTGATACAATGGATTTTCTTGTTTTGCTTTTGTTTTTGTTTTTACAAAAGATACAGTAATGCTCAGTCAATGAAACAATCTTTTTTAAAAATATATAAGCAGAGTTACTATTTCTATTTCCTAACAACAACAATAAAAACCCAAGAACAATGCTCAGACAATCAGTTAAACAGACCTGAACAACAGAACATAATTGGAGCTTACAAACTATACCATTCTCAAAGGAATTTTTGGCATACACTCTTTCTTTAATAGACCATGCTGTGCCTCTGTTGGAATCTCCACAGAAGCATTTTATTGTTCATTAAACAATTTTTAATATGGAACTACTCTTGGCATTTATATTTCATAGTGTTCTTCACAAGCCTTCCTGTGCCACTCACTTCCTTCCATTCTTTGTGTAATTTAAAAGAAATTATGTGAGCTTAGTCCTTTGATTAAGAAAGCCTAATACACAAACACACAAAGGACATGACCAGAATTGCTCAAACAGTTAATGAATCTGGCAGTTTTCAACTCATTTCCAATAAGACAGGCCCCACAAATCACTATTAAAAATGTGTTTTGTACTTCAAGAACCATAATTGCCATACATTTACAATTCATAACTGGTGACTACAGGGTGCTCTAGTTAACCCTTCACAGAATAGTGGGTATTGGTGCTGTGGAGCAGGGGCACAACCAAATCATCTGTCACTTGAAATACTCTTTGGGTAAGCTTCTCATATCAATAAAATTCTGAAATACAGCATGGGAAAGCCTGGATATGGCCTTCCCCATAAACAGTAAGAGATGCCTTGATGCCTGTTTGACATACCTCAATTACAGACTTCAAAATGGTAAAGATGAAGCATGCAACTGCAGAAGCAAAAGGGTCATTACAAAGACATCTCTCTACCTTTGTTGACCTATAGAAAGAGCAACTATAAGATGTGTGAGTTCTGAGAACTTCTGTATTAATTGATTTGTTTAAAGAACAATTGGCCTACAGTAAACTGACAGTTGATCCAGCTATACTAATGACTCATTTTTAAAGATTAGCATGAAAATAGTGGGGATGGTTATGGCAGTTTTATACATAATTTGTTTTATTGGTTGTCTTCCTTTACTGCTCCAACTCTTTCCCGAGTCCTACAGAGGAGGCTAGTCTTTTGCCTACTAAATCTCTTTAACTTTCATGTTACATATTCTCTATCACTCTCTATTTTTCTCTTTCCCAGCTCTTTCTGAGGCCACATTCCCATTCTTATGGTATTTTCTTTTAGTTTATTGTTGTATGCGTGTCCTCATATGTATGATGTATACAAATGAGTGTTGTGTGTGTGTGTGTGTGTGTGTGTGTGTGCATGCGCAAGTGTGTTAAAACTGACAATCCACATGTGAAAGAAAACAGCCAGCATTAAATTTTGTGAGTCTGTGTTACGTACATGCCGTAAAACTGAACAAAGTTTCAATGTGTATATTACCACCTTAAAAAAAATACAATAAGACTTTAATGAAAATCTAGGTAAGTTCTACATCTTGGCTGCTGTGACTGTTGCAGAAAAAGACATAATACACAAGAACCTTTATGATAGGACCTAAAGTCCTTTGGAGATACATTTAAGAGTTCTATAACTGAGTAGTTATATATATATATATATATATATATATATATATATATATATATATTAAAGAAACTGCCATATTAAATACTTTATGCTCCCACAAATGTGGATAATGTTCCTTCTTACCATATATTTGTTGTCATCCCTTTTTTTTTTAATGTTAGCAATTCTGAGTGGGATGAGATGGTTTAACTTTTATATTTGTATTTTTCCTGATGGCTAGTAACATTCAAGGCTATTAAACTTTTACAGGATTATTTTTATTTTTAGAATTGTCTATTTAGTTCACTGATCCATTTGTTGATAAGAATTTTTTTCCTTGTATTTAGATTTTACAGCTCTTCATACATTTTAGGTATTAGTGCCCTTTCTGAATTATGGTTGAAGAAAAATTCTGTCTATCCTATGTTCTGCCTATGTACTCTGCAGATAGCTTCCATGGCATAAAGGTTCATGACCATTCTTTGACTCTCATGTCTTGCATGTCTATAAGAATGAGGTATGTTTCCTGGAAACAACGTGTAGTTAGAGCTTTTAATTCCTTTGGTTGGCCTGTGCCTTTTAATTAGATAATTGAGGACATTTACACTTATTATTGAGAGCTATTTTATATTTTTGTTGCTTGTTAAAGTTCTTTTTTATTGACTATTGCTATTTCTTTTCTTGTTCTGTTGATATTTAGATTTTGAATGTTTGTTTTACTATATATAAAACAGATTCCTGTCTGACTCCCCTGTGTCATTAATATTATATTATAAATGGTTTTGTTTCTTGTGCTTTTATAGAGGTGACTATCTCTTGTATTCTCCCATTTAAAGTAGTCATTAAGCATTTTTCTGCCTTCTTGGTTATTCATAATCAAATGCCTTAGTTTATACTTTTTTTGAAATAGCCTTTCTTCTCCATCAAATAAAGGTAAATAACATATTTTCCTGAACAATCTGCACTCTCAGAAAACGGTAGTTGGATTGCTGACTTTGTGGGATCTAATCCCAAAATCTCCTTCCTTTAGACTAGCTTCCATGGTACCAAAAGTTACTATTCAAACTGCCAAGGAAAGAAATCAGTTAATAGTCATACCCAGCTATGAACCACAGCGATGACAAGCATGCCAAGATATCTATAAAGGTATAGTAAGTGGCACTTATACATTATTGGTAATCAACAGATATATAATTGGATTTACATCTACAAGGAGCAAACCATGCCTAGTACTAGAAAGATATCCAACCCCTGAGATAGTGTGTCATGGATCTTAGAAGTGAATCTACTGCTCAAACTTTGCAAGACCAGCATGATACCTGACTATATTCTAAATCTTATACTTACACATATAAATAAGTATAGCTACCACCTCATAAAAACAGCTTTCTTAGTGGCAAAAGGAGACAATCACAAAACAAATAAAAGAAAAGAAAAAACCCAAATCACAACTTAGGACAATAAAGGGATCAATGGATTGTGGGAATGCCAGTCTCAATGAATATTTTTATACCATATCTCCTTTGTCTATGAGTCAAGGCAGATCATATAAAATTATATGCAGTGAGTCTAAGAACAAAAATATCATGAAGTTTGCCTTTAATCATTCCTTCTAAGAAATGGCAGCACAATGAAGGCTTGAATAATGCCAGTATTAGTATACCTTCTAACAGGGAAGGGGAAAAACCTCACAAAGTCACATACTGAAGCAAGGAACTAATTACTGGCAACTGATGAGTTCTGAGAGAGGGAGAGTTGGCAAAAACCATGGATAAGCTCCCTAAATTTTGGTCATGTCTATTTTGAATTCTAAATACCTCTTATGTTTGACTGTCCACATTTTGTCAATGTTTGAGATTTTTTGGATGTTATTGTTATTATATTTTTCACTGAAGAAATTTCCTATGCTGTTTGACTTTATCTTTACTCTGTTTTCAACCCAGTGCCTTATTATATTGGTCTTCCTTAGCCATCATGGAAATGCAAATGAAAACAACTCTGTGATACCATCTTACTTTTGTCGGAAAGGCTATAATCAAAAACACCAAAGACAGTTTATGCTGGAGAGGATGTGGAGAAAGGGAACACTTCTCCACTGCTGGTAGGAGTGCAAACTTGTACAGCCACTTTGCAATTCAGTATGGCAGTTCCTCAGGAAAATGGGAACTGGTCTACTACAAGATCCAGAAATTCCATTTTTAGGCATATACCCAAAAGATGTGCATTCATACAACAAGGACATCTGTTCAACTATGTTCATAGCAGCATTATTTGTAATAGCCATAACCTGAAAGCAACCTAAATGCCCCTCAATGAAGAATGAATGGATAAAATGTGGTACATTTACACTACACAACAGAGTACTATTCAGTGGTCTTTTAAATGCAGAATCTTAAGTGTTCTTGGAAGTTTAGCTAACATTTGCTCTTTTTCTTCATATGTGTTTAAGTGCATTATAGGGCAAGCCTTCACTTCTATCATTGAATTCCATTGTTCTACTTGGTACTGTCTGTGGATGATACTGTTCAATATCTTATTATTAATTTACTGAATTGTTCTTCATTTCCTTAAGCTTCTGAATCTCAATTTCTTTACTGAATTTTAGTTTCTACATTTTAAAATTTCTCTCTCTAATTAATCATCATTTTGTTTATTTGATGACCTTTATTATATGCATCATCACTTTATTTTCTTATATTATTCATCTTTTATGTAGTCATTTTTTAAGGAGGATTCTAAATGTTTGAAGTGGTTTTCTGGCATTCTTAACATTCATTAGTTTTGATTCTGGCACTGAGTTGTGAACTTATGAAGAATCTTCAGTAGATTATTTCATTTTATTTTCATGCCTTTGTTGTACTTTGAAGACCCCCATCACTCCATTATTCTTCCTCTTCTTGTTTGTTTATTTTATTTTGTTTGAATCTACCTGGTGAGTTTGTTGGAGGCAAAAGACAGCTATTCTAACAAATCTAAATGTTTGACAGCAGTTCCATGGTTGACTTGCAAAAGAAAAGTCTTCTATACTTATATCTGTGATAAGACATAAAGATATTAGCATGCACTAAGTTCCCTCACGACAACCCCTGATTTCCTATGCAATTTCTTCAGTTAAGTGCATGGATGGGCCTATGTGGCAAAGCATAAGAATCTATCAACATCAAGTTCCAACATCATACTTCTGATGTCTATACAGCCTGTTCTTCTTGTATACTATTAACTCTTAATGAACAATTTATTTAATATATTTGTAAATTTTAAAAGCCAAAAACTTCATGAGATTTATAATGATTTATTAATCCTAAAACAAATAGTACATTTTTTACATGACTACATACTGTAGTTATCCTGTCTTGTGTTAAATTTTCAGAACCTATACCCTAACTAAAATATTTGACATTTTGAGTAGTAATTCCTTCCTATTATCAGTTCCTAGAGAACCACTGTTCTATTTGCTTCTATAATTGTGCCTCTTAGTTTTTACATATAAATGAGATAATGCAAGCACCATAGTATAATTTACTCTTTGTGTTTTACTATTCATCCTTGGTGTGCCCCCAAGTTCCTTATGAAGATTGTCTGATTCCCAGGTAAGTACCATTAAGACAGGAAGAGTCTCAGTGAGAAGCTTTTCAGTCTTTGAAAGCATATAGTATAAAATTTTGAGTAGCCTTTTTTTATTTTCTTTTATATATGCATCATAAGGTACATATTTCTCTTCCATAAAAATTTTGTCATTTTTGACATTCAGCACCATGCCACAGCAAAGAGCTGATTGATTCTGTACAAGAACCTCCAAAACCATGAATCCCAAATAAATCTCATCTCTATATAATGACTATCTCAAGTCTTTGTTATTGTGATGGAATGCTAAATAGGATAGTAAAATTATTCTGGGTTTAGGGTGTTTAAAACTCTTCCTAAGAAGGTAAGAACTCTTTGAAATTGGTTTGTAGGAGGGATTTAGAAAATTCTGGAGGATGGAAACCCTAAAACTAAAATTTAACAGGTATTGCCAGTGGGGCATTAGCATACTGTAATAATGATAGGAGCATGGATTTTAAAGGGTGGACTGATGGGGTTTCAGATGAAGGTTCTATAGTGAATTAGACTCAAGTTGATACATGCTATGTTGTGCAAAGAATTAGATTTCATCCACATTCTGAGGCTTTCTGGGAGGCCGACATTAAAGGTTAGTTACTTGTCTGTACGTCAAAGAATATTCCAAGCAAGCAAAGGACTCAGAGTGCAACATGATTATTACTGGATAGTTTTTAGCCTCATTTACAGAGACAATTGGGTAAAGGGAAATATAGAACTGAAGGATATGAAATATTTTCCAGAATGGATAGAAAAGGAACCCCTCAGCAAAAGAGGCTATTTTAATTAGTACTATTCAAATGAAACAACTTCTTTGAAATTGACTAATAGGAAGCATGAGTCAAAGTTATTTATATCAACATCACCAATGCTTGAAGAGATCATTCAATGCTTAGAATCACTGACTTTTCAACCAACCACAGACTTTAGTCTGATTTATAGATCTCACATAGGGAATCACCACTGTCTGTAAGTAGAGCCTTAAGTATCTATCATCTGCCTTCTTATAGTCTCTATAGGCATCAGAAGTGCATATGATACACAAGCATATATACAGGAAAAATACCCATACACATTATAAAAATAACAAAATATAAAATTCACCAAGGTCATCCCACTTATCAATTGTTCAAGTTATAAAAAATGTATCTATTTTCATTTTTCAAAAATGAATCACAGGTATCTTGCTTGTCCTAAACAACCAGGAAATCTTTTTTTCCATACCGAGCCAGCAAGTCTTTCAAAGAATTCCTTGATTTTGGCAAATGGTCCAGGAAGCAACCACACTGACAGTCAGTACTTGCAATGTCTCCTTGAATATATCTTTGGGGGAATGAACAATGCACGTCTTATAATGTCATGGGTGTTAGGCCAATATTCTGAATGCCATCATGAAAGGTCATGCATGGTACTGTAACCCTGAAGCCCCTGCTTAAACCTCCTTACAAAGATTGTGTGAAACTATGGGAATGAAGCTGGAGCCTACCTGGAGTCCTCTGCAAAATCAGAGGAGATAGCAATCAGCACCGATCATCAGCCAAAGAGAGCTATAGGCACTGAACAAAGCCAGCTCAAGAGCATACTAATGTGAGCTTTAAACAGCAAAACTATAAATGCCTTTCCATAACTTGAACAGATCATGTTCTGCATGAAATACAAGATGCTGGTCATGGACCTATAGAATTTATAGACATGGGTTTGGCTTCCTTCAAACTAACACATCCTTGTTGCTTTACAAGACCACTGTTTTTAAATAGGGTAGTTTACTCTGGGATTTCTTTTCTTCTTTTTTTTTTCTTTAAAGTGAGTATTACTGCATTGTGTGCTTTTAAACTTGGAGGAGGCATTTTGCCTGGATGCTTAGCAATGCTGAGGCAATGAAGAATATAAAAACTCTTACAGGCAGACAAAACAGTCTCTCTATTGTGTAATGATAATTGACAAGGACAGACTACTATCTATTGGCTGCTAAGTTTCTCTCAGATGTCTATTTGTTATAGATTTCCTCCCAAGAATGGAAATACTAGGAGATGATAAATCTTTAATAATAGGTCTTTAAGGAACTGGGACCATGTTTCTGCAAGGAATTATGGTTTACCAGCCACTTTCTCTTTCTCTGTTTTTTAAAATAAACATGAATTTAGTGGTTTTGCCTCAACACATACTCCCTATTATTGTCATCAAGCAATCTGTAATTGGCCTAACAGTCATGGATAGAAGCTTCCAAAACAATCAGTTAAATCAACCTTATTTTTCATAGGTTGGTTATCTCAGAAGTTATAATGACAAAATCTGATTAACACACCTGTACTCTAGAGACAATGCATATATTCTTGTAACTGAGTCTTCTGAAGGCCAGGTCTTCTGTTTGTAGAATTTGTTTGTTTCAAGTGGGTTCTCCTTTCAGTTTCGACCAATTTATTTCTTGAGGTCTTAATTCTCACAGTGATTTGAAGAGAAGCACAATATCTTGTCTGTCTGGGACCTGAGTTTTCAAGTCATTCTGTGACTTAAACATGGACACTTAAATATTTCGCAACATGAGTAAAAATCGGCTTCCCCTTCTTTGACTCTTAAAAGTACAGTCTCTTCACATCTGTTTTGTTTTTCTTTATTTCTATCATTCACCAAACATCTACTTCTTACACCAGCCACTTTCTACCTGTTGTTATGCAAAAATTTGCCTCTTGGGTTTGCAATTCACACCATACAAGCTTCTGAACCAAGCAGCAAAATTGAAGAACCCATTTTACCCTCTATTACAGTAAGAGGAAAGTTAATAGACTCCTAGAGTTTCTTTAGTGCTAGTGTTTGTGAAAAGATGGAGATCCATGAATGGAAAAAGCAGGAACATGTTGGGTATATCCATCAGTTCACGACAAGGGGGAATATAGAACAAAAGACAAATAGCAATTGTCATGCCCAACTTGACATAGACTTAAGCATCTTTTTTTTTTCCTTTATTAGGACCTAGAGTAATTATAGTGATTATATTTCTGAGATTTATTTTTTATTTATGTGCATGCATGGTAGGCCAGAATAAAGTACTTGTTCCTTCGGATGTGGTATTACATAAATTTCTCATCATCATTATCTTGCTTCTGGGACCCAAACCCCAGTTTTTTGGGTTTTTTGTAGTTGTTGTTGCTATTATATTATCTATTATTATTATTGTTATTTTACATACCAAATTCCAGTTTCCTTTTCTTCCCATCCTGCCATGCCCTCACTAGTCCCCTATCTCTTCCCCTATATACTCCCCAAAGAGGGTGAGGCATTCCACGAGAGATCATCAAAATCTGTCAAGTCATTTGTGGTAGGACCTAGTCCCTCCCCTGTGTCTCTATACTAAGGGAGTATCACTCCATGGGGAATGGGCTCCGTAACTCCATTTGTGCACCAAGGATACAACCTGGTTCACTGTCAGAATCCTGTAAACTGCCCAGTCCTTCTAGCTGACACCTATGTTCAGGGGGCCTTATTTGGTCCTGCATATAATGCCAGTAGCACAGACACTGAGATCGACAATTAGTAAATGGGACCTCCTGAAATTGAGAAGCTTCTCTAAGGCAAAAGACATAGTCAGTAAGACAAAATGGCAGCCACAGAATGGGAAAATATCTTTACCAACCTCACATGTGACAGAGGACTTATTTCCATAATATACAAGGAACTCAAGAAGCTAGTCACCAAAACACCAAATATTTCAGTTGGGACTAAACAGGATTTCTTTTTTAATTAACTTTTTGTATTTGTTTTATATACTGATCACAGTTTCTCCTCCCCTTCCTATTTTGTCCCTGCACCTACTTTTTACCTTCCCCCAGTCCACTCCTCCTCTGTCTTCATTCAAAAGTAGCAGGCCTCCCATTGGAGTCAACAAAGCACAGCACAAGTTGAGGCAGGACCCAGTTCCTCTCTCTGCATCAAAGTTGGGCAACTCAACCCACCTTGGTTATTGGGCTTCTAAATTGTGCTCAACAGCCAGGGACAGGTCTTGATCCCACTGCTCTGAGCTCCCCAAACAGACATGGTACACAACTGTCACACACATGCAGAGATCTCAGATCAGTCCCTTGCAGGCTCACTAGCTGTAGGTTCAGAATCAGTGAGCTCTTAGGAGCTCAGATATAGCAAGTACTTATAAAAATAAGCCTTCCCTCCAATGCTACAAATTTTTTTCATGACAAAAATAATTATTCTTTTGTAGTTATTTGCTCTTCAGTTTAGGTGGCACGAAGTCCATAATTATTATGTTAACTATAGAAGACATTTTAAATGGTTTGAAATTTATTTTTAAATTTTACAATCAATATATTTTGGCTATATTCTTTCCCTTACTATAGATTTTTCAGTAACTGTGGACTTTGTGCTAGCAATGTTCAACCTTTTAATCCTCAAATAAAATGGAGATGATATGTGCAATGATATGTATATACAAAATATTTTGAAAATACAGTACTTTAAAATAGTGTATATAATACAATTAAGTAAAGAGAAAATAAACTGCTTATTAAATATGTATACAAACATGTAATTAATAACCTATGATAACCAATTTATCCCTGAGAAGACTAGAGATGAGTGGGGTTAGAAATTAAAAGGGCAGGGCAATTCTTGTTTTATGAAAATCACTTTCAAATTAACTTTAATATAAACGTGCTTTCTTGTTATTTGAAAAATAAAATAAAGGAACAATTTCTTTAAAAAATTTCTGAGTAGTTTCATAATACAAATCTGAATTAAAGTGCAGAAACCAAATAATACATTCCGGAATACTTCAAAGTAGAAAAACTTTGTAAGCAAAACAAACAAGCAAACAAACAAATAAATAAATAAAACCAAATTGGAAGACAGAAATATAATAACATAATATTAGTACATGATAATAAGAGAACAAAATTCCTCACATCTACAAAAAAAATGATAGAGACAACTCTAAAACATGGTTCACAAGTAGAAAATCTCTTGGAGAAAAGAAATGAATGTAGCCAAGAACCAGTCTGTTGGGGAAATTAAACCTTAAGCAAATATCAGGAGGACAACCCTAGAGCTAAGTCTGAGAATTTGCAGATGGTTACTGACAGTGACATGTGCTCTGATTTTGAGCACTGGTTCAGGAGCGGCAACTTCCAATTTAGTGATCAATTCATATGAGACAGGGACCTTGCATTGATTTGAAAAACCAAGACTCTGTCTCCTAACAGTTCTTACTGGAGTATGGATTGGATAAATGCAGCACTTCTTAAATAGAGTCACAAATAAAAATCATGAAGAATCCTAAATAATTTAGAAAAAAAAACAAGAGCATAAAATAAATATGGGAAAGTATCTACGAGCTGGATCTGGGCTTATTAATACACACCTGTAATTCCAACAGTAAATATCCCCAGGCTCAGGACACACAGAATTTTGTTGTATTGTTCTTTCTGTTCTACACTCTAGATTACACTCATTTGATACATGGATTATCAATTGCATGAGCATGTTTTTCCTAGAAACTAGGCAGTGCTTCCCTAACTATGATGAACATGATGCTTAAAAAATACAGTAACCTAAATTAAATCACATTTGTTTCTGCTTAAGATCCCCTCTCATCTTTGCAAAACTACCTTTTGCTTCAGTCTATACAGAGATGTGGTTGCATCATTTCTGTTATTCATAATATCTCTATTATAGATAGTGCCATGGGTGAAGGACTTTTGGGAGTTCTTTCTGCTGAACTCACTCCATGAGTCGTCTTTCATCAGCACCAGGGACGGTGCTGGTCATGGTCAATGTCACCATTCAGCCAAGTCCATACAGTGCTAAGTCTGATGCAAGGTTTCTTCTCCTCTTAACTAAATGGCTTTGATAGTGGGAACTTCTTGTCTTTTGAAAAACAGCTCAGCTTTTCCAAATGTGATATTTATGTTAATGGATATATTCACGATGGATAAAGAAAGAGGGATAGAATCAAAGTAAGTGAGCTCTATGCATGGGAAAACACTGATTTTTCTGTCTACATGAGGAATGTTTCCTCCAAGGCAGGGAAAAGGGTGCAGGTGAACTACAACAATGTAAAAGAAGGTGATTGACTGGGTGAACAGGTTAAGAGAAGTCTACCACTCTACATTGTCCCTTTTCACTCTATAACCTTGTTCTAATTATTACTAAGAGGGGTGAAAATAAGGACTGGTGATTTATTTTTGGTTCTTAAAGTTTGCTAAAAGGCCATCATGATCATGAATATTTCAATTAACCCAATTTTGGAGTGGGTGGCTGGCTGAGATTTAGATTTCTTTAAACTTTTAAAAGTGTATTGTTCCTTCATGTGTGGGATTTGGACTTCGCCTGAATTTCAGTGTCTGAAGCAACTCCTCAGTGAACTTTAAAAGAAGTCACTGATAATTTCATTAGATGTGTGGGAAGTTCATTGATTTAATTAACAAATTACTACTGAAGTCTTTGTTTCCAAGATAGCTTACCAATTTGCCAAGTCCTAGTAGAAACAAGAATCCTGGAAAAAAAAAAGAGCATCAGGAGAATGGTTTGGAAGTCAGAGCTGAAATTACGGTAGATGTAAAGGAAGTATAAATGCTACTAACTCCACTTTTCAAGACATTGCTCCCATTGGCATCTGAGCCAATATACCTGCCTTCTTCCTTATCCGTTGATCCTTTTTTTCTGTTACACACCCTGTAAGGCTCCATGACTCTGGTGATGGCGATGTCACAGGAGCATCAGGTGGCAATTGAAGTTCAAGGTGTCAGTCCAACAGGAAGAAACTCTCTGATGGATCCATCTCAGTTAGGCAATGCCCCGAGACCACAGACCCTGTAATGTACTTTGCTTCTGCTGTGCCTTTACATGTTTGTTACTGCAACATTTCTCTGTTATCTGGCATAATATAAGTAGATGTGGGGAGACCCCCACTGCCTGTACTGTGTTTATCTAATGGTGACATCCTGTTCTACTGGGATTTTTTAATCTGTGAATTATCAAGATGGTACTTCCCTAATCTGCATTGTCGAATTGATAATAATAATGTTAGTTTTATACAGATTTTAATGAATAAAAATAAATATAAGGGAGGGAATGTTACACAGCCAGAGCCTATGACTTTCACCTAAGGAGCTATATAGATCATAGCTCAAGTTAATGATTCAGAAAAAAACAATGGAATACCCAGGAGCCAGTCTGGCTTTAATTCTCTTAATGCTGAAAGACACAGTCATAGGTTTTGGTGTGTATCATTAGCTGAAATAAAGCTTTAAAGTAACTTCAGTTTAAATCATATGTTTTGATAATATCTTTAACATGAAAATTAAAAAAAAAAACCCACAATCTAAAGTTTACTAGGACACATAACTGAGGTCAAGAGTACAAAACAGCTCAATTGTTACTAGGTGACATACTTTCCTAAAAAGTATTGGTTGATGATCAGAGATATGATTAATTCCTTCTACAGATTTCTGCCCTACATCTCATTATACATACATACATAATATGTAATACACATACCCATCTATAGATATACATTCAAACAATATATATATATATATGTATATATATATATATACATATATATATATATAATGTAAAGTAGAGCTGACTTATTCTTTTCCATATATAAAAATTTAGGTTTGTTATTCCTTTAAGATTCATTATAAGGTTATCTTTCAAGATAAGTAATAAAGAGTAATTGGCTCCTTGTAAATGCAGCCTGCCAGTAAAAGGCCTAACTGAGAAGAATACCTTGCTTGTACACAGAATTAATTGATAACAAGTTACTTGGGTACGAATGTAAGTAGGTTTTGAGATAATTTGGTTTTTATATCTATGATACATAAAATGTTTTATCATTTAAGGAATATGGAAAGCATTCTATTTTTTACTGTTTGTTTTGTATTCATTGTAATCATTCACTTGAAAAGTGTAAGCTAACCACATTCCTATTTTGCCTATAATACTTTCTTGGAGTGTATAAGCTGTAGCAAAAAAAAAAAAAAAGAAGAAGAAGAAGAAGAAGAAGAAGAAGAAGAAGAAGAAGAAGAAGAAGAAAAAGAAGAAGAAGAAACTATCCAAAAAAAGAACACAAAAGAAGAGAATAGACAATAAAGAAGGAAACCATCAAGAGAGAGTGTGAGTATCATTTTCTTAAACCCCTCAGGTACAAAAGTTTAGTATATGCCAACACCGTGGGTTCCTTTTGAACCTTGTGCTGTCTTGGAGGCTGGCACCCCAAGCAGAGAAAACTCTCAATTCTCTGACATTAAACCTCATCTCTTTTCTATCTCCCCATCAATCACCTTGTTTTAATAATCTAGTATTGTGTCTGGTTAAGGCAATGGCTTTCAAAATTATAATTTTGTCATCAATACTTAACTTAAAATTCTGAATCACATACTTGATAATTCATTGTGTATGTGTTCACAAAATACAATTCACTTTTTGTTTCAATTTTTTGATGTTAGTATTCATTGTGCAAAATCATTGGCTTCATTATGATGTTTCATACTTGTAGTTTATGTGATTTGCTCAAATTCACCCCCATTAGCTTCTGTTAAACCCTTTCTCTTTCCATTTATCATCTTCTTCCTCCCCAAAATCTCACACTTATCTTTTGATTCCACTCATATGTTTCTATCTTTATCTATAGATAGATACATACCTATATATAGTTAAATGCATGAATCAAATTCTCCATATAAGAGAAAACATGGCATTTGCATTTCCTAGATGGCTTATTCGGTGTTAAATAATTGTCTCCTGTTGTGTCCATTTTCCTGCAAATGCTGTAATTCAATTATACATAGGTAACTAAAGAAATAAATATTATTTTTAAAAAGAAAACAAAATGAAAGTGAAAAGACATATCTGAAAAGATGGCTCAGCTGTTAAAAACAAATTGTTGCTCTCCCATGAGTTCAGTGCTCAGCACTCATGACAGGTAGCTTATAATTGTCTATAGATCATCTCCAAAGGATCTAAAGTCTTTGGGCTCTGGAGGAACCCGCACTCACTGTGGCTGTCCACATGTGTGCATATACTCCAACACACACTTAAAATTGATGAAATAAAGCCTTTTTAAAAATTAATCATGAAAGAGAGAAATAAAAAAATAAAGGCGATAGTTTATAATCTAGATCTTTGTCAGTCGTTGACGTATGCAATGGGTGTTCAGATGGTAGGTAATGGCACCTTTGTTAGTTTGACATCCTTCTCTGTGCAGTTCAATTCATGGCCTTTTACCCATTGTCAGAATGTTGTGTTCAGTAAAAACTCAAACCAGTTTTCTAAAGTAATTTTAATGTGCTCATACGCTTATGTTTTCCCTACATTTTATGTTTCCTATATTTTATATACTATAACAAGTTTATAAAGATGGTACTCTTTTATTGTAGTGTATAAAGTATTTATCAGTGTGTGCTTCACATATAGTATTGAACAGGTAGTAGTATATATCTGTACTATGAGATGCAATGTCAACTGCCTGTGTGTTTTCACTCAAAACGAAAGTAAATGGCAAGGTATGAACTAGAGTCACCAAAGGTAAAGTACATTTCTAAAGTGCTTGATTCCACAATATGGAATAATTTGGAGCATAGTCTGGTTGCAACATTCCCCAAAACAGATTTGTAAGAAAGTTTGTTGAACTTTTAAATCTATATTATTTAAAATTTTATTAAGTGATATTACAATATGCCTAAATCCACATTTCCAATACGGATATGACACCTAGGAGCTCTAGTTAAGTGAATATTGTGACCTTCTTGACAGCAATCTTTTTGATAACACTATCTGTGCTCTCCTATATTAATCATTACATTTACAGAAATGATATCTGAGTCCATGGCTCTAGGTATAATTTTCTCTTTGTTCGAGGTAGAATTATTCATTTTGGGATGAAGAAGAAAGTTTCTTTAGCTATGGTTGAAGGAGCACTGGGGTTGGCCATCCTATGCTCTGCTTAGGAAGGTTGGATAGACTTGGTTTGTGAAAAATACCAAATGGATATCTAATTTCAGTGTTTATACACCAAGCGCAGTGGTGGTACGTGTTGGGAAAATAAAAACAGGTACAACCTGATCCCTACACCAAATGTGAATATAAGCTATAAATATGAGAAGTTACTGAGTATATACTGCTCAACTTTAAATGGTAAAAACAATGAAACAAATCCAGGAATGTTCAAATAGGTTATAACAAAAAAATGAATCAGAGGGGTTGCAATAATAATAGTTTATATGTGTGTGGCATCTATAAACACTTCATTCTCTGAAACCTGGAGTGATGACCCCTCACTCTCTTTACCTAACCTGTCTTTGTTTCATTTTTCTCATTACAGAGAGGAAAGTGGACTCAATTGTCATAGGACTCTAGGTCTAGGGATGTGCTGAACTTTAATTCCCAAATGCCAGATGTTACAAATTCCCTCTATCCTCTCATGCAGTGTTTACACCCTTCAGACATTACACACAGATAACTCTAAACAGCTGCAAATTCAGCAATGTTATCTCATTGTATCCCCTCCCACTCCCTACTAAATAAAACTTCCTGGACCTGGAGCTTGCTATGAAGTTACTCTCAAGACTTTGCTCTTATTCTGGTAATTTAATCTTCTTTCCTCTTCTTCATAATTCAATTTTGTCAACCTTTTCTTCAGGGGAATTTAAAATTTACTACCATAACTACTTAATAGTCTGCTTCTTGTGATAAGGGGATAAGAAATTTACTTTTAGGGACATGTGCTGACTTCCTCATGGGTACCATTTAGCCTGCTTATTGCTGACCTCAGGATTCTGCATCTTCAAAATGTTAATGGTTTCTGAAATGTAAGGAATTCTTTATTTTCAGGGAAAAGTCACCTGTAAGTCACAATAGTGAGCATGTAAAAGATACTACTCAGAAATGTTTTCTTAAAAAATCAATTACATTTTTTATTTTTAAAATTATCAATTTATTATTTTTTATTAAAACATATAAAAATAAAAAGGTCAAAGGTATGTATGAAGTGATCATTTAGTATATGTTTAAGCTAAGTGATATTAATATGTCCTGTGATTACTTAGGATAATAACAAGTGACAAAAATTGAATATGCTTACAGATAGTTTTGAGCATAAGGAACAAGATTATGTATATCTTTTACTACGTACATAAATATGTGCCAGATATTAAATTTTTTACATTCCATGTAAAAACTCCACCAATTTCAACGTGAGAAATTTTGAATCTTTTTTTGGATTCTATCTCTAACATGCTCATGTTGTAAGCAAAGGAGTAATATGGCATGGGTGCTAGTAGTTCAATGTATAGAGCCTGCATATAGAAAAGGTTTATACCATTTTCACTCTCCTGCTATTGAAATCAACACAATGTATTACCTAACTCAAAACCATAGAAAACAGAGGATGCAGGGTATTGTGGGCAATAAATCACGGATAGGTGATTACAGCATCACCTGCCATGAAGCATTCACACAGGGAGTACATAATTTAATAAAGAGACAAAGAAGTTTTAGTCGGGTTATGAAAAAAAATGGTAATTTATTGTTAAAGATAAAAAGAAGATTCCATTGCCTAAAAGTTTGAATATATTTGTGAATCTACTTCTCTCAATTACTCTTAATGATTCCTTATGGATTCACTTTCGACAACAAGATGAAAGGAAAGAATCAAGCTATTTTAGGCCAGCATATAATGTATATAAACACCATACAGATTTGCATATATAAAGAATTCATGTCATTAGAGACAAGAAATTGGAATTTAAGAAACACCAATGTAAGACCTTGGTGATTGGAATCCAAGGTGATTTGTGTTTATAGCACTTGGACAAATCAGGGATGGCATGTACAGTGCAGACTATTTCGGTCTCCTGAAAGTGGATTCAATAAGCACATAATTTAAAATGGGATATTAATTGCAAGATTTATTTCATTTGGTGTTGTTATTCATCTGCAAACGATTTATGCTAGTCTAGCTTGACATAAAAAAAAGTCCTGGATAATAATATGACACAGATCTAAATGAAAGAGGATAATCCTTTAACTCTAAGAACAGAACCGATTCAAGAACATACAGAGACAGGAAAGATGAGAGGAAATAAATGGATGCTTGACAACTGGAGAAATGCCATGGACAAATGCACTACATTTACTTTAGTCTGTATATACTCTTCTTCCAATGCTTAGAATGTGAGAAAAATGTTATCAGTTTATAACTGATTAGAGGGTTAGACATTTTAAGATTCTAAAGAGAACAAGGTTAACTTTTGCTTCAGCCAGGGCTGTCAATAGTTTATATTATCAGAATTCTGCAAGACAATGGGATCAACAATGTGTGTGTGTGTGGGGGGGATTATGTGCTTGTATGTGTTTACATGTGCATGCATTCATGTCACAGGGTGTGTGAGACTTCAACTCCAATTGATACATGCTGTATCATTTTCCCTTGCTCAGGGGATGAGTAATTTTCTTGTACTGGTGCTTTTAACTTGTTTCAGAAGCCTTTCTTACTTAATAAGGGGCCATCTGCTTGACTAAAAGAACACGAATGTGGAGGGTTTGGAAGGAGGAAAGGGAAGAAATAAATGACATAATTACATTATAATCTCAAAAGTAATAGAAAAAAGTTAATCTTACCTGAGAACATTCCAAAAGCACATCCAAAATGATGTTTGACTACACAGCCAAGACTGCAGCTTACCTAGTCTTACTCATAAAATTAATAATCACCTTTTGTTTTCAGGTTTGCAATTGATAGTTCAGTGGTTTTTTTTCAATCTGGGAGCATTTCAATGTTGAGGCAGTAAAAATTCTAGCTGAAGATAAGGTTCACACTTATGTATTCCCAACCTAGAACAGACCAGTGTCTTAAGGAGTCTAAGAATGAAAATGTATTTAAGGTGCAATTACCTTTCTTTCCTATATTTCTCTAAGAATTATCAGTGCCTTTCCCATACTTACTGCATCCTTATCCCATTGTTAAAATGCTGCAGAGACACAAAATCAACCGTTGTGTGTGTGTGTGTGTGTGTGTGTGTGTGTGTGTATCTGTCTGTATGATTTAGGACTTTAGTTTAACTGTGTCATGTGGTTATAAAAGTGAGCAAATCCTAAAGATGCAGGATCTTTCCATAGCCTGTAGTTGAATAAATCAATGTTAGAGCTCCAGCAAAGAGACTGCAGGAGAGTTCAAGGTCAAATAGTGCCTTGCTCAAGGAGGATTATTTGTCTTGTGCACATTCCTTTAATTTGTTTCACAAACAATATTCAGGAAGTCCTCTCTAAGTTATATAAAACTTAAGTTTATAGGTAGGATGAAGGAGTCTTGCTACAGGTAATTCTATGATTTGCAACACAGGCCTAAATACCATTTCAAATAAAGTTGTATAAATCACTATACAAATACATTTGTGCATACAGGTATACGTGAGTGCATGTATGTACATGTGTCCATAGTCTCTGTGGAGAATGCTGGAGAATGCTTAGGAAATTATTCAGACTAAGCCTTCTTTGCACAATAAAGATATCAGTATTTAGAAATGAATCCAATACTATGGGTTCTATTCTTGTTCGGATTAATGCCAATAACAGCACAGCTTCCCAACAACTAACAACTGTCAGACACTATGTAATTCATAAAATTTATTTTAATAAGAAGACCAAGCCTTTCCATCCTACCATATTTCTGTCACAGATCACACATAATTCTATAATGTTCCTGCTCAATCTGTTCATGAGAAGGGAATGATGAATTGAAAGTAGAAACATAGCCATGAATCCTGGACTGGAGAATAGTCATATGGAACAGTCAGGTGCTCCTGTAAGGATGATTTAAATTGCTTTGTGTCTTTGTGATTTGTAGGGTATTACTATAATTTATATCGACTCAAACATGGATAGAGATGAGATGATACTTAGAATGTCATGGGTGTTGTCAATCTCAGAAGAACAACTTTCCCTTGCAACCATCTTGCATATAATATATTGTCCTCTACATACCAGTCCCTCATATGGGTTTCTGTATTATTCTTTTTCTTTTGAATTAATTGGTGAGATATTTATTAGGTGTTGAACAAACTCAAGTATTTTAAAGAAGAAAATAAAAATGCTTCATCACATTGCTTTGGTATAATCTTAACAAAATATTAGACCTCAAAGGAAAAAAAATGTGTTATAGGCACATGGTTGATATCAGCACAAGAATCTAATAAACAAAATGAAAGATGCTCAGCCTATTCCTAGAGTTTAAACTACAGAGATTAGCATGTCTCAAAATGGAAGGTACTTGATACTTAGCCTATTCCTAGAGTTTTAACCATAAAGATTAGCAAGTCACAAAGGAAGCATGTAGATTAATTGATAATATTGATTCTGTAGCTGATCTTCCTGGATTTGGACATTAGCATTTCTTTATTAACTAGAGATGCTATAGAGCACTCTGCTCAACATCTCAGTATCTCTCTGCACAAAGTGAGTTCATATAAAGACAATGATACAGTGATATAGAAAAGCTCTTAGAACAATACTTTTAAAAATGGCATGCTACTATATTTTTCTATTTTTATGGCACACTAGGGATAGAACCTAGAATTTTGTACATGTTCAGGACACATTCTACCACTAAACTATAAACTTGACCTCACTAAGTAATCCAATCTGGTCTTGGATTCACTATCCTCCAGCTTCCAACTCATAAGAAATGGGATATATGTATCTACAACTTTAAGTTCTAAATAACTATTATGTATCATTAATGAAACAAACTTTGAAGGTAATAAAAATGACCAGAATTATTACAGTGTAATTATTTTTAATTTGTAAAGTTAAAAACATGTTGTCCTATGCTTCATATTTTTTATTGAGCATGAAGTTTTAAAAGCTTTCCACATTAGTGCATATACATATACCTGATGGAAATAGAACAATGATTTCTGAAAAGAAAAGGCTTACTATATAAACTTAATATTTCCCTACATGTGTTTAAATTCGCAGAATAAAGCCCATTTTAAAAGCGTCTCCTTGAATCTACAGAAAACTGAATAATATTAGAATTCATTTTACAATTAAAAAAAGAATTTAGGTGATCAGAAAATGACATAGAAGGTGAATGCAGTTCGTAGGTATACCTAACTTCCTGAGCTGGACCCAAGAGTGGAAGGAAACATTAACTTTTGTAAGTTGGCTCTCACCTCCACCTGAACTCTACGGGACATGAACACATACCCCTCTGCACAAAATGCTAATAAACTAATTAATTAATTAAAATTATGTTATATAGAATTGTGAAATTGGTAGAAAACAGTATTATTCATAAATAGTGGAGTTAGTCTGAATCAGACATGAAAATCTAAATTCCTTTGAAAATAAAAAAAAATAAAAAATGCAAAGAGAAGAAAATAAATGACAGGTGGGGGAAATAAACCTGGAAGGAATTGAAATGCACTGAGAGATTGTAATAGTTAAGAAGCAGGTTGGTTAGTAGAGGGGGAAATAAAAGCCAAAAACATCAGGGGA
Organism: Cricetiscus sungorus; assembly: GCA_030556225.1. Taxonomy (NCBI): domain Eukaryota; kingdom Metazoa; phylum Chordata; class Mammalia; order Rodentia; family Cricetidae; genus Cricetiscus; species Cricetiscus sungorus. Next base: position 20,063,329 of record JANBXA010000069.1, read on the forward strand.
TCAATTTCACAGTAGGTGAGTAAATATATTGGAGATTATATATTTATATATGTCAAAACTAGCAATAAGCACAACATTTCCAAATGATGCCAATATTTGAGATTTTTCAAAAACAACTGCTATGGCTTCAAATGATAAATATATCCAGTACAATGGAAGTAAATTGATAAGATCAACTTAGCAATACCAACATTGAACATGCAAAGCTGACATCATAAATAAGACAAAATGAGTGTTGAATAATTTGTAATCCAATATCAGAGGAAGATAATATTGTTATATAAATATTGGGAAGTTTGTATGGAATCAAAAAATAAACATAAATATCCTGGGAAATCATGAGGTATAAATGCTAAAGGAGATAATTATTACATAGTTTTTGAGATTCAGGGAGACCAGTGTCAGTCACGGACCATGTAATTCTAATTCTGCAAGTTTGATTGTGGCAGAGAAAACATGCATATGCATCAAAAAGGTACCCTGAGGTTAACATGGAAATCTCAACTACTAGGTCATATCCTGTGAAAGCAAGTACTTGTTACTAGTTTATAATGTGAGTGACTGAAACCTCATGCCTTCTCTTCAATACTTAAAATCACCCACATTTCTCACTAAGTATATTCAAATTCAGAAATTATCATATTGCTAACCAAGCTAATAAATTCTATGTGCAATTGTCACCATATTAGATATGTTCTTTACTGGCTTCATTGATATATTAAATAATCAAATTCCAATTGCACATTCTTTTTCTTTGGTGTGTGAGTGAGTGTGTGTGTGTGTGTGTGTGTGTGTGTGTGTGTGTGTGTGTGTGTTGTCTGTGTGTGTGTGTGAGTATTGAATATGTGAATGTTTCTGGGATTATGGAGAGGCCAAAGGACAATGTTCCATGTCTTTATCAGCCTTATTCCCTTGAGACAAGGTATCTGACTTACATGTAGCTGTGCTGTTGGGTAGCCATCCCAAATGCATTCTGTTTCTATGCCCTATGTCCTGTGGGTAAAGATATAAACATAGTCACATCCAGAATTTATGTCTGTCCTGGGATTTAAATCCAGATATTCCTGCTTGCATAAAACTGCTCCTAACAGCTGGGCCACATCTCCTGCTCATTCACTTTATTAATTTGTTAAAGAGACAAGACAGTTTCCTTCTTTTAGGGCAGCATTAACCTCAAGATGATTGGTCTTAAAACATATTTGAAGATAAACAATGTTCTAAAGACTAATTGAGCATCTAAATAAATAAAGTACCTTGATTCTCTGGGTACTATATTTCAAATATAATTTGTTATGATGTTACTGTAATATAATTATGAATATACATTTAATACTTACACATTCTTTATTGCAGCCTTTTTGAAAATTTGATGAACAAACAAGATATATTTAAGGAAATAAAATACAAAGAATCAATAAAAATATCATGTTGGAAAAAAAGAAAAATAAAAGTTAACACCATTTCTTCTAAAATGAGGAGACATCAGAAATAAATGTTCCTAGATTAAATCTTGTAGTTTTAGTCTTGTATTTTTTATTACTGTACATCGCTTTATGAAGACCCTACAGGAGTTTAAAGCTTGAATCAGCTTTTATGAATGGAATGTGTCAAACAGAGATGATCTCAGTGGAAAAATGATTTGAAGCTGATGCTGCCAGAAGAGACATTGGCCTTTTAAGAACGTTTGCAATTTTACAAAAACTGTCTTCTCCCACCTGACAACCAATAAATTGTGAAGTCTTCAATACTTACTTACATCTGACAGAAGAAAAGAAATAGTCATTGTTTTTTTTTGAAGTTTTCTTTTGTATACAAATAGTGGGGGTGATGAACAATTGCTGAGTGCATATGGTTTTGAAAGACTATGTATAAAGCATCCTGTTTCAACAAAAATATAGCATAAAGCCTCATGAAGAATGGCATTCTCTTGTGGACAATTGCAAGAGTCTGCCAGTCTGTGTTAATTTTGCAAAGTATTGGTTAGTTTGTATATAACTGTGGCTTATAATATCAACACTTATTTTGATGGAAATAAGCATATTTTCAGGCATGGTCTGGCCAGGCTCACAAGAAGCATTCCATGTAGTATATGTGTACAGATTATAGGTTGATGCCATCAATATCAATTACTTCCATGCAATGAGTCACTACTAAACAATACCAGTAACCTCCAGTGGTAGACAGTAGGGATGATGTTCATTTTTAGGAAGCCAGAGGGAGAAGAGTTGAGGAACTAACACAAGTTCACTATCAGTAAGCAAGAGAGGCTAAATTCAAAATCAACCAGGATCTTCCAATCACATCTACAGATCCAGATGCTCTGCTTTGAACCAAATAAGTATTTTGTTTAGTATGACATCTCTGTGCCTATTTCTTTAAAAAAATTCATTGAATCGTATAAAATTTATCCAGTGACCTTTCAGCATTCCAACTGGGATTTCGTTCAGATTCTCTCACAGTTTCATAGTTTGCATTATCTATAGTGAATGTAAAATAACCCAACTACTACTTACAAAAGTATAGTGTACTTTGTGGCATCAGTACAAGAAGCTTAACCCTGAAACCTTTTATTTAAGGGTGGTGCAATTTGGTAAGAAAGTGCAGGTATACATCACTTAGTTTTCACTGTACCATCTATTATTGCATTCTTTTCTCATCCAGCAGAGCAAAAATATTGTTGCACCCAGGTCATTGCTTCCTTGTGAGATGAAAACATTCTCAATCCAGGAAATAATAAATAGCACAGAATAACGTACTGTTTAAACTGCATGCTTGACAGAAACGTGCTTTTATTCACTCCTATGTTGACACAAGTGCCTAAAACTCCAACGGCTTTCTGTCTAGCTTTTAAAAAATAATTAGTCCAGTGAGGATACTTTGATGCGTGGTCAAATGCTGGCTGTGTTTTACAGCAGAGCATTGCATGGTTTAAGTATTACAATTGCTTTAGAGTGGTCATGTGGAATGACCTTGCTACTCTACATCTTCAACAATACTAGCACCTTGCTCTTCTTAGAGAAGTGATAAGCCTTATGCCACAGCAGATGTGGGAAATGTTTGCTGTTTTTCCAATATTTTTCCCTAAGACTCAACAGGGTGCTAATCTTTCTCAAATCTCTTATATGGAATTATTAACTGTTAGTATTTTGGCATCTTCACTGGCCTGCCATTGGAATTCTGACAGGATACAGCCTCAGCTGCAGCTACTATGAGCATCTCCTGTCTACATTTACTAGCTTCCTTTTTAAAAGGAATGTCTTGCCCATTCCCTACTCTCCTCCTCCATTCACTCTTGTCCCCAAGGATCAGTCTCTGCCCCTCTTTGTATCCCTTTCTCCCCTCCTTCTCTTTCCACTTCCAATAAACCTTCCACTTGAGGACTGTTGTATGATGTGACTCCTGCCTGCCATTTCTTTTTTAAATTATAACATTAACTACAACATCTAATCCTGGTAACTTTTCTGACTCAATAGAAATAGTTAAGTTCATATGAGTAAACAACACTTAGAACACTAACCATGTCTCCCAGTTCTGCTAAGGAGAGTAGGGCATGCATACACAGAATAAAGAAAAAGCCTCAGGAATATACACAGTGTAAGTTCCCTAGAAAACAAGCATAGAACATCAGTAGGATATGGCATGCTCCAAGCTTTTCTGTTGGAAAACATTGATTTGAGACATTGACCACACAACACAATTACCAGGAAAACCTGAATAAATTTTCAGTGACAGGATTTTGAGCCTAGTGAGCTTAGTAAAAGTTGTTTGTGTTATATCCTTGGAACCTCAGTGGTTTGGAGTTTTTGTCTGTTTATTGTTCTGTTTTCTAAATACAAGTCCCTCTATGTGACTATATTGTATAACAAGGTTAAGAAACACTGGATGCTGCCCTCTGGTGCCCTGCTCAGAGTCTCCTAAGGACTGGGGTCTGCATGCTGGGGAGAATGCTATGGGAGACTGGCCCATCTAGAGTTTGCCAGTATCCTGTTCCAATCTCTATCCACCAGAGGAGTCACACCACATCCCACTGAAAGAGGAGAGCAATTGGTGTATTGGACATGATTGCACCCACCTAAAGAGGGAAGAGAACCTTGGCCCAGAACACAACAGGAGAGGGGAAGATCCTACCTGTATACACTGGAAGAAGAGATGGTTTGGCGACAGTATAAGACCACAGTCAACAACATAAAAATCAATGTGGCATTACCAGAGTCTAGGGATTCCACACCAGCAAAATCTGAACATTGCAAAACAGATGAAGAAAAGAATTACCCTAAAAATAAATTTATGACAATGGTGGAGAAACTTTGAGAGTTATAATGAGAAAATCCAGTAAGGAAATAGAAGAAAAAAATAAGGATATCGAGGAAAAGACAAACCAAAAATTATAAGAAACAATTGAAACAGTGCAAGGCATGAAAGCTGAAATATAGCAAAAACCAACCAAACAAACAAACAAACAAAATCACACAGTCATAGGATATGATGTAATAGAAAAGCTAGGCAAGCAAGCGTAGTCAATAGAAAATCAATAGATACAAGTGAGGGAAGAAAGCATTTCAGGGGTTGAAGATACACTAGGAAAAATAGATTCATCATCAACAAAAGAAAGCCATAAGTCCAACAAATTCCTGACACAAAATATCCAGGAAATATGAAAGCCAAACATAAGAATAATAGGTATAGAAGAAGGAAAAAAATACTGAAAGGTGCAGAAAATATATTCAAATAGAGTGGACAACAAAAAATTTCCCATCGCCACATAATTATCAAAACACCAAACATACAAAATAAAAAAAGAATATTAAGAGCAGCAAAAGGAATAGAGCCAAGTAACAGATAAAGGCCAACCTATCTGAATTACACCTGACTTCTCCATGGAAACTCTAAAGCCAGAGAGATCACTGATTCCAGTCCATACAACTATACCCAAGAAAGCTTTCAATCACTATAGATGGAGAAACCCAGATATTCCATGATGTAAACAGATGTAAACAGTACATAAACACTAATCCATCCTTACAGAAAGATCTGGATGGAAAACTCCAACAAAAGGAAATTAACTATACCCACAAAAACATAGAAACATAGGCAATAGATAATCCCCCTTTACCAATCATAATACCTAACAAATTAGACTTTAAACTAAAATCAATCAAAAGATATGAAGAAAGTCATTTCTTATTCATCACAGGAGAAATTCATCAAGATACAGTTTCAATTCTGAACATCTATGCCCCAAATAAAAAAGGCACCCAAACCACATTTGTAAAAGAAATAGTACTAAAACTCAAACTGTACATATAACCTCACACACTTCTAGTGGAATATTTAAACACTCCACTCAACACTAGACAGGTCCACCAGACAGAAACTTGACAAAGAGACAAAGGAACTAACAAAAGCTATGACCCAATTGGTTTTAACAGACTTTTATAGAACATTCTATCCAAACACAAAAGAATATACCTTTTTTAGCACCACATGGAACCTTCTCTAAAACCGACCACATACTCAGCAACATAGTAAACCTCAATAGGTACAAAAGAGTTGGAATACCCCCTGTATCTTATCAGACACTATATTTAAAGTTAGAATTCAACAACACAAATTGCAGAAACCTTACAAAATCATGGAAGTCAGACAATGCCCAATTGTATCATTCCTGGGTAAAGAAAGAAAGAAAGAAAGAAAGAAAGAAAGAAAGAAAGAAAGAAAGAAAGGAATTAAAGACTTTCTAGAACTCAATGAGAATGAAGATATGACACTTATGGGATACTTTGAAAGCACTGATAAAAGGAAAGTTCATAGCACTAACTGCCCACATGAAGAAACTAGAGGATAGTTACACTAGAGGATTAACAGTACAACTGAAAGCTCTAGAACAAAAAGAAGCCAACTCACCCAGAAGGACTGGACACCAGGACATAATCAATTTGAGAGCTAAAATCAATAAAGTAGAAATTAGGAAAACAATAAAAGAATCAATGTAACAAAGAGTTGGTTCCTCAAGAAAATCAACAAGATACATAAAACTTTATCCAAACTAACCAAAAGACAGAGAGAGACTATGCACTCAAAAATACTCAAAAAAAAATAACAGAAATGGACAATTTTCTGGATAGGTATCACTTACCAAAAGTAAATCAAGAACAGAGTAGCAATTTAAATTGACCTATAACCCCTAATGAAATAGAAGCTGTCATCAAAAGTTTCCCAACTAAAAAAGGCCAGGGCCTGATGGTTTCAGTGCAGAATTCTACCACAAATTCAAAGAAGTACTAATACCAATATTCCTCAACATGTTCCACACAATAGAAACAGAAGGGCCATTGCCAAACTCTTTTTATGAGGGTACAATTAGCTTGGTACCCAATCCACACAAGGACCAAGAAAGAAAACTACAGACCAATATCCTTCATGAACATTGATGCAAAAATACTCAATTAAATACTGGCAAATAAAATCCAAGAACACATTAGATTTCATCCTAGGGATGCAAGGAGGTTTCAACATAAAAAAATACATCAGTGTAATCCATCAAATGGAATAAACTGTAATAAACCAACTGAAAAAGATAAATGACATGATCTTCTCATTAGATTCTGACAAAGCCTTTCACAAATTCCAAAACCCCTTCATGATACAGGTCTTGAAGAGGAAGAGACCAGAGATAGCAGGTACATACCTAAATATAGTACAAGCAATATACAGTAAACCCACAGTCAACATCAAACTAAATGGAGATATACGCAATGAGATTCCTCCTAAATCACGAACAAGACAAGGCTGCCCACTCTCTCTATATCTCCTCAATATTATGCTTGAAGTACTAGCTAGAGCAGTGAGACAACAAAAGGAGTTACAGTATACAGATTGAAAAGGAAGAAATCAAACTTTCACCATTTGCAGATGATATGATATTTTATATAAGTGACCCAAAAACTCTACCAGTGATATACAACTTCAGCAGAATGGGACAATACAAGATAAAATAGATGGAGAAAATGTGGTCCATGTACACAATGGAGTACTACTCATGGTGATAAAAATATAAGAATCTTGGAATTCACAGGCAAATGGATGGAACCAGAAGAAAACATCACAAGTGAGGTCACCCAGTCACACAATACACACACACACACACACACACACACACACAAATCAGGCATATACTCACTGATGTATGTATTTTAGACATAGAGCAAAGGATTACCAGCCTACAGTCAATACCACCAGAAAAGCTAGGAAATAAGGAGAACTCTAAGAGAGACATACATGGTCCCCTAGAGAAGAGGAAAGAGACAATATTTCCAAAGCAAATTGGGAACTTGGTGGGGGGGATTTGTGTCTTAGGAGGAAGAGGAGTGAAGAGGTGAGCATGAGGAATCAGGAATATTGAGTCAAAGAAAAATAGAGAACAGCAATAAACAAGATACCATAATAGAGAAAGCCATTAAAGGCTTTAAGAGAAATATGGGCACTAGGTAAGTGTCCAGAGAACTCCAATGTTGGCCCCACCTAACAATCTAAGTAATAGTGGATAGGCTACATTAAATGCCATACCCCACTAATGAGATTGATGACTACCTTATATACCATCTTAGAGCCTTCCTCCAGTAGCTGATGGAAGCAAAAGCAAAATCCCACAGCTAAACACTGAGCTGAATTCCTGGAATCCAGTTGCAGAGAGGGAGGATTAATGAGCAAAGGGGTCAAGACCAGGCTGGAGAAACCTGACATGCACAAGGACAGCTCATGGACCCCAGTCTGATAGCTAGGAAACAAACATAGCACCAATCCAGACCCCCTGAATATGGTGTTATTTCAGAGGATTAGGCAGTCTATGGGCCTTCTGGTAGTGGATCAGTCTTCATCCCTAATATACAAATGGACTTTGGGAGGCCATTCCACATAGAGGGATACTGTAAGCCTAGAACATGCAGGAGGGCCTAGGACCTGGTAAAAATGACATGACAGACTTTGAAGATGGCCCCTTGGAAACCTCACCCTCCCTGGGGAGCTGAATGAGGATGGAATGGTGTTTGGTGGGGGAAATTGAGGAGGAAGGAAGGGTGTGGGAACTGGGATTTACATGTAAAACAAGATTGTTACAAATTTAAATTAAAAAGTTATCAACAACAATAAAAGAAACACTGGATTAATTCTTGTAGTGAAGGGTGTATTGTAACGACTCAATAGACGTTTGAGACACATCAAAGAGAAGATTTCTTGAAAATTTCAAGTGGAATGCTGCTACCTACTTTGTGTTTTTTAAACATTCTTCATTGAAAAGGATCATATGGCACCATTGTACATCTTTAAAAAGTATATAATTGTGGCTTTTATGTCTATTTATATATATTTATAATGCCTTGATAAACACCACATACTATTTTAAGGTATAACTCTACCCTTAATGCCTCTACCATAAAATCACATCACATTGTTTCTGTACAGAGAAAAATTGGTTACGCAAGGGAAACAGTCATTCTGAGGAGCAATGCCATATAAGTCTCTAAATTTCCTATTAGGAAATTCCAGAATAAGGTGCTGACCAGTGTTCTGTTACCATAATATCCTGGTATCATTTTAGTAATATGACTATTGCAATCAGCCTATTAATATTTCTTAAAAATTAAACTGAATCTTATAATAGTGCGACTAATAACATCATTAACAAGGTTTAGAATGGATTATTTGTGGCTGCACACATTTTCCCTAGGAACAGGGCTAAATTCAGTCCAAATGCAGTCATCATTGGGGTGCATGAGACTTGCAGAACATGAAGTCACTTTGTGATTTCTAGCTCAAACTAACCTGGGTGCTAATTTATAATACTGAAATGAGTCTTATTGCTTCTCATGCTTTCTGAAGCCTCTGTTCTTACTGAAGGACACAATGTTTCTAGAAAAGCATTTAATATGTATTACCTTATTCCAGCAAAACACACATGTTTGGCTAATGTCTGTTCTTTAGTGAACATCTATATTTCCTAAAGGGAGGATAATAATACAAAACTGATGGCTCTTGACTTACATAATTATAATAAAATCAGGACAGTTTTAACCTGATTTTGTTACTTAAACATACACATCTTGGATAGGTAGGATAAATATAGTGAAAATGGCAATCATGCCAAAAGCAATTTACAGATTGCTTCCCCATTAAATCAATCTACAGAATGAAATACCCATTAAAATCCCAGCACAATTCTTCACTCACCTTGAAAGGATAATAATCAACTTTATATGGAAAAACAAAAGACACAGGATAGCCTAAACAACTGTGTACAATAAAAAAACTCCAGGAGGCATCACCATCTCTGACTTTAAGCTCTACTACAGAGCTATAGTCATGAAAACAGCTTGGTATTGGCAAAAAAAAAAATAAACAAGTAGACCAATGGAATTGAATCAAAAACCTTGATATTAACCCACACATCTATGAACACCTGATTTTTGACAAAACAGCTAAAAGATCCATTGGGGAAAGGAAAGCATCTTCAACAAATGGTGCTGGCACAATTGGATGATGGTGTATAGAAGACTGCAGATAGATCCATGGCTATCACCACACAAAAAAGTCAAGTCCAATTGGATCAAAGACCTCAACATAATCCAGCCATACTGAACCCCTTAGAAGAAAAAGTAGGAGGTATCCTTGAACAAATTGGTATAGGAGACTGCTTCCTGAACATAACACTAGTAGCAACAATTAATAAATGGGACCTCCTCAAACTTAGAAGCTGCTGTAAATCAAAGGACACAGTGGACAAGACCAAACTGCAGCTCACAGACTGGGAAAAGATTTTCACCAATCCTACATCTGACAAGTGCTGATCTCCAAAATATACAAAGAACTCAAGAAACTAGTCAACAAAACACCAAATAACCATATTAAAAAATGGGGTACAGAACTGAAGAGAAAATTCTCAATACAGGAAATCAAAAAGGCTGAAAGACACTTAAGGAAGTGCTCAACGTCCTTAGCTATCAGGGAAATGCTCATCAAAACAACTTTAAGATACCATCTTACTCCTGACAGAATGGCTAAAATTAGAAACACCGATGACAACTTATGCTAAAGAGGATGTGGAGAAAGGGGAACACTCCTCCAATGCTGGTGGGAGTGCAAATTCATACAGCCATTTTAGAGATCAGTATGGTGGTTCCTCAGGAAAATGGGAATTAGTTTACCATAGTACCTGACAATCCACCTCTTAGGCATATACCCAAATGATCCACATCCATGCAAAAAAGACATGTGCTCAACTATATTCATAGAAGCATTATTTGTAATAGCAAGAACCTGGAAGCAACCTAGATGCCCTCAACTGAAGAATGGATAAAGAAGATGTGGCACTTCTACACAATGAAATACTACTCTACAGGAAAAAAAATATTGGAACTTGAAATTCACAAGCAAGTGGATGAAACTTGAAGAAATCATCCTGAATGAGGTAACCCAGTTACAAAAAATAGGAACATGGTATGTATTCGCTCAAAAATGGATTTTAGACCTAAAGAAAAGGACCACAAGTCCATAATTTACACCACCAGAGGAATTAGGATACAAGGTGTATTCTAAGAGATTCAATAAGGTTCCTTACAGAAGGGGGAAGGGACAAGTCTCCCAGAGCACATGGGAAGTGGAGGGAGCAGTGAATGGAGAGAAAACTAGGAGAGAGAAGGAGAGGAAAGGAACACACATGCAACTAGGAAGATTGAGTCAGGGAAGGAATAGAAGATAGAGCAGAGAGAGAGAGAGAGAGAGAGAGAGAGAGAGAGAGAGAGAGAGAGAGAGAGAGAGAGAGAGAGAGAGAGAGAACATAAAAGAGGGAGCCATTATTGATTTGAAGAGAAAACTGAACCTAAAGAAAGGTCTAGAGACCTACAAGACTGACCCCAACTAACAATTTGAGCAACCATGGAAAGGCTACCATAAATGCACTTCGCTGATAGTGAGATCAACAACTAACTTATCCACCATCATGGAGCCCTCATGTAGTACTTGTTAGAAACAGGATCAAACACCCATAACTAAACACTGAGTCAAACTAGAATCCATATGCAGAGAGTGGGGACAAGACCAGATTGCAGAAACACATAGAGACAGCTGACCTGAACAAGTAGGAGCTAATGCCCCTTCCCCCAGACTGATAGCTAGGAATCCAGCATGAGACTGACTCAGACCCCCTGAATATGGGTCTTACCTAGAAGGATTGAGCAGTCTAAGGGACCTCTCACAGTGGAACCAGGATGTATTCCTGGTGCACAAAAGGATTTTGCGGACACATCTCCCATGGAGGGACACTCCCTTAATCAAGAAACAGGAGAGTAGTCATAGTCCCTACTTCAAATGACTTCACAAATTTACATGGCATAACCCTACATGTGGAATGGGGTAGGGGGATAGGAGGGGAGGGTTGTCAGGGTGCATGTGAGGTGGGTGAGAGAGTAACAGGGAGGGAGAGGGAACTGGGATCGACATGTAAAATAAATAATAATAATAATAATAAATACATACACATTATTTATGTAATGTATGTAGAGTAATAAAACTCAAATACAGCTACCATGTGCTCACAAATATTATGTCTGCTTCTAGCATAGTGTCCATTACACTTGTAGTTCATTTGTATTTTTAATGGTACATATTTCTACTTAGGATAACAAAATTGAAAACAGGATTAAAAACAAACAAAACCATATAAATATATTCTTAACTTTCCTGTGTTCTGTAAAAGCTGCTTAACTTTTCTTATTTGTGCAATATATCCTGAAAATTTCAGGTAAATTAAAAAAAAAAAGACACAATCAAAAAATAAACCTTTGTTTGGTGGGAAATTGCCTTGTAACAGTCTTTGCTCTGAAAGTGTATTCCTAACATATCCAGTATTATTTCACTGATAATGATATACATTTGTCTTCCTTCCCAGTGTCACTCTTAGTTTTGGATACCACACTGTACTTTGTGTTTCATATAGGTTTTTCAGATATATTTCAATGTGACCACATGTCATCATTTAGCCTTCACTATTATATTCTAGTATTTCCTCAGGAAAGGAGGAATGTGACCATAAATACTTAACAAATGTTCTTTGCATTCAGACTTTCTAGTTTGCCCATAATTTTAGCAATAAAAAGATGGAGGATGATGCATTCTATATTATTATGAGTGTCTTAGAATTTCTGTGCTGTTTTCTCTCCTAGCCATGAATCCAGATAATTGCTTACTCACACTTTGATCACTTTCCTCCCCCTTCATCTCTCTTGATTGGGTTGTTCTTAACATCTATGTTTCATTTATTTGTTCACCTCTTACCAAAGCTTTCTGCATTTTGATGGTTTTTTTTCAAACATATTTCTCATGTTATTGCTTTAATTAAAATTTCATTGTTTGTAAGATTTATGAGTAGGTTTTTGTGTTCATGGGATACAGGATATAATGTACCATTTACATGTTTTATTGTAATAGGTTTTTGGTTTTTCACTAAATAATTTGGCAGAACTATGTGATTCATTTTATTAAGACAAGAATTTTATCTTGGATGTTTAAGTCTCCCCTTCATCAATGGATGATCACCAGGCATTTGCTTAAAAGTTATCTCTTATAAACACATATTTAGAAAAGAAATTTATTATTATTCATCAAAACCTTGTGAATGGGAGAGAGTGCTTCTAAAGAGAATATGGTGCTTGTGGGAAAATAAGAAGAGCTTGGAATTTGAAGGTTAACTTGCTTCTTATTTATAGGATATTCAGTAAATTACCCACATTTCTGGTACCTGTAAATGTAAAGCAGACATTAACATGCAGCCCAACTCAGTCAAGGATTTTCTGGTTTCTTCTTAATTCTGGGTACCAGACTCCCTTAGGTTATAGGAACACATCCTACTCCTTATGTGCAATTGGCAGTTGTGCTTAATTTTATCCTGCCTTTGTGTAGTAGGGGAATAGTTTCTCCGTGAAATAGGCAGTGTACCAAAAATGCAGCCTAATAAATCTTTAGGCAAGATGCCATTGAACTAAAGATAAAGAATTCCTTAATGATCTTAATCAAGAGAGCTTATCTGTGATGCTCCGTGAACTTTAATGTAAAAGCCATAATTGCAAGCTGTGGGTGTGATGACTGGGGACTGTTCCTATCCAGATGAAGCCTGGAGCCAATTTGCCCAGATTGGCAGCCTGTTAGATTCTGTTTTCCACAAACTCAGTAGAGAGTTTGACATGGTTCAGGATACAGTTAATGTGAATGGGCATAGAGATATGCTCTAGATAATTTAGACAATTTATAGGAAGTGTTCTTGAACTTACAACAAATGATATGAATTAACATACCCACCCATATATTTTCATATTCTCTAGCATTCAACAAATAATCCTTATTGACTGTTAAATGTTTTATTTTAAAAGAAAGCTTGTTGATATTAAATATATTATTCAAACAGCTATAGCTTTTCCTAAAACAGATTAAATCTGTAAGGAAACAGACGAACCCTGTCTGTCTAGCTGAAATATTTGTTTGTTATGACCTTTTTTATGACTGCTTTCTTGGACATTATTGTGAGATTATGACCGGATAAAACACTCCCATGTTTTGTTGCTTTGTGAGTAGAAATAGTGCAACTACCTCTATGTGTTTTAATGTCAATCTACCACGAACTTGCAGCATTCATTACAGTCAATTTTTCTCCATCTGTCTTATCTGATGCTTATGACCATATACATGTATATTATGGGTATGCTGAAATTCTTTGTTTGTTTGTTTGTTTGTTTGTTTGGTTGGTTGGTTGGTTGGTTTTTTCAAGACAGGCTTTCTCTGTTTAGTTTTGTAGACCAGTCTGGCCTCTAACTCACATAGATCCACCTCCTCTGCCTCCCAAGTGCTGGGATTAAAAGCATGTACCACCACAGACTGGTCACTTTACAATTCTTTATTATGCTAAAAGACCAAAAGGCCAACATGAATGTATTATGCATTCAGGATATCCTGTGATGAAGTTAGCCAATCTGCATATCTTTCTAACAATTGTGAGGAAGAATGCTCCTATGTGCATTTATCACGATTGCAAAAATAAGGATTGGTGTCATTTTTGCATAAGAAAAATCTTTGTCTTCCTATCTTTCCTTAGCTGCTTCCAGCTCCTGTAGACTCCTTTACACTTTGTAACATGTCTTCCTATTTGTCCCCCCAAACAAAATCTGAGGATGTCACAAATCTCCTTTGTGTGTCTGCAATTTCTTTCATCCCTTTATTCCTGCATTGAAGGGTTCATGATGCTTGGTGGGGCTTCCTTAGATAACCTTTCACTCTACTAGTCAATTTTGTCCCACAATCTCACCTGTTCTTTGGAATATAGCCTGGTCACAGATTTAGTCACAAAGCTATTACTCTTGGTGGTTCTTTAGCACTCATCCAACATAACTCTTATTATTCAACTTGCTGGAAAAATAAATACTATGACTGCAATATACTAGCCTGGGAACACATCTATACTTTTCTGGGACATTGTTACTGGGGTGCCCAAACTGTTGGCTTGGGACCAAGAGTCTATGAGCTGAACTAATATATCACCATTTCTTAGAAGACGCTGTAAAGAGGGCCATGTGTTTAGAGTTATTTCCTTGTCACCAAAAAACATATTCTACCTAGGCTTATTTTGTCAACATCAGACCTGGAATAAAGAAGATACATGATGAAGACCTATATCAGATTTCCAGACTACATCATTAGAGAGAAATATGGAGAAATATGGAGAGTATTTGCTCTCTGGCCATAAGCTTACTTAAAGATTGATGATACAGAAACTTCTCCTTTAAAGTGAATGACTGCTGCAAATAATATAAATAATATTTGTCATTAGGTTTGCACCTGGAAAACAGGTAAAAACAATGACTATTGGAGCTTAGCTGATAAATTGATAAGTGTTGTGTATCAAAAAAATCCAAGAATATATGCAGTATTATATGTAAACTACTGATATAATTTGGATCTCAATTTTCTGACAGAAGACAGTGGATGCCATCTCTATAGTAGCTTACTGGGGTGGGCACAAGAGAGATATCTCAACAAGTAAGAGCACTTCCTTTATGCTCCCAGGACACACAACAAGGAGCTTGCACCTGCTTCAATTTTAGGGAATCTGCTGATTCCCACAGGTAATTTCAGGGATATAGTACACACACTCAAACATATATTCACATAGATTTATAATAAAAGCTCAATCCTGGATTAGAAAAATCTCTTAAATATTCAGAGCACAGCTCTATGTTTACAGATCTTACTCTATATACTTTTGGACATTAAACAATAATTCACTGTTTTAAAAATAATAATTAATTTTTGATTTGCATTTCCCTGATAGCAAAGGATGTTGAGGACTTTCTTAAGTGTCTTTCAGCCATTTTGGATTCCTCTATTGAGAATTCTCTGTTTAGTTCTGTACCCCATTTTTAATTGGACTATTCAGTGTTTTGGTGACTAGCTTCTTGAGTTCTTTGTATATTTTGGAGATTGGCCCTCTGTTGGATGTAGGGTTGGTGAAGATCATTTCCCATTCAGTGGGTTGACATTTTGTCTTGTTGACTATGTCCTTTGCCTTACAGAGCTTTTCAATTTCAGGAGGTCCTGTTTATTAATATTTGATCTCACTCTGTGCTACTAGTATTTTTTTCAGGAAGTGGACTTCTGTACCAGTTCCTTCAAGGGTACCTCTGACTTTTTCTTCAAGAGGTTCAGTGTGGTTGGATTTATGTTGATGTCTTTGATCCATTTAGACTTATATTTTGTGCATGGTGATACATATTGATCTATCTGCAATGTTCTACACACCAGCATCCAGTTATGCCAGCACCATTAGTAGAAGATGCTTTCTATTTTCCATTGTATAATTCTAGTTTCTTTGTTAAAAATCAAATATTCATAGGTGTGTGGGTTAGTATCAGAGTTTTCAATTCAATTCCATTGCATACCTGTCTATTTATGTGCCAATATCAAGTTGTTTTCAGGACTATAGCTCTATAATAGTGCTTAATGTCAGAGATGGTGATGCCTCTGAAAGTTCCTTTATTTTACATGGTTGTTTTGCTTATTCTGGATCTGTTTTTTTCCAACTCTGAGATATCATCTTATTTCTGTCAGAATGACTAAAAAAAAAAAAAACACCAAAGACAGTTTATGTTGGAGAGGATGTGGAGAAAGTGGTACACTCCTCCACTACTGGTGGGAGTGCAAAGTCATACAGCTACTTTGGAAATCAGTGAGAAGGTTTCTCAGGAAAATAGTAATGGCTAACTGTCCTGCAGTAGGGAAAGATGTTCAGAGTGAGGGCAAGGAACCTACTTGTAGTTCCAGAAAACATATTAAAAACGTGGAGGTACTATAAATGATTTAAGTAGCTAAGACTCATTAACTTTAACATATTCTTCACAAGTATTCAGTCTTCCTCAAGATCCAGTAATTCCACTCTTAGGCATATATCTAAAAGATGCACATTCATACAACAAGGACATCTGTTCAACTATGTTCGTAGCAGCATTATTAGTAAGAGAAATTGGAAGCAACCTCATGCCCCTCAACTGAAGAATGGATGGAAAAAATGAGGTATATATACAGAATGATATACTACTAAACAGTATAAAAACAATGGAATCTTGAAATTCATGGGCAAATGGGTGGAACTGTAAGAAATCATCTTGAGTGCTGTAAACCAGTCACAAAAGACAAACATGAGCCTTCATCTAGTAACTCATGGAAGCAGAAGCAGACTCCCACAGCTAAACACTGAGCAGAACTCATGAAATCCAGTTGCAGATAGGGAGGGGAGAGGAGCAAAGGGGTCAATACCAGTAAGGAGAAACCCACAGAAACTGCTGATCTTAACAACAAGGAGGTCATGTACTTCAGTATGAGAGCTGGAAACCAGCAAAACACCAACCCAGACCCCCTGAATGTGTGTGTTAGTTAGGAGGATTAGGCAGTCTATAGGTCTCTGATAGTAGATCAGTATTTATCTCTAGTTTACAAATGGACTTTGGGAACACATTCCACATAGAGGTATTCTTTCTCAGCCTAAACACATGGGTGAGAGCCTAGGTCTTGTTCCAAATGATATGACAGATTTGAAGACTCCTCATGAAAGGCCTCACACTCCATGGGGAGTATAAGGTAAATGGGATGAGGGTTGATGTGGTCAATAGGAGAGAAAGGGAGGGTGCAGGAACCTGATGGGAGATGTTATTCTATAAATATGTTTCTCATACTGGTCAATGAATAAAGCACTGTTGGCTAATAGGAAAAAAGAGAGTAGGGACTAGGAGACTAGGAGGAAAGAGAAAGTAGTAAGGAGGAGTCAGCATGGGAAGACTAGAGATAAGAACACTGGGCCACCTAGTAAGATGAGCCACGTGGAAATACTTAGAATAGTAGAAATGGGTTAATCATTAAGACAGAGCTAGCCGATAAGAAACAAGTAACTGGCCAACAGCATTATATCAAATACAGAGTCTCAGCGTGTTATTTGTGGCTGGCATGATGGTGGGACCAGGCGGTCAGCGGGGAAAACATACTCGTTACAGTAACCAACACTGACATGTAAAACAAGCTTGTTTTGTTTTAAATAAAAAATAAAATAATAATTAATTTAAGCAAAATATTAACTATGACTGTATCAAAATATTAGTTTCTTCTATTATGATCAATATCCTGCTACACAATTGAGAAATATTTTTTCATATTATTTTTCACAATTGTCTGAATAGCTTCTCTATGTCTATAGATTCAAATTTTGCTTCAAACACATGACTTTGCACCAAAGCACAATTATCAATTCAAAAATTTACTTCATGCTTCTCTGCTTTCCTATCTCCATTCCCAGAAATGCACAAATAAAGGACACTTCACAAAGGCATCTCTCAAAGGAGGATTTATTTTATACCTTCACTGTGCTCTAGTTAATGATAGTGGTTTGGAAAAATAGTTGTTTTAAATGTATTAATCTTTCAGAGTACTATTCATGACTTAGAACCATATATGTTGATCACACAAAAGGTTTGCTTGCTGTGACCCATTTTTGCTCTCTGGAATGTTTTCCGTAAATTAATTCTCAAATTCTTTTCTCATCCATCACTCAAATCAGCCATACTAAATTCTCAGACTATATTCCCTTTGTACTTTTTCCCTTCTATAAGTATTACTTTCTGCAGAATCTTTTGACACATTTCAAGTCCTTTCCTCTAAATCCCTAAGCACTTTCATTACCTCTGAGTTCCATACCTTGGGGTGCTTCTCCTTTACCCATTTCTTTGATGCTTCTCAAAGTTTCTGGTTAAAGGGAATAAGTGATCATTTGAAAGCTCACAGAACAAAGCCCCCTCATTTCCTGATTAACTAGGTGGCTGGGCATCCAATACATACTCTCCCAAATCTTACTGTCTGACTCTCAAGAGACCACAACCTCAGAGACTTCATGAATTTATCTCTTGCACTGTTAATTTCATTGAACCTATGATCCTTCTACTTGGCCTCATCTTGATCTTGAGACCTCATCTCACTGACACTCCCTTCTTCACACTTTCTTTCTTGATTTCAGGAAGAATTCTATCACTGGATACAGGCCTGAAAGCAATCTTAACATAGCAAGATATGTATCTGTAGTTGTCCTTTCTTTGGATTTATCATGTTCTACCATACCCCACAATTTAAATGGGGAAATTTAGAAGAAAATAATTTGGATGTTTGAAATGGCATGCCACCATGTATCATGTGATAAAGTATCAAAGCCACCCCACTCTCTCTCAAGTCCTGGGGCTTGAATACTTTTTTTTTTTTTTTTTGGCAAAGTTAACCAATACTATGTATGCTAACTTTCATTTAACATACAAAAAATATTACTAGTATGTTACTACACTAGTAAGCTTTTAGTAGTTATAATTTAATAGTGCCTTTAATAATCAGCTGAAATGCAGCAGTGCCAAAGTGTTCATGCTCAAGTAACACTAATTCATGACCCCTAAGATCAAAAGAAGTGATATTATCAATTCGTATGTGTCAAAGAGAAGCCACGCAGAACTTAACTGAAAATGTGGAACTACAAAATATCATTTTCAGGAGAAAAAAGTCATGTGTAAACCTTTGTGTTATTATTAATATTCTGCACAGTACCTACTGATAGTAATCTCTCACTGTACCTAAAATAGACATATACATACAAAACAAAAAATAGAACAAATATTGGCTTGGATGGAGAGTACACACCAATGAGAAACAGATCCATAGACCTGGGTGGAAGTGACTACTGTTATCATTTTTCTCAGTTAAACTCAGACTCCTTCCCAAAGGTGGCATTTATTCAACACATTCTTCCTACAGTACAGACTTGGTCCAAATGATGTTTTTGCTACCTTTTAGTCTCCTCAACACAGAAATGTACAAAAACCTGTTATGGCGATCTGGAGGACTGATAATATCCTTGTCAAACTCAGTTCTGTGTGCTTTGCGCATAGTGAGTGCTCACTGAAAATAACTGGTTTGCTCTGTTCTTGTTTAGAGCATCTATGGAAATTATGTGCTTCATATGGTCCCTACCATCTGCCTGTCTCCCATCCTCCAAAAAGTGTCTCTAAGTGCTTTCAAAGTTGTAGTGGGATATTCAATTTGTCTGCTTCTGTGGCACTGACCACACCCATCGAGGGGTGAAGCCAGGGGCAGAAGTGACCTGTGGAACTAGGTCTGAGTGGAGGCAGGGAAGGCAGTCTTTCTGGCAGGATGCAGAGAGAGGAGCATCCGGTTCCATCTTCTGTGTTCATCTGTCTGTGTTGTGAGTTGTTCCTCCATGAATAAACATCTTTCGGCCTATTTGTTTATCCTAACCCTTATTAAACCGCAATAGAAAGTAGGTTTAGACTTATCAATAATATTCTGTTACACAGTATGTAACCTGGTATTTTATATTATCAGAGTAAGTTTTTAAAAGAAAATGTAGTTAAGAACTGAGTAGTGTGTGTGTGTGTGTGTGTGTGTGTGTGTGTGTGTGTGTGTGTGTGTGTGTGTGTGTGCGTGTGTGCAGAAGTGCAAGAATTGGAAGATACCATTTTAGAATGTATAGTGTCCTAGGGATTGTAGAATGATAATGAAACAAAGTGTTACTGACTAGGTAAGGAAAATGGGGTTCATTGAAGTACATCTTA
Source organism: Cricetiscus sungorus (assembly GCA_030556225.1). Taxonomy (NCBI): domain Eukaryota; kingdom Metazoa; phylum Chordata; class Mammalia; order Rodentia; family Cricetidae; genus Cricetiscus; species Cricetiscus sungorus. The sequence continues at coordinate 20,083,521 of JANBXA010000069.1, forward strand.
AATCTGTGTTCAAAAAAGGGTGCTTTTTAATCAAATGCCTGAGCTTGGAGTAAAGCTGAATGATAAAGGCAAGCATGTGTCTGGTATGCACAAAGGCCAGGCTTTGATCTCCAGCACCCTCTCTGTAACATGCTAAACCAAAGAAATCATAAAATGCATGTCAATAGTAATGGTGTTTCTGAGAACCAATAAAATTTCAGACACAGTAGAGGCTCATGTGGGTTCATTTACTCTGTGTAACTGGAAGAAATATGTGTGCTTCTGGCATGGCTGGATCTAGGATGTCTATTATCTTACAGAATCCAATTTCTATGGCTGTTGTTGATTCTGAGTGAATTTTCAGTTAGGAGGCAGTTTCCACAGGGCAGGCAATATATGTATAAATAAATTACCATACTAGGAGATGTCCTTTCTGATAATGCCACTAACATTGGGGTAGAGTTGATGCTCGATTCAGCATGAGTTACACGTATATCTCTGAAGTGATTACAATGACCTGATAGAGGAGGGGGACTAAGGCCTCCCGTCTGATCTAAAAGTTATACTGAAGTACCCTTGAAACACATGATCACAAGTCTCTGCTTTGAGAAAATTGTTAGGAAAGATGTGAAGCAGAAACATATTTTTCTATCACTTAGGTCCTCTATCACATCTCAGAGAGTAGACAGTAATGAGAATGGCACCCCTGTGAAAACATTAGAAACTGACAAAATAAATACCAAACTCTGTACAGCTGAATAAAAATTACTCTGAAATTGGACAATGTAAAACCTACATAAGATGACACAGTGGGTAACATCGTTGGGCATGATGGATAAAGACCTTAGTTCACATTGCATGTGAAAAAACCAGATGTGGGCAAGTATGCATTTAACCCTACTGCTACAGGAGGTAGAGGGTTTGGTTTCTGGAGTTTTGAGGCCATCAGCCTCACACCAGTTTAATGACAGATGCTGCTATCAGAAAGTAGTAAGGTGGAGAGACACAGAAGAGAATACCCATCATCTTTTCTGGCATCCTTGAGTGAGTGCACAGACATGTGTTTCTGCACACATGGTCACATATACCATACATACATATACTACACTTGCACTCATACATATTTTCTCATATACTTACACCAAAGGATTTTTAAAATGCTAACTTTACTATTTATTTATAGCTTATCTTTGGTCAAGATATTTAATTCTTCAGAAACTCAGTTTGTCTGTAGGTCCAGATGCTAATCTAAATAATGGAGAATCATTTGAGTAAGCAAATATCCATCTTCATATACCCTTCAGGATGTCTCTTGTGAATTTTCTCTTCTAGTAGTGTTACTCTTAATCCAGGACATGGCATTATCTAAATAAGAAGTTATCCTTAGATCACACAGCATCATCTTATCTCTGATGGCTACTGAATATTTGAAAATTCACAAAGCACAGGACATATGGGGAATTATTGTCATAACTCAGACTCAAATTTTCTTCTGATTGTAACTGAAATCTCTGCATGTTGATAGAAATACCAAGAAGAAAAGGTGGAAGGTTATATAATTTACGTACTATGACTAAATTTGCCATAACATTCACAGATCACCATATGTTCATGATCTATACAAATCTATTTTAAACTTAGTTTGCTGCAAACCCCTAGATTATGTCATGTTATATATGTAAATGGAATTCAGTTTTAAGATAAATTCTTTGTTGGAGTAATTTTTAAATGTTTACTGTTATAAGAATTAGTTTGTTGGGGATTTGTTTGGAATAATTTTGTTATTTCAAGTGTTTGTGACTTTTGTCTAGCAACTTAGAACAAATGTCCATGATACTTATTCTTGTCTTTTATTATAAAAAAAACACTTAAAATTTTTCATATAATTAACAATTTGAAAGAAATGGAGGTGGCAATGATAAATATTATGAAATAAAATCTGTCGCCATTGAAAATCTGTTGGCCATCATATATCAAAAATAACAATAAATTTGTAATATGAATTATTTTCTCTTTCCTACAAAATTTTTACTTTACTTTTTTATTTTCACTAACTCCTGTAGCCTATACATTCTTAACCTATCCAGGATTATCAGTATCTGTAAGGGACACATCTAATAAACACAATATAGCCAGAAAGCATTGCTTATGTCAATCAAACAGGTAAATATCTCATTTGTAAACAACAATTTTATTATATTTGTGATGTGAACTTGATGTTTTCAGGTATTGTAGAATCGTTATCTTATTCTACTATAATTTCTTTAATCTAATCAGTTAAAATTCTATTTATAAGAAAAGCTATCAACTTTTTTAAAGTTATGTGTAAAACTGTTCAATTCTCTCCTCATAATCTATGCAAGTTTAATTTAAATCTCATAAACACGAAGCTCACTAAACCAGACATCCCAAATGCAAGGCCAGATCATGTTCATTTCAGAAGGTCACAGAATCTCATTTTGGTAGACACGCATCATCTGCGATAATGCCTTGATTAAAGTGACCCCAGAGGGGCAAATGTGCATTTGAGCCTTGAAAATGAGCATATCATTACTTCCAAAGAAGTGAGACAATCAGGTCTTCCACCATTTCTTCTCTTCTTCCTCACACAGTATTTTAGAGGGAAAATTGTGGGTGTCTATATTCATTTATAATCAAACAGAAATAGGAGGGGGAATGTTACTAGAGAGACAAGCCTTTTCAAGTCAAAATTTCATACATCTCAATGAGCTAAAATCATTCATGTTAATAATTGTAGTAGAGTATTATTTCAAAAATTGTGTGCATTCCCTCATTTAAAATTGTTCAAGAAGGTATCCAATACCTTCTTGTGTGAGGAAATTTTAAGTATAGGTCAACTAGTTATTTTTTTTAACTTCACAAATTTCTTGACTTTAAATAGTTACCCACAACACGGCCATCAGATATTGTGTGCACATTGCTATTTGTGTTTCCTTTCTCCTTTTCCCATCATATTGAATTAGTGCACTTTGCTACACAGGAAAGCCTGTGTGAAACATTTATAAATTTATTTAAATTGTGGTAAAGTACAAATAACATAATATTTAATTCTAATTGCTAGAGATACTAAAAGACATAGTCAAAGAATACCTGCACTTGCAAATTCTGCTTTATTAAAACAACTCCACCTTAAATCATGTCTGGAAGAGTTGGAGCTCAATGTGTACTTGTTAATGTTTCCCTAAATGCTTTCCATTATCATATTTTGCATGCAGCCTAAAAAACCCATCCTTCTTAGCAGTACACATTCCACTTTCTACCTGAACTTGCTAATGCAGCAGGGTTTAATGTAACAGTCTCCATCTAAAAATGCATGCAAAATGTTACATCTGAAGTCATAAGTTGGGAGTGAAATTAATTATGAATGAGAGCCAGTGAAGGACAAAAACACAAGAAGCTGCAAACCAAGTGGCATTTTAAACAGATTCCTTGATTACAATGCTTTTTGTAATGGAGATGGAAGTGTATACCACTTCTAAGCGTTAACACGGTAACACTTAAAACAACCAGCTTTGAAAGGCTAACAATAGATGTTAGTTCTACCACTGTCACATCACAGCAAAGTCACACACACACACAAATAATAAGCTAGAGACCCCATTGAAATATTTGCATCTTAGATACCTCCTAAAAAGCTTTATGGGAGCAAAAGATACCACTGCTGCTCCAACATAGCAGCCTTTGATGTTCCCTCATCTTTACATCATAGAAGGAGCTCAAAGGGTTAATTAAAATTTAATGATATCGGCAGTACTTTGAAAAAGTTATGAACTTGGGTAAGATCAATCATTTTCTTGGACTGCCTGACTTCAAAGCAGATATTATGCAAAAGGAGGTGGGGGGAGAGTATGCCCATTCTGAACTGAATTCATAAGCAAGGATTTTCTCATTAGTGGGCTGTACATGGAGGGGATTCCAAGTTCAAACTAAAAGGAGGTGAGATGCCAAAAAGTGGTTAATCTCAATGTTAAGTCTTTGATGCTGGTTAGTTTCATCTTTCAATGAACACATCGAGAGCAACATGGCAACACTGACAGGCCCCAGATAAGGAAATTTGGGACTAAGAGAGATAAACAGATTTTTTTTTCTTATTTCTACCTTTAGAATCACATCACATTTTATTTGCTCATATTTAGGAGAAAAAATAAAAACCACACTAATTAACTTGTTTACTCCTTTTTACAGGACATTCTATAAAGTGACATTTAAAGTGACTAATTTAAACTTCTCTCAAATGTAAACTTTTCCTTGTATTTTAGGAGTTTCTTCTAAGTGTATCATTACTAAGGAAACTCCTACCTGCTACCTCTTTCTATAGCACTCACTTACTTATAAAAGCATCATTTTCTCCCAGTTAATAGCAAGTCTTTGTGTTTCTCACACTTAACCCTGATTTGTTTGGTCTGTGAGTTTGATCACTTTGACTGAAGCCACAAATGCAAAAGTTTTTTGTTTTGTTTTGTTTTACAAAAATTAAAATTTGTCACTGGACACCAAGACAACATAAAACATGGCTCTGACTAGACCAATTCTATTTAGTGCATCTCTTTGTCAATGCTTGGTCAAGGGGGAGGTCATAAATACCACATATATTTGAAAAGTACGTTTATATATAATATACATCCATAAAAACAAGACAAAACACATAAGTAACAATAGATGGTTTTTATCTGTCTCAGTGTTAGAAGAGTAAACTCATCAAAATATCCATTTTAGGGAAAAAGAAGAATTAATATTGTATTTATCATAATGCCTTTGTCCCACACAAATTTCTTCTAAGATAGAAATATGGGGTTTTCTAGAGACCTCAAATTTACATGATATTTTTTTCAGAGAAATGAAAATATGATGATGTGTCTTCTCTGAAGAGGTCTTTGGAGGACTGTTGATTAAATATATTTAGAGAATATTCTTAGAGTGGTACCATCCTATTCAATAACTGTGGAATGGAACACTGAACTTGAGTAGGTCCAATAACTAATGCCAACTAGTCTGCTGCTTCAGTTATCTGCTTAAATAATAAAGTGGCTATTTACAAAGCTTTGTAATCCTGGCTCTTACAAGCTGTTCCAATATTCAGCATGAAAATGCTGCCCAGGTGACTCTAAGGGCAGAGTTGCAGTACGAGGAGGCTTTTTTTTAGGGACTCCTTAAAAGAGGAGGTCAAGTACAGGATACCTTTAGATATGTAGAGAACAATATTCAGCTGAAGACATCTACATTAACCAATTAAAAGTTCCATCTGCGCCTAATAAAACACATCTTCTGAGAAGATTCAGCTAGGTACCATCTGCTCAGACCACCCCAACTGCATTTAACTTTATCAATTAAAAATGGTGACTGTGGCCGATACAGATTTTGATGTTCTCCATATTATCATAAACTAAACCAAATGTTTCTCTTCACAGTTATTGTTTTGTTATGGTTATTCTTGAGCTCATTAAATGTCAGTAAATTATATTCTTTCAAATATCCTTTTGTATGACCTATGATAACATTTTATAAATCAGTCTATTTCTCACATAGAATTTCAACTGTTCTTTCTTTCTACCTTCTTTATACATGAACCAATATCCTTAGGTGCATGTTATCCTTCTTAGTATAATGAGTTTAATTTTATATCATTAAATTCAAATGTTTTAGTTTCTTAGGCAGCAGTTGGATAAATGATATAATAGTCAAAAACCAAACCAAAACAAAACAAAAAACAAACAAAATCCCAAGAGATACTGAATTCAAAATTAGACACTGCCAAGGATAGGGAAACAAAACAATATATGTTAATATTCACTCTTCATGAGAAGAGTCAAATCACAAGGAGAACTTGATATTTTTGACAAGATCTGAAGGCAGTAGAGAAGTGAGCAAAATGAACCTTCAAGAACTAAAGGACTCTAAAACAACCACACAGAGAACCAAAAACTTTTAAAACTTCCTGCAACATAGGAGGTATAAAAAAAAACTATACTCACAAAACTCATATCCAAAACATATTTTAATGTACCTATGACAAAGCTATTTGCTATTAGTTATGTTTCATTCTTTGTCAAAGAAAATAGTTTTCCCATCCACTAGTTTGCTAGCTACCTACTTGACTTTGATTTTCCATTTTCTTTTATAGTTGCTTGAAATTTATCATGAATGTAGTGTGAAGTTTAAGAATTCTTTTTAACTCTTTATTCTTGTAGGGTGTCAACATAGAACAATACTAACAAATAATGCAGGCATGGTTATTTGCTGATGATGTAGCTGTTGACATCATTTTCATTCTATAAACATAAACAACCTCTTGAGGGTCTGATAAATATTTACTATGCATGTATTTCTGAATCCTACTTGAAGGCTAAGATTCTGTGGTTCATTTCAAGTTCTTATCAACTAGATTTGTTTTTCTATTCCAAACTATAAAGTTGCCAAAATGAGGTGGTATCAGATTTATGCTCCAGTGTGGGAGACTTTTTATTTAATTAACATTTTTCATTTAATTGTATGTTCCAACTGCTCTACAGGAATTACCTAGCTCTACCTTGAGCAGGATGTAGTAGCAGCCTCAATCTCTTGTACTTTACCAAGCAGGGCACTTCAATAATGATCTTACTTCTCAGTAAGAATAAATTATTTGAGTGCTTTTGAAGCAATTTTGTTAATGCTACTTGACACTGCATATTTCATAAAAAAGACACTTCAATACTGACCATTTATGATTCTCTTCAAATTTCATAGTATGTTACTTCCTTAGTTTTCATGTAAGCCTTTTGCCATAATTAAGAAAACAATATTTCAATTTTATTTTAAAGTTTTTACTTGAAAGGGAAAAACACAAGAAGCCTATTTCACTTGAAATAGCCAAAATTAGAAGACAAAATATCAATCTATACCTTAAATCTATTTTTTTGAATAGGGGACAGATCTTCATGCCTGACACCCACTGTCAAGGACATGCAAAAAGGTCACTGGTTTTCAAAATAAAGATGCAAGTCAAAGATGAAATGTATCTCAATCCTGTAACTTGACGGCCAGGTAAGATTCCTGAAGGTGATCATTAGAGGAAGATCCTATGATTGAAGCATCCAGCTTCCCGAGTCAAACCAGAGATGATGGGAGTGCAATCAGGGGAGGAGAGATCAATCAGGAGAGACAGAAGAAATGAGGCACAAAAAGTCCTACTAAAAAGAAATGAGGGCTCTAAATTTATCAGCCTCAATGAGCAGTGAATAACTAGAGAAGGGTGATTAAAAAGAACAAGGAAGAAAGACAAAAGGGAGAGGCTTTTGGTAGAGAAAGGAAACAAAAAGTTAGATTCTTCCCAGTACCTTCTGACTTCTATGTATAAAATGATAATTTTTTTAAAGGACACCTTTATTGAACCCAAAAGGAAGTGCTTCCCCTGCAGAAGTTGCATCTAGGCTTTCTGGATTCAGATCCTGTTTCTACCAAGCACAAATGGTTTTCTTGGCTAATACTTGGCATTGAAACCCTCAATTCATTCATAGAATGGGATAAATGTGCTTAACTTGGTTTGTGATGATGATCAGGAAATCAAGTTTTATTATGAAACATAAGAGATGTATCACTAGACTTACTTCAAGCTAACAATATGTTTAAAGAGGCTTATGTATAAATTTCTGTGATTTGCTTTTTAAACTAACCATCATCAGGTTGAGAATTCACCTATAGTAATTTCACTATATAAAAAAAAAATACTCAGTTTGCATATTCCCTCTTAAAAAATTAACTATAATTGAACTCTAAAGAAAAAATGATTTATTTTCCTACATTTAACATTCTACTATCAAATTCAAACATAAAATATTTAAGAATAAGAATTGACATGTTAGTCAAGATCAGTTCATATACACAAACACAAAGACACACACACACACACACACACACACACAAGATATCTGTTGCTAGGTCAGAGTGGAGATGCCTGAGATAAAACATAATTTCTGTTATGTCACTGGATTTGTGTATGAACTCATGCTAATCCATCTCTCCTATTTGTATCAACTTTGTTCCTTTTCTGCTGACCAAGATTCAAGACTCTACTTACATTACACCTCAGACAGAATCCCTATAGTTGTTCCTTCAGGTCTCTGGGAACAAGTATTGATCATCAGATCATGAGTATTGTTTGAAAAAAGTTTGCCAACAGATGTTGTCTAGCAGTGCCACTTTTCTGATGACATCCTAATTGCCCAGCATACATACTGCAGTAAACCTAGAAATTCTATGAATTACCCATGGCTTTTGTTTTAGTTGATTTAGATGGTGTACAATGGCCATGTACTTTTAACAAACTTACATAAACGTGTGTGTGTGTGTGTGTGTGTGTGTGTGTGTGTGTGTGTGTGTGTGTGGTGAGCATGCATATGCCCTACCCGGTGCATACATTTTTATTTTGGCTGGTACATTTTTATTTTGGCTGGTAAGATTTTCTTGAACAGGGAAGTTTCATGAATATGATCCTCAGGCTCTTCAATAGCTCAATTATAGACTGTCAGCTTTCTGAAATAGGGAAAGCAGGAATATATATTTCTGCACTGAATAGGAACTTCTATCTTCAGAAAGTATAGCCTGTGCTTCCCCATAACCATACCAGACAGCACTGTTTCATAGGTAGGAGGGGTAAAAACAAACAAAACAAAACAAAACAACAACAACAACAGACACACACACACACACACACACACACACACAAACCAACCCATAAACACATTGTTTAGGAAAAAAGTGCATTTACTCAGATGGTAAAATTACTTTAAATGGTGGTCTGTTGATGCTCTTAGGAGCATTAACAAGAATTGCTGAATAGGAAGACAAAAGCTTACATGTATATGCTCAGGTTATGTATACTTGGCATACTATTACTTGAGTGAGTTATGTGCTACCTTTTCTTCTCTTCAGGTCTTGTCATTCAACACTATCCCTTGCCAACTGAGAAAGAGTGATTGTTAAGTCCATTAGATGGTTCAGCAGGTAAAAGGGCTTCCCATGCACTCCTGAGTCGATGAGATCAATCTCCAGAAACCACAGTGAGGGAAACCTAATACCCAAGGGTTGTCCTCTGACCTCTAACCTTAAGCCATGGCACATGCTCATCCTTCTTCCCTCAGTGTCTTGCTTTCTTTCAAATACACATATTAATAGAAACAATTTCTCTACTTTGATTTTGAGGCAGAATCTCTCTTTAATCCTGAACAGATAATTGTTAACTAGGTTGGCTGGCTAGAAAGCCTGGAGATTTTCCTGTTTCCTGCCATGTCCCAACAGTGTGGTTGTAGTGTTGACTGCAACATCCACCATTAATGTGAGTACTAAGGATCCAAATTCAGACTTTCATCTTTATACAAGTACGTCAACCCCTAAATAATTTCTCCAAAATTAGTTCCAATATTCCAAGTAATGCTTTACTTCTTTATAAATCACATATTACTACACCATATTTTTTTCATTAGAAATATTCATTCACTCTTATCTGGGAAAAAGATGTAGGAAATAAGAGTACAAGGAACTATGTTTATCACATTGAACACTCAGGGTGATGAAAATGTGACCAAGACCATTTTTTTCGAAAGCCAGAGCTCAGAAGACTTCCCACCAAGGAGCTTCACAAAAACATGCTGTATTTTACCATTTAAAGGCCAGAAACTGCTCACCTAGGGAGTTTGATATCCAGGCACTGCTGGGAGAAACATCCTGATAGGCAGCTCGAAACAAACATATACAGAACTTATTTGCAGTACATCTCAGAGACCTGCAAAGGGATAGAATCCACTAAAGAATGAAGTACTGAGTCCCTCCAAGATGTTTATTGAACTTCTTAAATACAGCAATAGGTTTGACTTTGTAATATGCAATGTATCTCAGTTGTGTGATGCTGCTTCATAAGGGCTGGAAGGATAAATTATAGACTTATAGATTGGATTACAAATTACCTTAAACTTTATTTATTTTTGCTTTATTTTCTACTCTGTGTTCTCAGTTCATAACTAAACTAGGAGCCAAACCACACAATCTAGCCTTAGGGGACATAGAGGCTCATCAGAAATGTAGACATCACATGAAAAGTTAAAACAAGGGTGAAGTTTACATTTATTCTTATAGCAATAAAGGTACATGACAACACATAACTGTACCGCGCCTACCCCTGCCAGCAAGGAAGACACAACTCCAGGAAGATCTTTTTCGTGTAGTTTTAATCAGGATCCTTGAAACATGTTCTTCTGACCTACGAGAGAGCCAGGGGGCTCCTATACAGGCTTAAATACCCTTGAGCTAACCAACCCCAGTGAGCTACATGGGCCCTGCAGATAGGCTACTATAACACAGAAGCAGACAGGCTGAACAGACTTAACCAAATAAGGGCTTGTTTACACCAGAGAGCACTCACCCTTGGGGAGGTGGAAGGCGGAAGCCAGCGCCATCTTTAAGGCGTGGCTCTTTGCAGCTCTCTACACATAACAACACAATGGGATCATTGAAGGTTGCATCAAGGCAGTGATGTTTAAAGTTTAACATGTGAAAGGATGGATTTTATTGATGCAATAGAAAACTGCTGAAAACATTTGCCTTATGCATTGTATTTATACTACTTCTTGGTTTCTATGCAAGTCATTAGTGAAACTTCTTTTTCAATATTGTGGCAAACAAATCATGAACATAATGGCCCGGTATACACAATGGCAAGTTTTTACATCCATCTCCCTGATCTCACTAAATATAACTACAAGTGTGCTATTTCAATAAACATGCTTTATTATATCACATTATATATGTCCTATTCCAGGCTTGCAAATATTTTCTTTTCATTAGCAGTAAACTGCACTTGGAAGAACAAAATATCTTAAATATAAACTAGGCAATAAGAATAAATTTGACTTTATTTTGGGATGAAAATATTGTTAGAATAAAAGTGATAGGTAACCTATTCGCCATTATCATCTTTTCAGTGAATAATTCTTATATTCCATTCACAAATCCTTAAAAGAAATAGTGTATGTCTGCTCCTGACAAAAGAGTGCAAATGCAAAATGCTTGTATGTGTAAGGAAGTCAGGATATATTAGCAAGGAATAAAATTCATCATGGAAATGGTTTCTTTGCTTGAAACAACAAAATGGGTATTTTGCATGTAATTTACATTATGATTTTTATAAAATGCCAAATAAGACTAACAATTTCACTTAAAACACTTCCATTACTAAGCACAAAGCCATAATTTAAACTCCAGTACCAGATGCACACACACACACACACACACACACACACCACATATGTTTTGCAGATTGAATACTGACAGTATTGCATTAATAATAAATAATAAAATATTTTAACATATAGTTTATGACAAGCCCAAGGAATCTCTAAGAATGTGAAAAAAGAAAATGTTATCATTGCATTAATTGATAATTGATACTGAAACAAGTTACATAATTTAGAAATATCATGTTTTGGTTTTGTAATTTCAGGAAAAGGGAAATGTAAAACTCAAATACAGATCTGACATCTCTTTCTGATAATAGGAAAATAGTATTCAGCCTGAGATGAAACTGAAAGTTCTATTGTAAATTGGCCAGTTCAGTTAATACAGAGGGAATAAAACAGAAGACTGTTATCAGAAATATCACTTGGGATGGATTAATTAAGTAAATACTAAACAAATTATTTCTAGCAAAACTATTGTTTAAAACAATGAAGACATCATCCTTGAGTCATCACATATGTCTCCTGCAGCCTCTGGTGCTGGTATTTTTCAGCTTTTGACTATATGCTTGTAACAGGCTGCTTTGTGCCCTTTGCCTATTTTGTTTATTATTTATAAACCAAGAAGACAAAAATTATGAGTGATGTGTGTGTACAATTAGTCCTTATCACTTTATGTTGATGGCATATTCTGGCAGTAAGTGAGTTACCTATTCACCAGTCTTAATTGGGTCCACATGCACTGGCAATGTTAATGCATGTGTCTGTGAGTATAGTATCACCTGGGATGACAGTGTCATCATGAGGATTCTCACTAAGTTTGTCACTTGGGATGACACTGGCATTATGGGGATTCTCACTAAGTAATAGAATCACTACTTTAATATCTCAATGCAAAGGTAGAGTGGTTTCAGGTTCATATTATCTGAAATCTACTTCTAAATTTTATTCTAGATATAAAATGTTAAACAGAGCTTTGCTTGTTCCACTAAAAAAGCTTTACCTTTCTAAAGGGGCAAAATAGGGCATCTATAAATTCTAATTGTTTTTCCTGCCCTTAAAATGCCCTGTCTTCTAGAAATTGCTTATAGTCATGGTGTTTATTACATCAACAGAAAAGCAACTACTATAGGCAAGAGTAAATGTAGAAAAACCTTCAGTGCCTCAAGGGATTTTTTGTAATGTCTTTGTAATGTTTTACCTTTCTCCATTTTTCTTGGTGACAATGCAATTATTTACCATATCAAAGAAACAAGTCCTTCATTTTATTATGGATATTGTATTTCATTCTTGCTTCACAGAGCCCTTTCTGTTCAGAACTGGGCAAGAGGTTTTTCTTCTGAGTCCAGACTTTAAAGTGCTGTCTTCCAAAGAGTTATAACCTTAAATACAAACATTGCCTTTCTCTAATCACAGCATGTTTTGCTTTGTAAAGTTGTTTTCTAAATCACTGTCCTCTTTCCAAGAGTAGTTTAATAATCACAATCACTGAAAACTTCAAGTTCAACTCTGTGCAAAGGACTCGAATTCAGTTCTGTGTCATCTTCATAGAATCTCAGTGAGTGTAATTTTATAATCTGGGTACAGTTCATCTCAGTTTAGTTTCCAGATAAGATTGATCATTAGCAACATGGAGGATTTTAGCCTATGGAGAATAAATTCTCTAGTTATTTTCACTCTAAAACCCTCCAGAAAACTATATTAAACTAGGTATGTATCATCAACACACAGCTAGTGCATAGTTTCCTCATAACTCATTGAGCTTCTTCAACCAAATTTATTTCTGGCAAAATGCAAACCCTTGCCAGTTTATCCATCAAATAAGCCATATCCTTGAGGTTTGGGGTGCTGAAAATCTAAGTTGGGTCAGATGATCATATACAACCCCTGTTGATTCTCATTGTCTTAAGTTTTCTTTTGTTGGATCATAGATACATTCCTCCATTTAAATTCAGCTTTTCTTTCTGAACAGCTAATTCTAGTCTAATTTATAAATCATCCCCTATTACCAGGTCCAATTCCAATAAAACTCTTCTACCTCCCTTTTAATGCCTGCCTTCCTTGTGTCTTCTCAAGCTTTTATTGTCCATAGCCTAACCTTATCAGAGGAGATCAAGGTACTGAGAAGTGGGACACACATTTTAACTCAGCAGCTGAGTATTTATTGTTACGTTAAATTCTAGTTGCATGATTTATATGACTGCTTATAATCACCCACTGGGTGGAATGTTGAAGTCTTATGGTACTGAAATAAAGGTTGAATGAGTTAATATTGGTGCAGTGTTTCTGCACTGTAGGCACTGTGTACATTTTGCTATTCCTCTACATTTATTCGAATGTAAATGTACTTCTCAATGAGCAACAAGGTAGAATGCACACCTCACTGCTGCAGTGTGTTGTTTCTACTCCAGCATCCTCCAAGGTATAAAAAATAATTCCACTTCTATCATTTTCCACTTAGTAAAAAAAATGGTGAAGTTATTGGATAAAGTAAGGCTTTAGGAAAGGAATGGAAAAACACTGTGATTCATCTAAAATGAACATGACCAATAAAAATATGTCGTATAGTCTATTAACAAATATCGATCATTCTTTTTAAGCCAGAGGGAAAAAAGCCAATTAGAAATGAGAAACACTTTGACACGGACAAAAGTGTAAAAATGGGGTCATAGAGATCAATGAGTCTGTATCTTCAGCACTATTTGGTGGTAATATTGGCAATATATTATCATTTTAACATCATATTTGAGAAATGACACATACCAGAATGTTTAAATAATTCTAATTTGAATTCATATTTGATGTATACTAGAGCCTCACTCTAATCAAAATACAGTTACCAATTAATGTTAGGTATTTTAATAAATGCAACAATGCTTTCTGTTTCTTTCTCTTGTCTTTTGTCTTTTTTCTCTTTATGTGACCAGAATTTCATTGAGGTTGGGTGTCAATAGTTGGTTGCTTCCTGTCACCACCATTATTATCTTTGTAGTCCCTCTCATGTACTATTGCTTGGAAATCATCAAGAACCCTATACCAATATGCATTATTATACTATTTTGAGGTTAAAACTTTGAAGCTAGGGATCATAACTGCCTTGCCCTGAATTAACAGAATTAAGAATACCTTACAGATTTAACATTTATCTGTAAGTATAACAGCCAACATGAACATATATTCTACCTTGCTTCAAAATCTCTGTGCATAAGTATTCAACTATAGCTATTAGAAAAACAAGAGAAAAAATAAAGATAAGACAAAGAAGTTGGCAACATAAACCATGGATGGATCAGGAGGAAAATAATGGATTCAAGTCTTCATAATGAAAAAAGAAGAAGACAGCACAGAAGTCAGAATCCTTACTAGATGTCTCAGGGTAAACAGATATGAAGTTAAGAAAAACCAATAGAACTTGGGAAACCATCCAGTAGGCAGAAATCTAAACTTTGGTTTGGCTGGGAAAATTCCCTTTAAAATTATTACAATCAGCCAGGAGAGCAAATGGAGTCTTTAGGAAACTTACAGAAATGAAAAGATCCTATTTTTGAAAAACAGTGATCTCACACAGAACCTAGGATTTTTTTCTTGGTATGTTATATCTGGATATTTATAATTTAATGCATGTGTTTACAAAAGCTATTCATAACTTATCTCTCTTTTTTAACTTTATTATTATTTATTTATGTTAAACATGAGTGACCCTTTCTACTCAGAAAAGTTCAGAACTACAGTATTTGTACTTGGGAACCTAAAGAGGATATTTTATCTCAAGGTATATTTTTAAGGAGAATAGAAACAATCAAATGTCTCTTTAGACTGGAGATTTTATTAAAGCACAAATAATGTACATATCGATAGATACAATGTTTCTTGTGATTGGAACATGCTCACTCACAGTCTATGCATAGAAATGTAACTTCTTGCCACTCTACTCTCTAAGGAGCCACAGCCAAAGCTCCACCATCCTGCAATTGCCTTCTTGTTTAATGCTTACAGGTTAAATTACACATTTAATTTACAATCTATTGATGACTTTTAAATTGCTTACCTTATGTTCCTATAAAAAACTCTCATCCATCCCACTTCCATGTACTGCGTAGCAATGACAGTGAATGGAGTATGGGCAACAATTTTACAATAGATTTTTTGAAAGTTTTTGTTTAAAATATACATGATGAAAACATTATATAAATGTAAGTATTTCATTTAAAATTTCCCCCAATCTGTCACCAACTGAAAGGCAAATGCACAGCCGACCTGGTGATTAGAAATCATCAGACTTGCATCTGTGTTTAGCTGTTGCACAGGGGTAAGCTTTGGTGGCAGATCCAGATGTTGAGCAAGAGATTATCCCAGCTGTTGGCAGTGGGAACCTGAAGCAAGGATACAACATGGAAATGACAAAAAAGCATGTGCCAAGAATGCTGAGAGATCAAGGAAAAAAAATAACAGTATTATCCAGCTAAATAGCTGGAGTGCATTGCTTGTGGTAATTCGAATTTCCTTGAGTATGTTGAAAGCCTTCTTGTGAGAGAATTGATGTCTATTTATTATAATCTGCATTTGAATGAATTCTCTAGCCCTAGAAACTGAAAAGCAGTGACAAAATAATACATTATGATCACAGCTATATCGTTTACATACAACCCTCAATCATTTTTCCCCATTGTTTCTATGGAGTCACATGGATAATGACATTTAGTTCAAAGGTGTCAAAATCTTTAAAGAGATCACTCTAACAAATATATAGGAAGGTTTTCATAAAACCCCAAATATTGTAAATGGATTATTGCTGCTAAAAGTACAAACATAAAAATTGCATGAAAATCAACTTCTTATGATCAAGTTACATGCAAACTGAATTTGATTATTAACTGAAATGTCATGAGTCAAGAAAAGTGGAAGAGAGAAGATGATGTTTCTAGGAGTATAGAAAGGAAATCGAGGGAGGGAATGAATGCAGAGAGTAGCCAATGGTTAAATGCTCTCTGTCTCTGACCAGGAAACACGAAACAGCCTCTGGGATCACCAATTCCAGACCAAGTTCTCCCAGGTCATGTCCACATCTGTCTTTTCCCCCAATGGGTGAGGTCTGTGCAACAGATTGAGGGCAGAATATATATCTTACTACAATTCATTTCTAATTCACATGCTTTTTATTTTTTGCTTTTGACTTGAACTAAACTTGCTACACTCACAACTGTCATTTTAATTTTTGTTTTTCTATTATTTCTAAACCAAAACAGCTTAATAATTCTTGATTAGTCTCTTTCACATTCAGCTTTCAATTAAACAAGAGGACATCTTCATTTAACCTTCATTAAAGACATAGAGACTGTTACATTTCAGCACAATTTCTGAGATGTCATAATTCTTCACCTTACCATCTCTATAGGTTTCTAATCTAATTTTCTGCTTGCATTATTTCCTTCCCCTTTTATGAAAGTATTATCTCATTTCTCTGGCTAATACCAGTTCTTTCGCTCAGAGGAGTTAGCACATCTACAGGATCCTACAGGATCTTCTGAGATCTTGATTTCTACTGTTTCTTTGAGATCATTTATTCTCCCTCTCTTCATTTTCTTTCAGTAACAGCAGCTCTTGTGTTCTCCTGATAACATATCAGCCATTGCTGTTGTACAGAAAGATATCTTCAAAGCTGCCCACTGTCAATGTCTTTCAAATGACCCCATCTAACTAGAAGCTCTTAACTCCTTACTGTTGGAACTCACGAATTCACTTTGTATTTTTCAAAAAAATAATTGTGTTCTTAATTCCATTTAATGTCTTATATATTTTGCATATGAGTCTTGTCTTTCCTTTTCTGCTCTTCTTGTTTATCATAAGCCACAATATCTTTGTTTTGTTCACTTTATATGAAAGGACAGAACTGTTCCTTTTATTTACATCTTTTCTAAATAAATGCACACTTAATGCCTGAAAGAAATACCCCCATCCTCAGGAATGCTCTTCCAGTTCTCAGCTTATTTACAACATTCTTATTCTTTTATAACCTTTCTGTTTAGTTTTCAGCTTTTCTATTGGTTATTCCTTATGGCTGTTGTGTTCTCATAGGCTACCTCCCTCTATTTCTCCAGACTCTACATTTTCCTCCCTGTGAACCAGGATTTCGATATAGCACTGATCTTAAACTTTAATTCAAGAATATTCTGAAGTTTACCAATCATTCACTGCTTCTGTCCCTCATCAAATTTAACATAGACACACAATTGTAATGTCTGAAAATATTTAAGTTGTCTATAATAATGTAATAATTTGGATAACAATCTGTTCAAAATATGCTCAAACTCAGCTAAATTGAAAGGGTTTTACATAAGTTTCTGAAAATATATGGGGAAAGGTTATGGATTGGAAATATCTGGTGCTTTGCTGCAGTATTCTCCTATCTCATACTTCATTACTTGTGGTCATTTTCACTTCCTGAATGTAACTATCTGCAGTAACTGTACCTAAGACTAGATGACTAGTGACTTCTCTGGCTAGCAGAGATTTAGATCCATGGTATTGGATGCTGTTTGAATTTTCTTTTTGCTAAATGAAATCTTTATTTAATGGCTGGCCAGGCTACTGTGATATTCTGGTTTCTTAACTACAAGTGAAAATGCTTAGAGTTTATATCAATCAAGAGTCCTAGAAAGGTCACCCCTCTGTTGGACAGTGCTTCAGATTTCATTCATAATGTCTTGTATTTACACTACTACTCCTAACTGATGAATCTGGATAAAGGTAAATGAATTAGTTCACCTTGTATTTGGTTATAATTCTAATAGACATTTTCTAAAGAAATTAGAATTTCTCTGATTAAAAATTGTTTTGATTAAGTAGTAATTGATAATGACACAGCAAAACTTCCTAAGTTAATTTTGACTTCTGAATATAGAGAAATGCTTGGTATTTTATATTTGAGATTTGGAATTATTTATAAATTTTGGGATATTTTCATCCACATAATCTTAGAGATGTGGCTCAAATTTATAAATAAGATTCATTTAGGTATCATATGCAACTTATAGAAATAATTTGAAAGCAAGTATATGTACTATTTGTAGTAAACTTTTACACAAAATAAAGTTCTGTAGGATGAAAATTTCCACTAGTGGTGTGATATCAGCAATGAAAAATCTTTAGACAGAGAAACTGATTTACAAACATTTCAATTGAGAATATTACAGCTACATTGCTTTACAAATATTTCACTGCATCCTCATAAATATCTCAATGTATAAATATTGTTTTTCTCTACCAAATAACTCTCAGAAAAGCCACATGTAGTGAAGTGTTTACTTGGGCAAATTCACACGCTCAAAATATGTTAATGAAGTGAAACACAAGAGTGTAGAAGTTGCTTTGGCGGGCAGCATCAAGCCCTATAATTCCCATTCTCCATTAAATTCCTACTGTCTTCAGTCATTTCCCTGATCATACTTTCCATAGTGATAGCAAAGACAGTGAAGTTATACAGAATCAAATTAAAATCATCATTTACCAAGAGAAAATTGCTTTTATGTGTACCATTGAAAAAAATGAATTCATCTGTGACATGACTAATATACTTTAATACAATAAATGCATTGAACTGACTTATTAGTTCTGTGTCAGGTAAAGGTTTGATGTGAACAGTTTATACAGTTAATATCAGCAATGTGTGCATAATTTCCAGCTCCTTTATAGAAGTATGTTATGTAATCAAATCAACTGTAAGAACAATTTTCATGACAGTGACTTGTTGGAAAAGATTCTCATTATTTTGCAATTCATTTATTGTTCAAAACAGCAACTTTTCATTAGCTATAAAGTATCACAAGGAATATTTATATAGTGCTGTCCCTTTAATGGGAACACATAAAATACTTTAATTTCTAATGCAATATACCTATCTTAAGGAGAGCTTAATCATTTATAATTCATGTCTCAAAGATATAAAAAGAGAAGTAATAAACACTCTGCCTAACATCCTTGCAAAATAATGCTATTGTCCATCATTACAAAGATATTCCTCATATCCACCATCAGTTTATTCCTAAATCATTCACTTAATGGCAGTAGCTTTAATGTTTGCCTATGGGAAATGTTAAAATATTAATAAACTGGTAACCTATTCTTTGACAGTCACCTGTTTGAACTTTCAGTTCAATCACATATTAAAAAAACCCTTAAGATTTAATATAAATGCAGAGGTGAAAGTAGATGTGTTATAAGAAAAGATGTCTCTAGATAGATAATTTTACATCAGTATTGCCAGCTCCAACTGTAAAATAAAGGCAGTTCTTGTGAAAGTTAAATAGAGAAATTTAAATTAGATGAGGAAATTCTCAGTTAAAAACCTTCTATGGTCTTCAGTTTGAAGTCTTTACAATGATCACATGTGTAAAATTAGTTTCTTTTAATCAAAAAGAACACCAAGTACTTTTTGAAAATTTCATTACAGAAATAATATATATTACTATCTATTAGACCATAATGTAAGACATTCAAGGCTTTCTTTGCATCACTATAGACTAAGTGTCACCAAGGAGAGCTTTAGCAGTCCATCAAGTGTATACAAGTGTAAAACACAAATCTCATTTTCATTGGCCCTTGTAATTACACAAGTGAGACATTTTACATAATTTATTCAAAAGTCAATTAAATAAATTATAGAATAGAAGCTATAGATGACTAATGCGCATGCATACCTGGGCAAATTAGGTATCTTTGCTTCTACGTAATGAAGTTCTCTAGATGGCTGAGCACTTATCACAATGTTGTTTTCCTGAACAAAAGGTTCTAATTATTCTGAAATAAATGAGCTGTTTCTGAAAGATAAGCAAATACACTGAGAAAAGATAGATAAAGTATACTGGAACTCATGCCTGTACACAGTTGAAGCCAAAAATAAAAATACCAGTGATTTAAAAAACAGGTTAGCCTCAACTACGTGGCTCTTTGAAAAAAAAATTGCTTGATTTCTAGTCACTGATGGGGGCACATATTCTACATGTCTTATACAAACATGGAAATTGTTCATTTAGAGATTTTATCTTTTATCTTCTAGTGAAAGTATAAACTTTTCACTACTTCCTCCGTGGTTTGATCTCAATATACACTTTAATTTTTATTCTATTTTTTTCCAAACTGGCATAAAAACTTGATCAACTGAATTCTTTCTGCCTTCTAATTACAGTTGATAGCCCCAAAGGGGACAGTTATTCCAACCCTTATAAGGAATATGACAGAATAGGAGTAGAAAAAAATAAAAGCTGGAGGAACAGGATTAGCTTCTAAATACCATTTTGTAGGTACAATAGCCATTGCAATGATGGTTTCAGAGCAATCACTGTTTCTGAACCTATATAAGACCTACACATCCACACTGAATTACAAATAATGGAGGGACTCCTGCGATACTACCTTTCATTACTAAACTATTGGCTAATACTAGTTTCTCTAGGAGAAGTTGTCATTTTCAGTGTGTACCCACAGGTAAAGACACAACTGGCTCTACTGAATGGTTTCCTACCAATGAAAGTCATGGCGGGAGGGCAGTTTAGCAGGGGTGGAAGGAGGACAGAAAAGGGTTGAATGAGAGTAATCAGAACACATTACAAGTGTATATGAAATTGTCCATAATCAAATTTACTGAATCAAATATTGACATTCCAATAGCCATTCAAATATATCATCCTGATCACTCCACTCTACTTACAGACAATGTGGGTTTCACTACTTAAACACAACTTAAATTCTCTAATATGTCCCTGTTTATATTTATTTTCTTTTGCTTTTGAGATTATAATATAATTATATCATTTTTCTTTTACCTTTCTTCCCTCCAGGTTCTCCCATATATTTCTGACCTTCCCCTCTACAGAAATATGAGTAAAAATTTTAAAAATGATAAGACCCAAAATGGAATGAATACAACAATTTGTTAATAATAGTATATACACCAGGTACCAAGAAAATGCTAAGAATAACAATGAAAAAAATTTTGAAAACAGTCATTGAAAAATCATCATTATATGAAAGAGAACAATGAATCCAAGGAAGCTGACATTTTCTCAGTCCTTGGCATGTAGGGAACAATGAAATACCACTTATAACATATTGACATAAAAGAATTCCTAGTCAAAAACTTTATTTTCACAATTATATTCTGCAAAAATAAAATTAATGCAAATACATAATCTGATAATGAGAAACTAATCTAATTTGCCCCAGAAGACTTCAACCCAGTCTTTGAAAGTTTAAGAGGAATAATATGTAATGGAACATTAAAGTTTCAGTAAATAATATGGAGTAAGGATGACAGATAAATAGGTATATATTTTTAAAACAAATATCACTATTTAAAAAGTTTACTATGATATTAATAGTTTATAATATCTTTGGATGTGTTATGAGTAAAATTATAGCATAAACATTAAAAGTACAGTTTGAAAGAAATCTATTTCTTTAAATATTAATGTCATAGATCTTAAATATTAAAAAGTATATTGTTATCTTACAAAGCTTCAAAAGTTGATTGCAAAGAAAATGTATTAAAATAAGACTCTAAATATATTTTATTGAATCCAAACATTTGGTAAGAAAGACTTGATGTATAATTTATTACAAACTATGATTCCTTGTAGAATTTTAAATATGAAATGTGAATGAATATGAAATTTTTTCTTAAGAAATAAAGAAGTTCTGGCCATACAACATGAAGTTAATTATATAAAAACAGGTTAACCTACTAGTCAGTAAGGGCATGTAGGTGGGAATCATTAAAAGATCTAAAGGCATTGCTTCCCAACTATAGTGTTATAGTCACAGTTAATTCTTCAAGTAAACACTGTGAGCAGACATATAAAGAGATTCATAATAGCAAATATTTATTTCTTGAAGTAAATGTGGCAACTTAAAATTGTATTTATACAATAAATACAACCATACAATTGCATTTATACAGTACAATTGGAGCTTAAAAATACATTAAAAATTGCCAAAATTAAATTGCTATGTAATTCCATAATTATAGAATTCAATATTTATCTATAAAACATTAGCAGATCACTTAGATAAAAATCAGGAATGATATTGATTTGAACATTATCAAACTGCTTGAATGAAGGTCTCTGGAAAAACATCACAACAATATTTTTTATAATTCACAGGATTATTTTTCAAGTGCCATGGAAACAATCTCTGACCATATTTTCTGCCATAAGACCTTCCAATTAATTGTATAGCACCTATGTCATAAAGCACACATTTTTATTTAAATCAAATCAAATTAAATTAATTATGTTAAAGGACTCCTGAATAGCTTGTAATTAAAGAGGACATTTTTTAAAATTTAATTAGTAAATTGCATGATCTATTGGAAAGTATATCCCAGCGATTGATATTTTAAAATGTCAGTAAAATTAGGATACAGTTAAAACAGAATTTAAAAGTAATTTTCTAGTTTTAAATTCTAATTTTAGCAGCTAAAGTAATGTCTAAAGTCAATAACTTGAGATTAACTTTGAGAATAGTGAATTATTAAAATAATTTGAGTCCAAATCAGTTAATACACAGTAAAAAGAACTATAGTGGAAATCAATTAAAATAAATAGAGTCGATCACTAGGCAATTTTGTTAGTTCAAAGTTGCTTTATTGAAAAGATGGGTAAGCCTAGGTACACGGAGGAGAGCTTTCCACAAATGATGTGACAGACTTTGATGATACTCCAATGGATGGCCTCACTTTCCATGGGAAGTGGATGGGGTGGGATGGGGGGTTCAGTGGGAGCCATAGGAGGGTGGGAAGGAAGGAGAAAATTGGATAGATATGTAAAATCATTGTTTTTAAATGAAATTTTAAAAGGAGCTAGGCAATTTTTTTAAAAAAGTAAAATATATAGAAAAGAAAAGATAGGTAAGCATTTAGTAGTCATAATCAAAAGAATGTGAAACCCTCTCATGCTGCAGAAAAAAATGCTAAGATCATGTACTACATGACAACATATTTGACTGCGTCCATAAAATGACAACATGCTGAAATAAATACCACACTATAGAGAAGTGGAAAGCCCTTTATAGGTTTAGCAAGTTGTACTTTACTGAAAATTCACTTGTACTAAAACATCCAAGACTTGATGGTTTACTGTTAGAGTACAAGTAAATCTCCATGTTTCAATGGGGGGGGATTGTTTTATTAAAGCCTAATAGAGAATACCTTTGATTGATAGTCTTATCCATAGCCCCAAGAAAGTATAGAAATGCACATGGGCCAATTTATTCTTTAAGTATAAACTACTAATAGCAGAAATTGATTGAGATTTTTAAGGGATATATCAGATTACTGTGTGTCATAAGGTAGGCATTGCTATATTTAAAATAGAAGTATATATATATATATATGTATATATATATATATATACATATATATATATATGTGTGTGTGTGTGTGTGTGTGTTTGTGTGTATTGACAAAAGCCTATTGACATAATTGAGAATGGCTTTGAGAACAGGCAAAAAACATTGGACATATTTAATTAAATAAATAACTTAATAAATGGAAGAGCCAAAATAATTAGGTGAATTTCCATTGTCAATATGCTGAACAGATTATTCTATAATCCTACTTTTCAATGGTGAGTATGTTTTAATAGTATGTATCCATAAGACCTAGAGCATGCATAGATGTCCGTTATATTTTTTATTGAATTTATTTTTATTTATTTATTTTTTATTTTATTTTACATTTCAAAAAAATATTCTCCCTCCCACTGCTCCTCTCACCTCCCCTTGCCTCCTCCCCAGCCCATTCTCCATCTGCCCCTCCCTAACATTAAGATCACCCATGGGGAGTTAACAGAGTGACACATTTAGTTGTGGCAGGACCAAGCTGCTTCTTCCTTGTGTTAAAACTGAGCATGACATCTCATCATAGGGAATGCATTGCAACCCAGACTTAGAAGGGCAAACATGAAATGCCCATTCAAACATGTAGTTTAACATTTTACTGGCAGTTCTAGCCATTGCTATAAGCTAAATCAGTATCCAATAGAAGTAGAATTGTGCAGATATCTATACACTATATTTATAAAGAAGTCTTAAGGATCTAAAACAGTTTTTAAACTTATTAAATAATTTTAGCAGACTCATGTATAAATTTTGTATAAGAAATAAGACTTTGACAGGGTTGGTGGTGCATGCCTTTAATCCCAGCACTCCAGAGGCAAAGGCATCATATCTCTGTGATTTTGAGGTCAGCCTAGTCTACAGAGCTAGTTCCAAGACAGGCTCCAAACCAATACAGAGAAACCCTGTCTGAAAAAGCAAAAACAAAACAAAACATAACAAAAAAGAAAACAAAAACAAAAAACAAAACAAAACTAAAAACAAAGAAGAGATAAAGAAATTAGATTTTTTTTTTTTTGTATAGTGTATTGTATAGCGTATAGTATAGAAAATAAAGCTCAGAATGTATTCCACTTATGGCAACACTAAAAACAAAATGCTTAGGAATAACAATAACAAGAACCTGGTGCATGGAAGGACTTTGGGAGTACATTCCCAGATGAGGAATACTCCCTTAAACTAGAGGCAATAGGGAGGGCCTATGCCCTACTCCAAATGACTTGACAGATTTTGATGATCCCTCCTGAAAGACCTCATCCTCCCTGTGTAATGAGGGGGGGAATGTGATGGCGGGGTGAGGGGGTCAGAGAGCACGGGAGGATGAGAGGGAGAGGAACTGGGATCGATATGTAAAATAAGAAAAAAAATAAATGAAAACCACAACAAAAAAGAAATACAAATAAGCAAAATAAGCAGAGAGAAACTGCATTTCATTTAATTTACTATTGGATGTTTGAACCCAAAACTTCATTCATTCCAAACAAACTTTGTGTTTCTGATCTACAATCTTAGCCAGGTTTCACTTGAGTTTTGATTCAGGGTCTCAGTAAATAGCTGATGCTGGGACTTGAGCTCACTTTATAACCTCAGAGAAGTCCTTCATCTTATGATGCTTCTAACTCAGCCTACATGCCTATAATGCACCCAACATAGAAATATTTTAGAAGACTAATGAAGGAAGATATCTATGTTATTTATGAATTAATAGGCAAGATCAAGACAACACTTCTTTTGCCATTATTTTAGTTTTGTGACTTTCATACATCCACGTAATGAAATATGATCTAGCTCCACTTTCCATCTTCCAACTCCCTTCATTTGCAACACAATGCATCCCTTTCCCTCCTACATGCCATAGTTTCTCCATATAGCACTTTATTCCAATGAGTATTGGCCATATGTGCATGGGAATCAGGAGTTGAAGAAACCCAGAAGAGTTGATATAATAAGGTTTTGGTTTCCAGTGTTTTTAGTTAGAAATATTTGATCAATCATTTTATGCCCTGTTAATTTTGTTACCTATGGCAATAAAAATGAAACAGAATTAACTCATTTTTAGAAAAAAAAGTATTTAATATCTCTGTATCCAATGTTAATTTTTAAAGTCATGTCTCCACAAATTATTTCTTAGATTTCACAAATTTGAATCAGAATCCCAGGAACTTCTCAGAGAAGCTGGTAAATTTGTCCTACAATTAAATAGAATGTCTAAAGCAAAAATGGAATGTTTGGAGAGGAGAGGATTATAGGTGGTGGAAATTTAGATCTGCCAGAAACCTCTTGGCCAATGTGCAGAGCAATCACATTGGTAAACGGTCTGACATACATAAGTGCCCAGGAAATCTGGGAACAATTATGCAATGTAGAAAGCCTGTGATGTCTCTGGAAAGCACTAAACAATACCTAGTAGGTAGTTTTATCAACCACAGTTATTTCTACACTACCAGGTTCATGAAATCCCTCCCTTGATCTACTCTTAGACCTGTTCAAATGTCTGAAGATGCTGTTAGTTATCATGGTGAGAAAATATCCAACATATAAGTACTTCTTTCATTATGTACTGAAGCTTCTTACCACAAAATTATAATCAAGAAAATCACAACCACTGCCGTTGCTGTTATCATCCATTGTATTGCTGCAATCCCTACCCTCAGATGAAGTAACAAGAAATAATTGTAGTACTACCTTCTTTTCACACAGTTTGTTCTCCCCCTTTCTTTCTCATTTTAGAAGCCAAGCATTAATTGCTAAAACTTTGGAAAGCAACCCTATCCATGCAGGAAATGAAACAGCCATTATAAAGACACAAGTGACAATATGTGACCTGAAAAGATGTGAGAGAAACTTAGTGTTCTGCTGTAGACTGAATGATGATATAGACATAGCTCATGAAAACCTTCAAAACAGATAGAGTAAGCCCTAGGCAAGGCAGAAAACCTGATTTCCTGTTATTACACTGTTTGAATTTATGTAACAAATGTTCGTGTTTAAAATTTTCTTTTTATTTATTCTTTGTGTTTTTTTCCATCATGAATCTAGATCCTATTCATTTCCTCATCTTTTTTGTTAAATCTGTCCTCTGCACTTACAACCTCCCCCAAAATAATATAATGCTTAAGAGGAAAAAAAGAAAAGGAAAAAGGGAAAAATCTCATCACAGTAAGTCATGCAATAAATCCCTTAGTCCATGTATGTCTACTTGCAAGTGTTCATTATAAAGAGTCATTGTTTTGGTTCTAAGCCTCTGGTTTCTACTACACTACTGATGCTGGGCCCTTCCTGCTATTCCTCTTGAGTAATATGTCGTTAATCTGGATCATGCAGTTCCTGCAGCTTTGGGGCTGCAGAACCAGCCCATTCACATGCCTCTGAAGATCATATATAGGGTGGATGTTGGGATGGACCAACTCATAACGCTAGTTCGTGGCCTGGATAGTTTCAGGATTGATTAGCTCACCAGATCTCCCCTCTCCTTACTACCAGGGTGAGCTTCCCAGCATTGCTCTGGCTAACTAACCACTCACAGTCATGAGCAAGGGCGGGCCAATTCTCCTGCTTTTATGCTCTCAGGGTCAGCTCTCCCACACCTGGACATTCAGGGACTTTGTTATCAAGGCTATGCGCAGGAGTAGTTCTCCTAAGTGTTAAAACGAGTGAGGGATAGGGACAACTCTCGTTTTTTTTTTTTTTTTTTACTTCAGGGCAAGCTCTAACATTCTACCACTTGCTAGGGTTGGAGAGGACATCCCTCCTCTGCCCACATCACCATATAGAAAATTAAGGCCAGGGATAGATCTTCTATGCTCACATTCTGGGGAATTATTCACTGTTACCCCTGCATCAACCCTACTCTTTTGACAAGTTGAGGGGCAGGGTAAACTTTCCTTAGTGCTTTCCTTTCCATTTACCTGAAGCTGGTAAATGGAAAGATCAACCCCTGCACCTACCACCAGGACTTGGGGCAGTGGGGGAGGGCATCTCTCTCCTGGTGTGGCAAGCTATTTCACATTCTCACAGCCTTGGGCCAGCTTACCCATGCATTTACCAATAGGATCAACTCCACTATGCTGCTCAGGCAAGGAGCAAAACCTCCTTTCCTGAGTGTTATAGGTAGTAAAGAGTAGGGTTGGCACCTTTTTCTGCAGCAAGGAGTAAGAGGAAATATCTCTCCCCTGTTCATGCCACCTCATCTCTGCCACAGCTCTACTATGCTGCTCAAGCAAGGAGCAGAGACTGCTCTCTCCAATGCTGCCTATGGTGAGGTACAACAGTTTTTCCACTCTTAGGACCTCAAGACCAACTCTCTACATAACAGGTTTTCAACAGAATTTACAAGTAACAAGAACGTTTCAAAAAAAAAAAGGTAAATACATAAATATCAGGTAGACATAAATAAACATTTTAAATAGAAGTAAAAATGGGAAATTCAGAGATGAAAATTTGCAAAATTTAAAGTGAATTTTTTTGTTGTTGTTGTTGTGAGGAATCAAAGGCAAACTTTATCAGGTAGAAAGCAGAATGATAGAGCTTCAAGTAAGACATTGGAATCTTGAAAAGAAATTAATGAAAGTGAATTAAAAGCAGAAAGATCCAAGGAGACATGTGAAACATCACTGTGATGACTATACATGGTTATCAACTTGACTACATTTACAATGAACTAAAATCCCCAAATGGAGGGGAAACCTGCCAGGAATTTCTGTTTGTTTTGAAGTGGGAAGATCTATTTGTAGATTGGATCTTTAAGAATGCAGGAGGGAGGGCCTAGTCCCTACCCCAAATGACTTGACAGATATTGTTGACCTCTCCTGGAAGGCATCACCCTCTCTGTGGTACTTGGGAGGGAGGGAGTAAGTGGAAACTGGGATTGATATGTAAAATATGAAGAAAAAAAAAAGAATGTAGACACACCTTTAATCAGATCTATTCTGAGCCACTGCTTCTGCTAAAGTCTACATTAGAACATGAAAGAAGGAAGCTTTTGCTATTTGATTCCCTTCTCTCGCCTTGCTAGCAAGTCCATTTCTTCACTGGTGATAGAGCCTAATTCTTTGGGGATTCCAGCATGCATTGAAGATTAGCTGAGATATACAGCTTTTTTGGACTGAGCAACTACTATATGTTCAGATTTCCCATTCATATGTAGCCATTGTTGGATTAGCTGAACTATAGCTAATAGATACATATATGTGTGTGAGTATGTGTTTGTGTGTGTGTGTGTGTGTGTGTGTGTGTGTGTGTGTGTGTGTGTGTATGAGAGACACACACAGGGTCTCCTTTTACTCTAGAGCATAGGTTTCAATCTGTGGATCACATTGATCACATATCAATATTGTTCATATCAGATATTTAACTTACAGTTTGTAACACTAGCAGAATTACAGTTCTGAAGTAACAATGAAGTAATTTTATAGTTAGGGCTAACCATAATGTAAGGAACTGTATTAGAGAGTTGCAGCATTAGAAAGACTGAAAATCACTGATACAGACAATCCCGACTAATACAGTCATTTAACCTACTACTATAGAATCTATGGCTTTCCCCCAGGCAGGTGATAAGGAGAAGAAAGGGAAGATATAAAGTTTAAACTAATACTTGAAAAACCTTTCAATATGATGAGGCTAACTATAAAAATAAGTAACCAAACGAATTGAACTAGAAATAGAAAACACCTAAAGATATGCAAACCAGCACATGTTAAATGAAAACCACTCAAATTGAAGACAGAAGTTTGAGTCAGCAATGAAAATGCATTTCATTGCATACAATGGTGTTCACAAGTATATCAACAGATTTGTCATCAGATCTTTGAAGGCCCAAAGGCAATGTTTACCATATTAAGAGGCAAGAGGAAAGAATCTTAGTAACAAACCCTACATAAGAAAAAAATGTCATTCAAAAGTAAATGAGACATAAGCATTCTCAGACAATAAGAAGCATCTTGTTAACGAGACACTTAGCAAACAGGGACAAAATGAGAAAAGCTCAAGGGGTCTGCTGGTTAAACAAAATCGCTTTATATAGTAATATGAAGCTTTATGAAGAAGTAGACATTTACATATCGGGAAGCCCATGACAATATTATTTTTGTAAATATGGCATGTTATCCCACTATTTCATATATATGGTTGTGAGATGCCTTCAAAGTGAATTATAAATATAAACGATTCAGTTGTTGCCACTTCAATACCACAGTTACTTTTGTAGATTATTTAATGTATTGATGAATTAAACAACTACCAATTTATGGTTTGGGTGTATAATGCATGAAGATGTAATGTGAAAGAAATGGGAAAGAAGTCATTTAAACTGTAGATATTAAAGTTATAGTGTATAAACCCAAAGATTAGCGTTATAATTTTAAGATGTTAAATGTAGTCCCCATGGTTACCACAAAGAAATTAGTAATATATCACACACAAAGGAAAACCAATAAATAAATAAATAAATAAATAAATAAATAAATAAATACAATGCACATTTTGAGTAAAATGCTATCAAAAGTGAATGCATTAAAGACAGAGATGAAGCATGCACACTATATATATATATATATATATATATATATATATATATAACTATAAGGAATAAAAAATTTGGGTGACTTTTAATTAGTTAACCTATTAAGTACAAATGGACTAAATTTATCAAACAAGGAGATTAGCAAAATGGATACCAAAGCTTGTGTAATGATATACTCTCTAGAAACGACTGATTTGGTGTTTAATGTAAGAACAATTTTAACCTGAGATGATGAGAAAGTGTGTATTATGACAATAGCCATCCAAATGGAGAATAAGTGCAACTCTACCAATAGCAGAATAGATCTGGTTAAAGACCTGGATTAAAGGTGTGTCTATATTCTTTTTTTTCTTCATATTTTACATATAAATCCCAGTTTCCTCTCACTCCCTCCCTCCCATGAACCACCCCACCACCCTACATGTGCTATAAAAATAAAGGCAGTCATGAGAGCAAAAGGAAAATTATATGTAAATAAATGCATCAGATACAAAAAGATACAACAGTTATAAACACCAGTATGCCTGACAATTGTCAAAATATAACAAATGACACTTGAAACATATATGGGGGATAACAGACCAACAGATCATTTTACAATAACAGAAGACTTCATTCCATTCTCAATGATGGATAGAATAATGAGGGATATGATTAATAAGGAATGGAGGATTTAATGATTACAACAAAAAAAAAGCGAGAGAAACCAGATATCCTAATCACAGCATCTACTATCTTATCCAGTATTTAGATATTGCAGAATAAAAGTTTAATTATGTAAACATGAGTTGCTGTTTATCTTTCCTGCCTAAGGAAACTGATTGGTCTAGTAAGAAGCTGAAGACCTAATAGTGAAGGAGGAGGCGCAGACAGAACTTCCAGGCAAAAAGACTAAGCATGAAGAAGAGTTTAGGGTCAAGAAAGGAGAAGGGAAGAGAGACTACAGAGAAATGTTAGAGACCAGCCAGCCAGACACTGAGGAATCAGTAAAGTATGACGTACAGAATGAAAGAAAGGGTAAAAGTGCTGAGGCAAAATGTAGATGAATAGAAACAGATTAAGTTAAAAGAGTTAGTGGGACAAGCGTGAGCTAAGGACAAGAATTCATAATTAATAATAAGTCTCCATGTCTTTATTTGGGAGCCAGTTGGTGGCCCAAAGAAAATTCCAACTATTTATGGGAGCTTCTCCATATCAGTTTACATTTTAAGCCACAAGTTTGGTCCCAATCCATGAAATTATAGGTATATGTGAAGTATCTTCTTTAAGTGCAACCATAAAAGGAAATGTTAGACATGACAAAATTCTGAAAATATCCTAAATAGTGGTAAATAAATAAGTATTTACTATTAAAAAAGAGACATAAAAAACAAAAAAAAATGTTTAAACAAACTTTAAAGATAAAACTCAACAAATATTATTTACAAAGCAGTATAGTTGAAAAAGTGAATCTAATACACAAATACAGATCAGCAAAAATAGCCAGGAAGACCAATGGAATTGAACTGAAAATCCTGATATTAAGCCGTAAACCTACAAGCTTCTGATTTTTTTTCTTTTTTCTTTTTATTTTACATATCGATCCCAGTTCCTTTTCTCTCCCACTCTCTCTCCCTCCTTCCTTCCCTTCCTCCCTACCTCCTTCCCACTTTCTTATCCTCTCATGCCCCCTGACCACTCTCCCCTTCCATTCCCCCCCTCCCCACAAATCACGAGTAGGCAGATGCCTTTCAGGAATAATCATCTATATCAGTCAAGTCATTTGGAGTAGGGACTAGGCCTTCTCACCTGTCTCTAGGTTAAGGGAGTATCCCTCCATGGGGATGTGCCTGCAAGGTCCTTTTGTGCACCAGGAATACATCCTGGTTCCACTTTCAGAGGTCCCTTAGATTGCCCATGCATACTAGCTGAGACCCATGTTCAGGGGGGTCTGAGTCAGTCCCATGCTGGATTCCAAACTATCAGTCTGGGGGACCATTAGCACCTCCTTGTTCAGGTAAGCTGTCTCTATGTTTTTCTGTAGCCTGTTCTTGTCCTCCCTTTCAGCATCTGGATTCCATTTCTGCTCAGTGTTTAGTTGTGGATGTCCACTTCTGCTTCCATCAGCTACT
Organism: Cricetiscus sungorus; assembly: GCA_030556225.1. NCBI lineage: Eukaryota > Metazoa > Chordata > Mammalia > Rodentia > Cricetidae > Cricetiscus > Cricetiscus sungorus. Next base: position 20,115,752 of record JANBXA010000069.1, read on the forward strand.
AGACGAAGGCTCCATGATGGTGGATAAGGTGGTTGTCGATCTTCTTATCAGGGAAGGGCCTTTCCACTGTTACTCAAATTGTTAGTTAGCGTCAGTCTTGTAAATCTATGGATATTTCTCTAGATTCAGTTTTCTCTACAACTATAATGGCTATTTTTTTTATTCTCTTTTCTCTGTCTCTGTCTCTGTCTCTGTATCTCTCTTTTCCTCCCCTGGCTCACTCTTCCTAGTCCCACACGATTTTCTCTTCTCTTTCTCCTAGCTCCCTCTCCACTCACTGCCCCTCCCACTCCAATTATACTCAGGACATCTTGTCCCTTTCCCCTTCTGTGAGGGACCTTATAAGAATCTCTTTGAATCTTCTTTGTATCCAAGTTTCTCTGGTGGTATGAATTATAGGCTGGTGATCCTTTACTCTAGGTCTAAAATCCATATATGAGTGAGTACATAACATGTTCCTATTTTTTGTGACTGGGTTACCTCATTCAGCATGGATTTTTTCAAGTTCCATCTACTTGCTTGTGAATTTCAAGTTTCCATTGTTTTTTTTCCACAAGACTAGTATTCCATTTTGTAAATTTGTTACATCTTCTTTATCCATTCTTTAGTTGATGGTCATCTAAATTACTTCCAGGTTCTGGCTATGACAAATAATGCTGCTATGAACACAGTTTAACACATGTCTTTGTTGCATGTATGTGGACCATATGGGTATCTGCCTAAGAAGGGGATTGTTGGGTCCTGTGGTAGACTGATTCCCATTTTCCTGAGGAACTGCCATACTGATCTTCAAAATGGCTGTACAAGTTTACACTCCCACCAGCAGTGGAGGAGTGTTTCCCTTTCTCCACATCCCCTCCAGCATAAGTTGTCATTGGTTTTTCTAATTTTAGCAATACTGGCAGGAGTAAGATGGTATCTCAAATTTGTTTTGATTTTCATTTCCCTGATGCTAAGGGTGTTGAGCACTTTCTTCAGTGTTTTTCAGCCCTTTTATTTTCTCTAATTAGAATTCTCTATTCGTTTCTGCACCCCATTTTTAATAGGGTTATTTGGTGTTTTGTTGACTAGTTTCTTGAGTTCTTTGTATATTTTAAAGATAAGCCTTTGTTGGATGTAGGATTGATGAAGATCTTTTCACAGTCTGTGGGCTGCCGTTTGGTCTTGTCAACTGTGTCCTTTGCCTTACAGAAGCTTCTAATTTTGAGGACATTCCATTTATTAATTGTTGATATCAGTGTCTGTGCTACTGGAGTTATGTTCAGGAAGCTGTCTCCTATACCAATTTGTTCAAAGGTACCTCCTACATTCTCTTCTAAGAGGTTCAGTGTGGCTGGATTTATGTTGAGGTCTTTGATCCATTTGGACTTGAGTTTTGTGATGGTGATAGACATGGGTCTATCTGCAGTCTTCTACACACTAATCATTCAGTTGTGCCTTCATCAAACTAGCAGGATACAAGATAAACAAAAAAATTAGTAGCCCTACTATATACAGATGAAAAAGGGGCCGAGAAAGAAATAAGAGAAATATCACCTTTTACAATAGCCACAAACAACATAAAGTATATTGGGGTAATGCCTACCAAACAAGTGAAAGACCTATGTGATAAGAACTTTGTGTCTTTAAAGAAATTAAAGAAGATACCAGAAAATGAAAAGATCTCCCATGCTCTTGGAAAGGTAGGATAAACATAATAAAAATTGCAATCTTTCCAAAAGCAATCTACAGATTCAATGCAATCACTATTAAAATCCCAGCAGAATTCTTCACTGACCTTGAAAGTATAATTCTTAGCTTTATATGGAAAAACAAATAACCCAGGATAGCCAAAACAACCATGTACAATAAAAGAACTTCAGGAGGCATTATCATCCCCGCCTTTAAGCTCTACCACTGAACTATAGTCCTGTAATGGCCTGGTATTGGCACTGAAATAGAAAAGTAGACCAATGGAATCTAATGGAAAATCCTGATATTAACCCACACACCCACGAACAAGGCAACCAGATGAGGAGAATTCTGGAGAGAACACAAAGTGAAGCTGCGAGGAGACACCATCTAGTTATGGGGAGGATAGGATGCACTGGGTGTTCTCTGCTAATGTAAGGACATGTAGAAACAATTAGATTAATAGTTATGGTTAATTATTAAGAGAGAGCTAGTAAATAAGAAGCCTGGACCATTGGCCAATCAGCTTATAATTAATATAAGTCCTTGTATGTTTATTTGGGGTTGAAGTGTAGTAGGACCAGGCAAGAAAGAAACTCAGTCTACAAAGAAAGTTCTTATGTCATCTATGTGTAGTGTCTTATTTCCTTTAGACCCAGATCTTCAATGCGGATAGTCTACATCTAGCATTGCTAAATGTAGAGAGTCCTAAGCACCTTTTCCTAAAAAGGCCAGAAAATGAATGTTGTACATGTCCTAAAGCAAAATTCTAAATTTCTTTCTTCTTTCTTTGTGTAACATAATGGTTTTGTCAGCTGTCGGATTTTTAACTTAATAATTAACCAGTAACTCTTTTCTCATATAAGTGAATGACTTTTTTAAAAAGTTTTTTATTTGTTATGTTTATGAAGTTATCATAATTGTATAGTCTTTAAACCTTATATACAAAACTGTACTATATACACTGCCTTTTTAAATACACTTATGCTTTCAGGGAAAACCTTCTGCCTGTCAATAATAGACACACAATAAATAGTTATCTGATAAATGATAATCATCATCTATTCAATAGACACAAGAGTCTTCGAAATTCTTCAATGTAGGCTGTATGATTAAGAGAGCTATTTGCTCTAACGATACACACGCAACTCCATCCTATACCTTGAGTAGTGCTTGCAAAATATTATTTCCATGTAAATATTTATTCCTACACAATGTTTAATTGAAAGTGTGATACACACATGCATCTTTTGTAATGAATTTTCACTTAAGTTTTTCTCATTTGTTATTTTTATAGCTCATGACAGTAGTTAGCTATATTGAAAATATAAATCTCAGAAAATATATGTATTTTCTCTTCTTCCAATATGCTATTTAATACCTGCATTGCTGTGGCCTTCTCAGTGCTGAACAGTGAAAAGAACAATACAATGTGAATTGATAGCACTTCTGGAAAACTGACTAAGAGCAGAGACATTCTGGGATATTACCAGTAAAAACAATGGTTTAATATATGAAAAAATAAATATGTTTATATTCATCTTCCAAGACAGACTTATCACTATCAGCTACATTGTATAAACTATATCACAGACCATGATTAATTAAGAGATTTAAACAATATTTTGCATCTTCTCTTTTATACACAAGAATATAATGCCCATTCATTATTCTTTCTCAGAGCTGAAAGAAACATACAGTTGCTCTGAACCCACATTTACTCTTCAATTTCTATCTTTGTAAGTGGGGTGTGTTCATCCCATAATTATGTAAGCTTGAAGAAGCTGCTTTTTTGGTCATGTAATTTTCTATTACACGGGGGGCGGTTTTTAAAATTATTTTCATTTTACATATCGATTCCGGTTCCCTCTCCCTCCCTCCCCCCTTCCTCCCTCCCTCCCCCCCTTCTTCCCTCCCTCTCTCCTTTTCTCTTTCCTTCTTTCCCTCTCTCCCACCCATCATGCCCCCCTGACCACTCTGCCCTCCCATCCCCCTCACTCTACATGTAAAGTGATAACTTCCAGGAGGAGTCATCTAAATCTTTCAAGACATTTAGAGTAGGGACTGGGCCTTCTTTCCTGCCTCTAGGTTAAGGGAGTATTCCACAAGGAATATGCTACCAAAGTCCTTTTGTGCACCAGGGATACATCCTGGTCCCACTGTCTGAGGTCCCTTAAACTGCTCAGGCCTCATAACTGAGACCCTTGTTCAGAGGGTCTGAGTCAGTCAAAAAAATATGTTTTGTAATCACATTAACAGGAATATGTATGCATATATATAATAAATATGTTCGTTTGCCTATACAATATAAAAATATTAAGTATATTAACTTTTAAACCTACTATACAATGATATTGTATATAATCAACCTTTTACAAGTGATCCACTACAAACATGGACAAATTACTACCAGAACCAACAGACAATTTCTGGTTATTTTATGCTTAAATACAAGTTTAGTTTACAGAATATGTATAAATTGTTTCTAATTTTAACTAGAGACAAACTGTATTAATAGAATATTGATCTGTAATAGGAACCAGTGTTGTAATATTATTGGTTATCACAATTTTCTCTGATAAAAAAAATACTTAGCAAGAATCCCTGACAATGGGTATCACTACTAGCTGCTATCCTATATTAACCCTCTTTATACTGCAAGTCTTGGAAACCATGTTTGGAGAGAGCTATCTGGATATTTTGTCAGTGGCTTGTAATGACTTAGTTAAGATAAAATGTATTTTTAATACTGACAAGGGGAAGTATGATTCTTTATCCTGCATTCAAATAGAACACCCAAACTCTAAAGGCAATACAGATTATTTAGTCAGCATTGATGAGTATAGAATTGAAACTAACTAGATGAGCCAAGTATTACAGTGAATTAATTTGACCATATTTTTCTTTAGCCTCTACAAATTATTGATTAAACCATGCCTTTGTTTTCTGCTTTTCTAGATTTTCTTCTATGGACTTCTGAGTTCCATGACAGTTTTATCTCAAGAAATGCTTTGTAAATTTAATGTGATACTAAATAGTGATCAAAGTTCAAAAGAGATAGTTTCATGTTAGATTCCTAAAATTAAATCTCTCTTTTTCTAAAAGCAAACAAAGGGAGAGCACAATAGCCAGGATGCTTTTGAGGGCCGACAGATGGCTCCTGTTTTGCATGAAAATTATTATTCGTGAAGCCTACATCTTGAATGTTAGGTCTTTATGGAAATATGGAGGAGGACAAATTGGAAAAAAGAAGCCTTCTGAGGTTGGCTATGTGAATCTATTTAGCCATATGCACCCTGACTCTGGGAAAACATAAGCTGAGGATTCTCACCACCCTACATGTTCTCAATTCTCAGACTGACTAGTGAAAACAGTCAGAAGCTAGGCAACATGACTATGAAAGTGGGAGGAAAAAATAGACAATTTTCATTTGTTTTCCCACATCTTTAAGGGAAGAAAACAAAAGAGAAAAAAGAAAATTCAATATCCTTGCCATCTGGGAGAGGAATAGCTGCCGTAAAAGGATTGTGTACACAGGAAAACTGTATCTAAAACACTGTTTACTACAGGATGGTGAATATTTCAAATATTAACAAGAAAATAGTATTTTATAGTAGCTCAAAGGTCACAATGAGTAAGATAAGTATATGTTTCATTTATAGAAATATTTCATGCTATGCATGTTCCTTTAAGTCTCCAAATGAATAAATAGCATGCAATTCTATAGCAATTGCTGAATTCCAATATTTATAGAAAACTGACCGCCATGAATATATAATTATTCTATTACGTCCACTCTAATGAATAGAAAAACTATTTATTCATTTACTATGACACAACACAAAAATCTTATTTTCTTCTTTGCCATGCAGAAATGAACTCAAACACTTGGTGAGCAAGTATGTGGGTAGAATTTCTATTTTAGGGAAATTATATTTATTTGGGATTAGTGTACAGTATTCAGTGAAAAATGTGTAGAAATGTACCATTTCCTTCAGTAAAAACAGATTTTACCTGAAGCAAAAAGACTGCATAGTAGACTTGATGAGAATGGACATAGTGGTTCCTGTAAACTTTGATGGAAAGAATGTTTACTTAATGTATATAATTACTCTTTTTTAAAGATTTGTCTGTTGTTTGGCCTGATTGATTTGTAGGAGACATTACAAGTATAGTGAAATTCCTCTTCCATTACCTGATGTATTGCTTCTCACTATTTTACTTAATCTTGATCAGTGACAACAGTTCAATACTATGAAATGAACAGCTTAAGACATATTTTAAGTTCCATATTTTCCAGTAAAATGGCATGCTGCCTATTTTTATGTCAACTTGATACAAGCTACAGATACAATTAGAGAGGCTAAAACCTCACGTGAGAAAATGACCCTCTCTCAAGACAGGACTATAGGCAAGCTTGTAAGGCATTTTCTTAATTCGTGATTGAAAGGGGAAGGGCACAGACTGTTGTGAATAGCACCACCCCTGGGATAGAGGTCCTGGATTCTATAAGAATGCATGCTGAACAAGCAATGAGGAGCAAGCCAGTAAGTACCACCCAATGCATGGATTCTGAATTCAGCTGCAACTTCCAGGTTCATGCCCTGCGTCCTTCAAAGGACTGTTGTTGAGGCTAACTAAGACTCCCATACCCCCCAAAATAAAATCCTCCTTTCTCTTCAAGTTGCTTTTGGTCATAGTGTTTTCACTGCAGCAATAGGAAAGCTAGGACAAGCACTGAAGTTTCTTGTTCCAAACCTTACCCTATTATGTCCCATGGGGATATAATGCATTCCTTTCTCTTTCTTATCCAACCAGCATGTGCCAGGTGCCTTGAACTGATTTCTGCTACAAACAAACAAAACGTACACTGCTTTTTTTAATTGGAAAGGTGAAATTTCTAGAACAAAGAAACAACACAATAAAGATTATGTTATAGAAACAGGCATATTTATAGGAAGAGCTAATCTATCTATGAAAATTAAAAGAAGCAAACAAATTAATGCCAGCATCGGTTTGCTTCACACAGACGCAAGTCCCAATCATAGTGTGGTCCAAAGTGGGTGCACATTTAAGATGGCAGATTCATTTAAGTAGGTGGAAGACATAAAGAGAAAGCATATTGCCACTGAAACCAACATATTGAAAGCATTAAGCCTATTTGAAAAATAATAAAATGATTGGTAACTAGCCCAACTGTTGTCAGAGGGGCATCATCCCACAGCTAATGGAAGCAAAAGCAGAGACCCACAAACAAATATTAGGTTGAGTCTGGGAATCCCCCACAGAAGAGTGGAGAGGAAGTAATATATAGCCAGAGAAGTAGAAGACTCCACAAGAACACAACACACAGAACCAGCCGCTCTAAAGGGCTCACAGAGACTGTTGTGACAATCATGGACCCTGTATGTGTCAGACCTAGGATCTCTGGATGTATCTTATGCTTGTGTAGCTTGGTATTTGTGTAGGACTCCCAACAGGAGTTGGGGGATGTTTCTAACTCTTGTGTCTGCCTTTTTTTACCTACTGGGTTGCCTAGTCCTGCCTTGATATAAGGGTTTGTGCCTATTCTTATAGTATCTTGTTAGGCCACATTTAATTGGTATCCATGGGAGGCCTGCTTTTTTATTTATATTTATTTTAATTTTTTAAAATAAGATCAGAGGTGGACTGGAATTGGCAGAGAGTATAGGTGGGAGACGGGAGTGTGGAGTTTGAAAAAAAATAGGTGGGAATGTAATGTATAAGGGAGAAATAAAAGAAAATATCATTAATGTGTTCCATAAATATGTAACTCCTGGCTAATAAGATGGTAATGAAAATTCAACCACAGGCTGCAAGTAAAAAAGTTCAAGTTATACAGCAGAGCCTTCAACACCTGATGAGAAAGAAGTAGCAGGACCTGTGAAACAGTCAAAAAAAAGTAGTGAGAAAAAGGACTCCATGCAATTCAAACTTTCAACTGCAGGAAAACCAGGGAAAGATATCCAAGACATCATCATTCAGAGACATGATGGAGAAATCTACAGAGACAACTGAGCCAAACTCATGGAAAATCATAAACTCTAGACCTAATGGTGGAGATTCCAGGGGATTGAACTAGGCCCTCTATTTGTGGAAGATAATTGTGAAACTTGGACTAACTGGGGGAGGGGAATGGCCCTTGGTAGTAGGACCAGAATACAAACTTGGTACATGAGTTAGCTTGTTGGAACCCATTCCTTAGGGTGGGATGGCATATTCAGTGGTAGTAGGACCATGATACAATCTTGGTAAATGAGCGAGCTTGTTGGAGTTTGGGAAGCCAAACTCAGCCTTAAAGCATGGGAGAGGGTCTTGGCCCTGCTCAAACCTATTGTGGCAGACTATGTTGACTTCCCATGGGAGTCCTTATCTGTGAGGAGGAGTGGACTAGTGGTGGGCTAGGAGGGAAGTGAGGGGAACCCCAGGGGGTGGGCAGGAGAAGGGATGGGGGAGAACTATGGTTGGAATGTAAACTGAAATAAAAAAAAGTAATCAATGGAAACAAATAGGAGAACTACAAAGAAGCAAGGAGGCACAATGAGATGACAAGGTAAAACTGAGTAGTCTGCTGGAGAGATTTAGGGGTGAGGGTAATAATAGAATTATGTCTATATGGATAATTAAATCTTCTATTTATGTCTAATTTATATATTTTAATTGATCATAGAATATGTATCTGTAGTAAAATATATATGGAGTTGGATGCCATTTGGAAATGTATGATTCATTGGGGTTCTTGGAACATATCTCTTCATGGAGGGAGAACTATAGCCATGTTATGAAATGTTGAAAAGTTTTATGAAAACCTAGCTATGATGAGACAATCTAAATGAACTGGATAAAAGAGAGCAATGATATTTTATGTTACTTCAAAACTGTGATGGGTATTTGTCAAAACAGAAAATGAAAGCATATTTAAAAATGAGTTAAGAATGAATGATGCGGTTATTTATAATACATACAGTTGGACTGGCAAGTAGAGATGCTTGAAAAGCTGAGTGAAATGATTCTCACTATATATGGTCTTTATTTTCACCATAGAATACCTGTTTATCTGCCACTATAATCAAAGCTCTACATATACTACTTCTCTTCCTTTTCAGTTAAAGGCTTCTGTGGTGATATCTTGTTTGTGACCTATCAAATAACAGCTTGCCTGATGATAAGAGTATCAGAGCAGACAGCCACTAGTTCTTACCTCTACCTCAGACCAAGAGGCTGATCCTCAGACCTCCTTTACTTCTCTAATTTTTCAAGCAGTCTTATTTTTAGGCACCAATGAAATATCAACATAGACTTCCTGATTACTCTCATTTCACTGAGAAGAAGCATTGAAAGACTAGCAAGAGGTACACTATGGTGATGTACCAATCAAGTTCTAAACACCATAATCTAAAGTTTGAATATTCACAATGGTACTCCTGTTCTCACATAGTTGACAGTACAATTTCACATGGTCTGTGGCCCTCCAAAATACAATGGTAGGACCCTTTAAGGCCAGTGAGATCCCATTGTTCCCAAACATGAAAATAGTGAGTTATGACAACCTTCGAATTTGAATTTCTCAATACAAATTCTATGTATAGGCTCTTCTTGAAATATTTCCATAGTCAGTGACAATAATTGCCCTTTCAAGGACTATCAATTTCTATATAATATGGATGTGCAGTCTACTAAATGCCACACAACATAACTTTTGGATAATAAAAGAAAAAAGAACTAATTTAACTTGTCCCAATATTCCAGTATGTCAATTCAATGGCAGCTAGAATAAAGATTTTAACAACTGCACGGGATGACTTTTCACAGAATCTGAAGAAGCATCCCTTTGGTTACAGGCAGAAGAATAAGGACAGGCATTTTAACTGAATTTATTTATGCCACTAAAGATAAGTCCTTAATGATGATAATACAAAGTGTGAATATTATAAAATAGTTTTAAGAACCATATTTCTTTAACCAGTAAATATTATCTCTTTTAAAATTTAAATGTCTTTAAACATACTTAGTTTATTTGTGGGGAAAAATTAGTTTTCATCTAAGCTTTACTCATTTATTTACTGAATTTTTATATGAATATTTTGCCTGAATAAATTAAGATGTTTTCTTTTCCTTTAAGTTTTACTCTTATTTTGTTTTGTTTTCTTGTGTTTTGAGATAGGATCTCACTTTGTCCCCCAGTCTCTTCTGAATCTGACTATGTAAGCCAAGCTGGCCTGATTTTCACTTTACAGTCCTTGGCCTCAGATTCAGAGTGACATTCCTTTCTCCACTTTTTCACCTGTGTAAGCGCGTGATACAGATATGAGCTGCTTTGCATGACTCAGACGCTTTTGTTTATATGTTATCTCAGATCCCTCACAAATCATTGTAGAGTTTTAAGGAAAATATTGAAAATAAGCTATCCTCTAGCATTCATATGGTAGGTCAAGACTGAAATCTACTTTTCCATTTTTCTAAAACCAATATGAAATGTGCCTAATTCCTTAGAGAAAATAATGAATGCATAAAGCAAAGGCTATTACATTCCTAAGCATATAATTTACTTACAAATGTAAGAGTACACATACTCCCCATCCTATGGGAATGTACAAGAACAGGTACACTAGGGAATTCAGTTTCTTTTCAGCAGAAAAGTAGGATATTGCTATGTATTAAAATTATTCACTACAGAAATAAACTCTTTCCAAACAGGGCTCATAATCACATAGCCCTTGCACTCAAAGCCGAGGGAAGCATTTCAGTTCACATGTTATGTGACAAGTGTGCCACCATTTGTTATTTGAGGCACATATTAGAAAGTCCTTGAACAGAAGCTTTTAGAAATGGTGAATAAGGTAATTCCTATGTTGTTCATTAATTCCACAGACATGTATCATGTTTATATATTTATTCATGAATTATTTTATAGATCTCTCTACCTAACCAACATTCAGATAAAATCCAACCCTTGCCTTTTTAATGTTTTCCCAGTTGGTGCCTAAGCTATGTAGCTACCCATTTCTTAACTGTCAATCATATCTGCAAACACAAATAGTGTGTTACACAAAGTAAGGGAAGTCGTGTTCCTTGATGTTTACCTAAAATGAATATGTACATGTAAAACTTTTCTGATGCAAGTAAATAGAAAATGTTTAAAATGTGTGATTTTCATAATGATGATACCCTCATTAAAATAGACTTGAAAAGAAATCTATGAATGTGAGATCCTTCAAAGAGTTTATCCTTGTGTATTCTATTGTCTATAAGTTAAAAACAATAGATTAAAAATAAAATTAAGTACTACCTAAAATTTATATGGAGTACATATTTTATTAAGACTTAATTATTTATTACATAATAACTTTTAATCTTCATAGCAAGCCAACAGCCACTGATTCTTATTTAGAAAAATAATTTACAAAAGTAAGCCTACAACTGAACTACTTAGGCAACGTGTTTCAAGTAACATAGCTTTTAAGCATAGGACTTATGATCTAAATTTGACTCTGACTTCAAACCCTAAGCTCTTAATATATTTTATTTGAATCAACCATGCATGAAAATTAAATAAGCATTTTAATTACCTACTAAGTGTTCTGAGCCATGCTGAGAGCTGTTGTAAGCTGAAAAAGTAATAGTTCCTAGTTATTACTCTTTAATCATGGCACAGTTATTTCAGTTATTTAAAAATAGTATAACGATATATGGTTAACTTTAAAACTGAATAAGAACTATAAAACTACTTAAAATGTTTCATAGACCTTAGCAGTTTACTAAATGTCAGGGGGTATAAAATTATAAGTGACCATGTAAAGTCTCAAATGTAAAGTAGGTTAGTATTATGTGTAAATCCTTCCAGCTCTTGTAATTGTAGTAAATTAAATGCATTTAAATGACTAATGTGTTCCTACTCAGCTAATTGTTGTAATATTAACAAGTACTTTATAATTTATTCTGAAGTATTGGGGAATGTAACATTACTATATATGCCTGCTTCCTTTACACATTGGGAAATGTGAGTCTACATTCTAATTCATTACAATGCCAACATTTTATTTTGTCTTTTCTAAACATAACAGAGGTTTCAGGATGTTTAACAAGAGTATTTTCCAAGGATCCCAGGTTGATGATATCAGTAACAAAATGCCTAAAGCAGAAACCTGTCAGAAGGCTAGGAAGTATGGAGGGTGATAATGCCCTTCTGTGTATATTTTCTTTAATTAGAGTTATTAAGATTATGGTTAAATAGTGATACCACCTTAAATTATAAAGTGAGGGGTAAAAATTAGGAATTCTAAGTTACATCTTTGTGGAACCCAAATGTTTGGCAAAAATTTCTATGTAATTCTTGCCAAAGGTTTAAAAAAGGGGTTCTAAATACTAAAAGAACACAATCAAGCACGTCTTCTTGGTAGCAGCATTTTCTTGGGTGGACTTTGTTTGCTAGAGACAAGGAGAGGCTCAGCCCCTTTAAGAGAGGCAAAAACCACGCGGCTGATTTAAGAGGTTCTGATACCAAATAATTAAATCGTATTAAAGAGCAGCCAGTGACATGCTACTTGGTGCTGACATGGACCTTGAAACTCCAGTTTTGTGGCATTAAACACAGCTTCCACCAGTACCTCTGCCATGAAGTTAGACTCTCAGGAAGCCAAGGAATGGAATGGAACCAGCCACTGCTTTAATATTAGCCATGTGGTTTAGTAGACTAAAACTCATGTGGTTAGAAAAAGATAGATAATTACAGTAAAGATTGATTCTGAAAGCAAAAAAAAATGGTTTAGAGTGTATTTAAAAATATACATACATAGAAGAATAGAAGAAAGTCCTTAAATAAGAAATAGAGCCAGGAGATGGTGGTGCAGGCCTTTAATTGATGGTCAGGGGCAAAAGGATCCCTGTGAGTTCAAGGCTATCCTGGTCTACAAAATTAGTCGAGGATAGCCAGGGCTGTTACACATAGAAAACCTGTCTTGTAAAACCAAAGTGTGTGTGTGTGTGTGTGTGTGTGTGTGTGTGTGTGTGTGTGTGTGTGTGTGTAAGAGAGAGAGAGAGAGAGAGAGAGAGAGAGAGAGAGAGAGAGAGAGAGAGAGAGAGCAATAAAAAATAACCACATAAAGATGAAAAATACCCAGAGAATTTGGATACTGTATATTTTTGTGTTGTTTTTGAATTGACTGCTGAGGAAGAAGCAACAGATGCTAAAAATATTTGATTTCAAATGCTCATGGATTAATCTAACATATATGTTTAGAAAGTGCCTTGACTTCAAAGTTTTAGTCAAAAGATGTTACTTTGGAGAAGAGGTTTTGCTTTCGTTTTACAGGAAATGAGAGGCTGTGGATTCATTCTGCACTGAGAAAACTAAGGTTTGATAGAGGAAGACCTCCTGCAACACCTCCAAAAGGATTGGATGGCATCTGTTTTAGCTTCTTCTGAGTTCTACATCCAGAACAGCTTCAAGACTACTGGTTGGGATGATCCAGTCTCATAGAATACTCCAGTTATGTCTTGACCATAATCCTAAATTTTCTTTGGGTACCCATAAGATTACCACCCTCCCCAATCAGCAGGAAGTAGCATAGATAACTGTATCTGAATTTCCAAAAAGTGAATTATGGATGCTTGTCTTTGTTTAACATATTGATTACAAGCCATTAAGGATAATGGTGTGGAAAAAATCTAACCAGAGAAATTTAGATTCAGGATTCTTTTTTGAAAAGAAAAAAGGGATGGAATGATGTGGGGTAATATTCCTGTACACTGTAAAGATTTGTCACTCATATTGGTTTAATAAAATGCTGATAGTCCAGTAGCCAGGCAGGAAGTATAGGCAAGGCTACCAGACTAGGAGAATTCTGGGAAATAGAAAGGCACAGACAGAGTCACTAACCAGACACAGAGGAAAGAAAATGAGAATGTTTTAGAGAGAAAATGTACCAAGTCATGTGGCTAACATAGATAAGAATTATGGGCTAATTTAAGCTGTAACAGTTTGTTAATATATGCCTGAGCAATAGTCCAACAGTTAATAATTAATATAAGCCTTTATGTGTTTATTTGAAACTAAAAGACTGCAGGACCAGGCAGGACAGAACTTCTGTCTACACATTGTATTTTAAAAGAAAACACTGATTCTAAAACCAAACACATTAGGAGTAATTTAATATATATCTATAGATAGATGATAGGTAGAAAAATAGATAGATAGATAGATAGGTAGATAGATAGATAGATAGACAGATAGATAGACAGACAGATGGGTAGAAAAGACATGGAATTGAGAAATAAGTAAAGGCTAATAAATGACTTATCAACTGACATAAACAAGGGATAAACCTTTCATATATCAAAGATTATGGTCTGCTAAAAAACAAAAGAATAAGGTTTATCAAAGTTCACATCATGTGAATGCCAATCATTTCCTCCATTTAACCTACCAAGAAATTAGAGATGCAATCTTTAACCCAATCAGGCAGATACATTCAGCAAATCAAATTACAAAATATTCTATCAAATTTTCTCTCATTTAAACAGCAATTCTCTACTGTAATGACATTCATGCTAAATGTGCCCTTTGTTTGGTATTTGGCATTCATAGTAATATTACATGATAACAGTTTTTGCTTATCTGAAGTTCAAATATAACTGATTTTCTTCTAATCTGTCTGGGAAGTGTAGAGTTTAATTCTTGGTTGATAATGACTTTAATTTTTCTCAATATTACCTTGTTTATTCAGATAATCTATGATGGTATGAGCATTAGCATTTGCAGATGCCAACTTTATGAAATTTTTAATAGCAAATGTGAAATCCTGTGTTACTTTTATTTCTAATTGAATGATCAAATAGAAATATTCAACTAGAGCTGAATGAAATATCTACTAATCATAAGCTCATGGGAAGACTCTAGGACACAAACTTACACAAGTCATCTTAGGGGAGTGTGTAAATATATTATTTTAATTTTCTTTACAAGTAAATAAAAGGAATTAACATAAAATGGAGTTAGAAATGTGATCAAGTTATGTAACAGATACAAATGGAAAATTTTTGTAAAGTGTTTCATATATATATATATATATATTAGCTAATTCAATGTTTCTGGAAGATCATTTTACACATAATTAAAATATTAATTATGTGTATTTTTTTCACCAAATGTTAAAAGTATCACTGTAATTTTAACATCAACTTTGAAACTAAATGTGAACTGCATCTCATCTAAAGTATTCAAGAATTACTGGTGATCATCATTACTGACTGCATTAAAGGCTTAAGGTAAAACTTTTTTATCAGAATTCTAAAATGGTAAGAAATGGGACAACTCAGTAAATAATTTGAGGACTCTGTAAAAACAAGGATATTATACATATTTTTTAAAAAACCAAAATAATTAAATAAGACCCAAATTCTTATATCATAGTATAATCATTTCACTTTCCTTGAGAAATGATTAGCAAAAATTACATATGTTTAAAGACTAGAGAATTTTCATATGTATTATGAAGTCATACATAATTAAGCACATTAATATATCATTTCTTTCACATAGCTATTTTTGTTTATAATCTATTCTATAGATTCAATATCATATGATAGGCTTGTTAGGTACATTTACAAGTAACTTGTTATGGTTTATCTAAAACTTATTTTCTGGATAACTGAAGCTTATACTGTGATCAATAGTTTCTTATTCTTCTGGCATCCTGTCCCACATAATTATGCTTCCATGCTTTCTGTGAATTCAAGTTTTAAGACTGTGCATAATTAATATCACACAATGTCTTCTTTTCCCTTAACAATGTTTACTTTATTCATACTGTTCAAATGTCAACAATATCATATTTTAAACTCTAAAATATTCCATTGTACATGCATATATGTGTCAACTTAAAAATATCATCAATTTTAAAACTTTTTTTGTGTGACTTGTCAGGGTGTAGCATGTGAATGCTATCAATAATATATGTGGTAAGCGTGTGTGTCTGTGTAGTGTGTGTGTGTGTGTGTGTGTGTGTGTGTGTGTGTGTGTGTGTGTTTGTAGCAGAGGACAAGTTGCAAATGAATTATTTTTTTCTTTCATTAAGTTATGAGGATGAACTCTTAGTCACAGTTGACACCTAGTGTCCTTACCACTCAGAAATCTTTCTGGCCTTTATCTTTATTTTTTCACTTGTCTGTTAAATGTTGATTTATTTCCATATTTGAGCATTTGAAAACAATTCAGTAATGATGATATAAAGGCAGATATCTCTGATATATGTTAGTACTTAGCATAATTTTCTTCAAGTATTTTGTGAACACAACTATTTTCCACAATGATTGTAATCAACGTGTACTTTTTTATTGTAAGGAAAAGAGGCTACAATAAAATAAATGTCTGTAGTAGTTTAAATTTAATTGGCCCCTATAATCTCATAGAAAATGGCACATTAGGTGTTGTGATTTTATTGGAGAAAGTGCGTCACTGTGGGGGCAGGATTTGAAGTTTCCTAAGCTCATGTAACTGCCCACTCTTTCAGATGACTTCTTGTGGCCTACAAGCCAAGATGTACAAGGCATGTTCAAGCCTGTACACCACCATACTTCCTGCAATAATGACCATGGATGGAACCTCTGAAGTTGTAAGAAAGCTACAATAAATTTTTCTTTATAAGAGTTGCTGTGATCATCATGTTTCTTCACAGCAATAGAAACACTAAGACAATGTCAACATCAAATAAGCTTGATAAATATTCCATTTCTGTTATTTTATTAGAGTAATGAAGTTCAATTCTGTTACCACAAAAACACAAGCATTTTATGGTGAAAATGAAATATATTTATTCTTCAATATGTTGCTAAGTAAGAATATCAGGGTATCAGCAGCATGAGAAAACCATCCCTGACTGTAAAGAACATAACATTTTTGAGAATGAGAGCCTATATTAATGTATAAAAATTACCCTCTTGGAGTAAAACATGCTATATTAAGACTCCAAGCTTACCTATACAAAAATTTGCTTATTTTGCAAAAAGAACAGTTCATAAGCATTTGTTGCATAGATTTAGGGATCTGAGCTCATTCTTGGTACTTATATCAAGAAACATGGGGACAACAATGTTTTTGTTAACACATTACTGGGCAGATGGTTCAGAGACAAGTTGATGCCTGGAGCTTACTTTTTAGTCAGCCTAGCCAAAGAGCAAAGAGAGAGAAGAAACTCAACAGATTATTACAGCATGAAAGGGATTGGAAAAATAGATTCTTTAATTGGAGAAGAGGAAGGAGGCAATATAAGAATTGAGATAGGGATAATAACACTAAGGATGTTTGAAAAAGCCATGGTGCATCAATTTATTTTATGTTTTCTAGAATTATACATAAATTAGATAGACATGTACATAAATACACACACACACACACACACACACACACACACACACACACACACACCAAGGAAGATAATGCTGCCCACTAAGAGCCACAGTCTATGCAATAAAACTCCTAAAAACTTTTATCAGAAACAGCCTTTTGAGATGTTGGTTAAAGAGTACAAGAGATGTCAAAAAATATAATCTATTGCCATTACTTTTGATTGTCTCCCAGAATTTGAAGGTTAGTGCCAATTACAAAAGAGACCACATACTTCAGTCACAGGATTCAGAATGATGGAAGTGGAGGTGATGTAAATGCCTCCTTTAGGACTATTCCACATAGAACTGGAAGTTACTATGCAACCTGACTAGGGAAGGAATCAAGAAAGAATTCGTTTAGCATGAAACCTATGAAACACAATTACCATGAGGCAAGATATTCCTAATGATGCAATGGTGACATTTACACCTTTTGGGTATCCCACAGCTCTCTCATATTACTACAAAATTAAATAATATGGAAAATAAGTGAGGAATGACACTCAAGGTTTAGTTCTGACATAAACACACACACACACACACACACACACACACACACACACACACACGTACACATACACATGTAAAGCCTGACTATAAATGTATTTGCTACAAAATACAAATAATCGGAACATGCAGATTCAACTGTGGAACAAAAAAAAAAAAAACTACAAAACTTGAACAATAGTACAATGGCATTGTGCTGTGAAGTGGAATTAAATAGGGTTCCTAGAACCTGCCTCACTGATGTTTTCATCCTGTTCCAGGTAGCATTGCAGATTACTGAAAGAATTTTTCAATAGATACTGCACAGATACTTGCTGATTACTGCTGGGAAATAGTGAATTTGAACTCAAACTTCTTACTTCTTATTATATAGGGATAGGATATAGAGAGAATTTTCTTGCAGTGTAAATGAATAGATAATGATATATCCAAATAATCAAGCTACCAAAAAGAAAAAACAAGAAAACATCAAGAAAAGCAAAACAGTTCTCAAGCAAACCCTAAGAAATACCACAAAACTTAAATCTAAATCAGCCATGCTAAAAGATATCAGAAAATGTAGATAAACTTACAAAGGCTTCCATTGCCCAAAAGTTCCCATAAAAAAAATGTGGGTGAGACTTAACAAAATTACACAAAAACTTCTTTTGATAAAATATATGAGCAACAAAAGTACTAAGCAAGGTTGTACTTTAAGAATGTAAATGAGACAATATTACAAGGATGTAAAAAGTTATTTATCACTTGCAATAAAACCTATTCCAATTAAAATGAAATGGTTGTTTTGCCTTTCATGTTGAAGAAAATTACAGACTGTCACAATGCCAAATACTGGTCAGATTACATATTAGCCCTATTTTCATATAGTTACTGGGGTTACAGCAGAAATTGGAATTACCACTTTGAAACATAATCATATTTTACTTTGAGAAATTAAATATGTTTATTCTAATACTCAATAACCCATCATTGAATCACAACCAAAACTGTTTTCTTTCCAGCTAATAAGAAGTTTTTTTTCCTAATGTCTTTTCTGCTTTTCTTAAAAAGAAAAATCTATCACAAATATCTCTCTGCTTTTGTTTTTCTTCATCCCTTAATCTCCTCTCTGTGCTCTTAGTTTTCCATTCTTTTGTTCTTTTTTTATTATTCTTTTCTTTTCTGCAGGGACTAAGCATGTCTATTCAAACAGCTTAGTCATATAAGAAGCTTGCATTCATCACTCAACAAATAGTTACTAAGTAGTCAAGTTTTAAGAGCACAGCAGTGAACCAGAAAAGCATGTCTCTTACCAGGAACTTTTTTTTTCTTAAAGGTAACTAAACCATTGTTGTTCAGGCTGACAAATGGAAAGCAGGTGCCTATATTTCTGAAAAAGGAAATTGGAATAGCAAACTACTCATCTGAGGAAAATATAAACTGATGGAAGTGAGTGTTGCTATTAAATGCTTAAAATAGTATAATTGAAAATTTCCTCCTCTAGGTTATGGGATTTCCATTGTATACAATGGAAATAAAAATTGTATATAATATATGTAATATATGAATACAATAAAAATATTTTTTGCCTGTAATTAGCTATTATTCATGTGCTTTGCGTCAATGAAAAAAGTAATTCATCATTTTGTACTTATCATTTGGGGATGATGACATCAAGCCACGGCCTTACACATACTAGGCAAGGGCTTTTACCATTGAGCTATATGCATGCCTCTTAATTCAATCCAATTTGTAGCCAAGTTCTTTCCCCACACTCATAGAGTCTCACTGTATACTATCTGAACATGTGTGCAATATTCTTTTATAATGCTAAGACTGTTATGCTTCAATGGGGCTTGAGCTGGATGCCCATGGCCTCATTCCCCATTCTCTTCTTGTCTTTCCCTGTATTGACTGATTGAAGGATGTGGACATTTTTCTAACAGAATCTCTGTGACACTCACATAGACCTTGAGAATTGAAGGCAGGTGATAAATCAAGGTTTGAGACCAGAAAAATCTACTCGATGTAAATGCAAAGAGATAGCACTTCGCACTTGAACTTCTTTCTATTAATAAGAATTCTGTAAGAAATTTATTCATTTCTTCCCATTTTTTGCCCAAATTCCCAAATATTGTTTATAAATGTTTGTTTTCATTTAAAAAAGGCATGTATAATTATGTCCAGCATAAAATAAATGAATGTTTAAAAAATAAAAAAGAGCATAAAAAAGAATTCTGAAAATGCCTGAAGTAAACATCATTAAAGTGCTATTTTACATTAGTCATATACTCATAAAAATATTTCTGAAAGCCTGATCAGTTATCGGGAAAGAGGTCAATATTATATTTTAAACCAATAGATGATTTTCTATATAATTTTAGTAAATTAATATTCATGCACATGCATGTTTGCGTATGAGCCTGGGACTTTTTTCCATCTGTGTGAGATAGATTTTAACCTTTACACATCAGCTGGGTTGGAAAAAATAACAGCTAAATAAAAACCACCAACAAAAAGAAAGGATGTCTGTTTTATACTTTAAATAATCTTTGAGATTGCATTCATTGTTTTTTGGTAATAATCATCATACTCCCAGAGCTGTACCCTGATCTGAACCCACCCATCTGTGTGCTCTTTTAAAAAGCAAGAACAAAACTCAGCAACAAATCAGTAACTCCCATTAGTATTGTCTATAAATACTCAGGTGTGTAGCCACCCTCTGACACCTGTTAGATCCACCAGGGACTATACCTTTAAGAAAACTAACTACCTATCTTCCAGAAGCTCTGAATTGTAAATTGCCCCTCACCTAGGAGTGGGTCTTCCATAGTACCTACCTGCCTCCATGTTGGGATTTTATCTGGCTTGAGCTTACACAGATCATGGACATGATGTCACAATTACTATTATTTCATATGAGTAAATGCCTTATTAAGCCAGAAAATACCATTTCCTTAAGTTAGCCACCACATTTGACTCTTATAGTCTTTCTGTTTCCTCTTGCATCATTAAACCTTAGGGGGTACATATATTAACTTCTTCATATTTTCTTGCAATGGAGGTTCGGTATTTTATAGGGCATTATTTCTTTCTGGCTTTTATATTTTGACATCTATCACTGCTTACTATTTTAAAAGAAACACAGACAAAATCCTATGATTTTTGGAGTTTAAATTCCTGTGTTACTTAACTAACAATGTTTTGTTTGAAAACAAACATGCTTTCAAATTTTAGTTTAGATACATTCATCTTTTCTTCAATAATTGACTCTATGTTTACAGTCTTAAAAGCTAAAGGAAGTACTTATGCTCAGAAGTATGGAAATGTTCCAAGTAGTTATCAACTTGTAATTTTATTATTAAAATATTTTAGATTAATATTTATTCTGCACTGACCTTCATTCATCCAAAATTTTAAATTATGTTCCCATCTCAGTATTATTTTGTCATCCTATATGAATAATAATTAAACTATTGTCTCTTCCTAAAAATGGCCAAAATTCATCCCTATTCGTTGGTTATAAAAGTTCTGTGCTTTTCAGATATTTTCTGGTAACTTCTTCATCTGAAATACAATGAATTATTAGATTTTCACACACAAAAGAATATTCCTTTTATCTATCCTGTTTAGATATTATTTAATAGCATAATGGTTAACATATTTTATGTTGATAATGTTTCAATATATTTCATCAACTTTAAATCTATTCTAAAATATATTTTAAAACGTGTGTGTAGCCAACTGAACATTTATACAACATTGGTCTGTTTTCATAAGGTAGGTGAAGAAGTTAGCATATTAGATCATTTGGTCTTTTTGAGTTAGGCCTCAATTTATCTGCTAACTTATTGTGACTAAAGGATATGTGCAAATAAAATCCTTTATTTAATTATTTACTAAAATAATACATACATATAATAAAACCATTTCAACAAAGAACTGCTAAATTGGACCTTAGTTATCTTCAACATAGAGGCATGCATTTAACATTTGTCTTAACGGATCCAATCACTTCAAAGGCATGTGGCTGGCAGCCTGTGTTAAGTGCAGTGATGTCCTAGTATTTATTCCCAGAATGCTTTTAAAGCTACCAATCTCCAATAGTTCCTAAATATAATGAGTATCTGAAGGTACATAGGGGAGATGAGGAAAATTAAATGCTCATTAAATAAAATGAGACAACTGTTATGTTGCAGCGCTCAATGTTTCACAGAGTGTTCATAGAAATATTGGAAAGCCAAGTCAAGTAGTGGTGGGGGGGAGTAGGAAGTGCTGCTAGGGAAAGACAGTCTGGAGAAAGAGGAGAAGACTAAAGGGCAGGCAGATTCTGAATCACAGATCATAGGATCCACATTCAGTCTTTTCTGTGTCTCTCAGTTATCTAAACTCAAAAGACAGGGCAGGCATAAGAATTACAATATCCTGATAAGTAGATAGATGTTTTATTCTATCCAAGAGTGCTGAATTTAAATATAATGGTGTTTACTTTGTGTGAAACTGAAACATTTGTAAAGGTTTCTTTGTGCTGTTTCTAATCTATAATTTAACAGATTTGTTCCACCAGAACACACATTTGCTGAATGTCATGGAAATGGTTTAGAAAAGTATAAGTGTCAGCAAGATTGCCTTGGAGAACAGCCCTCAAGCAAAGCAGAACCTGTATAGTAAGTATAAAGGCCCACCCCCAAACGGTCAGTGTTTCATCATAGCCAGAATCTCAGCCATAGCTATATCTTTGTATTCACTTTCTCTTTTCTGGGTTTGAGACATGCAACAGACACTTCCTCATATTTTGCACAATCAAGGGACATTAATCACCATGCTCATTTCTTCAGAGTTGTTGCTTATTATCTATCCTGTGAAGAGCTTTTACTCCCAACATTTCTGATCAATAAGATGGATGGCAAAGATGGAAAAAGCATGTGGTTCATATCTTCATAGAAACAGTTGACTCCTCAGAGTAGTTAAAACAAATAATTCCTATAGTAATTAAGACCCATTGTCTCTTACTACCCATAGTGGACAAGCATGGGAGTATGCTCTTTGATGTTTAGTCTTGGGGGCTGCTCTTTTGATAAGCTTACAAAAGTCCCCTACTAGGAGTATCAAAATAAGTACCCTTATGAATATGCATGAACAAAACCCTCCTATATTCATTTTGATGGCTACTCACTGTTCTGGGTTGCCCTGGAAGCCATTCCAAATGGTTTGGATTTTGCGTTTGAGATTCTTAATGGTTGTAATTATCTGTTGCAGCCATGCAGTACCAAATACGATGCGTGCTAGAGATACTTTAAAAATAATGATAAAAACGACTAAAGATGCTAATTCCCACATTTGAGTTCCTACAGGGCAATTAGCCCCTAGTAATGATGTTTATATTTATATGCAAATGTTTCAGAAAAAAAGAATCTTATCAGAATCTTCATATCAATACTATTGGGAGATGAGAGCATTCCATCTGTCTGTAGAAACTGCCTGCCATTAGCTATACATGTAGCCTATTTCTGAAATAGAAACTACTTAATCTTAAGTAATTCATTCTTCATCTTGTGTTATTTTCCTTTCCTTCTGTTCTTTTATTAAGATCCATAACTACCATACAGTATGCACAGCTCTCCAGGGCCGATGCTTAGGTGCCTTGCCACATTTTCTTCTGAGTATCATCTGCTCTTTGAATTATTAGCTAATATCATTACCACGTCTCATTTTCAACTAATAATTGAGCAACCAAAGCAGGCTTCTTGGGAGGTACTTCCTGGTTAATATCTTCAGTTTAAGGATTGCAACATGTGAAATAACTGAACTATAATGAAAAAGCAAAGTTCTGCATTTCAGTTGTAATTTTTTATTAGCTTTTTGCTAATAAAGAAAGTGAGGAAAAGAAAGTAAAGCAAAGTAAAAGCTCTTGTATATGTGAGGAGAAAAAAGCCTCTGGACAGTTCATGGGCTCCTTGCACAGTCTTTTTTTCTTTTTTGTCTTTTGTTTTTTTTGTTGTTGTTGTTGTTGTTGTTTGAAACAGGGTTTCTTTGTAGCTTTAAAGTCTGTCCTAGAACTATCTTTATAGACCAGGCTGGTCTAAAACTCACAGAGATCTGCCTGCCTCTTCCTTCCAGGGGCTGAGATTAAAGGCTTGCACCACCACTACCTGGCTCTCCCTGCAGTCTTGGTCAGAGAAGTGAAACAGGTAGAGCTAGAGTTAATTTCATTTTGCAGCACATTATGTACCAAGATAGTCTTTTATGGAAGATCCTCTTATCATTACTCATTCCCTTTTATATTCCTTTTGCTTTTGCAAGGCATTTAAAACTATTGGTAACTTAGTTACTCAGGTACTGTCACTGGAGATACATATTATAGAGGAACAGAATACTTAATTTAAGAACAATTATTGGTTATTCACTTCAGACCACAGCAAAGAATTATTTCCTTTTAGGTATCAGAAATAGAGAGCTGCTAAATACATGATTAAATACAACAAAATAAATAGCTGACCTGAATAGGATAGAGGTCTGCCCAATGCTACGAAAGCATCAAAGGTTTTCAATTTATTTAAGATTATTAGAAAAGGTTGAGAAGGGACAGCATAGGAGAACACTGAGTTGTATTCATCACAGCTCTTCAGAAAATATCTTCATAAGAAAAGCAGCACCCAAGGAAAGAGAATGCTGGCTAAAAATACATCATTTAACTATATCCACGTATGGGGTAATTATCCACAGGTTGCATGGTGAAAAGATTTACCATGTTATTTGTGTAGATACATTTTTCCATTTAATCTAAAACAAACAAGGAAGAAAGTTGCCCCCAAATTTCTAAATAAGAACCAAATACCTCCAATAGCACCATATTTCAAAAGGCTGATGCTCGTTGTCACTCACTGTCAAGACACTGGGATGAAGGAGTCTGGGAAAGGTGATTTTCCGCACCCTGACATGGGAAATCTCATTAGAAACTCTTGAGATTTATCTGTCACTCTGACAGGATAATTTTATTTTAAATTCTATCACGGCTAACCCTAATTTTTAAAACTAAATAGAAAAAAAGGGTGACTTCTCTTTCCCCTTACAATGAGTAATATAATCATATAAATCAAAATCAGGGGTTCCATTAATCAGAAAACAAAGAAAAAATTTTGGAAAATTTTAGGGTTGAAGAGAAATTGAAAAGCTCTCTCTTCCTCAATTTGCATCCAACCCTCATGGAACTGGGCTTTAGATGAGTTAAGAGATTCCTTTGACGCTAAAGTTAGAAAGTCTGAATTTTTATATAAACAGAAAATTGTAACATTTCTTACAATAACTAATCTCCTCCAAAAATCAGCACAGCCAAACCCCACTGGTAGCTGGTTTACTGCATAATTGTCACAGCCATGCCTGAATCTGAGTTTTACAAACAGGATGCAAAGCATCCTGAAATTACATACTTACATTCTCATGCTAGGAGTACATATATCAGAAGACATGTATAAATCCATCCAGTCTACTCTTTTCTCAAAAAAGGCTCGAATAAATAATTTAATGTGAGTGATAGCTATGCTCTCAGAAGACAATAGACTTCTGAAAAAGCAAGATCACAGCTTGCTTTTTCTGACATTTGTCTGTGGAGTAACTCAAGTGTTCTCAGTTTCATGGTGATAATCAAACAACTCATTATAAAGAAAAAAAATGTAACTTAGTCTAAGAAGAAACTCAGTGCAGTCATGGATGGAGAAGAACTTCCCCCATCTCTGTGTGAGACACTTCACACACTTTCCCAGTGTTAAATTTTCTAAAGAATCAGAATCAAGAAAGGTCAAGAGAAAAATGTTTTAATATGAAGTTGAAGAGTCACGAGTGCCCAGACTTTTAGCCTCGTCACTTAGCAAAATCAGCTTTGATTGGTCACCTTCCAACAGGTGCATCTCAAAATGACCACTTGAGAGAGAGAGAGACAGACAGAGAGAGAGAGAGAGAGAGAGAGAGAGAGAGAGAGAGAGAGAGAGAGAGAGAGAGAGAGAGGTTCTAACCCATCACCTGAAAATCTAACTCCTCTTTCTGAGGTTGTCTGTATCACATTTACCATTAGTACACGGAAAAGGAGACAAAGTATGTTTCCATTCCTCACAAAAATACAACTCTTATTTTTAGAAAGATGATCTAATACACAATAGCCATTTTCTTACATGTAACTCAGAACTGACATAACTCACAAAATGTCTATTCATGTAATAAGATCCAGGTTGTGCTACATCAGTCATCAATATAATATAAGTATTTAATATATGCATGTTTTAAAAGCCACAGTTTCTGCTTGGCATTCTACGCAAATAAAGACTTAGGATATAGTGTTTCTGTGTCTTACTGCAAGCATGTGGCTCCCTTCATATAATTGCATGTACAGATGACTTTTCTTTATTTTTTTTTCTTGTTACCTGCGTCATATAGAATGACAGCTTTCCTACTACCAAAAATAGATTAAAAAAATCTGGTTGAGCAGTGTGAATTAACTTTATTCATGCTTATCTGAAAATTCCAACACTAATTATTTTAAATGATAGCTTTGCATAATGCTCAGATTTTTAGGACAAAGCAATAAACTTCATTTCATTAATAATTAAAACTTGGGATATAGGCCAAGTAAGAAATAAGGATGCCCTTACCTTATGAACTTGTGTATTTTCTTCTGATCAGGTGGTTATTGGGGATATCCACCTGAGTTTTCAAACAGGGTGTCTTCCACAGCAAATGCCAAAATGCTACAAAATTTTAAAATGGAATTTAGTAAAAGCTGGAATAATACTTTTGAAAATTTCAAATTGTATATTCATTATCAATGAAATATTAGATTTATAAATGTGTGTATGGTACCATTCCTTCAACATTAACATATTGTTTTTGCTTTTATTTGTCAAATGAACAAAACAAAAATAAGGGGAAAATAGTAGGAACAAAATGCCTTTGTCATAGACATTCAGTTCTAACTTTCATGACAAAGCATCTCAGAATTTTCTCTTTCACCTCCAACATAGCTGTGACAAGCCAGTCAAGGTCCACTGAATCCAATTAGAGCAGTTTCTGGAAAAGGAGCTATGCTTCTTGACAACATTAGGGCAAAGTACTGTGCAAGCTATTTAACGTTAAGGAGGGCAATGGTAGCTACAATCATCTTTAGACTATGGCTAAAATGCTGCCGTAAATCAATGACAGGGCGAAGGTACCTGTCAAGCTCTGCTGGAAGTAGCCATTGGTTTCTCTGCCCTGTACATCTATGGATTCTCCATGCTCTGTTGCATAGAACAGTAGAATGTGAAGGGGTTAGAAATTGTCAAATCAGAGGACAGAAAACTCACCACCATCTTCAATAATTTTATGAGTGTGATGGTGCTCAATCTTTTGAAAGGGGATGTAAAACAGAGCTACGACTCCAGAGATGTGTTACTCCATTTCTGTCACTCCAGTGAGAATTGACAAGTAGGCTTCCTGGATATTTTATTCTCCAGTTTCACAATTCATACCCTTTCCCTTATTATCTCCTATTTCTATTAGCTGTTTGTTCTTCCTCAGGCCTCTTTTTCACACTTCCCTGTTTCAGAAACATCTTTAAAAGTGCAAATACATACATGCCAACCTTTGGCTTATTTTATTTCATGATTCCTCTATTTCAGAATGTTAAGAAACAGATCCATTATGATCTTTTGTCTGTTTTGCAAACTTATCTTCCAATTGTTATCATAACAAGTTCCAAATACCAAGCTGCATATAGTTATAATCATGCTTCACACACATTACTTTGTGTGCATTTTAAACCACTCAGGGAAACTCTGATTGCTTTGTTGGCTGTACCCTGTGATGCTGAGTTTTCAGCTTTTCTGTTTTCTTCGTGACAATCATCTTCCTCTAAGGCAGCTCTATAGATTTTGAATGTACTCATCTCATTAGATGAGTTAATATTTAGGTTAACAATTTCACAGCTAACATTTGGTAAATGAAATCAATGGAATATAGATGGAAGCTTCTATTTCTCTATTTTTACTGAAGGAAGAAAAAGAAAAACTACTGATTCAATTCCTGAGTCCAGTGGTCACTTTCTAATACAACACATGTGGAACATAAAAGTTCTTCCTCTCTGTGTGTGATTTCCATAGGTATGACAGGATTGGTATTTGTTCCCATTAGGTTAATATTTTCCCAGCTAATATTTGGTAAATGAAATCAACGGAACATCGATAGAGGGTTTTGTTTGTCTATGTTAAAGGAGGCCAAATGGAGTGGAGCCATGTAATTATATCCACACCTTCATTTGCTTTCACATGCTGGACACGGAGTGTTAGTATCAATACAAACCACATTTGATCAACATGCAGGAGCATTGTGAGGGCACTTGCTTGCTTCTGTAATGCTTTTCTTTTTTTTACCTTTCAAAATTGAGTGGCTTGAAGTAATCCCCCTGAAACTTCCCACCTCACAGCCCTTCAAAGCCCAATGTTCACACATGGAAGCATTAGAGGAAGGATTATTAAAGACCCCATTGGAACTGGGGCCTATTCATTTTCTGGTAAGCCATGGGGTTCCTGTGCAGACAGTGATGTGCCAACACAAACCCACCAGCTGCTGTACCAAAGCTGCTCAGAGTGCAGGTGGGGGAACAGCTTGTGATATTAACAAGGCTAGATCCTTCTTGTGGCTTTCTATAGCCTTTATTTAAAATAAAGAAAAATGCTTTCAAAGACTTATTTATAACTGTATCAAGCACAGATTGCACCAACATTTTGCTGCAATGAGCACATGTGTTATTCATACTGATATTAAGTATTTTTCTTTTTTGAAGTAGCCAAAAAGCAGAAAGGGGTGGGGGCACTGTTTCCTGAGGATGGTTTCTGATAGGAGCTATGAGAACTATATCAATGATACTAATGGGTGACCAGAGCTTTTGGAGAATTTAAAAAATCAGGAAAACAAACAAACAAAAAGATCCAAAGTGAATAGAGAAATCAAGACATGATTTTCAAGAAATAAAATTTTGAAAAAAAAAGGTTTTTAAAATCTATCACATCTGTTACATGTATTGTATTTTACTCAAAGATCACAATTAAATTAGTTCTGTTTTCTACATCACTATGGGTGTAATTAAGGTTTCCCTCTAACTCCTTAATAAATCACTCTAGCATTTTCCATACTAGACAATGCCCTCAGTATTTACTCAGAGCATTTACTAAGCCCCAGTGACAATCACTGCTATATGAAGCATTGTGACAAACCAAGATACTCAGGGTGTCCTTCTGGCTGGCAGAAAGGTGTATCCCTTTGGGAAAATACAAACACCATTGAGTATATATGAGAACTAATTTCGGTAGTAAGACATTGGATTAGTTCAGTTAATGAAGTTTTTCCTTCCTACCTGCTGTGCATTTTTTAGGATGCTTTGAGTCTCTGTCCATAAGACAAAGTCGAATTGTTATTGATGGTTTGGCATTATTTCAGAGAGTTTAAGAAGAGACATTGTACCCAATGCCTTTGGAAAAAAAATCCCAGTGTCCAATAAACATTCAGGAAACCATATGCTATCATTTTATGATAATTTAAAAAAGCTAGGGTTATGTGGGAAATAGTATTTTCCAAAAGGATACAAATAAAATTTCTTTTATTTCATTCACAGCGCTGGAAAGATTAGCTTTATTTATCCTTTTTAGGGAAAATAGCTTTGTAGGTTCATAGCAATTACTGTGCCAAGTTCATAAAGTAGAGATTGGTAAGAGGTATATTATAGAAAGTGATGGTCATGGGAGATGTGGTTCAAAGATGTGGTTCATTGAGGCTTTCTGAAAAGCCTCAATGATACATGGATAAAGGGCTTCAGGAATACAATTTGGAATTGTGCTGGTTCAAACATGCCAAACCTTAGCACACCCTGAACTTGATAGTACCTTCTCTGAGTCTTAACTCTGTAAAAAGCCCAAGCCTGAGATCTGATACCTGCTGATCTCAGATTCTTGCTAGCACTCATTCTCTTTGTGTACTAGATTCCTTTGTTTTGAAGAATTAAAACCATGCATGCTTTGTCTGAAAGTCATTGAAAAAGTACATAATAGAAAATCACACTCAGGTCCTCTGATGGAGATTTGGGCCTATCTACCTATCCCTGCTGGACCATCCTGAGTCCCTGCCTGCTGCATCTTTGATCCCCATCGCTGGACCTCTGCTGGAGGTGAGTCTGGGACAAGTTCCAAGTGAATACCCCCAAATCCCCCCCACACCCTTCCCTGGGAACTCCCTGGATTGGCCTCCAATCTCATCCCCCCCCCAGTCCTGTCCACAGTGAAAGCACTCCTGGTGCACTGATACACAACTTCTCCCCTGGGGAGAGCCTGACCTCCCCGCACCCTGTGCCCTACTTAGCCCACTATCCCAGTGCTCTGGTTGGGCACTGGAACAGAGGGTGGATCCAATAACCCTGCCACCTTCGGGAAACTTCCTGGAGCTGCTCTGAACACACTAGACCCGCCTATCCATGCAGCACTACCCTGAGTCCTTGCCTACCTGATCTCTGACCCCCACTGCTGGTCCTCTGCCTGAACAATGGGCCCAGGCCAGCGACCCACCTATCTCCACTGGATCATCCTGATTCCCTGCCTGCTGGATCTTTGACCCCCATCACTGAGCACCTGCCTGAGGAAAGATCTCCTAGAGAGCAGGACCACCCAGAGCTATAGATATCCACCTTCTGACCCACCTAAGCATAGAAAGAAATAGCATAAAAAGAAATAGCATAGAAAGAGAGAGAGCCCGCATCAGCACCCACTGGAAGAAGCAATGGGGAGACAGCAATACAAGAAAACACCTAACAATAGAGACAAGCAGGACACCAACAGAATCTAGGGACTCTACCTCAATTAGACATAAAAACCCCAAAGCAGAAAAGAATGACTTAAAAATATCTTCATAAAAATGATAGAGACCTTCAAAGATGTTGTAAGAAGATTCCTTAAAGAAATGGAAGAAAAAACAAACAAAAAAATGAAAGAAATGAACAAATCTCTTAAAGAGTGTAAGGAAAGCCGAGAAAAAAAAAAGATGAAGGGAACAATTCAAGGATTGAAAAACTGAAGTAGAAACAATAAAGAAAACACAAGCTAAAGGATTCTGGAAATAGAAAAATTGGGCAAATGATAGGGAACTACAGACACAAGCATAACGAACAGAATAAAAGAGATGGAAGAGAGAATCTCTGACGCTGAAGATAAACTAGAGAAAATAGATTCATCGACCAAAGAAAATCTTAAATCCAACAAACACTTAACACAAAACATACAGGTAATGTGGGACACCGTGAAAAGGCCAAACATAAGAATAATAGACATATAAGAAGGTGAAGAATCCCAGTTCAAAGATGCAGAAAACATATTTAACAAAATCATTGAAGAAATTTTTCTCAATCTTAAGGACATGCCCATGAAAGTACAAGAAGCATACCAAACACCAAATAGACTGGAATAAAGAAAAAGACCCCTCGACACACAATAATCAAAACATCTAACATACAGAATTAAAAAAGAATATTTAGAGCATCAAAGGGAAAAGGCCATATAACATATAAAGGGAAAACCAATCAAAATTACACTCGACTTCTCAATAGAAACCCTCAAGGCCAAGAGGTTCTGGGTAGATGTTCTACAAGTACTAAGAGTCCAAGATGCCAGCCCAGGCTAATATTTCCAACAAAACTCTCAAACACTATAGACAGAGAAAACATGATATTTAATGACAAAGCCATATTTTCACAATATATATCTACAAATCCAGCCCTACAGAGAGCCCTAAAAGGAAAATTACAACCCAAGGAAGTGAACTATGCTCACAAAGACATAGGCAATAGATAATCCCACTTCACCAAAACTCAAGGGTAAAACATCGCAAATATATTCACAATACCACCACCAAAAACAAATGTAAAACAAACAAGCATTAACAATCAATGGTCCTTACTTTACCACAATATTAATGGTCTTATTCGCCTATAAAAAGACACAGGCTAACAAAATGGAATGAAGACAGAATCCAACTTTCTGCTGCCTACAAATAACACATCTAAGCTTCAAAGACAGACTTACCTCAGGGTAAAATGTTGGAAAAAGATCTTCCAATCAGGTATAACTACCTTAATATCTAACAAGTTAGACTTCAAATAAAAATCAAACAAAAGAGATGAAAACTGTCATTTCGTGTACATCACAGGAGAAATCCATCAGCACAAAGTCTGAACATCTATGTCCTAAATACAAAGGTACCTACATTTGTAAAAGAAATGCTACTAAAACTCAATATTCACATAAAAACTCACACACTTATAGTGGGAGGTTTCAAAACCACACTCTCAGAGCTAGACAGGACTACCAGTCAAAAATTTAACAAAGATACTAAAGAACTAACAGAAGTTATGTCTCAATTGGACTTAACAGACATCTATAGAGTATTCCATCCAAAAACAAAGAATATACCTTCTTCTCTGCTCCACATCTAACCTTCTCTAAAATTGACCACTAGGCAAAATAACAAACATCAACAGATACAAAAAAATTTGAATAGTCCCCCAAATCCTACCAAACCATCATACTTTAAAGTTGGAATTCAACAACACAAATCACAGAAACCCTACAAACTCATGGAACCTGAATAATGAGCAATTGCACAATAACTTGGTCAAGAAGAAATAAAGAAATTAAGGAATTCCTAAAATTCAATGAGAATGAGGACACAACACACCTGAACTTATGGGACACCTTGAAAGAAGTGCTATGAGGGAAGTTTATTGCACTAAGTGCCCATATGAAAAAAACAGAGGATAGTAACATTAGAGAATTAACAGCACAATTAAAAGCCTTAGAACAAAAAGAAGCAAACACCCTGGAGGAGTAGACACCAGGAAATAATCAATCTGAAGGCTGAAATCAATAAAGTAGAACACAGAAAAACAATACAAAGAGTTTTAACAAAGAGTCAATGTAACAAAGAGTTGGTTTTTCGAGAAAATCAACAGGATAGACAAACTTTTATCCAAACTAACAAAAATAGCCGAGAGAGAACATGCAAATTAACAAATCAGAAATTAAAAAGGGGAGATAACAATGGACACTGAGGAAATCCAGACAATTTTCAGGTTATACTTTGAAAACCTATATTCTACAAAATTTGATAATTCAAAGTAAATGGACAAATTTCTGAATAACTATCACCAAAATTAAGTCAAGAACACATAAACAACTTAAATAGACCTATAACCACTAATGAAATAGAAGCAGTCATCAAATCCTCCACCAAAAAAGTTCAGGGAAAGAAGTGCAGAATTCTACCAGAAATTCAAGGAAGAGCTAATATCAATACTCCTCAAGATGTTCCACACAATAGAAACAGAAGGTTCATTACAAAACTCTTTTTATGAAGCCAAGTCACCTTGGTACCCAAGCTACACAAAGACACAACTAAGAAAGAAAACTACAGACCAATATCCATCATGAATATTGATGCAAAAATATTCAATAAAATATTCGCAAACTGAATCCAAGAACACATCAGAGAAATCATCCACCATGACCAAGTAGGCTTCATCTCTGGGTTGCAGGGATGGTTCAACATAAGAAAACCTATCAACATGATCCACCATATAAACAGCCTGAAAAAGAAAAACCACATGATCATCTCACTAGATGCTGAAAATATCTTTGATAAAATTCAACACACTTTCATGATAAAGGTCTTGGAGAGATCAGGGATAACAGGAACATACCTAAACATAATAAAAGCAATACAAATTAAACCTATAGCCAACATCAAATTGAATGGAGAGAAGTGAAGGCAATTCCTCTGAAATCAGGAACAAGCAAGGCTTCCCTCTCTCTCCATATATCTTCAATATTGTACTTGAAGTTCCAGCTAAAGCAATAAGACAACAAAAGGAGATCAAGGGGATCCAAATTGGAAAGGAATAAGTCAAGCTTTCATTATTTGATGATGATATGATAGTTTACATAAACGACCCAAAAAACTCTACCAGGGAATTCCTACAGCTGATAAACAACTTCAGCAAACAAGCAGGATACAAGATAAACTCAAAAAAAAAAAAATCCATAGCCCTACTATATACAGACAACAAAGGGGCTGAGAAAGAAATAAGAGAAACATCACCCTTTACAATAGCCACAAACAACATAAAGTAACTTGAGGTAATGCTTATCAAACAAGTGAAAGACCTATATAGTGAGAACTTTGTGTCTTTAAAGAAAGAAATTCTTTAAAGAAAGAAATTAAAGAATATACAAGAAAATGGAAAGATCTTCCATGCTCTTGGATAGGTAGGATAAACATAATAAAAATGGCAATCTTGCCAAAATCAATTCAATGCAATCTCCACTAAAATCCCAGCACAATTCTTCACTGACCTTTAAAGGATGATAATAATAAACTTTATATGGTAAAACAAAAGACCCAGGATACTCAAAACAGCCTTGTTCAATAAAATAATGTCAGGTGGAGGCATCACCATCCCCAACTTTAAGTTCTACTACAGAGCTATAGTCCCGAAAACATCCAGGTATTGGCACAAAAATAGGCAGGTAGACCAATCAAATAGAATCAAAAGTCCTGGCATTAACCCATACACCTACAAACACCTGATTATTGAGGAAACAGCTAAAAGTATACAATAGGGGGAGGAAAGCATCATCAACAAATGGTGCTGGCCCAAATGGATGATGGTGTGTAGAAGACTGAAGATAGATCCATGTCGATAGCCAAACACAAAACTTAAGTCACAATGGATCAAAGACCATAACATAAATCCAGCCACACTGAACCTCTTAGAGGAAAAATGTACCCTTGAACAAATTGAACTGGAGACAACTTCCTGAACATAACTCCAGTAGCATAGACACTGAGATCGACAATTAATAAATGGGGCCTCGTCAAAATGAGAAGCTTCTTTAAGGCAAAGGACACAGTTGACAAGACCAATCGGCAGCCCACATACTGAAAAAAAAATCATCACCAATAATACATCTGACAGAGAGCTGATCTCAAAAATATACAAAGAACTCAAGAAACTAGTCAACAAAACATCAAATAAAAATTGGGGTGCAGAACTGAATAGAGAATTCTCAATAGAGGAAATCAAAAAGGCTGAAAGACACTTAAAGTACTCAACATCCTTAGCAATCAGGGAAATGCAAATTAAAACAACTCTGAGATACCATCTTACTCCTACCAGAATGGCTGAAATTAGAAACACCAATGACAACTTATGTTGGAGAGGATGTGGAAAAAGAGAACACTCTTCCACTGCTGGTTGGAGTGCAAACTCGTACAGCCATTTTGGAGATCAGTATGGCAGTTCCTCAAGAAAATGGAAATCAGTCTACCACTGGGCCTGGAAATTCCCCTCTTAGGCATATACCAAAGTGATGCATATCCATACACCAAAGACGTGTGTTCAACTATGTTTGTAGCAGCATTATTTGTAATAGCAAGAACCTAGAAGCAACCTAGATGCCCCTTGACTGAAGAATGGATAAAGAAGATATGGCGTATTTACACAATGGAAGAAAAAAAAAACCCATGGACTCTTCAAATTTGCAGGCAAATAGATGGAATTTGAAGAAACCATCCTGAATGAGGTAACCCAGTTACAAAAGAGGAACATGGTACGTACTCACTCATATATGGATTTTAGACACAGATCAAAGGATCACCAGCCTATAATTACACCACCAAAGAAACTAGGACACAAAGAAGACTCTAAGAGATTCATATAAGGTCCCTCACAGAAAAGGAAAGGGAAAAGATGTCCTGAGGATATTTGGAGTGGGAGGGACAGTGAATGGAGAGGTAGCTAGGAGAAAGAGAAGGGGAGAAGAGAAAATCCCGTGGGACTAGGAAGATTGAGCCAGGGTAGTAATAGGAGAGAGAGAGAGAGAGAGAGAGAGAGAGAGAGAGAGAGGAGAGAGAGAGAGAGAGAGAGAGAGAGAGAGAGAGAGAGAGAGAGAGAATAAAAGAAATAGCCATTATAGGTTTGAAGAGAATACTGAATCTAGAGAAATATCTAGAGATTTACAAGACTGATGCTAACTAACAATTTGAGTAATCAGGACAGGCCCTTGCCTGATAATGAAATTGAATGCTACATTATCCACCATCATAGACCCCTCATCTAGTAGCTGATGGAAGCAGAAGTGGACGCGCACAACTAAACACTGAGCAGAACTGGAATCCAGATTCAGAGAGTGAGGGCAACCAAAGAGAGAGAAAGAAGGAGGCAAAAGAGTAGTGAAACCAGTATGTATCCCTGGTGCACAAAAGGACTTTGTTAGTACATTCCCCATTGAGTGATACTCCCTTTACCTAGAGATGGGAGAGAAGGCCTAGTCCCTACTCCAAATGACTTGATAGATTTTGATGACCCTCCTGGAATACATCAACTTACATGTGGTGGGGTGGATGGGATTGGAGGGTGGTCATTGGTGGGTAATAGGTGGATGGTCGAGAGGGAAAAAGGGAGGGAGGGAGATGAAATTGGCATCAATATGTAAAAAAAAAACAAACAAACATAAAAAACAATTGACCTATGCTGAAGGATTGCTTACAATAAGTATAGCTCTTGAGTTCTTGGCCCATCAAAAAAGCAAAAACAAAACAAAACAAAATAAAACAGAAAAGAAGAATAAGAAACAAGAAGGAGGAGGAGCAGAAGAACAATATCAAGAAGATGAACAAATGAAGACAACATTCAGTATGTGCGCCAAATATGAAATGAGTTGAAATCCTTAAAATGCTATTCTCAGAGAAAGCTCATCTAAACTACTCAGGGGAATTATATGTTCTATGTCTTCTATAAGAAAAAAATCATTGCACAATTTAAAGCAAGTATTTCCAATGTGAAAATCCACCTTTAGTATGTTATATAGAATCCATCAAAATGACTAATAAAGCTTTACACAAATCACTTCTTTCCTTCAAGTCCACAATCCGAATATCAAAACACTTGCTCCATGTTTACTGCTTGTGGACTTATGCCTAATTATTTTTAACAAAATGCAGAGGGAAATGAATTGAAATGTGTGTAAGAAAATGTTACAATAAATATCTTGGGAGTGGGGAGTGGTTAGAGAGGAGAATGTGAAAGAGAAGTATCCAATGGCATATATGTATAAAATATAAAACTACCATCACGAAACCTATCACTTTGTATGCTGACTTAAAAGATTAATTAAAAACACAATTAAAAATAAAAGAGATAACAGATTGTTAATGACAGTGTGAACACTAATGGCCTGTCTCCCAGCCATCAACATGGCTTTTCCGATTTCAGAATACAAGTAACCTAATACAAATTGTATGGATTGTATCACATATCAAATTAATTCTGAACATGACAGGAAGGGCAGACAAGTAGCTGTTTTGGAAATGAATAGAGTTCATGAAGTATTTAATAAGTATTGATCCTGATTTCACCGGGGGGTAAGCTTTTCTCTGCTACTAAGTTAAGCACTTTTGAAAACTGCATCAACTATAAGGTCAGCAGGTCACCTAAACGCCAGTCCTGGGCTATTGAGCTCAATAATCTTTATGAAATCAGAGCAGGCAACTTTTCATCTTTCCTCTCTTATCTCCAGATCACATTTGGATCACGTCTGAAAATAGGGCAAGGGGTTGAAGTCATCACTAACATCACCTGCGTTGAAATATCAAAATGCACCTAGATGTAGCATTTGTGAACTCAAGAAGCTGTGGTTAACTGGACAAAATGTGGACAAGATAAAGCCATGCCTCTGGGATAGGTAGGAAAGGTAATTTTCTAAGCCTCTACCCTTACTGAGGCAGCTGATTGTTGCTAAGGCAAAGGAACTCGAAATACTT
Source organism: Cricetiscus sungorus (assembly GCA_030556225.1). Taxonomy (NCBI): domain Eukaryota; kingdom Metazoa; phylum Chordata; class Mammalia; order Rodentia; family Cricetidae; genus Cricetiscus; species Cricetiscus sungorus. Next base: position 20,153,201 of record JANBXA010000069.1, read on the forward strand.
TTAATCGAAATACTTTTGATCGAAAATAATGCTGTTCTATTAAATGCTAATCATGGTGTCTTCTCTCCAATCTCCTCTCCTACCTCCCCACACACACAAATCTGTGTTCTCTCTCTCTCTCTCTCTCTCTCTCTCTCTCTCTCTCTCTCTCTCTCTCTCTCTCTCTCTCTCTGATTCTCTCTCTGTGTCTGTCGGTCTCTATCTCTCTATGTCTCTCTCTCTGTCTCTCTGTCTCTCTGTATCTCTGTATCTCTGTCTCTGTCAAAAACAAACAAATAAACCTGGTAGAATCACATGACCTCAATCTCAGCATACAGAAGGCAGAAGCAGGCATGTATCTGAGGGTTCAAGGTCAGTCTGCTCTGCTTAGTGAGTTCTAGAACAGCCAGGTCTATGAAGAAACCCTATCACAAAAGGAGAAAAACAGCAAGCAAATAAATGAGGGAATCCACACTTTCACATCATAGATATCCCAGGTTCCCATATAGCCTTTGATGTGGATATAGTCACACATTTGTAAACATGTAGTCAAAATTAGGTGGACTTAGTGTGCTATAAAAAATATAATAAAAGACATGAAGTTGAATGGTGACATGTTGGAGGTACAGAGAAGGAAAATGGAGGTGTGTGTAATCATATTTCATGGTATATACATTTATGACATCTCCAAAAATATATATAATTTTAAAGTGCCTAGAATTACTGCTTGCCATTTATAGACAAAAACAAGGATGTATTCTACAGTTATTTGAAAAGACTTCTATGGTTTAAATAAGAAATGTCTCCTACTTTTTAAATTATTTGAACCCTTGGTGCCAGCTGGTAGTGCCATTCAGGAACATTGCGAAAATTTAGGAGACAAAGCCTTATTGAAAGAATGGGATCACTAGGGCTGTCCCAGAGGCTTTGTAGTCTGTGTCCATTTCCCATTCCTTTCCTTCTTGACTATGGAACCGGTGTGAACTGAAATGTTCTTGCTGTTGTCATGCCTAATGTGCATGCTGTTCTGTGTGCTATGCCATTTTGGACTGTACCCCTTGGGAAATGTAAGTCAAAACAAGCCCTTCTTTCCATGTTGTGGTACTCTATCAAAACAACAGGGGAATTATCTAAGACACTCTCTAAATGCCATTGAGAGTGCTTTATCTAATTTAACTCCATCTGAGAGAGTATACCTCTATGTGTTTTTGTTTTCTCCTCTAATTTTTGGTTTTAGTACAATATTGCACATATGAGCTAGAGCACACAAAATTAAACAAAAGGAGGGCTGTGGAGACAGATCAATAGGAAGAGTGGTTGTCTTGCAATGTGATATATGAGTTGTATGCCCATAAATCATTAAATCATGTACAAACATGCAAGCATTGAGGTGTTTGCTTTCAAACCCAGTGCTGGAAAGACAGAAGCAGGAGTATACTTGGGGTTTACCAGTCAATCAGCATAGCATTATTAGTAGTCAGCTCCAAGGCAGAAAATGATAACCCTGTCCCAAATGTGAAAAACAAAATTCTGTACAGCACCTAAAGAATCACATCCAAAGTTACACTCTGAACTCTATGTGCAAGTGCACATAAGTATATACATGTACTTACACACAAACAATTACACACACAAATACAACTTCACATGAACACTCACACCACACACACACACACACACACACACACACACACACACACAACACACACACACACACACACACACACAAATGCACACACACACGTACAGGAAAGATTTCAATGGCAAGACTGTTTCTGTTGTTGAATTTTAAAGCACAGTTTGTATGTCATTCTCTTTGGATATCAATTTCTATCTGAGCTTTGATGCTTCTCTGAACCACAAGGTAACAAAACAGAAAAGACCAGTTGAATGACCCATGCTTCAAATACCCCATAAAACTGGCTTATGCATTATCAACTTCATACTTTAATTCTCCTATCTGTTTGCCCTTCATTCTAGACTTCCATATTGGTAAAATGAGCAGGCAACTTTAAAGCCAACTTTAAACTGTACAAAATGAAGTTGTCCTAAGAAGATTCTTTTCATGTTTTTATTTTATTAAATTGTGGCTTTTGTTATGAACAGTGTAATACTGTCTGGCACAAGTCCTGTGAGTTGTTGAAAGGACCTTTCATTGTTTTGTCATCCTGTTTCCCAGAAAAGTAGGATAATTATACTCAGATTCAGGGCTCCATGCTGTTTGTAACTTTATGGAATATTTTGCTAAGACCCGATTTAGCTGCCTCAATTTTGCAATATATTTTCTTTTCAAATTATGTCTGTGTTAGTATGAGAGGGTATAAATACAATGATAGGATGAGCAATTTAACTGCCATTACTTTGATGGATAGAGTTCATATTCGGGTTAATTTGTCTAATGCCTCAAAAGCAAATGGGTCAGAGTTATAATAGTCATCTCTATTTTTCACGTGGTCAAGAGGAAGAATAGAAATAACCTGGCATTTTCAAGATGATCCAGGCAAAGCCGCCTTTCATCTGTATCTACATCCAGCACATTCTTTATCTAAAATAAATACGCATATGACTATTTTGTGTATCCCTAAATTTTATGTGAACCATCTCACAAAAATGTTGAAGACAAAATTAGATTCTGAAATATTCTCAGCCATAAAACACTATTACTTTGGTTCTGTTCTTTTTGTTGTTGTGAAAATCCCTTTGAAAGCTACCCCTTAAGTAAGATCAAAGTAGTAAAATTTTATTTACATGCACACAATCCTCTTGTGTATATTGCAATGTGTTTACTAAGAATGCCTTCCTTGTTTGTCAGAATAAAAATGGTTTACTTATAAGTTTTAAAATGCACCTATTTGGTGGACAGTCTTGTGTGGGTGTTTGGAAGTCTTAGCTTACCAAGACATATTTCTTTTAATATATCAGATGATTATTTTTGTACAATTTTTATTTTTTGATACAGAAAAAAACATTGGTGGAAAATGTAAGAGAAGCTTATATTATCTACCACAGGTAGACAATGTACAGCAAAAAAATAACACATTTTTCTAATTTATTAATATAGTTCATGTATTTCCATTAACAGTCTGATAGAGCACCTTCAAGCTATGTAACAGATTGTATTTAAAACTTTTCACTAGATAATAATTATTCAAGGTTATCAAATTATAGAATTATGATTAAGAACTTTTAAAAACCAATAAGTTTACCATCTAATAATCTTGTCTTTGAAAAGCTAGCACAAATAGTCGTTTATATTTAGAGAAAAAGATAAAAAACATAAAATATTATCAATAGAAAAGATCTGAAATGAATTGTACACATAATAGAAAATCATACAACAGGTAAGGTAGAAAATGTCAAAAAAATTCAGCAACATTCACAAATACAAAGGCTAAACCTACTTTAAAACTTCATATCAATTACAAACAATAATAACTGAACAGGTGGTATGAAAATATGACAGGAAATGGTATAACAACCCAGTCAGCAGCAGTGGTACTGAATAGTGGTACTGAAGGGGGAAAGGGCTAAAGCCTTACTTAAATTTATATATTGGAAAGCGTATGATTGAGTGTGGTCCACTTGTGATTTTAACAGGGGCTACATCTATGTATTCATAAGCTTCTGAATTCTAGTAAGGTAAGCAGATATGAAGGTGCTATTGAGAAAAGTTACACAGTATTGTGTCATGAAAGATAGTCAAACGATCACAAGTAACATATATATATATATATATATATATATATATATATATATATATATGCTTCAATAACCATTTCCCCCATTTGGGTGGGGTCGAAGTGTGTATTTCTTGGGATCACTTGTTAGTAGGTAGAAATAAAGCACACAGGAGTAAGTCAGTACACAAGAACAGAGGTCAAAGTCTTTTCACACAACATATTCCTTGTGTACTGAATCATCACCTGCTTACATCCCTAAAAATACATATAATATGAATTGGAGTTACTATATTTGAAGTCAGAGTTTTAATGTACATCCAATTCATCCAATCATTTTTCTTCTATTGAAACGATTTTACACTTTCAAGAGCAGATGGTGTTATCTGCCCTTTACAAATATATGTGTATAAAACATCTACTTGCCATATTAGTCAATTAAAATAATGAAAATAAGGCTCTAGTACGAAAACAACAAGAGAAGTACTAGTACTGTAGCAACTGTCCACATATTTTCAAATGGATATTTATTCCTCATTATAAGCAGCAGAAAGTGTGGATTACAAATTTCTATCACAAGAAACCAGGCCAGAATCACTACTGCAAAGCTCAGGAAAAAAATATCACTGCAGAAAATTTGTCTTAATGACAACAAGGGCAGTGATAGCAATGAGCAAATAAAGAAAAACTTATTATCCAACTGTTGTATTTGAGATTCTCATTTTAATAGACTTAAGAGTATATCCATTCAGTATATTAGTATTTTAAGTGAAAATTTTACTAGTTATAGTTACATGCTCAATGATCCATGAGTTTTAGTTGCCTGATTCTGGAAATTCAAGTGTAAGAAGAGTAAAATAGTCAGTTTCAAAATATATTTGACATTTGGGGTATTGCTCTTCTAAAATTTGTGGTCACCAAATTCAAAGAAAATAAATATGAAAACAATTTACAAGTGTGAAATTAGTGTGTAACTAACACACTCTTTTATAATATTAAATAATTTTGGCAAATATATTCTTTTATAGTTACAGATTTATACTAGAATCCACATAAATCTATACTGTTTTTATGGTGTTTGTAGGTCTCTGTTTTACTCAATATCGAGTGGAAAAGTAGATAAAATTTCTGTGAGACTTTAGTAATTATAATAATATTTCTACATTAACAACAGTAAAATATTTATAAAGGAAGGTCAAAGAGAAATAATACATTGTTAATGACTTTACTTGATTCCTTATTTAACTCAGATCACTTATATTATTAAGGAATTTCCCTCCTTTGGTGCTGAAGAGATAGATAGGTTAGCAAAGGAGTGCTTTCTGGCCCACTAGAGGACCCGCAGTTCCCAGCACCCTTACCAAAGGACTTACAGCTTCCTGCAATGCCAATTCCAGACCATCCGTCTCCTCTGGCTTTTGTGGTTTCTGCACACATGTGGACATACTCCTCACCCAGAAACACATGTATACATATAATCATAAATAAAATGTGTATTTTTTACTCTTAAGCATAAAAACATACAGTCACTTTGTCAGCTAAGGGGTTTGTGCACTCTATGGGGCCTCTGGCAGTGGAAACAGCATTGATCCCTAGGGCATGAATAGACTGTTTGGAGTCCATTCCCTGTGGAGAGATACTCTCAGTCTAGATACAGTGGGGAAGGTCTCAGTCCTGCTTCAAATGATGTGACAGACTTTGATGATCCTCCATGGGAGGCCTCACCCTCTCTGAGGAGTGGATAGAGGGTGTGATGGGGAGATGGTTCACGGAGTGGGAGAATGGGAGGGAGTGGGAACTGGGATTGATATCTGAAAAAGGTTTGTTTCTAATTTAAATAAAAGAGTTAATTTAAAAAAATAAAAAAAACATACAGTGAAGAGATTGCCCTCTTTCAATAATAAAAATATATTGGTGTTATAGCATACAAAAGCAAATATATGTCTGGGAATACCTCAGTATTGCAAATGACTTTACTTTTGCAAGTGAAAATAGTGCAACTTGAAAAATCAAGAAAGAACATTTGCAATGTCTAATCAGAAAAGGAGTTCATCATCTATGCAGCCAGGCTGATCTGCAGGCAGTAGCTGATGATGTTACATGTTGTTTCTAGATGCAACAGTCACTGGAGACTCACTTGACTCCCACACAGCCAATCATTTATAGCTTTCATAACAATTCCTAGTCATAAATTTATAATGGAAGAAAAACACACTAAGTATTAGATTCACTATATTTATATCATATTTATTATAATTTATTAAAATTTACTTAGAGTAGAAATAAAAATATTAAATTTAGAAAAATCAGTCTCTATCCACTATTTGAGTGTTTATTAAACTTGGAAATGTCACATGCAAAATTTCATTTGCATAGATCCATGTGTGTAAGATGAGATGAGGATGGAAAAAAAATTGCTACTTTGTTAAAAATATGGTAGTTTCTAGAAAAAATAGAATACTTGTTTGATTTTGAAAACTGTTACTGTAATATTGATTTCACAACTCTAATTTTAAAACAACTTAAGAGCTTACACACTTACAAGGAGAAATGTGTATTTTAATATGTTTTGCATTTAGGTATTATTTATATATGTGTATGTACAATATTTTGGTCTATGTATTTCCTCAAGAAGTCACTGTCATTACTAAGCCATATGTCTTGAAATATTTCATTTTCTTCACATGTATCTTATGTGTGAACAGCTTTGTATTAACTGGACCATAAGCATCCCATAATACTCATTTGTTCAGTAAAATGAAATAGACATTAGGATATTTTTATGAAGGGCCTACTACAAAACTCATACATTTCTATATAAACATGTCTAAGTAAGTTCACCCCTATAAACAAAGAAAGGAACGGCTTTATTGCCACTTTTAGCATGAAGATATGACCATTAGGTAGGCAGTCAGTGCTCCATAAACAGGTAAATTGCACAGAAATTCAGAGATATTTACTCTCAATACCCTGTCAGGTGTGTGTGTGTGTGTGTGTGTGTGTGTGTGTGTGTATGTGTAAAGAATTTGATGGATGAATGAAAATCTCAAAATTATTTCCATTTTGTGATTATAATATATTACTTATATCTTCTGTACACAGGAAATCTGAGCTATCTTCTACAAATTTAAAAATAATTTATTGTTGTTAAAATATTCTTACCAGCATATTTAAAAATGTGAAATTTTTAAATATGAAGTTTGATGTTTCAAACTATACACACATCATCAGTATCAATCACCACCATCTCTCTCTACAACTCTTTTATTTTGTCAACTTGAAACATCTTAGCCCTTAAGCATGAACTATTGACTGTTTCTCCTCCCAGACTTTTCATCACATTCATTGTGTTGTTTTATGGGTCTGTGAATTAAAAAAATAAAACAAAACAAAACAAACAAAAAAAAACCACTTAGTAGCTTTAACAAATGCATTCTCATAGCATCTGTCATTTAGCTTCAGGCTTATTGCTCTAAGACTTCCAAACTTTATACACTTTATAATATGCATAAGAATTACTGCTTCATTTACTAAATCTGATCATTTCATTTCATTTTTCCCTACCTTTCATGGGATAATGTTGGGAGGTACAAACAACCTGAAAGCTAAATTAATAAAAAAATAGTGTTTCTCATCAGGCAAAAAAAACTATCAGCACTGGGAACACTGCTCTGAGTTTTTACGAAGTCCTACGGTGTTATAATCATTTCAATACTTTTAATAAAGTAATTAACTGATAAACATTTATAATGTTATGGTATGTAATTAATTGTATCCAAAATAGATTCCAATTAATATTCTGAAATAAGTATTTATATCTAACTCAAATTTTGAATCTGTTGACAAATGCCCAACCACCAGTTCCTCCCAGACTGTCCCAGAAAACCGCCATTTTGCTCTATGATTTTGTCAGTTTGACCAGTTTGACCGTTACAGATTTTATATTTGGGGGATATTTGGCAATGGTTGACATTAAGTGGGTGGCTTATTTCACTTTGTGTAATGTCTCCAGGTTCAACTACACTGTTTCCCCTTAAAACTTTTGTTTTATTTGTTTGTTTGTTTGTTTGTTTTGGTTTTTTGAGAGAGTGTTTCTCTGTATTGCCTTGGATCCTTTCCTGGAACTAGCTCTGTAGACCAGTCTGGCCTCAAGCTCACAGAGATCTGCCTGCCTCTGCCTCCATAGTGCTGGGATTAAAGGCATGTGACACCATGCATGTGTCTGTAATACCTGACTTAACTTGTATGCCCTGTCTGGTATGCAGAATCAAGGGCTATCAGTTCCCTTATTATCTATAAAACATCAAATCTGGCTGTAATCCATACAGAGACCATTGTTATAGACAATGGTCTCAGCTACTCTCCTATAGTTCTTCCTTGAAACACTGCTGGCTGCCAAACATGTGATACCGTAGTGTCTTTTCTCTCTTCTTACTGATTCTATCTTCTATTTGCAAACATAATTGGGATCCGATTGTATCTTCTGATCCCAAGCATCTACCAAAAACATACACAATTAAGAAGTATGACAAAGATTAAACATCATGCCATGATGCAAATGGTTTCTGAAACATAGAGAGATTTATTTAAATAGAATGTATTTTGTCTTTAAGACACTCAAGGATTTGTTTCTATCCTCTTGAAGTTTATTTGGGTGTTTTTTTTATGTCTTCTTTAAACTCTTATATAATGTTGATAAGATAGCAAACTGGTGTAGCTGTTATGAAATAAGTGTAGAGTTTTCTCAAATGCTAAAAGTAGATCTACCAAGTGACCCAACTGTAACATTTCTTGACTCAAACGACTGGACATCTTGCTCCATAGATACTTGTTCAGTTGAGTTCATTGTTGCCCTATTCACAACAGTTAAGGAATGAAAGCAAATAAAATGTCTTTCAACTGATGAATGCATAAAGAAAATGTAGTATATATATATACAACAGAATTCTGTTCAAATTATAAGAAAAAATAAATCATAAAATTTTCAGGTAATGCATGGATGCAGCAGGTTCTTCACACAGCACTATAACAAGCTGGGATGGACACATGATGGGACCAGTCTAGTCTGTTTCTACCTTTATACTTCTCTTTTAGTTGTCTGACTATGCTGACCACCCTCGTTCTCAATAAGACTGGCCATAGACTTGTCTCAAGGACGCCAACTTTAAGTGGCCTTGTTTGTTTTACTTGACTCATTTCTCCAGGACTCTACATTCCCTCTGCTTTATTCACATGCAAGTCTGGTGTACTTTCACCAATATCATAGTTTTGAGCATCACTATTATGCTGACAGCTCCCACAGCCTACAGGTCTCCCAATGCCTTACTATCCAACTACCTACTCACTTGTTTGGAGGTCTTATCCTAAACTTGCATCTATTTCAGAATTGGTTGATGTCATGTTTCTATTAATAATGGCAGAAATATTGGTTTAATCATTGAGTTTCTATTCATGCTAAAAACTCAAAACTTAATGACTCTACCTTTGCAATCTAGTTGAGTTATAACACTACTTATACTGCTGTCTTTCTGACTTAAGCCATTGTCAGTTTGCTGTGGTTTGCTGCATCGATTGACCAAATTGCTGAAATAATAACTATTTTCTTCTATCCTTTACCAACTAGAAAACACAGAAACCAAGGCAACTATCTTATCTGTTTAAAGTTAAAACATTTATGTCATATTTACTATTACTGATAATGATGTTGATGGCAATGATCTTGTGAGTGTGTGTTTGTGTGTGGTGGTGTGTGTGTGTGTGTGTGTGTGTGTGTGTGTGTGTGTGTGTGTGTGTGTATGGTGTATGTGGGTTCCTTCATGTCTGAGTCATAGTGTACACTCATGGAGATCTCAGGGATAATTTGTTCAATTAGTTCTCTCCTTCTGTTCTTCTGCGTTTGCATGGGTTCCAAAGTTAAGTACCCATCACCAGGCTTATATAATAAGCACCTATACCTGAAATAGGCATAGAACAGGAACCTAAAATAAAATAGGTATGAGGCTATATTTAAGATCCTGTACTGGTCATCCAGAGATACTGATTCAGTTCATAGCACTCACATTTGCTGGCTTTCAATGTCCTATAATGTCTAGCTCCAGAGGGTCCAATATGCTCTTCAGCTTCCACAAGAATTTTCATGTAAAAATACACACACAACACACACACACATACATGAAACACAACTGAAATACTTTAAAACCTAAGTGTTAAAAACATAGCTATGATAAATAGAGACCAATTAAAACAAAGTTATAAGTTGAGAAAAATTCTTGGGAGACACTGAAGGCACTGAACCCTAGGATTTCCTAATACATTATATCAACGAGAAAGAAAAGCAACCAGCAATTACTCAGTTTTAAATAGAAGCAAAAAGAGGTGAATTATATTTAGCAGAAACTAAATAAGATGGAAATATCCCAGAAAGACAAGAAATGGTTTTCAGTGTCCTTCCTTAAGTATAACTTCAAATTACATACTCTGTAGTCCAGTGAGTATACAGATGCCACAGCGACTTAAAGTTAATCCACCAACATATTTAAACATTTCTATATTCAACCTGTCAAAGTCCCTATGATTTGAAAAATATATTTGTTCGATTATAAATATAAATACAGTATTATATTGAATATCAAATAGACTTTTTTGATCTTACCACTGTTTATAATCTTTATAAATACAACCTAGTGAAACATGTAGATATAAAGAAAAATAAAACAGACTGTAGAGTGGAATATTATGAAGCTATATATAAATATGGAAGGTCACCTGCTTACTAATATATATTTCACTGATTTTATACATTTGTGTGTATATATATGTATGTGAACTAAGCACTCACATACTTTGATAAGTAATAATAAAGCAAATAAAGCTATAAATATTGGCATACAATATTAGACTATGTACTGAGCAAAACATAGAACTTCTTTCACGTTTCCAATTCAATCTGTTAGAAGAACTAATAAAAAGTTACTTGGGAATGTAGTCAAATACAGTAATGTAGATTGTGATAGGAGGTCAAAGTTTCGCTTTACAATGACTTCATATTATTTATGATTTATTAAAATGCATGGAGAGCATATACCATTTTCCACTATAATTTCTCCATTAGTATTGGATCTGAGTGAAAACACAAAGTCTGGATATTATTTCACAAGATGTCCATTCTCACCTCTACTGTCTCTCATCCTTTTATCTACATTTGTCCTTGAATGTACTCAACTCAAAAGAGTTAGTGCCCTATTACAACCTTCACTCACAAACACATTCCCTTTCATCAGCTCTGATACCTCTTATGGAGGCTCTCTGTGAATATTCTCACTCAAGATACCCTCAGGCTTTTTGTATTTATGTTTATTTGAATGTCTTTCATCCTGGATTCAAGACTGACCACTCTCTGCAAGCTCTCTCCGGCTCCCCTGTTTCTTAAATGTTTATGCATTATTACTGATTGAGCAGATATCTCCATTTGATATATCATCATTTTACTTATTTTATTTATGATTTTTCTCCATCTGCACCTCAGGAAATAAGCTATATCGAGCATTTGTTTTGCTTGTTGGTGTGATATCAGTGCCTTCCACAGCACCTAGCATATGGTAGTTGCTACAAAATATTTATGTCAATGAATTTGAGATCCTTCCTCAACCAAAATAATCCAAGTATATCAAGCATTTTCAGTAGTTCAGAGTATGTAAATCCATCGTTTTGTCATGATGGAATTTTGGGAAAAAAAAAAAAACTTGTTTGTTTGAAAATACTGAAAATACTGGTTGGAGATGCTAAATAGTAGGATAGAAAGAGGCTTTTTTATTTTTTATTTTTCTCTTCCAAGGAGAACCACATTGGTGCTTAATTTAAGCCCATATTATAGGAGAGGAATGTGTCCATAATGTATGGACACAGACATTTGTGTTATACCTCATGCTCAACTTTTAAACTTCTAGGAGCCTATCTGTCCTGCTCTCAAGTATGCACAACTATTCTTGAAGATGAAGTCTGAATGTTTTCATCCAAGTTGGCATTTCACCCTGAAAACTTCTAACATTTCAACAGCACTAGCAAATAAAGTTACGAAAATTACACGCAGTAATCATTAACATCTACTGCTGGTTGGTCAATGTGAAATTTTTGTGTTTGTGTATATGGTGGTATTATAAAGCTTGTATTAAAACATGTATGTTCAGTGTATATAGTTTAGTCACACATTTATAGAATCTAATCTTCATTTTGACCTTCTTGATTGATTGACTTTATGCTGAATAAGAGTCCAGACATTTTCACGCCTCCATCTCCTTGAGGCTACTCTTACTAGATTATATCATGGTTTTGCAATTTTTGTTTATTTTCTGGTCTTAGTCTGAGTAGGAAATAGACCATCCTTTTTAAAAATTCTTCTTTCTTTCACTTACCAATCCAAAAGTAACAGTGAGATTGTCCCTTAAACCACTTATCTCAAGTCTTCCTACCTAACATAGTCTAGGATATGCTGCTACCCTCTGTCTCTTGTGGAAGATCTCTGCTTGAACAAAGACTTTGTGGTGCCTTCAGGAATCATGTGTTCTCACAAATCCCCAAACTCTTTTTTAGTGTGCTATTACCCATGGTTCATCCAGAAACTAGCTCCCCTGGAGCTCCCCTGGGGCCAGTTCTCTCTCTCTCTCTCTCTCTCTCTCTCTCTCTCTCTCTCTCTCTCTCTGTCTCTCTCTCTCTCTCTCTCTCTCTCTCACTCTCTCTTCATTGCTTTCATTTTACATCTTCTGATCTTTGCTCTTAATCAACTTGACCTCATTTTGTCAGAAGTTAGGTTCTCCCTTACTCTTCTTCCCCAACCCACACTCACCTTCCACTTATTTTTCCCATGCACAACTGCATTTTCAAGCGTAATATGATATCAGAGGGCTCAGGCACACAGCTAGTTTTGTTACACAAACCTACAATGATATGATCAAAGGATAGTTCAAATGAAAATACCTTTGACATGTGAAACACACAAACTTACCTACATATGTACATACATAATACATACATTCTCTCTCTTTCTCATACACTCACACCGTGAGCACGCACGCACGCATGACACACACACACACACACACACACACACACACACTCAAAAATATTCCCAGTTCTAGCAGTTTCCCTCTCTGTTCTGTCAATTGCTACCACACTGATTCTGTATTTTCATGAAGACATTCTCTCACCACTCTGTCAGACTGCTACTTTATTTTTGAATCTTTGTTACTGATTTCCAGTGTAACAGTTGCCCAATAACCTAAGCACATTACTTATCATTGAACTATTTTTCCCCTATCCCTGTGTTTCCTGCTAAAGTAAAATTCCTGTGAAAATTGAGAATTTGTTTATTTTGTCACGATTTTTACATCCTTCAAGTCCAACTTTAGACAAATAGCAAGCTCTTGATAAAAACTGAAGGGCTTTTGAATTTCATTTTCCTTATCTGTTATCACCAGATAACAGGTGTTTAGAAGATTTTCCATGAAAACCATCCCTCAACTTCACAACATTTAAATGATAGACACTGTCTACAAAAAAAAAAAAAAATCTGTTACAAAGTAAAAGTAATTCTTCTTTTTCTAGCCTACAAATAGTTTCTAACTCTTACTGACTCCTGTGGAATAAAGGGGGGAATTCCCATTTAAGATTTAAAAATATTAGTTGATTAGTAGCAACGTCATTATTACATTTTCCTTCATATATTTGTATGGATGGTTTCCCCTTTCCCATTAAACTTCTCATTTTCATCCCCCTTTTCTCCCACCTTGTGCTTTCTTCCTCCACTACCCCCTATTCCTCTTTCATGCCTCATGCATTTTATAATCGTCTCCATCACTTTCCTTAAATCCTTTCCCTCTCAAATCCCCTTTCTAGTTCCATGACTTAAACCCACACCACATATAAATATAAAGATATGTAAGTCAGAAATTGGTCCTGCACACTAAAAAGAACATGCTGCAATTTTTTTCTGTGTTATTTAAATGTAATAACTTCTAGAGAAGAGTTTCTAAATTCATATTGTGCCAATTTATAATTATATTTTCTATTGTGGCTGAATAAAATTGTACTACATTGCATTATAAATCCCTTCCATTGGAAGAAATATAAGTTGATTATACTTCTTCATGGTTGTGAATAAACCATGAATGTTTAATTAACATTAAACATAGATGTAAAAGTATGTCTCTAGTCATTTAAATACAAGCCTATTAGCGGTATAGCTGGTACATATGGCAGTGCAATTTTTAGTTTTTTTAAAAAAAACATACACGCTGATTTACTGTTGCTCTCACCAAGAGTTACTCTTTCCAACATCCTTACTAGAGTTCCTTGTCATTTGTTTTCTTCCTTCTGTAACATGAAATCTTAGAGTATTTACTTTCATTTTCTTGGGGGCTATAGTTGTTAACAAAATTTTACTATTTATTTACCATATGTGTTTCCTCTTAAAAAGATTTCTGTCTTATTTTGTGGTTTACTTATTGATTTCTACCTTGTTTTACCAGTGGTCAATTTTGGAGTTCTTTACATATTCTAGAAATCAACCCCATAAACAACTGGTAAATATTTCAGCCATTCAATAAGCTTTCTGTCCATTTCTGATGGTGTTCCTTGTTGTGAAGAAGCTTTTTGGGGTTGGATAATCCCATTAGACAATTTCCTGGAGGTAATATGTGTTATTTTACCTAGAAAGTTCTTGCCTATGCCCACATCTTTAAATGTGCCCCCTATGTTATTTCTAGCAATTATACATTTCACATTTTAAATTCAAGTATTTGGTATTTTGTATTCATTCATGTTCAGAGTTAGACATCCAGACCTATATACTTTCTTCTAAGGTAGTAGTTTTGCCCACACTACTTCGCTTACTGTATTTTACACAGTATTTTTGCTGTAGATAAGCACTAAGATTCATTATTTTCCTAAGTACTTTAACATGTCATACTTCTAATTTAGACCAAATACTATAATATGGAATGCATATTTAAATATAATTATCATTTAATATATATTTATTGCTTCCAATCTCACAGATATCTTATGTTAAATCACAACATTTTGACATATTTTAAATTTGGAAATTAAATAGTACTAGAGAAATTAGGCAATATACTAGTTAAATGTAGAGTCTCTCTGTACTGTCTCACTGTAAGAATTTATAGTGCCTTAAGGGATAAACCATACCTTAATGATAGATTATAAGCATCTAAATTTGTATGAGTAGATTGGCCTTATTATTATGTATCCTATAACTTAGTCATGTAGTGATTCTATTATTTTCATTATTGGGTGTTCTTATAGAATGAGTACTTGGCAATTTTGTATACTTCTGAGTTTTTATGTTTATGATTAGATAATTTTAAATGAATTTTAATTTTATTTTCTATATTTAACTAAAGAATATTTCTTCCCATTTAGTTTCTTTCATTGCTAAACTTTTTTTTCAAAAAATTTAACCACTTGAAAATATACAAAATATTTCCTTGTTTCTTTAATATGTCGCTATTAACTTCTATTTAATGGTCTGTCTGGAGAACAGAGATTCTTGATATTAAAACATTCAACCAACATGCACATTAACCTAATATGGGTTTAGACATTAGCTTTGGTGTTGATTTCCTGTGTGTTGCTAAGAATTTCATATGGTACATGTGTAGTAAGACTCCCTGGATGCTTTATGTCCTCAGTTCGGTTTCCCCAAATATTAAATGAGGTGATGTGTGAACATCCATAGCCCCAGAGTGTAACAGGTTCCCAGAGATTTCAGCTAATGTTTACAAAGAGAACATGGTTACTGTTACTATTTAATCTCACTCAGTCTTCCTTTATGAGCAAGTAACTTTTATCTCTGGGAAAATTCTTGCTTTTTCATGATTTGGGTTATGTGTCCGTGGGACAGTCCTCTCTGTATAAGAAGTGTAATAGGCCTAACATCTATATGACACTCCTTCTATATAAGGTTATGTTGCCTCATATAAATTTTGGCATTCAGAAGTAAGGTATTAAAAGAATAAAATGTAAAAAAGTGCAATTATTTTTTTTTAAGAATCTCAAATCTAGTAGGAGGTAAAATGCCATCCAATTAATACAAAGACAAATAGAATACAAGGCACACTATTTCACCTTAGCAAATAATCCAGACCAAAAACATGAGAAAGCTTAAATGCTACACACTCAATACACATACTACAACACACCTTAGCTTTATTTATTTTTAAATTAGAGAATATAGCTTCTCAAAATGATATGCTGAAATAATAGCACCCAATGCCTCTGGCCGTCCTTACAAAAAGGCTTCCCCAATAGCCCTAGCATCCCAAATGTCATCAAGTTAAAATTATGGCATTCACTTGCATACCAATGAGAGGAGAGATACTGACACCAGGACAAAATACATACAGAAAGGAGTTGACCATGTGACTGAAATGATGCAGCCTTTCTCCAATAGATGCCGAAAGTGTGGGGAAACAGAGAGACGAGGAGGGATTAAGGCAGGAATCTCTTCTGAATCCCTCATAGACTGCTAACAGCCTTGACTTCAGACTTTATGTTTCAGAAGCGAAAGGCCAAAACTTTCTATTTTAAAGTACCCTGTGTTCAGAGTCTCTTAAGGTAGCTCTAGGAAGCTAATTCTCGTCATAATGCTACCTCATACTGGGAGAATATAAAAGCAACTGAGCTCCAGGCATGAACTAGGAGCAGAAAGCAGTCATGGCCCCATAAAACAATTTTTGCAAATAAGCTATCATGTATACTAATACTTCTATGAAAATTCAGAGCATCTACTGCTTCTCAATTTAGTAGGATCTTTAACACTCATTAATGAGTTTTGTCAATTAACCTCTAAGATAATATAAAATATTTATTACCTCTAATATAGTAATATATTTAGTTTTGTTTTTATTTGGTTTCCTGATATAGGATCTCACTGCCAATATATTCTAGACTGTCCCTGTATCATGATCCATTTGCCTGAGCCTTCTAAAGGCTGAGATTATAGGCATGTCTCAGCCTATGATTTCTTCAATTGAACAAATACCCAACTGAACTGTTACAACCAAGCAAGATAATACAAAATTTAAAGTCATGGGAAACATAAATATGTACAAATGACATACATAAAGCATGCTGACATATATAACATCGATAATAAAATATTATGAAATATTTTGGATAAATTTTATTTACCTTAAATACTGACATATTTAAAAAAAATATTTTACCTGTGAAGAACTAGTTACACATAGGACTTTTGGCTTTATCTTTGAGGCTTAACTGTTTTTCACTAATGAAACTTGTTATTACTTGGAGGTAGGATTTCTTCTGATATGGAGAAAACAAAAGATGATAAAAATCTGATAGCTCAAGAATTTTAGCAACAAGTAAGCAAAATTAAACCTAAGCCTAACCTGGTTCAAAGAGAAAGGGTTTTTTTTGGTTTTTTTTTTTTGTTTGTTTGTTTGTTTTTTGTGTGTGTGTATGTGTGTGTGTGTGTATGTGTGTGTGACTGAGTTGTGATTTGCACTAATTCTAGCAAAACAGAGAAACAAGCAAATAAAAAAGTCAGGAAAATCAAAAGAAAGAAGAGAGAGAGAGAATTTTGATGTTATTTTTCCAAAGATTATGAGGTATAAGTCTCCTACTTTTTATACAGTTTATTCCAGTTTGAGTCAATAAGCATAAAGTGTACCTGAGGTTTATCCTAAAGCAATTTTAATCAACTTGACATTCACCATTAACTTCACCAGCCGAAAAGACCACAGAACTTTATAAATGCCTCCTGACTTTAAAATATGCTGAAGAAATCTTGAAACCTTGTCTTTTGTATATTAGGAAATAATGTTTCTATCTTTCTCATGGTCAACTTCTCTATTTTTAGTTTTATATTAATTTTTCAGAAGTCTCCAATGGTCCTGATCTTATAACTTCTGTGAATAACTCTGAAAAAAAAAACCTATGTAGCCATCATTTATCATTGCCAATCCTCATTTGTATAAGACTTATTGTTTTGTATTCAATTCTCTTTTCAAGATAGAGATTGCAATTAACACTGAAGACAGAAAATATACAGACATACATGAATTTGTGCATAAGTGTAGCCTTGCATGAATATTTATAGCATGCCCACATTCATGTCAGTTTATATGAAAGTTTGCTTGAGTATGACTACCCCAGTATATGATCCACAACCTCTAAGAATTCTCTTATAAGTTTCTTTAATGTGATATGTTGAGTTTGAGTCAAACCAATCAAATATAATAGAAAAAGTAAAAGCTAAAACATCTAATAAGTAACATACAGTTTAAAATAAAGTCTCCCAGTTTTTGAAAGATAGTAATTGTTAATTTGACATGCTAAATAGTTTTGAGCGAAAGAAACTTGAACTTTTTAAAAATTTTTAAATATTATGTGTAGATTTCTGCTTATGGTTATGGGTATGTGTACATGATTGATGATTTCCTTGTGTATACTGTGAATATATGTTTCTTTCACTGGTTGATGAATAAATGTTGCTTGGCCAATAGCAAGACAGGAAGTATAGGTGGTGCTACCAGACTAAAAGAATGCTGGGAAGAGGAAGGCAGAGAGGAGCCCCCTGGGAGATGCCATGAAGCTGCTGAAGGGGTAATATGTTGGAACATTATGGGTATAAATAGTTTAATAGAAATGGGTTGATAATTAGGAGAGAGCTAACCAATAATAAGTCTGAGCCTCTGCCTGAACAGTTTTATAATTAATAGACACCTCTGTATATTTTCTTGGAACTGTACTGCTGTAGGTCCTCGTGAGGCAGAACTTCCATCTACATGTATATCATTGTAGCTGCCTGAGGCAGTTACAAGGGGATGCGATGTTTCCTGGAGTTGCAATTCCAGAAAGTTGTGATTCAAGCCATAAGGATGAAGAGACTCTAACTAAGGTCTTGTGCAAGAATAGCAAGGGCGTTTAACAGCAGAATCATCACTTTAGCCACAAGAAACTTGTACGGTAAGGATCATACCTAAATAAAGAGCACGACTGATGTTTTCCACATATAAAATTAGTTTTTGTATTAATAGCTTAATGATGATATATACTTACAAAACAAAATTAGTAATATACATTGCTGCATATTAACAAAGGGGATTTATAGATACTTATAATACTGACAGGAGATGAATATTTTTATTATTATCTCTGGTTTACTTTTATTTATATGGCTTATAGAACTTAAACAACCCTTTTTTATACAGGTTTCAAAAATGACCCAAAACTGTGGTTGTTGAAGGATGTTGTACTCAGGGTTTTACACCCTGATATCAGTAGTGTTAGTCCCAAATTATCCCCTTCAGCATTGTTTGTGTAGGTAGTTTGTTATTGTGGGATTTCTTGAATGTACTTAAACATGGGTCAGTGTACATAGGACAATGCTAGCACTGATTTTAAATAACTTGGAAGTAGCAAACTGATCTTAAATGATATCTTGCCTTGTTAATTATGTAAATGAAAAAAAACAAAGAAATAAGGTATTCCACTATTATACAATTTAAAGATCTGTTAAAATCTATTCTGATTCATGGTTTCCATGAAAAAATATATTTTCAATAAAAACTTTAGGAGAATAAAATTTTGACTTATATCTTAATATATATCTAAAGTGTCATTACGAATAATAAGTAAGTTAAAGATAAAAATAATTAAAATGAAATCCACAGTTTGGGGCTGTAGCTCAGTAATTTGATTAGCATGTGCAAGTCTCTAGGTTTAATCCCTAATACAACTAAGAGGAATAGTACTAAAACAAAACCTCATAATATTTTATGTTCACAATTTTGTGTTGGACACATCACAGCCATGATGACAAACCTGCTAAAGATTTGAAAGGGGGAAAAATAGGCATAGTCTTCTTTAGAGCTCCCATGCCCCAAGTGACTGCATACCTGCTTTTAGGCCCCCAAGACCCCTACTCGGATTCTAACATCCAGAATCATGAGGAAATAACTTACAAAAGAACAGCAAAAGATCTACATGAGGGTAAGGGGCTGAAGTGATGGCTCAGTAGTTAGGAACGTGCACTTTCCTTTTAGAGAATGCACTTTGCATAGCTCATAACTGTCTGTTACTCCAGCTCCAGAAGAGCTGGTATCCTGTTCTAGACTCCTTCAGCACCTGAACCCAAAACATATACATACCCACAAATATACACACACAAATACAAATCATTTAAGAACTACATTTAGTTTTTAATAAATCAGAACAACTTTCACAAAGAGCATTTAATTTGTGACCTCTAATAGTCCTTCTAGTAAAACATGATCTCTGATGCCACAGCAATTACTGCTACTAAAAATATTAACAGACAGAAGAAACATGGAAAAAAAAGAAATCATTTGAAACTGTGATAACAAGTGAATTTAAGTCATTATTGCACATGGAAGTACTACCTTTCAGCATAGCATTCTTGTAAATCTAGCACAAAGGATTTTTTATATTTCATATTAATTAATTTCTGCATGGTATCAAGACTTCATTCAGTGTGTCATGATTATATTACATGAAATAATTTGTCATTCAATATCTTCCAATCAATCTCAGTACCAATGTGCTCTTAGAAACAGCTTCCAGCAATGTGAACACCAACAGGTATATGTTGCCTGGGAACCAAAGAATTTTCATTTTCCTCCACTAGGCTGCATAGCCAGTTGATTTATTTTGTAACAAAAGCACAACATTCAATACCATATGAAAGATACCTACATAAAACCTTTTGAAAGTTAATGATTTCTTGGTAAAATGCGAAAGATGTGTTTGAGTACTAAGCTCAGCACAAAACGGGCCCCTTTACAGGCTCCTTTATCAATTCCTAATGGCAGTTAGCTGTGAAGACTTAATGGAACGGGATTAGGTAGAAAGAAAGTAAAATTTTTCTTAGGGAAGAAAACATCATTTGGGGAAAAAGCAATGTGTAAATCCTCAATGACAGAAAGATGGGGTAAGCTATAAAGAGCCTGGCAAATGAAACATGTGGCTTATAAGCCACATAAACTCAGGTGCACAGCAGTTATTAGTTAGCATTTCACTTATAAGAGATGACCTAAAATAGGAAACTAAAAAAATACAGGGTCATGGAACAACTTACATCTGAGAGTAAAATGTTGGAACCACATATGGCAATAAATTCCTCCTCCCCCTCACTTGCTACATCTGTCTGCCCCCCCCTCTCTCTCCCTCCCTCTCTGTGTGTGTGTGGGGGCATGTAGTGTTCTCTGTGCTGACTGATGTTGGCATAAAGAGACATTTTTAACATAAATTAAGCCATCATCATCATCTTAAACTGCAGTTTTTCCTTCTCATTTAAAAGAAATTTAAAATCTGTGACAATGACTCATTGGGTATGATGCTTACTGTGCAAGCTAGAGGAACTGTTGGACTCCCTGGAACTCAAGCAATGCCAGGTGTGGTAGCTTGCATATGTAATCCAAGTGTTCCCTATAAAGAGTTAGGAGAGAAACATAGATAATCCCCTAGAGCTCCTGTGCCAGCTACTTTGGCTTACACAGTTACAGGTGATAATAATGAAAGCCAGTGTGAAATAAAGTAGAAGGAAAAGACTGGCATGCAAAATGTCTTCTGACCCCTATAAACATGCAGTAGTATGGGCTTACCCACACTTACGCTTAAGTATACACAAATACACATACAGACACAGACACACACACACACACACGCACATGCGCACACACACACACACACACCACAAGTACACAAATAAATTCATTACTTTTGTGAGAACTGGGAACAGTGTCCAGTGTATTTTATAGAGAAATCATCCCAGCTTGTGTCTCTACCTCAATTGACCTTTGGAAACTTACTCAAATCTGTGTGATTGGTCAGCTATAAAACTAGCAGAAAGTAATACTACCCACAACCTGCTAAAGGGAAAAGGAAGGGGCAAATGAATGGATACATCTATTAAATGTAAATTACATAATCTGTCTTTACAAATGAAGGATGTTCAGGCAGCTGTGAGGGGAAGACTGATAAGGATGGAGAGATGTGCAAAGGGATTTTGTCATACAAGGCTTTGGGAAGATGAGTACAGTAGTCTCAGGGGTATGAAATGCCTTCACATAGTAAGCCTCTTTGACTCAGTCACTGTGTCTCCTGTGTCATATGCTTTCATTATTTTTCAAATATAGCTGTTATTTAGTTAAATAAAATAAGTATTCATTTAAACAAGACACTGACATTTTGTCATAGCATATTTTCTCAAACAGTTCTCTAAAGGCACCACAATTCTTAATGTGGTTATAGTTGTAATTGACAGTAAAAGAAGGTAATCATTGGTGTCAATGAGATAATTTGGAGGATTACAGAGTCAAAAGTTTGAAAATTTAGAAATGAAAGAGACCATAATTATTTAGTGAAAGCCACAAAATTTGCAGCTGATTTTAATGAATCTCAAAGAAGTTTGCATGATGCCACAAATTAGGGTTATATCTTGCATCTACTGATTCTTACTCTGAGGACCCATTTCACTAAACAACATAGTGGGGAGGGAGACTAAAATAATGCTTGACAATAGGTCATTCGTTGCTGAGTTTAGAGTTTGAGTATCATGGAGTATTTCCATTAATATAAATGTACTTACTGAGCCTGTAATATGCTTATTAAATTGTATTCAGTATAGGAAAAACACAATAAAACCTTCCAGGGGCTTCTACTTTAGTCAGCAAGACACCTTTACAGTTAATGATTAAGCCAGTGTCTGAAACATTTTAAGCACAAGTCCTATTGAAAACAAGCACAAATGCTAGGAAGAAAAACAAAGCAAGCATGTAAAATGCTGCTAAAGGTTCAGGCATTGCATCCCTGAGAAGGAAATGATCATAATGAGACTTGACATGTGATCTCCGCCTAAGGTGGTAGGAGTGTTCATGCTAGATACAGAGGAGAGGTAAGGCTAAAAACCTTTCCCAAGGCAGAAGGAAGATCAGGTTGGCTGTGGCCTATAAAGGGCTGGACAAACAAGCCTATAGTCTTGGTTGGTGCAGAGCTGTTTATTTACATGATTTAGAAATGTGGTAAGAAATTACTAGTTTAGTGTGACAATTTCCTTATGAATACATTAATATCTTCCAGATGAGAAATGATAGTTTATGCTTAGTGTGGGATGTTACAGTACAAGACAGGGAAAGAGAAATAATTAAAATGTCTTTTACAGGGAAAATACATAGACTTTACTTTTTGTTGGAAGGAGTATGGGTGCCAAATAGTGGGTAACCAATATTGTCTCATAAAATTAACCACAGGGCAATATATCTCTCAAAAATATCTTACCCTCTAGTAGAAAAGGGGATTAAATGTCACTTCTTCCATATCCTTTATTCTGTTTAATTCATCCTATAAAATCAGCTTAATAGGATTAGACAACTCAACTATATCTAAGATGGCATTTGGAAATGAAAAGAAATGCAAGTTTGTAGTTTAAGAATAAATTGTAGAAACACAGACTTACATTTATTGGCTATCTATCATTGTTCAGTCCTTTTGCTAAGATAGCTATATGAGTATCATGTACTCATTCACATCTTAAATCAACATGAAACAATACAGTTGTGTGTGTGTGTGTGTGTGTGTGTGTGTGTGTGTGTGTGTGTGTGTGTGTGTGTGTACATTAAAGATCACTGGAGTCCAGTAAGTGAGCAAGATGGAAATCATGATAACAGACAAATGTCAAGTGTGCATTCCTTGTGGTCATGGGGCCATTCTCTCTTACAGGACTCATCTAGTTTAATTTTACACAGAATCACAAAGGATCCTCAGTAATCCTGCAATTATCCTAACTTACAAAGCTAAGAATGTGGGGTACATACAAACCCTGGATCCCATTAAATAATGGGATCTAGTTAAAAAAAACCTCTCAATCTCTATTCTTACCCATGTCCCTCTCAAGAATCAGGAAGCAACAGTGAGTCCCTGGGTGAGAATAGAGATTGAGAGGTTTTTGTAACTAGATCCAGGTCTAATAATGAATATAGCTACAGTGAGGACTTGGAAATTATTTTTCAGTCCCTTTACAACTGGGTTGTCATTTAAGAGCCATCAGATGATACCATTTTTACAACACAGAAATTCAACTCAGGCACCAGAGTGAACTTGCCTTTTATGAAGGAAAAAATGAGCTGGAGAGATATTTTTAGTCATCATCTCGTGAAATCATTTATCTTGCTAAAGTTGACAAGCAGAGACCTATGGTGCCTGTTATCTGTTGAACATCCATGAAGCATTAGTTTGCTTAGAATGGTGCTGCTATCTTAAGGTACTGAATCGTTCAGGTTTATTACCACATGAATTTCTTGTGATCAGTTTTTAGCATAGCATTTTGCCATAACACATTTCATGGTTCATTGATAAAATACAATCCCTTGACTCGGATAAATAACTAGGTGACATATTTGTGGTGTCTGATTCTGAGTCGATCTCTGGGTACATTTTATAGTTAATACTTTAGTGGGGATATATAATTCATATATTAGATTGTTCTAAATGTACAATAAGATATCTGCCCACAATACCTTGGGTCATTCTTACAATCTCAGTAGAATTTAACATGTACACAACATGCGCCTGTGCACAAAGTTGCCTTCCTTGTAAACTGCTTTCAATGTAGCAATGCATCCCATCATCAGGTACAAACTGCTCTACAAACGAACCCCACTTCAATTTACATTGTTAAGCTCAGCTTGGAGATCATGGATAAATTTATCTGACATGGAATACCGTATTTTTAGTTAATACTGATAAACATACTCTGGCAAGACCTTGTTTTTCAGAGAAGTTGCCTCTGAAGGACATAACCTTTTCTGTCATGATTGCAGCACTCATTGCAAGACAGGAAAAATCAAATCACTTGGGAATGCTGGAAAAGACAGAAAACTTTAAACTAAATGCCACTCATAACACGAGAAAGCGGAGTAAATGATGTGTTCGCTTTAGTACAAGAAAACATTCATGACATTATCTATCAAATAGTTGAAAATCTGTCAGGTGTGTTTTCCTTACAATGCTTTTTTTTTTCTTCTCCAAAATGAGCCTGGGATTGAGCTGTTTAAATAATAATTGACATGGGTATCGGTTCAAACAAACTTCTCAGTTCATCTATAAAAAGAAGGCCAAAAGGAGCATCAAAGTTCTGCATCTTTTTGCTACCTTCAGGAGGTTAACCAATGTTGCCCCTGGGCAAGAACACAGATTTCTTCACATTTAACTATCTTAAAAACAACATATAATTTTGGTAATAAGATGTCTTGTGAATAATTTCTTTAAAGAAAATAAAATAATAAAGCACATTTTTGGTGTTTGTGTCTTATTCACTTACTAATCCTATTTATAAGGACAATATATATATATGTATATATATATTATATTTCACACACACATATACATGTATATATATGTATGTGTGTGTGTGTGTGTGTATGAGTACCTATAATCACATATGAACTATGTCATCCAAATTTAATTTATTCTCAGAGTAAAAGAAATCTGAAAAAGTTCAGGATTCTACTTTGAAAAGTTTGCTGGGAACATTGTGTAATGGCAGGGTGCCTTCAGAAAATGTGAAGCATACATAGATATGTGAAATATATGTAAGCTCAATACCAGAGATCAGGTGATGTTACTATGAATGAAAACTTGGACTTTGATTTTCTTTGTGTTTGCTGAACTAATGGCCATCTAATATTATGTTTATGCCCAAAAGAATTCTGCTACATCACAGTGAATAATAAATTGAATTGTATCTTATATATATTTCATTTTTACTTACTAATATGTGAATTATAATTATAATCAGAAACATGATCTTAGAATTAAAACATAGGCTAGTTGTTTTCAATATAAAACAATGTAGTACCACAAAATGACCCATTGAAATGACCCTTTGAAATTAACTTTACATCACCCTCAAAAAGGTCTTCAGTGCCTAATATATACTAGGGAATTCTGAGTACCGTTTTCCATGGACCTCTTTCAGTTCTGATATTTAAATCATACACATTTCAAAGTCCTAGCATTTCCCTGTTATTGTAGATTTTTTTTTTTCATTTGGTGACCATTCTGGATGCCAGGTAGTTCCATATTAGTCAACAGCTGTGTAAGCTAGCTGAACCAATCTGTAAAATCACTCTTTCTCCTCATGCAGCCTGTGACTCTTTTTAGAAGTTTTGTCAACTATAATTTTATAATTGGGAACAGTTTTTAATTTTCTAACTGCAACAAACAAACAAACAAAAAGAAAACAGTGAGACCTAGATATGTTCAGATAATGTTAATATCCCATGATCAATTAGAGACTGATTTTACATGATGTTATGATTTAGTAAACCTGTTCATTTTATGATGAACGTAGACCCTATTTTTTCCAGGTGTAGCAATGAATTGGTTCAGGGACTCAATCAGGAACACGTTTTACCTCTGTCCTATTACTTTGCTTTGTCAGTATAGCATGAAAGCAGCCATAGACAGTACACAGCAGACAAGGTGTTCTGGATTCAAAGAAAACTGTATTCACCAAAATATATTTGGGAGGTTATTTGGTTCGAGGAAACGAGCTTTCTTATCCCTCTCTTCTTTAAATAACACTCAGGTAATCATGATCTCTTTGAAAAGAAATACTTCACTCAGTGGAAGAGAAATGGGGAAGGGCTCTAACTATAATGACTACCAGGTCTAAATATTAAAATGAAATATTGTTCAAATGTATCTTTAGTCAAATCAATCTCTCCAGATTTTCATTGTCAATATTTACTTACATTCTTGATTCCCAAATTTGTGCTAACATAAAATAGTAGTTTTCTTAAACAAATATGGAAGATCATAGAGTTCCCAGGTATGTAAATTGTTGACACTTCCATTTCCATCATTACATTTTAGAGATGTAGATAATCTGATAGTAGTCTTACGGATAGAAAAATAATGATGATGACATGACAAAGAATATGAATCAAGTTTTAAATTAAATCTCAATTTGGCTCTTCAGAAATCATTGTTTTTTAAAGATTTTTTATTTTATTTTTATGTTCTTTATGTTTTTGTCGAAGGGTGTTTTGGGGAAGAAAGCAGGAGATGTGCACAGCAGTGCTGTGTCTGATGATGTCAGAAGCTGGCACCTGCTTCCATGGAGCAGGAGTTACAAGATTTTGCAAGCTATCCCAAGTAGATGACTGTGGACCAACAATGTCTACTAATACTAATAAATGTATATGCATACATATTGATTTTCACAAACATATATATGTATGCTTATAAATTCATCTTTACATTACTGTTATAAAACATGTTTGTTAAGATTGTACATTATTTTACATTTATTTATTTGTTCAATCCATGGGTGAAGAACAGTAAACAACAGTTTTTGCACTTGGAAATATGAGGAAAACAAGAAATAGTGGGTTGCCACCTTTCACAATGTGAATCCTGGGAACAGAATTTGATTGTTCAGATTTAGTAGCCAACACCATTCTTCCTGTGCTCTCCTGCCCAAATACCTACTAGTAACTTCCCACTTCTGTGAAAACTGAATCACTGTACAGTCAATTACCTTGAGTAGCAGCTACTAATTGGCAGCTTGTAAATTGAAAGCAGATAGTTGTCCAGCTCAGAATCCATGCTATTACCAATTTTCCACAATTTAAATGAGCATTCTCTTCCATCCTAAGACCATTTCTATGAATGATGTGACATTTAAAATAAAAATGAAATTGTACCTGAGTTACAATTCATGATATTTAAAATTTCCATCAATCAATCAACCAATCAATGAATCTAGCTACCTACCTATCAAGAAATTTTGATCAATCAAATCCCTTTCCAGGGCAGGGACCATTGTTTCCATGTTTACCTGGAATACATGAACATAAGATTTGTTCCAATTTTTCTTATCTGTCTTCTAGCAAAACTCCTTCTAAGATTTCTTTAAAAATTTTTGAGTTGGGTTTCTTCACCTTCTTCTCTAAGAGGCTAATTTTAATGCCCTTTCATGATAATGAGATTGACAACTACCTAATATGCCCTCCTAAAGCCTTCATCTATGTAGCTGATAGAAGCAGAAACAGACATACTCAGATAAACACTGCCAAACTACTGGAGACCAGTTACAGAAAGGGAGGAGTGATGAGCAAAGGAGTTAAGACCAGGCTGGAGAACCCACAGAATCAACTGACCTGAACAAGCTCCCTAGTCATGCTCCCTAGTCTGATAGCTGGAACCAGCATAGGACAGACCCAGACCTTGTGAATGTGGGTGTTACTTAGGAGGACTGGGAAGTCTATGGGGCCTCTAAAATGGATCAGTATTTATCCCTAGAATACAAATGGACTTTGGGCATGATCCCATATAGAGGGATACTTTCTCAGCCTAGACACATGGGGGAGGGCCTAGACTCTGCCCCAAATGATGTGACAGACTTTGAAGATTCCCCTTGGAAGGCCTCATTCTCCCTGGGGAGCACAATGAGGATGGACTGGGATTTGATGGGAGTAATATGGGAAAATGGGAGGATGAGGGAACTAGGACTGAAAGGTAAAACAACCTTGTTTCAAACTTAAATGAAAAAAAAGGAAAAAGAAAAAAAAAAAAAGAAAACTGAAAAAAAATAAAGTGGATCAAATATGTGAATGTTAATTTATTGTTTCAATACATTTAGACTTATTAGAGAGATAAGAATAATAAGAAAAAAACTACAGATTGTGTATTTTATGAATAAGTGGTAATGGATATTTTAAAGTCAATATATATGATACATCCATCATCTGTTGGCTCCTGTTCTGTTAAACCTGTAAATAACACATAAGAAAACCACCCTTCACATCTATGTTTCCGAATTAATATGGTATTAAAGTGTTGAGAAAATATCTGGTTGAATTTAGTAAAACAGCCAATTATAAAGCAGGTGTTTCTATTGTATAAATAGCCCAAGATGTGGAATGCATTAATTACTGGCAAAGTCTTTATCTCAGTTCCAAACCAACCAACTAAAAATGTTTTGAGGAGTGTTGCACATTTCCCAACTTAAATCTACACTGCGTTTTAGGATCTCATTACATTTTTAAAGGATGGAATCAAGATCTCTAAGGCACATGGGGCTCCTTGGTAATTATATATACAAGATGGTATTAATAATAAACTTTTATTTCTATTCATTTTTCTCATTAATTCATTCTTTTAAATTTTGTACATTGCAATGGGATTTTTTTTCTCCCACTGTTACAGATGTTTGGATTTTCTAATCCCCTCAGGAATCAGGGGCCTGCACATCCCATCTGTAGTGATAAACATATCTGGTGATTAGAATTTCATACAAAGCAAAATACTAATACATCATTAAGCCTACAAAATATTTAGTTCTCCATATGTTGTTTGTGCTTCGGATTTCTCAAACAACTTCACTATAAAATACAATTCAGAATAAATAATAGATAAAAGTCAAGTGAAAAGAAAGAGTATCTGGATTTTTAAAACGTCATTTTGTATTTTATTGTGTAAAATACACTGCTCAATTCTCAGTATTCTTATTCCCTTAATAGAAATTCTGAATATCCACAGTATCACAGTATGAGGTTTATAAGATATATTGGTTTTGATAATACATTTGGCATTAAAATGAGCATAATAAGATGGGTGGGGAATTTCCTGAATGGGCATTAATAGTCTGTCAGCTCACCAAAAAATAAAAAAATTCTCTCTCATCTCTGTGATAGAGTAAAGGTCTTGTATTCTGTAGAGAGTTTAAATGCAACTTTATTTTGGAATGTATCATGCAACAAATAAATCATATGTTCAGAGAATCCCACACATATTTTATTGTTCACAAGGCAGAGAAAACCAAAAATGAAGTGAACCCAAACCAAATTTCAAAGAGAACAGCGTGCTATTGTTATGTGTTTCCCCTCAATAGCTCCACATTCATTGTGTACTTTACCCAGTGTGTGAAGCAAACCATGAGAACAAGCTCCCTCCATCTTAGTGTGAAACAAGACAGAAAAGAAATCAACTCCCAGATTTGTACTAAGTGATTACCAACAAAATTTAGTCTTTGCTCTTAGCCTTTTGGTTTTATGTCCACTATCATTATTAGCCAATGTCTTATCTATATACTACTCATTCTCACTCCATGCAGGACAGCTTCAGTCTGTGAATACAATAACAATTGATACAGAATTTTAAATGCTCTTTTTGAAGAATGCAACTGATAGAGCAACTGGCCTGTTCAAGGATACCAAATCAAAGACTTGGAACCTGAACATGTTAGTTTCAAATGCAAATATAGCTATGGATATCGAGATTAAAGACTCTACTATTTTCTTATTTAGAGAAGTCTTCAGTCCTCCGGAGTATAAACATCTTCAAATTACAATTTTCTTAAAACCAATAACAAAAAACATAAGAAAGGCCTTTCAGGTTGGTGGGGCTGTGCCCTGGAGACCACAGAGGATAATGGCCTGGCATAAATGCATGCATGTTTCTTCCCCTCAAGTGTGAGAGTTCCCCAGTGTTAGGCAGCTTTTGACCTTTTATTTACAGTGTTATTTATTATTCATATTTTATTAAATATTTAAAATGTCACCTATTGTATTTGATGACTATTATGAGAAGAAAAGGGTTCCTGTTATTCAGGTCCAGCTAGTTAATATAACAGACTTGGAATTAATTATATGGCACATACTCTTTAAACTTCATGAAGCTTCATGCAGGCAATAAAGACCCATAAGTTGCCAAGCCAATGGTAAAAGCCACACACAGTCATGAAGATGAAGCTATTCCTCTTCATTCATAAAGATCCTTGTCTTCTTTCACATTGACAGGGAGCAACACTCACAAGTGATAGTAATACAAGAAAAATTACATATAATATATACTCATTACATGTGGAAGTGTTTGTTTATCTATAATTCTGAATTTAGAGGGGTTCTTCTAGTTTTATTTAAAAATGTCTCTATTGCCATTGCTTGTATGGAATTTGTTGAACCTAACTACCATTCCTTTCTCTCTAGTCATCTCTTCCGTGTGATACACACTGTATATTACATAACAAAAAAGTTAATGAATTTAGAAGAGATAAGGAGTGATTTATTGAGGGTTTGAAAGGAGAGGGAATTATGTGGGAATTATGTATTTATATTATAATCTCAAATATTTAAATCATAGAAGGCACAATGAACAGAAATGTCATAATTATTTAACTGTTGGCATGGTTTTGACTGTAAATGTTTCCTAAAGACCACATGTTATGGTTTAACTCTCCATCTTTAGTTGGTCTTTAGAGATTGTGCAAACTTTAGAAGGTGAAAGTTTAAGAAAGTACATGTATAAAGTGTGTCATTAGAAGTTACTTCTGTAGCAGGTATAGGTGGCCTGTTCCCACCCTATCCCCTTGGCATGTCTCCCTCTCTCCTGACTGCATTGCAATGATCACACTTCCTCTTTATGCTTTTTCCATGATGTCCTTGTCACAGGAATGTGACACAGAACAGGCACCATTAATTGAGTCTCCTTGGGCCATAAACCAATAATCCTGTTTCTCCATAAATTTTACTTTTCTGTGGTATTTTATGACAGAGATGGAAAGGTGCTCTCTTAAGTTTAGAAAATAGTCCTCTGTGGAGTGTACAGACAAAACTATTAGGAGAAAGGAGAAAAATCTTCTAATCCCACCTTTAGGTTAATTTAAGAAGTGTGCATGAGAATTCTCAAAGGAAAGAAAAATGAGACTTGGATTCAAAGGAAATTACAAAAAAAAAATACAAGTCAAGATGGAAACAAAGCATTTGAAGGTGTTGATAATCAATGTTAATCAATGTTAAACTCATAGGTAAATCATGACACCGGGAAGATGCTACTGATGGTTATTTCTTTCCCCTGAACATTGAGAAAATTTTATAGGCAAGTCTTATAACTGGTTAGACAACAGAGCTTGCTATAGGCTAATCCTTTGTATAGTTTGAATATTATGAAATGTGTAATACATTTTGATGCATTTCATTGCATCCTGATATGTCCCTTTAAATATTCCTATGAAGTTTTATTTTAAGTGATAATTTGGCCTCCTTTGTATTGTAAGTAGTAAAGGAAAAGGCCTATATTGAGAAATAAATCATCCACTATAACAAACACTGTAGCAAGTCCAAAATGAAGTTAATGGATATCAAGAGGAAGATTGCCCAGGTGCAGGGCTAAAAGAGCCAACAGATGAAGCAGCCTTATAGGACTTACTTCATTGTAGGAAATATGGAGACAGAATAATTTATGTTTTTACATTATCCTCTATGAAATACATACATATGCATGCATCCACACACACACACACACACACACACACACACACACACACACACACACACACACAAATACATGGGAACACCCAAAATTCACTCAGGATCAACAAGGTCATCATGATTTGGATTATATTATATTATATTGAGTTCCTGATGATAATACTATTAATTTTTATTTCTCAGTCCCTTTTCTACAAGAACACTGGCTATACATTTCATTTTTTTTCTGTATTTCTTCTTTGCTCAACATCTCTTAACAACTTCAAAGAATCTAGACATTAATTTGATTTCTTAGCCTCAATTTTCTACTGAGTCAGTAATGATGATGGATTCTTTTTTTTTTTTTTGTAAGAGTTAAATCTTAGATCTGTCACTTATTATTTGTGTGACCTTGGAAAATGAACATATCAGAGACTCATATTCTCCACACATAATTTGGAAATAAAACTAGGACACACATAGATGTTTTTGATGAGTAAATGAGGTTATTTGTGTAAAGCACTTGGCAGTGTGCCTGGCATACAGTTTATCGATATTAGCTGCAATTATTATTAATTATAATTAGTCAGATGACTCTAAATACATGCTTGCAACCATGATATTTATATTTAACCCCAGCTTTTATCACCAGCTTTTTTCTGATTATAATATACTTTTGCTGCATATTCAACATTTGTTAAAGTAAACTTACCTTGTTTTTAACTTTCCAAATTCATGCTTGCCTTCCATTTTCCTTGTGTGTCTGTTTAGTTACTGGATTCTATAGCTACCCTTCATGTATCTTGGTCATTCTTCCTTCCCTTTCAGACAGAATGTGTCTGCAGGGAACTCTCTGACTTGCTGTCAACTCTTTCAATTTTCTCTTTGTTTATTTCCTTGGAAAACTCCCTATTACAATCCTTATGAATAACAATGTGGTGATGCATTGTCACTGTCAACTTGGCTGGATATAAAGACACCTAAGAGATTAGCAAGATATATGTATGGGTGTGCCTGTAACAGTCTTCAAAATGTATTTTAGTTAAGTGGAGAGACCTACCATGAAGATTTCTGTACCATCATACCATCTCCAGTGTTAGGAGACTATGGAAAAATAAGAGTGTACAGAGAAAGACAACCTAGAATTCCCCTTTCCATTAACCCATGAAGGAAACAGCTCCCTTCTTCATATACCCCAGCACCATGATATTCTGAGCATGTTCATTGGGGGAAAACTGACTATGGGACAAATTTTCTAGAACCATGAATAAAAATTAATCTCCTTTGTTTTATGACTTGGGAACACAAATGGAGACCAAACAATATCCACAAAATATTAAGCCTCTTTATCTATACATTGTTTTCACAGTGGTTCTATTTAAGTTCTGACCAAGTTTATGTTTAGTCTTCAATTTTAGTGTCTATTATTCTCATATAACACATTAAATTCTAATGAAATGTATTTCCCATACTATCTCTGAGCATACACATATTTCTTTACCTATCAGTCAATGTTTGCACTCTCTTTCTGAAATGTATTC
Source organism: Cricetiscus sungorus (assembly GCA_030556225.1). Taxonomy (NCBI): domain Eukaryota; kingdom Metazoa; phylum Chordata; class Mammalia; order Rodentia; family Cricetidae; genus Cricetiscus; species Cricetiscus sungorus. Next base: position 20,186,711 of record JANBXA010000069.1, read on the forward strand.
ATCAGCACATTTCTGTGTATAAAGTAATACATGCCCTTTAAAGGTTATCTCTAATGAAATAACACACATATCAATCTTTTTTTATTCTGTTATTTCTTAGTTAAGATTTTTTACAATTTTACTTCTATATTTCTCCTGCTGCTTCAGGATAACATGGAGGATGGTATATGCTCAGAAGTTTTATATCTTTCTTTGTCTTTGCTAAGTTTAAAGACATTTGGTGAAGATTTAGCATCAACTGAGTACTAAATGAACTTTTGTGTACAAGAAATGTGGCTGATTGATACTCATACTGATAACTCATATAGCAGCATCACAAAAATTATATTATCTCTCATATATCCACTCAAAGCTACTAACAACTGGCAAAGAATCATATTAATCTTGCTATATACTAGTGATGTAGTCAAGAGTTTGTTAATATTATTTTTCCTGCCCAATGCTATTTGGGCCTAGGGCAGTAATATATGCTTTTTATACTATAGTATATTCTAGTAAAGGAACCTCCTGTAAGGAGTTCTCTCACCTGTTAACTGTAGAAGGGAACTTACATACCACCCTGTGCATGATAACAGAAACACTCATAGAAAACACATACCCTTTCTGGATTAAAGATTTAGAATAAATGATTGTGTTCTGGTAGCCTGAAGGCCCACTAAGAAAGTTATTGCCTTTTAGGCAAAATGAATGCAATGTACTCATGCAAGAGATTGGGCAATGTCTCCTTCCTTAAGAGTTAATCCAGTTGGACAAGTCATTCACCTGACCAGGGGCCCATCCTTCAGGAAAGCTGACTCACTGTAAGCTATGGTAAAGAGATAGAACAAATAATTATACCCTCAAAGAGATAATGTACTTTTCCTCCCATAACTCCTTCTCTCTGTGCATGTGCCATAGAAGTAGCATGACATTTTGATAGTTGACATTTCCTTCTCTTCTGTCTCTCTCCTCTAGATGCCATCCAGACTAAAGTACCCTTTTGTTGTCATTGTTGTTTTGATACATGCACTTCTATATTCTTTTTCAGAAGGCTCCATGTCTACCATGTTGCTCTCTTCAAATAGTAAGTAACTTAACTCAAATAGCAAGGCTTCCTTGTTTCTGCCTCTCTTTCTGCTATAAGCATCTGCTAAGATGTGCAGTTTGCCTGGACTTGGATTTTTCTTGAAAACGCTAATAAATTTGTCTTGAGCTCCTTTCCAATCTATCCTTAAGTTATTTTACTATAAAGTTTAAGAACCCTGAGAGGATCCTCAATTCTGTGGTCAACAAGTGAAAACTCCACTAGAACTCCCCCCAAATTCCAGTAATTATTGTGGTAATAGGAGAAAATAAAAAAAGAAACCTTTACACATAAAGTCACAGATCACAGCTCAACAAATACCTGACATTCTACTGACTTAGTAAAAGTTCAGAACAGGCCACCTAAAGACAAACTCTATCATCACAAACTTTATAACTATGCTGACTGATTTACTGTTTATGTATGCCCAACCAAGTTAACTGCATTGCAAAACCCACCAAAAATGAAACTGTTTTCTCACTGAATCTAAAATCCTTACATGAGAAAATCAATAATCCAAAATACAATAAAAAGTTAAATACTGTGTGATATAACAATAAAAGTAGTGAGAATAATGTTACAACCCCAGATTCATTAATCATACCCAACAGGATAAATGGCAATGGTAATTCAGTGAATGAAATGCTAGACTATCTGGGGAGGGAAACTAAGAATATAATCAAAGAACTAGCTGAAGAGTCTGTAAGTATTGCATAAAATCTAGAACACTGGGTGTATTTTAAATTTTATTTGGGGAATAAGAACAATCCAAGGACTATAGATTTATAAAAATGAACCAGTTTGAATATTGTTGATAAATAATTTAAACTTTTCTAATGTTGTTAAACAATTATAGTAAGGTCATGAAACATCACTTAAGAAAAAGTCTGCAGGAGTAACATAATGCCACCTAAGACATTTAATAATGGAACTGATCACTAACCAATATAACTTTGAAGAATATGACAGAATGGTCATTGCCTACGTCTAGGCACTAAGCTTTTTAAAAGCAATAAAAAGCAGAGATTAAAACTACATGATTTTTGTAAAGAAATATTATAAATGGTAAATCAATTTTTTTAAAAAAATATGCAAGTTTTCTCACTACATTTACTAAAAAGTACTGCTGAACTCAACAAGAAGCAATGTCCTTTTCAGTAAATATTGCTGGATCTACCACAAAACTACTGTTTATTATACATAAGCTTACAATAAATGTGATGCAAGCATGAGAAATAAATTTAAAACTTCCATTATATATTCATAAAATAATGTAGGAGATTACTATGGCATACACAGGCATTACTTTATCTGAATAAAAATTATAGTAAAGGAAATACTATTATTTTTCATTTTTATTTCAAAAATATGATATTATTAATGTAACAGGTGATACAGGTGATATATGTGCTACATAAAACCAACTATGGATTTAACTGAAAAACACACTGTCTTTAACAATTCAGGAAGAAACACATACCTGTTAAAAAGAGGCAAAGTTTTAAGTGGAAAATAATACAATATTCAACAGATAAAACAGTGCCACACTCAGCACCACTGCACCCGCTGCTAAAGACTCCCAAAAAGGAAAAAATGGACCACATACACTGGAATCCCATGAAGACAAGTCTGATGATAGCAAATGATAAAAATATCATCTCATTAGAACTATCATGTTATTTAAATACATGTGGTAATCACATTGTCAAACTAAAATAATGTTCAAGTATGTCCATAGTCATGTAATTTGCATAATATTGGAAACAAATATTTAAATACAAAAATATTACACTGGCACATGTTTCCGGTGGAATTCTAAAACCTTATGAAAAAAAATGCATTCTTGTGTGCTCTGATTTATCTGAATCTCAAAATGTAATATTAGCTAAAAGAAGCCAAATAAAAAATACTCACTATATAATTATTTGATTTTCAAAATCATGTCATCCAGTAAGTGTTGAAAAATGTCAGAACTATAGCTATTGTCAAAGTAGGTAATCATAAAGTTTGCTGAAGACTATTTGTAGGTTCCAGAGCCTATTATTCATTTCTTCAGTATGGTTTATTTCACAATGGGGCCCACATTTCTACTTGTTCATTTATTTGTTATTGTTGTTCTTTTGCTTTAATTTTATCTTTTTCAGCATGTCATGTGTGATGGGAGATGTAAATATGTTTCTCATACTGGTTAATTAATAAAGCACTGTTTGGCCAATGAAAAAGCAAGATAGGTGGGGCTAAGAGAGAGGAAGGAAAGAGGAAGGAGTGAGAAAGATCAGCATGTAGAGCATGGAGGAAGCAAGATGCTGGCCCACTGTTCAGATAAGATGACCACAAGGAAATACTTAGAAAAGGTAAATGAGTTAATAATTAAGACAGAACTAGCCCATAAACAACAATAGTAACTGGCCAACAGGATTGTATCAAATACAGAGTCTCTGAGTGTTATTTGGGGCTTGCATGGCAGAGGGGCGGCCGGCAGGGAGGAACAAAGAGTGGGACCAGGTGGCTGGCGGGAAAACCTGCTAGTAACACATGTGCCTGGTGCCCACAAGGCTAAAGGACTATGTAAGATTCTCTAGAACTGGAGTTGCAGATGACTTTCAGCTACCATTGAGTAGCTGAAACCAAGTCCTCTGGAGGAGAAACAGTGCTTTTACCTACTGAGCCATCTCTCAGCTACAGGATTCCATATTAGAAAAAAAAAGTGATGGGATTTAATGGCTTATATTACTTTTTAAAAAATGTATACCCCAATAAAACAATCTCTCAAAGTAGTACACATCATATATGTAAGAAACAACATTTAGAATAATATTTACTATTTTCTATTCAGCATAAATTTGAATGTTACATTTAAGAAAGAAAGTCTTACATGGCCAGATATCTATAGAGAGTTTTTTGAAGATTCCATAAATTAAGAAAAAAATCAGATCATTGATGTAAGGATACTTCCACAAACCTCAACATAAATCCAGTTACAATGAACCTGATAGAAGAAGTAGGAAATAATGTTGAGAGACAACTTCCTGAACAGAACCTTAATAGCACAGGCACTGAGATAGATGTTCTGCGACTTTTAAATTAGGGGAAGGAGGCAACTGTAAACATTTTTTTCCTGACTTACTACTTTTGACACATAAAGTGCTAAGAGGAAACTTTGCATTCAATTAGAACTGTGCTCCAAATTGTCTTTTGCATAATTTCTTATACATGCTGTGTATTCTAATGTGATCTATTCATTAACTTCTCTATCTCCCACTTCTATATTCCAGCTAGTCTCCCTCCTATGTTCATGTCTTTATCTATTTATATAGATTTTGTACAAAACAAACAAACTAAAACAGTTATTGCGTGCTCATGACTATTGCAGCCATTGCATATCTAGAAAGCAGTTTTACACAGGACACTCCTCACATTCCTTGGCTCTGAAATCTTTCAGACCCATTTACATTACATTCCCTATGCACGGAGGGACAGGCTTGCATATCACGGTGCAACATTCATGGGTAAGAAAGTGTTCTCAGCACATGGCGAAACTCTGATGTACATTAGGAGCACTGAAATGTAATTTGAACTCAGGTTCTTTTCACTGCAAGTTATGTTTACCAAGACACAACTCCATCATAAATATATCAACATTTCTGTTTAAACTATGCATACATGCATGGATTCTCAGTAGGCACTCTTTTGAATAAATTACAGAATTTTATCAAAAGATTTTAAAACATAAATTAAAAACATCACAACTGAATACAATAAAATATGGCCCACTATTAAGCAAGTAAGTTAGCCTTCTTCAAACTGTGTGCTCACTGTTTCATTTTCTATCCACAAAGAATCCTTGAATCCTGACATTTGGGGTATAAATCATTAAGCTTGAAATGTACTTTATTTCTTTCACTGATTTCCAAAACCACGCTAATAAGGCTAACACTGAGACTACCTCCAGTTAGGAGTGACTGGTTAGATCTCCTGGAGTATATTATTACTACATTTGTGATACATTTTATAATAAGAAAAATAAATAGCAAAATCATATGATTATTTCTGTAATTTAGCTTACATTTTCTAAAACCGGTAATAACTAGTGTAATTTAGATCTCATAAAAGAAACAGAGATGCTCCAGTGAATCTAAAATCAAAGCCCATGAAAACCTTTCATACACAATGTAAACAGACATGTTTAATATAAGCATCTGCCAATCTAATCTGATAATTTTGCTCATGTTGTATTTTTTGCCCATTTGGCATGTTTTTATGCAGCAATTTATATACAACACTGTATCAGCATATATGGGGGTATACAAGCAGCTGCATCCTATTATAAAATTTACAGGAAAAAAAGTTTGACAAAGAAAATTGCTTCCTAATGAAATATGTTGGGAAAATTCTGAGATGGGAAACCTATTGGCCTATTTCCCACTAGAGCTCACAAGGACAAGTCTTTGAGGTAGCCTGTTGGCTACAATGTGGATTTCTCTTACACAGACCTGTAGGTTTTATCCAAAGCAGAAGTTTCCCATTAGCTTCACAAATGAGGCCAGAGGCATTTGAAGTCAACTTCTTGAAGCAGTAGGAAAGAGCAGCATGCATTTGGTTCCCACTCCAAAATAAGTGTTTTTGTTGTTTTCCTTCTTTTTTTTCAGTCTGAAAGTTGTGATTACTGGTAAGCAGAGTAAACAGTGGTGGTGAGAAACAATGTACAATCAAAAACATGCATGAGATGAGCAGCTGCTGGCAGTTAGCATACTTTATGTTCACTGTTTTCCAAACTATTGCTTATACTACTGGGAGAAAGAATTAGAATTGGGGAGATTGGATACTGGGCAAAGAATATGGTCATGGCCTTGCTATAAAAAGTGCTTCTATGCCCCACCCCTGAATGCTATTCCCATATGCTGGTTGGGGCAGAGTTTTTCATGCAAGTATGCTATGATCCTGAGTTAGACCACTGAGTCAGGTATATTCAGCAATAAGTACAATGAACACACACACACACACACACACACACACACCTCATATGCTTTAGAAGTCTATTGTCTTGGAATGTTATATAAATATGAGACAGTTATGAAAGCTGGGCTTTCCTCAGATATTTCTGTAAGAGGATTTTTTCTTCTTTCTGCATTTAACTCTTGTCTAAATCTCTCTATTCTCATTCAAATGTCAATTTTCTCCTTTTAGTTGAAAGCCCCTGTCAGTATAAGAGAAGTGTCAGCCATTTCATTCTTCTGTAAGTGCTGTCTATATCTAAACAGTCTGAGTTTAGTTACTGCATTTTGAGACCTCACCAACCAATATAGTTCTGATACATAGCTTGAAGCTTTCATATCATGGATTTACAAGAATGTGTCTTTCTGTTAGGGGCTCTGCATGAGTGCTTTGCCCAAGAGGACTGGTATGATCCAAGTAAACATGCAGCTTGCTTACTTTTAAGAGAGTTTGTTCTGAGATCATTTTGAGTGACCATGGCCCAGTAATACAGATTTAGGTTATCATACATATCATATTCCATCATGGAGCAGTTTCATGACATTTTTCTAGCATTGTAGAACAAAATAAAATCAGAAATCAAGGCAAGTTTAAACAACAGTACAGGATGTATCTGAGAGGCAGGCACAGTGAAATTGGGAAAGCTCTTCTATAGGTCCAAGATGATGATGTCATTTTTAGCTTTCGATTGATGGAAGCTAGCTGTCCGCTAAGTTAATAGATTCTCAAGGTTTTCATCTGTTCATCACAAAGGGGTTAGTTACAGCACAGAGGTGGGGAAGGAATGGCTGTTGCAATGGGCTAGAGCTAGCCTCAAGTCAGGTAACTAGCCTTTTCACTTGCAACAACTCAATCTCCCCACAGTACTTTCAGTCAGTTACTCTCTGCAGACTCAGTTAGTTTGTTTTGTTTTTGTTGTTGTTTTCCAGGACTTTTTGTTGACCATACTGTTAAGATGGAAAAATTTAGCCTAATTCCCCAGAAAACCCAGGAAGCTGGGAGTCTTAAATCCCAAGCTGATGGTCACCTACTTTAATGTTTACGGTAGTGAATGAACACCCAGAAGCCTGTGCGAAAGCAGACATCCTGGGCTAAGGGTGGGGTTGGATACTTTAAAGTAATTGGTCTGCACTGGATGCTATGAGGTGATTGGTTCACGATGCGTAGGCTTTGCTGTAACCCTATAAAAGCTGTCTCAATTCTGTGCTAGGGGTCGTCGCTAAGCCCTCTAACATGGTGATGACCCCAGTATACTGGAATATAAAAGACCTTATGCGTTTGCATCAAGACCGCTTCTAGTGAGTGATTTGGGGGGGCTGCCTTTCCTGAGTGGGAGCGCGAGGGACCACTCTCGCGGGTCTTACAATACAATCCATTTCTTTAGCTTGACCACTGTGAGACTATAGTATTTATTTATGTAACTATCTCCAAACCGTCTATGTAAATCTAGCTCCTTTTTTTTTCAGAAAACATTTTTTCTTAATTTACATATTGATCCAAGTTCACTCTCCCTCCCTCCCATGCTCCCACCACCACCCTCCCATCCCATCCTATTCCTCCCTTCCCCTCTCCCCCCTCCCCCCCTTGCACTCCACATGGAGGGTGATGCCTTCCAGGAGGGACCAACAAAATCTATCCTCATTTGGAGTAAGGTCTAAGCCCTTACTCCCCTCCTGTCTCTGTGGGGAATGTGCTCCTAAAAGCCCTTTTGTCCACAGGGATACATCTTGGTTCCACTGTTCTTTTGCCTCCTCCTTTCTATCTCTTTGGTTGTTGTGAAAGAAGGTTTTATGTAGTTCACAATGTCCCTCTTGTTTCTCCTGCTTCTACCTCTTTATAACCTTATGCCATCATTACTGGTTGAATGCCATCTTTGGGTTTATGCTTGTTTGTTTGTTTTCCACAATGGAATAACATAATTTCTCTGGAAACACGTAAGAATATCCATGGCTTAGAATAATGTATCAAGTTGTCATGAATAAGGAGATCTCTGTATAGAAGCCGTGGAAAAATTATTTTTATTGTGTCTTTCAGATTCACTCGTATCCTCACAACAGTCCCTACTATCGTGTCACATAAAATTGATTGGACAGATATGTTACAAATATGAGCGCAACAATTACTGCATACTTATTAAATGAAACGGGCATGGTGCAGAGCATTTCCAGGGTCACAGGGTAAGCAGTTAGAGTCCTGCCACCACTAATGTTAGATACATTATAAACAAAGGCAAAGTATAGATTGATAATTTCTCATACTTGTTAATTTTCAAGAAGTACACATGTAGTAAGTGTTCCAAATAAAACAATTTTATAGATTTATGTGTGTCCGTTAGCATGAGTTGTAGAGGCCATGAAGTGGTAACAACTAGAACATTTCAAAGTTTAACATCTCTTCTGGGAAGGCCAGACCACTTGTGTGTTTAAGTTACATACAATGACTTACATTCACACCAAATTGTATTTGTATCTGTCAAACTTTCTTTAAGGTCATGAGATCAACCACAAGTTATGAGTGACATGATAAATGAAAATCTCATTTAAAAACCCTCCATAGAAAAATATCACTTCCTGTGAGAACATTGTCATGTCTTTAGGTATTTTCCTAAAAATTTTACCTTCATATAAAATATAAAAAGGTATGTGAAGACAAATAGGGGGGAGTGTGGTTCAAGATAATCTTTTGAGATGACTACTCAACAAAAATATAAAGCAAACAAAATCAATATCAAAAATTTAAAATTCTATAACACACTAGAGAGAAAGACACACACACACACACACACACACACACACACACACACACACAGAGGAGAGAGAGAGAGAGAGAGAGAGAGAGAGAGAGAGAGGTTTTAGTGGTTCTGATTGAATTTAAGACCAAGAATTTAAAACCAAGATCAAACACAAACCTTGAACCATTATCAGACCAAGAACCTGTTGCTAGACATATCACAGACCCTAGAAGAGAATTTACTTGTATTGTTCTCCTAAATGGAGCATAGTATTATTCAGCTCTTAATGATTTATCATAATAACCACAGATCAATGCATCTCTATCACTCTTTAGAGACATGTCTCATTGCAGTAGAACATAAGCAACACAGAGGTTCACACCTCGCCAAAGTATAAAAGAACAAGATACTGCAGAATTTTCAGCCAGTCAGCCCTAAAGGGAGTGTGTGTTTTGAACCTTCACCTGAGGAATCACCTTGGAAGAGGGAGTAAAATGATTGTAAAAGCCAGAGGCAATGGCTGACTACAAAAGGACATTGTCTTCTTGGTGCTACAAGAAAGCTATGCCTATGAGATCACAGCAGTTGTGACAGCATGCATGAATTCTGTGAAAGACAAAGCCAGATACAATCGAAGCATGAGGATACCAGTTTTGCAGAAAGGGCCACTCCTAGCCCCACTGATACTTGTGATCTGTTGCAAAAAAGAAAGATAATCAGTTTTCTCTGAGCCCCTGATCATGTTGATCATGCTCACTGGCCTCAATGGAGAAAATGGTGTTTGTGTTTTTGTTTTGTTTTGTTTTTCTATTGTTGTTGTTGTTGTTTGTGGCAAGACTTTTCTATGTAGCTGTAGCTGTCCTGGAACTGACTCTGTAGAGCAGCCTGGCCTTGAACTCACAGAGATCTGCCTGCCTCTGACTCCTAAGTGCTAGGATTAAAGGTGTGCATCACCACCAGAAAAAAAAAATGTTTTAAAAGGACTCAAAGTTGAGTAGAAGAAAAGGATGGTTGGATGTGTGAAGTTTTTAGGGAGCAGGTTGAGTATTATCTCAAACTTCTCAAAGAACTGAAAAGCATATTTAAAGAGAGAAATGGAGGCAGGTGTGGTGGCACACACCTTTTCCTGAGAGCTAAGATTAAAGGTGTGTGCCACCACACCTGGCTCCATTCCTTTCTTGAAATAATCTTGGTACTTAGAAGGCAGAGGCAAGTGGATCTCTGAGTCTGAGGCTGGCTTGGTCTGCAGAGTGAGTTCTAGGACATCCAGGGCTAAATAGGCAAATCTTGTGTCAAAAAACAAAAGCCAAATCAAACCAAACAAAAAAATATGAATGGAAAAGTCAAAGAATATACATAATTTCTAAGGAATTATGTAGGGCAGTATTGTTAGCATAATTGAATGAACATAAATGAACCCTTATCTTATGATGAGGGTTATGGACTGGCACAGGGGAAAACAATGACAGCCGCGATATCTCAGTATGTTCTACTTAGTATTTCCTGGGGGGAGAATGCAGCCTAAGATAAGCCCAGGTAAATGACTACACCCAACTGACACAGATTCCCGCTATGGGAATCATTTAGCAACTTATCAAAGACAAAGGCAGTAACACTGAGATATAAATGACATCTCTCTCTTTTTTTTTTACTCTGTAATTTACTTGGCTGAAGCAACAAGAATAAATTGCTTTCTATTGTAGTTTTTTTTTTTTTTAAATACGGCAGCTGGTGTTTCAGAAAGCTTTTTATTGACTATATTAATATACACTACTGGTGTGTTCATGTGTGTACATGGTTGTAACTCCCATAGTGCATTGATTTTTTTTTTTTTTTTTTTTTTTTTTTGCCAGTACCATGAGTCAACTCAAAGGCAACCAGTAATTCAAAGAAACCCAGTTTCTGAGGCTGAACAGAAAAATCAAAGAAGTCTGTTATCAGGACCATGTCTTTTGATCAAGAATGCTGTTTTGCCATTGTGATGACTTGAGTGAGAACGAATGCTATATTTTAATTGATTTTAATACTTGGTCTCTACAGTTGGAACTGCTTGAGAAGGACTACGGGTATGTCACTGGAGAGTGACAATAGAGGTTTCCAAAACTCACAGCACTTTCAGTTAGTTCTCTTTCTCATGGTTAGGGATCAAATGTAAGTTCTCAGATTCTAGCAACATGCCTGTAAGTCTGCTGGCATGCTTCCAGCCATGATGATCTTGGACACAACATTGGAGCTGTGAGTACCAATCTAAGTGCTTATTTTATATGTTGCCTTGACCATGGATCTTAGCACAGCAATGGAAACATAACTAAGTATCACCTGTGTAAGAGTTTTCTACATGTCTGGGAATCATCAACAGCACCCTGAATCTGTACTGACTTCTAGTTTCTGTATAAGGACAAAGCTGAGTATGGAGTTCATTTGTTTCATTTTTACAAATGAAAAAACAGGCCCAGAGATCGTATCAAGACCAAATACTAAACATCAAATTGTTTGACTTTAAAATCCACATTTTCCCTCAGCAATCCAAATTCAAATTTCCTAAATTCTGAATTGTCATGGAGTAGGAGACAGTGAGCCTTGAAAAGAATAGTCTCCTAATGAATACACTAGAAACTGTATCAGAGAATGTAACTAATGCCTATCTTTCCCCAAGCTTTTGCTTATTTTCTCAATTTTTAGACTTAAAAAAAAAAAGAAAAAGAAAAGATCACAAAGCTGTGCCAACATCGTGAATCCCTAAGAATGAATGTGTCTGTCACTAATCACACCACATACTTCTGTAAGGCTGATTTCTGCATAGGGGTAGTGCAAGCCAATGGTTTCTTTCTATATCCAATGCATTTAATTCCACTGAATGAAAGACGAATACATTGAAAGAAAGCTCACAAGAAAAAAAAAATAATTTGTAAAAGGCATTTTGTTATGTTATTCATTATGTTAAATTGTGTTTGTCTTTCACAGAGAAAGAGAATGTATTACTATATATGAATCCATACAATTCTTTCTCTCATAGGAATATTTTTTAGATTTTTCAAGTCAAATTGTAATGTAAGAGAAACACTCCAAATTTCTTAACCATTATTATTATGACTCAGAAACATTAGGAACTACTTAGAGTAGAGCTTGCCCAAGGCACAGTTTTGAAGTAAATGGAATTTTTCATCTCTGTCCTTAATGTTCTTCCTCTTTACTTCCCCAGCCATTCAGACACTGCTTGATGTTGCCCCATGTGGCATTTCATTAGATATTATCGGCTATTTACACTTTAGTGTGAATGCTTAGTAATTAGCATAATTTATTTGCAAACTTGTTTTAAGACTTCTATAGAGGTGTGAAACAAACATCTTAATAAAACTAAGATGCCTGGAAGAGGAAGAGCAGAGCTCTCGATGACATCATTAATGGATAGTTCCAGAGTTTCAAGAATGGCACCATGCAATCAATGAGAGACATCATGATAGTGAATATTGAAAATGTAGCTTCCTTTCAAAAGCAGTGCCTTTAACAACATGGAATAGCAATAAAGAGAAGTGGCATGCTTGATATTCTGGTTCTGGCACTCATACAAACACTGTGATGGTCAGAACATCACACCACCTACCCTTCTTCCTATCCATGTTTTATCCTTGCTAATTTCTGCAACCATGGGACTCTTCCTTGCCTGAGAATAGATTCAACCTCAAAAGCCTCACATCAGGTTTCTGCACCCCAGGGAGGGTGAGGCTCCATGAGAGGATCATCAAAGTCTGTCAAATTATTTGGAGTTTCCTACATGTCTGGGAATCATCAACAGCACCCTGAATCCTCCTCCATGTGTCTAGGCTGAGAGGGTGTTCCTCTATGTGAGATGGGCTCCCAAAGTCCATTCCTATACTAGGGATACATACTAATCCATTACCAGGGACCCCTAGACTGCTCAGTTTTCCTAACTAACATCCACATTTAGGGGGTCTGGGTCAGTCTATGCTGGTTTTCCAGCTACCAGACTGGAGTCCATGAGCTCTTCCTTGGTCAGAAGTCTCTGTGGGTTTTTCCAGTCTTGTCTTGACCCCTTTGCTTTCACTCCTCCTTGGATTTCAAGAGTTTAGCTGTGGGTGTCTGCTTCTGCTTCTATCAGCTTCTAAATGAAGGCTCTAGGATGGCAAATAAGGTAGTCGTCAATCTCATTATCAGGAAAGAACATTTAAGCTACCCTCTACAGTATTGCTTAGATTCTTAGTTTGGGGTTATCCTTGTAGATATCTGGACATTTCCCTATTGCCAGATTTCTCTTAAAACCTATAGTGACTCCCTCTATTATGATATCTCTTTTCTTGCTCTCCTCTACTCTTTCCCTGACTCAATCTTCTTGCTTTCTCCTGCCCACTTCTCCTCTCTTCTTCCTCCTAACTCCCTCTCCCCTCCCCCCAGGCTCCCAATTTGCTTAGTAGATCTTGTCCCATTCTCCTCCAAGGGGCCATGTATGTCTTTATGAGAGTCCTCCTGGTTATCCTTTGCTCTATGTCTAAAGTCCATATATAAGCAAATACATATACTGTGTTTGTGTTTTTGTGACTGGGTTACCTCACTCAGCATGGTTTCTTCTAGTTTCATCCATTTGCCTGAAAGTTTCAAGATTCCATAATTCCATTGTTTTGTTCGTTTGTTTTTTAAACTGAGTATCACTCTATTGTGTAAATATACTACATTTTATCCTTCCATTATTCAGATGAGGGGCATTTAGGTTGCTTCCAAGTTCTGGCTATTACAAATGATGATGCTATGAACATAGTAGAAGAGATGCCCTTGTTGTATGGATGTGCATCTTTGGGTATATGCCTAAGAGTGGAATTACAGGGTCTTGGGGTATACTGATTCCTATTTTCCTGAGAAACTGCCATACTGATATCCAAAGTGGTTGTATGATTTTCCACTCCCACCAACAGTGGAAGATTGTATCCCTTTCTCCATATGCTCTCCAGCATAAACTGTCTTTGGTGTTTTTTATTTTAGCCATTCTGAAAGGAGTAAGATGTGTTTTCATTTGTGGTTTGGGTTTCTTTCCCCCTCTCTCTCTTTTTTTCTTTGCTGAAAGACTAGGGGAAGGAACATAAAGCTGGATGGATTAAAAAATGTGAAGAATTGGAAGAGGTGATCAGAATATATTCTATAAAATAGTTTAATAATACTGGGCAATGGTAGTATAATCCTTTAATCCCAGCACTGGGGAGTTAGAGCCAGGCAGAGAGATCTCTGAGGGGGCAAGGCCAGCCTGGTCTACAAAGTTTGTTCCAGGACAGCTAGGGCTGTTACACAGAGAAACCCTGTCTCAAAAAAAAAAAAAAAAAACCAACATCTTTTTAAAATAAAAATATAAAACAGAAACAAAATAGAATTATACCAATCCCAATGCTAAACCACACTGATTCTGAATATACTGAAATGATCCCTAGCAGTCTGTCTCCTGCAGCAGATCTGTTGTCATCCTCTTCTATCATGTCAAAATGTTTGGGGGTTTTGATCTATGCCTGAAAGATAGTTTGGATTAAAATCCTTAAGCAGTTGCAAAAAATAAAGCATATCTTTCTTCTCATACAAACAGGACAAAAAGCAGCTGTGTGCACACAGATACACTTCTCTTGCTTGGCCTAACCGTTCAGATCCATGGCCATTTCCCTTTGATCTTCCTCTCGGTCTTACTATCACTTTGAACCAGCATGGCACACACTCTGGGTACTAGCTTATTAAATACAGGTTATTGTTGAAAGAAAGTTCCAACTGAGACCAAGCTGATTCATGTATGGTCCCCGTTGTTTACGAAGAACACTTTTGACTAGAAAATATTGAAAGGCAGCTTTCTGCCTTTCTTTCTTATTTTTTTTTCAAGAAGTTATAACTCCTTTTTATTTTGGAAAAAAATCTTTGAAGTAAAATTTATACACTGTATTCTTCAGTTGTTTTTATAGCAATTATCTTTGTATTTGGAGGCACCTGTGCATGAGTGACTTGGTTGAATACATATCCAATATCTCATTAACTAATATTGTCATTGTTCCCCTTGAAAACAGAGATTGCATAACATATGTGCTATCGTAAAGCATGGCATCAGGGAAGTCCTAAAACTGCTGTCACCGCAGATCAAAATTTAATTACAGTATTTCTCCCTTCCCTTTCTTCAGTCCAACTCTCCCAATATACTTCCTCCATTTCGAATTCATGGCATTTTTTCACTAATTGCTATTGCCTCTTTATATATATAGATATGGATATAAACATGTATCTGTCTGTATAATGCTACCTGTGTGTATGTTTTCAGGGAATATCCTGGCCTGGAAACTGGACAACCTATTGGTGTGATTCCAATAATAATAATAAAAAATAAATAAAAAGAAAGAAAAAAAATCTATGATGTTTTTGGAAAAATGAAACAGAGAATTTGCATACAACTAAACACTAAACTTTTGAAATAATATACTGTATAGATTGAGAGGGTGTATTGATACACATTAACTCAGTTATGGTGGTTTGGATTGTAGAAACTGATATGCTTTTGTTTATGACTTTATGTTTACTTTATCCTCTCTGTCCCTGAATTTCTTTTCTTTTAATTTGTTTCTTTATGTACTTATTCTTTGTGCTTTTCAGATCATGTATTTTTATTCCATTCATCTTCCCATCCCTTTGTATCTGCTCTCTGCCCCCTTCTTTCTACTTCCCCCTCCAAAATAAAATAAAATTTATGTGGAAAAAAGGGGGGAGAGGGAAAAAGAGAAATCTCTTTGTGGAAGTGGTAATATGATAGTGTGAATCAAATGGTATATAGTTCATATAACTCCACTCATAAGTATTCATTGCAGATTCATTGGTCTGGTTCTAGGCCTCTAGTTTCTGCTACTCCAGTTGTTGCTGTTGTCTGGTATCTTGGACATCCTGCAGCTATGGGTATGCAGGACCAACTCCTTCACATGCTCTAGAAGATCATTGATCATAGACATTGTGGATGCTGGGGTGGGCCAATTAATAGCCCTAGTTCTGGGCCTGAGTAGTTGTAGGGTTGGTCAGCCAACCAGCTTACCCCATTTCACAATCAGGATGAGCTCTCTAACATTCCTGAGCTAGTTCACCCTATGTAGTAAGAAGCAAGGGGAACGAGAAGTTCTCCTGCTTTCATGTCCTCAAGGTTGGCTCTCCCATAACTGGACCATCACAGCCTGCCCTACTGTAATGCCTGGGATTGGTTAATGGGCCATTCTCCCAAGTGCTACAGCTGAAGAAGTTAAGGTATAGCCTTTTGGCTATTATGACCTCAAGGCCAACTCTTCCAACTTCTGCAAGTGGAAAGTAGTGTGGGGGGGTTATTTATCACTTGCTCATGCCACCATATGGCAGATGAGTTTTGAGGCTGGACCTCCCTTACTCTAATTCTTGTCCTGGCTTACCCATACCCTTACATACAGGTTCAGCTCTCCTCTGCTGCCAAGGCAAGACTCAGTGCTCTTCTCCCTAGAGTCTGTTCTCTTGCTTGTCACAGGTAGAGACAAGCCTTTTCTTTTTTAAGTAATTTTTCTACATACATTATACTATGACCATGGTTTACCCTCCCACATCTCCTCCTGGACCCTTCCCACCCATCCAACTCTATGTCTTTCTCTTTCCTTAAGATAACAAACAAGCAAAACAAAAACAAAAACAAGCAAGCAAAGAATAAAAACACACAAACAAGAATAAAAACAAAGAAAAGAAACAAAAAGTTTTTTTTAAAAAAATCACAAAACACCATAAAAACACAAAATTGGAAATCACAATATATAAGCTGAAAACAATTCATACAAAAGAAAAAAAGAGCCCTGAAACAAAGCAACAAGAAACAAAAAAATCTACAAAAATAGCGAGTTCATTTTTTTGTTGGTCATCTACTGCTTTCATATACCCAGTGAATTTCTAGTGGGGAAAATTAATTTTTCTTTTGCAAGAAGTCGTCAACCAGAGATAGCTTCTTAGGTAGGGATCAGAACTTGTATTTCATAATCTGTAATAGCTGGTTGATAATATTCATTTTGAAAAAAACATTTGCTAGATTCTAATGAACAACTGCTAGGGAAACTGACAGTGTGAAGGTTCAGTAAGCCTGTCTTTTGGAGGTCATTATCTAGCACAGAAAAATGAATCCGTTTAGGCCCTCTACTTTGGTCTATGCTAAGTGCCACTACAGAAGGTTGTTATGTTCAATCCCAAATATCTGAAACTGGACATTCTTTTTGGGGTTGATATCATCTGATTGTATCTGAAAACTGGGGTTTATTTATCCCGCAGGAATCTTGCAGGGCTCCAGACTGAATCTACTTTACACTCTGTGCCCCAGGTTGCCATCCCTTTTTGATATCCCAAAGTATTTGGTCATCATAATAATCATTATTTAAAATCAAAGAGTTTCAAATAGGGTTTAAATATTTTTATGATGGTCTATAATAGTTTTCTTTTGAAGAAGTTACATGTTTTAATGTTTTAATAAGTAATTCTACTCCCACAAGATCCTCAGGGAAAAACTGACATATGTATAACTAAGAAACTACAGCACCATTACCTAATAATTATGTACTTAATATCCTTTGGGACCCCCTCCAAAAATATGTCACTTAACCAACCTCATCTCATTGGGATGGCAAAATGTCATTGTCATTCACTGACAATGCACACTGATTGTGTGTTATTCACTGATAAAAGCCCTTGGGTTATGTCACATAATCTATATATCAAATCACCAGTATTTATTAAACCCTAGCCATTCTATTATGTTGAATATCAAGGCCCCATCAGTCAGATGACTCTGCAAAACACCTGTAATTCACAACTAATAGTGTTAACATGGATGACTGAAGTGTCATCAGCAACATGGAGGAGCCATGCCTGAATCTAAGCTTCCCATGGGAATGACTGAGCAGAACTGCTGTGATGATCATATCAGCCCTATTCCTCCATATTGCAAGACTGAAGAACTAAAGAGCAAACCTCATATTTGTAAGGCTCAGGCACCAGTTTTGTTGTCTGCATAACCCAATACTCTATGTCAGCAGAAGACTGTGCAGGGTCCTTTAAAAGTTCTGTATAATTCATCTGTGATGGGACAGTTCTCTCTTCTCAGTTCTTCACTCATTTAGTTCTTAGCACCATAATTTTCTATTCTCTAAATTGAGAGGGCTCTGTCTAAGAAATACCATACATCTGGACTTAAAGTGAAGAAATGTAGCCACTCATGTAAATATTTTTTCTACATTACATATAAGAACACTCCTTTTAAAAAATGTCTTCTGAGTATTCAGCAAAATTATTAAAGGAATGATGTCTGGATCCTCTAATGGACAGTAACTGCTGGCCTAATATTTTACTTAGGAATGTTTAAATATAATTAATTACATCTAATCAGTTTAATTATTTGTCAAGAGAAAGACTTAGTCATTTATAGGTAAACTACTAAAAAATTACACAATATACAGGAATTATAATTGGAGTAACAATTTAGGAAAACAGTTTGACAAGGAGTATATTGCAAAGATGGTCTTTTATTTGACACTCCCCCCCAAATATTGTGTTACAGTAACAAAACACCAATGAATATTTATAGATCCTCTTAATGGACAATATTACATAAATATCACCATATATTTAGGGTCTTCATGTCTAAAATCAAGTGTATTGCTCCTGAAAATATCAATGATGGAATGTTTCCTAAGTACTAATTGTTATCAATACAGTCACAGTAGAGTATGAATTATGTAACTAACATTCCATTGGTTTTCCCTTTTGAGACATTGTCACATACAAAGAATACAGGTACTACTAATTTAGCAAGAATGTCCACTTAGGTAAATACCAGTTTAAATATGCGTGTGTTAATAAAAATATGAATACATATGTATATATATATGTATATTGTTATTCATTATTCCTATGTGTATGTATGTTTGATATGCATGAATATGTGTATAGCATACATTCCGGGACACACATATGTAAGTCTGAGGACAACTTTGTGGAGCCAAGTGTTTGCTTTTACTATTATATAAACTTGAAAGTTTAAACTCAAGTCACCAGTCTTTGAAAGCAATCACCTTTATCTGTTGAATGTTTTCCATGGCTTATATAGCTAAATTTTACAAACCCTAAAGAGACATTCTGTGACAGCTAAAACAATCTATCCTTATGGACCTTTCAAACAACTATAACACTAATGCTCAAGTGACATACCCCACAACACTAAGCAGACTGAGCCAATTATACATGAATATATATTAAAAATAATAAAGAAAAAAGGGCCATAAATTTGAGTTAGTTGGTGCCACACTAGAGGAGTTGGGAGAAAGAAAGAAGAGGGGGATATGTTGTAACTATGCTCATTAAAATTAAAAAATAATTAAAGATATGCCTCTAGACTCCAATCATTACCACCATTGCTAAACTCTGCTGTTAGTCTCCAGAAGACTTTTCTGTTGCTGGATTTCATACATGCTAAGAAAAAAGAAGAATTATTCATTTGTTACTATCCTGCTTATGACTGTCATTTAAGGTTTTTCTTTAAATAGGATAACCTAGAGCTAAGTATGAATGAGTTTAATTGTTAACACAGACAATGTAAGAATCTGGAAAATGTTTGACTCGAAAACCTTATACAGCCACACCACACCATGATCAGAGCACGTTTAAGAAAATCCTGTGATGGCTTGAAAGTTCTTTCCTATGGCATGCTGCAATTTCTAAACAAGTGATCTTCTCTCTACTTTATAGATTCTACCTTGTGCTTCTTTGAACGTATATTATGCAATCAAAGATGTCTGTTTTATGTCAGTCTGGAGCTAATTTAAAACAAAAATATGAAAATCAGATACAGGTAATTGTTAAATGTCTTTTACTTGAAGACATGAAAGTCTATGGCACAACTGTTAATGTGTCAATAATTTTGTACTATTATTCATTTATGCAGAAGGGGCAATTGAGATACTGACTCCATATTTATACAAATTCCAAGATTAACATTAGCATAAAATGCATTTATTCTTTAATCATTGATTTTTTATGAATTGAATTCTGATTCAGTAGCAATTTTTTTCCTAAGACATCTAAACAGCATATTTAAATTTTTAATTAAAAATTAAAACTACATAGGTGTTTTAAGTTAAATCATTTAAAATGAGAAAACATGAGCAAACTTGATCAAATATCTTATAGAACTAGGGATGCCAGTAGATATACCATAAATCATATTGAATGAGTTCCTTAGGCTAATGATGGTCAAAGGATTTTAAAGCGATAACTTCAAATGTAGAATTGCCACAATTCACTTATCTTTCTAAACTACCTTAAGTTTAAAGTCTGAGGATATTTGTTGCAATATATATATATATATATTGGAATTTCGCATCACACACCCCAATCCCACTCAAACCCAGCCCCTATACTTCAATGTATCACACCTGCAGGGTCCCTCCAACAAGAAAACCCTCAAAAAACAACTAAAAGGAAAAAAATATAACAGACTAGGAACTGGCAACAAAGAACTGTAGTATTCTGAAAGCAGAAAATAGTTCATTATAGCAGCAAATAGTTCTTAGTAGCACCTAGTATAAGCCCCACCCAGCAGTCATGGTGTTAGAACTACCTGGAGCTACCATAGTGGGTGATATGCTCTTTTAAGTTTGTTCCTGATAACCACTGAAACCAAAGTTAGGACTTTATAAAAGACTGTTAAATAGAAATTCCCACTGCAAAGTAAAATAGACATTATGCTCCCAGAAAGACTACAGAATTGGGTTTTATTTCTGACATGTAAGAAAATAATGATGATAATAATAATAAACATAGACTTGATATAAAGTTCTCACATATGTCATTTGTAGGTTCTACACCTGTAAGGAACTGGGATTAAAAAAAAAAACCTCACACACAGAAAAAGCCTTGGAAACTATATTGATAATAATTGCTACTATAACTGTTGTCATCCTGCTTAACACAGCCACTTCTGTGCAATTCACAGCTCACTGAGGATGAGAGAAAGTCTTCTCTCTTTTCATTTAACTCTTCTCTCCAGGAGCTGTGTGATCCATTGTATGAATGAAGAAAATAAGGCATGTACAAATAATGTGCCTTAAGAACATGGGACTACATTGTCACACATTAAATCCCAACTGTACAACCATCCTGCCAAAAATCCCTCCTAAATATTTCAGCACGCAGTACTAAAGTATGTCTATTTCCATATATTTATATATTACATGCAAAACTATTCCACATATTTTGCTATTACTTTCTATACAAGAAAAAAATACTGGTCAAGAGTTCTCAGCATTTTCCATTGCAAATAGGAAACACATATTCCAATGGACTAGTCTTTGAACATATTTCTCGATTAAAAAAGACCCAGCACAACCACAGGATGAAAACTAGTTTACTTACTGATTACTCCTCTGAAAGAATGGAAGTCCTTAAAATGGGAACTTCATTCTTCACTACCTCTGACAGGAGCACTGTCCAGCAGGGCAAAAGCACTCAACACATCCCTGCTGAATGAATGAATTACACCATATCCTAAAATATGGTTCTCCCCACTTGTATAAAGATTATAATTTAGAAAAAGCTATGAACTCCATAAAAATGTTTTCCTCTCAGTGCTGGAGAGGTGGCTCACAAGTTCAGAGCACTGGCTGTTCTTCCAGAAGACCTGGGTTCTACTCCCAGCACCCAAATGGCAGATCACAGAAGATGTCAGTGACTCTAATCCCAGGGGATCTGATACCCTCTTACAGACATACGTGCAGGAAAAAATACCAATGAACATAAAGTAAAAATAAATATTATTAAAAATTATTTTTAAAACATATTATTAGATATTAAATAACTATTAAAAATTTTTTAAAGCTGTTCTTTTTCTTGAGCTCTTTTACTTTAAACCTGATGATGTAATAGTTATCACCCAGTGATTACAATCTGCTAAGTGAATGGCAGGCGGTGGAAAGTAGCATTTTTAAGAAGCAGGACCAAGTGGGAGAAAAAACATCAGATGATGGTCTTATCCCATAATAAGAGACTCTAGATCAATTTCTGTATCTTTAAGATGACACCTAGATGTCATTATAAAGAAGGCATGAGGCAAATATAGCCTAATACTAACCCAACAAAATTTTCCCCTACAACTACAAAACAAGTAGGCTCTTTTAAAGTCTTGCAAAACTCTAGATCAATGGTTTTCAACCTTCCTAATTCTGTGACCCTTTCATACAGTTCCTCATATTGCAGTGACCCCCAACCATAACTTATATTCCTTGCCACTTTATAACTGTATTTCGCTACTGTTATGCATTGTAATGTGAATATCTGATATGCGGGGTATCAGATATGAGACCCCCATGAAAAGATCATTTGACCCTCAAAGGAGTCTTGATCTACAGGGTAAGATCTGCTGGTCTGAAGCATCCCTAGCAACAAAACCAAGAAGAGTCCAGTAGGGAAGAAGTGTTGCAAGGCTGATGCTCGCCTAGAGGTCAGCACAGTAAACAACAGACAGAACAAGGTATCCTGAGTGATTGATGGGAGATGCCATTCTGTAAATATGTTTCTCATACTGGTTAATGAATAAAGCACTGTTGGTCAATAGGAAAGCAAGATAGGAGGGACTAGTAGACAAAGAGGAAAGAGGAAGTAGTGAGGAATCAGGACGAAGAGACCAGAGAGGTAGAACGCCAGCCGCTCTGGCCAGTAAGATGAGACCACGTGGAAATACTTAGATTAGTAGAAGTGGGTTAATAATTAAGACAGAGCTAGCCGATAAGTAATTAGTAACTGGCCAACAGCACTATATCAAATACAGGGTCTCTGTGTGTTATTTGGGGCTGGTGTGGCGGTGGGCCCGGGCCGGCAGGGAAAAACCTGCTCATAACAAATGGTGTCAGAAGTGGAACTGAGAACTTTCACTTAAACCTTGATAAAAACTTAAAATGGGATTTTAGAACAAAAGAAAAAAGACAAGCAAGGCTTCTTGCTAACAGCATTTTCTGGGTAGGACTCTGTTTTGTGAGAGACGAGTAAAGATTTGTGCGGTTCCTTTAATGGGTTAATATTTAAGACAGAGCTAGCCAATAAGAAATGATAGTAACTGGCCAACAGCATTGTATCAAATACAGGGTCTCTGTGTGTTTCTTGGGGGCTGGTATTGCAGTGGGACCCAATGGCAGGGAAGAACCTGCTTGTAACAGGTGATGCCTAAATAGAAAGGTAAAATCACCAACAAAAGAGGAGCCTAGAAGGCACGGAGGGAAAGAAAGGGTGAGGGGTGTAGCATTAGGACTCAGAACTGCTTGGGAGGCAAGCATCAGAAACCACCCAGGGGGTCAGTTAAATAGTGAATAGATCTAGATTCAGGCCAAAAGCTAGAGCTTTCCATTTCTAAGAGAGGGGACAAAGATATCTAGCAGGCTCATATTTTGGCAATGATCCACAGAGCTTCATGGTCTTTGAGAATTCCCCAGGATGTAAAAGCCCAAAGAAACTTAACTACAAGTTTGCAGCACTAAGAGAACATCTCAAGATTAGTTACATGGCTTACATTGGTGGTTTGGGATTTGGGCAGATACAAAGCATGAGAAACGAAACAAAATAATCAGTAAAGAACACAGAGAAGCAACATGTGGGAGAATCCTTTGCCTCTCCATACCCCCTCCCACCCACACCCGCCCCTTTTTTTCTTATGAAGAGGCATTCAGGAACTGGAGGAAGGGAAGAGGGATGACAGAAGTTTTGATTCTATTTGCCTTGTGTTCAGGATTCTCGAAATTTCTGTTGAGATATGCTTAGGTAATTTGTATGCAAAAAAACCTAAGTTGGAGCTTTGTAATTATTTAGAGGATTTTAATATATGCAAAAAGCCTATCTGGATAAAACTTTTTACATTTATTAGCCATTTCCTTTTTACTTGCATTGTTCAGAAGAGAAGTGTTACATGAACTTTTTGATATAAGTTATTAAGAGGGAAGGTTCTTTGCAGTAGGAACATAATAACTTCAAGCTAAGAGGAGTCCTGTATAAGATCCATGTACTGTTTAAGACATCTTAAATCAGAACATTTCTCAAAGTCTGCTCCTCAGATTGTGTGGAGTTTATTAATAACAACAAACACCACAGACAATCTTGTTCCTACTTATAGTATTTTACATATATTGAAATATTTCACTCTTTATCGATCCTGTGGCATTAGTGCATACATATGTGTGTATCAGTAATTGATAGTATAATATATTTGGAATTGAATATTTAAAACTCTGTAACTTTTTAAACATACTTTAGATATTCTTTGCATTGTTTCCAGAATTTTAAACTGGCATGCTTTATTAAAAAAGATAGAGTGTTAACCATTCTCTAGGGTATACAGAGATAGACAATATGTGATAAGATATTAAGTCATTATTTATTTATATCTGAAAAATGTTACATTGAATTTAAAGGAAAAAATATGTTTCAAGAGCTATTAAAATGTAAACTGACAAATATAAACATTTATATGCACATACCTGATAGTAGAAAATGTAGAAAAATGCAAAATGTTAACTGTTTTGAGATTATAATTATATAACATTTTTTTCTTTCCCATTCTTCCCTTTCAATACTCCCATAAATCCCATCCCCACTCTTCCTCAAATTCAAATTTTATGTGTTATTTTGTTTCTGTTTCTGTTTTTCAAGACAGGATTTCTGTGTGTAGCTTTGGAGTCTGTCTTGTTGTTCACTCTGTAGACCAGGTTGGTTTCAAACTCACAGAGATCCACCTGTCTCTTCCTCATGAACACTGAGGTTAAAATTATGTACCACCACTGCCCAGATCATGGCTTGCATTTTTACTAGTTGCTATTGTATGCTTATGTATGTATGCATGTATGTATGTATGTATGTATTTATGTATGTATATCCCTAAATATAGCATGTTTAGATTATATAAGTTAACTTATATTTATGATTTAGGGCTGACCATTGGCATTGAACAACCAATGGGATTGGTGTGCTCTTCCCTGAGGAGCACAACTCTCTCACTCCATGTTTTCCCTAGCTTCATATGCTTCTTTGTGCAATGCTGAGACATGTATCATGGGCTTCTCCTTCCCCATGGCAATATTGCTGGTGTTATCTCTGTTCTGCTCACATTGGGGAAGTCAAGTATCACCTTTTATGTAAATTCATTACTTTCCTAAGCTTTGTAAAGCACAATATTTTGAATTCATTTTTAAAAATCATACCTCATGACTAAAAATAAATAGCTATTGAATGAACAAAATCTACACAAGTAGATTTCTTCATAATGAAAGCAAAATTGGCCAGTATCTCTAGGGTCTCTTTGAAGATGCAAGTTATAGGGACCAGATACAGTGCTTTCATTCTCAAAATGGTAACTGGTTATGCCTCTCTGTTTCCATGTCAAATTATAACTGAGAAATAGTTAAGTAAGAGGGAAAATGGAATTACCAAAGGTTATTTCATTTTAAATTAAAAACACTTGACCTCGGTTACTCAAAGCCCCCAATGTATTTCCACTCCAATAAAAAGCACAGGGGCTCACTTGTACATATGTGAACACTTAGAACCCTACCTTGCCCCTACCATCCCATAGTTATAATTAAAAGCCACATTTTGTTAAGCAAATTAGGAGTTACAATAAAGTGGAGGGAGCATGTGTAATGAATAATTAACACTGTATAGACTTCAGCATCATAATTAAGATTAAATGCCATATATATTCAAACTAGATTAGCATAGCCATTGAAAGTAGCAATGTCCTCAGTGGGAGAAGATGATTTTGCTAAATAATGTTTTATGAAGAGTATTTTAAAAACATTAAGCATAAGGTTGTCATATATAAAATGATTAAAGTTTTATACAAAAGAAGCTGTAATTCCAGCAAATGAAGTCATTTCATTCTCCTGCTGTTTTCACCTTGAGAAACACACCAAAAATGGACAGGATCGCTCTGTGATGTCTTATTAAATTGAGTATGAATCCCCCTTGTTTGAAGTTAATGAATCCTCACTACATAATTCTGAGGTAACACACAGTTCCACCATCTCCCTTACCAATTCCCTTTGTATTGTATCTGATGGAAACATTCATTTTCTTAAATTCCTCATTCTGTATTCATTTCCCAATTTGGCTAGCAAGTCATTTCTGTGCCTTGCTCAAAATACACATTTATTTAACTTGTAGGCTTTGCCTTGGTATTTGAAAACATCATTAATGATAAATCTTTGTGTGTTTCAAAACCATGTGCCATATACTCATGTGGAATGCTACATGTATTTATTGTGTTGCATCAAACTAATTCAAAACATATCAGTTCCCTATTTTTTTTCTTGGTGTTTGCAAAATATTTTAAAAATTAGACTTACAAATAATACCAAAACAAGTGTGATTTTTAGACTAGGAATGACAATGATTATGATTCTTTACAAATAATATTACACTTCTTTCCAATTGACATGAAACTGTTTTTTAAAAAATCAATTTAGAACTGAGCTTTTGTGGCACACAAAATCCCAGCACTTAGGAAGGAGAAGCAAGTTTGAGGTCAGTCTGGTTTCCAAAGAGAGTTCCAGGACAACCAGGACTGTTACACAAAGAAATCTTGTCTCAAAAATGAATAATAATAATAATAAAATAAAAAAGTAAAAAAAGTCACTTTACACATATTCTACACATATTATTTATTATCCACAGATTCACAGAACCAGGGCTGGGAGTCATTTAGTAGTTGACTACTTGCATAGTTTTTAAGAGAAGTAGAGAAATATGGTAAGCCCTCATCCTCAAACATTAAACAATACAATGAAAACCAAAATCACTATATCATGCACACATTCAATTTCGTGCACACAAATTTATTTTAGAACTTGAAATTCTATAGCCAAGATCACCAAAACCATTTGCTCAAAAGAGCCAATTATTGGACTATTAACAAATTTAATTACAATAAGAATAAATAACACAAATTTATATCTTTCAAGTTTTAGGCACCCCTTTGTCTTAAAACTCCACACATACATATGGGTACAGTTTAACCTGTAGGAAAATGAACAAGACAGGCTAGATGTTAGGGGATGGAAACAGCTAAATGCTGCTAATGGGCATGGATTATTAAAGGGCATCCAAAGCTATTTATTTCTCTAGTTCTAACATTGTCATAGATTTCTTGGGAGGAGGGTTGGTCTTAGTAGATGAGTGCATAAAATATATTCAATAGTGAAAGTATAAAATCAAATGGGAAGCTCTATATTCTGAAATGGCATAGACATTGGGTAGAATTTATTTCAGTATATGATTTTTTACTGAAAGTTTAATAATAAATTTTATTTATCTATTATTGGAAATATATTTTTCTCTCATACAATATATCTAATCCAATATGACATCTCTCAGAATTTGAGAATCAATATGTCTCGATACCTAACTATATCATTCCTGGGTATATACCCAAAGGATGTTCCATCCTACCACAAGGACACTTGCTAAGCTACATGCACAGTGACTTTATTCATAATAATCCAAAACTGGAAACAACCTACACCTTCCTTAACTGAAAAATAGATACAGAAAATAAAGTTTATTTTTAAAATTATACATTTTCTAAAATTAAGACAACACAATGTTACCTCTTGAACATAAATGCCTAGAAGAAACAAGTTAGAGAAATAAATAATTTTGGGAGTATGTTTGTTTCAATCCCTGTCAAATGAGAACAGTAACTTCAAGCAAGTTTTCAGTTGAACAGTGAAATCTTTTCCTGTAAAGAATCTGCAGGTTTTGCTGTGTGATAGTGGCACTTATCTTTAAGCATAGAACTTAGGAGGCAGAGGCAGGTGTATCTCGGTGAGTTTGAGGCCATGTGGCCTACATTATGAGTTCTAGGGCAGACATCAAGGACTACTACCTAAAGAAACCCTATTCCAAAAATAAATAAATAAATAAATAAATAATCAAATAATCTGTGGTTTTATTGATTGACAATTTATTGACCATATGTAAACAAGTGTTTGTATTAGAATTAAAAAATAAGTTTGATTCAGGTGATCCAGGCTAGGATTATGCCTGTGAACTGAAAGGGTTTTAAAAATATAGCATTAATTATTTCTTTTCTTGTTTTATTATACTAATAAAATAGCATTCAATATAAAATGAATTGTATCAAGAACAGACAGAAAGTGTTGTCAGAAGCTGACATTGTATGTAGTAAAACTGCAGATGATTGCAGAAGTCCTAAAATATCAACTACCTAACTGGGCAAGAAGTTAGAAATAACACATATCAAGACTTTCCTAGGTAGTTATGGTTATTAACCAAGTCATTTGCAACAATCCTGAAGAAAAAAGAAGAAATAAGCAATGACAACAAAAATATTAAGCTTGATTCTAAGGAAAAAAGAAACATTATAGCTATTTCATTTTCTCAAAGCCCTCTGAGAATGGTATTACTTATCACTTTGGGGTTTGAAATCAGGATTGTTTTGTAGAGTTAAGATTTAAGATCCACTTGGATGTTTCCACTGTTATTGATAAATTATTTTAAAGAGATATAATTTTTCAACTTGTGAATTAGCCACACTAAAAATCTAAACATTATATCAATTACAGCATTATAGATATTTTGTGACTTAAACATAGATATTAAAATAACAAAAATCAATAGTCATTACTGTGTTTTGAAAAATATGACTAAATTGGAAAAATATTTATTTTAAACATATTTGCCATAGGTATTGCTACCCAGAGGATTGTGTGTCCCATCAAGTAAACTTTACAGTTTTATGATGGAAATAAGGAGCTAGATTTTGTGGACATCTGTGTATAGAAATATTTATTTTAAAATATAAAATGTTCTTAAAATTTTGATACTATTTTGAAAACAGTTGTATAAATGAGTCTGTAAAACTGATAGCTCTAGATTCTCAAAACAGTGCAAAGGATTTTCATGGCAAAGAAACACACACACTGTTCCATTTTATGCCTCCCAAAAAGAAACCATTCACAATTGTCAGGGGCATATTTGACATCATTCCATTTAACCCTCTCATTCTATGTAGATATCCTACAGGATCTCTCTCTCTCTCTCTCTCTCTCTCTCTCTCTCTCTCTCTCTCTCTCTCTATCTATCTATCTATCTCTCTCTCTCTCTCTCACTGAGTGCCAATGCACGTCATTACTTATTTCTTATGAATATGAGTGGCTTCACATCTGAAGATGAACTTCTAAAGACAGGAATATGGAACTCACATATCAGAGACGCCTTAAGATACACAGAGATGCATGGGATATATCATGCTGGCTTTTAAGACCTAGCACTCTGGAAAGCACACATGGTACAGAATATTGGGCTGTCTTCAGCATTGGAGAACAATTAGCTAACAAGTAGGGTTGCCACTGATGCAGTTGAAAGGAAATTAATTCTGCCAACATCCAACAAGACTACAAAGGAATTCTGAGTCTCAGATGAAAATTCAACTTTGATCAGCACATTGGCTGCAGTGAGATGAAATTGTGAGCAGGAACCATTTAGCCCACAAAGTTGCCCACAAAGCAACATCTGACCTACTAGACGGCACAGCAGTAGGGTGTTCCTTAGCTCTTTACAAGTCTTCTAGTCTGAGGCAATATTTTATTCTGCAAGAGGAAACGAATACACTGGCTTTTACCCATCTGTCTGATATCTACAAACTCCTGCTTATTAGTTCTAACATCAAAGCAATTGACAAGTTAAGAAAAAGAAAACATTATCTCACCATGACAATGATGCTCCAAATTGGTTCTAGCATAGCTAACATATATGAATGTGTAGGTCTTCAAGCCTCAAGTGGTGAATGTATGTGCACATGTGCTGAGTAGCAATCTCCTCTGAGATGAAAACTTTCCATCTTGGGTGGGCGGAATTCTTGTTAAACAGGGTGGCTCAGGAGAGGTGAAACATTCCACCCTTCAGTGAGTGCTTCAGAGAAGCTTCTCAAGTTCAGAAAGTAAACAATCCAATTACATCAGGGATCCCCTGCAATTTACAAGGTCCATCCTTTTCCAAGCAGGTATAAGAAGTAGTGGCATCTCAGAGACACTCAGACAAGCAGAGCACCCTGAGGAAAGCAGAGACCAGCTAAGGTGAATATACAAAAGAGAGCCTAGTTGAGTATTCCGGAAGAGGGTTAGATTAATTTTGCTGCTCAGAACTAGTATTCTCTGACCAGTTCAGCTGTCTTTAAGATGTATAATGTATTCCAGATGTTCAGTTTTGTGAGCTGCCATCCATGCTGGGGTGGCTTTTGGTGATGTAATTGTCTTTAACTTATTTCTGCTCCTGTAAATTATCCTTCACCAATGTCCTTGTAAACAACCCTGATGGGAGATGTCCTTCTGTGTATATGTTGGTTGATGAATAATACACTGATTGGCAGTAGCCACGCAAGAAGTATAGGCAGAGCTACCAGACAAGGAGAAGGCTGGGGAGAGAACCAGAGAGAGGATACTAGGAGATACCATGTAACTGCTTAGGCAGCAAGATCATCTAGTAAGATAAGACCAACACATGGAAAAGCTTACATTAATAGAAATGGGTTAGTAATTAAGAGAGAGCTAGCCAATAAGAAGCTTAAGCCATTGCTAAAACAATTTAATAATTAATATAAGCTCCCGTGTGTTTATTTGGGGCTGAATGGCTGTGGGACCTGGCAGAAAAGAAACTCAAGCTACAAAATAACCCCAATTAAAGTCACTGGCTTGTTTCCTAAGTTAGAAATCAGTAGTATTCTTACTTTAGTTTGCCAGAGCTTGCTATTTTTAGTGAGACAATATGTTTACTAGCTTTCTCATCTCTAGTTGATAGCTCCACACCCATGCACATAACAGAAGGGCTTACTAGATTTAGTAGGGCATAAAAAAAACAAACAAACACTACAGTTGGAAAGGATTAGTGTTAGGGGAATATAAGGAGGGTTGGTGGAAGAACTGAGGGAAGAATGATGATAATGTTACTTCCTGTAATTGTTTCTTTTTATAACCATCCCAGAACTCACCTTGTAGACCAGGATGGCCTTGAGTCGTGGAGATAGATCTGCTTGCCTCTGCCTCCAGAGTGTTGGGATTAAAGGTGTCTGCCAAATCTGCCCAACTTTCAATTTCATACTTTTAACTAAAATGTTGTTCTTGTGGAAGCAATGTAGACACATTTGATCAAATCTGAGGTATTTAATAAACACTAATGAAACTTTTTATTCAGTGGTTACCTTACTGTCACAGTAATTGATGTGACAAGTTTCATCTGAAGATGAGTTGAAGGTTTGATACATTTCATTCTTATAGATATTTTGGTCTTCCATAGTGGAGAACTTTTCTCAATCATTTTAAATGGATTTCAGTCAGGATAACAAATTAGTCAAAAATTGGGTGTTTTTTCTAGAATTTTTTATTGATACATGGAATGGTTATTCAAATGCATATTTTCTGCTGGTATAAACTATGAATTACCACCTCATTTAGAGAATTGTTAATAATACTCATTTTTAATGGACAATTTAATGTTTCTATTGCTCTTTGCTGCAATTTAGGGAACTTCCTTTTCCACTTGTTGGACCGAGTCCTAATTATTACCATAATGACTTCTCACCCACAATTTAATGACTAAATAATTGATATGTTAGTGAGTTCTCAATGCATATGATTTTACAATATTAAATATGAAAGAAAAGAACATTTTAATCACCCAGGAGCAGATTAAAAAATACTCTCCAATGTAGTAAGTGTTACAGTGCAAGGAAGTTAAATATGAGCTAATAACAATCCTGTAATTTATGCTGGATTCATACTTAGGGTTAAGTACTCCAGCACAGGCACTTGTTCACCTTGGAGATTACATTTCATTTCCTACATAATCCTCAAATTAACAAGATATACATGTTGCTATCAGCCCCATTGCTTAAGCACAGTAGCTTTTATTGTCCTAAAGTGTCCCCTTGGGCCATCTTGCTATGGAAGCAGTTAATTTTTCCCCATGTTTGTAACCTAACATTGTTTAACAGGATTCAGTAAATAGCCCTGCATACTAAGTACAACTAATTCCAGGTTCTAGGAGCAAGTAGTTCAAAAATTTCATAATATACAGACACACATACATACACTAAAAATTTAATAAAACTACATTACTAGGAAGTATTTGATGAATTTATTTATGGAAATCAGCTAGATCTAAGTAGGAAAATACATATAGATATCTTGTACCAACTCAATTTTCTAAAAATACTAAAAAACATTTTTCTTATAATTTTCCACTACGATTCTCAGTGTGTGGTAATGCTAAACTTTTCTTATAAAACTGTAAAAGGTGATTTAATCTTATGATCAGTTGGAACACCCAGTGGTTCCTAGGCTGTCAGGAAAGCATGGTAAATGGCTGTTAATGAAGCATTTAGGAAGCCTATTTGCATAAGTTCCTTTCTTAAAACCAATCATTTAAAATGTTGTTGCTAAAAGGTAAAATCCTGAGCAATTCTAGTTAGGACCTAGTGCCTTGTAGATAAAGGACAAGAGTTGCCTCCAGCTCCAGCTTTAAATACCCCAAGTTAGGATCATGGGGTGGCACAGTTGGATTTCATGTTGAAGATTTCTACAATTAAAATATTTGTCCATGACCAAGTACCTCACAACCATAGTAATCATTTTTTTAATAGAACTCAGAGTTCTGAGACCAAACTGACCATAGATTTATCTCCTTCAAAATTATCTCCGTGAGCTGTTTATGGTCATCTTCTCCTTAAATCTTTCCTCTTGTGTGTTTTCATGTCTGTGCCTGTATCCTAATCTTCCAGGTAAAGGGCAGCAGCAGCCTTACAGGGTTCAAATGCCTTTATAACTGACTGTTTTTGGCAAACAGACTGTTTTCAAATGCAGTTGCTCTTAAAGTACTGGGATTAAGATATAGAAACATACAATTTTGAGAATCAGAGGTCAGTAATAGGCTATAAGCAAAATTGTAGTTGCTGTGGATTACAACTCAGAGATCTTTAGTCTTGGTGAATTCATACTTTAGCTTATTTTATAGCTTTTGCCATAGTATTCAATGCCATGTAAATGTTTTTCTGTTCCAGAAAACTCAAGTGATAATTTGCGTTTTCTTCCCAGTGTCCTCAGCCATGAACCTTCTTCTTGTAGTTAGAAGCTGTTTAACTGTCTCCCAAAGAAGACATATCTGCTTTTACATCTACTTACAGTTAAATAACTTACTATTATCTGGTTATAAATTCCAGACATTACTTCAATACTGAAACTTGAGACGTTCTTTGTCATGTCAATAAGAGGAAAAGGCAAAAGTGGTTATGATAATTATGATGTCCAGAAGTAAACTTTGCTCTCAGCTAGGATGCTGAATTCTGCTCCAAAGCAGAATGAGCCTTTATCTAGTATGATGTAAGGAGAGGGTTTATTTTTGTTTTTGTTTGTTTGTTTTGTTTTGTTTTTGTTATTCTGAGGGCATTTAAATTAGCAAACTGTAGAAAAATGTTACTTTCTGCATGGCAAAGACCTGGGGATATTAGTTGGAAAAAGACTCATAGGTCAGAAATTCTTGAGACTTATGAACAATCTTCATTATGCCCCACAGATATTGAACAAAATGATAAATATGGAGGGTATTGTTACAATTCTTTCTCTAGGGCCATTGATTATAGTGACACACCTTGTTTTATTTTATGATGGTAAATTATCAACTTGCTATTTGTGTTACAAAAGACAAATGAAGTTAAATCATATTTAGATGATTTAGTAGATAATTATGAATATTTAAATTATTAATGCAAACATAATACCCGGAAAGTATAAATAATTAATGATGTACTTATAAATAATTTCTATTAGTGAAATAGATTAAGAAATGATTTGTCCTTACCAGTGGGCTCGTAAATATTTAACAATAACTACCACTGACGTCTTTTGGATTCACCTTAAAACCCTAATAGTTAAACTGCTTTTTATAACACAGATTGCATTTTCAAATATGAAATAAAGCCAACACAAAGTAGCATTATTTATTCCATTTCATTTACAAATATTTTTCAATGGCTTTGATCTATATTTTTCCTTATTCATAAGGATCTGCTTTTCTTTTAAATATTAAATATGGAAGACATCAAAATATATGTGCGTGTAAATAAATTCATTTTTTCATAATAGACTATAGGATTCACAGTGTACATGCTGCAATCTTATATTATCCTGGCAAGAATTAAATATGTTTAAGAAACTACATTATGTACTTGCTTTTCAAGCTTTGCTTGTGTAAGATTGCTAAACAGGTAAAACTTTGGGGAAAAGGTGCTTGCATGGG
This sequence comes from Cricetiscus sungorus, assembly GCA_030556225.1. Lineage (NCBI taxonomy): Eukaryota > Metazoa > Chordata > Mammalia > Rodentia > Cricetidae > Cricetiscus > Cricetiscus sungorus. Next base: position 20,220,862 of record JANBXA010000069.1, read on the forward strand.
CTGCCTCCAAAATTCACCAATTTTAAAGTAAAGAAAGATATGCTGGATGGTGACAAAGTAGCACATTAAAGGCTGCCATATGCAAAGCTTCTCATTGAATTTGGGCTGAGCAAATGACAAAGGCCAGCATCTCCCTTCCTGAACTGTCTATTTCTCCCTGATGTACTTACTATATGTGCCTTCCATGGCATGACATACTTTCTGAGATTTTTAAGACACCCTATGTTCTTTAATTGGTTCATTTCTTCTTTGTCTACTACTCAATATTATCTTCATAGAGAATGTTGGCATGAATTGCATAGTGACCATTGTGTCTTGACAAAGTTCCAGTATCAACTTTGAAGATCACAACTTTTCCTAAGGTCTGCTTGGGTGCATAGTAATATTTGTCTAGCCTCATCTTTACTCACTTTTAAGCTTAACTATTTGGATAAACTAAGCCATACAAGAAACTGTAATATTCTATAATGGGACATCCAGTTCCCTGAGAAAGTCCTTTTCCAAGGTCAGACATTTGACAAAAGTCCCCTTCCTTCAGGAGCTTGAAGATAGTTAAAAAGAAAAAAAGAAAAAGAAAAAAAAAGGTGTGTGTGTGGGGGGGGAGGTAGCTGTAGCTATGCAGCCTTCTTCTCTCTGACAAGAGACAAGAGGAACTTGTAGCCCTTCATGAACATTTGACTATTGCCTATTATTGAGCTCAAAGATAGCTTCCTCAACCCCTGACCTCAAACCACACCATAGTTCACATGCCTTCTTTCTCCTTTTAATCACATGTGCAACTATAGAGTATAAAACATGGATTCTTTTTATCAATAAACAGCTGGCGGCCATCCCAAATCACCATTAGATCCTGTCTACCTTTTCCTTCTCACCCACCTGTTGACTCCACATGTTGTCTTTGAGACCTGAATCCTACAGGAACAGGTCTCACACAGAATCCAAATAAATAGGGTAAGTTTGTTATACAGTCCTTATCAATACACATATCTGTGTCAACATATAAGCATATAAAATGTATATGAAATACTAGAATATCATAAGAAGTCCCTCTCATTTTCTTATACCAATTCTCTTTATTACCTACTTCCATTTCTTTTGTATTCGTGTGTGTGTGTGTGTGTGTGTGTGTGTGTGTGTGTGTGTGCACAAACTTACATAAATGTGATGAATGGGTACTATTACATGTCCTGTATTTGAGTTCAAGAACTTTACCATCATCAGAAATACTGTTACCCTCTTTGAACAAGTGTGTTTTGGGGGGCCTAGAGTTCATCAATTTGTATAAACTAGCTAACCAGAGGACACAGTGATATTATTTGTGATATTGTTTCTGCCTCCCTTTATTTTTGATTTTTTGTTTTTGATTTTTATGTCTTCTCCATTAAATCTGGCTTGTTACGTGGGTTCTAGGTATTAAGTCAGGTTCTCACACTTACAAGTCAAGCACTTTACCAACTGAGAGTCTCCCCAGACCCTGCCTACCACTACTACATAATGATGCAATGCCTTTTTATATATCATATTTGAAAATGCTAATTGAATTTGTGGACTGAACAATGATTCTCTTTAAAATATATCCGCAAGTTCTGCTTTAAACCATGATTTACTTATTTCTTTTATAATTTATGATTTCATCATTTTTATTCTTATTTACTGCAACTTCATAAAATGATTTACTCTCAGGCAACAATATTTATTCCAAGAATATTTTTAATAGGGGCTTATGCACTGACTCCTATGAAAAATTGAAACAAGAGCTAGTAGAGTCTTTATGGGAACTCTATTCTTCTACTTTATTAAACAAATGTCTGGAAATTTTGCAGGTGTTCTTATTCATTTTATTTTACAGTGCTTTTCACAATAACACGTTAATTGTATAATTAAGTAAGCATCCTAGTTTGGTTCCTATTATTATAAAACACTTGCCAAAAATGACCTGGGAGGAAAGTGTGTAATTTGTTTGCATGTTTTGATGACAGCTCATCATGGAAAGAAGTCAAGACAAGAACTCCAGCAAGAACAGAAGAACAGAAGAACAGAGGTAGAAAGCATGGAGAAAAACTGCTACTGGCTTCTTTGCGATGCCTTGCTTTGCTTTTTTTTTTTTTTTTTTGCAGTCAAGATGATCTGCCTGGGGTGGAACCACCAACAGTAGGCTAGGCCTTCCCACATCAATTATTTACTAAGAAATTGTTCAACACACTGACTAGAGGCCAATGTGATAGAGGCATTTTCTCAACTGGCTCTTCCCAGGTGAATCCAGCATGTATCAAGATGACAAAAATCTAACTTGCACAGTAACGATATGTCCGTTTGGAGAAAGGAGATAAGAAATCAATGAAAATTAAACCTTTGCTATATGCTTGCTAGTATGTCTTCTTCTAGTAGCAACTTTTGATTCCAACTTAAGAAGAAAATACAACAGATCATTGATTGCAGTACAAGTTTTAAAAAGTTAAATTCTAAGCATGAACATGGTAGTGCATAATATCTTTAGTAAACAAATGTTTTGAAATGTTTACTCCATGACAGAAAAATTATTTTCTTAAGAGCTAATGGGTTTATGAAAATCCATAGAATAAATAACCTTGAAATGTACCTAACATTTATAAGGTAACACTGCTAACAACTATTTGGTTATAATGAAATATAAATACCTAATATTTAAAAAGGAATAAGAATGTTATTTGGTTGGCATTTAATATAATAATGAACTTCCTATTTACTAATTAGTAGATAAACCTGGAATAATAGGCTTTTGGCAATAATTCTAATATATTATAAAGAAGTATATACAAAAATACAGTAATAAAATATACATCACAGATAAGGTAAAACAAAGATACAAGGAAAATTCATAGCTATAGAATGGGTTAATTTTCGTAATGAAAAAAGAAAGTAGCATCCAGCTTAAACCAATGACTGACTTAAGAATCTCAAAGTAGGTGAAAAGAAAGGACAAGAGAAATAAATAAAGATAAATGCAAGATTGAAGAAGAGGCTAGACAAACACATGGTATCTTTAATAACATTGGGGACTAGAATTTTAGTATTTAACAAAATTTAAAAGTCACCAACAAAGCCAAGAGAGAAAATATGCTTATATAAAATATACAAAAGAGAAAGTAACCCATGATAACCAATAACATTTCAAAATTGGAAGTCTCTACTTTGAGTACATCTCAGAAGAAAAAAATAAACAAAATGCAAATCATGACTCAAATTCTAATTCTAGAGATAATAATACATTATAAAACTAATTCCATTACAAATAGGAATATTAAAACATTTTGTGCGGTAGCCATGGCAGCTCAGCACTTTATAGTCAGGAAGGCTCCAAGTATGAAGTCAAGAATATGTTCCAAGTTGTAAGCTAGAGGCTAGTCAAAATTTCATGGTAAGACACCTGGTGAGATCCTATCCTCTACCAAAGAAAACCAATCTACCTCTCAGTTAAAAAAGAAAAGAAAAACAAACATTAAATACATCAAAACTTTTGTTTTTATGGAAATGGGAAGGCTATTAAGAATAGGAGCAAAAGTAACATAGGACAGCAAGATGCATCTGATTTAAATCTCATATTATAATAAACCTACCAGAATCCATATATACAGACCAATTCTTTCCATCTTACATCACACAAAATGAAAAAAATCCTTTCTAATATTTTTGTGAAGTTAACATCAGTGGCTAAATTTTATTAAGATATTGTATATAAAATAAATATTACTCATAAAGAGCTATGCAGCTAGTAAAGAGGGGTATGTGTTTTCTATCCATTGATTTGTAAGTTTTTACAATCCCCAACAAAAGTCTTAAAACCAATTTTTATAGACTTATACTAAAGATCATATGGAAACAGAATATACAGAAAAAAAATGTCTAATAAAAATTGTATTAGGGGACTAAATCTACCAGTTATATATAAATACAAAAGGTTCTCCATAAGTAATACAATAAATATCCTAGTGGTGTGTGAACAGAAAACATATTAGTGACAACAGTAATGATATGAAGATGATATCTCAACTTATAGGAGCAGAGGTAAACGTTTTAGAATAAAGATCACTGGGATAATTGGGTGCTTTAACAAACAAAACTAGACATCATGCTATATACACTCACACACACACACACACACACACACACACACACACACACTCTAACACCAGCTTGCAAAATACACTTATGTTCTCATGACACACACAGTGAATCTTAGATGAACCAAAGACATAAACATAAAAAGCTTAAAAAATGTCATAGAAATACTAGGAGAAACTGAATGAATTTCTTCTTAGCACCATGGTGGGAAAGGGTACTAATCATGACCCAGAAACACAGTCATTGATGGACTGTTAAGTCTGACTAGAGAAGCAAATATTAGGAACAGGGCATTGTGGTACATGCCTCTAGTCCCAGAACTTGGGAGGCAGAATTATGAATTTTAGGACAAATTTGTCTATACAGTGAGGGCAGTCAAGGCTACATAGTGAGATCTATTCATATTAAAACAAAAACAACAACAAAGTGTTCTATATGTTTAAAAGATTAGGAATCCAAGACTTTAAAAAGAGAAAATATTAAAGACAAAAGTTAATAACATACAAAAGAATGATTTTGAAGAAACAACTACTTGAAAATTACAGAAAAATTAACAAAACACATAAACAAAACTTGACCAAGAAGATATAAATTCAGAAAATGACTAAATGATATTTTCCCAGGCATGGTGGGCCAATACTATAATTCCAGCATTTGGGGGCAGATATTCAGGACTATTTAGGTATATTTACACAATAGAGAAAATGTGGTATATTACACAAGGGAGTACTACTCAGTGGCAAAAAAAACAAACAACAACAAAACTAAAAAAGAACAAAACAAAACAAAAAAACAAACAAAACACAAACAAAAATATCTTGAAATTTGCAGGCAAATGGATGGAACTAGAAGAAGCCACCCTGAGTGAGGGAACCCAGTCACAAAAAGACAAACATGGCATGTACTCACTTATATATGGATTTCGGATTTTAGACATAGATCAGAGGATCACCAGCCTACAATCCACACTGCCTGAAAAGTTAGGATAGAAGGAGGACCCTAAGAGAGACATACATGGTACCTCACAGAAGAGGAAACAGACAAGATCTCCTGAGAATCTTGGGAATGGGTAAGGGGGCCTGGGAGGAGAGATGGAGTTAGGAGAAAGAGAAAGCAAGAAAAAGACAGGAGAGAACATAAGGGAGCAGGAAGATTGAGTTGGGGGACTAATAAAGGAGAGCAAGAAAAAAGATACCAAATAGAGGGAGCCATTATATGTTTAAAGACAAGTCTGGCATAGAGAAATGCCCAGAGACCTACAAGGATGAACCCAACTAATAATCTAAGCAATAGTGGAGAGGCTATCTTAAATGCCCTTCCTTGATAATGAGATTGATGACTACCTTATATGCCACCCTAGAGCCTTCATCTATTAGCTGATGGAAGTAGAAGCAAAAACCCACAGATAAACACTGAACTGAACTTCAGGAATCCAGTTGCAGAGAGGGAGAAGTGAGGAGCATAGGGGTCAAGGACAGGCTGGAGAAACCCACAGAAACAGCTGACCTGAACAAGGGGAAGCTGACAGCTGAGAAACCAGTATAGGACCTATCCAGAAACCCTGAATGTGGGTGTCAGTTCAGAGGCCTGAGCAGTCTATGGGACCTCTGACAGTGGGACAAGGATATATCCCTGGTGCATTAATGGACTCTGGAAGCCCATTCCCCATGGAGGGATACTCCTTTAGCCTAGAGACATGAGGGAGGGACTAATCCCAACTCCCAAATGATTGGACAGATTTTGATGATCACTCCTGAAAGATCTCACCCTCCCTGGGGAATGGATGGGGGATGGGATAGGGGTCTTGTGGGGCATGGGAGGGTAGAAGAGAAAGGGAACTGGGATTGATATGTAAAATAAGAAAGGAAAAAATAAAGAGTGGGGCATGGGAGGGTAGGAGAGAAAGGGAACTGGGATTGATATGTAAAATAAGAAAGGAAAAAATAAAGAGAGACAAAAAAAATAGATATCATCATCACAAAAGTTAGCAGTAGCAGAAGATCCCCGATTCTATACCCTATATTTGTTGGAAATCAGTGACCACAGTTCAAATACAGATTCTATCTACATAATAGTCAATGCATATTTCAATTAATGAAAATATTCAATGCAAAAAAAAAACACACCCTGTTTTATGTTTTGTTTGAGGATCGCACCCAGCACCAATCATGGGACGGCAAAGTGATGAAAAGTACATTACAGGAATCCATGCTGCAGCCAAATTATTTTGTTTACTTGGAAACAGATTTATATATTCCCCATACAACTTGATTCCATTTATTTCCTACATTTATGGTTGATCTTCAGATCTAGATGCTATGAACTAGTCACAGTAGTGGAAGTCAAGTACTGACTCTTGCATGTCAGAGTATAAACTGTACAAAACTGTAAGATTGAAGGAACTTCTGGTTCAGCTTAACTATGTCTTTTCCTCTCCTATGGATATGCCATATTACTATCAATATGTACAAACTGTAGGCTTCAAAAGGGGAGGTCAGTTCTTCAAAAGGAGATGGGAGGCTTCCAGACATCTACAGAAGTACTCTTCCTTAAGGATGGCTTCTATTTGCTTTAATATTTCCTCTCCATAAGACACTGACCTTTCTATGTGAACTCCAAACATCATACATTTATGAAGAGCATCCATTCATCTGAGCACTATAGCTTATATTATTTTGAATAAAATGAAACAGTCCTTACTCTAAATGTACATAAGCCCAACACACAAAGACAAAGAGAAAAACTTCATAGATATACTAAAGTACAATTTGAATGGGATAAAATCAACAGTTCTAGCCTTCTGTTCTAGGCGGTAGTCTGGAGATTAAGTATTTCCCAAGAAAGCATAATTTAAGGAATAACAATATATATCTTTAGGATTCTTCAGAGTTATTTTCCAGGTTGAGGAAACTGCATCTGCAAATGATCTGAAGACTATCCCAAAATGATAAAAGGCTGAACTGGGCAGACAGTGGTTCCCATGGGGAGAGTAATTTCATATATAGTGGGGACAAAGTGAGTCCCTCCCCTGGCTGTGATGCAGAGCAGTCTCGTTGTCGGTTGCTTTTACTCTTTGTTCTTTCTTCTACGGGAGCCTGCTACTCAGCTCCCAAATAATCACAGTGATACTTATTCTTTCTTATGAAAACCTGGTCTTAGCTTGGCTTATTTCTAGCCTGCTTTTCTTAACTCAAATTATCCTGTCTTTCGCCTCTATGTTTCACCATTCTATATGTCCTTCTTTGCTTCTTACTTTGTGGCTTGTTGTGTAACTGAGTGGCCCTCCCCTAAAGTCCTCTTCTCTTTTACCTTTTGCTTCTTGGTTCTTCCTTTTTCTCCTTCTATTTATTCTTTCTGCCTTCCAGGCCCGCCTATCATTTCTCTTGCCCAGCTACTAGCTGTTCAGCTCTTCAATAGACCAATCAGGTGTTTTAGACAGGCAAAGTGACACAGATTCACATAATCAAACAAATGCAACACATCTTTGCATTATTAAACATATAATCCACAGCTTAAAAGAATGTAACACTTCTTTAACTAATATTCCACAACAAAACACTTTTCTTTTCCCATGTGTGATATAAAGAGTTGTAGGTGCTAAGTATACTCTGTGAAGAGTATAGAATAATTGAGCCATGTTATTAAATTAAATCAGCAATTACACTAGGTAGATCCCAGTGAGTTTAAGGCCAGCCTGGTCTACAAATCAAGTTTCAGGACACCCAGGACTGTTACAGAGAAACCCAGTCTCAAAACAAAACAAAACAAAACAAAAACAAATGTATTAATTTCAATTCATTATTAAATTTTATTAACACTACTCTTTCTATTCCTATCAAGCCTCCTGGAATCAACACTTGAGACAGTGTTCAATATGGTTGGTTTCTAAGTAAGTTCAAGAACATACAACGTATCAATCAGAACAAGTATAGTTAGAAGTTAAAGAGGGACAGGGAGAGAAATAGAAAAAGGGAAACATGAAGGAGAAGGAGGAAGACAATAGTGATGAGAAAGGGGAAGAGGATATAAGAAGAAAGAATTTAAAACAAGGAAAATAAGATGCTCACATGGATATAGAAAGATCTGAATGCTTATATACTGCTGATCTGAAGGCAAGGCTCCTCCAGTGTGTTAAACTGTTTATGGGTTGCTTAAAATGTTAGGCATTGATGGTTGCACTCCCCAAATACATGTACATGTATGTTTTTATTAGAACTACTCACAACAAGAAAAAAATCAAATACCTCAGTTTTCCTTTAAAGAATGAATGGGTAAACAAATTGAAGGTTACATGTATAATGGAATTTTATTCATCTGTGGAAAGAATGAAGTACTGATATATACTGAAGGACAGATAAATATGATAAATGTTGTACTAGTGAAATCAGTCAGACACAAATTGTAAAGTACTATAGATTTCCATTTATGTTTATAGTGTCAAAGGGGATAAATCATGGAGAGCATGAATCAGAGTTGTAGCTTTGTGGAACAGTGCCAACTGAGGAACAGCCACTGTGAGAGATATATGGTAGGGTCTAGAGGGAGGAAAGGAAAGGTAGACTGAATTAATTGCAATATATTTTAAAATAATAATGAAGATCAAGGTATTCTTTTCAGTTTTCCTGGAAAACATCTTAGAAATTCATTTTATACAACACAATATTATGCTGGAGACTATGGAAAGATTTTACAAAACTGATAGCTTTGTTTTGTGTGGCTATTACTCAAATCAAACCAACAAAAAATGAAACTTCATGAAAATGGGATTCTTACAGTTTGAGATAAAAATAAGTTACAGAGATAACAGGCAATAAGGACACCATTCACCTAAATATTTATGCAATAAGAAATTACCCATCAAGATTGTGCCAGATACATCTTCAATCTGTGTAAACTCTGTCTTTTTAGATGAGCTCAATAATAGCTGAAGAAATAAAGATCTTGGTTTTTTTTTTTTTTTCAGTATATGAGTAGGAGCACCAACACTTACTCCATATTTCCATATTTGGTTGTCAAAAAAAGAATATCTCTAAACACTCAAGTTGAAAATCTGTCAGTTAGGTCCTGTTATGTGCTCAATAAAGTCGATTACTCACTACCTTTGTTATCGTATTAATTCCCTGCTAATATCATTAAATGATAAATATCCAGCTTTAAGTATGTAAATGCATGCTTTATTAATAGGATTATATTGGTCATACCATGTTCATGTTTTCTCTCTTTCTCATGTATGTGTGATATAACAGTTTTGACTCTCTCTAATTGATGTGTGGTATACAGTTTTGAACATGAATGTTAGAGGGCATATGCATCCAAGCATGAGTGTCCTTCATCAGTCATCAGTTTCTGCTTATTCTCTTGAGACAGGGTCTCCCAATGTATTCACATCTCCATGATTTTCAGCTGGAGAGACAGCCAGCAAGCCACATCAATTTAGTATTTAACGAATCTCTCAAACTCAAAGGCTGCATTTGCAATCATGCTTAGCCATACCCAGGCTTTAAATGGATATTGACATCAAAATTCAGCTCCTCATGCTTGAATATACCAACTGTTACACAATGAGACATTTCCCCAACCTCGAGACTCTCTTCCCCCTTTAAGCCACTGTCATCCTTCTAAGATAGAGATATGACAAAGGCTGACATTTTATTTATATTGGGTAAATTAAAGAAATTAATGAAGGAAGGCAAATAAACCACTAGCCTTCTTAGTTTTGGACCACCAAGATGACTCCACGAATAAAGCAATTGTCCCCGAATCTGATCATCTTAGTTTCATCTCTGGGATTCCCACAGAAGAAGGGGTGAACTGACTTTAGCAAGTGTTCTTTTGAAACTTTCCTGCGCTATGGCATGCCACTGTTCACACACACATGCAGTCATTAAACAAATAAAATACCATAATAACAAGTTAAGAAATTGAATAAAAAGCCAATTTAACCTTATTTCAGCTATACCTCCCAGACATCCTGTACTTTGCTGAATCTGTGCAAGCTACAGGCATTAGTCAGAATAGTGAATCAGAGTAAGAACTGATTTCCAAAATGCCAAGCTCATAATGTGTAACACTGGCATTCTAATTATCACTTCACATTAATCATACAATTCTTTATATAAAGTTGGCTTTTATTCCCCTCCTAAACTTCTTTGAAATTCCAAAAGAATATTTTTCTTAATATATTGTTATTCTAGAGTTGGAAATCTAAAATTCCATCTTCTAAAAAATGATATTATTTAATTTTAAAGTAAGTAAAAATTGGAAATACTGGAGGTTCTGAAAAAGGCAAAACTAAAGAACATAAACTATGTACTGGATGTTAAGAGCTTGGTATATACCCTCCTGCCTCATGTATTTATTTCTTGTCAGACAGAAGTATATCTTTTGAGTTGCAGCTCCAGGCTGAAATGAATTCAGCTAGATCCTTTCTGCATTCCATGTCTCAATTGGAACCTTGAACAAAAACTGAAAGTGATTGTAACTAATCTTTAGCACATCTGGCTTTTAGGCACCCAGACTTTAATTCCATCCTTGCAATGGCAATTTTACTAAAAATAGATGACTAAGACCTCCCATGACTTCTTCTCCCTTCCAGATGTACCAGCCCTCCTGCTGACATCCCAGGGCTATTAATTAAAAGGAACAAATATACTTGAACACACATCACTAAATGATCTCCATGGTCTTTTGCTTGAGGGATGGCAGATTCAGATATTGAAAGTAATTTCTACTGAGGAAGATTTGAGTGGAAGTGGGGAGCTAATAAGGCAATCACTGAACAGCAAGTAGATGGTGGAGCTATGAACAATTGTAGAAAAGGAATATTATACTGATGTCCAAGAAGCATCCAGGCATGGGAAGAAGTAGAAATAACCACATTTTAGTATTTATCATGGAAACTTAAAGGTGTTTGAGAATCAAATGTAAACTATGCATACATTGGGGCATATGCAGATAGAGCAAAGGAATGAAGTAGTAAATTGAACCCAAATATGGAAAGCTGAAACACCAGGGAGACTTCTAGGAATGTCACAAAACACCAGATGAATGAAGCACAGGACACAGTTAACTGGACTACAATGTCAACAGAAAAATTCAAGGCCAATACACAAGATTTCAAAGAGGAAAATAAGGATGGTGCTAAAGTCAAGGAATACAACTGTTCACAAAGTGTAAGGAATATAGGTTGGGGAAGATATCAACAGAAAAATGGACATAATCAGGAGGGGTAACAGTGTGCTACCACCATACTGAAAAGAAGCAGCTCTTGGATAAATTTAGTTTGGGATGAGAGTGGTAATTTGAAAGAAGAAAATGAGGATGAAGAGAATTGGATGAAGTGTGGAAGGGAATTGAAGGGAAAAGTGGATGGAGGCGAAGTGAAAAAGAAGGTGGAAGAAGGAAGAGGAGGAAGAGAAGGAAGAGAAGGAAGAGGAGGAGGAGGAAGGGGAGGAGGAGGAGGAATGGGAGGAGGCGGAGGAGGAGGAGAGGAGGAGGAGGAGAGGAGGAAGAGGAGGAGGAGGAGGAGGAGGAGGAGGAGGAGGAGGAGGAGGAGGAGAAGGAGAAGGAGAAGAAGAAGAAGAAGAAGAAGAAGAAGAAGAAGAAGAAGAAGAAGAAGAAGAAGAAGATGTTTTTCTGTACCTATCCAGAAGCACAGAACACATCTGCTGAGATGGGACAGCATAGTTGGAAGACATAGATGCTACTGCCTGCCAATGAGTCAAAAGGTTGATATAAGAAGTGAGAAGAAACCATTTCTCACAGGTTGACTGGTAGGAGGAAAAGACCAAATCAACTGTGAATAGGATGCAATGCTTTTCATTAAAACCTTTGTGTGCAAGAATGTTTGTTGTTCAGAGAGACAAGTGTAGAGGGGAAAGAAAAGCTAAGAACTTTAAAAATATTGATGGCTTCTTGAAAGATTTTCTTAGCAATTGCAATGTTGAGAGAAGGTCCAACTTGCAGCTGTACTTCCGGTAGTCAGCCTGCTTGTAGCACAGCCTAATAATGGGAAAAGACAAAGATGACCCCGTAGGTCTATAAGATCAGGCAGGGTTCAAGGTGGTTACATCTTAGCCAACACCCAGCTGCTCCTCTCTTTGCTCATCTCCCAAGTGTTCTCTGTCATTTGGCTTCACTTTGCTCTTACATTTGATGTTTCTTCTACCCGCACACACCTGATATCTCTATCTCCCTGTCCCTCTATTGACTCATATAGCTCAAGCATGCTGATCTTTTTAATTTTAAGGATTTATTTGTTATGTATACAGTGTTTTGTCTGTGTGTGTGTGTGTGTGTGTGTGTGTGTGTGTGTGTGTGTGTGTGTGTGCATACAATAAGGGGGCATCATCTCTCATTTTCCATGGTTGTGAGTTACAATGTGGTTGCTAGAAACTGAACTTGGGACCTTGGGAAGGACAGCTAGTTCTCTTAAATCATTGACCCATCTCTCTAGCCCATTTTAAAATAACATATTTATAGTCCCATGATGCTTCATCTGGTAAGGTAAGTATGAAGCTTACCTATTCATTTTCACAACCAAGCAAATGTAACACATTTTTCTTCAGTATGGCTTTATACTGGATTGTGATGTAGACTTAAAATTAACAGAAAAGCACAGGAAGCACCGGTAAGAGTCTGATCATTTACTAGGTGACCGTGTTCTGTGGCTTAGTTACTAAACTAAGCCACTACTAGGGGCCAGTATCTACTGCAGCACCTGGCATCATTGTCTTCACAAAGTGATGTCACCTTTAATATAATTCATAATACTAATTTTGTCTAAAATAAAGCTCCTCCTAGCATATGGATGAGGGTTATCTCAATAGCTTAATTCAGTGTCATGTAGAGTTATTTTCATGCTTGATTCTAACACATAGCTACCTATTTCCTAAGACTGTCAAATACAAAGTAAAAAATGTACAGACATCTGATCAAATGTACGACTTACTTAGTCTTTGGTCATGTTTGCAGTTACAGCCTATTTCTGCTTCCCAAGAGTCATCCACTTTGTTATTAAGTTCTTTAATCTCTATAAATCTCTCTATTTTTTTCTAATCATACAAAGTTAGGGTAATTCGTTCCTTAATGGTTACCAATATTTTCCTGACACCCTATAGGATGTCACCTGTTGTCTTCCTCTTATATGACAAATATGTGGTGATGACTGAGCAAATATACTTGTCTGAGATATGAGATTCTGGATTCAGACAGTAAGATTCCAAAAAAGTAATTATCTTATCATTACTCCTAAGGATTTATAAATTTTTCTTGCAAATATTTTATAGTTTCTCCAAAATAGAGGGTGCTTGCCATATTTTTTTGTGAATGCATATCAAGTAATAACATCTTTTCATTTTTTTCTTCATTAGCTATTATTAATTCACAGAGCATAGAAATATATAAGTACATCCAGTTACTTTTCACCAGTAGAAAACACAACACTGAGTTAAGCAGATTCTGAGTGGATTCCTAAATGATAGAGGTAACGAATGTGGTTAAATTGCAGAGGGCTGAAACTGATAAATTTTTAAATCAAGCTTTTTAATGTAACAGCTTACTCCTTAAAATTTTAATGTGTTTGCAAAGACAATATAAAAGATAGCATACATCAGTCTAAAATGATATGTCATTATGACCTTCATGGGTTTTTGTCAAGCCTAAGTAATCCCAGTAAACCCTACAGACTGAAGAACACATCTTCAAACATTTACTGCTCTTGCCTTTGATTATAGTATTCTGTTTCTCCTTTTTGCATTTCTCATTATTGTATCCTTTCTTAGAAGAATTAAACTAAAATAGGAAGGCTTTAAATGAAAGTTAGTGCCTTGTCAAGGAGACTGGCTTAGCTCCTGATACTATGGATTTTCCTTGTTTCAATCATATCAAGTCTGTCTAGTCTGTGCTTTGCTATTTTAAAGAGTCAGCATCTCTATTTTAAAAGATTTACAGTTTTGTTTTAAGAAACCCCTTGTGGAAATTTTTGTTATGCAAATTTCCATTTGAAAGAACAGACTTGCAATGTATTAAAATAAAAGCAGCCATGCTTCTGACCAACATATCTGAGACTAATTTGTGGATAGGCATAGGGTTATGCATGGAAAATCAAGAAGCAGCTGCAGCCCAGGGCCCTGACAGCATCACTTTTTGTCTGTGTGTTTAGGATAAGCTCCTCCACCAGTGTCTAGGGGGCTATGACCACCTCTCCGTGCAGACATGATATTTAACACCACAGTATTAAAAAGTGTTCTAATTCAAAATACTGTAAGCCTGGAAGATTTTGTTTTGAGAAACAAAAGGCTGTAGTCAGAATAAAGGTTGCTAAATTCTTAGAGGGGAATGAGAAAGGGGAGTGAACACTTTAACATAGCAAAGAAGAGTAGGACTGATGCACACCATGGAAGTGGCTAGAACACCCAGGAGTACGAAATCTCACCCACTGCACAAAATTGAAGTGAAAATTCCACTATTTAGGGGAAATGTAATTGCTCCCCTTCGACTGTGTACTTCCCAGGCATGTTCTCCAGAGCAATCCAAAGGATTTACCTTTCCAACCCAGTGCAAACCTTCATCTGCTGAGACAGATGATCCAACTGTTTTCCCCTTAATTCACACTCACTTATGATGGCAGATAGCCCATCGGTGTTACAGCTTCCAAAAGAGGAGTCAAGTTATCCAAAAAATGGAAGAGCGACATTTAGGCAGCTGTGGTGAAAGTGTTTCTAATTTTGAGTTGTGGGCTACTTTGCACAGGACATGCCAGCTTTACTTGGGGGTTGCCTTCTGTGTTACTGACAAGCATTCAACTGATACCCCATCCATTCATTGCTTCCTGTACACATCAGGTAACGTTTCTCCCAAATAGGCTTTGCATTTTTTGATTGATTTGGGTAGAGGTGGGGGCTGGCTATCCCCAAGGCAACTGTTATATGCTACTGGGACAATTTCTCCCTCTGAAAGTTTCTCTGTCTGTTTCTGTCTCTCAAAATGTGTTCAAAAAGTATTTCTGCTTGTAGTATCAAGATTATTGGAATCTGTAATGTAGTTTTTTTTAAACATTGATTAATTTTATGTGTGTGTCTAACAATGTTTGAAGGTCATTGTGCTTTTTGGATTACAAAATTGTGGCTTCCCTCAAGTATTAAGAGGGCTCTAGAATATTTTTTACATGCTATTCAGGAGTCTTGGACACTTCTTAAGCATTTCTTCTTTCCCAGCAATCTGACTTCTACTTTGTTGTTACAAAGCTCAGAGCCCCTCTCTATTTCTGCCATAAGACACATAAAGATTAAGCTGTGTTTGTACTGTTATACAAATTTTAATCACAGTTTGGAGATACAGGCAGAGGATCACATAGGAAGGAGAAGTTAGTGTGTGTGTTCTAGACATCTCTGTGCTTAAGTTCACAGCTTGACTTTTGATCATGGCTTCTCACTCCACCCTAAACACTTACAGGCCACAAAAGCTTTTCACATTAGTTAAACAGCAGTGCCATTATTTACTTAAATCCATGTTACTCGTGATAGTTTGAAAGAATATGCTTCTCAAAGGAAGTGTCCTAGTCCCTACTTCAAATGACTTGACAGATTTATATGACCCAACCTGGATAGCATAGCCCTACAAGTGGAATGGTGGTGGAGGGATTGGAGGGGAAGGTGACCAGGGTGTATGTCACAGGGGAAAGAGGGTAAGAGGGAGGGAGTGAGGGAGGGAAGGAGGGAGGGAGGGAAAGAGGGAGGGAGGGATGGAGGGAGGCAGAGAGAGGAAACTGGGATCCACATGTAAAATTTTTAAATTATATTATTAATAAAAAAAAGAAAAAATGCTGCTGGATTTATATATATATATATATGTATATATATATATATATTTGAATATATATATTCAAAATGCTTTGACTTCAAAATTTAAGCCCAAGGACAAGTTACTGGGAAAAAGGATTTCTAATTTTGTTTCCACAGAAAATGAAAAGCTGTGGATCCCTTCCAGACTAATGTGGTTTGATCGAGCAAGACTCCCTGAAGCAATGTCAATGGGACAATGCAGCCTTGCAGACCACTACAGCCAGGTGGTCATCTTAGGATTCCTCCATGACAGCGCCCCCTACCAGCAGGAAGTAGTTTGGAATGAATGATGCCCAAATTCCCAAATATTGTTTATAAATGTTTGCTTTCTTTTTTTTTAAAAAAAGGCATGTATAATTATGTCCAGCATAAAATAAGTAAATGTTTAAGAAAGAAAGAAAGAAAAAAAAGAAAG
Source organism: Cricetiscus sungorus (assembly GCA_030556225.1). Lineage (NCBI taxonomy): Eukaryota > Metazoa > Chordata > Mammalia > Rodentia > Cricetidae > Cricetiscus > Cricetiscus sungorus. Next base: position 20,237,221 of record JANBXA010000069.1, read on the forward strand.
AAAGAAAAAGAAAATAAAAGACAGTATGGCTTTTAAGACAGGCCTCTCACTTGACCATATTTGGAACAATCCTCAACTTATTTTATTTCATATGTCTTTACTAATTGTAAAGTTTAGCTGAAAAATTTCTCAGACATAAGCATGTGTACATAAACACTGACAAGATAAAAACATAGCCCCCATTACTCATGTTTTTCTCTTTTTTTGATAAACTGTCATTTAATATTTTACAGTCCATATTATAGATGGTCAATCATGCAATATCTGTTTTGTGCCAATTATCAGCACAAAACAATTCCACAATTTCCATGTAGATTAAATCTGTGGTGCACACACTCGTGCAAATACTTCATGACTTGATTTCAATGTTTTTGAGCAATCTCAAACAAGGCTTTTCTCAAAGATTCCTATGACCACTAAAAATATCAAAGGTAAATATTTTTGTGCTAGTTTGTTTTCTGTTGAAATACCTCTCAGAAAAACCAACCTATGGAAGAAAGGGTTTATTTCAGCCCACAGCTTACTGTCATTTTCAAGGGTAGCCAGGACAGGAAACTGGCAGAAAATGCTGAAGCAAACTATGGAGAAATATTGTGTCATGGCTTACACAGCTATCTTTGTTATATTGTTCATCTGCCTGTTTAGGGATTTAGTGATAACAGTGGCCTGTACCCTCTACATCAATTATCAGTTAAGAAAATGTCACATAGACACACATACATGGACAAAGACAACTCTAACACAGGCCATTCTCTCTTTTTTGTGAGTCTACATTCATGTCAAGTTGCCAGCTATAGCTATGATGGCTTTCTAAACATTCTCCATTCTCATTTCTCTTCCAAGAACACTAGCTAGCTACTTTTCATTTTAATGTTGCAAAGAAATATATTACTGAATTGTGTCATTTCACATGATGGCAGATATCAATGCAGTATTTGGTGAACAAATGGTAGATTCAGATGCTTTTGGGACTGAAATCCTTCAGTGGCAATGAATGAGAGGAGAGAAATAGGAAAAGAGAGAGAGAATATGAGAGAAAAATAAAATGATATGCTGTTCCTCTTCTGATCAGTTCCTATAAAAATCAGTTTCATTTTTTTTTTGTTTCTACACGACCACTGCATTTACTTCGTGAAACTTCATAAACTTTCTCCTATTTAACTAGTTTTGCAGTTTGAAATCTTGTTTGATTTCCTATGCTTGCTACTCCTATCAGACTAGCTAGATGGGATACAAAAAATAGTATTTATTAGAGAGGAAAAAAGCTCATTTAGAAGCCAATGATAAGAATTCTAATTACTTTTCCTGAAGATGTAATTATACAGAGATAACTTCCAATTACAGAAATAGTGGAGAGATGAGAGGGGAAAAACATAATTCAATACACCCAACAATTATTTCCTCAGTGATTACAGAACCGCAGGTCCTTTGAGACTGCATGAATCTGAACTTTCTTGTGTTCCCATTTAACACTGTAAGGAGCTAGCTACAAAATTCTCACCCTCTATAACATTTCCTTCTAGTCTGTAACACTATAAACAGTCACCATGTCTCTTCTAGTCACACAAAGTATGTATTCCAATCATCATACTTTGCCACAAAGATGAAAAATTAAGTACCATATTTAATTTGCTCATTGCTAAGCAAGTGCCTCCTTAGCATGTAACTGATTCGTAAGAAAACATTAGTTACTTTTATTAACATATCTGTGTTTTCAAATACAATATTAGATAGATTATAATGCCCCACCTTCAAAGTCATGATTGCAATGCATGGCGCCAAATGTGTCTATGATGTTTTTCTTTTATTAATTGTGTATGTCTTAGAGAACACATTAATAATTGTGTGTTTTATTGAGTAGACTAAAACGTACACATTGAACATTATGGTCTTGATGGGCAATTTCAAATTAAATGGACAAAACATATTTTCATCATTGTGTTACATAAAATGCACTCTAGCTATTGGCAGATATTTAATTTTCAAAACAATACAATGCTTTTGCAAGCTATTAAGCTTGTGGAATTCATATTTTGAAAAAAAAATGAAATACTGATCCAAAAGACTTATTTATTTTTTCCTCACCTCACCATGTTAAATGCTTTTTAATTGAAAATATTATTTAGCTTAATAACATAGATCTGATTATGTAGGTTGAGTATTGACCTCAACCTACAGCAGGTGAGAAACCATTTCCGTCATAATAGGAAAAACAGATTGATGGCCACTATTACCAGGTAAAACAGTATTAATCTACCATCAAATTAAAGGAACAACAAAAATGATTACTGTTATTTTTAAAAATCAATCACAGCCCAAATGACAGCATCCATCTTTAGCTACATTTCTTCTCCTCTGAAGATGATGGATTTGAAATTCTTAGCATCGACATACAAAGAATCACTAGTAAAAGAAGGACAGTGAAAGGTTCTGTAATGTTCTATAAATGTGACAATGGATAAAACAAGGGGGTAAATACATCTGTGAACTTGTGGAATTTTAAACAACTATACCACACACACACACACACATGCACGCATGCACACACACAAATTATCCATGTACAGTCAGTGGAATACCTAGACATTTAATGACAAATAAACAAGTTTATGTCTTCATTCAGCTTTCTACTTCCTGTTACAATAAAATTAGCATAAACACGGGGCTGTGCCTTTCATGTTAAGGAGCTGAGTCATATGAGGTAGCTTAGTGATTGCTTTTGTAATCATTTGATTATGAACAATTTAAAATGTGTTTATAGACAAACAAATTTGCAAAATACTTATGTGTATCACCTAATTTCAAAAACTATAAATTTTCTGCCTCACTGCTTGAAACATCCATCATTTCAATCCCAATTCAACTCTATCATCCAAATATGCATATGTATCACACATTCATGTGCAAATAACTCATGTCCCCTTACTTCTGAAACACACAAGAGCAAATCTTAAATGTAACTCTACTCCCCATAACTGTCACATTTGAGATTTAAAAATCAAACAAAATGTATTTTAATGTTCACACAATTAATAAAATATTAGAAGTACATAGTATCCAATTAGTTTTGAACTGTCCTTCAGTTGTTCCAATAGATCATTTACCATGATTTTTTTTATTTTTCTAATAAAATTAACAGTATTGATTTTATGTTATACTATGTAAGAACAATAAACAGCATAACTGTGACAATTTTAAAACCATATAAACATCTTCTAATTAATGCTATAAAGTTCTAAATCAATGGTAAAATGTAGTAATTCTTCCAGTTCAAATCAATATATTAAAAGCTAATATAAATTTCCCATGGCCTCAAAACTTGTGATGTAAAGAGACAGTGTCTTAGATCTGCATATAGGAATGGTTTGAAGTGATAAAAATAACAATATACATTGACCTGAGGCTTCTGAATGTCCTAGCAACTTAGGCCAAGTTTGAAGTGACCTTTTGAGTAGCGACACTCAGGACTTCTGCACATAAATGTGTTGGGATCAAGTGAAAATATGCTAGGGTTCCCTGAGCATAAAACACAAACAGTCTATAATGTTGACTCAATATGTTCTGTCTAAACTTTCCCTTAGCCTGTAGTGCCTCAGCTTCAAAGTCCTTTCACTGCCCACACATGTAAGTGTATGTGGCTTCTAAGAACATTCAGTATTCTCTCTTTCAGGATAATTTTATATTTTCTTTCCTTCTTAAATCCTTAACAATTTGTTTTCTTTTATCATTGTATTCATGACCTTGCAGTACTCCACAAACAGATGAATGTGATTGGGATTCTTTTGAACTACTGAACCACAGCATCCACCTATTTAATTGTGTGTTCAACTTCAGGTTATATTGGCTAGCTGTGGTCATAGATAAATTAACTATGCTCTCCTCTAATCGCTACAATCTGGCACAGCTGCCCTCTGCTAAGGCCAAATTAGAATCATCCTATAAGTTCATCTATACCCAACACTGATTCTTTTCCTTCTATTTGATAATTCCAATAGATAAAAGCGAACTTTCCATAGGAAAAGAAACATCTCTATGTTCTTTCTCTTCTAGGGGCCATCTTTGAATATATGGAAATAATGGCTGTTTCCAATCCCCAGAATGAGTAAATATGTATATAAATTTATTTGTATACTTAGCAAGGGAAGACAAATTTATAGATTTTTATAGATTTTTCAACAGTACTCAAAGATGGCATATTTGCATATTTACCAGGGTGATCTTGCTGGACTCAGTGTAAGTATATATATGTCCCTAAAATTCCAAAAAAAAGCAAACAAACAAACAAAACAACAAAACAAAAAAAAAAAACAAAAAGAACACAAAAGAGGTGACAAATTTAGTGCACATCAGTAGCTTCCACAAGATGAAGGAAACAAGGGAATGAATTTACCTTTATGGTCTCCAAAGGAGCACAACCTGCAGACAGCTTACCTCAGCCCTGTGACACTCACTTGAGAACTGTCATCTCCTAACACTTCAGAAATAATGCCATGTGGTTTTGAGTCACTGTGATTATAGTAATCTCTCATAGCAGCAAAGGTATACTAGTACAGAGCCTATTCATGCCTTTTGTCCCTTTTCTTTTTATTTATTTTTTCCTATTTTACATAATGATCCCAGTTCCCTTTCCCTCCTCATGCCATCTGACCTCCCTCCCATCCCATTCCCCCACATACACACACACCACAGGGAGGGTGGTGCCTTCCAGGAGGGGTCAACAAAATCTGTCTCGTCATTTGGAGTAGAGACTAGGTCCTCCTTCCTGCCTCTAGGTTAAGGGAGCATCTCTCCATGGGGAACATGCTCCCAAAGTCCTTTTGTTTTGTCCCATTTCTTAAGACTTCCTTTTGGTCAGATGTTCCCATTTTATAGAAACGATGAATACAGCTCTCTTACTCACTTCTGGCATAGGGCTTCAGTAACACTGAGCCCTCTTCTTTTTTCCCCAAACATAGCTTCACCAGGCATTTACACATCCCCTGCTCACCTCTTCCTATCCATGAACTCCAGAACTCAGTCTTTAGAACTATCTAGTGCTGTTTGTTCATAGATAAATATGGTATTAATAACACAGCATAGTCATATTTCTAGATTTACAACTCCACCTTAAGCTCTCCCAAATATCAACTCTATATGTACATAGAGAATCATCACCTGGATCCCAAGATGAATTCTTGCATTTAAATCAGCACCCACTCTTACAGCCAACTTTCTCATTTGATAAACAATGTCCTTCCTGTCCCTGGTGTCGCACTGTCCCTTTCTTTTTCCCTTTCTATATTCTACTCATCATTAAATCTCAGTGCCATTAAAGTGCAACAGAATGAACCTCTTTTCCTATATGAGGAAGCCTATGCTGCTCTCAATAAATTGTCCACAAACTTCCTTTTCTTCCCCAACACCTACACACACACACACACTCACACCACAGGAAAGAAATGGAGATGGAGAAGTTTTAATCAGAAGTATTCATAATTGCCTAGGAAGTCATCACTTTACTCTGCATCCTTTCTTGTGTTACATTCTCCATTTTTCTCAGCATACATGTAATTCTGTCTACAGGGCACTACATGGTCTGTCATTGTCGCATTTATTTTCCTGGTGTTGAGCATCAGAGTGCTAATGCAGAAAGACTGGCGGGCCTGTTTGTTTATCACTTAACATTCCAAGCAGTCACTTGCATGCTTTTTAGTTTCAGCTAGTGCTTTCTCTTAGACCCCTCTTCCTGGGTAGTTTTCTTGGCTCAAAGAACTGCCACTATTTTAATAACAACCATTTTATCTAGATTTTTGTTTACAAGTTAGTAAATGATATAAGCAAAATGAAATTCAACTTTTAGCTAGGCAAAATCATCTTGTACCTAGTAGAATTCAAAGAGAATAGGTGAGTCCATTCATTCTGGGGTCTTGTTAGTCAGCTACTAATCTTTAACTTAGACATCATTGGCTCTGCAAGATAAAACTTGGCATCTTTCATTCTTAGCCTATTATTTTGTAAGCTTCAGTTGACACCATTCTGTGAAACAAACTGTATTAGAACTCCATGTGCTTTATTATCTTGCACAAACCAAATGTACAACAGTACAAGCTGCAAGGAATAAAGGAGTATGGCCTCTCCATTCCCTCAATGTCATATTGAGTTGTTTTCAATGTTTAGATTGAGTAGAAGTAATCAGTAATATTTATTTAACTAAGTTGAGTAATTTTTTGTAAGTACACACTTTAATGCTATCAGATTCTAGTACTAAATTGAAACAAACAAACAAAAACCAAAAAGCTTACCACAAAAGTCTCCTAAAACAATCTCAGATGCCATTATTGTTCACTTGCTTCTGTGCATCTAGTCTTCTGCTAATAATCATGCTTTTTCCCCATGATATTTCTTTACAAGCAATTAGCTCTCCTGGAAAACAACAAAAGCTCCCAGCATACATAGCCCCCCCACCAGTACTCTGAGCTCTAAATATAACAATATAACTTTTCTTCTACCATATTCAGTCTGAGATCATCAAATATTTTTGTCCCCTACACCAAGACTCTTACTTCAGGTAACAGCTGATTTGTAGAAAGAAAATGAGGGTTCTTCGTAGCCAAACGGTCCAGAAAACTTATCTTTAAGCAGCCAGCTTCACTCTGCTCATGACTTGGTCCTTTTTACGAAGCTGAGGAAAACAATTTTATCAGAAGTGATTCAAATATACTTTATTTATTACACCTGGAGACCCTATTCAATTGTCAATTAGCTCTACCATGAAAGTATAACCCACCAGGAAGATTTTCTAACTTCTCCATGCCATGTGGTGATGAAAAGTTTATTTTTTTCCAGCTGAGGGAGAGAGAAATGGGAAGCTGATAAAAAGCACAAAAATAGAGGAAGGTAACAGAGTTGTTTGTGACAGTTCCACTATCCGGTGGGCTACCCTGATGTTGCTGTTGTATCCGTACACTGTGGTTGGCAAGAGTAACTTATGGAACATTCAGCTTCATTTCAAACTGATGGTACAGGGGATTTTAGAAAAAGACATAATACACATTCTTATTTAAAGAATGTTTAAAGGCATGAAGTATAATCTCTGAATTAACTTCAAAGAAACCAAACCCTGATGCAGATAAGAGGTGCTTAGCTTCAGCAGCCTGACGGGGCCTTTGAAGGCCTTTAATTGTATTTCGTGCTATGTCTACCCCCTTCCTTTTTGGAAAGCTGAAAATGGGGCAGAACAGAGTGCTTTCATTTTATTTTTTACCTGAATAAGATGTAAGAACTAAAAAAATGGCCGAGGCTTGGGTGGGGATAATAAACTATGGCTTGTGCCTGGTAAAATTGTCTTAAAAGAGAGCAGTGCATCCTCAGACTTCCCTGGCTCATCTCCATTACTCTGATCTCAGCCTCTCTCTTCCTACCCTCTTCTTAAATAAAAATCCTGACTTTCTGTTACTCTGTGTAAATAACCTTTCTTGGCCTGATCTCATTAGAGAAAAAAAAAATCTGTCTTCCGGGTCGCTATGATACTTGAAGAGACCTGATTTATTTTTTTTTCTTAAAAAAAAAAAAATACTTCATACTTTTTCAGTTCCAGTAACTGAAATTATAAAGGCCTCTGCAAGCAAGATTTGAAAGTGTTACATTGTAGTCTGTAGGCCAGCCACAATTGGTTGATTAAGCTACTTTGTATAATAAAGTTATTTCTGTCAAAATATTACCTTCAATTCTGCTGGGATTTAAGTATTTTCTTCACCTTCCAAGTAAGTGAATCAAATGGGAAAAGAATGCATGTGTTTCTGTCCTTTAATTAAAAACATAATCAGAAACACAACTGCAGACTATCACCTATGAATTAAAATGCTAATTTCTTTCAAAAGAAGAATTTATTTGATGTTCCCTTTGAAATATAAGAAATATACAACAAAGAGAGGAAGAGAAAGATGCCATTGGACGTCAAACACACATTTGCAAAGCTAATTGAACAAATTCAACACCATTTGACATTTTGCTAAGAGGAAAGCAGTCTTGCAGCTGCATAAAAGAACAATGCAAATAAAGACGGAAAAGTACACAGTCTAAATTGATCTGCTGAACTCCAAAGCACTACGATAGCCTTGAAGAAAGTGTGAAATTGTACTGTGAGCAACAGAGAAAGAATGTTATCTTCCTACCTCCCCAGATCACAACTCTAGATCTGCCCCTCTTGTTTTGCTTCTTCTTTGGGAGAAATTACCTTATTTGAACAAAGAAAGTCCTAAGTCCCAAACCTCCTCAAGGATAACAAATGAAACATGCAAATGATTCAAAAAAAGAGTTCTCCCTGAGAAAAGATGTAAAGGCGAGCTAGGATTAATAGCAGAACTAAGACCTAAAATAGAAATTATTATGTTTCCGATCTTTAATTATGTACTACACTAATCAGCTGGACATTACTTGTGTCCAAATCCAAAATGTCCGCCAACATTTCACTTTTAAAAATAAAATCAAATTTATATTTTTTGTCATCTAATAATCTCTTTGTCCCTTTGCCATTCTCTGCCACCATCTTTCCAAACAACACATTACGGAAATGAGAATGCTGTAATTTACATCTGAGTCAGGTTGGCACATAGTTCTCAGTGCTGTATGTTGCCAGAATCACACAGGAAAAAAAAATAAAGAACTTCTTACATTTTCTGCTTGGGATGCCAAACAACTGCCAAGTGAGTGGGCCAATCACATCTCCCCTCTACAAAGATCCCCATGGACCTCATCAAATGCCAACAAATATTGAATCCATAACTGATGGGAACCTGGCTTCAGGTGATGCTGTTAACCTCCACAGGTACTTGTAAGGGCTTTTCAATTTAACCTGCATGTCCTGCAGCTCCTTTCCTGTACCACTGGAAAAATAATGGCTCTTTCCTTTAAAATGTGGCCTTGGGCATGAGCAAATGCCTGGTGTGCTTATAAAGTTACCTGCCTGCTTTGATATTGGTCTCTTCTTTAATTGCAATGGTGTTGTGTGTAGAAAAGGCCACAGCAGGCTTCTTCCCTTCTCTAGCCTGATGAGTACTTTGGGGTCTGTCTTAATAAAGTCCTGTAGGAATATTTTTGCCACTGTTCAGAGGAATTGGGGATATCTTGTTAAATTAGTTTCTCTCTACAGTGAGGATTTGTGGGGAGGAGGAAGAGCTAGAGACAATCTTCTGGGGAAGGATGGTTTGTCGGTTTGACTTCTTACCCTCACTCAGCCTGGGTGGCCTGCATGCTTCCCTTCCTCATCAATTCTTCTGGGAAAGTGTGCCCTCAACCTCCTGGCAGTGACAAAATACATGAAGATGTCTTTTCACATGGAACTTGCTCGTGTGTGTGTGTGTGTGTGTGTGTGTGTGTGTGTGTGTGTGTGTGTGTGTGATCATTGCTCCAACATGCCCCTGTCACAGTATATGAAATTCAGAGAAGTAGGTTGACTTAGCTACTGACATACAAGGGAGGCTGCACATAGAAAACAACATATAACAACAACAGGGGGTAAGGGTGTTAAAAAAATATTATTGCAAGACCAAGCTGTGAGACTTTGTGGCTTTGTGGATCTGTCCTGTTCACAGTGGCACCACAGGTCTGTCACTGGGGGTTGATTAGTATTAAAATAACTATTATAAACAGGTAAGATTCCAAAACAAGTGATTCCTTCCATTTTTGAAATCCATTTGGTTTTCTTTTGATTTTTTTTTCTTCCTATTTTCTTCCTAGAATGTATTGGTTACAGTCAGACTAAGGAGTTCTTTAGGGAACCTGGTTCCTTGTTGAATTTTGGGTTTCTTGTGCTGAAAATCCCAGTAGCCCAGAAGAAGTGATTTCATGATTTATTAGCATTCAAACAAACTCTGTATAGATTCTCTCATTCCCAGTTTCATCCTTAATATTCTGAGTTTGTACATGTCTAGGTTTTGAACTGAATACAGATCCATATATGAGATTCCAAGGCACAACAGGTTTAATCAAAAGTCCTTTTTATTTTTACGTTTGGCCCAGCATTTTACTCAGCTAAGTTGTTGAATTATTGAGGAAATACAACATTAGGAGGGAAATGGTGGAGATTCAAGAGTATACAAAAGTATCTTAAAGTCCTGCTATAATATGAAATAGGAACATTCACTAAAATAGTTTTCATTCCAGAAGACTGTTTATGAAGCACATACTGAATGCCACACTGTGTGCTGAGTATGAACTTACATTCCTCAATCACATATTAAATGTTCATTCCTAATTTTCAGAACAATGACAAATGTTGGGCCTTTTTAGGATGCTCAGGTAATCAAGAAGTAGGGTCAAGATTGGAGCCAAACACCATATTACATCACATTTCCTCTCTACTACAGGTTAAATACATCTTAGTGTTTAACTTCTAAAACCAGGTTTTGGAAAGCATACTTCAATGAGGCTATCAGTGTGGCAGAATGGCTTAGCTGTATTACTGGACTCAATGCTTGAATTCACTTCTCCCCAAGCACTTAAGTAATTATCTTTTCCTTCCTTCTCTATTTCAGTACACACAGTGTTTAAGAAAACATTTATACTAAATTTTCTATATTCTTTATCAAATTTGCAGCTTTTTTGATAATAAACCATGCCTATCTCCTTGATCACTATACCTTATAGATAATTTATTTATGCATTCTAATAAAATACTTCACTTGAGCATTTTATATTTTCTCATGGCCATTATACTTATTACCTCCAGATTTGGGAATGGGGTTATCTTTAAATTTAAGAAATAAATTACATGAAAAAATATTTTAAGGGGATCTTTTACATTAGTTCCCTTCTCTTTGATTCTTTGGACCTGCATTTATTCCTCCTTGAAGAGGGAGCATGTCTACTTGACAATAATTTACATAGAGTCATTTCCTAAACCAACTGTTTTCTAAAGATTTCTGCTTTCTACTGTCGGAAGCATTGGATGATCTCTGGATTGTAACTTTCTTACAAATGGACCAACATACAGAAGTATACAACTCTGTGATAATATACAGTATATAGCTTGTTGTCATTAATTCTTTATCTCAAAGAGCTGAGTCATACATACTTATTTTTATTCCAAGTGTAATATTCTGCCCCATAATACACACACACACGTGTGTGTGTGTTTGTGTGTGTATACATATTTATATATACATATATACATACATACATACATACATATATATGTATGATATTCTTCTTTTTTTCTTCTACAACAACCAAGCAGTCTGAATTTGGGTTTCCTTAAGAGATGTTTAGAATTTATTTTCCACACAAAAAAATCTGTATTACATTTATAATATAAAAATGAGTTTAATAACTATATGTAATGGCCCTAAGAAACTCATCCTGGGGATAAAATAGAGTTTAACTGTGAAATCATAATGCTGTTTATTCTGTAAATTAGGGCAGAGACAATGGACAGTGGCAACGGATTGTGGTAGCTTTTTGATAATGGGTTGTGGTACTTACCTTTCTTATAATGATTTATTTCTTATGTAATATAGTACTGTAGAGCTATTAAGTTATGTGACAGGAGTTTGAAACTATACTCATATGCGTTTGAATATCAGCAATGTAGTGATACAAATCAGTATGGACATTTTGTGTTCATAAAAAGCCGGAAAAGTTATAAATTGTCTTTAAAATTCAGACATATATTTTTTGATCCTTAAGTGTTGCAAATGAAACTTGTCAGAATATCGTAAGCTATACACAAATTTTAAAACAATGTCAATAATTCTTAGATAATTCCATGTGGTATATTTTGATCATATTCACTGTCTCTCCCAACTCCTCATCGATCCACCTACCTTTCTCTATCACTCCAAATTTACATTCAGTCCATCTCCATCTGTCTTTTCTTAATGGGTTTTCAAGACAGAGTTTCTCTATGTAACAGTCCTAAATATCCTGGAGCCCTATTTGTAGGCCAGGCTATCCTTGAACTCACTGAGATCCACCTTCTTTTGCCTCCCATGAACTGGGATTAAGGCATGTGCCTCACTGCCCACCTTCTATCTATCTTTTAAAACTCAGCCAGGTTTTGTTAGCCAACTACTCAGGTTCAGGGCTTTCTGGAGTGTGGTCAGTATGACAGCAGTCACACATTAAGCAGACTCTCCAGCTCTTAGCAAGTTTATATTAGTAGAGTTTTAAAAACTTATTCTTCAGTTTGCTCTTCCCTTATTTTTTTGAAACATATTCTTAGCTAATACTGTTTTTGCCAAAAATATTACTACCAGTATGACTAAGGTTACTTTGTTTTTATTCACACTAAGTAATAAGACTGACCTCATTGTAAAATGTCTAGGATCAGTGCAGATATATATAGAGAGAGCATATAGTATCATTATAAAAGGATTGCATATCAAAGTTGGAGAAAGATGTATCAAGGAAACAAAGCAGCCCTAATCCACTTCTTATCTGAATCAAATCTTGGCCTTATTGTTATGATGGCTTATAAATTTATCTATGCCCGAATCACCTGAAGCCCTGATAAATGATCCTACCTTCCCCCTACATTCTGTTTTTGTGCATCTGATCTTGGATTTAAGCGTTCAACTTTCGAACATACTAATTAGATTTGGTACAGCTATACTCTGCTTGGGAACATTTGTCAAGGCCAGGTATCCCAAACATTTTCCAACCTTGTAGATTAACACAGCTGAAAAAACACTTGACATGTTTCCATATTAATGCTTCATTATATCTTCTAGGCAAAAAAGTAGACAATATTAACAATCTATTGATGTTCTTTTGATTCTAGAATATGGGTCTACAGTGTTTTGGTATATTTATATTCATAGTCACATTCTGATAAACACTCCCCACTAATGGTCATGAGTTTAAAAGGCTTTTTGTTAATATGGTGAGGCTGTGGGTGACTTAGTATCACATCTTTTGAAAATTTCAGCTTTTAATGCAACCATTACACATAGAAGAAATCAATGATTTCATCAGCTTAATAGGGCTATTGCTCTGTGTTCAATTTATTATATGGAGCCACGAGGGTGCCATTGGAGATGGCTTTGAACAGTTCAAACAGATTCAATTTTATATCTAATTCAAAATTCAGAAGATGTTCTTGAAGGGCTATGGTATTTAATAGAAATTATACATCAAAATAGAATGAAGAAAAAACTAATAAAAAATAGAGCAATAAGAGGGAGACTGAGCTTAGAAGTAGAAATTCAGGGCATTCAAAAGAAAACTTCTTATCCCTAGCCTCCAGTTCATAATTGGGTACACTATCACTGAAATAAAGTTACAGACTTCATTTCTCTCACCTTCATCTATACATAGGAACAGCAAACCTGAAACAATGTCCCTGATTGCTTATGAACAAGAATTGACCATGAAATTACCAGCTTCCTCTGAGTTCCTTACAGAGATGCTGATTCAGAGAACATACACCTTGGTTTGCTTGTTCTCTCAATTATTGGAATTCTTGGAAGGACAAATACTGTCACCATGAAGGGGAGAGCAGAGATCTTATGTAACCTGAAAAAGAGCTGGAATAGTCTCTCTCTAATTTAAGGGTGAATCATGAAAACCATGTGGCTTACATAGCAGCCATATTCATCAGCTTATTAATCTTCAAGCCTTATCAGCAAGAATGTTGATAAGTTGGGTTGTGTAATAATCCTTTTGTACACTGATAAATTTGTCATTGAGATTGATTTAAGAATGAAGTTGACTGGCTAATAGTTGAAAAGGAAAAATTTAGGTGGGGGCTAGTATCAAACATGAGCTATTGACTCAGCATTTATAAGTAATCTGAAATCTCCATGTTGGTTACAAGGGAGCAGGCAGTTGAAACAGAAATCTTCTGCCAACAAAGTTGATTCAGATTTTTTAGTTCTAGACCTATTTCCAAGTAGGATCTGAAAATGGAATCTACTGGTCTCCATTTCCAAGCTCTGTAAAAAGGCATCATGTTTCCATTCCTTGCTTATCATTTTTTTAATGCTGGTTCAGGCGATCACACTAGGATTCTCATACTTGTGTAGCAAGCTTTTCCCAGATCAAGCTATACCCATTGCCCCAGGAAAAAATATTCTAATGTTTTAGGATTTCCCATAGGTCAATTATATGGTCTCGCTTAGAAACAAAGAAGTAGTAGATGCTTACTATTAAAAAGGCAACTTTTCTCACACATGCACACACATTCACAAGAGGGTGCACACACACAACCACATGCACAAAGCATTAAGAGAAGTAAACATATATTTAAGAAGAGAGTAAGCTAGAACTATTCTCTGAAACTGCCACATACCAGTACATACATACAAAAAAAACCAAAAAAAAAATAGTGTAAAAACTATATACAGGGCAGCATCTGTTATAGATGAAATTTAAATTAGTTTCATAAATTATGTGTTGGCTCTAGTTTTTATTCCCCTTCTGTTAATACACAATCCTTCTGTCTCCTTTCCTAGGTAGGGTACACCTTGGGATCTTGGCAAAGGCCCAGTGATTGGTTTATTGCTGGGTACATGGCCCACTTGTGCTCAACCAAAGTCCTTTCTAGAGATTTTTATTGCTATTCTTAGTAATATATAAGGCCCTATGTATTTAAATAGTGGCTCCAAAAGGGAATAATGTGGGTAGGAGCTGTTTACAGTATATTCTCTATTTCTTAGTGAATTTATCTCTCCTGAAATAAATGAAGGAAAGAAGACTGATGAGGAGTGAAAAATGTCCTATATTATTGGCTTTCTGGGAAAGCAGTTCTAGGATCTAATAGATAACTTTGATTTTCCCAAGCCAATTGCTGCTGAAATTTTGTTTCTGGTATCTAAGATTCTTGAGCAAACAGTAGGAATACAGATCTAAATTGACGAGTTTCAATACTAGTAAAAAATGTGTATTCATAAAAATTAAGATAATAATAGTACAGAAAACAATTGCCCCAAACTGAGTTTTGAACTGTAATGTGCATTCATTGGGTTTGAAATTAAAGCACACATATACACACATTCATACAGACAGATAAGCAGCCATTGCAATGCACTCAAACAAATTTTAAGCTCAGTTTTGTAACCAGAGATTTCTTTTTTGAATCAGGGATCACTTTTTGTACCGGGCAATCTTTGAACTTGTGCTCCCAATGCCTTAGACTCCTGGATCAGAAACTGGGAGAGCATGCTATCATACCTGGCTCTCATGAAACAGTTTATCATGAAAAGGTTAATGTATAACATTATACTACTCACCAAACATACTTTTTAACAAAAACTAGCTTTAATATTTCTGACTAATCATTTTTTCGTGAATAGGAGATTCACTATTCCTTAGATTCTATTGTACTTATGAGCCTAGTGTATTTAAAAGACAAAAGGAACCTTTGATTGTCTTGGGTAGAGAGAACAGTGGAAGAGTTACATAAGAAAGCTCTTCTGGGCCAGGTCATGAAGTGACTGAGGACGCATGCTAGAGATGCTATAAGAATCTGCCAAAAAAATCATGAGGTTTTTAAAAGAAGGGTGACTCTCTGTATTTTGGAAGTTTAATTCACTGAGATATACTAACAGCTTGCATGTCGTTTGTGTTAGGAAAGAGTTAGGTGGGTATACAGATTTGAGTAAGGATCATTAGAACTTGCATCCTTCTATTGACAGTTGAGGAGACTGAAGTTTGTATCCACTTGCCAAAAACAGAGACATGGAGTTTGTCCTCATCTCCTTTCTAGAATCGCTGTCATGCTTCCTAATTATACACTGAATTACATTTTCTAATTTTGTAAAGGAATTTTTATTTAAGAAATTCTATACTTAAAAGTAATATTTTTCTAGGGTAATAAACTTTTTGATATTTCTCAAATGTGTGTGTGTGTGGGGGGGTGTATGTGTGTGTGTGTGTGATTTTATTTTGTTTTTGTTTTGTTTGTTTTCTTCAAGATAGGGCTTCTCTGTCTTGAACTTCACTATCCTGGAACTTGCTTTGTATACCAAGCTGGCCTTGAACATTAAAGGTGTATGCCACCACTGTACAGCCTGCTTCAGATATATATATATATATATATATATATATATATATATATATATATATATATATGATAATATTTTTATTTAAATTTTCAACAAGCTTGTTTTACATGTGTTTATATGTCAGTCTCAGTTCCCTCGCCCTCCCCCCTCTTGCCCTGCCCCCGTCCCATCCCCTTTCTGCTCCCCAGGGAAGGTGAGGCCTTCCATGGGGGAATCTTCAAAGTTTGTCATACATACATTTTAATGACACGTAGATCTATAGAAAACTCTGAGGAGGTAACTTACTTGTGTATTTAACTGCTGCTTCTTTTCTAAAACTGGGAATGAATTACAGGGAAGAGAGATGGCTGCTGAAGTGGACTCCTTTGTGAAGAGGCTGTCCTACTAGAGGGTAGAGGGCTGGCACAGTGGCTCTGCAGCTGGTTTAAACACTTAGAGTCCCTGGATGGAGAGGCTCTGATCTCAGCAGGGCTCTCTCAACCATTCATTCTCCCAAGGTAGAGAAATGGAAAGTTTCACAATTTAGAAAGTATGTGTCTTTCAGATAATGTCTTACAAAAGCAGATTCTATGTGAACATTAAAGACTGAATAGCTGTATTGAGGAACAGGGACCACCTCTGTGTCCTTGGCCTAAATTTCCTCCTTCCCTAATGTGGTAGGGAATACTCTTCAGTTGCCAATACTTTATAGTGGATAAGTATATGTCGTTTATCTGGTCTCCCTCATCCTTTAGAACCAAATGAGTTTTATTAACAAAACCTGTTTTGACTTACTGAGTCCCTGCAAAAGTCGACTTCAGCTTCCCTGTGCCTTTTTAATGATGTCCCCATCACAGGGACTCTAGCCCTCTCAAACACATTTTATAGGTGAAAGGTAGCTTGATCTCTACTACAGGGGGTCTGCTGTCATGCTCTGATATAAGGAGAAATGGCACCTCTGTGGCTTGCATGCCCTGATGATAACCCAACTCTGGTAACTGAGAAATGCAGAAAAGGTTACTGTGAGGAAGTGAAGAGCAGGGGACCAGGGCAGTGCCTTCCCTGTGGTCCCTTTTATTTTATTCTATTATAGGATGCCAAGCTCTATAATGAGTCAGGATTTGTACAGAAATGCAATGGTCTCTTGAGCGTTTATTTAAATACCATTAAAACTTCTCACACATACATTTTTTAGCAATATTATATATCCTTATTGTTAGAAATATAGATATTTCCTATTCATTTCCATGGTGACCATTCTATGTATATACACTTCCTTCATCTCCTCTGCATCCTATTCCTCACCACCTGGGGATGTGCTCCTTCCTACTTGCCAAACAAACCCACTGCCACACCAAGAAACTGACTTTGGAATTCCATGATTAGAAGTTCACATGTAACACAATAAAGAAATCCCAGTCTCCAGAGTATACCCTCTATCCTCTGGAGTCCAGGCAAACTTCATGTACTGTCAAAAGGAAGAACGGATCAAGCAAAATTTATGGTCATGAAGCACTGAAAGCAAGATTCAACCACAAATTTGAAAGCTAGAAATCAACACCCAGCAGTACCATAGCAGCAGAGGATAATCCAGGGACTGCAGTTGCCCTCCCAGCTAATTAAAATATATGATCTAGGCCCAGGTCTTAAGAAGTTCAAACTTGGTTAGCTGGACAAATATAAGAATTATAACACAAGGAAAAACCATCTGGGAGGCTTGAGAAAGTTATAATTGATTTGAGGACTGCGGTTTTCTGAAACAAAAATTTATTTGGCAGGTCTCTCTTTAGAAACCACAGACTCATCCCAAGTAGGCCACCTTTCATCCTTGCTCTCCTCCTCTGGGAAGTAGAGAGATGGAAACAATTAAGTTTCATTTAATGAGAGAACATGGAATGAAAAGTGTATTTCTAAGAAGAATTATGCTTTCTTACCATGCCAGAAATTTAAGAAGCATATTATTTTTAACTCTGTCCTGAATCAAATAGACATTGCTGATCTACAAAGGCTAGTATGGTCCTTACTGTGGAGGTGTGAGGAGCTGAGTTCAGATCCCTACCACTCCAGTAAAACTGGGTGTAGTGGAATGCATCTACAATCTCCTTATGTTCTACAGACTCTATTTAAGGAGACTTGTTTAAAACATAAAATATATCCACTCTATAACAGAATTATAGAGTGGCTGTACAAATTTGCACTCCTACCAATAGTAGAGAAGTATTACCCTGACTCCACATCCTTTGCAAAATAAGCTTTCATCAGTGTTTTTTTATCTTAGCCATTCTGATAGATGTAAGATGGTATTTCAGTATCATTTTGATTTGCATTTCCTTTTTGGGAATATGCAGTTCCTTAAAAGACTTTTGGCCATTTGAGATTATTTTCTTGAGAATTCTTTGTTTATATCTGTATACCACTTTTTAATTTGATTATTTGGTAGTTTCATGTCTAGTTTCTTGAGTTCTTTTCATATATTGGAGATCAGACTTTGGTCTGATGTGGATTTTGTGATGACACTTTTTTTCCATTCTGTAGGCTGCTGTTTTGCCTTTGGATATCAGTAGGGAGATTTATCAGAAAATTGGGAATCTACCTCAGCACCCAGAAATACCACTATTGGGCATATATCCAAAGGATGTTCAAACATACCAAAAGGACACTTGCTCAACCATGTTTATAGCATCATTCATAATAGCCAGAACCTGGAAACAATACAGTTGCCTCTCACCTGAAGAATGGATGAAGAAAATGTGGTACATTTCCACAACGGAGTATTAAGCAATGGTAAGAAACAGTGACATGAAATTTGTAGACAAATGGATGGGACTAGAAAAATCATCATGAGTGACATACCTAGAGCCAGAAAGAAAAACAGAGTGTGTACTTACTCATAATTAGATGTTAGACTCAAAACAAAGGATAACCAGATATACTAGGTAAAAAGGAGTCCCTAAGAGGGAAATGCATGGAGGGCCCTAGGAAAGAGAAATAGTTAATAACTGCTGGGTAAACTGGGGTAGGGGTTGAAGGAGGGAGGGATACGGATGGGAACATGAGGGATCCAATGGCCAAGTTGGGAGAAAGACAGAGAATGAGAGCAATAAATGTGTTACATTGATAGAGGGAGTCATTATGGAGTTAGGAAGAAACCTAATACTAGGGAAATTACCAGAAATCAACAAGGATGACCTCAGCTAAGACTCCTAGCAATAGTGAAAAGGCTGCCTGGCCTGGCCTGCGCCTGCAATCAGATTAGTGACTACCCTAACTGTTATCATAGAACTTACACTTAGTAGCTTGTGGAAGCAGATGCTGTGATTCACAGCCAAGCACTGGGCCGAACTCCTGGAGTTCAAATAAAGAGGGGGAGGAGGGATCATATGAGCAATGAGGTTCAAGACCATGATGGGGCAAACCTCGAAAACAGGTGACCTGAGCTAGTGGAGCTCACAGACTAGAGACTGACAGCTGGGGAATCTGAATGGCACCTAACCAGGGTGACAGTTGTGTGGCTTCTTTTGTTTGTGGGGCCCTGGTAGTGGGACTTAGACTCATCCTGGATGCATGAACTAGCTTTTTAGAGCCATTCACTGTGGTGGGATACCTTGCCCAACCTTCATGCAGTGTGTAGTGCCTTCATCCTGCATCAGCTTGGGATGTCAGATTTTCTTGACACTCCAAGGAAGGTCTTCTCCACACTTTGGAGTGGATTGTGGTGGGATGGGAGCTGCTTGGGAGGGAGGGGAAATGTGTTGGAATGTAAAAATGAAAAAAGTTATTAAAACTCAGAGTTGTACTTCTAATTAATAGAAAATGTTTTGAAAATCGAGTCTTAGTATGGTAGTGAAGAAGAAATAAATGCAGTAGGTGATGGTAAGAACGTTAAGAATGAAGTTTGATGCTCTTGAGTCAATCCTACCAGAATTCAAATCGTGCTCTTCCCATTAACTCATAATTGTGTCAGTTATTTGAATACAAATGACCTCAGTTATCTTATTTATAAAGTTAGGGTAAGGAGACCTTTAATCCCCAGTTCTGAGAGTTTTTGTGAATGAAATTTACAACTTATGAGTGTCTAATGTTTGTTAACTGTTATGCTTGCTTTATTAAGCATTTATAAAAAGACAGAGGCCTAACAGAATTTGTAACTAAAAGTGATTGTGGTAATTCATTATTGGTGTTCAATAAAATATTTGTTGACAGAATATGCTCAGAAATTGAAGTAATAAAGAGTGTATAAGATTCCCTGGGGATACAGCTTCAAGAGTGAATAAAGTCTCAGATTGATATTCCATCCATGCTATTAAACATCTGCCAATTTCCAGGTAATGTACTAAGGAATTTCATGCATGAAATTCCATTTAAATTTCTCAACAATGAGCTATGGGCACTTATAATATTGTTACACATTTATAGAGGAAAACAATAGTATCCAGGACAGTGAACTGCTTGCTGTCAAGTCCTATGTTTGTAAAAAGAATTGGCTGTAGGTTCCCTGAATCATGGTGTAGAACACTCTAACAAAATGTTCCTCATTCAGTAAACAAATGAATGTCAAATTCATGGAAGGCAAATAAACTTCAAAAAAATATGATGTAAGAGATGGAGTAAGTCACTTTAGAGAAAAAAGTAATCTGTGCATATCTACCAAAATCAAGAAACCAGACTATAAACCAGTTAATTGAAAAGTGAAAGGGATATAAGTGGCTGCCCAGATGAAATATAGCTAACACACATGAGCAATGCAGTAGCAATTAGGAGAATCAGACTTCACCATCAAATGAAAAGTGACATCTTCAGAATGGTTTTCTTAAAATGGAAAGAATAATGATATTTAAAGATGGCCTCACATTTACTCAGAAGGTCTATTACAGTGAGAGGCTTATTAGGTTTAGGAACAGATCTACTTAAGTAACTTAGGAAATGTGTGTGTGTGTGTGCGTGTGTGTGTAATATACATGTGCATGTGTATACATGTATGTTTGTGCCATTGCGTACAAACATACAGAGCTAGAGGCTAACTTTGAATATCTCTTTTTATTGTTCTCTGCTGTTTGCCTTGAGACAGAGTCTCTCGCTGAATCTAGTCTGCCAAAGTTTTTCGTACTTTTGAAGGAAAATCTAGATATAGTTAGAGAAGAAAACCCTACAGCTTTTGGGCAATCTAATCTTGCTGGTTTGGTAAGGCAGTGAGTTCTGAGCATCACTTTGCCACTCCCTGTCCCAGCCTAGAACTGATACATCAAAGCTACCCTACCCATTTGTCATCTGAATACCAAGGATTAAACTCATGTTGTCATACTAGCATGGCAATCGTTTTGCCAACTAAGACATGTTCCTGGCCCAGGATGTACTTTTGATAACAAACTTTAAAAAATGCAGGATAAAATGTGATGGTTCTTGTCTTATTACATACTCCAATGCTATTATTTCTCCCTCACATGCATGTTTTCTGTACCAAATGATGCTTCTTTTAAAAACTTTTCCTAGCTTTATTTTTCTTTATAATTAATTTTCCTGAATGTATATATTTAAACCATGTGTGTCTGATAAAGACAGGCATCAGAGGAGAGTGTTTAATGCCCAGGAATTACAGTTATGGATGTTTATAAACCACCATGTGGGTGCTTGGAACTAAACCTGGGTCTGCTGTAAAAACAACAGAGATCTTCTGCTTATACTCTGGCTTTCTCTTTCTTGCTCCAGCAGCTCACACTTTTTGCCATATTTGTTTTCTTGCAAAGAGAGACTCCTGCTATCTATTTACAGGGCAGTGACAGAGTCATTTGCTCATCCATTTCTCTAGAAATAGATGGAAATCCATGGAATATATCTGGTTAGAATGTAACACTACTGTCTCAATAGAAGACTCAATATAACACACCATAGAAGCCAGTGTATGTGAGGCAGTTAATTTCAGCTCTTACACATTCTATACAATAGATAAAAGAAAACATGCCAACATTCAATATGTCACTCATGCAGAGACTGGATCATCTAGGGTGTATTGATTTTAGCCACATGTGTTATCATCAACAACAACAAAGAAAAGAAAGGAAAATGAAAATTTAACATTTACTGCAGAAATAAAATGAATATTAGTTCTTTATAATTATTTACTAGAAGCTATAAAATCTCAATTAAACAAAAAACAAATACTTTCTAGTTATAAAATATAGTTATAAAGAAGTTCCATTGAGAAACGTGTGTCATACTAGAATCAGCATTTTGAGGAGGACTTGTAGTTTCTAATCTCTAACTGGGGAAATAATGTTATAAATAATAAATAAAAACACCATATAGAGTTGGATTTGACTAAACAAACATTTTGTGTCATCATAATTACAAGAAATATTCCTTCCTTTCTACGTCTTTGATATTCAGTTTGTGTAGGTGAATTCAAACACTCTTCCAATAAATCATTTCTATCATTTTTTGAATATGCATCATAAGAAACATTAACTTCATATCAAAGAAGAATTAGTAGGTATAACCACAAGCAATCTTTTAAAGGTAAAAAGGGAATTATGGTATGGAAATTAATACTTTGCTTTGGAATGGATTTTCTTTTATTGATACAATTTAAGGTCAATTTTGTGATATGTATATTTCTCCTCTTGTTTAGGTATTGTGTTTATATAGCTCATTGGAAAATGTAATGTATAATTTAGTACAGACTATAGAGAGTTACCTATGATAGTTAAAACTTAGAGTTAAGTTAGTTTGGATTTCTAGATATGCAGAGATGTATTTGAGATGAATAGGCATTCTTCAAACCTTTCAAAGACCTACAGAATATGGCATTTAAAATGGTTTAGGGATTTTCTTGACAGTGAGGCACAACTGCTCCTGGTAACACCACCTGCATCAAAAAGGAAGATGGACATTGAAGAAACTCGTTATGAAGTTTGCTTCTACTATGGCAAGACTAGCCATTTGGGCAAGGTACTGCTCTTCTGGACTGTTTGACTTTATGTTGTAGAAACTGACATGCAGGACCCACAAAAAGGTGACTGCTGATGAAAGATGGACATTGCTACAGGATTCCTCCTTCATGGAAGAGGCTGCCAGACAGCCAGGCAGTCTACAGGACACAGAGAGGAGTTTCCTGCCTTGTTGAGGAGTCTGGACACACACTATGGCCTATGGGCTGAAGATGGAACATATAGAAGAACTTCGGGTGACTGACCAGGCAATGAGTTGTCTCTGTCATTTCTAGAGTTTATATATTATCCTTCTGTGGTCTTTGAAGGAGTTGAAGACAGATAGTTATAGTTTCCCTTGGTTAGGGTTAAAGATAAGTTACATATATGACTGTAGACTCACAAAGATAGGATAGATGATATTTTCTTTAAGTCTTACAAAATGTTAATGGACTAAATATTGTTAACTGTGATTCTTATTTGATAACTGTTGAATGGTATATTTTGCTATGTTAAGGTTAAACCCCTTCTTTTACTTTAGACAGAAAAGAGGAGATGATGGGAGATGTTATTCTGTAGATATGTTTCTCATACTGGTTAGTAAAGCACTTTGGCCAATAGAAAACTAGATAGGCGAGACTAGGAGACTAGGAGGAGGAAAGAGGAAGTAGAAGGCGGAGTCGACATGTAGCCCAGGGAGGAAGGAGGACACCTGCCGCGTGGCACCCCGATAAGACGACCACGTGGAAATACTTAGATAAGTAGAAATGGGTTAATGATTAAGGCAGAGCTAGCATATTAACAATAATGGTAACGGGCCAACAGGATTGTATCAAATACAGAGTCTCTGAGTGTTATTTGGGGCACACGTGGCTGCGGGACAATGGCGGCAGGACCAGGAGGCCGGCGGGGAGGAACCTGCTGTAACAAGTAGGAACCATGACTATCAGTAAATATTTGATATAGGCCATTGGTCCACATACCCACCCACAGAGCTATAGGAGGAAAGGTGCATTCCTATTCCATTTACTAGTGATGTCTCTGAAGTCCTGGTTGGTGGCCTATTTTCCCTGATCCCTTACCAATATCTGTATGCCAGCACCTTTTGCTTTTGAAGGAGACACAAAGTATTCATTGCTTGCAAAATCAAGGTCATTTTTTGAACTATTTTGTATTTGTAGATGTTCATTCTTTAAAAATGTATATATAAATCACACTAATTAAAAAAAAAAAGGAAAACACAATCAGCTAGGTTGCATTGTTAATTTTGTTTTCCTGTGTCATACATTTTGTTTGTTGGACATTGGTAAGTAAGCAGCCTGCCATTTAAAGCAATTTCAGGTGAAAGTAATTTAATTTTGGCCTTGAAAAAAGCAAAGGCTCTTCTGACTTAAGCAATTCTTCAGTCAGTTACTGCAGTTCGTTTGCTAGGAGACTTTGAAATATACCAGAAAACAGGCTGGCTGGCAGGTTGGTTTGTGCTGCAAGATATCCTGACAACCTGTCAAAGTCCCACTTTTCTCACATTCTACCAAGTTCTCTTTTCTAAAGAAAGCATGAAATGTCAAAATGACAGGTGCCGAAGCGCAGCAGCATCCAGCTTCTGGGCCCATTACCTTAGGAAGGAAGAGTTGAAAAGTTGTGCAAGTGACAATGCTCAAGAGTGATAGAATTTGCCAGGTAAATGGATGGCTTGATGGTGCTGATGTTAACCCTTTGGAACTGAATAATTTGAGCTACATCCTTTGGGAGGACAAGCTAGAGGTAGAGAAGAAAGCCCTACATCTTTAGGGCAATTAATTCAATGAGTGATTGGGCATTCATTTCTTCATATTTAGAGATTTTCTGTTCCTAATTTGTTTCACAAAACCACCACTGCACAGTTGAGGGAGAGCCAAAGTTGCAACTTTGCCATATTTAAGAATAGTCACATAGCTAGAAGAGAGGCTAAACATGGGATAATTGCAACTATATATGTATCAGACTAGTGTGTGTGTGTGTGTGTGTGTGTGTGTGTGTGTGTGTGTGTGTGAAAATACCTTTTGAAAGACTTAAGGATACTTCATTAGCATATATTAGTTGGGGAACAGTTTACTTAAGACTGAGCTGTGAAATTCAGCTTCAAAATCCCACTCTAGTACTCTTAAGTTCATATACTGTCTTAAACAAGTAGGAGTAACTCTGGGGAATGTGCCCCCAAAGCCCTTTTGTGCACCAGGGATACATCCTGGTTCCACTGTCCAAGGTCTCATGGAGAGATACTCCTTTAACCTAGAGTCATGAGAGAAAGCATAGGTCCTACCTCAAATGACTTGATAGATTTTGATGATCCCTCCTGGAAGGCTTTACCCTCGCTGTTTAGTGGGTGAGGAATGGGATTGGAGGGGAGACAGGGGCATGGAAAGATGGGAGGGAGAGGGAATGGGATCAATATGTAAAATAAGAAAAAATAAATGAAAAATAAAAATAAAAAAAGAGTAACTCTGGACCTTCACCTATTTTTTTGAAAATTACAGAGACCACTATGATGTTAATCTTTTTTCTACATGGGACTTATTTTGCACTGAGTTATGTGTTGCCAGTTCACACTAAACAAACATATGTAGTACAATAGGAGTAGTTAAGTAATGGCAATATGTGAGGTGAGGCATAGTTTGGGAATATAGCAAAACCTGCAAACAGCTCTGAAAGATTTGACAAACAGGAAGAATATTTGACTCTCCAGCTACAGAGCTCTATAAAACTAAGGGACTATGATTTGCAATATGTTTGCCCTCCAAAGGGTCATGCATTTGATGACAGTCCCTAGAATGTCAGTTTCTTTCAGGTGCTTTGGGAACTTCAGGGTGTGGTAGGTTGGGAAAAGGACCTTAGGTTATTAGGGACATAGCCTCAAGAGGAAATAGTAATCCTTTCCACTGAAATATCATTGGTCGAGTTGTTATAAAACCTTGAGCATGACCCTGAAACTCAGTTTTCTTATTTCAATGTCTGCTGATTCTTCTCAAACATTGCTTTTTCTTGTATACTCCACCACAAGCCCTGGAGCCATCTCTCATAAGATATAAACCCATCCTCTAAAAGTGATGAGAAAACCTCTTTATAATGCTAACCTACCTGAAATATTTCATACAGTAATAGAAAAGAGACTAATGTACTGGTAAAAGATTGTTGTCATTTTGGAGATGCAGACAGGAAGAAAGGAAGGAAGGAAAAAAAACACAAAAGGAAGGGAGGAAAAAAATCAATGTTTCTAGTTTCTTGGCAGAAAACAAGATTTAATGGTAGGAGTTAGGAGATGCAGTCCTACCTGTTCTCTGGGAAATAACATCATGTAGCATGTTGGGAGTTTATACACTGAAGGCATGCTACAAATAACTCTGTGTTTGGACCTGGTTGTCAATTCATATTGTCCAAAGGGTATCCACTTATAAAATGGGAGCTCTTGAAGTACCTGGCTTATAGTGTCCTGAGAAAGAAAAAAATGATTCTTCACATAATTATATCATTAAAAAGCCAGTTACAGAAGACTTTCCCTTCTATGCTTTCAGAAAGAAATATAAACAGATACTTCATTAAATTAGGTTTATGAATCAGACAAGGAAATTTTGTAGCCAGAGGTGAGTTAGGACTATATTACTGCAGGGGCAGTGGGTTCAATTAACCAATCTGTTTACTATGTAACTCCCAAGCTTGACAGTATTGCAGCTAAATGTGCTTACAACAAGCAGATAAATAGCAAGCTGCGGGTCAGGTTGCTGATGAGGACTTTGAAGAGCAATGGCTAATAATTATGAAGCATTTATCAATCCCTAGAAAGAGTACTAAGAGTTAAAGAGCACAGATGCATTTTCTAAGTAATCTCCTTTATATGAAGTGTGTTAGCACCATCCTTTTCCATGTTTCATAGAAGTAAAGTGTTTTCTGTAGATGCTTAGGTTAAAGGTGGCAAGCTTCATGCTGAATATGAAGCTGTGATAGAAAACCACTGTCTTGTGCTACGGCTTCCTAATCAGAGATTAGAATAGGGTGAAATGTTTCAGGTGAATTATCTCGAAGACAACTTTGTACTCTAAGGTCATTTTTGTGGGAAGAATTCTGTGGGAAGAATTTATGCAGAATGTTTATTTATATTGACTTGAATCTTAAGTGAGATGAGGATTTTTCTGATTCAAGTAGATATTAATAACTCCGTTGGATTATGATAAACACTGTTAGTTTCCATTAGGCGTTAAAGAAGTTAAGAAGGAAGCCTTCCTCTCTCATCTTTGACAAGAGGTGTTCTGCTGTTTTTACATCTGCTTTGACCTTTAGTGTATCTTTGGAAAAGAATGCTCAGAAGACCTGGTCTCCACACCCACTATGCTTACCTCATAAAAATTAATTTGTAATAAAGAGTAGTTGCTGTAAAGATATTTACGGGACATTGCTTGGAGAGAAGAAGGAATACAGAGGCAAGCCTTGTTGAAGAACATTCTATTACACTGATTAGGATGGTAGAGAAAGAGGCATCTGACCCAATTAATTGCCTCCTTGGATAGAAATATTATAATACATTACATTACATTTTGTGCCAATTCTGAAAATTAAGCGTGATGTGAGACCGTTTCTCCCCCCCCCAGGTTAAAATGTTTCCTTGTTTTGTTCATTTGACTCTTTTTTCCTGCAATTTCAGAGATTCCTCAAATAAAAAATTATTTTATAAAATACGACAATGTCTCAAGCCAAATTATCTTTGTCCAGAAAATCATGGTGAGACTATAAATCTGGAAACTGGAGCTCTCTCAATAATTTGTCAGTAGGTGTCTGGTTCATCTTCACACAATGTAACACTAATTACATTGAAAAAATAAAGGACAGTCAATGTTAAAAGTAAGCAGTTTAAACGATTCAAGTATGAATATTTGCAGGGAACTTCCTAAGAGTTCTAGGTTGTTTACTACAATGATCAGGCCAATGGCATCTATACATGTTTTTTTTTTCTTTTTTTTTTTACTGTAAGAAAAAATGGAAGTTTGTTTAATATTGTCAGTTTCTTGATGAAATGTTCTCCAGTCTTACCAGGATTCAATATAGTCTATTTGTCTGTCTTCTTGTACATGTTACTTGGGAAGTGTGTGTGGGATTATGATACTATCAAATGTGATATCAAAAGTAATGTCAAGAAAAATACTTTGAAAAAATAATTATGACACAATGAGTACTGTGGTATATACCTTTAACCTTAGAAAGCAGGAAGCATAGACTGGAAGATCTCTGTGAGTTAGAGGCCAGCTTGCTCTACAAAGTGAATTTTAGCTAGCCAGGACAATGTAGTAATAACATATCTTTTAAAAAATGGAGCAGGCTCTCAAAGAGTAGTCAGTGTTAAAAACACTGACTACTCTTTCAGAAAACCCAATTTAGTTTCCCAGA
This sequence comes from Cricetiscus sungorus, assembly GCA_030556225.1. Classification (NCBI taxonomy): domain Eukaryota; kingdom Metazoa; phylum Chordata; class Mammalia; order Rodentia; family Cricetidae; genus Cricetiscus; species Cricetiscus sungorus. Next base: position 20,265,518 of record JANBXA010000069.1, read on the forward strand.
ACCCACATAGTCTTGTAACTATCTGCAATTCCAATCTTAGGGGGACTGATAATCCTTTTTTTTGGCTTCTGCATGCACTGGGCATTATGTATTGCTTAGATGTACATTCAGACTAAACACCCATTAACTTGAAATAAAAATAAATGAAAGAAATAAAAATAGTTTAAAGGTTATTATCTATTGTTCAATGGCTAGTGTTGAAGGAAGTTGCATAACACTGTAAGACAATATTGGGAAGATTCTGATATTCTAAAACATTTGGAATTAATTTACTATTTAAATTACTGCTTAGATAACTTTAGTGAAATACATTAAGCATCTAAAGTATGTAGTTACAGGTGCAATGTACAATCAGTCATAATATGATTCCTCATAAATTCAAATGATAGTCACCATTATTATTACCCATATTGGTATCTTACCATCTAGCCATTCCTTCTGCCAATATTACTACAAGGTACTCCAGGTTTTTTACAAGAAACTATTAAATAAAACAAAAACAATACAGTATGCTGTCTTAGAAGATGAGATCAAAATTATGATTTCTCTGGATTGTGATTCTCATGTTTAACATGGAAGGCAGAGAAGCATATGTATCCTGGGATCCTTCTCAGTTCTATTAAGCAAATTTCTCTAAGCTCAGACTTTGAAGGTTGCCAGCTCATTAACTATGGACATTCGCTCATAGCTTCAGTTAGAAGGATCATTAATGGTAGCAGTATCAAAGCCCCTCCTCACTAAATATTAGTTATATTAATATTAAGTTAATGCAAAGGATTTCATCCTGGGGCCTCCTAAAGATTCATCAGACACTGCAGACTTATTTATGCTTATACTTGATTAAAAATAAATTCCTCCTAGAGGGTGTTCTTCTACCCAAAGATCAATTGCCACAGATCACTTTTTGTTTCTATTAAGATTTTATAGATTCACTGTAATTATGTGTATATAGATACAGAAAGACAAGTGCTGCCTGTAAAATTACAGTCCTGGTAATTCCTTAACTATTATGCAGGTATTTTAACTGTATCTTAATAGGCAAGTTTCTTAGATTGTTAGGAAATTCAGATAAAATTCTAAAAACTCTATGTTGAGATTTAGCTTGAAAGTTACTACTTGTTTCATTCAATGGAAAAGTCAAATTAGAAAATAAAATTCTGGGTTAAGAAGAACTACCTCTTCTATAATTTAGACTTTGTGACCTTAAATCAGGGCTAGTATTTTAAATAGTGTGTTGTGATATTTTGTTGTGATATTTAACTCTCTCAGCATTGTTTCTCTTTCTCTTAAGTTGTATAAAAGGATATTTTATCAATTATTATTAAACATAGATAATAAAAGAGTAGAGAATGCCTCAGTTCCAGAAAAATTACCAAATCCAAAAATGAAAAAGAAAATAAAAACAACCCACCCAGTACAAAAAAGACTTTCACATGGAAAATTCTGTGTCATGTCACCTCACTCAGTTGAGAGAGGAGGAAATCAGCCAGGAAGTTCATTCTTTGATGGATGAAATGCCAATTAACTAAGTTGACACAATACAATGGACTAGTTCGACTTATTTTTTAATGAATTGACCATTTCTGCTTCTTGTTTCCATGTCATGTAGACACAGCCGCAGATAAACGTATCTCTATTGAACACAGTGGTTAAGTGATTCAACTTCCAAACATTACTATTATAGTGGCCACACTTAATAAATCAATGTGTTTGAGATGCTTGGGGATCTATGGATTAAAGATTACTTGGCTTTTGAAGTGCCTAGTAATCATTATATATTGCTAATCCAAGTGGAGCACTGAGGGCTTGCCTCTTTTACTTGTCAATACTAAGCATCTCCAGGTAGCCCCAAACCTGCCCAATACCTTAACTGAGTTTCTTCAACAAAAAACATCTGTTTTGTGACATAATAGATCAAACTGTGCCTCAGCCTTAATTATAGGTGCTTGCCAAGTTGTGTTCAAAATATCAATACAATAGTTACAGTAAGCATAGCATAAGCCAGCATCAGTTCAACCAAAGACAACATTGTGTTTTGAATTGTTTTCACCTCAGGCAAGCTGGATTTTTTGCATAGATTAAAAGGTACAACAAAATAACAACAGCAACAAAAATTCAGCTGGATTGCTCTGATGTAAATTCAATGTTAAAAGAGACCTGCTGGGCTAATAGTTAATAGTTCCAATTTGTTCATTAATTATAACTTTCATTCTCAGAAAATTATAATCCATGATACAGAATCTGTACAAGCATAGTGAGAGAGGATTCATCTTAGGCATGGCCTCTCCATTATTCATAATTACAATTACTTTGTATCCAAAGGCCAACGCTCCATCTATAAAAATCTAGCATGTCAATCAATATATTTTAATAATTGTAATAGCAAAATATGTGAACATTTGGATGAAACATGAGAATGAACTATAAACACTAAAATCATCACATTATGGAAGATCACATATGATCAGGATCTAAAAGTCATCTGGACTCTGTCTTCAGTAAAATATGCTTCAAATTCATGGTGCTTATTAATGACAAACATCAATATTTTAGACTTTTCTCTCATTTTTTATGGTATTACATAACTCTATGCTTGAAATTATTTATAATATGAACAATGTAAACAGATTATTATCTGCCCATGTTTCAACTCCATTCTCAGGATAAGTCATGATAACTATATTCAAGGAAATTTTTTCCATCCCAACCAACCCCTATCAATCATTATGACCATTCTTATATTAAGTTTCTCAGTAAATCATGTCTTCTCTAACACAACTATTGGATCTAAATGCCATGAAACAGGCAGTTATATATTCTTCAGTCAGTTCTCAAGAGAGAAAACATTGTAATAAAAAGGATTCACTATTTTAAGGTGTCCTTCCCTTCCCCCCCACCACCCCAATCTCCTTATAGCAGGTAAGTACTCTCCGAACACAGGTTGTTACCATTTTAGAATATTCATGAGATTTTACTGAATAAAACCATCCAATTCTCTAGTGTCACATAGAAGATTGGGCAGCAGGCATTGTTCTCTGAATCAGTGAAAACTATTCTTGTTCCTTAGAACAAAAAATCTAGCACGTCACTTACAGAGAACATACATGGGAAGCATAATTACCAAGTTCAACAAAAGCTATTGAACACAGGGATTTTTAAATACAATCATTAAGGTCTTTTTGAAGATATATCATAAGGTCATTTCTATCTTGGCATGGTTTACAATATTATTTGGACCCCCCCCACCATAATAAGATAGTAGTATCCTGAGAATATAGTGACTTCATATAGTCCATAGCCATTCTTTTGACTTAGTTGGTGGGGCTTGTCCATCAACCCTTGCCTTCATGGTCTTCTGATTTAATTATAAGGAAGCACTCTTTCTAACCTTACAATGTTATTAGTTGTTTCTTATCTCAATGTTATAAAGAACGCTTCTATCTGGAAGCAGATTTAGGAAATAACGGGCTGATAATTTGGATGTTTATTCTAGCAAAACAGCATAGAGTAATGTTTTGGGAGTATGACTCACAAGTTTGTCATTTAGTTCATCTGAATTTCTAGATGTAGGGTTAGAGAGAATAACCAATTCTCATTGTTTTCATTTCATGAAACTTCAGATGAGGTGTGAAAACAAAGCAAAACAAAAACCCTAAAAGAACTCCAGATTTCTCTCTAAATCTATTTTTTTTCTCTGCTTAGTTTGTACTTTCTCAATGATCTGTAGGTCTCTATGTTAGAAATAAAAGAAGTCATTGCACTTACATGTTTATTTTATTTTATTTTTTTATTTTCTAAATTGGACATCTCACTGAGTTTCTGAAAAAAAGTACATAATTTTATGTAAAAATAAATATAGATTATTTTGGGAGCCATTCAATGCTTCTTGAAATAAGATATAAAATAAAATAGATTTAAAAATGTTCATTCTGCATTTTCTGTGCATGGACCCTTCATCTATAAGTCATTTTCTGTTATGAGGCCTGCTTCAGTTGGGTACTTTAACAGTTCCTCGAAATCTCAGGCAAAGTCCTCATCAGCCTCCTCCCCCTCCCTCAGTTCTGGCTTCTCTAGAGATGAACTCATAGCTGGAAGAACTAAGACAATAAAAATCTTCTGATAATGACTTGAAACATGGTTACGATTTTGGTTACAGGAACTAGTAACTTGGATGTTAATCCATTATGTGGATAATGGAACACCTGTAAAAGAAAATACATTGTTTTTTTTTTTTTTTTTTTTTCATTTGGCTGAAGAAACACTATCCTGCTATCTGATAACATGGAAGGAAAGCATTACTCAAGATTATTAACAAGGTAGACTATAATTCCGGAGATCTGATCTACCTCCCAGAGTAGCCAAAGCAGCTTGAGATACAAAGTCAAGGAGCAGAGTGTAGATGGGGAGGAGGATCAGTGGACAGAAAAATATGGAGAGGAGACATAAAGACTAAGGGGAAATCTAAAACAACTTAGTGATTTTCTATACAATTGGGACATGTAGTCGGAAGAGAGCAGTGGAATATCACTTGAGCGGTGTTCTGGACAGTAACCAAGAGAAGCCTAATATATACTCATAGAGAAAATCTTTGGCAGTTAAAGTGATGTACAGACCTGTTGGTATACAATTTTGTTGGAAAAAGTTGCCACAGAACAGTTTTGGAAGACTGTCTTACTCAGTTCTTGGGGTTACAGTGTTTTAATCTCACTACTGCAAACACTGTAGAAATTGCTCTGTACTTACTCTGCTTGATCCCTTGGGAAGACACAAAGTTATCCTTTGGTAGGACTCTTGGGAGTATGTGGGTAGAAAAAATGATGTAATTAACTCCCTTTGTTCCACACACATGTATTTCAGAAACAATTTTTTGATTATAATTTAGGCAAGCTACTTAACAAATGGGGGTCTTCAGTTCCTCGCTAATGTAATAAAGGAGCTGACCAGGGTGTTTCATCATGCACTTCACCACACACACACACACACACACACACACACACACACACACACACACACACACACACACATCATCTGGGACTCCAGTTTCACCTGTTTCTGGCCTCCAAGGGCAGCAGGCACACATATTGTACACAGATATACATGCAGACAAATATGGATAAAATAGTAATAATAAACAAATAAAAATGCCTAAGAGATGAGGCATGTTCCTGCATATGCTTTCAATGTTTCACTAAGAGCACATTGAATGATTAGTCTTCACTGCCATGGGATAATGGGAAAAAGAAAAGCTTTTAGGCAAAAGAGAAATGCAGGGTTAGAGCTTAGCAGCTCTCCAGATAAACATATCTTTGTTCTAGAGTGAAGGAGAAACTTTATCTAAAGAAAACTGAATGCTAAAAATAATTAAACAAATTGTTTTAGCATGAAAATCTGGCACAAGAAAGAACCCATAGAAACAGGGAACGTGAAATAATCAACTTCTCAGTGAGAAAATATCTATGCTCCAGTTCTGCTATCTGCTGCTATTGTTCAGCAGGATCTAAAGGCTATTCAAATGCAATGCTCTATGTAAATTAAGGATGAGGTTGCATGTAACCAAGATTTAGTATAGTGGAAAAACTTATTGAAAGTGTAGCAAGTAGCTAGTAAATTTCCCCATAGAGAGTGTTCTGACTCTCAACTTAAAAAAGCAACATTTCACATCTTAAGGGACATTCTTATTTGATTTTACTTTTTAAAAGTCGAATAGAAGTGAGGAAAGTAATTCACATATTTTCCTAACACCAGTGTTCAGATAAAGCAATATATAAATGCAAAGATGCATTTAACTAAGAAGAAATATTTCATAAGCAGAAGTTGGTATTGATACTTTATCTTGTAAAAACTATTGCAATCTGACTTCTACTTTATAACAAAATACTGATTCTAGTTGGGTATTATCCCTGGAAAGTGTCACAACTGAGCCCAAGACAGGATCTTCCAGGTTCTCGGTGCAGTTTTTTTTTTTTGTTTGTTTTTTGTTTTTTTGTTTTTTTTTTTCTTTTGGATTCACCACCAACCAAACAGGAATTAGGCAAGCAATTTTTAGAAGGGCTAACACAACACAACGTAGACTCACTTGTGGAATGAGTAAACACACGTCCCATGGAATTTGTTATCTCCGATTGTGTTCCTGTTATGGGATTTGTTGTCCTGTTTTCCATTCTGCACTTGATTTGCAATTCTGGGCCATAGCAACAAGCTGCCCCAGAGGATTACGCAATGGTCAGTGAATTTAATCTTTCTCACATTGTTATCTGTGAGTTAAATTGTTAAAGCTCCACCTAGTGGATAATTCACATCCAGGGGCACAGCAAAAAAGGAAAAAAAAATGAAAGAAAGATAAAAGAAAGAAAGAAAGAAAGAAAGAAAGAAAGAAAGAAAGAAAGAGAGAAAGAAAGGTGATCCAGGGAGGATGGGACTGCAGGCGCCAAGGCAGGGTACTTCACTGAAAGGCAAAAGCTGTAAAAGTTGTACTGACAACCGGCTATAAACTAAAGAAGGTTATAGAGAAATCAAAGTATAATTATTAGAAGGGGGAAAAAAGCCTCCCGCTTTCTCATTACTTCAAGGACCTCTAGAGGTTTCTTTAATAGCTTTCTGGAGGGCTGGGGGGCGCTGTTAGGCATGGAGAGAAACAAGTCAGAGGATGAAATTAATGGAGTTCACAAACGTAAAAATTTTTGTTGGGGCTTTTCTAAAAACGTGCGCACCGACATACATACTCAGCATTCTGTGGCTGCTTCCTTCCACGGGGTGTTTACGGAACATTATGAATGGCCAGCTTCTGGTCACAGTCACTTTGGTATCACACCTAAGGCTCTATGCTTGTAAGGGGAACTCTGCCCTCAGTACTTTGTAGGATCTCTTGTTCGTTTACATTCACTATTTGTCATTTGCTGTCTTTCTAAAAGCTGTGGTGGCCAGGAGGCCAAAGGATCAAATTAATATTATATGGTTCTCTGAAAGCAGAAGCAGCAATGCATTAGAAATATGATCTCCAGACCATACAAACTACATGTCTGTACATGTGCATGGAACAGCAAAAACCCTGACAGTCTGTAAAGATAATTATCGACTTCATCTCCTTTCTATCCTTTCCTTCCTTTGCCTCTCAGTTTGCCATTACAGAGGAGCCAAGAGGCTTCTCCTGCATGAAGCTTTATGCAAACATCGCTGCTCCTCACTAAGAACAACTGTTTCCCGAGGACAACTGACAAAACAACGGCTGCATATTTTCTTTTTATTCAAATCAAGTGATTTTTTTTTCCATTTTAGCAACAACTATATAGGGTACTTAGAGAGCTTTTGCATCGACAGCGAATTTAAGAATACCCTTGATAATAACTGTTTCCATATGTGAAACACGCTGCCTTTGAAGGAAGTGCCTCGTGATCCAAGGCTGAGTTAGCATAAACATTGTACAGTCCCAGGTAAATGGCACCTGGAGTTCAGTGTACATGCAATAAACAGTTCCTCAATTGAATTGGAAAGGTAATTTGTGAGGTAATAGAAGTATTTGCATGGTTTCTCAAACAGATGTTTGAGTGAATTAGGTGGGAACCCAGGAAAACCACGTCCTAAGAACTTCATGCTAAAGACTTCAGAGTCAGTGATTAGAAGCTGAGGTCAAGACCTATTGAGCCTTACTTGCTGTATTATCATGAGGAAGTTACCTCCTTCTGTAATTCCACTGCCTCCCTGTTCATTAGAAGACAAAAGAAACATGCACTTGTTTTCCAGATAATAATAAGATAATCTGAGAGGTCTTTTGTACATCATTAGCTCAAGTATAACATACACTTTATACATCCTAGAATGTGGGGGTACCATATTGAAGGGCTGATTTATTCTTTTTGATCAAGAGAGACTTCTCTCAAAGGTGTCACTTAAAAAAAAAAACAGGAAAATCATGAGAATAAGAACTTCTTATTCAAAGCATGTAAAGCAAGTTCCAGACAAGTGTTTTGGCAAAGATGAATAAAATGTTGTCTTAGAGTACAAAAGAATAGCCTGTGTGCAGCCATCAGTAGAATTATTAAGGGAAAGGTAAAATGTAGAACAAATTAGTCAAACACAGAGAGAAACTAAGTAACCTATCAATAGTTGTTTTTGGACACAATTATATATGAAATGAACTTCTGATTTAAAAATGGGATACTAATAATAAATTTGAAACAAGCAGAGGGATAGGTTTTGCAAGGAAATTTCTCAAGTTTCACGTTTTAAAACCAGAAGATTAAAGATAGAAGCATATTTAGTGAGACAGGAAAACATGTTGATTATAAAAATATGCTGTTTAAATGAATGTTAATCAAGGTCTTTTGTGATGTTGGAGTTGATTGTTTTTGATATTTTTGACCAAATATTATAGGCAATTAAAGAAGTTTTAAGTCTGGTAGGCAGAAAAATTACTTTCCAAAAATGCCTACATACTAGTAATATTCAGGACCATTGAACATATTATATTACATGATTGCAGATGAAGGTAAATCTACTAGCTAACAAGATAAGCTACAGTTCCATTATCTTAGGTTACCTAGTGGGTCTTATGTGACCATAGGAAGGAGTGAGGTCATAGGATTTAGGTAGAAAAAAAAGTTAGTGTTAAACTAATTTGAGAAGTTGGTATCTGATGAAATTGAAGGAGGGAGGGAGTAGCAGAGGAATGTAGGCAATTTTAGAAACTCAAAAAAGTAAGACTTTTCTCCTCATGCTTCCAGTATGAATGTATCCAGACATGACCTTGATTATATGTCAGAAGTACCTGCATCAGAATTCTCACTAAAAGACTGCAGATCGGAACAGTCAATCCTAGGAGACACTGTGGGTTCAATTCCAGACTACTATAATAATAATGGGTGTCACAATTGTCACAATAAAAGTCATGCATTTTTAATTTCCCATTTCATAAAAAATATGTTTATACTAAGTTCTAGTCAATTAAAGGAGCAATACTATTACATCTTATAATACCAATGTGTATGCCATAGTTAAAATATTGCTAATTGCTAACATTCAGGTTGACACATTGAAAAGTGGTATTAATAGACTAAATCAACACATGTTTGTAAGTAATATCCATTCTCTAGAGGAAAAGGTAACATATGAAGTAAAATGAAACATGATTGTAAATTGGTATTATATTAAAAAAAGAGCAAATTTGTCATTTAATCTACAGCAGCAATAGAAGTCTACTGTTGCCACTTGACTACTTGCTGGGGGTAAATGTAGAAAAGACTGCACCTTTGAGGTATACTTTGGGCAAAGAAAGTTGATGACATTTAAAAATAAAGGAGATTGAATCAGGGGAGTGTTGGTCCACTTCGCTTGGATAGCATATATCTTGCTAGCAGCATCATTGGAAGTCACCAGAGATAGGTGGTCCAGGGGATCAAACCCTCCAACATTTCACTCGGAGTGCTCCTTGAGTTAAAGTATTGGAGCTAATTATTTTGGCAGAGGAAAACTAGGAAAATAAGGCTTATGGTAAGAAAAGAGTGGAATCTGCATTCATAGTTTTAGGCATGACCCAGTAGAAGGAAAATCCTTATGGGCAGTTGGAGTACTGTTTCTTGTTAGTGTGACCTGCCTATCTCTTGTTAAAACATGACCTCTGCCTTCAATATGAAACCTGGATTAAAAAAAAAAACAACAATTGTTGATGTGGGATAATTTCTACGTATGTTGAGAGTATGTATTATTCTCATTGATTGATAGTAAAGCTGAAATGGCCTTTAGGCAACCAAGGCTAGGCAGCAAAGCCAAACTCAAAATGCAGAGAAGAAAAAGGAGTCAGGGAGAGTTGTGAGCCAGCCACTAAGAATAATGTGACAAAAAGCATGAGCCCCAGACTTTCACTATCCTGCTCAATGTCAAGGAAGCAATCAAGGAGGTACTAGATTCCAAGTGATAAATCTACCACAAGAAGAAATGTCATTAGCCTAAATTTCTGAAGAGTCTTTTGAATCACTCAAAAAATAGCTAATACATAAAGCATGCTTCTGTGGAGGAGAAAGTCCTTTTGTCCTCTTTGAGTAAGTTATCCTCTTTGGATTAATATATATATATATGTATATATATATATATATATACATATATATATATATTAATCATATATATATATATAGATTAATCACATAGTCCAAATTAGTGTAGCTCAAATTGGATATTTCTAGACTTGTCATTACTACACTAGGCATCAATGTGGATTTAAACTCTCTCCAATTATTGCACAAAAACAAAGTGGGCTGTTAGTATATTCCTTTCATGTAAGCTCAGGGCTTCTTAACTAACACGATCACACACAGGTTTATTTATATGTGTCATATTTACATGTATTTTTGTCAACTAACATTCTCCTTATTTTTCTCTTCCCTTGGGAGAATTGTGTTCCAGACTTCACAGTGGAGAATGCGAAGCTATGTGTAAAGAAACACACACACACACACACACACACACACACACACACACACACACTGCATTGTTTTAGGAAGATGTGGAGAAAATATTTGTCTTAATACAAATCAGTGAGAAAAGCAGCTACATACATCTGCTCTGAACCATCACTTGGTGATCAGCCAATCAGCATAAGCTCCTTGTATCTAAATCTTATGCACCTCTCCCAGATGCTATAGGGTTTCTTCTCAATGTTGCCAGTGGATGTCACCCAAACAATGGGCTCATATTTTTGGGTTTTGTGCAATCATTGTTTTATTGTAGTCCTAAGACTCATTATAGTGTATTTTTGGACATTTTTGAAATGTGTTAAATTTTTTAATTCAATATGAGCCAGAGCATATTGCAGCAAATCTATTTTTTTAAAAGAGAATAAGAACAATAAATAAAATAAAATGAAAAAAAAAACCCAAAAGACCAAATCAGTGACACAACTTCATATAGAATCCTTGTGTTAGTCAGTATCAAGTTTCCAAATACCATAAGCAATCTTACTCAGACAACAGAGGCTACATTTCTCACAGATATATAATTCAAAGATGTCAGCCTTGTTCTATTAAGGATGTTTTTCTGTGTTGCATACTAACTTGAAATTTCATATGAGGGATGGTGGGTGTCTTGGGGCAGTTGGGAGCATGGGGCAGAGAGAGACAGATTAAAAAAAAAGAGACAATGATAGAGATAGGTGATAGGTAGGTAGATAGATAAATTTATTGATTCATTGATGATAGGTCAGAAATAGTTAAGTGATAGCAGATAGATGATAGATAGATGATTATTAACTCCTTCTTCTGTATTTTCATTAAAAAACATTTTTATGTTTATTTGACCTTTTACTTGAAGGTCCACTTACTTGCTTTCAATTTATCAAATTGTCACCAACTGATAACATCACATTTAAAATAGAGACTGTCATGTGACCTGAGAGAAAAAATAGTTAAAAGGACAAGTTTTATTGCATTATCACCAACATGAGTTTTTAAATCTTGATTATTAAATTGTTTCCAAAAATTGTCAGATATTTTTTTCACCTTAGTTCAGCCACATACACATGAATACATGGATTAAAGGAAAATTATATAAGGTGAATGAATTCATTGTGATGTTTAGTTAACTATTTCTAAAATGAATATTTAAAGTTTGGGGGACAGTGTAACTTTCATGGAAAAAAAAAGAACAACAACTACAATCATTATTCCTTTTGAAGCCAATACTAACTTTACAATAAATGGACTCTCTCTCTCTCTCTCTCTCTCTCTCTCTCTCTCTCTCTCTCTCTCTCTCTCTCTCTCTCTCTCTCTCTCCACACACACACACACACACAGACACACACACACAGACACACACACACATACACACACACACACACACACACTTGTGTGATCTTTCATTCAAATAAAATATCACAGTAAAAAAAAAGCTAAAAGTTCTAGCATGAAATGAGAGAAATGTGTTTCTCCCAGTTCACTGTGTTCCTATTCAAACTCCTCTGGAAATGAAAACAAACAACTTTAAAATTATTTCCCAAAGAGAACTCTCTCTGAGCAGCTCTACAAAGGTGCAGAGTCAAGAACAATCCAAATCCCTTTGTGGAGTTGTTTCTTTCTGTGTATGCCATGGCTTCACTTTCTCTGTTCCTTAATGCCAGGTCTCCTTTCTACTCTAGATTGTAATTGGCTTGAGGGCAGAGGCTATACTTTCCCTTTGTAGAGTAGAAGTAATCTCAAAGAGCCTGCAGTATTGTTAGCACTCAATAGAGTTTTGTTGATGACTGTGATGTTTCAGAAAATGTCTAAGAATAAAAGCAGATAGCTGTGGGCTGCTATGGCATGCACTTGCTTATACTCAAGTACCTTTCTTTCCTCCCATAAAAAATAACACACCGAGGTATCATCTATGTAGGAAAGTGAGTCAGAATAACAATTCATTTCTCCAGTGCCCTTATGTCACTCTGCCAATGCCTTAGGAATCTGCATGAGGATTTGTTTTAAACATACAAGTTCTGCAGTATCTCAGCTCCATAAGCACAAAACCTGATCCCACTCCCTCCTCCTCAATCCACAGATTCTTAATGCTTAAACTGTGCCCTTGAGACTTTTCTGTTAGTTAAGAGATGTACAACATAGGGGCAAAAATCAATCTTAATTAAGGTGAACTTTGGAATTATGATCGAAGGAAGGTACATTAGCCCAGTACTTCCAAACCCCATACACTGTTGTTATTGATGTTTGGACAGATGGGGAAAGTGAAACAGGAGTCAATATTTCGATCTACTGTGTTCTCTAAGGATCTGAATTTTTAACACCTCCATAATGAGTGCTGGTGTTGTTTAATAAATACACAGCTGCCCCTTGGAGTTGCTCTGTATGGGAGACACCAATGAAGTCACTAGAGCTTCTTGGTAGTGTGAGAAAGTAGTCTGAACTTAGTGGAACCGAGATCTAAGTTTTGAGTTTCTCAAGGACTTTAACATCCAGAGTTTATTTTAGTCAAGATGAGAAGTGTTAACCATTGGTTATTTCAACAAAGAATGTAATGTGGTAAGCATCCACACATTGACATATTACAAATACAAATATCTACTCAAATTGAGTAGATAGCTGTTGATCATATTACACTCCCCCCTCTCCTTATGTAGGACTACTACTTCCCCATCATCTCATTTCAATAATAATCCTACCATAGAAAAGCACTGGTAATTGAATTACAGCAATCAGCTGACCTAAGACAGCCAATCAAATTCTCTCTCTGGGTTTGTTGATTTATTAATAGGATACAAAAAGCCTGCCTACTCTTTGAAACAGTACTGCACATACAAAGTATTTAATTATGTGAAATCCTTGTGACTCTTCATTTTTACAAAACACAGAAGAAACAGTCTGAAAAGCAAAGAATATGTGCATCTAGACATAAGTTATTCAGGTGTTAAACAAATGAGAAAACTAAGCCATGCTACTTCAACCAAAAAAGTAGTCCTTCACTCCTCTGCTCCTCTTTGTGATTATCCTTTTCAAAATCATCTATTTTTTCTGTAAGCTAGGATGAGTGAGGGAATATTGATATTCATATATTTTTGAGCCAACTATCTCCTTGATAAAAATTCTACCACATTTTCAGGAAAGTTCTAGGTACTCTTGAACATGGAAACAAAAAACATACTTTCTGTTTTGTGTAGATCATTGCATAGTTGGTCAGATAGAAAGTAAAATTTAAAATGTAATACAATGTAAAAATGACATGAAATGATCAACACAAACTTGGAAGACAGATCAATAGTTTGCAGGAGAGATATAGAGAGAGAACTTAAAATGAGACACGTTGTACCTAGTTAAGATGTATTTTCCACATGGTTAGTAGCATTCTTGCAGGAAGTAGTAAAATTGGAGAAACAACAACAACAACAATGAAGTCTAGAATGGCATTAAGTATTCATAATTAAAAAAACCCATATGACTCTATGATTTAGGTACATGATACTTAAGTCAATGGAAAAGGGAAGAAGAGTCTGCAATTATCCTAGTATAACAGAAACTTCATATTAATTTCCACAAAAAATTTTATGAACTGTTGGGCACAATTATATTTACCATAAATGACATGTACTCAATGACAGTATTTCAAGAAACTTCAGATCAGAAGATAGGCTTAAAATAAGAATGGTGTTTTTTTGCAATTGTAAAGGGTGAAGTTTCCCTACATAAAATATTGTTGGGTAAAGCTGATCCAACAAGATAAATACCTATGTAGCAAGAACTTTTCATCTTTAAAGACATTAAAGAAGATCCCAGAAAATGGAAAGATCTCCCATGCTCTTGGATAGCTACAATAAACATAGCAAAAATGGCAATCTTGCCAAAGGCAATTTAAGAATTCAAAATCCCAGCACAATTCTTCACTGACCTGAAAGGATAATACTCAACTTTATATGGAAAAACAAAAGATCCAGGCTAGCCAAAACAACCCTGTAAAATAATGGAACTTCAGGAGGCATCATCGTTCCTGACTTTAAACTCTATTATAGAGCTATAGTCCTGAAAACAGCTTGGTATTGGCACAAAAATATACAGGTAGACCAATGAAATTGAATAAAGATACTGACATTAACCCACACTTCTATGAATACCTGATTTTTGACAAAGCAGCTAAAATTATACAATGGAAGGAGGAAAAATCTTCAACAAATGGTGCTGGCATAACTGGATGCTGGTATGGAGAAGACTGCAGATAGATCCATGTCAGTAGCACAAACACTGAGATTAAAAATTAATAAATGGGACCTCCTGAAACTGAGAAGCAAATGACACAGTCAACAAAACAAAACAGCAGCTCACAGAGTGGGAAAATAGCTTCACTAACTCCACATATGACAGAGGGCTGAATTCCAAAAAATACAAAGAATTCAAGAAACTAGTAAACAAAACATGAAATAATCCAATTGAAAAGTAGCATACAGACCTGAAAAAAAAATTTTCAATACAGGAATTCAAAATGGCTAAAAGACATTTAAGAAAGTCCTCAACATCATTTAGCCATCAGGGAAATGCAAAAACTTTGAGAAACCATCTTCTTTCAGAAAGGCTAAAATCAGAAACACCAATGACATTTTATGCTGGAGAGGATGCAGAGAGAAGGGAACACTCCTCGACTACTGGCGGGAGTGCAAACTTGTACAGCCACTGTAGAGATCAGTATAGTGGTTCCTTAGGAAAATGGACCACAGGACCTGGCAATTCCACTCTCAGGCATATATTCAAAAGATGCACATCCATGCAACAAAGACATCTGTTCAACTATTTTCATAGGAGCATTATTCGTAATAGCAAGAACCTGGAAACAACCAAGATGCCCCATACCTGAACAATGGATCAAGAAGATGTGGTACATTTACACATTGAAGTACTACTCAGCCAAAAACAAACAAACAAATAATGGAATATTGAATTTTGCAGGCAAATGGATGGAACTAGAGGAAACCATCCTGAGTGAGGTAAACCACTCAGAAAAAGACAAACACGGTATGTCCTCACTCAAATATGAATTTTAGACACAGAGCAAGGAATTGGTAGCCTACAATTCATACCACCAGAGAAGCTAGGAAACGAGGACCCTAAGAGAGTCATACCAGGTTCCCACAGAAGGGGAAAGGAACAAGATATCCTGAGCATGTTGGGAGTTGAGGGGCAGGGAGCAGGGCGTTAGCAGAAAGAGAAGGGAAGAAGTGGAGGGGAGAGGACAATGTGAGGGGCCAGAAAGCTTGACTCGAAGGATGAATAGACAAAAGAGATACCAAAATAGCAGGAGCCATTATAGGTTTGACGAGAACACTGACACTAGAGAAATGTTCGGACACCCACAAGGATGACCCCAGATAACAATCTGAGCAACAGTGGAAAGGCTACCTTAAATGCCCTTCCCTGATAATCAGATTGATAACTACCTTTTATGCCATCCTAGAGCCCTCATCTGGTAGCTGATAGAAACAGAAGCAGACACCCACGCTAAACTTTGAGCTGAACTCCTGGAATCCAGTTTCAGTGAAGGAGGAGTGATGAGCAAAGGGGTCAAGACAAAGCTGCAGAAATATCTGACCTGAACGAGGGGGAGCTCATACAACCCAGACTGATAGCTAGGAAACCAGCATAGGACCGATCCAGACCCCCTGAGTGTGGGTCTCAATTAAAAGACTTAGGTAGTCTACCGGACCTCTGACAGTGGAACAAGGATGTATCCCTGGAGCATGAAAGGGCTTTGGGAGCATATTCCCTGTGGAGGGATACTCGCTTAACCTAGAGACAGGAGGGCAGGCTCAGGCCCTACCCCAAATGACTTCACAGTTTTTGATGATCCCTCTTGGAAGGCCTCATCCTCCCTGGGAAGTGGATATCGAATGGGATTGGGGGGAGGGGGTTGGAGGGGAGACATGGGAGTATGGGAGGTAGAAAGAGATGAGATAGATATATAAAATAAGAAAAAAATCATAATATAAAAAAAGAATAAGGATGGGCACAGCCCCAGCATTGGTGGCACAGGCCTTTAATTCCAGCACTGGGGAGGCAGAGCCAGGTGGATCTCTGTGAGCTTGAGACCATCCTGATCTACACACAAGAGCCAAAAGCTAGTTCCAAGACAACCTCCAAAGGTACAAAGAAACCCTGTCTTGAAAAATAAAAACAAACAAACAAACAAACCAAAACAAAAAAAAAATCAAAAAACTAAAAAAAAAAAAAAAAAAAAAAAACCCAAAAAAACAAACAAACAAACAAAGGAAAGAATAAGAAAGGACTTGTAGACTTGGAAGTCACCAAATATTCTGAGGAAGTTTAGGACCTTCTGCAGATTCTTCAGACTCCTATGACATGCGCAGTTGGCTGTTATTTTAGTACATATGGATTTGGCAATTATATGCCCTCCACTCTTGGCTTACGGTCACCCTAAAATGCCCGTTTATCTTTGCTTTTCACTAAACCTCAATGGGTCTCTGGAAAAGATAAGAATCCTGCACATAGGGAGTAATCTTGTTTAGAGATTGAATCCATCAGTCTGTTACACTTTCCAAGGTTTCTTGTAGAACACTGATAGTTCCAAGAGTCATCAATCTTCTAGGAGGAAATCTTTTGAGGAAAAAATCCAGATCTCAGAGATTATTGCCTTTTAAAAATATTCACTACAATCTCTAAAAATGACTAATTTGTCCTTGAGCCATTCCTAGGTATCAGTAATTTTAAGTATATTATAAACATTTCCTAACTTTATATTTTAAAGAATTTTCTAAAGTATTATTTTAACCCCATTTTAGAGGTGAGAGATACAAAGATCAAACATTCTAAATAACCATACTAAATTTATGTTCTCAGCAGTAATAACAGTGTGTAAGCTATGCTTTTATATATTTTGAAGTGTGAATTTTCTTTTTGTGTTTATTTCTTTCCGAGGATAACCTTGAACTCTTGATCTTCATGCCTCTATCTCTCAAGTTCTACATCAGTCTAAGCTTAACTTGAAATCTATAAATTCATTATGTTTTTATTTCTCTGAGTGAAAACCTACCCTCCAGGTTCTTTTAATAAAGCCTATCTACTAAAAGCTCTTTCAACTGTTTTATTTCTACTAGCTTATTTATTACACGGATAGAGTTATGCTAAGACTGTTGCTATCTCTATAGACTGTTAACCAAAACAAAAACTGAAGACTATCAGTAATAATCAGCACTTACAGGCAAAATAATGCCTTGCTAACAATATTGTCCTTATCTTAATCCCCAGTGCTGGATCTGTCTCTGGTGCTTGAGCTCAGATTTCATAACAGAGTGAGATGTCTCATTCAACACTGATGCAGCAGGGAGATGCTTAGTTGTGCCTTAACTTGATATGCCATGCTTTGTTGACTCCCATGGAAGGCCTTACTCTTTCAGAGGAGTGACTAGGTGGGGGTAGGAAGGAGGCATGGGGACGGGAGGAGAGGAGGGAAGGGAAACTGTTTTTGGTATGTAAACTAAGCACAAAATTTTAATAAAACAATAAAACAACTAAATAAGGATTCTGACGAAAAGAACACAATTCAAAATGTCCTTGAACAGTCATAGAGATGAGACACCTCCCCTTAATACTCTCTATGTTCAGTTCATCAGGATCTGATATTAGGCATATAGGAAGCTCCAGGGAAAGACCTGTTGATCTAGATCTTGGAAGAAAATGACATCTAATAATCACAGCAAGTGTGAAATTCCGTACTCCATTCTGTGCTCATGGATTTCCTTCTCTGTTCCGGGACATTAACAAACTTACCTTTACCATTATTAGAGTCCTACAGGACTCAGATTGTCTAGCTCATAAAGAACGACTCTAAGAATGTTGGTCCAATTACTGCTACATGGTACCAATTTCTGCTACACTGGTCCGGCTAAGAATATAGGGACAATCATAGATGATTTTGACAAAAGTGTCGTAACTGTCCTCACATGTCTACCAGAGCACAGAAAAGCAGAGATTTGGGGAAATACAATGTGAAGGAGATATTACAGAGATAGTAAGCTTTGACAAGAATCCTAACAGTGTGCTATGAAATCTGTACCCAAAACAGCATGTGATAGAATTTGTACTCCACAGAAGAAGAAAGGCTTTGTGCAATGTGAATAAGTAGATGAACGGCTATGTTCACCACATGCCAGAGTAGAATGTGTCTAAAAGCACTTGAAGAAATGAACTGCTAGTGCAATTAGTCTTCAGATAGGAGAATAGAACTTGGTCTCAAATCTTACCCTTCAATAACATAAACAAAACAAAACAAAACAAAAAGCATCACCTATATGTAGCAACATTGGACCTATAATGTTTTCTGGTGTTATCTTTACAATGTCCAGGGTTAGGTTGAAACTTATCCACATGTAGACAAAAAGAACAATGTAACTTCTCACAGAGAAAGTCAACAGACATCAGCAATATGGCACTAGCATGCTAAGACTAAGAACAACCATTATATAAATGCTTAGCAAGAAATCGGAGATCATTGCTAATTAAGATAGGAGTGAAAACTAAACAAATGACTTAGAACCATCAGTTGCAAGCAAGAGCCAAATGTACTTAACAGGAAATCAGATGCAAAAGAATGAACTTGCAGATTACTTGATAAGAATAATGAATTGGAACAACAACAACAAAAACCAATACTGTTGGAAATGAAGCTGATGTCAGTGATATGCAAAACAGTAATAAAAGTCTCTAATATTTCTGTAATTGAAGTCCAGAAGAAAGTGATGAGAATACACAGCCATATTAATAATAATCATACAGAAATTTGAGGCTTAGCAAATATGCAGTAGAATAAAGCCACATAATTGCAGCAAAGACAGAGAGGAAGAAATCAAGAGAAGACAGACAAGAGAGGTAAACAGACAGACAATGGGTAGATAGAGGAAAGGAGAATTTTAAAAATGAAGTACTGTAGATCCATTGGGTGTGTTTACCCAACTCATTACCCTATGTTTCTCCTTCACCTTCTGATAGTCTCTTTCTATTTTCAAAATAATAGTCCTCTTTTACTTTCATGTCATATATATATATATATATATATATATATATATATATATATATATCTACACACATATAGTTAATACTTTGTACATATAATCTTTGGTAGGTGTATCATTATACAAAAATTTTTCAACCATGTGTATTCATGTGTGGACATGTACACATTAAGCTCAGATGCCTTCAGAGTCCAAAAAACGGTGCTGAATAACCTTAAACTGATACTATATGCAACTATTAGCTGTCTGATATGGGTGGTAGGAGTTGAACTTAGGTCAGGAAAAAAAACAAGCATTCATAACTACCATGCCAACTCTCCGGTCCCTAAAATTCAATCCCATACAGATACGGGGGGGGGGTATCTCTCAAAATCTGACAACTATTCCAATTCTCTACTCCATAATACTATCTAAGAAATGAAGGTACACTAAAGCCATTCTAAGGTGAAAGGAAAACTTAGAAAAAGCTTTGGGGCACAAGTTTTAGGCAGAATGGAAATAACATCAAACCTTGAATAATACTAACAATGGAATATCAACAAATGATCAATCTGAAACAACTTAATAGACTATTCATTTCCCTTTGATTGCATATGATAATGCTTGGCAGTTGAAATTGAACATTTTTCAGTGTGATTGCCAATGTATGTATATGTAATATATAATGCAATGATAATATAAACAAGGAAGGTTAAGGGCTTAATCTGTTAGTAAGATTTTTACAATCCATTTAAACAATAGTTCTAAGATGCAGAAAAGCGAAATGTGTACAATGTGATCTGAAGAACAGCAATCACAAGAAAAATGTTATGCATATCACATCAAGATAAATTATAATGACAAATGCAGACAGATGTGGGCTGGAAGATATTGCTCTGTGGTAGAAAGCTTATCTAGCACGTGCTAGACCCTGAGTTTAATCACCAGGACTATGCAAATAAAATGAAATAGTGCAACTATGAAATAATTCAATATAAGGCAAGAGAGAAATATTAAGTCAAAATCTAAATCTAAACTAAATGGAAACTTCATTGATCTGGATAAGGAATAAATAGACAATGTCAACAAGGGATAAAAAAAGTTCTTTAAAATTTAGAATAATACAAGAAAAACAGCATCCATAAATCTTTATAGATAAGATAATGAGAAATAACAGAAGATAATATGCTGCACTTAAAATGTAAAAAATAAGGAAGAAACAAATATGTAAATGGAAAATAATTGAGTACCTAAGTAAAATATGGAAGTAGGGATCACTTGGTGGTGATAGGTATTATTGGCCCATAATACCATATGCAATTAATTATGTAATGATAATAAGACTAAGCCATCAAGTGTCATATAATCTTACACATGAACATATCTAACAAGGATTCATGAAATACACAAAGAAAAATAGAAAAAATGAATGTCCATAAAACAGGAGACCACAGCTCCTCTGCTTAGTAACTATACTATATGTAGGCAGAAAATCAGCAGTATATATAGAATTGATCAAACTACCAACTTGTAAATTGTAATTAACATTTGTAGCCTGCTTTATAATAAAGAGAGGGGGGAACACACATTGTTTTCAAGTATCATGGAACACACAAAGAAAGAACATATTCTTGGGATAAACAATAAGAAAATGACATTTAAGAAAATAAAGTTACTTGAAATATACTCTTTGACATTTATTACATTAAGCCTTCAAAATCAATAACAAAATGATCACCTCAAACAATCAGAACATTGGAAAATCAGGCTCTCTAAATTAGTCATGGATCAGAAGGGAAGATGTCATAAAGGGTACAAACTACTTTGAGCTAAATGAAAATAAAAACTAGCACAAATTAAAACTATTGAAATGAAACTAAAGCAATGTGAGGAAGAGAAATATGACATTAAACTTTTATTATCTTAAAGGACAAAACATATCATGGCCAACATCATTTAATATAAATGACAAACTTTAGAAAAATTCAAAACAAGACATAATGAGAGAATAGACTAGAACTGCACAAAGAAGAAAGGAGGCATGTTGCTACAGATGTGAGCAATTTAAAGTGTGAAAGAGAAAACAGGACACAGAAATTACAGAAATCAATTCCTCCCAGCTCAGAGCTATCAACAGACTTTTAAGATATGTGGAAGATTAGAGCTGCAGTTGCCAACTATGTGCCCAAGTGATTTACAAAGCTCCATGATATCACCCAAAAGTTCTACTAAGTCAGTAATTGTCACTTTTCTTTTATCTTGCATTTTTGTTTTTTAGATTTGGTTTCATTTTACATTCCAATCATAGTTCTTCTTCCCACCCTCCTCCCACCTCCTTTTACTTACCTCCTGACCCACCCCCAGTCCACTACTCCATACTGGTAAGGGCCCCCATGAGAAGTCAACATAGTCTAGCACAATTGGTTGGGGTAGGGCCAGGACCCTCTCCTATGTATTGAGACCAAGAATGTCATCTTACCATGGGGATTAAGCTCCCACAAGATAGTTCATGTACTGGGATAATATTGTGGTTCTACTGCCACTGAGCATGGCATCCTACTCTAAGAAATGGGCTCTAATAAGCTAGCTCATGTATCAAGTTTACATCATAGTCCTACTGCCAGGGGCCCCTTAGATTGTTCAAGCTTCACAACTGTCTCCCACAAACTTAAGGCCTAGATAGGTCCCTTGGAGTCTCCACAGTTGTAGGTGTAGAGTTCATGAGTTTCCACAAGCTTGGGTCAGCTGTCCCTATAGATTTCTCTGGCCTCCAGTATTAGTATTATTCTCTACTCCCTCTCTTCAACTGTATTATCAGAGTTTGGGCTGGTTCTTGGTTGTGGATATTTAGATCTGGTTCCAAAATTACTGGATTAGGGCTGTATGATGATAGTTGGGGTATACATAAATCTAGTTACAGGAGTAAGGCAGTTCAGGCATCCTCTCTACTATTGATAGGAGTCTTAGCAGGGGGCCTCCTTGTGGTTTCTTGGGAGTTATCTTAGCACCAGCTTTCTCACTAAGCCCCTAGTGGCTCTTCCCATTAAGATATCATTTTCATTGCTCTTCTACTTTTTAACTTCACACTAGGTCATCTTGTTCCCTCCTGTTCTCATCCCCACTCCCTCCATATTTTCCATCCTTCCCTGCCCCCATTTTATTCTGTAGGTCAACATTACTTAATGTTGCAGCACTTTACTACAACTCTTCATGTTGTGCTATCATCCTGCCAACCCCCCAACTATAAAATTATTATATTCATTGATACTTCATAATTGTATTTTTGCTAATGTTATAAATTACAATATAAAAATCTGTGTTTTCTGATGTTTTTATTTGACCCCTGGGTAAAGGTCCTTTAACTCTCAAGGGGGCTTTGACCCACAAGTAGAGAACCACTGTACTAAGTCTTTAAAGAATAAAGACAAACAATACTATACAGTCCTTTTCATATAGCAGAGAAAATGGGATAAGCCTAAGCTGAAATTAAAGGCACAATTCACAGAAGAAAGTAAAATGTTTACAAATCCAATGTTGAATTGCAGTTATTGCTCAAGTTTGATCATATTGCTACTGCATTAGCAAATGAAAACAGCAATAGAGATAATAGTAAATTAAATAAACAAGAAGAAAAATGAGGAAACATGTAAACTTTGCTATCCGTACTTGTCCCAAAACAATCATAGTCAATATACTACTTTCTAGAAGGATATTGGTGATTATAGTTCTTGGGTGGATTTTATATCACTATGATCTAAAAGATCATAGTTTGCAAGGGCATTAGACTCATGTGTCTTGTGTGTATAGGTCATAATTCCTTTGTGAATGATTGACATTTTTCATGGATATGAGAATTTGTCACTAAGCTAATAAGGGGTCAACAGAAAAATTAGTGATTTTGTTTTGTTTTGCTTCGTTTTGTTTGTTTGTTTTTTTTTATTTTTCTCCTCTTATAAATGGAATAAAAGACAAGAATAGTCACCTTTTGTTTCATGACCACATTGACATCCATATGAGTCACATTGAAGTTGTCAAGCACCTATGCTTTATGCAAAGTGACACTATAAAAGCATATGCTTACAGATTTAAATGGCAAATCATCAATGTTCAGAAAAATCTGATGAAATTATTGAGGTAAATAATTAGAAATTGGAACTGGATGTTTTCTTTTTTGAAATGTGAATAGTCCAATTCATAGTCACATTTTGTTGTATATTTTTCTAATTATTTAGAGAATTATTTGTACCAAGTGCCATGATAACACATCTTTGTAATAATTTATTAAATGCTTTGTAGATTTTTTATGAAGAAACTGACAAATTAATACTTTTTCTTTGGTTAAAATGTATATGAATCCTTGGCTAGACAGGTGGCTCAGCAGTCAAAAGTATTTGTTCTTCAGAGAACCCAAGATTTTATTCAGTACGTATAAAGTGTCACCCAATGGCCTATAACTCCAGTTTCAGAGATTCTGACACCCTCTTCTGACTTCTAGGGCATCAGGTACACAGACATACATGCAAGAAAAACTCCATATGTTGATAGTTAATACATCTTTAAAGAAATAAAAAGTTACATGAATACATTATATTTCCTGAGTTAATAGATGAAAGCTAATAGAAAAATAAAAGCATACATGTTGTTGTATTCTATAAAATATTGCTGGTATTTAAAATTATACTTTATCAGATAAGAGAAAGTAATTAATGTAAGATCAGGTCTTCTGAATTCTTGTCCTAATTAAAACACTAATAGTGAACACTAGTAAATCATAGAGTTATTTTCCTGTCTCATTTATCATTTCAGTCAATTGAGGATGGAAAGCTGTATGTTCTAAGGATTTTCTGTTAATTCTGCTTTTTAATTAAGAAGACCAAATGATGACTGAAATATATTGACTTTACAGTTCTATGCTATCTTTAATGGATTTAAGAAAGAGAAAGAAATAGGGATAATTTGGTAATGAGAATATTCTAAACAAAAATTGGAGAAAAGTGAATATTCATATTTAGTTTCAATTTCAGGTTATTTCAGATTTCATATTGGTTTGAAATAATGGCAGATGTTCAGGGCATATATTGAGATGGGGACTTAGCAAATTGCAACTTCTACAAACTTGGCAGGCAAAATTTGACATTTGATATGATATTAATTTTTTTAAGTTGGAATATATTCTCAAGTGATCAAGATTGTAAGTGCCTTTAATAGTCTACCTTTTCAGTTATGAAGTCAGTTGATGAGAAATGAAGTTTTGAGAAGAAATTACTAGAAACCATGGCTTCTTAATCTGACACATGACTGTAGACATTTGCTCTTAATTGACAGTCAAATGAGATATCTATGAGGCATCTGTCTAAATATTAATAACTGAAATAGAACATGACTTATTCAGCCTACATTCAAACACCATAGACTTTTTAAACACCTACTATGTGTCACATGCTTCTCAAAGCTATCACAATGCACTAGCTACAAAATTTTCAAGTTTTGTGAAAACAAAGGTTTTTGTTGGTTGAAAATGAAAGAAGAAAATCTAAATGGAGAGGGGCTCAGAACAAAGAGAAGACAGCCAAACCAAGCATGTGGAAACTCATGAATTCTAGACCTAAAACTGTGGAGACTCCAGGGGATCAAATTAAGCCTTCTGTATGTTGGAGATAGTTGTGAAGCTTGGGCTATCTAAGGGGCCCCTGGCAGTAGGATTTTGATAAAACCTGGTACATGAGCTAACTTATTAGAGCCCATTCCTTAGGATGGAATGCCATACTGAGTGGCAGTAGCACCATGATATTATCCTGGTTCATGACTTAGCTTGTTGGAGTCTACTCCCCATGGTAGGATGCCATGCTCAGTCTTAATGAATGAGAGAGGGCCCATACCCTGACACAATGGATTGTACCTGTGTTGATTCTTCATGAGAGCCCTTATCCATGAGGAAGAGTGGATTAGGAGTGGGCTAGTGGAGAGATAAGGAGGAAGGGGTAGGAGGAGTCGAGGAGGGTGGATGAGGGGTGCGAGGCAGAACTATAGTTGGAATATAAAAAGAAATTTAAAAAATAGAAAAATGGAAAAAAAGAGCAAAATCTACAACATATTAACAAATATGAGTGGAATTACATTGTCAAAGGTGGGGTATAGGAAAATATGTTAATAAGGGTTCAGGATGTATTGTGATGGGAGATGTCATTCTGTGAAGACATTTTTCATATTGGTTATTGAATATTGTCTGATAGGAAAGCAAGACAGGCAGGACTAGGAGAAAAGGAGGATTTGGGAAGTAGTAGGGAGGAGATTCAAGGTGGAGAATGGAGACAGAAGAATGCTGGAGCTTCTCTCCAATAAGATGGGACCTCACAGAAATATTTAGATTAATAGAAATGGGTTAATATTTAAGACAGAGTTGGCCAATAAAAAACTAATAAACTGGCCAACAAAATTATATCTAATACAGCATATCTGTATTATTTGGGGCTGGTGCAGTGGTAGGATCAGGCTGGCAGAAAACATACTCCTAACAAAATGGTGCTGGCAGCATGGCTTATAAGAACTTCCATTTAAAACATGACAAAAGCTTAAAAGGGGATTTTAAAAACAAAAGAAGAAAGACAAGTAAGGCTTCTTGGTAACAGCAGGTTTCTCAGTTGGACTCTGTTTTGCTGAGGCCAGCAGAGACTTGAGCAGCTCCTTTAAGGGAGGTTTCCTGACACAGCATAAGGGGCAAAACACCACAAGGCTTTCAAAGAGCTCTACTAATAACTGAATGGTGTGTAAGAGAGCTGGCAATGGCAGTGACTACATGTGCAAGCTGGCAGCATGCTGCTGGATGGCAGCGTAGACCAAGGCAATGAGAACAGCTTTCAACTCTGGCCGTAAAGGTACCTGCCTCCATCTTTGATAGACCACAGCTAATACAGCTATGGCTTTCATTTTAATAATCTTGTTTAATGGATAAAGACTCAACTCATGGCCACAAAAGATAATGATTTACAGTAAAGACAGATTCAGATTAAGAAAACATATAAAGGTTCACATTGCTTGGGAAAGGAAACAAAACAAAACAAACAAGATACAATTGTTAAAATACTACTACTACTACTACTACTACTAATAATAATAATAGTACTGGGTGTGGTAGCACACACATCTTTAATTCTAGCACTTGGGAGACAGAGGTAAGCAGATCTCTGTGATTTCAAAGTAAACCTGGTATACACAGTAAATTGCAGGACAGATAAAAGTTATACAGAGAAACCCTGTCTCAAAGAAATGAAAAAATAGAAGATATAGAGTAATAAAAAGGCCTTGTAAAGATGGAAAGCACAAAAAAGTCTGCATACTATCTGCTGTTCTCCTGTCTTTGACTGCTGAGGAAACAGCAACTGTTAAAATAAATGCTGTTAGATTAATGCATCTTATATATTTTAAAAATGCTTTGACTTGATACTAGACCTGCCTATCCAAGTGGGACTACCCAGAATTCCCACCTGCCTGATCTCTGACCTCCAGCAGCAGTCCTCTGCTGGATTCCAGGCCCCTCTCAGAGATCCGCCTATCCCCTTGGGCCATCCCTGTGGCTGGATGCTTGATTCCCATCACTGGGCTTCTGCTAAAGAGGCCTCATCTTGTGAGTGCCAGGCCCAGCTAGATCCACCTATAGGCCTTGGAACATCCTGAGTCCCAGCCTGCCAGATCTTTGACAACCATCACGTGGCCTCTGCTGGAGCATGATCTTTGACCCCAATCACTGGGCCCCTACCTGAATAGAGACTTCTCTTAGAGTGCTTGGACCATCCAGAGCTACAGACATCGAACTTCTGACCCACCTAAGGACACCCGGGGAGAAAGACAGAGAGAGAGAGAGAGAGAGAGAGAGAGAGAGAGAGAGAGAGAGAGAGGCTGCCACTGCACCTACTGGAAGAAGTGGTGGGAAGACAGCAATCCAAGAAAGCACATAACAATAGAAAGACAAGCATAACACCATCAGAATATAGGGACTCTACAACAACTAGACCTGAACACCCCAAAGCAGATGAAGCTAAAGAGAACATCTTAAAAAATATCATCATAAAAATGATAGAGGCCCTTAAAGATGATGTGAGAAAATCCTTTAAAGAAATGGAAAGAAAAACCAACAAAAAATTAAAGAAATGAACAAATCTCTTTAAAAAAAAAGTATGGAAACCCAAGAAAAAACATTAAACGGGTGAAGGAAACAGTTCAAGACTTGAAAACTGAAATAGAGACAATAAAGAAAACATACTGAAAGAATGCTGGAAATAGAAACCTGGGCACATGGTCGGGAACTACAGACACAAGCACAAAAAACAGAATAAAAGAGATGGAAGAGAGAATCTCAGGCACCGAAGATAAACTATAGGAAATAAATTCATCGACCAAAGAAAATCTTAATTCCAACAAAACCATAACACAAAACATCCAGGAAATGTGGGACACCGTGAGAAGGCCAACTCTAAGAACAACAGGCATAGAAGAGAGAAGAGAAGCCCAGCTCAAAGGTGCAGGAAAATACATTCAACAAAATCATTGAAGAAATGATTTCCCATTCTGAAGAAGAACATGCCCATGAAAGTACAAGAAGCATATTGAACACCAAATAGACTGGACCAAAGAAAAAAGACCCCTTGACACATAAAATAAAAACACCTAACATACAGAATAAAGAAAGAGTATTAAGAGCAGTAAAGGAAAAAGGACAGTTAACATATAAAGGCAGACCTATCAAAATTACACCTGACTTCTCCATGGAAACTCTCAAGGACAAAAGGTCCTGGATAGATGTTCTACAAGTACTAAGAGTCCACAGATGCCAGCCGAGGCTACTATACCCAACAAAACTCTCAATCAGTATAGATGGAGAAAACAAGATATTTAATGACAAATCCAGATTTTCACAATACATAACAAAAATAAAAATTCCAACCCAAGGAAGTTAAAATGCTCACAAAGACATAGGCAATAGATAATCCCACTTCATCAGAACTCAAGGGGAAAGCTGAGCAAATATAGTCACTATACCACCAAAAAAAAAAAAAAATGTAGAACAAACAAGCATTATCAATCAATGTTCCTTATTTTCCCTCAACATTAATTCCCTTCACTCGCCTATAAAATGACACAGGCTAACAGAATGGACATGAAGACAGAATCCCTCCTTCTGCTGCATACAAGAAACACATCTAAACTTCAAAGATAAACATTACCTCAGAGTAAAGGGCTGGGAAAAGATCTTCCAATCAAATGGACCCAAGAAGCATGCAGGTGTTGGCTATCCTAATATCTAACAAGTTAAGACTTCAAAAAAAATAATCAAAAGAGATGAAGACAGTCATTTCATATACATTACAGGAGAAATCCATCAGGACAAAGTCTCAGTTCTGAACATCTATACCCATAATGCAAAGGCGCCCATATTCATAAATAAATGCTACTAAAGCTCAAAGCTAACATAAACTCTCACACACTTATAGTGGGAGACTTCAACACTCCACTCACCATTAGACAGGACCACCAGTCAGAAACTTAACAAAAAACAAAAGAACTAACAGAAGTTATGTCTCAATTGGGTTTCACAGACATCCATAGAACATTCCATCCAAACACAAAAGAATATACATTCTTCTCTACTCCAAATGGAACCTAAAATCGACGTACATACTAGGCAAAAAAACAAACCTCAACAGATACAAAAAAATTGCAACAATCCCCTGTATCTTATCAGACTACAATGCTTAAAAGTTGGATTTCAACAACAACACAAATTGCAGAAACCCTACAAACTCATAGAAACTGAACAATGCGTGATTGCACCACAACTGGGTCAAAGAAGATATAAAGAGAGAAGTTAATGACTTCCTAAAATTCAACAAGAATGAGAACACAACATACACAAACTTATGGGACACCTTGAAACCATGCTATGAGGAAAGTTCATTGCACTAAGTGCTGATATGAAGAAACGGAGGATAAACACATTAGAGAATTAACAGCACAACTGAAAACCTTAAACAAAAAGAAGCAAACTCACCCTGGAGGAGTAGACACCATGAAATAATCCATTTGAGGACTCAATTCAATAGAATAGAAACCAGGAAAACAATACAAAAAATCAATGCAACAAAGAGTTGGTTTTTGGAGAAAATGAACAAAATAAACAAACCCTTATCCAAACTAACAAAAACGCAGAGAGAGAACATGCAAATTAAAAAACTCAAAAATAAAAAGGGTGACATAACAAGGGACACTGAGGAAATCCAGACAATTTTCACATCATGCTTTGAAAACCTGTACTCCACAAAATTTGAAAATTCAAAGGAAATGAACAAATTTCTAGATAACCTTTACTTACCTAAATTAAATCAAGAACAAATAACTCAAATAGACCTATAAAGGCTAATGAAACAGAAACAGTCATCAAAAGCCTCCCAATCAAAAAAAAGCCCAAAGCCAGATAGTTTCAGTGCAGAATTCTACCAGAAATTCAAGAGAGAGCTAATACCAATACTCTTCAAATTGGTCCCCACAATAGAAACAGTAGGTTTGTTACCAAACTCTTTTAATGAGGCCACAATCATCTTGGCATCCAAGCCACACAAAGATCAAACTATGAAAAAAAAAAAAACTATAGACCAATACATTTCATGAACATTGATGCCAAAACACTCAGTAAATTATTGGCAAATTCAATCCAAGGACACATCAGAGGAATCATTGATCATGACCAAGAAGGCTACAACCCTGGGTTGCTGGGATGGTTCAACATATGAAAATTATCAATGTGATCCACCATATAAACAAACTGAAAAATAAACCACATGATCATCTCCTTAAATTATGAAAAAGGCTTCGACAAAATTCAAAACCCTTTCATGATAAAGGTCTTGGAGAGATCAGATAACAGCAACATACCTAAACATAATAACAGCAATATACAGTAAACCAACAGCTGACATCAAACTGAATGGAGAGAAACTTAAGGCAATTCCTCTAAAATCAAGAACAAGGCAAAGCTGCCCTCTCTTTCCATATCTCTTCAATATTGTACTTGAAGTTCTAGCTTAAGCAATAAGACAACAAAAGGAAATCAAGGGCATACAAATTAGAAAGGAAAAAGTCAACTGTCTATTTACAGAAGATAGGATAATTTACATAAACAACCCAAAATCTCTACCTGGGCACTCCTACAACTGACAAACACCTTCAGCAAACTAGCAAGATACAAGATAAATTTTTAAAAAATCAGTAAATTTACTTTATTTAGATAATAAAGGGGCTGAGAAAGAAATCAGAGTAAGAGAAACATTACTCTTTACAATAGCCACAAACCACATAAAGTATCCTGTGGTAATGCTTAACAGACAAGTGAAATAGCTATATAATAAGAACTTTTTGTCTTTAAAGAGAGAAATTAAAAAAGAAACAAGAAATTGGAAAGATCTCTCAGGCTCCTGGATAGGTAGGATAAACAGTAAAAATTGCAATCTTGCCAAAAGCAATTTATAGATCAATGAAATCCCCATTACAATCCCAGCACAATTCTTCACTGAACCAGAAAGGATAATAATCAACTTTATATGGGAAAACAAAAGACCCAGGATAGCCAAAACTGCCCTGTATAATAAAGGAATTTCAGGAGGCATCACCATCCCTGACATTTTGCTCTACTTCAGAGCTATAGTCCTGAAAACAGCCTGATATTGGCACAAACAGACAAGTAGATCAATGGAATTGAATTGAAAAACCGGATATTAACCACACATCTATGAACACCTGAATTTTGACAAAACAGCTAAAAGTGTAAAATGGGAGGAAAGCATCTTCAACAAATGTCGCTGGCACAACTGGAATCATGTATAGAAGACTGCAGATAGACCCATATCTATTGCCATGCACAAAACTCAAGTCCAAATGGATCAAAGACCTCAACATGAATCCAGCCACACTGAACCTCTTAGAAGAGAAAGTGGGATGTACCCTTCAACAAATTGGTATAGGAGACTGCGTCCTGAACATAACTCCAGTAACAGACATGGAGATCTACAATTAGTAAACAGGACCTTCTCAAACTTAGAATCTTTTGCAATACAAAGAACACAGTTTACAAGACTAAACGTCATCCCAGAGATGGGGAAAAGATTTCACCAATCCTGCATATGATAGAGGGCTGATCTCCAAAATATACAAAAAAAACTCAAGAAACTAGTCAACAAAACACCAAATAACCCTATTTAATGATAGGGAACACTCAATATAGGAAATCAAAAAAGGCAGAAAGACAATTAAGAGCTCAACATCCTTAGCTATTAGGGAAATGCATATCAAAACAACTTTGAGATACCATCTTACTCCTGCCAGAATGGCTAAATTTAGAAACACAAATGACAATTTATGCTGGAGAGGATGTGGAGAAAGGGGAACACTCCTCCACTGATGGTAGGGGTGTAAACTTGTACAGCCATTTTGAAAATCAGTAAGGTGGTTCCTCAGAAAAATGGGAATCAGTCTACCACAGGACCCGGCAATCCCCCTCATAGGCATAAACTGAAATGATCCACATCCATGCAACAAAGACATGTGCTCAACTATGTTCATAGCAGCATTATTTGTAGTAGCAAGAACCTGGAATCAACCTAGATGTCCCTCAACTGAAGAATGGATAAAGAAGAAGAAGAAGTGGCACATTTACACAATGGAATACTCTATGCTGTGGGAAAAAAAAAATGGAATCTTGATATTCGCAGGCAAGTAGATGGAACTTGAAGAAACCATCCTGAATTAGATAATCCAGTCACAAAAAGAGGAACATGGTATGTACTTGCTCATATGTGGATTTAGACATAGATCAAATATCACCAGCATATAATTCACACTGCCAGAGAAACTAGGATACAAGGAGAATTCTAAGAGAGTTATATAAGGTCCCTCA
Organism: Cricetiscus sungorus; assembly: GCA_030556225.1. Lineage (NCBI taxonomy): Eukaryota > Metazoa > Chordata > Mammalia > Rodentia > Cricetidae > Cricetiscus > Cricetiscus sungorus. The sequence goes on from JANBXA010000069.1 coordinate 20,297,920, forward strand.
CAGAAGAGGAAAGGGACAAGTTTTCCAGAGCACATGGGGAACGGTGGGAGGGGGTAGCAGTGAGTAAAGAGAGAACTGGAGAAAGAGAAGGGGAGGAGAGGAAATCACCTGGGTCTAGGAAGATTGAGTCAGGTGAGGAAAAGAGAGAGGGAGAGACAGAGAGAGGGAGAGAGGAGAGAGAGAGAGAGAGAGAGAGACAGAGACAGAGACAGAGAGAAAGAGAGAAAGAGAGACCATAAAAGAGGGAGCCATTATAGGTTTGAATAGAAAACTAAACCTAAAGAAATGTCCAGAGACCTGCAACACTGACCCCAACTAACAATTTGAGCACCAGTGGAAAGGCTAACATAAATGTTCTTCCCTGATAATGAGATCAACAACTAACTCATCCACCAGCATGGAGCCCTCATCTAGTAGCAGATGGAAACAGAAGCAAAATCCCACTACTAAACAGTGAGCCAAACTGGAATCTAGAAGCAGAGAGGGAAGACAAGATCAGGCTGCAGAAGCACATAGAGACAGCTGACCTGAACAAGGAGGAGCTAATGGGCCCCCAGACTGATAGTTGGAAATCAGCATGGGACTGACTCAGACCCCCTGAACATGGGTCTCAGTTAGAAGGCCTGAGCAGTCTAAGGGACCTCAGACAGTGGAACTGGGATGTATTCTTGGTACACAAAAGGACATTTTAGGCAATCCTCCATGGAGGGATACTCCTTTAATATAGAAACAGGAGAGATCCTATCCCCTACTCCAAATGACTTGACAGTTTTTGATGACCCCTCCTAGATGGCATCACCCTACATGTAGAGTGGGGATGTAGGGAGGGGAAGGTTGTTGGGGTGCATGTGAAGGTGGGAGTGAGGGAAAGATGGAGGGAGGAAGGGAGAACTGGAATAAATATGTAAAATAAAAAAATAAATTAATATAAAAAATGTTTTGACTCCAAAATTTTAGTCTAAGGATAGGTTACTGGGGAAAAGGATTTCTAATTTTGTTTCCACAGGGGGAAAAAAGCTGTGGATTCCTTCCAGACAAATGTGTTTTGATCAAGCCAAAGCCACTGAAACAGTGTCCCAAATGATCCAACATTCAAAACAGCTTGGACAAGGCAGCCTTGCAGACTACAGCCAGGAATTCTACCTCTTCTTAGGATGATTGTGCTCCCTACCAGATGGAAGTAGTTTGGAAAGAATAACACCCAAATTCCTATATATTGTCCACAAATATTTGTTTTCATTTAAATATGCTTGGTGGTAAATTGATAATGACCACAACAAATCTTTTTAAAGGTAAAAAGGGGTATTATGGTATAGATATGAATAATTTGCTTTGGAATATATTTTTATATATTGATACAATTTAAGTTCAATTTTGTGATATGTGTATTTCTCTGCTTGATTAATTAATATAGCTCATTTAGAAATGTCCTGTATAATTTAACACAGATTATAGAGAATTACCTATGATAGTCTATTAGGTCTTCTCTCTCCATATATATATTCCATATATATATATATATATATATATATATATATATATAGATATAGATATAGATATAGATATAGATATATAGATATATTTGAAATGAATAGGCATTCTTCAAACCTTTGAAAGACCTACAGAATATGGCATTTAAAAACGGTTTAGGTTTCTTTCTTTTTTTTTTTTTAAACAGTGAGGCACAACTGTTCCTGGCAACACCACCTGTGTCAGAAAGAAAATGGACATTGAAGAAACTCATTATAAAGTTTGCTTCCAATATGTCAAAACTAGCCATTTGGGCAAGATACTGCTCTGGACTGTTTGACTTTATGCTGGATATACAGGACCCAGAGGAAAATGACTGCTGATACAAGATGGATATTCCTTCAGGGTTCTTGTTTCATAGAAGAGTCTGCCAAACTGTCTACAAGTCAGAGAAAAGTGACTGACAAGCTGCTAATACAAGTGGACAGTTTAAAGTTTCCTCCCTTTCTAGACACACTTTGGCTGATAGGCTGAAGATGGAACATTATGGAATACTTTGTGTAGCTGACCAGGCAGCGAGTTTACTCTGTAATTTCTAGAGTTTATATATTATCCTTCTGTGGTCTTTGAAGGAGTTGAATACAGACAGTTATGTTTATAGTTTTCCTAAGTTAGAATTAAAGATAAGTTACATATAGTACTTTACACTCGCAAAGATAGGATAGATGATAGAACATTTTCTTTAAATCTTATTAAATGTTAATAGACTAAATATTGTTAACTGTGGTTCTTATTTGGTAACTATTTTGTTATATATTTTACTATGTTAAAGTTAAAACCCTTCTTTTTATTTTAGACAGAAAGGAGATGATGGCAGATGCCATTCTGTAAATATATTTCTCGTATTGGTTAATGAATAAATCATTGTTGGCCAATAGAAAAGCAAGATAGGTGGGACTAGGAGACAAAGAGGATAAGGAAAGCAGTAGAGAGGAGATTTAAGATGGAGATGGAGACAGAAGAATGCTGGGGCCTCTCTTCAGTAAGATGAGACCTCACTGAAATACTAGATTAATAGAAATGGGTTAATATTTAAGACAGTGCTAGCCTATAAAAAAATCTAATAAGCTGGCCAACTGAATTATATCTAATACAGCATATCTGTATTATTTGGGGATGGTGTGGTGGTGGGACCAGGCTGGCAGAAAACATACTCATAACACTACTTTGTTGAGATGATATTGTTTAAGGATTTACATTAATGAAATAAAATTACCTAAATGGATATCTACATGAAGAATGCTTCAAGAAGGAAGATATGCTGACACAAAATTTCCATACAGTAAAATATAAAGCCATTTTTTGACTTGCAAGGATATGGGTTCAACAAATATGAACTAACCAAATAGTAGCTTTGTAGAAGATCATGGCATAGAGGTGATGAATAGTAAACTGTATATGCGTTTGGAAATTCCTATAACTAATACAGCATTTCCTATGAGAGAAATAAGAACCTTTAGAAGAATGATGATATACACTATGAATTTGAAGAGAATAACTCTATCCTCTTTAGTACTAAAAGAAGGAAGGATGGAGAACAGTCAATAACTCCTTGATGGAATGGTAACAACAGTCACTCACATAGCACAGTAGAAGTAACCTAGGGAAGCACAAATCAGAAATGGTTTTGATTTGAAACACCGGGAATTCCTGATGAATTAACCATGGGAAATAAGGTAATGTAAAAAACAAAATGACACCATAGCTTTTGGCCTCAGTAATAGAGATAATGTATTTGCCACCTATTGTGTGTGGCAAGAGGCAGATTTAGGAACAGATGAGGTGCTGGGTTATGAATACATGAATTTTGAAGTTTGGATTAGAAACACAGCTTCAGATATTAAATGAAAACCTTATAAAGTAGGCAAAAATATATATTCAACATAAGATGTTAAAATACTCAATCTCAAATATAATTAAAATGAAATCAAGCAAAGCTATCACCTGTTAAATTTGTAAAAATTGGAAAATTGATGATGAGATCAATTGACAGGATTGTATGAGTCTCATATTGTATATTGATCATGCAAATACAAGTTCTATAGAACATAATTATCAATGCCTAGCATGTTATGACATAAGCATTTGTTCTTTATCTGTTACTCAACTTTGAGAATTTCTCCTGAGACATCCATTCAAACATGTAAATATGTATGCACAATAATTATCCATGATGCTACAATTTTTAATTACAAAATATGTGTAATACTTACAATTGTAAATGCCCAAGATTATTCACAAAATAACAGAGTACTTTTTAACTATAAAACTGTAAAACAAAGAACTTTGATGTGGAATGGTTTCCATACAGAAAACCCATGCTGCACTAATAGCCAAACTAAACACCAAAAGGCTAATTTCCAAATTGAACAGAAAATTTCTTCTAGATCAGGGGTCATGCAAGCCACCAGAAAACCAAGACACAAATACCATATGACCAAAAAAGAAGCAAAAACCCAGGAAAAAACACATATCTAACAAAGACAAACTCAGAAGTGAGAACCTAAACCTTAGTCATTCCAAACCCATACACCTAAATGTCAATCTACAAATACAATGAAATACAACCAGGGCAGTATGGTAGTAGCAGAACATAATTTTCCTTTAACATCAAGGCCTGAATATTCCAAAACAGCCAAAGTACAACAAAACTACCTTAAAAAACTATTTTATGGAGATGATAAAGGTCCTTACAAAGGAAATAAAACACTCTCTTAAAGAATGAGGAAAACACAAAAAAAAAAAAATAGGAAAGGGGAGAAAATCAAATATTCCTTAAAGAATTTCAAGTAATGAAGAAATGAACACACAGATGAAGAAAACAAGACACGGAAAACAGACAGTTATGTGTTGAAGATATGACAAAAGAACTAGCGTCATCATCAAAGAAAATAGTAATCTGAAAACTAATCATTAAATATAAAAACAAAATATTTAGACAATCTGGGACACAATATGAAGACAATACCTACGAATAATAGAAATAGAAAAAGAAGAAGAATCCTAACTAAAATACCTAGAAAGAAAATTGAGGAAAATAATAGAAGAAAAATTTCTTAACCTAAAGAAGGCCATGCAAATAAAGGTACAAGAGACTTACAGAACACCAATTCAATTGAATCAGAAAAGGAGGGTCACTAGCCACATAATACACAAAACATGAAACATACATAACAAAGAAATAATATTAAAAGCTGCAAGGGAAAAGAGCCAATTGCAAACATATTAGAATTATACCTGACTTCTCAGTGGAGACTAAAATTTATAAGGGCCTGGCTAGACTATAAGAGACCACAGATGCCAGCACATACTACTATACACATCAAAATTTTCAATCACAAAGAAAACCCAAAAACAAGACATTTCATGACAAAATCAAATTTAAGCAATATCTATCTACAAATCTACTTCTATAGAAGGTACTAAAAGGAAAACTCTAACTAAGGAAATTAACTATTCCCAAGAAAACTTAGGCAATAGATAATCTCACATCAACAAAACCAAAGAAGAAACACACACACACAAAAACACATCAAGAGACAAAGAGAGAGAGATAGAAATAGAGAGAGAGAGAGTACACCAACATCACCAACAGCAAAATTACATGAATTAACAATCAAATTATTGATTATTAATTCTTTCAATATTAACGTAGTCAATTTCCTAACAAAAAGACAAAGCCCAGCAGAATGGGTATGAAAACAATATCCATCCTTCTGCTGCATACAGGAAATAGACCTTACCATCAAAGACAGATGTTACCTCAGAGGAAAAGATCAGAAAAAGATTTTCCAAAGAAAAATGGACTAAAGATACAAGCTGATGTACGTAACAATATAAACTAATACATAACAATATAAACTTCAAACCAAATTTAATTGAAAGAGATGTAGAAGGATATTTCATACCTATTAAAAATATAACCAGGTAGCATTGCAATTCTTAACATATATGTCCCAAATGCAATTACATCAACATTTGTAAAAGAATACTACTAATGCTTAAATTATACAGTGATCCCCAATATTAATAGTGGGAGATTTTAATGTCCCACTATCAACAATGGACAGGGCATGCAGACAGAAACTAAAAAGAGAAATAATGGAACTAATAGACATTATGAATCAAATGGACAAAACAGATATCTATGGAACACTTTACCCAAAAACAAAAGAATATATATTCTTCAAAGAACCTCAAGGAACATTCTCATGGAGACTGTACAACTTTCTGCTGAACAACTACTAGTCATGGTAGAACAGGACAAATAAAGTAATTCTAAATAATAAAAGAATTTCTGGAGATAATACTGTAGGCCCTGTGCTACAAATACCAACTCTAATTTCAAATTCCATTATAGAGCTGAAGTAATAAAAACCACATGATACTGAAATAAAAAACAGACATGTTGATCAATGGAATTTAATTGAAGATGTAAATGCATACACCTATGGAATCAGACTTTCAATAAAGAGCCAGAAATATAAAATGCAGTTAAGAAAGCATCTTCAAAAAATGGTGCTGCTTTAGCTGGATGTCGTCACATAGAATAGTGCAGATAGATGAATATTTATCACCCTTCATGAAACTCAAGACCATGTGTATCAAACACCTCACCATAAAATCAGATATAGTGAACCTGATAAAAGGGAAAGTTGCCTAAGATAAAATTTGTATAAAGAACTCACAGAAGTAGATATCAGCAAACTAAATTATTCAGTTGAAAAATGAGATATGGACAAAACAGAAAATTCCTCAACAGAGGAAATTAAATTGCTAAGAAATACTAAGGAACCATAGCAGTCAGGGAAATGCAAATGAAAAGGACTTTGAGATTCCATGTTTTACCTATTAGAATGGCTAGGTTAAAAAATACGAGTGAAAGTTCCATTCATTTCCCTGTGAATTTCAAGATCCCATTTTGTTATTTAGCTGAGTAGTACTCCAATATGTAAATGTACCACATTTTCATCATGAGTGAGGTGACCTAGTCACAAAAAGACAAACATGGTATGTACTTACTCATATATGGATTTTAGACATAGAGCAAAGGATTACCAGCCTATAATTCACACCGACAGAAAAGCTAGGAAACAAGGAGGACCTTAAGAGAGACATACATGGTCCTCCAGAGAAGGAAAAAGGGACAAGATCTCCTGAGCATTTTGGGAGCATGGAGGGAAGGAAGAGGCAGTTAGGAGAAAGAGAAAGGGAGAAGGGAGAGGTGGGAATGAAGAAACAGAAAGATTAAGACAGGGAAATAATATAGGAGAACAAAAAAAGAGACTCTATAATAGAGGGAGCCATTATAGATACAAGGAGGAGTCTGGAACTAGGGAAATGCTCAGAGATATACAAGGATGAACCCAACTAACAATCTCAGCAATAGTGGAGAGGCTACCTTTAACACCATTCCACAAAATGCGATTGATGACTATATTATATGACTTTCTAGAGCCTTCATCCAGTAGCTGGCAGAAACAGACACCCACAGTTAAACACTAGCCAAACTCCTGGAATCCAGTTACAGAGAGGGAGGAGTGATGAGCAAAGAGGTCAAGATCAGGCTGTAGAAACTAACAGAATCAGCTGACCTGAACAAGTGGGAACTCATGCACCCTAGTCTGATAACTGGGAAACCAGAATAGGACCAATCCAGACCCCCTAAATGTGGGTGTTAGTTAGGAGGACTTGACAGTCTCTTGAGCCTCTAGTAATGAACCAGTATTTATCCCTAGAATAGAAATGGACTTTGGGTGCCCATCCCACATAGAGGGATAATTTCTCAGCCTTAACACATAGGGGGAGAGGTTGGCCCTGCCCCACAGTATATAACAGACTTTGAATATACCCTATTTAAGGCCTCATCCTCCCAGGGGAGTGGAAAAGGGATGGGCTGTTGTTTGGTGGTGGTGGTAGTGGAGGATAGGAGAGTGAGGGAACTAGGATTGGCATATAAAAAAATCTTGTCAAATTTAAATGAAAAATACAAGTGATAGTTTATGCTGGCAACTATGTAGAGCATGGAGAATACTACTCCACTGGTCAAAGTACAAACTTGTACAGCCCATTGGAAATCCATATGTCCATTTCTTAGGCAAGTAGAAATTGATCTACCTCCAGACCCAGCTATGCCACTCCTGGCCATAAATCCACCCCATCCTATCACAAGGATACTTGCTCAACTATATTCATCACAGCTTTATTTATAATAGCCAAGAACTTGAAACAACCTAGATATTCCTCAACTAAAGATAGATAAAGAAACAATATCTATGAAAATGTGATACATTTACACAATCAACTATTACTCAGCTGTTACAAAAAATTTTATCACTCAATTTGCCAACGAATGGATGGAACTTTAAAAGTATTACCATAAGAGAGGAAAGGAGGGAGAGGGAACTGAGATCAAATAAGAAAAACAAAAATAAAAAAAATCTTATAAAAAATACATCACCATGAGTTAGAGAACCCAGACACAGAAAGGCAAAATAGTATGTACTCATTTATAAATGGATACTTGCTGTAAAGTACAGGATGATCATGCTGCTGTCACAGACTCAAGAAAGCCTAAGTAATCTATGAGAATAACCCTGGCAATAACTTATCATAATGGGTACAAGAAGCTTGAACTGGCCATCTTCTGTAATCAGGCAAGGTCTCAATGACACCTAGCCAGTCACAATCATTTGCTCTACAGCTTGATCTTCCTGTTCTGGGACTGGAACATAGCAGAATCTTCATCAAAGAGACAAGAGAGTCTTCATCCTGCAACTGACAGGAACAGATGCAGAATCCCCCAGGCAAATGGTAGACTGAGCTCAGAAAGTCCTGCAGAGGATGGGGAGGAAGGATTGGAAGAACCAGAAGGGTCAGAGATACCCAAGAACCTAGCCCATAGAATCAATTAATTGAGAGCTTACTGAGATGAGGAAACCTATAGGTATCTGGCCTAAGACCTCTTCATATATGTTATAGCTTAGTAGCTTGATGTTCTTGTAGGATTCCTAGCAGCAGGACCAGGGATAGTCTTCCTACTAGGTTTACTTTTCCAGCCTTGATTAGATAGTATGTGCCTGTTCTTATAGTAACTTCTTATGGTGTCTATGGGAGGCCTGCTCTTTTCTGAGGGCAGAAGGAGGGAGGCTTGGTCTAGGGGAAAGGATTGTAGGGGGAGACTGCAGGATGGGAGGAAAGAAGGGGGGAGTAGTGACTGCACTTAAGATGTAATACATGAGAAGCTTGGATTGTGCTATGGGTTATGGTCAAGGAGAAGTTGTAAATAGGGCAGTGAGAGTTGGATATGAGCTAAATGTATAACATTTGTAGGTGAAATGAGTAAATAATTTGTGCAGTAATATTAATTTCCAGTGTAACAGTTTAGACTAATGGGGCTTTGAGGGCAGTAGTTCAAAGACCACTTGTGTATGAATTAATTGAGTCATTATAATGTCCATGGAGAGAGGTTGGTTGGTCCTTTGACTTCCTCCATCAGCCATGTGTTGTCACAGCATTTCTCTCTGTTGGAAGATACATTAAAGGCAATATTCTTGCAATAAAAAACATAATCTGGAGATTATCATTTTGAAGGTATACTGAATTGGATCCCTCAGCCCCTGAAGGGTAAGGGTAAGAAATAAATGTCTCCTGTTTGTAAATCTCTCAGTCATGACATTTTATTTTAGTAGTAGTCAATTTGAAGCACATTATTTAAGAATTAAAACCGCGAGTGGGAAGAGTTAAAAGACAAACAATCTGTCTAGAAATTTAGTTGGAAAATGTAGCTCAGGAAGATTTTAACTGGTATGCTTAGGTAGGGTTAAGGATAAAATGCAGATCAAAGGTATGTGTTGTTCTTGTGTGTGTGTGTGTGTGTGTGTGTGTGTGTGTGTGTGTGTGTGTGTGTTTGAGTATATATATGTGTTACAGACAGATGGAAATGATTTATTTAGTGATGTTAGCACACATAATATGTGAAACTTAGTACAGTGAGTAGAGGATCATTGAATAGGTATGAAAAGATGGAAACGCTTGTGGAAATCAATAGTTGGTATTAGATATGAACATTTTTCATTAACAGTGAAAGAATTATGAATAGCTATAAGTTTGATAAATGCCAGTTAAAGCCTTCACATACTATGATCAGCCAATCCCTTAGATGTCAAAGTATGAAGATAAAGATGAAATGATTGTTGTTCTAAATGTGTATAAAGTACAGGTTAAATCAGCAAAAGAAAAGACCATTTTTAAATAGATAAAATGCTACATCATGAGGTTGGAAATGTTCCACAAGTGAAGAATCATCCAGTTGAGATTTTGAGACTATGGAGACTAAGTCTGGTTGGAAAATGTTGGCTCTAGGAGCTATTGTCAGTCTTGGAGGGAAGGCAGACAGGGTGTAGTAGAGTACTGAATGCAGATCACTGTGGCAGGAACACATCTGTGTAAGTGGTTGGAACATGGGAAGAAAAACTACAAGAGAAGTAAATGTCAGACTGCAGATGCGCTTTCCTACCATGCTAGTTTGGTCACACTTTAAAGATAGGCGTTGGACATTTAAAAGAGGAGAGATTATATAATATGGTCAGTTTGACTATCAGATGAATGATCCTGCAGTTTTTTCCCATGGCTTAATGGAAATAACTAAACAGGGAAAGATTTTTGCTGAGCAATGTGATAGCAGAAGATTAGGTCAGCTCCATGCTGCAGAGTGTCCATGATTTTAAGGATCATAATACAAGTACTGATCAAGAAGCACTTATATCCTAATAACTTCTTATAGGTCTCCTAACACCTCAGTACAGCCTGAATGTGACGGTAGAGGGGCCAAGATTAAATATGAATTTGTGATATGAAAAGTATGAGATTGGGAGCTTTGCTTGAGCCACATAAAATAGAGGCGACACTGAAGAGTACATAAGAATGTAGACTTTCTTTTTGTCTTTCTTTTTTTTTGTTTTAAAGATCAAATCACTTCCTAGGTAAGAATTGGCTTGTAACTTAACTGATTCATTCAGTCATCACTCGTTTGTTTGCCTACCATGGGCCAGGTATCAAACAGACATCAAACAGACAGTAGTAAGCAAAGCATAGAGAATCTGTTGTAATAGAACTTAGGAATTTTTTAGAGAAACTGAAAACAAACAATAGAGTGAAATGTATATACATGGAAACTATTTTTATCAGAGAATAAAGTAAGGGTAAAGAAAGGTTAATATATAGCAATGGTCATGAGAAAATTACAGGGTAAAATTGTTTGAGGTGTTGATGAGGACAGACTGGGGACAACCAATGAAAGAGGATACTAAGAGCTATGCAAACTGAGAACCTTGTCAGAGAAAGATTATCGTCACAAGACCTGAATGGCACAGCACAGCCTATCTAGGGAGCAGTTATGCTTGTGAAGTTGAATGTTGTGAACATCAAGAGAGGCAAGCTTGGGAATAAATGGGACATCATGGTGTTTGGCTGCTCCAACGTACAAAACATGAAAAGGTCCTGTCTCAGGTTGAGGACAGGAAGAAAGACCAGTCATGGTAGCCTTTTGCTAATGAGGATAAATATCCAGGGCATTGTTGAAGAGAAAAAAAAGGATGACAGTAGTAATTCTCAAAGGACATGGGGATGTTCCTAAATAGGAGACAATTCAGATTATAAAAGACAGACAATGCTGTCATGGAAGTCACATTAAAGAACAATGTCCTTAACGGCACAAGGTTTATATCAATCATGGGCATGATGACCACTTTATTTATCATACAATGGTGAATATTTTCTAGAATGAATGGAGAGATTACTGAGTATATTTAGAAACAGCAGGAATAAACTGAACTTATTATGAAATGTAGGATGTTTGTTCGTCCAATTACTGGTTGGAGTAAATGTGCATTTAAAATATCACTGGGAGAGAGGCAAGGGGATGAGCGGTATGGAAGGAAGAAATGTAGTTGGAATGTGAAATGAAATTTATGATATTAAATAAATTAAAAAAAATAAAATGTTGAAGCAGAGACTCAATCACTTCTGAACATAAATAGGGTATATGTAAATGTTTTTGCTCATGAAAGCCTTATTTTAATATGTATAATAAAAATCTCTAGTTGATATCATCCAAAGACATCATAAATATAGTACAGAAACTCTAAGGCATTCAGCATGGCAAAATATAGTTTCAATATTTACAAACATTTGTAACTGTCAATATAATGTGACCAAAAAAAGAATCTGGAAACCTTGGATAAATTCCCAGATAAGATAAAAACCTAAAACTAAGGATATATAAACATTTGGGACACACAATGTGTCAATGAAAATTAGGGCACAGCCATATGAGCTAGAAATTCATTTATTGTCATTCACTATGTGGAAACAAAATACTGGTCTCATCAAACTACAAAAAAAATCGACAGAGTATGAGTTTGGTTTTGTTTGTTTGTTTGTTTGTTTGTTTGAAAAGAATAAAGTAAATATGAAGAACACTATGATTTTTATTGTTCTTTTTGGCTCATCTTTCAGATAAACAAATAAATAAAACTTGAGGCTAGGCTGCCTACTTTCTTGCTACTACTGATGCTGATAAAAGGAACAAACCAGGATTAATGATAAAATGTTTACACATCTGTCCCGTGATATGTTAAGCTTCCCATCCTATTTGGGGCCATTTAAATGGTAACAGAGTGAAGCTGAGTCAATAGGCCTACTAGAAATTTCTCATTAATCTTTGATCTTCAGGAATGGCTTCCTATCATTAGCTCTTTTGGAGCTTACTCCTTTAGCATATTATATTTCCTATCTCACCACTTAGCAGTACAGTTGTGGAAGAAAAAGGAAAAAAACAACCAGAAATATAATCTTTCATTGTGAAAGAAGGAAAACAAAACATTGTAATCTATCTTAAATCTATCTTTTTTGTAACACAATATCTGCAAGAAGTTCAAAAGAACTTCATTTTGTCCTCTCTCCCAATCTGTAAACCTGGATCTTTATTTCTCCGATTCACAATCCATTTAAATATGTTTTACTTTTTTTTGGGGGGGGGGCATGAGAATTAGCACTCTTATCAAACTGTGAGGATTTATTATGATTATTTCTTATTTTTTAATATGGTTTTGTTTTGAAATAGAATTTAAATTTCTTGGTATCAATGATTGGTGTTTTATTATTTTTCAGTGTGTCTAGAAAAAGGTTTTTCCAATACTTTTGTGTCCAATAGAAATATGATTTATTAAAATTAAATAACTACACACATGGCCCAAGAATAAGAAAATTCATATTCAATAGCTACAACAAATCATAGCTCAATAAATGTTCAAGAACAGCCCAACTTAAGAAATTTTATAACATACTTTCTCTTAAAAAATTGTGAAATACCCAATGTTTCTTGGTATTAGAAAATTTCCTCACATGGGTTGTAGACAAGTGGAAGAAAATATAATCACAGTGTGTTACGTGAGACCATGAAAACAGTGATTATGAAAAAAATTTAAAAACCATAATAATACACTAATATCAAACAAATGTCTAGCATCAAAATTCTAGCACAAGTAATTAGTATGGATGATGTCTAATAATTCGTTAGAACCACATGCGCATTGGTAAATATTTGTTTTGCTTCTTATAAAAAAATTGGAGCACAGCTAATAGTTGGTATAAGATGTTAAATTATTGAGTGTTAGTAATTTATAACCTCAAAACTTTGCATGTCAATATAAGTGTCATGACTTAATAAGTGTGGATATTAGGTAAAAAGAAAAAGAAAAACAAACAACACCAAAAAGAAAAGAAAGAAAGAAAGAAAGATAGAAAGAAAAAGGAATCCTGAAATTAGCAGGCAAATGGATGGAATGAGAAGTAATCATCCTGAGTGAGGTAACCCAGTCACAAAAACACAAACATGGTATGTACTCACTCATATATGGATTTTAGATGTAGAACAAAGGATCACCAGCCAACAATACACACCACCAGAAAAGGTAGGAAACAAGGAGGACCCTAACAGAGATAAACATATTCCTCCTGAGAAGGGGAAAAGAGAGGAGGGCAGAGGTGGCCATGATGGAGAAGGATGATTGAGTAAGGGGAATAAAGAAGAGCAAGAAAAGAGATACTATAATAGATTGAGCCATTATAGATTTAACATGAAACCTGCCAGTAGGGAAATATCCAGAGACCTACAAGGGTTATGCCAACTGACAATCTAAATAATAGTGGAGAGGCTACCTTACATAACATCCACTTATAAGGAAATTGATTGTGACCTTATATGCCATCCTAGAGCTTTCCTCTAGTAGCTGATAGAATCAGAAACCCACAACTAACACTGAGCTGAACTCTTGGAATCCATTTGCAGAGAGGGAGAAGTAATGAGATAGGGGGTCAAGAACAGGCTGGAGAAACCCACAGAAACGGATCACCTGAACAAAGGGGAGCTCCTGTACCCCAGACTGATTGCTCGGAAACTAGCATAGAACAGACCCCCTGACATGGGTGTCAGTTAAGAGGTATGGCCAATCTATGGATCCTCTGGTAGTGGATCAGTATATATCCCTAGTATTTGAATGGACTTAGGAGCCCATTCCACATAGATGGATATTCTCTCAGCCTAGACATATGGGGGAGGTCCTAGGTCCTGCTCCAAATGATAATGAGGGACTTTGAAGATCTTTCTTGGAAGGCCTCACCCTCCCTGGGGAACAGAAAGGGAATGCTATAAAGGGTTGATGGGGTGCAGGGGATTATGGGAGGGAGAGGGAAGTGTGATTGACATGATAAACAAAGTTGTTTCTAATTTAAATAAAAAATAGAAAAAAAAATAAAACACAATGAGGGATGATGGGAGATGTCATTCTGTAAATATGTTTCTTGTATTGGTTAATAAATAAAGCATGTTTGGCTATTAGGAAAGGAAGATAGGAGGTACTAGGAGACAATGAGGAAAGAGGAAGGAGTAAGGAGGAGTCAGCATGTAGAGACCAGAGACAAAGGAAGTCCTAGCCGCTCCCCGGTAAGATGAGACCACGTGGAAATACTTAGATTAATAGAAATGGGTTAATAGTTAAGACAGAGCTAGCCAATATGAAACTAGTAACTGGCCAACAGCATTATATCAAATATATAGTCTCTGTGTGTTAATTGAGGCTGTGTGGCTGTGGGCCTAGGCTGGCTGGGAAAAACCTGCATGTAACAGATGGCTGAACTTTTGAATTAATTGAACAGTATAAATGGGCCACCACCACTTTCATAATACAGATGACTCATTACTATAATAACTAATACTCATGACAATAATAATAGAGGAAAAGAATGTAGTTTAAGGGCAAACAGGATATGATTAGATTTGGGTAGCTTTAATTTAAACTTATTTTATGGATAACAAACAAGCAAATGAAAATACAGTTAGAAGTGACACACATTTAGATAAATGGCAATTTATCCCATGGGTTTAATAATATTTCTCTAGTTAAAGAAAATGCAAAATGATAGAACTAGAAAATATATCCTTGAAAGAGCAGGGACCATAATTAATTTTATGTTGCTGTGACATAAAATACTTGACCAGAGTAACTTAATGTAGAATTTGTTTTTTTAGCCCACAGGTCAAAGTACAGTACTTCATAATGGGGAAGTCACAAAGGCAGCGATTTGATGCACCTGATTACATTGCTGTCATTGTCAAAAAGCAGAGGGAGGCAGAAGCAAACTACATGGATGTTCCCTTCCTTTTGTCCATGTATTCAGTCCAGCCCCAATGAAGTACCCAATGTTCCTGCCTACATTTAAATGTATCTTCAAGCATTGGTCAACATCATCAACATAATTCCCCACCCCAGGCTTTAGGGTGATTCTAGATTCTATGAAGTTGACAATTAATACCATCACAGAAGGACAAAATTAGGGGAAGGATTATGATTGGATTCAAGTAGAGAAGATGAATGATTCTCAGGTTCAGATTGAGAATATTGATTAAATATAGTGAAGTAGTGCCCCTTGCAATCCCAGATGCCATGGTTGGCAACACAGAGAGATTGAATTCAAAGCCAGTTAGAGAAAAGTAAAATAAATCATATTCCAAGAAGAAATTAAATAAAAATTATATGTGAGCTATTGTCATTGGTCATTTTCTGATGACTTGTATGGTATCTATTTTATCTACCAGCTGTAAAATGATAGTTGTGGTGATATATAATTTATGATTTATAAAAGCTGGCAGATGTCACACATGCCTTCAATCCAACCACTTAGGAGTCAGAGGCAGATGATCTCTGAGTGTGAGGCCAGTATGGTTTACAAAGTGAGTTTCATTATACCCAAGACTGTTGAAACAGAGAAACCCTGTCTCAAAAATCAAAGAAAAACAAAACAAACAAACAAACAAAAAAGATGGGACTTCTCCACAAATGACAATTTCATCATGACTATGACAACATCATTAAGCTGAACAATATAAACTAAAGATAAACTTTGGGTTACAAACTGCTCAGAGCAATTTCAAGGTGGTCATCTGAGATTATACAGCCTCATAGACACTGCTCAGAATAATTTCGAGGTGACCAGTTTAGATGATCCGGTCTCACAGATTACTTTATCCAGGACTTGAGAAAATCCATGCACTTTCTCATTATGAAGAGATGGAACAAAAATGATAAAGCTTCACAGTTAACCCAATTTTTTTCTTTTCAGGATCCCCTAAAAATGCCATTGCTCCAAGACAGTGGAAGTAAATTTATGAACATGGTCATTTCCAAGAGGTGTGTGTGTAGGGTGGTGGTGGTTGATCACTCATTTGGTTTTGGATATTTGTCATTGGTTAGTGGGGTTGGTTATAAAATATTGTTGGTTAAAGTCGGGAAGAAAGTTGAAAAAAGGGGATTAGATTCAAGGTTTTTGTTTTGAAAAGAAAAACAATGGAATACAGATGTGATAGGATAAAAAGTGTAGACCACTTCTCTGAAAAGAAAACAGGGAGGATATAGATATGGTAAGATAATAAGGTAGACTATTGAATCTACTCTTAAAAAGTAACTATTAATTTTAAATATTTTATATTAGACTGGACTTTTTTATATTGCATGCAAATATTGTTTATTGATAAAAATTTGAAATGAATTGGTTAAAATATACTGTATATATGTTTTTAATATTGCTCAGGTTCTTGTACATAAATAGCTCATTTAACAATGTATTCCAATTTCTCGTCCTTGGGATTATTATTGACAACTATATAGGATAATAAGGAAAAGCAGGTTACTAATTAATCAACTATTACAATCAAACTTATAGTCACATCATGTATGTTTTCAAGGTCAAACAGATATATTTTAGAAAGACAGATCATCTTCAAACACTTCAGAGTCTATAAAATATAGCATTTAGAATATTTTAATAACATAAGCTCTTTTTTTATGGCAATGAGTCATGTGTGGTCCTGAAAGCACTATTTATGTCAGAGAAGATAATAGGTGATGGGAGATGTTATTCTGTATATATGTTTCTTAAAAATGGGCATTTAAGAAACTCCACATGAAGTTTACTTTCTTTGTGGCAAATGTAAGACACTGAGTGAGAAAGTGCCCTTGCCTCAACTGCTGACAGTATGCTGTCCAAACTGGATAAACAGGACACCAAAAAGATTGACTGTAAGCCTTGCTACGACAAAGTGGGACAGTTCTTCAGAATATCCTACTTCACAAAAATATCTACCTGATATTCTAGACCTATAGGCTGAAAATAGATGTTTCAACATTGCAGAGGAACCTTGGATGACTCTCCATATAGATGTCTGCTTTTGTCATTCTCACATCTTTTGGAAGTATCTTGTTCTCATATTTTGCTTAGTCCGTTAATATTATTTCCTTCTTGAGTCTCTGAAGAAGTTGAAGACTAGACAGTTAGTTATAGCTTTTTGTTTGTTTGAATTTTTGTTTTCTGGGCTCAGAAAGAAAACTCACTAAAGAAATGTGTAGTATATAAGGTTGAGAGACATAAAAATGATAATTTGACAGTTCAAATTTGAATAGAAAATAAATTAGATACAAGACTTTGTACTCACCAAGACAGAATAGATAATGGAATATTTACTCTGAATATATCATAAATAATGGACTAGACACTGATGAGACTTATTGCCAGTATATATTGTATATACTTGTTGTATATAATAATTCTAATGTTAGTTGTAGCATATTTTACAAAGGACACAAAGTGGAATTGTGGGGATATATTATTTATGATTTATTACCATTTGCCTGAGGGTTCAGAATGCAAAGCTAGCCACAAATCATAGAACCTGGCACACTTCTAATCTGAGCAGCCATACTAGCAATCTATAGAGGAGGAAATGGTGGCTTTAATCCCAGGACTCAGAAGACAGGCAGATTTCTCTAAATTCAAAGCCACCCTGGACAAAACAAGAGTGTAGAGTAACAGAGCTCATGGTTTTGATATCAGCATTTGTGATCATGCATCTTTAATTCTAGAACTAGGGAGGTATTCAAGGAAGAAGAAAATGATCTCATGTGGAGTTTTAGTTTCCAGACAGGGAGAGCTATTGTCTACAAGGATTCATGGAGAAAGAATTGCAGTTTGGGATAGAGGTAAGAGCTAGTGTCTGTCTGCTTTGTTTATTTGACCATCAGCTTGAAAACCAATTATCTATCTCTGTTTTTTTTGTATTAATGATAAAGATAAATCTGAAAATAAACTGATGACTAGAATTGCATATCTATCTTTGCTTTCACTGGTGACATTGAGTATCTATGATAGGCTTGTTGTCTTTATAAATAAAGGGTTTAGTATGTGGGGGTATATTGTTGCTTTTAATATTGAAAGATGAGTGTCTGAAGTGGTAACATATTTCCCTACACACCTGAGTGATAAACTCACAAGGGAATACATGACAGCATATGTCAATATGGGAAATTTATAATGCAGGTAATTACTCTCATTACATTCTGACATGTGAGTTATTTCTCAGCAAAACAACCAATATTAGGTGTCTCAAAATTTGTAATAAGATTACAGACCAGGTATATATTTTATTTCAAAATTAACATGAGAGGAGAACAGCAGTTTGTTACATCAGATATGAGAGAAATAGTTGCATGGAATGAGGCCACATTTTAATGATTGAAACCACTAATTTGATTTTAGGAACAAAGGTAAATTTTATGAACATATTCCTATACTTCTCTACATTTCCATCCCTCTCAATTTCACAGTTTGGGATGTTTCTGAATGTCATGATATTTAAAGTTAATTTTGTTAATTTTCATGACACAAATGAAATACAGCAGATTATCATGATAAAGTTTTTTTCCCTGTCACCTTTCCAAATTTAAGTCTATGTGTATTAGAGGAAAGCTGTTGTAGAAATAGATTGTTAGTGGGGCTCATGGGGCCTTTTCTATGGTTTTGAATCCTTGGCAAATAGATTGTTGAAGCTCTGACAGTATAATAGCAGATGGGATTAATTAACTGGGTGACAATTCTTCAGACCTACCTAAATTAATATTTTTCTGTAAACAATGTATTCTGATTATAATAAAACTAAATGACATTGATAGAAATAGATTCTGGTCCCAGTGTTGTTTTGAGATGGATGGGTGGATATTTTCTTCCCATTTAAGAGCTGGCTTAGTATGATATTTGCATGTGAATTTTTATAATCATTTTCTTGAAAGGACCAATCATATGGAAGAAAAATATATGTTGTTTGTGATACTTGAGGTTTTCCAGAGCTCAGGAGTTCTTTCCTCTAAAGGAGTAAAAGTAGGATATTTACTCACAGAATTTTTTCCTCAAATTAATTCCCCAAGGAGCTGTGAAAAATATAACATCATAAAAATTACACTTACACAAAGCACCACTTAGTAAATAAAGTATCTTATACTAAGGTCTTTTCTTGAAAAAAAAGAAAGGAAGGAAGAGAAGGAAGGAAGAAAGAAAGAATAGCTAGTATAACAATTTGATTAATCAGAAGCATAAAAAATGATTTAACTTAGAACCTTTTAAATCTATTAATGAGAAAAAAATGTACAGAAGGGTTTTTCTCATACTGATTAATGAATAAAGCACTGTTGTCCAATAGGAAAGCATGATAGGTGGGGCTAGGAGTCAAGGAGGAAAGAGGAAGTACTTAGGAGGAGTTAGCATGGAGATCCTAAAGAGAACAGAATGCTGGCCTGTAGCTCCCCAGTAAGATGAGCCACGTGGAAATACTTAGATTAATAGAAATGGGTTAATCATTAAGAAAGAGCTAGCTGATAAGAAACTAGTAACTGGCCAACAGAATTGTATCAAATACAGCTTCTCTGTGTATTATTATTGGTGTGGCATGATGGTGGGACCAACAGCAGTCAGGGAAAACATACTTGCTACATATGGCACCCAATGTGGCTAATAAGAACATTCATTTAAAACTAAAATAGCTTAAGAAATGTTTTAAAAACAAAGGAAACAAGACAAGCAAGACTTCTTGGTAGCAGCATTTTCTGTGTTGGATTTTGTTTTGTGAGAGACAAGTAAAAGATTTGCATGGCCCCTTTAACAGAGGTTTCCAAAATTAGCATAAGCGGCAAAAAAATCTCACTGCTTTCAAACCGCTAAAGGTAAACAATGTGTTTTAAAATATACATAGGCTTGGGAGAGAAAATGAATAAATGGTTTTAAAAAAGAGTGTTGCTGGGAGTAGTGGCACATGTCTTTAATTTCAGCACACTGGAGGCAGAGGCAAACAGATCTCTGTGATTTTAAAATAAACCTGGTATACAGAGTGAATTCCAGGACAGATAAAAGTTACACAGAGAAACCCTGTCTCAAAATATGCAAAAATAAAAATAAAAGAAGTAGAGTAATAAAACAGCCATGTAAATATGGAAAGCACAGAGAAACTTTGGATATTGTATGCTGTTCTGTTATCTTTAAATTGACAGCTGAGGAAATAACAACTACTGATAAAAGAAGTGTTGCTGGACTAATCCAATTTATATATTTTAAAAATGCTTTGATTCCAAAATTTAAGTCCAAGAACAAGTTACTGGGGAAAAGGATCTCTAATTTTATTTCCACAGAAAATGAAAAGCTGTGGATTCCTTCCAGACTAATATGGTTTGATCAAGCAAGACCCCCCTGAAACAATGTCAATGGACAATGCATCCTTGCAGACCACTACATTCAGGATTTCTGCATCTTCTTAGGATCCCCCAATGACAGTGCCCCCTATTAGGAGGAAGCAGTTTGGAAAGAACAACACCCAAATTCCAAAATATTATTTATAAATGTTTGTTTTCATTTAAATAGGGTTGGTTAAACATGGTTAATGATCCCAACCAATATTTCTTTAAAGGTAAGAAGGGGATTATGGTATAGATATGAATACTTTGTTTTGGAATGGATTTTCATTTATTGATACAAATTTAAGGTCAATTTTGTGATACGTATTTTTCTCCTCTTGTTTAGGTATTGTGTTTATATAGCTCATTGGAAAATGTAATGTATAATTTAATACAGATTATAGAGAGTTACCTATGATAGTCAAAACTTGGAGTTAAGTTAGTTAGGATTTCTAGATATGCAGAGATGTATTTGAGATGAATAGTCATTCTTCAAACCTCTCAAAGACCTACAGAATATGGCATTTAAAAAGATGTAGGGATTTTCTTGACAGTGAGACATAACTGCTCCTGGCAACACCACCTGTGTCAGAAAGAAAGATGGACATTGAAGAAACTCATTACGAAGTTTACTTTCAATATGGCAATCCATGCAGGACCCACATAAAAGTGACTGCTGAAACAAGATGGACATTGCTACAGGATTCCTGCTTCATGGAAGAGGCTGCCAGACAGTCTACAGGACACAGAGAAAATTGACTGACAAACTTCCAATACAGATGGACAGTTTTCTGCCTAGCTGAGGAATCTGCCAGAAACACTATGGCCTATAGGCTGAAGATGGAACATTACAAAAGAACTTCGGGTGACTGACCAGGCAGTGAGTTGCCTCTGTCAATTCCAGAGTTTATATATTTTCCTTCTGTGGTCTTTGATGGAGTTGTAGATAGATAGTTAAGGTTATAGTTTTTCTTAATTAGGATTAAATTAAGTTACATATAGGATTTTAGACTCACAAAGATAGGATAGATGATGGAATATTTTCTTAATTATTACTAAAAGTTAATGGACTAAATATTGTTAACTCTGATTCTTATTTGATAACTGTTGTATGTTATACTTTGCTATGTTAAGGTTAAAACCCTTTCTTTTATTTTAGACAAAAAAAGACGAGGTGATGGGAGATGTTATTCTGTAAATATGTTTCTCACACTGGTTAATGAATTAATCACTGTTGGTCAATAAGAAAGCATGATAGGTGAGGCTAGGAGTCAAGGAGGAAAGAGGAAGGAGTTAGGAGGAGTCAGCATGGAGAGCCTAAAGAGAAAAGCTTGCTGACCTGTAGCTCCCCGGTAAGATGAGCCACATGGAAATTCTTAGATTAATAGAAATGGGTTAATCATTATGAAAGAGCTAGCTGATAAGAAACTAGTAACTGGCCAACAGAATTGTATCAAATACAGCATCCCTGTGTATAATTATTGGGGGCTGGCGTGACCACAGGACTGACCACTGGGACCAGACAGCAGGCGGGGAAAACAAATTTGCTACAGTTTCTCCTAGGAAAGCTCTCAGAATTATGTAGCGTGCTATTAGGGAGATCAGCTATAAAAAGTGGGAAACCATTACATGAGTAATTCGATGAACCTAGTTGATACCATATAAATCTCATCAAGCATAACATTGTCCTGTCCTATGTTCAACTGTGTTGTGATATAAGTATAAAAGAAATACTGCTTTACAAGCCAACACATTGCATTGTTAATTTTGAAAAGTGTGATACTTCTGTGGCGTATTTGGGATTCTGTTTTGTTTGAATGACCAGGAATGGATAAATACTTTGCTGATCTTTGTGTTTATTTTCTTTTCTCTTTTGTCTTTTCTTTCCTCCTAACTGCCAGGACCATATTACATGGCTAGACTGGCCTCAAAATCAAAGACATCTACCTTCTACCTTTTTCTGCCTCCAAAGTGGTGGAAATGAAGTCATGAGC
The DNA here is from genome assembly GCA_030556225.1 of Cricetiscus sungorus. Lineage (NCBI taxonomy): Eukaryota > Metazoa > Chordata > Mammalia > Rodentia > Cricetidae > Cricetiscus > Cricetiscus sungorus. The sequence goes on from JANBXA010000069.1 coordinate 20,320,556, forward strand.
CATCATAACCAACTTGTTGCTCATTTTTTTAATATTTATTAATTTTTCTTATTTACATATCAATTCCAGTTCCCTCCTCTTCCCTCCCATGACCTCCTCCCATCCCACCCCACAACGAGGGTGATGCCTTCCAGGAGGAATCATCAAAAGGGTCTAGGCCCTCCTATTTGCCTCTAGGCTAAGGGAGTATCCATCTTTGGAGAATGTGCTCTCAAAGTCCTTTCGTGCACCAGGGATACATCCTGGTTCCACTGTCAGAGGTCCCTTAGAATGCTCATACTTCTAACTGAGACCCATGTTCAGGAGGTCTGTATAATGCTGAATTCCCCCTAAACTCCCCTTTGTTCAGGTCAGCTGTCTCTGTGGGTTTCTGTAGCTCTTTTCTTATCATTCCTCCCTCTCTGCAACTGGATTCAAAAAGTTTAGCTCAGTGTTTAGCTGTGGGTGTCTGCTTCTGTTTCCATCAGCTGCTAGATGAGGGCTCTATGATGCCATATAAGTTAGCACATTTTTAGTTTAGAAATTGTGGGCTAACTTCTTTCCTTTTTTATTTCCTTGGGTCTTTAAATATTTTATTTTAGTATATTATTTGATATTATTTCACCAAAATATACCCCTACTCCTAAACATATAATACAACCAAATATATATCCAGTTTCTCAGTTTTAATTAAATTTTTGCATATATGTTTTAGGTGTGTTTGTGTGTGTGTGTGTGTGTGTGTGTGTGTGTGTGTGTTTGGTATGTGTGTGTATGTGTGATGTCTCACGTGTTATATGCATTTGTTAGTATGCACATGTGTTGATGGGCATTTATATGTATATATGAGTTATGTCTCCTCATGTAATATATGCACTTGTTAGTATGCTATGTACATGTTTGCATGCATGTGTACATGTGAGCGCCTACAGATTGTGAACAGACACTAATGCCAGACGTCTTTTCTTGACCACTATCTGTGGTGATATTTTGTTTGTGCTTAACTAAATAAAGCTTGCCAGAAAATATGAGTGTGGAGTTAGCCACACTTGTTAGCCATAGATGTCAGGAAGTGGAGGCACACACCATTAATTCCAGCACTCAGAAGACAGATGTTGACTCATCTCTGTAAGTTCAAGGTCAACATGGGCTACATGAAACTGATCCAGTCTAAAAGAGAAACAGAGTCAAATGGTGGTGGCTCACACCTTTAACTCCAGGAGTTGGGAATTGCATGCCTTTAATCCCAGCACCAGGGAGGTGGAGACAGGAAGGGATATAGCTGGGCAGAGAGAGGAATATAGGGCAGGAAATGACATGAGCTAAGAACATTCAGTCTGAGGATTATTAGAGACAGTCTGGTGGTTTGGTAGAGGAAATAAATAATGACTTGCTTTTCTGCTTCTCTGATCTTTTAGCACATACCCCCTATATCTGACTGGGGCAGGGCTTATTATTAAGAACAATTACAATTCATGTTCATTTTAATTTTGGGGATAGACTCTTTCACAAAATTCAAATGTACAGATCTACAAGGATGAACCTAACTAACAATCTAAGCAATAGTAGACAAGCTACCTTTAATGCCCTTGCATGATAATGACACTGATGACTACCTTATATGCCATCCTAGAGCCTTCATCTAATAGCTGATGAAAGCAGAAGCAGACACCCACAGCTAAACACTAGCCAATCTCCTGGAGGCCAGTTACAGAGATGGAGGAGTGATGAGCAAAGGAGTCAAGACCAGGCTGGAGAAACTCACAGAATCAACTGACCTAAACAAGGAGGAGTTCATGCTCCCCAGTCTGGTAGTTGGGCAACCAGCATAGGATTGACACAACCCCCCTGAATGTGGGTGTTAGTTAGGAGGATTTGGCAGTCTATGTGGCCTCAAATAATGGATCAGTATTTGTCCCTAGTATAGCAATGGGCTTTGAGAGCCCATCCCACATAGAGGAATACTTTCTCAACCTAGACATATGGGGGAGGGCCTAGGCCCTGTCCCAAATGATATGACAGACTTTGAAGACTCCCTATGGAAGGCCTCACCCTCTGTTTGGAACAGAAAGAGGATGGGTTGGGGTTTGGTGGAGGTGATAGGGGAGAATGGGAGGGTGAGGGAACTGGGATTGACATGTAAAACAACCTCATTTCAAATATAATTAAAAAAGAAAAAAAATAAACTGATCATGACATTAAAAAAAAAAGAGTCTATCCATTAAATTTTTGACTAAAAAATAAGCTACACATACAAGTTATTTCTGCCTCATTCTGGGATTATAGAAATATACCCCATGCCAGGCTTATTATGTAGGTCCTAAGAATCCTGAGTTCAGTGTTCACACCCTCATGAGAGCACTTTATCACCTGAGAAATTTCAACAGACCCTGAGTAATGTACCCTTATTTTACAAGAAATCTGGAGTGAGAAAAAAATGCTGGTAATAAAAATCATAGCCAGAGAAAATTCTTCACCATTTTCAAATTGCAAGTTAAAATGTATGTTTCTATTTTTCTTTTATCTCCCTTTCATACATGAGTCTTCTTCCTTCCTTTCTTCCCGCTCTTCCTTTCGCTGCCTTCTTTGTATGCTTATAGTGCACAATGATATGTTCTTATCTCATGTGCTCTGCCTGTCTTCAAACATAAATGAAATGAAGAATTCTACACACACACACACACACACACACACACACACACATATATATATATATATATATATATATATATATATAAAGAGAGAGAGAGAGAGAGAGAGAGAGAGAGAGAGAGAGAGAAGAGAAAGTTGAGAGGACAGGTGAGTGAGGCTATTTCTTTCTCTTTTAATCTTCAACCAAATTCTAGAAAAAACTTTCCAAAAACATTTCATGTGAGTGAAGCATTCAGCTTATTAAGAGATATAAGGATACACTGTTATACACTTTTATCTTTCCTTAGTAAATAACTATTAACTCATTCAAGCTCTGGAGGCTCCTATTTAGTAAACACCTGGTTTAGACAGCCACCTAAGTAATGAAAAGATATTTAAGACACAGCATGAGAAAACTGTTGCAGAAAAATACTTTTTTTTTTTTTTTTGGTCAAAACTTCCTCCTTTTATTTCTTCCTTTCATTTCCTTTCATTATTGTTTTGTTCTGCTTTTATAACTCCAGAAGAAAACTATTAGTAGGCAACAAGACAGTAAAAAGGGAATAACAATAAATTACTTTAAGGGAAGCATGGAACATGATTTTTATTGGGCTAGGTTTCATAGGTTCTCTGGTCACCACTTTGTGACCAGTTTGGCTCTCCCATCCCTCTGTGCTGACAGTACATGTGAATAATCTAAGTTAAAGTAGTTAATGACTTTTTGAGTCACTGTACTATAATATAATGTTCTGTTGTTTAATAAAATATGAACCACTTTAATTTAAAAATTGTGTTACATAGAAATATATTAAAATAATATATACCATTTAATAATGAAAACTATTTAGTTGCAAGCCTGCTTGCCCATCCTGATGATCATCCTTGCATTATCCAATTTATCACATAAAACTTCAGCCAACTTTGAAATATTAAAAAACTGAAAAAAAACATTAGCGCATATTATATGAACTGACAATGTAGTTGACATAACATTTTTTTTTCAATGCAACTCTTCCTTTTTATATGGTTTGAAAGAAAATGCATTTTAACATGCAAATTTATAACGTGTCAGTTTCAACATGGCAAACAAAATGAATGGGTTTTCCCTGTACTGCCATCCTCACCATTATAAGTCTTTGCAACAATAGTATTTTTCATTTGTATAGCATAAGCATAAATGCATGAGACAGTTACAGAAGTATATTTTGCTCTTCAATCCAATTATTTCAGCAATAATGATATATTTTAGCTCATTGTACTTTTGTTTTTATCTAGCACTCTTTATGTGAAAGTGTTCTGTTCATCAGTGTAGTCCCTTACATGCTCATTTTTCTGAATTAGCTATAATATATCACATAAGCGTTTAATTTTACACTTAGAAATGGTGACCTAAATTTTTTAAAGCCAATATTTTATCTGCCTGTTTGTTTCTCCCTTGTTTTTTTTTTTTTTTTTTTTTTTTTGGAAGTGTGCCACACCCCATCCCCTTGACTATAAAACTTAGTCACTTGTGGAACACTCATCTGAAAACAGTGAATTTTGTTGCATCACAGAAACACATAGTAAAACCTATTCACTGAGATAGACTAACAACAGAGCAAAAAAAGCATTCCACAGAAACCAGATTTATAAATTATTGATGTTTAATAAGGATCAGGCTAAACAAATAGGCTGAATAGATGTTTATTCATCGTAGACTGATGGACACCAGCTGGTTCCTGATTCCAAGGATGTCTCCGGATGTCCTTCTATCCCCATGCTGCCAGAAAGAGAGCTCTCAGAGACCCCTCCTCAGCCTTAGTGCCCTCAAGTCACGTCCGGCCCTGTCTCCACCCCCAATGGGCATGGTCTATGCCACAGGTGCAGACAAGGTGAATATCTCACTACAATTCCCCTTTTAGTCTAAAGAAAAGTTTTGGGCTAGACATAAAAACTATATGCAAAACAGTGAATGACAAATGTGCTCTAAGAAAAGAAAAATCGAGACCATTCAAATTTAATACCTAACTATTTAGTCCTAGGGTGAAGTAGAAACACAGTTACAATACAGTTGTCCGAAGCTGGAAAGCTTAAGTCTAGTACATAATGTATCAAACTAGGAAGAGAGAATAATAGTTTTGATAATTTAATCTTCAACCTCATCAAAGACCTGAGAAGGAAAATAATAATACTAGGGTAGGCATGAAGTGTGGATGGGCAACTTCCAAAAGGTACAGCAAGTACAGAAACAGCATGCTACCTGGACAGTAACCCAAGGTCTCACAGCAGCATTGGTACAGCCTGTTTTGGCTAAGGCCTAGAGTACCTGACAGACCACAACAAAGCAGGGAGGTAAAAAGGCTGTCTTACCCTGACTTGGCAGGGTTCAGCAGTCTTCTATGTTTGTCTCCTGCAAGCACATAGGAACGTCCAAATCAGTGGTTGAGGTGAGGGCGGTTCTTTGCCCAAGAGGCCATAGCTGAAGCAAGGAAGGACCCAAGAAGGAGTGACAACAGTGTCCAAAATTTTCTTGGGAAATTTACAGTGTTGTCAGGAGCAATAGTGTCCCATGTGTAAGGAGTACTAATATTAAAACATTTAAATGCCATGTTCTGTAGGTCAATGAAGTCTCTGAAAATTAAGCATCTATCTCACAGGTATAGGAAAGATGGGTGAAGATAATCTGTAATACTGAGGAACCTAGCTATAATACTGATTGAAACTTCCCTGAGTAAATCAGGGACAAATACCTAATCAATGTAATTATGTACATATATAGACATGCAATTCCCTAAAGCAGAGATAGAGTAGAAATTTCTAGACCAGAGGTATAACTATAAAGTGCAGCATGATAAAAATATCCTAAATTGTATCAATATACAAAATAGTCTTGAACATATATAAAAATATACATACATAGAATATGGTAAGGATATTGTGTGAAAACATCATAACTGGAGAGATTTTAATATATGACAAAATATACGGTTTATATACAATTCTGGGAAGGGAATAAACTTATTTTTACATAGGTTACCATGTATAATAATCTATAACCATTTAAGCTGTATGATACTAATATCTCACTATTACTAAAATAATTCACAAAAATGTAGGCTAATCTACCCATATCCAATCTAAACCATACCATACCCCTGTCTAAAAGAGATACCTGAATTTAAGCATCACCTTCCATACCCAACCTTAAGAAGATGAATATTATCCCTAAATGCCTAGAGAAAGGAAGGGGGTGTTGTTATATTAAGACTACTTCCTGCTGAACTGGGATGATGATTGCTCCATGGCATCCTGTAGGAAGAAAATTTTTAGCAACAAAATTTCGACAGGACTGGCTGTGACATGTGTAGCTAGTCACTGTGTGTCAGGAAATGCTTGACTGGAGTTCTATCAGAAATTCGGGCCAGGATGAAATAAGTAGGTGCACCATAACAGCTATCTAGTCAGCAATTGTCTCAAGCAAAACAGTCTCAAAATGGTTTTAGGATGATGTGTGTAGTCCAGATGCATCAGGTTGAGTCAAGTAGAAATGAATAAGTGGGGCCCCATCTTTTTTCCAGAGAGTTCATGGAAAGAACTGTTAGAAATTTGCTGTTAGAAATTGTTATTATTCCTCATAGAAAAAGTAAACATCAATATCAAAGAAAAAATTTTCAAGTTTTAAGGTATGCATATAGGGAAAGGCAACAGTTAGCATCAAAATGAGAAACTAGTAATTGGCCAACAACATTTATATCTATTACAGAGTCTCTGTGTGGGGCTGGCATGGCTGGGGGACCAGGCTGGAGGGAAAACTGCTCGTAACAAATGGTGTCATTAGTGGAACTGAGAATGTTCACTTAAATCTTAACAAAAGCTTATAAAATAGTTTTAGAAACAAAAGAACAGAGACAAGCAAGGCTTCTTGGTAGCAGCATTTTCCTGTATTGGACTCTGCTTTGCTAAAGACAAGCAGAGATTTGTACAGCTACTTTAAGGAAGGTTTCCTGACTCAGCAAAAGAGGCAAAAAACTGCAAGGCTATTAAAGAGCTCTGCTAATAATTTACTGGTGTATACGAGAACTAGCAATGGCAGTGACCACATTCCGAACTGGCAGCATGGTGCTGGATGGCAATGTAGACCAAGGCAGTGAGTTCAGCTCTCAGTTCTGGTTTTAAAAAGACAGAGAGGAGCTGGGTGTGGTGGCACAAGCCTTTAATCCTAGCACTAAGGAGACAGAGGCAAGCAGATCTCTGTGATTTCAAAGTAAATCTAGTATACAGAGGGAATTCCAGGACAGATAAATGTTACACAGAGAAGCCCTGTCTCAAAATATATAAATATAAATGTAGAAGAAATAGAGTAATAAAAATGCCATGTAAATATGGAAATCACAGAGAAACTTTGGATATTATATGCTGTTCTGTTATCTTTAAATCATTTGACTGCTGAGGAAAGAGCAACAACTGTTAAAATAAATGCTGCTAAATTAATTCACGTTGTATATTTTAAAAATGTTTGACTTCAAAATTTAAGTCTAAGGACAGGTTACTGGGGAAAAGTATTTCTATTTTTGTTTCCACAGAAAATGAAAAGCTGTGGATTCCTTCCAGACTAATGTGGTTTGATCAAGCCAGAATCCCTGAAACAGCATCCAGGTGATCCAACCTTCGAAATGTTGGGACAAAGCAGCCTTGCAGACTACAGCCAAGATTTCTGTGTCTTCTTAGAATCCCCATGACAGCATCCCCTACCAGCAGGAAGTAGTTTGGAAAGAACGATGCCCAATTTCTAAATATTGTTTATAAATGTTTGTTTTCATTTAAATAGGGTTGTTTATAAATGGTTAATGTCCAATCTTTTTAAAGTTAAAAAGGGGATTATGGTATAGAAATGTATACTTTGTTTTGGAATGGATTTTCATTCATTGATACAATTTAAGGTCAATTTTGTGATTTGTATATTTCTCCTCTTGTTTAGATGTTGTGTTTATATAACTCATTTAAAAATATATAAATTATTACAGATTATAGTTACCTATGATAGTAAAAACTTAGAGCTAATTTAGTTAGGTTTTCTAGATGTGCAGAGATGTATTTGTGATGAATAGGCATTCTTCAAACCTTTCAAAGACCTACAGAATTTGGCATTTAAAATGGGTTAGGATTTTTCTTGATAGTGAGACTTAACTGCTCCTGGCAACACAACCTGGGTAAGAAAGGCAGATGGACATTGAAGAAACTCATATTGAAGTTTGCTTCCAATATGGCAAGGCTAGCCATGTGGCCAAAGATACTGCTCTTGTCTAGACTGTTTGACTTTATGCAGTATAAATTGGACATGCAGGACCCACAGAAAAGTGACTGCTGAAACAAGATAGACATTGCTACAGGGTTCCTGTTTCATGAAAGTGTCTGCCAAACATTCTGGAGGACATGGAGAAAAGTGACTGACAAACTGCCAATACAGGTACAGTTTAAAGTTTCCTACTTTGCTGAGGAGTCTGCTAGACACACTATGGCCTATAGGCTGAAGATGGAACACTATGGAAGAACTTTGTGTAGCTGAGTTTACTCTGTAATTTCTAGAGTTTATATATTATTCTTCTGTGGTCTTTGAAGGAGCAAATACAGACAGTTATGGTTATAGTTTTCCTTAGGATTAAAGATAAGTTACATATAGGACTTTAGACTCACAAAGATAGGATAGATTATAGAATATTTTCTTTAAGTCTTACTAAATGTAATGAACTGAGTATTGTTAACTGTAATTCTAATTTGATAACTGTTGTGTGATATGCTTTGTTATGTTATGTTTAAAACCCTTCTTTTTATTTTAGACAGAAAAGTGGAGATGATGGGAGATGTCATTCTTTAAATATGTTTGTCTTATTGGTAAATGAATAAAGCACTGTTGGCCAATAGGAAAGCAAGATAGGTGAGATTAGGAGACTAGGAGGAGAAAGGAAGTAGTAAGGAGGAGTCAACATGGAGAGACTGGAGAGAGCAGAACACTAGCTCCTCTCTCCAGTAAGATGAGACCATATGGAAATACTTAGATTACTAGAAATGGGTTAATATTTTAGACAGAACTAGCCAATGAGAAACTATTAACTGGCCAACAGCATTTATATCTATTACAGAGTCTCTATGTGTTATTTGGGGCTGGCATGGCTGGGGAACCAGGCTGGCAGAAAATTGCTCATAACAATAAACAATGACTTAACTGGGTTTAGTTACAGGAGCATGGACAAGAGTTTATTTGAAGTAGCATGAGTAGCGCTATGGTGGCTCCATCATCATAAAGCTTCACTCTAACATGGATACTCCCTCACAAACCTGCATCCTTGAAATCTAAACAACACATAGCATTCTACTCTTTACAACTCTAGTAAGTCTAAGACCACACACATGAATGTCAGGATTATATGTATTGCATGAGTCAGGAGAGAGTCAATGGCTAGAGTTTCAGGGAAGGGACACTTGATAGCCATCCATAATTGCTTTTTCTGAAGCCATTTTGAGTAATTACTTCCATTATCACTGAAGAAGACATCTACTTTCTGAAGGAGAGAGTTCAGCTATGAACTCCAATACATTTGAGATTATTTGTGAGTGCCTGCTGAATAGGCATGTGATATTATCTAATAAAACATCCAAAAGACAATGATGTCAATTCATTAAAAGACCCACAGTTAACCCAAGCAAACCCAAATATTAGGTCAGGATTTGAAATGGAAATCAAATGAAATTTGTTTCTGTGGGACTGGTGGTTTGATGAAGTTGTTAGCTAATTGGTAAACTAAGGGTAGCACCCTTCTTGTAAATGATTTTCTTTTGAATTATCTATACATGTGTTTGTATATGTGTGGGAAAGGGTGTGCATGTGATTACAATCAATACAGAGGTGAAAAGAGGGTTTTGGACCCTCAGAAGCTGGAGCTATAGTCAGTTGCAAGTCTCCTGACATGGGTGCTGGAAACAAAGGTCAGAGTCCCTGAAAGAGCAGTATTTGCTCTTTACTGCTGAGACAGCTCTTCAGTACCATGAGTAGCAGCCTTGAACACAGCTTATATCTTATTTGTTTTTGTAATACCTTGTGTCATAGTAGACATTCATCATCTTCAAGAGAGCAAGCTGAACACTCTCAATCTGACCCTTTGCCTTTAATAATACAGATTCCCAACTCTTTTTTTTACAATAGTCCTTCAGTAATGTTTATTCCTATGAATTACAGCATTAATCTTTCTACTTTGGTCTGTAGTGCTACTAAAACAGTTATTTTGCACCATTCTCCAGCATCCAAAACATTTATGCATTCTTGTTACCTTGAATTTTTGGCCAGATCTCGTGGTTTTATGTATTCTGACAGCAAAAGAGAAGATCGAACAAAAACTTGAAGTCCATTTTAGGCTAACAACCTGGGCTGGGAATGAATTCTTCATCAGAAAATGTATAGGGACTTAAATAGAAAATCAGCTGGCCTTGTTTGATGGACATATTGAGATTTTTCATTTAGTCATATACAAATATGTGCAATTTACAATATCTGTATATATGCTATTGTGAGTAAAATATTCCACTGTAGCTCATCAGTGCTATATATTGCCATATCATATGTTGTTCAATCAATACCAAATCTTAGGAAATCAACTTTTTTTTTCATCCAGCCCATTATACTCTTTTTAAACTGGTTCACAAGACAAGTTCCTTCTGCAGCTTATCAGAAACAGGTTTTACAAACATATATTTCTTTTTATTATCATCTGTAAAGTTATGATGTTATAACAGTTCTACTCCTATCCAAAATTGCATAAAATTTAGATAAAATTACACTGCCCAAATATGACAACTCAGGGAAAATAAGCTCCTGAAAAAAAAAAAAACAATTCTGTCCATATTTCTCTTCCACTTTTTTTTCTGAACATTTACATGAACTAACAAACAATAAAAATCAATCATATAGTTCCATTAAAAAACTGGTATAAATAGATCTGAAATTAGGTAAAAATGTTTTTGGCTCAAGGAAGTTTATTTGTTAATAGTTTTATTTCAAGTACCCCGGTGGCTATATTTCTAAGTTCCCTTATGTAATACTGGCTAAATATGCACATAGGATACCATCTCTCCCTCACAACAGTGGATAATGAAGATAGATAGTTAAAGATAGCCACTCTTAGGTTAGGTTTAAAACAATCTAATTTTTATTTTTTCTTTGATTTTGTCATCTACCTGTCTCAATATGTTCTAGAAAGAACCATCTATGCCTAAGATTTGAGGAGAGGTGATCAAGGGCTTAAAGCAAATGTCTTAGGTCATCAAAGATTGGTGCGGAGTTTAGAATTTAATTAAGTTATGGGTCAAATAATGGTGCAGGAAGAAATATTCAATAATACATTTAAAAATTGTACATATAAAATTTGAATAGAATATGGCCATATACCTCTCTCTCTATTGCTTTCGGTTGGCACCCAGCTCCCCCCTCTTCTTCTTTCCCCCTCTCTCTCTTCCCCTCTCTCCTCTTCTGTTCCATTCAAAGGGGAGTGTTAACATGTTTAAAGCTTTGCCACAGAAATACATTGGGGCTTCAAAGCATGTAGCTAATTAAGAAAGGTAATATAGAAGTCAAGGATATGTCAGTGTCCTGGTCATCACAATGATTTAGTAGACTTTGTTTTTAAGCAAGAAAATGTTCTCTTACTTATTCTGAAATCTTAATGTGTCAAAAAGTCTTCAAGGAATTAATTTAAAAAAGGATCATGGTTTCCACACTCAAATACTTTAATTGTTTTGAGGTGGAGCCAAGGCAGCTGCTTTTTAGCCATCTCTTCCAGTTTCTCTGCAGCAGGCGTCTCAGGAACCATGATTTGTAAACAATCTCTTTGGAGTAATGTAGATGTTAACTTTCTTCATTATACCTAAAGGATTCTAGCAGAGTCCCTCACCAGATGCCTGCTTGCCCTAGGCTTGACTGAACAAAAGCATTCCATGGAGAGATGAACTAACTTCCCCAGACTTCTGAAAACACTAGGCAATTAACTGATCAACCAAAAGCCAATGAAGAGAAGAAACAAGGGAATGGTTTTCTCTTTCCTCAGTCTCCAATCTTAATCCAGTGATTTTGGCTCTTGTTTTCAGTAGAAATAAGTGCCATAGTGTCCCAAGATGCCCCATCATCATCTATTTGACAAACTGACTTAATTTAAGGGAGAAAGTAGAGCTCTAAAAGCCTACCACTTGGTGGAAAAAGGGAGCAAAATATGTTAGATGATGTGAAGGCTAAGTGTAGAGACTACAAGAAGTACAAACTTTGCTGCCACATGTTGGGATTTAAAACAATGACTAAAATAGAGAACCTCAGGGATGGGATAGGTTCAAGCTTTACAAAACTAAATGAACCTCATGATGACAAATGCTAGTTAAAGATTTCTATAAAAAACCATAAAACAATTAGCAATTAATATTGAAAGGCCTCTATTTGTATCTTTCCATGTTTAAATTACTTTTAAAAATGTAAAAAACAAAAAAGGAAAAAAACAATAAAAAAGAATAACTTATAGTCTTCTTATCCAGATATTCAAGAGAATGCCATGAACAATTCCTAGGGATCATTTTGTAGGAAACATTCTGGAATTAATATGAAAGTTATTTTGAATCTTAATATTAAAGCAGATTTCTTTATCTCACCTGTGTATTATCTTATAGTTGAATAGATTATTGTCAATGTCTTCAATAATAATTGTTTCTATGATTTCCTAATTTTATTGTATATTGTTAATTCATCATGTGTAGTAGGGTGCTATATGTACTTTAAATAAATCATTAATATTAATGATAATAAAACAAATTTCAGATTATATTTGAATGCTTGATATTTACCAAACACACTAATGTCCCTGTTTATATTGTCTGATATAAAGTAGCATTTTATATGAATACACAAAGGTTTAATACTAATTATCATTATTATCAAAGAAATCATAAATTTTAAAGAAGAATTCCTATAAAAAGGTAAACTGTACTATATAAAAGACATGTATCCACTCTAGAGTTGCACTTTAGTACTTAATATACTATGGGTTTACAGTAGAAAAGGTGAGGCCCAATCATTAAAACTTTTATGCTTATCTGAAAAAGGAATTTCAATAATCCGACTTTTCTGCAGGTAGAAAGTATTGACAAATTCTGCCTGCCAAATTCTCTACTTCCTAGCTACATTGTATACTTAATATGAAATTAAAACAAAAAAAGAGAAGTGTATTTCATAACTAACCTAAAAATTAACAAAGACCAAAGGAAGAACACATGAAGTTCCCTTGAAACTTAATATTTTTTACTGAGCTACAAGTAAAGTCAGAAAACAGACAGGAGACTCATAACAAACAATTTCTGTGTATAGGCAGCAGGGAATTTACAGTGGGTGATGCAAAGCCACAACAGGTCTTACCTTTGTGGTAACTAGGATCAAGTTCAAGTAGAGGATCTTGCAGTTAGATTCTACAGGAATCAACAAAAACATGTTTCTGATCTTTCAAAGAAAATATATGTCTTGGATTTCTTTCAGACCCCTGGTATACTAGGGGAGAGTATAGAGTCTGTTGGCCCCTCTATAGATATATGGTCATGAATTGACTAATGGATAAGGACAGGAATAAGTCCAACAAATTCTAGACAGGGAATCTCATCTTGGCGATTAAAAAAAATCACTCCTGAAAACCTAAGGAGAGGCAAGATCAAATTTAACTAAGAAAATACTCCGATCTTCTCCCTCCTTCTTTCAAAATGAAATGACCTTTGAATAAAATGATCTTCTTCTTAACCAGAAGAAATTATATCTGGAATGAGCTAGTATTTCATACTTTCCCTCCTTTTACTCTTTCTTTTAACCCATAAACTGTCTTTAGGTGGTTATTTCTACCTGCCCAAATAGTCCTAAAGCCATTGCTAAGAAAATGCTTACATGTATAAAATTGTTACCTTAGGTTGGATCAATTATAGAAGAAAACCTATCATTCCCATTCCCCTAGAAATGACATTTTCAACTACTTCACACTGAAAATGCCCTAGGGTGTTCTGGGAGATTCAAGGGAAAAAATTACCCATGTTTATTTTGTAAGGTTGTAGAAGTGTAAAACATATATTACTTAATGCCTTTCACTAAAAAATAATCTATACAAACTTGTGGACACAAAATAATGCTCAGACAATTTCTTTTTGGCCAGTTGTAGATGCATTGATTTTGTGAAGGGGTACATTAGATTGAGACAGCACCTTGTAAGCCAGGTTAGCTTTGAACTCATATAGCCTATGGTAGCCTTGAACTTCTGATTTTTCTATCTTTACCATTGAAGTACTAAGATTACAAGCAGGTGGCTACTATTATGCCACCAATAGATTAAATATTTGCGATGTAGACACCCTGAATATTCCTGTCAAAGAATAAAAGATACAGAATTATACATAATTATTGTAATAAATTCAACTTACCTAATGATAAAAATGTAGAAATTTAGACTAAATTGAATAATATAAATTTTCTGTTTTATTGGTAAGTCCATCAATAGAGAAAATTTCAGAAAGGAAATATTAATGAAATGTATCATTTCTCAATGAATTCATGTATTAATTTTATTTTTTAAATAAAACATGTTATGTACTCAGTCATGTATGGATTTTAGACAAAGAGCAAAGGATTATCAGCCTACAATGCACACTGACAGAAAACCTGGGAAACAAGGAGGACTCTAAGAGAGACATACATGGTTCTCTGAAGAAAAGGAAAGGGACAAGATCTCCTGAGCAAATTGGGAGCATGGAGGGAGAAGAGAGGGAATTAAGAGAAAAGGTAGGGGAGAAAAGGAAAGGAGGGGTGGACATGTGGAAACAGAAATATTGACAAAGGGAAAGAATAGAGGAGAGCAAGAAGAGAGATACCATAATAGAGGGAGCCACTTTAGGTTTAAAGAGAAATCTGGCACCAGGGAAATGTCCAGAGATCCACAAGGATGACCACATCTAACAATCTAAGCAATAGTGTAGAGGCTACCTTATTGCCCTTCCACAATAATGGCATTGATGACTACCTTATATGCCATCCTAGAGCTTTCATCTAGTATCTGATGGAATCAGAAGCAGACACCCACAGCTAAACAATAGACAAACTCCTGGAATCCATTTACAGAGATGGAGGAGTGCTGAGCAAATGGGTCAAGACCAGGCTGGAGAAACCCACAGAATCAGCTGACCTGAACAGACTGATAGCTGGGAAACAAGCACAGTACTGAATCAGACCCCCTAAATGTGGGTGTTAGTTAGGAGGACTTGGCAGTCTATGGGGCTTCTAATATGGATCAGTATTTATCCCTAATAATGGAGCTCATATCATATAGAAAGTTACTTTCTCAGCCTAGACACATGGGAGAGGGCCTAGGTCCTGCCCCTAATGATATGACAGACTTTGAAGATCACCCATAGAAGGCCTCATCCAACCAGCGGAGCAGAAAGAGGATGGGTTTGGTGGGGTTGTTAGAGGAGGTTGAGACAGTGAGTGAACTAGGATTGATATGTAAAACACCCTTGTTTCAAATTTATATAAAAAATGAAAAAATAATAAAAAATAAAGTATTGATACATTAAAAAAAACCTTTACAGTTAATAAAGATCTTCGATAACATGTATTCTGTTGCTCCAAACATCTTCTGTGGCATCCTAGTTCCATTACACAGGATTGCATTGAGAGAAAATACCCTTAGAAAATTTTTAACCATGATTAAATAAGTTAGAATTGTCACTATTATTTGTTAACCTACTAGAATACCTCCTCCTCTCTTTCTCTCTATCTTGCATGCATATGCACATGTGTATGGCTGTTTATTCCTATATGAACACTACAGTAGATAGAGTAGAATGGCACATGCACTATTCTATCAACCTGCACTTGCTTTTTCACCTTGAGACAGGATCTCTCGCTGATTGTATCACAAGCTAACCAGCAAATATATGAGATCTGATTGTCTACACTCTGGTTCTTTCAATGCTGAGTGACAGTCACATGCACCAATGTATAGCATGGTACTCATGCATCACTGAATAATCTCACTAGTGCTCTAGTAACCCATTATTGATGTAAAATTAAACAATCTTTGGGGAATGTTACAATGGATGAATATTTGTCTATATACAGGCACATAAACTCTGCTCATGCAGACTTTCAACGTGAGAAAATCCTCAGACTCTTTGGTCATGAAAAATATGTCAATTTTAAATTAAGAAGAGCATGTGGGACTAGGAAGATTGAGTCAGAGGAGGAAGAGATGAAAGCAAACAGTCAGAGAGAGAGAGAGAGAGAGAGAGAGAGAGAGAGCGAGAGAGAGAGCGAGAGCAAGAGAGAGAGAGAGAGAGAGAGAGAGAGAGAGAGAGAGAGAGAGAGAGAGAAAGAGATACCATAATAGAGGGAGCCACTATAGGTTTGAACAGAAAACTGACTATATGGAGAAATGTCCTGAGATCTACAAAAATGACCCATATAACAATCTGAGCAACAATGGAAAGGCTACCTTAAATGCCTTTCCCTGATAATAAGATTGATGACTAACTTATCGGCCACCATACATCCCTCATCTAGTAGCTGATAGAAACAGAAGCAGACACTCACAGCTAAACACAAAGCTGAACTTCTGGAATCCAGTTGCTGAGAGGTAGGAGTGATAACAAAATGGGGGCTAAACCATGCTACAGAAAACCACACAGACAGCTGACATGAACAAGGGGGGGGGTAATGGACCCCAGACTGATAGCTGGGAAACCAGCATTGGACCAACTCAGACCACCTGAACATGGGTTTAGTTAGAAGTCCTGGGCACTCTAAAGGTCCTTAAAGAAATGGAAGAAATGAACAAATCTCTAAAGAAAGTACAGAAAGCCAAGAAAAAGAAATTAAACAGTTCAAGACTTGAAAACTGAAACATAGACAATAAAAACAAAAAAACAAAAAAAACACAAACAAAGGAGTGCTGGAAATAGAAAAACTGGGCAAATGATCGGAAACTACAGATGCAAGCATATACAATAGAATACAAGAGATGGAAGAGAGAATCTCAGGTGCTGAAGATAAACTAGAGGAAATAGATTCATTGACCAAACAAAACAAAAAATCCTTAACACAAAACATTGTAAGAACAATAGACATAGATGAAGGCAAAGAAGCCTAGCTCAAAATGCAGAAAATATATTCAACAAAATCATTGAAGAAAATGTTCCCAATATGAAGAAGGACATGCCCATGAAAGTACAAGAATCATACTCACTTCACCAGAACCCAAGGGAAAAGTAGGGCAAATGTATTCACAATACCACTGACAAACACAAACCTAAAATGAACAGGCATTAACAATCAATGGTCCTTACTTTTCCTCAACATTAATGGTCTTAACTCACCTATAAATAGACACAGACTAACAGAATGGACATGAAGACAGAATCTATTCCTTCTGCTGCATACAAGAAACACATCTAAGCTTCAAAGACAAACATTACCTCAGGGTAAAGGGTTGGGAAAAGATCTCCCAATTAAATGGACCCAAGAAGGAAGCAGGTGTGGCTTTCCTAATATCTAACAAGTTAGACTTCAAACTAAAATCAATCAAAGAGATGATGATAGTTATTTTGTATTCATCACAGAAGAAATCTGATGGGAGATGTTATTCTGTAAATATGTTTCTCATACTGGTTGGTGAATATAAGCACTATGACCAATGGGAAAGCAAGATAGGTGGGGCTAGAAGACAAGGAGGAAAGAGGATGTGGTTAGGAGGAGACAGCATGTAGATCCTGGAGAGAGCAGATGCGGGCCCAGTAAGATGAGCCACGTGGAAATACTTAGAATAGTAGTAATGGGTTAATCATTAAGACAGAGCTAGCCTGTAAACAATGATAGTAACTGGCCAATAAGATTGTATCAAATACAGAGTCTCAGCTTGTTATTGAGGGCTGGCATGGCAGTGTGGCGGTGGGACCAGTCCAGCGGGCAGGAAAAACCTGCTTGTAAGATAATGGTGTCAGAACTGGGATTGAGAACTTTCACTTAAAACTTAACAAAAGCTGAAAAAATAGTTTTAAGAAACAAAAGAACTGAGACAAGCAAGGCTTATTGGTAGTAGCATTTTTCTGGGTTGGACTCTGTTTTGTGAGAGACAGGTAAATATTTGCACAGATCCTTTAAGGGAGGTTTCCTGACTCAGCATAAGCAGCAAAAAAACTGCACTGATTTCAAAGAGCTCTGATAACTATTCATTGGTGTGTACAAGACTGGCAATGGCAGTGATCATATCTCCAAGATGGCACCATGCTTTTGGATGCAGCACATACCAAGGTGGTGACCACAGCTCTCACTGCTGGCGGTAAAATAGTCGCCGCCATCTTAGATAGACCGCAGATACAAGTGTGGCTTTCATTTTAGGAATGTTGTTTTTTACCAGATAAAAGACTTGTGGCCAGAAAAAAATAAAATATTTACCGTAAAGACAGATTCACTTTAAGAAAAAGTGCTAAGGGTTTACACTGTGTTCTAAAATATATGTAGGCTTTGGAGATAAAAGGAATAAAATGATTTTAAAAAGATAGAATGTCGTTGGATGTGGTGACACACGCCTTTAATAGGATATTTAGGATATTGTATGCTGTTCTGTTATCTTTTAATTGTTTGACTCCAAAATTTAATTCTAAGTACAAGTTACAGAAGAAAAGGATTTCTAATTTTGTTTCCACTGAGAATGAAAAGCTGTGGGTTCCTTCCAGACTAATGTGGTTTGATCAAGCCAGACCCCCTGAAACAGCGCCCCAGGTGATCCAACACTCAAAGCAATTGGTACATAGCAGCCTTGCAGACCACTACAGCCAGGATTTAGCGACTTCTTAGCATACCCATGACAGTGCCTCCTACCAAAAGGAAGCAGTTTGGAAAGAACGATGCCCAAATTTCCAAATATTGTTTATAAATGTTGGTTTTCATTTAAGTGGGCTTGGTTATAAATGGTTAATGACTACAACCAATATTTTTAAAGGTAAAAAGGGAATTATGATATAGATATGAATATTTTGTTTTGGAATGAATTTTCACTTATTGATACAACTTTAAGGTCAATTTTGTGATATGTATTTTTCTCCTCTTGTTTAGTTATTGTGTTTATATAACTCACTGGAAAATGTAATGTATAATTTAGTACAGATTAGAAAGTTACCTATGATAGTCAAAACTTAGAGTTAAGTTAGTTAGGATTTCTAGATATGCAGATATGTAATTGATATGTATAGGCATTCTTCAAACCTTTCAAAGACCTACAGAATATGGCATTTAAAAAGGTTTGGATTTTTCTTGACAGTGAGGGACAACTAACTGCACCTGTGTCCGAAAGGAAGATGGACATTGAAGAAATACATTATGGAGTTTGCTATCAATATGGCAAGACTAGCCATTTGTGCAAGGTGCTGCTCTTCTGGACTGTTTGACTTTATGCTGTATAAACTGGACATGCAGGTCGCACAGAAAAGTGACTGCTGGAACAGATGACTATTGCTACAGGATTCCTGCTTCATGGAAGAAGCAGACATTCTGCAGGACACAGAGAAAAGTGATTAACAAACTGCCAATACAGGCAGAGTTTAAAGTCTCCTGCTTTGCTGAGGAGTCTGCCAGACATATTATGTCCTATGACTGACCACGTGACTGACCAGGCAGTGAGTTGTCTCTGTCATTTCTAGAGTTTATATATTATCCTTCTGTGGCTTTGAAGGAGCTGAAAGCAGATAGTTTTGGTTATAGTTTTCCTCATTTAGGATTAAAGATAAGTTATATATAGGATTTTAGACTCACAAAGATAGTATAGATGATAATTTCTTTAAGTCTTAGAATATGTTAATGGACTAAATATTCTTAACTGTGATTCTTATTTGATAACTGTTATATAGTATGGTATATTTGCTATGTTATGGTTAAAACCCTTCTCTTCATTTTAGACGGAAAAGAGGAGATGATGGGAGATGTTATTCTGTAAATATGTTTCTCATACTGGTTAGTGTATAAAGCACTGTGACCAATGGGAAAGCAAGATAGGCGGGGCTAGGAAACAAGGAGGAAAGAGGAAGTAGTTAGGAGGAGTCAGCATTTAGAGCCTGGAGAGAGCAGATGCTGGCCCGCCACTCTCCAGTAAGATGAGCCACGTGGAAATACTTAGAATAGTAATAATGGGTTAATCATTAAGACAGAGCTGGACCATAAAGAATGATAGTAACTGGCCAATAAGATTGTATCAAATACAGAGTCTCAGCTTGTTATTGAGGGTTGTCGTGGCAGCAGGGCGGCAGGACCAGTCTGTCGAGCAGGGAAAAACCTGCTCATAACAGAAATCCATCAGCACAAACTCTTAGTTCTGAATAATCATGCCCCAAATACAAAGGTGCCCAGGTTTATAAAAGAAACACTACTAAATCTCAAAGCTGACATAAACTTCACACACTTATAGTGGGAGACTTAAATACCCCACTCTCACTGCTAGACAGGACCACAAGTTAGAAACTTAAATAATACACAAAAGAACTTAGAGAAGTTATGACTCAATTGGGTTTAACAGACATCTATAGAACATTCCATCCAATCACAAAAGAATATACCTTCTTCTCTGCTCTACATGGAACCTTCTCTAAATTCGACTACATACTAGGCGACATACCAAACCTCAACAGATACAAAAATAATTGGAATTGTCCCCTGTATCTTATCAAACCACCATTCTTTAAAACTGGAATTCAATAACAACCCAAATCGCAGAAACTGTACAAACTCACAGAAACGGAAAAATGAACAATTGTACCACACCTGGGTAAAAGAAGAAATAAAGAAAAAAAATTAAGGACTTCCTAAAATTCAAAAAGAATGAGGACACAACACACCCGAATTCATGGGACACCTTGAAAGCAGTGCTATGAGGGAAGTTCATTGCACTAAGTGCCCATATGTAGAAAACAAAGTATAATTACATTAGAGAATTAACAGCAAAAAATGAAAGCCTTAGGACAAAAAGAAGCAAACTCACTACGGGAGGAGTAAGTGCCTTGAAATAATCAATTTGAGGGCTGAAATCAATAAAATAGAAATCAGAAAAACACTACAACAAAGAGTTGGTTTTTTTGAGAAAATCAACAAGACAGACAAAGCTTTATCCAAACTAGCCAAAAAAAAAAAAAAAAAAAAAACAGAGAGAGAACATGCAAATTAACAAAATCAGAAATGAAAAGGGGGACATAACAACAGACGCAGAGGAAATCCAGACAATTTTCAGGTCATACTTTGAAAACCTGCACTCCACAAAATTTGTAACTTTATAGGTAATGGACAAATTTCTGGATAATTATCACTTACCAAAATTAAATCAAGAGCAATCAACTTTAATAGACCAATATTCCCTAACAAAATAGAAGCTGTCATTAAATCCTTCCAATGAAAAAAATCCCAGGGCCACAAGGTTTTAGTTCAGAATTCTACTAGAAATTCAAGGAAGAGCTAATACCAATACTCCTCAAATTGTTCCACACAATAGAAACAAAAGGTTTCTTACCAAACTCTTTATACAAGACCACAGTCACCTTGGTACATAAGCCACAAAAAGACACAACTAAGAAAGAAAACTATCGAGCAATATCCCTCATGAACATTGATGAAAAAATACTCAATAAAATACTGGTAAACCGAATTCAAGAATACATCAGAGAATCTCCAACATGACTAAGTAGGCTTCATTCATGGGTTGCAGGGATGGTTTAACATACGAAAATTTATCAACTTGACTCACCATATAAACAAACTGAAAGAGGAAAACCACATGATAATCTCCCTAGTTGCTGAAAAATTGTTTGACAAAATTCAACATTCTTTCATGACTGGAAAAAGGTCTTCACCACTCCTACATCTGACAGATAGCTGATCTCCAAGATATATACAGAACTTAAGAAACTAGTCAACAAAACACCAAATAATCCTATTAAAATATAGTGTATAGAAATGAATAGAGAACTCTCAATAGAGGAAAAACAGGCTGAAAGACACATAAGAAAGTGCTGAACATCCTTAGCTATCAGGGAAATGCAAATCAAAACAAGTTTGAGATATCATCTTACTCTTGCCAGATGGCTAAAATTAGAAACACCAATGACAACTCATGATGGAGAGGATGTGTAGAAAGAGGAACACTACTCCTCCACTGCTGGTGGGAGTCAAACTTGTTACAGCCATTTTGAAGATCAGTATGGTGGTTTTTCAGGAAAATGGGAATCACTCTACTACAGGACACAGCAATTCCCCTCTTAGTCATATACCCAAATGATCCAATCCATACAACAAAGACATGTGTTCAGCTATGTTCATATCAGCATTATTTGTAATAGCAAGAACTTGGAAGCAACCTATATGCCCCTCAATTGAAGAATGGATAAAGAAGAGGTGGCACATTTACACAATGGAATACTACTTGTGGAAAACAAAACAAAACAAACAAACAAACAAAAAAACAATGAAATCTCGAAATTTGCAGACAAGTGGATGGAACCTGAAGATGGATGGAATCCTGAATGAGGTTACCCAGTCACAAAAAAGGAACATTGTATGCACTCGCTCATATATGTATTTTAGGCATAGATCAAAGGTCACCAGCCTATAATTCATACCACCAGGGAAACTAGGATACAAGTAGGATTCTAAGAGATTCTTATAAGGTCCCTCACAGAAGGGAATAGGGACAAGATCTCTAGAGCATATGGGGAGGGTGGGGTGCAGTGAGTGGAGTGGGAACTAGGAGAAAGAGAAGGGGAGGAGAGAAAAGCACCTGGGATTAGGTAGATTGAGATGGGAGAAATAGATGAGAGAAAAAGAAGAGAGAGAGAGAGAGAGAGAGAGAGAGAGAGAGAGAGAGAGAGAGAGAGAGAGAGAGAGAGAGAGAGAGAGAGAGAGAGAGAGAGAGACTATAAAAGTGATAGCCAGTATAGGTTTGAAGAGAAAACTGAACCTAGAAAAATGTCCAGAGACCTATAAGACTGAACCTAACTAACAATTTGAGCACCAGTGGAAAGGCTACCATAAATGCCCTGCCCTGATAATGAGATCAACAACTAACTTTTTCACCAGTATGGAGCCCTCATCTAGTAGCAGATGGAAACAGAAGCAAACACACACAACTAAACAGTGAGCTGAACTGGAATGAGATGCCAAGAGGGAGAACAAGATCAGGCTGCAAAAACACATAGGGACAGCTGACATGAACAAGGAGGAGCTAATGTAACTCCAGATTGATAGCTGGAATCCAGCATGGACCTGACTCAGACCCCCTGAACATGGGTTTTAGCTGAATTTCCAGTTGCCTATTACCACATCACACTCTTATCATCTATTAATAACTCATCGTATCTATTCTGAAAGAAACTCCCTGTTTATATCAAAGGCCCCAAATGATCTAGGCTTATTTTCCACAAAAATTCATGAACCTAAGCACATTTCTTGCAGAGAACACTCACAATTCACAGAGCTTAGGGCCTCTTTTCTTATAGGCACAATTCTGTCCAGCACCACATAGTTTCTCTGTGCATGTGCCTTATCTTCATCTATTTTCCTAAGTTTTATAAGACTTATTTTTATTTTTGAGTGTGTGTGTGTGTGTGTGTGTGTGTGTGTGTGTGTGTGTGTGTGTATGTGAATGCAGGTGTCTGTTCAGGAGGATAGAATCTTGCAATTTCAGAAGTTAGAGTTGTGAGTTGTGTACAGGCAGTTGTGAGGTACCTAACTTTGATGGGGAATGAAACTTTTATTGTCGGGAAAGTTAGATTCAATCTTAACCTCTCTAGCACAATTTTAGGATTTTCAGGAAGTAAATGACAATCATGCTTTTCAGTTAGAAAGGATTAATTATTAGTAAGACTGTTCATATTGTTCACCAGGGCTTGGTAGAGACAATAGATAAGATTATATGAGAGGGTTTGCAGAGATTTAGTCTCAAAATAATTTTAAAAATCCTATCTAAATGTCTGTACTCTCAAGGTAAGCCCAGAGTTGTTGACCTAACTAAGCGTACAAGGCACAGGATTTAATAGATTTCAGAACATCTAGATTCATGTTTAAATCAAGATAAGAAGCTAATACTAATAAATAAAAACACAAGAAATGAAATAAAGCTTAATTTTATAAAGGAGGCAGTTTTCAAGTGACAACAAATACTTTATATACATTGAACTTTGGTGGTCTTCTTTAGATCAAAGCAGCATTAAAGAGCACAAAAATACTGAAAATAGAACAGAAGTGAAAACACATTTTATGGAAACTCAGCAGTCAATGGTTTCTTTGTTGATGCAAAGAACATTAACTCACTTTTCTCAAAATTGAAAATTTGGGAGTCATACTTGCATGCTTGCCTCCTCTCATTCTCTATGTATAATTCATCCCTTCGAGTGCTCATTGTAGTTCGTACAAAGCTCTCAAACCCATCTATCAGCTGCACTGACTTTTCTATATTATGAATAGCTCCTGTCAGGACTGTCTGAGTGTCCTGTTGACAGACATTCAAAAGAAGCCATGGTCTCTCTGTATCAGCACCTTAAAAGATCAATATCTACAATAAACCTTAACAAACTACATCATTAAAGCAATGTAACTAGAGCTCTCTAGTAATAATGTGGAGAAAGTAAAAAAATTAAGCCAAATATAAATTACTATCTTCAAATTAAAGCTAAGTAGAACTTAGATGTGCACATCATAAAAAATGATCCCAAAATATGTGAAAACATTTCCATATTAAGCTAATGTTTTCTCTGAGAAAAAAATTCCATTAAAAACAAGGATGAGTGAGCCTGTATCCTTTGTGCAAATTTATTATATGATTTACTAAATTGCATTAAGCTCCTGCAAGAATTGACACATATGGGAGGATGACTTTTTATTTGAAATTTTGTTGCTTATACCAGGGTTCATCAAGCTGTTTCATATTTATTTCTCTGATTAATAATATGTCAAAATTCTAATTCTAGTACCAATTTATGGTGTGTTGGCAACTAGAGAATGAAACAGCAATGCAGACAACAGGCAGAATTGATTTGTATCCATCTCCTTTGGATTCCAATAAATTATTCCCATGTGTGCTTTTTTGTTGAAACAAAACTCAATATTATAACCTCCCTTTTCTTTCTCACAACTAATATGTATGTTTCTTCTGAGAGTTGAGATTTTTTTAAATGACAGTGGTAAAGTGGGTGATATGATTCAAAGTGCCAGTCATCCTGAATTAGAGGTTGCATGGTTAAAAGTGCTTAGTATTATGTTTCATCATTCATGAAGACAAATCACATACTTAAATATTTATTTAATAGAAACCAGTTTTGTAGGAGTTTTCAAAATAAACACATATGCTTCAGATTGGTGGAAAGTAAAACACAAATAGGTGACTATATCAGACACAAAACTGATCAAATGGGGAGAAAAGACATTAACTGATGAACCATAAAATAATTTGCAAGGAGAAAAAGACAAGGAATAGAAATAAAATAGACACAGATAGATGAAAGCAAAGTTGCAATGGGAGTATCAAGTGTGGAAAAGGTGGGGTCATGGGCAAGAACTCAGGAATAGACAGAATTGAAGGGTATTTGATTGGCAGGATAGATACCGAATACAGTAGAACCTTATATAATATTTGAACACTATCTAATTGAAATCATCAACCAATGAGAAAGACAGATTTCCAGTTTGACATTCCTGGCCATTCAATGAAGCTCTTAGTATGAAGATTCAATTGCATCTATCTGAATTGTTGACTAAAGGGGCTTTATGGGAATTGTTAAACAACCCAGGATGTTACCAAGACTATAGGTTGTTCTCCATGACCTAACAGCAGGGCCCCATTACTGAAAAAAAAAAAAAACTACAAAACTCACTGAAGATGGAGATGTCCAGCTGCTATCTCCACAGAACCTTCACTCCTATGTTTCAGTGTCTTTGGTACAGGAACACAATGTACATGCTTTCAAATGGAAATCAAACACCAACATGGCCACAAACCATTTACCTACCATTGTGTGTAGAGAGCCTCAAAGTGCCATGCTTTAAAGTGGCACTGGCTTCCGCCTTACACCTTCCCGTTGGTGAAGGCTCTCTGGCATAAACAAGCCCTTAATTGGTTAAGTGTGTTCAGCCTGTCTGCTTCCGCATTAGATTAGCCTATCTGTAGGGTCCACGTGGCTCACTGGGGTTGGTTAGCTCAAGGGTATTTAAGCCTGTGCAGGGGTCCCACGGCTCTCTCTCTCCCTCTCTCTCTTTCAGGTCAGAGGAAACATGTTTAAAGGATCCTGATTAAAACTGCAAGAAGAAGATCTACCCGGAGTCGCGTCTTCCTTGCTGGCGAGGTTCAGGTGCGTACAGATGGTGTCCCGTACCAGGAATTTTTCAGATCAGAACTTCTTGCTTTCAGGGCAGGGCTGGCAAGTTCCCAAGGTAAGTTGGAACCAAATTTAAGGCCCTTGGTAAAGAGGCAATGAGGTCTCCAGTAAGGAGCAATGAAGTCCCAGGTAAATTGGAACAAAATTAAAGACCGCAGGGAAAAAAGCGGCAATAAAGTCTCAGGCATTGAGCGATTGGTTGTAACAAACCAAAAGTAAAATTTTTAAAATGGGGACTTCTCAGTCTCATCCAATTTTTCTGGCTCTTCAGGAGCTACTTTTGTTAAAGAAACTTAAAATGAAGAAAAGCACACTAGAAAGATTCCTGAGGGAATGCGATGCCATTGCACCTTGGATCACAGTTTCTGGAGACATCAAGGTAGCGTGCTGGGCTGAGGAAGAATTGCAAGCCCTCATAAAAGGAGTTCAGAAACAATCCCCTAAAGGTCGGAGGGGGAAGGGAGAGGAGAAATGGAGATGTGGGGAGGGAGGGATCCTCCTGGAACAATGCCTTCCATGCCTTCTCCTGATCACAGTGAGGAAGGGCGGGTCCGAGGTACAGGTCATTCCTTTTGCCCTGAGGTCTGGAAAGCCTTACAAAATGACTTAAATCTTGAACAAGTAAATCAGATTGCTATAAAGCATGGAAGTCATTACCCAATAAGGGAGAGGTGAATGGTAACCTCACTAAGATACTATGAGGCCCCATAAAATCATTTTCAGATTTTATGGTCTGTTTTGTAGAGGCTGCAGAGAGAGAGATTTTGGCATTACAGCAGCCATAGTTGCAGCTATCTCTTTTGCAGTTGTGGATTCAGTCACAGCTGCCATGACTATGAGCACATCAGTGTAGGCAGCCTTTAAGCTAAATGAGTTGTCCATGAGTGTGACTACTGCCTTGGATACTCAATCTATAATTGGTGCTCAACTAAAAGGAGGTTTAATGATTGTAAACCAAAGAATTGATCTGGTGCAGAAGCAAATAGATACCTTGTGGCAGATGGCCCAATTGGGATATGAAATGAAATATCCAGGTTTGTGTGTTACCAGCATTCAATATGAGAACTTTACACATGCTGCTAATCTGTCACGACAGTTGTCTAGCTATCTTTTAGGAATGATACAGCTGTGAATGGCCATCTTTGCAGTAAATTCAACACGTGAGGATGAGGATTGGCTGCAGGATTGTCATCGTGGTTCCCGATGCCATGGATCATCTGAAAGAGTGGGCAGGAATGGGAGCCATGGCTGTACTCTTGTTGCTTATCTCCTTCGTGGGCCTGTGGTGCCTTTGCGAGATGAGGTTTGCTCAGAAGCGGCATGCAGCTATGTTTGTCCAGGCATTTACAGCCATTGGGGCAGGACAGTCTCCCCAAGCATGGCTCGCTGTCATGAACAAGAATTGTTCCTTCACATTCAGGTTGTATGGCTTAGCACTGCACTCCAAGTTAGTCTGGAAGTGAGCAACTCCAAGAAGGGCAAGTTTGGTTGCATGTGGGTTGGTGTCTGAGGCCCCACCTCCACCAAAAAAGATGCTGGACAAATGTGGCACTGACTTGTTTGACTACCAGGATTCACGGTCATTACAATGTCCACTGCTTTACTGGAGACCAGACCACTACTCTTGCCTGTTGCATTATTAAAACAAAAAGGGGGAACTGTAGAGAGCCATGAAGTGCCATGCCTTAAAGTGGCACTGGTTTCCGCCTTACACCTTCCCGTTGGTGAAGGCTCTCTGGCATAAACAAGCCCTTAATTGGTTAAGTCTGTTCAGCCTGTCTGCTTCTGCATTAGAGTAGCCTAACTGCAGGGTCCATGTGGCTCACTGGGGTCGGTTAGCTCAAGGGTATTCAAGCCTGTGCAGGGGTCCCCCTGTCTCTCTCTCTCTCTCTCTCTCTCTCTCTCTCTCTCTATCTATCTATCTATCTATCTATCTTTAGGGTCAGAGGAAACATGTTTAAAGGATCCTGATTAAAAGTGCAAGAAGAAGAAGATCTACCTGGATTCGTGTTGTCCCTGCTGGTCAGGGTAGGCGCGTACAATTTTCTTTCTGAATTACATGCTAATGCAATAGTGGCATAGAATGTGTTGGAGTAGCTAATGAAGAACTAATCTGACATAAGGCACACTCCATATGAGTTAACCCATATCTGACACTGATTGGGTGACCAATAACCTTAGACAAGATAGTTCAGGGAATTATGGTAAAAAAAAATGTTACTGATATTTTTTTTAAGAAAGTACATTGATAAAATGAAGCCCACTGATCAAAATCAGGACCTTGTTCAGTATCACCAGAGAAACTTTCTTCTGCAGCAAATAAATAGAGAGACCATCAGCTAGACATTACACAAAGCAGGGGAACTTGGCACACTCAGACCTAAATGTCATGTCTCCATCAAAATCTCTCTGTGTTTCAGTGCTCAGGGAGACCCACAGAAGAGGAGGCAGAATGAATGTTAACAGCCAGAGGTGAATAAGAACATCAAGAAAACAAGACTCTAAATCAACATGAGAAAAGCTCATATGAACTCACAGAGGCTGACACAGCATGCACAGGGACTGCTTGTGTTTGTAATAGGCCCTCTACATACACACTGTGGCTTCCACGTCAGTGTTTTTATGGGAATCCTGAATGAGTGAATGAGCAGACCTCTGATTATTGTGGTTTTTTTTTCCTGTGGGTTCTTTTCCTTCTGTTGGTTTATCTTGTTTGACTCTGAAGTGATTTTGTTTATTAATTTTTTTAAGTGAATGAATGAAAACTTACACTAGGGTTAAAATGAACAACTGGTACTGTCACTTATACCTTCCAAAAGAGGAAAAAAATCAGTTTTCTCTAAAAGTATGTCAGTATGTATATGAATCACTAGAACACAGACTTCATGTTCACAAGTAGTTAACCAACATAAAATGGACTCCACAGGTTTTGGCATGTACTTTTATTTTGGTTACAGTTTGGATATATATATATATATATATATATATATATATATATATATATATATATATTGCTTTGAGCACATGATTGTGTTTTGTTGTCTTGGCTTTTGAGGGGCTTTGTTTCTGTGTTAGGTTTTTGTTTGTTGTTTGACAAAGATCTTGAAGGTAGGGAGAGAACCCAGAAGGACTTATTGGAGAGGAATAATATGATCAACACATAGTTAAATTAAAATAACTAAATAAATAAAATGGAAAAAGGACAAATAGCAAACTAACAAACAAACAAAAACCCCACACATGTTAAATATGCACCTCATAGATTCGAGAAATGGACCATTTATTTTACCTGTCTAACAAGTATGATATCAGGAGAGTTTGAAAGAAATGAGACTTCTTCCATAGGTAACAGCAGCACCATCAAAATGGAGATTAGGTTACTCAAATTGCATGCACTTTCAATGTTCTTATGGATTCAAGGCATGGACCATTGAGTCAGAAAAGAAAAATAGCTATTGGCATCTGGGGCAAAGTGTTAACAGAACCAAATTCTTATTCCTTTTTAGATATGAATCAACTGGCACTAAGAAAAACGCTAAATCTTGTTTGTAAAGATTAATGAGCACATTCTTTCAGACATAACCATCTTTGCTAAAGTTCAAATAGTGTGTCCATGCTTAAAAATATACAACTCATACCTGTGAATTGTGCCACTTTACAAGTAATGACAAAATTGTTATTTCAACAGTATTTATCAAACAAGACTCCTTGGAGACCTGATGATAATGGGATTTTGAATGCTGAATACAGGGGAGGTAGCCCAGTCCATTTCAAATCACTGTTGCAACAAGTTATCTTATTCCATCAGGAGTTTCTTCATAGCACAATTAATTGGTGACATCGCAGTTCACCTTCTTTCCATTAGTCAAGGAGAAATAAGAGTCCTGTACGCACAGTTGGGGATTAAGGAAGAAGGAAATGGAATGGGACTCACAAGGAGAATCTCAACTTAAAAGTCTGAGAGATCTCTGATTAGTTTTTAAAATAGATGGCATTCAGGTGTAAACAGGAAAGGGAACAAACACAAGTGTTTACTGTGGCTCAATATAATTGTCCATGTCCTGAGTAGTGAGACTTTTTTTCCTAAGGATTTTTTAAAGTATTTGTTCTTGGAAATCACTCAATCTTAATATGTTTTATCATCTATATTTTATGTTGGGGGAATTATCTCTCCATACCTATGTGTCAGCTTTATGCAAGTGTTTTTTTTCCTCTGCTGCTAGTTTAACAGACTAGATTATAGATCAGGTACTGTAACTGAATATCTGGGCTTCCTTTAATATTCACCTCCTCTTAGGTGATGCCATGAATCTTTAAGTGACTGAAAAGTGATGAAACTTCAAGGGTAATGATGCGAAGAGAAAGAAATCAGAGCAGAACATGCTTTCTACATGCTATCTAACATCCTTGGCACATTGCTTCTATTACATGATGGTTCTAAACATCCTCCTTTTTGGTTTCTACTTGTTTCCAGCCTCCTATTGATTGTCTAAGCTTTCTTAGTGCTTTCCATCAATTTACTTTTACACAGTTGTAGATATCATCAGGAAATTTATAAGGAAATGAACAGAAAGATGAAAGAATAGAGATGAATTTACTGCTGTGTCAATAATTGGTAATGTTAACATATTGAGTCTTTAGTCTTGTTCATTTTTAAAAATAAGCAATTGAGTCTTTACTAAGGTAGTTATGGAGTTTTCTGAGTAAAAATGATCTTAAAAACTGTTTGGCTTAATTTCTCATGGTTAGTTTTCTTGCTTCTACTTTGAAGTTGCAGTAATGTAGGTATGAGACTATGAAAATTATTTAGGAAAAAATTCTCAAGTTGTTTTTGTAAAGAAGAATAGGAATCCAATTAAATTCATTTATATGCATTTTCAAAGTACAAATACATTCAAAAAGAATCATTCAAAGGAAAAATATTTCTCTTTCTGTGTTCATAAATGCGATACATGTAATACTCCTTTGTATTTAAGAGACCTTTCTAAGTCAGGCTTTCAAATCTTCAAATCAGGTAAAACAAGGACGAAAAGGCTGGAGAGATTGCTCTGTGATTAGGAACTTTGGCTGTTCTGGAAGAGGATCTATTGTCAGTACTCACTTGGTGCCTCACAAATGCTAGTAACTCCAGTTCCAGGAGACCCAATAATCTCTTTTGTCCTTTGTGGAAATTACACACACGTAAATACAGGTAAAAGTCCAGAGACATATTTTTTTTAAAGTAAAATTATTGTAGAAGCTGATGGCTGAACACTGAATGTTTGAAATGTTCCTATTTAATGAAACATTTATCAATAAATTACCATGTGAATAATTACATAAAATGAAATACATATAACAAAGGTAATACATGGTATATTTTCCTGGTTTTCTACTGGAACATTGTGAACTGTGAGTCATTATTAAATAATCCAGTTTAATAATGAATGCATACAATGTATCACTGAGTGTAAAATTATTTGTATCAATAAACCACGAGTTTTAATGCCTATGATAATCCTTCTTTATGACATAATAGAGATTAAAATAAAATGTCGCATTTCAACTTCTTGAAGTATGATTTTATATTAAAAACTATACAATCAGAAAACAGTCATATCCATTTAGCAAAAAAAAATTACTAATTACTAGTGTGTGTGTGTGTCAGTGTGTGTGTGTGTGTGCACGCGCATGCACATGCACGTGCATGTGTGCCCTTTACCTTGACTCCTAGCCATATCACCTCTCCAGATATACCATCAGTGCTATAGATACATACAGATACTTGATAAGTGAGTGCCTATTTCAATATGACCTGGCCCAAATATTGGGTCTTATCCCATTTAAAAATTTAGGAAACCACTGGTGTTGATGATGCTGATGTCCATAACCCAAGTGAAGAAGTACATGAAGTACTTATTCACTTGAATATTCACTTTGAACCCATATACTTGAGAATTGCAGACATTTTTTCAGAAAAGGATGGGAATTCTTTTCAGTCTGTATAGTTGACAATCTCTCATTTTTATTCTTCATCACCTCGCTCTTTCTCTCTGTTGAAAATGCTGTTCTGAATGCCTGCTTTATTTAAACACTAGATGGAAAATACATATCTATTTTAAAATGCTTAGCAAGTTTCAGGAGCTTTTGGAAAGAGGAAAGCTTCCATAGAGTTTAGCAAGTAGATACATCTGTGATTGGAGGAGTCAGGTTGATGCATCAATGTTAAGCTGGTTCTTAGGATCTTGGGGAAAGCAGCATACACTTACTTCTCTTTGGAAATGAATCATGACCATCCCTGCTTATGGTGCTGGAAGGTTCCTATTTTTATTACAAGGAAGCATTATCTGGCAAGAAAAGTGAGATAATCACCATGAATTTAAAAAAAGGAACTGAAAGGGGGGAAGCTCTAATTGAATTTCTTAAGGTCCACTAGAAATTTGTTGTCTTCCTGTCATCTCTGCTAAATAAATGATTTCTCTCACTTTTTTCTGAGTCATTTACTCCTTGCATGTAAACTTTATGGAAGAACATTAAATTGGAAAAATTAAATATTAATCCATGTACACCTCAAATAATATTTTTCTTTAGCTTTGAATATTCAGGTTCATTAAATCTAATTAAGCAAAAGGGATATACAACTTATTTTTCCTAAATATTTGAGATGCATGTAACTATAACAATAATTAATTTTTAAAATAGGGAATGAATTTGTAAGGGAGATATAAGAATATGGCTGGAGTTAGTGTGGAAGGGTAGTCATGATGAAAATATATTGTACTCATGCATGAAATTCTCTAAGTAGGCAAAAAAATTGAGCATCATTTATTATTTACACACATAGTTCAGCTACTGCTATCAAATTAAGTTTTTGCAGGAAAGTGTTACTGGGAATATCAACAATCTCTGATAAGTCCCATGCTCAGGAGTAATTGTTCAACACAAAACAATTTCTGGTTTTGTTGCTTGTTTTGACATTTTTGTCGATGCTGCTTTTGTTTTTAAGGCGTGGTCTCAATGTGTAGTTATGACTGTCCTGGAATTTAGACTAAGCTTGCCTATAACTCACAGAGATCTGACTGCCTCTGCCTTCCAAATCCTGGGATTTTGTGAACACTACTTTCATTCTAGTTTGAGAGGGAGGACAGAAGGGAAAAAAAAGAGAACATGTTGGATAAATAGGAAGGATCTTGGGATTATTGAGGAAGGGGAAATACATGATCAAATAAGTTGTGGGAAAAATATCCAAAATTTAAGAGGGGAAAAAATCATTGCAATAAAGTTAATATTTTATTAATGAAATTTATCATTTATTTTACATCCTGACATGGTTTTCTCTCCCTCATTCCCTCCCATTACCTTCCCTACCTCCTCTTTGCCCCTCCATCCACTCCTCCTATGTTTCTGTTCAGAAAGGGGGAAACAATCTAGATGCCCTCTAGCTAAAGAATGGATAAAGACAGTGTGGGACATTTATGCAACTGATTATTACTCAGTATAAAAACAATGACAGCAGAAAATTTGAAGACTAATAGATAGAACTAGAAAAAAAAAGCATATGGAATAAGGTAACCCAAAGCCATGAACACAAACTTACCATTTACTCACTCATAATGGATAAAATTCATAGTCCCACAAAGGCTAGGTAACAAGGAGGGCCCAAAGAGGCTACATGGATTTCCCTGGGAAAGAAAAATACAAAAGACTTGCTGTGCAAACTTGGAGTGGGTGTGGATGGGAACATGACAGATCTGAATGAGTGCAGGATAGAGGGAGAGAGTAATGAGAGATACCTTTATGGGGGCATTTTGGGGTCAGGTAGAAACCTGATGCAATGAAAACTCCCACAAACCTGCAAGTATGACACAAGCTAAATCTTCTAGCAATAGTGGATAGGTAGCCTGAACTGGCCATCTCTTCTAATTAGATTGAGGACTAACCCTAATTGTCATAAAGCCTTTGTCAAGTTACTGATGAGAGCAGATGCAGAGATCCACAGCCAAGCACTGTGCTGAGCTCCTAGAATCCTCTTGAAGACAGGCAGGAAGGATTGTAAAAGCCAGGGGAACAAGGTCATTACAAAGGATCCACAGACATGACTAACCTGGGGTAACAGGAGCTCACAGATTCTGGGCTGACAGCCAAGCAGCCCACATTGGACTGAACCAGGCCCTCCACATAGGTGTGACAGTTGTATAATTTGGTTACATATATGACTCTGAGAAGTAGGAGAAGGGCCTGTCCCCAAGGCAGGCTTTTGGAAACCTATTCCTCATACTGTGTTTCCTTACCAAGCCTTAATATGAGGGGAGGAGTTTAGTCATACTTCTACTTGATATGCTATGCTTTGATGAGTGTAGTTAATATTAATACACCAGAATTTTTTCATCAATTGTCATAATTAGACCATAGAAGTATAAACAAGAGAAAACACTCTATAGTGCTTGTGATAACTTCATATTATGCTTAAAACTTTAAAATAAATTAAACACTATTCTGAACTAATAAGTATATTTAAAATGTTGGTGAAAATTTCTCCTTGTCTATGGTATATGATTAAGTGCTGTTCCAGTAAATTATCCACAGCTAAGAAGCAGCCTTAATTAAGCTCTCATCCTAGACTTGATCGCATACCTTGGCCTAACTTCTCATTGAAAAACAATGAATGAGTTTGTTCTTTATGGCAGCAGGTTTTCAAGTTCACAGAGCTCTAACAGAAATCTATTAAAGATAAAAAGAAGCTTAAATCATCTATATTACTACTTCTTGCTTTTGTTTATGCACAGGATAGAGTATTCAGAACGGACCTCATCTCAGGCTTGCACTAATCCTTAAATAATTACAGTTCATCTATTGGATGCTAGAAACACCTCATGGAATGTGACTTTGTTCTGCTGCCTTGTCTAATCCGATTCAATTACTTTAGTTCCCTCTCCCAGAGGCTTCACACTCAGATATCAAGCTCTATATGGAAAGAAAAGCTTGAGAGGGGAGGTGTTCAGATTCAATAGAAATGAATCAAACATTAGGAGAAAAAATACCTATTTCACCCTTTCCCAAATAGCAGGCCATCAATAAACATGAGAAACAGCTTGTAATTCACAAAGCTTCTAGCACCTCTGCTGTGATAAGGGCAGATTGGTCTGGCTGAAGAAATGCCTGAGATGGTAATAGTTCAGTGGCTTGGACCAATTTGAATGAATGGAAATCACAAAAGTCCCTGAAGCTGGAGAAAATGAACCTCTGAAGCTGGTGAAACTTGTCATCTGTGCACAGAAAGTGACAGAGATGTTACAGAGTCCCAGAACAAAGTGAACTCCTTCAATCACCTGTAAAGAGTTCCCTTGTCAATTAGGACTTGTACAGAAAGGCCTCAGCAACTGAGGGAGGCTTCCTTCCTCCCCTTGCCAAGAATAGCCACCTGCCCTGAATTAAAACTTTGATTTCAAAAGAGAATGAAATATCAGAGTTCAGAGATTACTTGATGGAAATTCCATAAAAGAAATCGCAATGCAAAAGAACAGAGAGGTGAAACACCTGTTATTGCACATGCCAGGGTAGGTTTGAGGTTGTGTGATCTTAAGATAAAAAGGACAAAGATCTTAATTAGTCACTCGGCTTTTTGACAGAAGTAAATGCTATTCTAAAATAAAAGGGGATTGTCAATTTGTTTATATGCCCAGTTTCTGACCCCTTGTGATATTTTTCTGTGAATCATGACTTTCATCTCAAAATCATCCTCATCACGCTCCTAAAGTGCCTACAATTTCTAAAATTCAAAAAAATGTATAATGAAACATGTGCATGCATGAGAAATTAATTCACGAGCACTAACCTTTAAATGGAAATTAATGTCATTTTCAGTTTATTGTCAGTAGTGGAAAATGGAGAAACCTGTGTTCAGCAGCATCTATACTATCATAGAGATTGTGATCTTCTTGGTAATTAGCAGAAGTATGTAGATTCTTTCAAACAGCAAAATATTCAGATATAAACACTACTAGATGGAAAACATTGGCCCTTTCAACTCAGTAAGCCTAATTCTCTTCCTTATCTTGGGGTTATAATGTTAAACAGATGATCAGGAACTGAGAGGCAGCATAGCACAGACCAACAATTCCTATTTCAAGTAGCAAAGGAAGGCACTGTTATGACTATTCCTATCCTTCAGTTCTGCCTTACATGTCCTTTTAACCTTAACTTGCCCGTGCAATGGCAGGAACAACAATGGTTCCTAACCTAGATTACTAGGAGAAGTGAATGGGATAATATGTGTTATCTGCTTACCTGAGAATCCATCATTTACCAAGCTACCTTGATTATTATGATTATGACACAGAAGATAACTGTGCTTACTCTATGCATGATTGTCTCAGGTAAGTAGAAAGTAAAGCATCATAAAACCTGAGTGTAGAACTCAGTTAAGGACATAAATGAAAAGAGAATGTTATTCATTTATCTTTTACTTTTATTATGTCTTACTTTTTGAGGCTAGTTCTTTTCAGGTAGCTGATGTGATAAATGAAATCCTGCTGCCACAGCTCCATAGTGCCTAGATTAGAAAACAACACCACTATGCATTGCTTTTTCCTTTACTATCATATGTCGACTGTTCCTCTCAAAGGGTATGCACTGCTCTTTATGCTGAAAATAGGATATCTAGGAAAAATGACAAAGTTCTCTATGTCTGTAGAACCCACATTATGTTGGAATGTATTTTGTCCATTGAGCTCACATGATAGAGATACACTATATTCTCAAGCTATCAACTTTTCTTCCTAGGTGGGCTATGACATTATAATTTTGATGTTCTAATAAATGTGTCTCCATACTGTTCAAAAATATCAATAATCTTATTTAAAGGACATTTTCTCTGTTATCATAATATGAGAAGTGGAAAGAAGTTTGACTAAGGGCTTTGTGAGGTAAAAAGGTGTTCCAATGGCTGTTTTATAGATATCTAACATTTTAAAAACACTAAAGATGTTCATTCCAAGAGATTCCCATCAAAATTCCAGTACTACCATGACTACAAAATTCAAATAGTTAAATGGATCTAAATCACAATGAAATGTTCCTACATAAATTCATAAATTTCCCTCATTCTTACCTAAAAAAGAAAATTACACTGAAATGTTTTCAGTGTTGTCAGGTCTGAATCCCTCTACTACTACAAGGCCACTAAAGGACCAGTGTTTTCCTCCAAGGACTCAAACACAGATATGGAGGAATCAGAGCACAACAAAACAATTTTACAAGAAAGTAAAGTACTACCCTTTGTTTCTGAATAGCTTCTTTTAGAAAGGATGAAGGACTCCTCTTAACCTTGAGAGAGCACTAATATATCTACCAGATGCTTCTCTGAATTTATTCAGCAGAGTGAAATTTATACATACATACATATATATATATATATATATATATATATATAAAACCAGTGAGGACAAAAAAGGAAAAGGGTGAGCATTAAGCATTAGTTGGTGCTGTGAACTTAGTTGTTATAAAAGGCTCCATGCTTGTTAGTGCTGCATTGTTATATGCCATTGTTTAAGATACAATGGATTCCTGCCTGTCTGGACATGAGAATTAAGAAACAGAAGTGTTACATATTTTCATGTGAAAATATAGTGACCTGATCTACAAAAGCCTGGACATTATGAGGTCAATTTCAAAAGCAAAATCATGGAAAAGGAAATTAAATATATAATTATGAAGGGAAGGGTTGAATGAAATATGACAATTAAATTAGAAGGGAAATGGAAGGTCATATTAAAGGAAATATAGAGAGGTACAACTAAGAGCCCTTTGAGGATTCATATGGAAGCTAACTACAGTAGAAACTTCTTAACATATATTCATACATACTAAATAAATCTAAATGTACTCATCAAATAATGGAGAAACAAAGGCTTGGATAGATACCTTTGCTACGAAATGAAAACTCCAATCAAAGAAGTGGTACATCTAACCAAATTGTTGGCCAAAGGGTTCTAGTAGAAACTACCCAACAACTCAGAAAATTGTCTGGATTGTTGGATCTTCTGAACGAGCTGATGGTAAGGTGATATTGATGAAGACAACATGCATATATCTCACTGAACAGGGAGAATCTAAGGTGGTGTCTAGCTAGAGTCTGCAGCCTTACTGACTAATATTGATGGTACTGAAAGGTTTTCTGCACACTACCAGAGGAGAAGGGGTAAACATCAAGCTAGCTCCAAACCCTCTTATTTACATACATTACAACATACAGTAATGTAATAGTAGCACAATCATTGTTGGAGTAACCAACCACTATTGAATGTATTTAAGGCACATTCCATGAGATGAAACCCATGCCTGACAGTGGTCAGGTGGCCAAGAATATGAAACTAGATAGGTCACAGATACAGGACAAACCAAATACTACCACTCTAATAGAGGAACTCATTTATAAAATGAATCCTTAACATCTTTCTACAGTACCAATATATCAGTGTACCACTTAGCCATTATCACTGAAGCTTCTTCCTCTATAGTAGAACTAATATAGAGACCCATAAATGGACAAGTGCAGAGAGTAAGAGACCTTGGAACACTAAGTTCTAAATGGAGTGGCTTCAACAAATCTCTCCACTTCAGGTTTCAGGGAACGCTGCTGAAGAGGAGTCAGTGGGAATGGAGAAAATCAGGGAAACAGGGCTTTATAGATGCCACATATAAACTCACAGATGCCTTTAAAGATTGCACAGGTCTAAGCCATTTGGAGTTATGTAGACACAGATTCTCATCTCTAACCAAGAAGCTATCTTAAATTGACAACAGCTTGTGAAAGAAAAATAAAATTATTCTTTTTCACTGGTTTTTCACTGGGTATTAAGGCCACAGGAGATGGCCAACACAAAATGACCTTAATGGTACTTTTGGAGATTTGTTTTGCTTTTTTGTTTCATAATGTTTTGTTTGGAATTTTTTATCATATTGTATTCATGCTTATATATATTATGGTTTCTGATATTGTGTTTTTATGTAGTTTCTGTGGTCTTTTATTTTTAAGTGTTTGTGTGTGTGTGTGTGTGTGTGTGTGTGTGTGTGTGTGTGTGTGTTTCTAGGGCCAATTCATCACTTTTAAAATTATTTTTGATCCCTTTTATTTTCCTTAAGAGAAACAGAAAGAAGTCATAGAGTTGGATTGTTGGGAAGCTAAATATCTCAGAAAGGTTGCAGGAAACAAAACTATAATCAATATATTGTATAGATGTTCAAAAAAATGCAAAACAAAAATAAATCTTCAGAGTTTTGAAATATTGAGACCAAACACCATTCATAGTAAAAAGTTAAACATAAGTAGGTATGCTACAATTCGTAAGACATCTACCAAAGAGCTATAGTTTACATATGATTTGAAGGATTAGAATCAGTTCCCTCAATTCAAATGTAAGGAAAGGATTTCATTATAATTTTTAGCATGGAAAATATAATATATTTTTAATACATCTTTTAACAGTATACCTATGAATTAATGTAGCAGAATAAAGAATTGTGTAATGGGTATATATATATATATATATATATATATATATATATACAATATATATATATATATATATATATATATGATGACTAAAAACCATATAGTGACTTCTTTTAAATGGCTACTTGCTGAACTGGAGAGATGATTCTGTAAAGGCCAGGTTCACAACCAAAAAATCAAGACTACAATAATTTTCTAAGATTTGCTTAAAAATTGGAAAATTGGTAGTGTAGAAGGATTTTCATTATTAATCTAAATTAGGGATAAGCTGATGATCTCCTGTGGAAAATACTTATATTTTTAACACATTTATAGGTAATGTTTATAGGGAGAATTGGGCAACAATGAATGAATAAATATTAATTTTTAATATTGAACTTTCACATAGATTCCCTGCCTTTATGCTGCACTTGAATACTTCTCTCAATCATTTTCAGAACTGCTTTCTTCTCACTGGGTTTCATTGGGTTCTTTCACTGAAGTTTACAGCTTATCGTTTAATTAAATCCTAACCATTTTCCTATAACATTTTGTTCATTTGCGGCAAAAGTATGGCCTGTTATATCCATTGAACTCATTGAAATTGTCTGTTTTTGCTAAAGTATTTGCCAAAATATTTTATTAAAATGAAATACTTCTGAACATTGATGTCATTGCTTTGGGGACTAAGTATAAAATTATGTGTATTTTTAATAAATGAAAGACATAAGCAAATAATTTTATATAAGAATACTTTTCTCAATAGCTTAAATATATACCATTAATGTACATACTTATCACCTTGGATTTGTAAGCACACTCATTCATATTTACCAAACACAAGCAAATATTTATGTACATTCATATATATATATTTAGTCCTGTATGTGGATACGATGGTAATCTCATTTGACTCACCCTAATATAAACATAGTTAGAGTGACTTCACTCCTGAGTATTCTATGCCTCCTGCTGTCAATCAGGGAGCATCTCATCATAGTCCCACCACTCCATTCTGTCTGCTCCTCAGACCCTATGCTCCATCCTTCTGTCTGCCTTTTAAACTAACACTCATAAAAATCTTCTTTAAATGTTTACTAAAGCTACCATTAGACCAAGTTTCTTCCCTAGTGTTAAATCAACACTTCCCACTACATCTCCGTTTTTGACTGCTGAGTTTAACACTGG
This sequence comes from Cricetiscus sungorus, assembly GCA_030556225.1. Classification (NCBI taxonomy): domain Eukaryota; kingdom Metazoa; phylum Chordata; class Mammalia; order Rodentia; family Cricetidae; genus Cricetiscus; species Cricetiscus sungorus. Next base: position 20,361,267 of record JANBXA010000069.1, read on the forward strand.
GAGGAGGTGAGGATTTCTGTGTCTGCCAATTGGCACTGCTTGGGGGAAAATCTGGCATGAGAACAATTGCACATTTAAAGGCAATGCCACCAGGCCTCTGTTCACTGGGCTCTTTTCAGTGACTTTTGTTCATCTGAAACTTAATATGCCTCTCACAAAGGCTAAAACAATGAGAATCTACCAGGAACTTTCTGTTTTTATAGGAAATGGAATGTATTATCTGTCTATGACACAACAGTAAGTTTGGATTGCATATGAAGTGAATAGACTTATTCTTCCATATGCCCGAGTTCTAAACTGTAGCTATATATGCACAAGAATTGAATATTATCTGTACAATAGTAAATTACAAAATTTAAGCCATAAGTTGGAAATTAGAGTTTGTAGTAATCAGATAGTATGCTTCTGAATAAAGAATGTCATTCTGAGATCTGTCCTCTGAAAAGTAGATACCAGGTCATTGCACAATATTCTTCCCTATTACAAAACACAAAAATAAATATATTTTAACAATATTTTAATACAGATTATGCTACCAGCAATAAAGACTCCAATGTTCACCAGATGAAATAGCTCCTGCCAGCACAGCTGATGACTGCTATGGACTTCTGCTGATTCTAGCCATGGGCTCAAGATTTGGTCCTTGCTGTGCAGAGCAACTGACCTGAGAGGAAAGCCAGCTAGATGGTGACAACCTGTTATGCTGGGATGACAGAGTAAAATTGAGAAAACCCCTCAAAACAGGGACACTGATGTCCAAAAGAAAATTGTTGCATTCTTAGGAAACATAGCAAGATAGAAATTTTTTTGTCAGAAGTAGCTAAAAGGCATATATAGAGTTCTTTACCAACAAAGTCTTTCTAGAAAAAAGAAATGTATGCCAGAGCTATAGACACCCCAAGGTGTCAAATCTTGGCGCCGTTGGGTTAAAAGCTAAAGACTTTGAATCAAACTCTCTGTAAAGAACTGAATCACATCACATTTACAAAGAACAAGAAATAAAAGGAGTGTTAGCTTGTCAATAAAGGGTTCAAAGGCACATGTTTGAGCAATTATCAGCATGCTGATCACATATTGAAGCTTATTAGGCTGTTATGCGTTGATTGTTCTCTGACCTCTATAACCACCTCTAAGTACCCCATTCAGACAACCATTTTGTGGAGAGTAGCTATACCTATAGAAAAACCTCATTGGAGTTTTGATGGCTATTTCCCATACTCTCTAAAATGGATGCAATAAAAATTACAAGGTGGAAGACAAAACATTTAAAATATAACCAATGTTTTTGAATATGCATTTTCATTTTTAGTTGCTTGGTTTTTACCTAATTTGCACAGTGACATTATGTTGACTGTCTTGTCTCACTCTCACCCCTTATACTTTGTCCCCCAACCTTCTCTTGTATTTTTCAACCCCCAGTAAGGTCATTTTCTATTAAAGACACATGTATCCTATTACCCTGTCTCCACAACCTTAAAACATCTTTTCCTATTCTTAGTATTCCTGATCTTGTTTCATGTCTATACCCCAACAAACAACCACACACACTAAAACATACACATAGATATATAAGCATCCTGTATGAGGGTTTTTATTTTTCTGTATTTGGAATATATTACCTGATATAATAGTGAATAGTGCTATCAATTTCCCTGTAAATTACAGGTTGTCTTTTGTTTTTTTCTGACTATAAGTTTTCTTTGTACAATACATAAATAATTTTATTTATCTAGATAGATTTTGATGGACATCTATACTCTTGCATTTCTGAGAAATAGAGAATACTGCCTCAACTAGCACCAATGTGTTTTCTTTGATAATGTGTAGAGAATTTAGGATATATAATTTTCAAAGGCTGAATTGTTGTGTTCTGCCCTGATAGAACTGAAAGGCTTATTATGGGCCTTATTGAATTAATACGTTTTTGTCTCACTAAGTAATGAAAGTGATATCTTAATAGAGGAGGCCATTATGGAGTTAAGGAACACCTGGTGCCAGGGAAACTCCCAGAAATCCACCAGAATGACCCCAGCTAACACTCATAGCAATAGTGGAGACATTGCCTAAACTTGCCTTCTCCTATTGGACTGGTGACTAACCTAATAGTGATTGGAGATAAAGATCCAGTAACTGATGGAAGCAGATGAAAAGAATGACAGTCAAACACTGGGCAGAGCTTTAGGGGTCCAATTGAACAGAGAGATGTGGGATTGTAAGAACGAGATGGGGGTAAGATCATTATGGGGGAAACCATAGAGACAGCTGAGACAGCTGAGCTGAACTCCTCAGAGCTCACAGACTCTGGACCTACAGCTAGGAAGCCTGCATGGGACTGACCTGGGCATGTGGGTAAACTTTGCTTATCTTAGTATGTTTGTGGTGCTCCTAGCATTGGGATAAGGACCTGTCCCTGGCTTCTGGGAGCCTATTCCCCATTCTGAGATGTTTAGAAAAGACTTGGTACATGGGGAGGAGCTTGGTCCTGCTTCAACTTGATATGCCATGATTTGTTGACTCCCATGGGAGACCTGTTTCTTCTGAATGGAGGAGGAGTGGCTGAGGGTTGGGTATTAAAGACATATGATGCCACATGATTAGGAGGAAAACAATGGAAGGAAAATCAATCAGGTTGATAAAATTAAGAACAAAGATGATGACCATTTAACGAAATAATAGCAGGCATTATTAGTTTATAAAAGCAAATGTTATAAGGAATGCAGAAGTAAAGCATAGGAAGGTAAAGGTGGTTATTATGGTTTAATAAGGATCAGGATAAACAAATAGGCTGAAAAGATGTTTATTCAGGGAGAAATAACTCACAACATAACAGATGAACACCAGCAGGTTCCTGGTCCCAAGGATGCCTCCTGATGTACTCCTGTCCCCATGCTGCCCTCAAGAGAGCTCTCCAAGACCTCTCCTCAGCTTTTTCCCCTAGGTCACATCCGGCCCTGTCTCCATCCCCAATGGGCATGGTCTAATCCCCAGGTGCAGACAGGGTGAATATCTCACTACAGGAGGTAATTATTTTAAGTTCCTTGCATTGTTTTATAGTATTCAAAGTACTTATTTCTAGTGTAGAGAGATTGCTCAGTATACGAGCAGGGTTTGGTCTTCCAGGAGACACAGGTTTGATTATCACGTTCCACATGGCAGCTTATAATCATATGTAACAGCAGTTCCAGAGATCCAACACTGGTCTCTGCGGTCACTAGACATGTACATGGTACACATAAATAAATACATGCCAAACATTTAGACACACAAAATTAAATCACATTAATCTGAAAATATTTTATTAAGATGTATTGATTTCCAATTGATTTTAGTAAGTTGGCAATATATTTTGACAATTTCTAGTATACCTGATAATTTAATAGCATAACATATGCACCTTATTAGATCATATAAAATGAAATACTGAACAAAAATAAGTCAAGACAGAAACTATAAATACACAGAAAACAGATGGAATATAGGTAAAACAAAATTCAATTATAGGAACAATTTCATCAAACATAAATGTATTTACTAATTAGATTGAAACACATAGACTGCAAAATGAGATTTAAATTTAGGTACACTTATGCACTGTTCATCAAAAATGAACCTGAAATATGGCAGCATATGTTGAAAATATTAAGATGGGAAAAATTACATCCTTGTAAAAATTAACCAGAAAGAAAACTAATGTCACAGTGCTCAAATGGCGGACTTAGAACAGAAGGCAAGGGACAGATTGAGAATTCAAGGTGAGATATTCAGTATGACAAAATAGTCCCTGGATAGAAAGCTATGATTCGAAATTTTAATATGTCTGAAAACAGAGCTGCAACACATGCAAAACAAAATTTAATAACACAATGAGAAAGAATATTCTGAAGTTACACAGGAAATATTAAAACATCTCTATAGATAGTAAAATATCCATTCAAAATTTCATTCTAAAATTTTTTTTGTGTCTCACAGATTGACCATATATATGATCTAATTGATATGCAGAAAATTTAATGTCATCATAACAAAATCCATTTAAGTGTTTGGTGAATTGTGATTTTCTATGTATGTATGAATGTGGTCATAAACTAATTCTCATTATTTTTCAAGGTTGCTGTCCCATCTTGTGTATTATCTAACCAGAATGGATTACACTGAAACTCAGTGTTACAACTACAAGAAAATTCACAGATGTTAGGAAAGGAAACAATACAGTTCTAAGTAAATGTGAGATAAATTAAAATCACAATATAAATGAGAAAAATATTTTTAGTTAAACATCAATTAAGGCATGATAAATTGAGCCTACAGCATGAAACTACAAATGTTCTCTTGGGAAAGACAGACACACACACACACACACACACACAACACACACACACACACATATATATATATATATACATATATATATATATATATATATATATATATATATATATATATAAAACACATACTGAAAGTATTGAAACTGTTTCTTCCCAGATAGTACAAATAAGAGAAACTAATACAAGGGAGCAAAGAAAGAAGGGAAACAAAATTGGAAAAAGAAAGGTATTGGTGTAGGAAAGAGATGGTGAAGGAGAGGGAAAGGAGATGAAGGGATGGAGTAAGAAAGAGGGGGGAAGAAAGATCAATGCTTAGAATACAAATTGACAATAGAGGAAATTTAGCTGCTCATTTCTTTAGCATCATCAAATAAATCTAATACCTAGGGAAACTGACAGATGTAAGAACCATGAGCTAACAATAACAGAAATAAAGTTAATACATATAGAAATTAAAGGCACTAAGGGAATATAAAGACAGAAGCATCATAAAGGTAAACAGACTGAATGGTGAACACAATGAACAAAAGTATCAAAATCTATGAACATTTATAAAAAATGGATACAGAAATTAGAGAACACTCAAAGAATGCCTATGGCTTCAGAAAACAAAACTGTACCAATCTTTCATGAAACCGGTTTTTCAAATACAGTGTACCAAGACCAAACAAATGCATACATAGTCTGAAGAAAAGTTCTGGAGTAAGTTTTCTGCATCACATATGCCCAGCAGTGAGTCTTGTGAAGAAAATTACAGGAAATTGAACTGTGATTAAATAGCTGTCCTCTAGTAGCTGTCCTAAAATACTTTGAACAGGACACAATAAGTCTCAAAAATAAATAATTTCAGCTAAGGATGCTCACACCAAGATGCATATTTTTTTTCTTACAGTAGGCATTAAACTACGTTATCTTTCATTCTATGAGAAGAGAAATAATTTACTTTCAGTGTATGGAGAAAAACATTAAATAAAATGTGAACCTCATTTATGCATTGAATATTTGCATAACAACAGAAAAAGTTTTTCCAAAACTACAAAAAACATCTTAATATTATTATATCAAACACTTTCCTTTTTGATGCTAAGAAACAGAAATCTTCTTTTTCTTTTTATAGTCACACAATATTAAATTTTTTAAAAAGTAATCGAAATGCATGCAGACTTAAAAAAGGGAAATTGCATTTGCAATCTTACAGATTTTATGCTTTTTATATGTTGATGATCTTTAATATTGTAAAGTATATAAATTAACAAATTGTCAAGTCCTCAGTATATAATTCATTTGAAAAGAATTAACTTTTGATGCCAGTAATGGCTAAAAATCACCTTTAAAAATATACTTAGGTCCGTGTTTTAGTAAGAACATCCAGTTTTATTGTTACACACTAATTTTGCAAGTTGTTCCTATTGAAAGAATACACAGAATGTCTCTATTATCTCCCACAGGTATACACAAATTTGTAAGTCCCCTCAAATAAAACACAAACAAAAAATATTAGAGTATCATCAAAAATATTAATGTCATATTAATATCATAAATCTGACAAATATGAAAAGCTCTTAATAACAAGGGTCTTATCATTATAATTCACTGTTAAAAGATAATATCTGAAAACACAGTAATGTGTACTATATGCTTAAAAATGAATATTTCATCCCAAATTGATCTATGGTTTCATTTCAAGCCTATAAAATTATATGTATGTATATATATATATATATGTATATATATATATGTATATATATTCCATATTTATATAGCAGTAGAACATTCTAGTCTATTTCTAAATTTTTAGAGAAATTTAAGTGACCCAGTATAAGCCATATGCACCTCAAAAAGATTCCTATTATGTGACTTACATTTTTCAGAAAAAAGTCTTATTATAAAGCTTCAGTCATAAATTGTCCAGTAATGGCCTTGTGCTGAAAAATTGGTCAGAGATATTACAGAAAGCTGAGAAACAAGCTACACATATATGGATTATTGATTCCTGACCAAAATGTTGTGTGTAACACTGAGGAAAATAGTTTCAGTGACCAGAATTGTATTCACTGAATATCTATCTCAGGCAAAAAAATATATGACAGAAGTATGCTTCAAAGATTATATATTATGTTTTCAAAAGATATTTATAGGAATTTGTATTTTATGTATGCAGTCAGATAATTAAGGCTGACTACCATTGCCATACAATTTATAAAGTTCATATACTTGAACATATGTAAATGTATTTTAATATGTATACAGGTCTCTTGAAACTATTAAAACAAAGTTTTATAAAATTTGAAAAGGCAATAGAATAGAAAAATCTATTAAATCCCTGAGCAGACATTTACTTATAGTATTCAGATACCAGTTAACAAAGTAAAATTTGTTTCCATTTCACTAATAATGGATATATCAATTAAAACCAAATAATATGACATTTCATAAGAACAACTATAGTTAAAATTAACCAATCCCTGAAATAGATTATGGTCATGGCATGGAATAAGATTGGGGACATTTCAGTGGAAGAGACATTTTGAGAAATAATTACATATAAAATAAGAGTTTTCACCTATGCTATATAAAACCATATCCAGGTTTTGTGCACATTCAAATATATATATATATATATATATATATATATATATATATATAAATATATAATTATATATATATATGTAATGCAGAAGTAAAAGTTATACGAAGTTACAATGTACATTAATGAAAGAGTATAACTGAAAACAACTTAAATAGAGTATAATATATAAATACTCTTTTGTATACAATACAGCAACCTAAAAAATTATACCTGTATTTATAAAATGAAATTTATAATAATAGTGTTGACTAATAAAAGTATATCATGAAAAACCCACTTGCTATATTACTAATAGTATAAATAGCTTACACTAAATTGAGGTTCAGAAATATATTGTTACACAGCCAAACTATAATGGGTGAATGAAAAGAAAGAAGAAAGAAAGGGAAGTGCAGAAAGAAGGCAAATTATGGTAAGAGTTAGAATAGTGATTGATTTGAGTGGGGAAAAATGTTTTATATTTCTAGGCATAGGAATGGATGGGTGGTTTAGAAACACTTAACTGCTTAATAACCATGGTTGTTACAATTGTTCCCTAGTCTTCTAATTTTTACATACCATTGCAATGTTTATTTTATTTTGTACATATTTTTCTATTATTGGATTTGACAATGTAAGCTAAAATATAAGTAATATTGAGGGTTTTTGCATACTTAATGCTATAGCATCATGTTCATTTTAAAATATTTTGCATGAGCAGAAATATCTAATAAAGAAAGATGTTAATATATATGATGATAGCTCATTTTAAAATATCTAAATATAACTGAAAACACATTATGGGCAGTGATCTTTTTCTTTAATTATTTTAAATATTCTTATGTTGAAGTACACTTTTTACCTGTTTCTTTCATCGCTGTGTCTTATTTTTTTTAACTTCATGTCTACTCTCAACATTTAGAACTATCTTGTATCATTTTAGGAATAGTAAATTAGGCTTGATATGAGTTAACTTTTGCCTTCAACTCATTTATGGATTCTCTGGCACATTGTAGAATAAATATTTCATACTTTCTTGATAGTCAGTATAGTCAGTATAAACAAACATGAGATTTCTAGTAAATAGACTTAGTGTGTTCTTTTTTGTAGAGTTTGTCTTTTAAAATCTCCTGGTGCACAAAAGGACTTTGGGAGCACATTCCCCATGTAGGGATATTCCCTTAACTTAGAGGCAGGAGAGAGGGCCTAGTCCCTACTCCAAATACTTGACAGATTTAGATGACCCCTGGAAGGCATCACCCTACATGTGGAGTGGAGGAGAATGGGAGGGGAGGGTGGTTGGGGAGCATGGGAGGGTGGGGGAGAGAGAAGGAAGTAGCGAGGGAGAGGAAACTGGGATCCATATGTAAAATAAAAAAAAAATAAATTTAAAAATATTACTCATTCAGATGATGAGGTACTTTCGAAGCTTCTAGTGTGGTACTGGGTTGCATTGAATTGAGTTGTTGGTCAGGGGGTACCCCTGGAGATATATAAACACCCCAGGCTTATGCTAAAAGCTGCTGGCGGGGCGACATTACTGAGGACAACATCCACTCTGCTCATTGAAAATGGAGAGGTCAAGCTGTTCTCTACAGATAGCCTTTAAGTCTATGTTCTAGTCTATTTCATGCAAGAAGGTACTCTGGAGGGTACAGAAATAGAAATCAACACCAACCAGCCATAAATCTGTAGATCTAAAATCTGCCCAGCCTGTAAGATGTGATAAGACCATGGTGACATAAAACTTGTTGGAACAACCTACAAATGGTTTATCTTGAGACTCAAGCCATGAGATGTAGCCCATTCCCTACATTGCATAGGCACTAGAGATGGTTAGGAATTAGACTAGAGAGTCCAGAAACATAGGACATAACCAAACATACTGGCAAAAAAAAAAAAAAAAAAAAATCAATGAAATCATTCCTGATGATATTTTGCTATACTCAGATCAGTACCTTTTGTGGTCTTCATTAGAGATGCTTTTGTCAGCAGCAGATGGGAGCAAGTACATAAATCTACAAACCATATGCAGAGAGAAAGCAAGAGAGTCTAAACTGGAGGTTTCCATTGGATTCCTCTCCCTTGGAGATTGGGAAAGTTCACAGAAGATAGAGAGAAAAGACTCTCCAAGATAGAGGGGATGGAGGATATCAGGAAAAAATAACCCACCAAACCAACTAAGCAGGGCTGACACAGGGCTCATAGAGACTGAAACAACAAGAAAGGCACCTGCATGGGTCTACATCAGTTCCTTTGTGTATATGTTATGGCTGTTAACTTGGTGTTTTTATGGGAATCCTAAGAGTGGGAGTAAGTGTATCTCTGACTCTTTGCCTGCTCTAAGAACTCTTCTCCTCCTATTGGGTTGCCTTGTTTAATCTTGATAAGAAGGCTTTTGCCTAACGATATTGTATCTTGTTTTGTTCAGTTTGGCTGTCTCTTGGTGGCTTACTCTACTCTTTTCTAGAAGAAATGGAGGGAGGGTGGAGGTTGCCTTGTTTAACCTTGATAAGAAGGCTTTTGCCTTACCATATTGTATCTTGTTTTGTTCAGTTTGGCTGTCTCTTGGTGGCTTACTCTACTCTTTTCTAGATGAAATGGAGGGAGAGTGGATCTGTGGAGAGATTGAGGATATGGTAAAGAAGCTGGAAGGACTAGAAGGAAGAGAAACTCTTGTTGGGATATATGATATGAGAGAAGATTCTATTTTTGGTTTTAAAATATATCATTTAGAGTCACTGACAGCAACTTGACGTCCATGCTCAACAAGCTTGGCTACAGCTACTCTCCCTTTATCCCATGCAGTGCCTGCAGAAACGTATCAAAGCAAAAAGTTTATTGCATTGAGGCACTGAAATTTCAGTTTTATCCTTAAGTTTACAATGGAAATCACTGAAGATCCAATGAAGCCACACTTCTGCTTGCACAAAGATTTTTTCTGGACTCTTTGCTCTCCAGTACTATGAGTCAGGTGAAAAGGGAAACATGGTGGTATTCTAGAACATTGATTTACATCTTTACTCTCTTACAAGGCAGACTATATGTTTTCATCCACCAAGACTAAACAAAACAAAAACCTGTTATGTTGCATAGAAGCATTAGTAAAATTTTGCAAGAGGGGCGAACAAGATCAATTCTGAACCACATGCAATTATGAGCATTAAATCTGATCATATAAATTCTTATAATTTTTTTCCAAAGGAAATGAACTCTGTGTGCACGTGTGTTGTGAACAGTTATTTTAAGATGTAACAGTTACTTTGAACAATATGAAAAATCATTTTGAAAGACTATAAATGACACCCACATTAAAATTGTTGCCCTTTTATAGATATTATAAGAGTATTATGGAAAACTGTAGACTGCAAAAATGTCATATGCCAAAGTCAGTACCTCTCAATCTATTCTTGTCAATCTTTAGAGGACAGAAAGGATATATGAAGGATAAAAAGGTGTGAGTTGCAGTGGTATACAAGACTGATACCTTTGTGATACATGAACAAAGTATGCAGATTTTGAAAAACTGGGGATGCAGGTCCTCTTATTAAGTTAAGCCCTCCAGAAAGACAGAGACACTTTAACATTTCCTATTATAATGGCATGTCCCCAGAAATTAAAAATTGGAGAAAAAAGAAGAAACTTGAATGAAATAATCTTGATTATAATAAAATGAAGTGCACATTACCCTTTTTTCAAAGTTTATGCACCATGGTTACTACACAAAGTTTATACATCATGGTTAGTACACATGCACTAGTGCTCAAATGTATGAGTACAGACTTAGTTCTCACAGATTAATCACTGCATATGTGTAAGCATCCTAACAGCAAAATCACAGAACAGAAAAAAAATCCAACAATGTATAACATGGTTTAACATTTTTGAAGTTACAAATTGTTAATGATCTTTAAAACTCTACTCTTTTAGTCTTTATATCCAACTTATCAATATGTATTCCTGTTAATTATTTCCATAATACTTTATTAAAATATTCCCTTATTTTTACCATTTCTACCATCTTCCAATTCTACGCTATTTCATGCCTGGATCACTTCAATAGATTGTTGATTATCGTCACTCTCTGCCTCAATTGATTTTAGCCTCAATGCAAAAGATGTGTTTTAAAAATAACCACCTTCAATATGACATGTTTCTCTACCAAGAATTCACAATTCTGTGGCAAAATCGCTTGGAAAATTGTTCAAAAACACCTTATTTTTGTCCTGTCATGTTCAAACCTAGGATAACATTTTCATGGTTGTTGGGGAAAATGCCTTTAAGATATGTCGGTACAAGAAGACAGCATTTGTGATCAAAGCAACAAAGAGATGTAAGTTGATGTAATTTATGGATAGAAGGACAACTATATAACCAGAGCGATCCATGCACAGTTATTTAGTAATCTAAGATGACATCATTTTATGAGCTTTTATTGAAAATGGGTTTTCAATTTTAGGTCACATTAGATCATGGGATTAAATATGTTGAAAACTATTAAAAAGGTAGAGAAATAAATATAATTATGTAATTCACTGTGAAAAATAGCTAATAAGGGATACATTTTATGCCTGCATGTTTTGACCTTGAATAGTGAATTGCTATGTGAACGTAAGAAGAAGGACCTAAAGAATGACTCATTCCTTCAGTGTGATTGACACTCAGGAAGACTTCCAATATTTTATTAAATGAACTATTTGAAAAGCTTTGATTTCAAAATTTCATCATGTTCACATGCTGAAATTTATGAGAGATTGTGCTCATAAAAGCACTAATTCAATTCTATCTTCATAGATATTAAAGTATAGGAGGGACAGACTTAAGAATTATATTTATATTTTCTATAGCGATGGCTAGGAAGCAGATTTAAATGTTTGAAGGGAATGACAATTAAAAATGTCACAGAGATGATCTAATGTGGTACACACAAAGCAAAAAGGAGATTAAAGACAAACTGAAAGCATGTGTTGCAGTTTGTGATGAGAGGAAGTGACTCAAGTTTGCCTACTTGAGAGGCAATGACCCCAGATCCATGATCATGACCTACAATCTGTGCTAGGGTTCATCATGTTCAAAGGTGCATTATCCGTAGCAGGTTTTTCATTATATTAAAGAAAACAATAGTCATAATTTTGATAGAATTTGGAGAGCTTCCTGCAAATCTGGGATTCCATTATAATTTGTTTCATATAATGAGATTTTGATTTATATTAAATCTATGTCACCTATGCCATCAAGTCAGTGTTAATTAGTGGAAGGTCTATGATCTTGCAATCACATAATATTCAGAGTTAAATAGATTCTGCTACTCTGTTTGATAAATAACACTCTGGCCAGAAGGGACTATAGAGAGATCATTTTCTCTAGAACGATTAAGAAATTGGCCTAGCATAAGTACACTAATTTAAGTCAATGGAGTATGTTTGGTTTATTGAAAGGAATCTTTTCAGGAACAAAAAATAAAACACTCTTCAGAATGATGTTAAAACAATATAACAAGTTAGATTAATGTAGATTTGACCAAAAAATTATTATTCACTTACTGGCCTTTGGATTTCAAAAATATTTAGCCACAGGCTGTTCAAGTACTGTCATTTTTGAGCTTTTTAGAAAAAAATGGCAGAAAGAAAGCTTTAATGAGCTCTGCCCAAGTTCATAACATTCAGACTGCAAACCCAGAAAACAAAACCAGCCACCTGTAAACGTTTGACCTATGGTTCTGAAGGGAATTCTTTGAAGAGGTGGAAATTTTCAGAGTGTAGACAAGAACAGAGGGAGAATGCCAACACAAAATTTTGCTAGTTGCAAATTCAACAAAGCTAGGCAGACTCTCAAATTTTATACGTGGGTGAGAATGTTTTCTAAGAGCAATCTTGGAAAAATATTGATTGCATTGAAAAAATATTGTAAATATATTCAGAAGACCACTGACAAATGTACTAATGTTTTTCTGATAATCTTCAATGCTGGAATTCTTTAGAAAGAATAAATCAAGCTATGTCTCATAGGATCTCAAACCTCAGTTTGCCCTTTGCTACCTGGCTGCAGCATGCATTAACAAAGACTGGGAAAGCCTTCTGATAAAGCAAAACAAAATGTTCAATTTATGCAATGTCTATTTTAAACAAATGACTAGATCTAGTATCATGACCATTCTACAAAGAAACAAAGAAAATGTTTATTTTCAACTTTTAAATGGGCACTTGAAACTCACAGAGGGGACTTCCCTGAGATTATATGGAACTAAAAGTTCAAACTCTACTCCCTTCCTGAATACATACTTTTCTAGAATAATCAAGATTGTTTTTTCATAATTGTAAATGACATTGTACCAATGTAATTTCACACCTTTTTGAGTTATGCCACTTAGTATTAGAGTATTATGACCATTCATCTGGTGTATGTATGTATGTATGTATGTATGTATGTATGTATGTATGTATGTGACCCTTCAAGACATATAAAGAATAACAAAATTGGAAGAATTTCTGAATTATTCTACTTTTTAATATGTAAGTTCACAAACTAAAACTGGGACATGAAGTGAAGAATTAGTAATTATTTTTACTGAGGCTCATTTTAAAGTATTATTTAAAATTTCACATTATCTTAAATAAAGAATACTGACACATTGTTCCAAATTAAAATAGGATAAAAGTGAATATAATGACAATCTTCATCTAAATTTTACCATCAATGAACCTGGTCTTAGGCAGTTAGCACCATCAGCTAATTTATGTACCTGCCAGGTGTTTGATCTTTTATACTTGCATATGTAAATATTTACACCCACATGTATGTATTTAAAGCACAGACATAGGTGTCACATAATTTTGTTATTCTTATGATGGAAAATAATTTATGTAACTTCTTATCATCTTATTTTGCTTTCACTTCATCTCTGACAGATAGTTCAAACGGCTTCCATGCCTTTTATATTATAATTATATTTATTGTTTTCTTCTATGTATATGCAACAATTATGATATTGGTCTTGCATATGGGATTATTTTCTTTTGTTGAAATGATTTAATAAATGTACTTTGAAGTAGCTTTTTTCATGCATTCTAATGGACCTGATTTCACTAACAATTGACGTTAAGTAATGTCTATCCAAGAATGTCATCTTTAGAAGATGTAGGAATTGATCCTCCAGCCAAACATCTATGAAAGCATGTTTTCTACACACATAATACTGGCCGCAATAAAATAGTAATATATTTGTCCAATCTGACTGGAAAAATTTCCAAAAATAAATAAACAAGCAAATAAAGTCCCAGTTTTAATTCACAACTCTTTTATAGTGAGGGTGAGGACATTGTCACATATTGAAAGGTAATCGGTATTACTATATTTGTCATAGGTGACATAGCTTAACCAATGATATATTTATAAAGTTTTTGAAATTTTTCGAGCATATAGGAATGTAGATGGTAGAATCTGAATGCCTGAATCCTTCTTTCAAACTCATGTTCATACTTAATACCCAATGTGAGGACACTTGAAAGTGGGAACTATAGAAGGTCCTAGGTCTTTTGGCAAAGGTTTATCACTGGAATTAATGCATTTATAAATGAGACTAATGCATTTATAAATGAGACTCAAAACAAGAAAAAGATGGCAACCAATGGAATATACATACAGCCCTCACTGAATGTGTTAGTCCTTTGTTCTTGAATGGTCAGGGTCCTAATCTGTGAGGATTATGTTTTTGTTGATTCCTAGCTACCTAGTCTATGGGATTTGGTCAGAATAGACAAGACAGACTGAGAAAGCAATCCTTGACAGAATGAATTACAATTTCAATCCTCTATGTGTCTTTTCATTATCTCCCTTTCTTTGTTTCCTTTCTTCTCTCTCTCTTTCTCTCTATAAATAATAGATAGATATTAGATAATAGATAATTAAAAATAAATTATAATTAAATTTGGCTCTCTCTCTCTCTTCTCTCTCTCTCTCTCTCTCTCTCTCTCTCTCTCTCTCTCTCTCTTTCCTCTCTCTCTTTCTCTCACTCACTTTCAAGTTTCCAAGTCAGGGTTTCTTTGTATTACTTTAGAACCTGTCCAGGAACTCTGTAGACCAGGCAGCACTTGAACTCACAGAGATTCACCTTCTTCTGCCTCCTGAGTTCCTCTTGCCTCCTGAGTGCTGGGATAAAGGTGTGCACCACCAATGCTTGGCCATAAGTCTTTTCTTGTTTGATTTGGTTCATATTTTATGTTTGACTTTCACATGTAACCATGTCTTCAAGTCCAAAGTACCTTAGTGTTCCAGTATTTTCCAAACACTATGGATTATGATACTTACCACTGTAGAGTTCTCAATATGTTCTCTATCTCTAATACCATTTGAAGCTCTACCCTAATATCTGGAAGAACACTATGTGAGGTTCCTTCCTCTTTTAAATATGGCCTATTAAAATTTCTAGATATATATTTTAATTTAAGTATTTACTTGTAAAGCCACAACTTACAAGTACAAAATTCAGTACACTTTTGTTTATTTACAAAACAAAATAACAGGATGAAACTCATCTTACAAGGCAATACCATCTCTATCATTAAAAATATAGAGAAGGCTATGGCTGAACAATGAGGATAGGCTTTTGATTCTCATTAAAGTCCACGGAGGTAGGATTGAACATTAACTCTGACCTTAGAAAATGTTATGATTATATTTCTGATATTTCTAATTTCATTTCTTTACTTAAAATGCAATGTAGCTTGATTCAGCAAATAAAAACATATAGCCTATATACTTAAAATTGAATTCTCCATAAATGATGGTTTTATCCCTAGCAATACTGTCTTACTTACACTAAGAGAACATTATAAATTACCAGAAATTCAATTTTAACTGGTACCCTGGTTTATCCAGAAACTTGGATTTTCTGACTTCACAATTACACTAGGAATAATGGTAAAATCTATGCTGTGTCTTTGCTGTTTAGAAACAAAACATAAATGCATAATCCTTCTGACCACTCCTTATCTGCAATACTCCATGCCAAGTCATTTTTTTTAACCTTCAAACTATTCCTGACTTATTAACTTTCCTTTTTTCTTTCTGTTTTTTTATTCCTACTTTACTTATCATTTCCATGACTATCTTAAATGTCACCTCGTATCATGCTTTAGTTCTGGTTTTAGCTATCATATCTGAGAAATATTTCAGCATTGTATATTTAAACAGACTCTTCCATTTTATAGACCCTCTAGAGTACATTCTGTCATCTACTTACTGCCTTTGCTTGAGGTATGAGGCAGTCCAAAATTTATGCTCTTCACCAACTAATGCCTCCTTTTGAAAATGCAATATACCCCACAAGTGCTTTAGAATTACTCAAAAGTAAATACATTCATATTTTTCCATTTATGAATAAACAAAGATAGTACCAACCTCAAAATATTATTGTACATAATAAATAGATGAATGCTTACAAGTCACAAATGAGTATGGTAATTTAGAATAAGGATTAATAACTGCAGCTGTTTCCACATATTTATTTTTATGGTAAACTTATTTTTTTGAAAATACCCTGATAATAGCCTTATACTAAATTAATAAAGGACATTATCACTGAAGCTCCTTTGGAAGGATACATATACCAATGAAACTGTGTCTCCTTGAGACATTTTCATAATATATTCTTTTCATTCCTGTTCACAGCTCTAGATTAAGCAATGAATATATTTACATGGGTAGATGTATGCTACATGTTTACATTTACTTAAATATATCATAATACTGGGCTTTAAGACTAGATATCCAATCTGTGACTGCACATATTGTTTTTTTATTCCCATTCTTTCAATGTCATCTCACTTCCTCTCATCTTCTTTCCTAATTCTTATCATCACTCACATATATCACATTTATTTTTGAACCTCTCAATTTCTTTAGTCTCTCTGTTTCTCCCAAGTTTTGCCTTGTTTTTTTTTTTTCATATCACTGTTGTTTCAAAAGAGATAGTAAAATAATTGAGTATCACACAAAATACACATAACATAGCATTACAATGAATAGAGAGTTTGGACATGCTAAAAAATTTTACCTTGTCAGCACACTAAGAAGACATATTGGATCAATTTAATTTGTTGGCAAATGTTACATTGCCAGTTGTGATAGAAAAGCACATAGAAGGCAGTCATGCATATTTGCTCTGTATCAGCTAAATTCAGTCAATCTTCCCACTGCCCTAAGATATTTACCAAACAATTTTAGGATATAAGACAGTATTTAGAGTTGTAAATTATATTACAGAACCATTTACTCATGAATAGTAGGAAAAGTCAATGAGATAAAATTCTTATGGAAGCCTTACTCTTTCTGAGGTTTGGATGGGGATGAGTTGGGTAGAGATGGGGGAAAGCAGGGAAGAAGGTGGGAGAACTGTGGTTGGTATGTAAAATGAATAAGAAATAAAAAAGAAAAAAAAATAAAGCTATCAACTTCAGCATTTTAAAAAAGTAGAAGAATATTATGTTTCCCCGCCTGTCCTTTGACACATCTAGCCACAGGTTTGGAACTGATAAAGCTTCCAGGTATAGGTTTCAACTTGTGAAACAAAACTTATATCCCATTGGAAAGTGGTGGGTTATTCCAAAGACACTGTTGCTAACATTGTAAAAGTGCATGCACTTTCCAGCACCATGAAACTCGTCAATAGTAATGAAGCTTCCATGTAAATAACCACATGAAGATGGGAATTGAACATGGCTTCCCATCGTTATCTAAAGAGTTCTTGGCAGCTGATAGCTTGTGGAAGAGTTAGAATCAATTTCCTTTTAAGATTGCAGCACCTCATGGGTTATTCAACCTCCAGTGAAGGCCATACACTGGTTACCACAGAAGTAGTGTGTATTATTGACATAGTATTTTAAGAATCTAATTTTTTTAAACTTGTATGAATCCAAGAATAAATTTGTAATCATCCTTAGCACCAGCAAGTGATAATGGTGCACAAGAACAGGGAAATAGATGATTGTGACGATAATGGAGTGAATGGGTCAAAGGGGAGAAAAGAGCTCAAAGACTATGTTCTAGAACACGAAGTCATTCATTGCTCTTTATCACTCAAGATAAACATTTAGAGTGTCATTTTGTAACCAAGAAAATTAAGACAGAAAATATATAAGCAGGAACTATATACCTGTATTAATAGAGCTTTGATTACAAACATTTTTGCTATATCTATGATAAATTGTTTATATTTCAGTAAATAATATCCTCCAGTCAGGCAAATGCAACCTACCACTCTTTTTTATTAATAATATAATTTAAAATTTTTACATATGGATCCCAGTTTCCTCTCCCTTTTTCCCTCCCTCCCTTCCCCCTCCCTCCCTCCCTTCCTCCGTCCCTCTCTCCCTCCCTCGTACCCGCTTTCCCCTGTGACATGTATCCTGGCCACCCTCCCCTCTTATTCCCTCACCCCCACTCCACTTGTAGGGCTATGCTATCCAGGTTGGGTCATGAAAATCTGTCAAGCCATTTGAAGTAGGGACTAGGACTTCCCTCCTGTCTCTAGGTTAAGGGGGTATCCCTCCATTGGGTATGTGTTCGCAAGGTCCTTTTGTGCACCAGGAATAGATCCTGTTTCTACTGTCTGAGGTCCCCCAGACAGCTCAGTCCTTGTAGCTGAGACCCATATTCAGGGGGTCTGAGTCAGTCCCCTGCTGGATTCCCAACTATCATTCTGGGGGGGGGGCATTAGCTCCTCCTTGTTCAGGTCAGCTGTGTTTTTGTGTTTCTGCAACCTGGTCTTGTCCCCTCTCTCTGCATCTGGATTCTAGTTCGATTCAGTGTTTGGTTATGGATGTTTGCTTCTGTTTCCATCAGCAACCTACCACTCTTAAACTCAGTGAGTAAGAAAGGAGAGATCAGAGAATAAAGCATCTTGTTGGCTATTCTGGATGTTAGAGAAAATTACATCTTTCAATTAAATTACCAAACTGTGAAAAGTAATACTAATTAAAAAGTTTATAATTACACTGTGACTTAGGTATTTAGAATATTATCTGTCAATTAATATTGACATATTTAATTTATGTTTTTCTTGCTAGATTATAAAGAATGTTTGAAGTATTGTTTAAAAACAAAGCTGTGTACATTCTTATTTTGTGTTTCCTTATATGTCATTAATTAAAAAGAGTGTTTTACTAAGAGATAATTTTGATATGTAGGCATCATATTAAATAGTCATAAATAGATCACTACTTCTCCCATTATAATCTTACCCTCTCTTAAATAGGTCATTACTTCACCTATTATAATCTTTCTTTCCATCTTTTATTTTTCATTGATTCAAGATTTATGATTTTTGTATTTTGTGTGTATGAAGTTTCACATCCATTGGGGTATGTGCAAAATACACATACAATATACATGGAGGCCTCAAAAGATAGTCAGATCCCCTGAAGTTGGAAGGCTGTGAGCCACTGTGTTGGTGCTAGAACTGCTTCATGGTCCTTTCTCTTCAACAATATAATTTACCCATAGAACTGTACCTTCTGCAAACTCCACAAAAGTCATTGTTCACAATTTTTATAATTTTATATAAATTATGGCTCATAATTCTTCCCTTTGGCTCTTGTTTATTGTGTATTTTTTTATGTAAAATGTGTGTATGTGTGTATGCCAAAATGTTTTACTCACAATAGTTATATGGAAAACACATTACTTTCTTTTCTTGGGAGAATACCATGAATGCTTAGTGATTGAGTAAACTATACTATATTGTTTCCCTTCACTTTTTCTGACTCAGTGTCTGCTCACAAAATAGTTATTAATGAGTCAATGTGTTCTTCGTTGTCACTTGAATCCAAATAAATATATTTGTGAAGTATTCTTAACTGGCCTATTATATATATTTGAGGGAGAGTTGTGTCTTTAATTCATTCTCTAAACATACTATACAAAAATGTTATTGAATATTTGGTAAAGAATATTAAGTACTACCCCAAAGATACACTGTGTATCATGTGATGTATTAGGCAATATTTAAATGTACTTTCTGAGAACATTATAAAGGTCATATATTTATCTCTTTTCCAATTTTTCTGAAAACCATTATATTTGCCTATAAATAATAAATAACTTTAAATTTTTAATAAACTATAATCTAAACACAGTTGTATGAATAAAATTATAATTTTAAATACACCATACTTGTAACAATTGTAATAAGCTGTTTAAGATGGGTCCTCAGAAGATAAATCCACATTAAAATGAAGCATCATAAAAAATGCATAGGAAAATGCAATAGGAAGAACCAATTACTCTGAATTAAAAAATTTACATGGAATAAGAAAGCACAATGATACATCAAGTCCCTATATTATATTACCTTAATTGTGACTTAAACTCTAAGATGATGATTGATCAGTCTTATTGTTCATTACTTATTGTAAAATAGGGATCTAAATTTATTTACCACATTTTATCTCATCGGCTGTTATTTGACATCTGATTCATAAGTAAGTCTGTATTCAAAAACTAAATATTGGAAACAGTTTTGTTCGAGACTAGATTCCTGAGAGTTTAATTATATAGACTTGGAAAATACTATATTAATGCACAAGAGTACTCAAACACACACACACACACACACACACACACACACACACACACAAACACACACACACCACATACAACACCCACATTCAAACTCAAAACAACTGCATATGATTCCTGAGCACTGCCACAATTTCATGTCTTACTGGTAGAAAAGAATTACATGCCCAATTTAAAGGGACATAGGAATTATAAATTTTTTTAACATTTAACTTTTCTCTTTACAATTGATAATCATAGTGAAAACTTTTATTTATTATGGAGTATCAAATATTTCCCAGTCATTTGACAGGCATTCTTTCACTTGACAATTATACAACTATTATTTATATTTGTTTTTTGTGCTCCTTTTGTGATAATACTAAAATCATCATGTATGACAGCATAGAGAAAATAGTAATTCCAAAGTTACAGTTACTTGTCCTGAATGATCTTATGCAAAAGCTTTGTAGTTCCATAAATTAATTCCCTTAAGTAAATTTTAGAAGTAAAATTGCAGGGCATATTTATATATTTTTAAATTTTCAGTAGTTTTCTATATGTATTTTCTACAAATGGAGAATATAAGAATAATAGAATACTTGTTCCAATGAGATAAAAAATATCAGTATCATGAGCCCAAACTCAGATCACTCTGACACTGTAACACTGTAATATACTAACATTTGTCATGTTTATCAGCCAATAATTAGCTATTATGGTAGATAAAATACATTAAATACTGCAATCATTCATTCATGTAGTCACTATATATAAAGTTTCAGGTTTTCATAATATCAAACAAACTTGCACTTTGTTCTTCATAGCAATATAAAAAAAAATCCAAATTTATTTGGAAATAAAAAGACCCTTATAATCAATTCAATGCTAAACAAGATGTTTTCTGGACATTATTATATCTGCTTCCCAGTTAAAACACAGAACCATAGTAGTAAAAACCATATGCTGCACTGGCACTGAAACTGACCCAGAGAAAAATGGAACAGAAGAGGGACCAAGGTATAAATGCATGCAACTATAGTCATTTTGTTTTTGACAAGGATGCCTACAATATATTTTTGGAAAAGATAACATATTTAAAATTTGCTTACTAGAAAAACTGGATATTCATATATAGAAGAAAGAAACTAGATCTTTCTGACTGCTCACAAAAATCAACTCCAAGTGGATCCTGGGTCTCAACATGAATGCTAAAACTCTGCAGTGCTAGAAAACAAAGTAGTAAATATACTGTATGATGTAAGTGTGGTTAAGGGTTTTCTAAACAGGACACCTGTATCGCAGGAAATAAGTCCAGCAATACATAAATGTGACCATCTGACTTTCTGTTCAGTGAAGAAAATTTTCATCAAGGGAATAAGTTAGCCTACATAATATGATAAATTATTTGACTCTTATATATTTGACAGAAGAATATTTCTAAAACACACAAATAGCTAAAATACTACATATGAAGAAAAATATAACACAACAAAATCCTGCGATATGGAATTGAACTGAGGATTCTAAAACAAGAAATAACAATGGACAATTGGCTTGAAAAAATTGTTCAGGATCCTTAACCACCAGGGACATGCTGGTTAAAACTAGTCTTATATTTCAACTTTTCCAAGTCAAAATAGTCATTATAAAAAAAATCAGTAAAACAAATCACAGTAGGTGTTGAAAAGTGGCAGTGTGCAAAAGTAGAGCCACTTTGGAAATCAGTGTAGAAATTCTGGGGTTACGAATGGGAGGGTGGTTGAGAGGGCACATGGGATAGAGTGTAGGAGGGAGGGAAGGAAAGAGGGAAGGAAAAGGAACTGTGTTCAATATGTAAAATAAGAAAATAAATAAATAATGCAAGAAATAAATTTCTAAAATCAAAATTGAAAGATATAATTATCATTTGATTCAGTCCTATGACTCCTGGCATATATACCTATCAAAGTCCATTTCCTTCTTGAAGAGATACTTGTTTATGCTTGTTAACTGATGCTGTATATGCAGTAGCTAAGAAATAGAATTATGCCAGACGTCCATCAATAGATGAGTGAGAAATAAAACATCAGGGCATAAACACATTAAAATCCCCTTTACTCAATTAAAGGAAAGTAGGGGTGGCTCAGTAATTAAGAGCACTTTCTGCTCCTAGGAAGGACTTAAGTTTGATTCCATGCACCAACATGGAAGCTCCCAACCAACTGCAATTCCATAAAAACACAGACACATACATTTGAAAATAAATTCTTAATTCTTAAGCAAATTTATACAAACTTAAGAAGAAAATTTAGAGTATTAAAATCTTAGATAAATGGGTGGAACCAGACAAGTTTAGTAACCAATTACAGAAGGACAAACATCACAGATTCTCTGTCCTATAAAATTATGGCTTCACATTGTCAGTTTTGTGAATTAAACCTGGAACAACTGTAGAAGTCAGGAAACTAAAGAGTCCATTGTGGGTGTCATCTTAAGAAGGGGGTGGTAAAACACATATGTTATAAAAATAGAGAGGGAATGTTGGTGATCGATAGGTTCAAGTAGGAATGGGGTGGGGAAATGGAGAGAAAAGCTATATGGACAGTCACTACTTTTTTGGCCAAATTAAAACATTGGAACTTCAACAGAGATAACAGAGAGTATATTAATAGTTGACAGATAAGCAGAATGAATGTATAATGTTATCTTTGGGGCAGAATTTATTCATTCCAGATATGATCTTATCACAGCTGTGGTTACCTGCACTAGACCTGCTGAAGAGTAAGAACATCAGTAAACAATTATGATCAAAGATGGGATTAAGGAACACAGCTCTTCCTGTAAGCAACTGATAGAATCTGGCATAAGGGTTGTGATCATTGCCTCTAGTTGTTTAACAGACAGGAAGCTAAGCCAGCGCTAATGATTAGTTGAAACCCAGTAAAAATCAAGCCATTGTATACCCATTGCGTCACAAAACAAAACAAATGAGTACAAAAAATGGGAATAGAGCCTGTAGGTAAGATGGAGGAAATTACAGAGTAGAGGTCAAGATAGTCAAAACCAGTGAGTCACAAAATAAAACAAAAGAATACAAAAAGTCAGAAAGGTGCCTGTAGAGAAGATGGGGGAAATTTCAGAATAGAGGGCAAGATAAGAGACAGTAAAAACAAGAGTAGAAGAATGCACTACATACATACATGAATTAGTCAAAGAAGACATTTTATCAGTACATTTTTTTCTTTCTTAAAAATAATTTCAATTGATAAAAATGAAGATATTACAAACATTATCTCGCTTTGTGCTCTACTCTGGGGATTGGATTTAGTTACTGGAGTTGTGTGGCTAGTCCTTTTATTCACTGATGTAATTTCCTGACACTCATTCTTGTCTTTTTTAAAAAAATGTGTTGTTGCTTATAGTTAGTATGCTATTCTAACCAGAATCTTTGTCCTAATTGTAATTTATCACCTATTGATGAATATCTCCCAATTTCTTTACCTCTGTCCTTTGTTTTGCAAGCTCTCTTAGCTATCAGCAAACATGAGCCTTATTTTTCTTAGATTCCAAATGAGTGGGCTTGTAAACTTTTAGTCTTTCTGTGATGGCTTATTTCATTTAATTTCTAATTCCATTAACATTGGTGCAAATGGCAAACTGCCATATGTGGCTACATAGCTTCCTTATCAATTCATTGGTTGGTGAGTATTCATGTTGACTGCATTGTGTAACCTTTGCAAAATGTTGCAATGAGCATGTTGCAAACAGCATGCCCCTTCAACATGCCCTATCTAGTTTTCCTGTTTATTCATGGCAAGTGATGGGACTGTTAGAGCATACATTAGTCCAGAATTATAGTTAAGGGAACTCCATTTGGCGTTCTCTAATGGTTGTACTAACTTCCATTAAAAAGACAGTGTGAAGGTTTCTTTTGTTTGTATACCCTCAATGCAATTAGTGTGTGTGTGTGTGTGTGTGTGTGTGTATGTGTGTGTGTGTGTGTGTTTGTTTGTGTGTATGTATTTATATATGCCATTCTTATGGGTAGATGTGATATCACATTGTAGTCGTTACTGAAATAATCCTGATGATTAGGTGGCAGTTTTAGCAGACGCTGGTGTTTGATAGAATGCAATATAACAGAAAACTTAACATTTCATGTTATATTCACACACATGAAACAACCTTTTAGTATGTATAATGATGCAATAACCTTTCTAAACTTTCATAACAAATGTTTAAGAAAAATTGTTCTTTCTTATATCAGCATTTTCACATTCAAATATGAATAATTATATCTCTCTCATAGCATAATTGTAAATATGATATGGTATGACATTTTGCCAAACATATAATTAGCAACAGAGCTTAATAAATGATAATTACCCTAACCAGTTCCTTCTCTCTCATCTGTTTCTCCCATAAACATACATAAAACACATATGCTGTATTCAAAAATACTTTCATCAGCTGTTAATATTTTTCCAAGTTAGATGTATTATTTTTATATTTTCTTTCAGAAAAATAGAATACATTATTAAGAGAAGGTATAACTCTTTGAGCTTTCACTGAAATATATCAGATTTTTTTCTTCTGAAGTTTAGCAATGTTTACCCTGCTACATGATATTTCATAATAATTTCTTATTTCTAAAAATAAGTTAAGTTGATAACAATGCCTGTCTTTCCTTAACACAACTATAAACCTCACTGTCATCAATTATTCATTGTACAAAATTTTACTTAATGCAGCAATAGCTGCATAATCCAGGCATTATTGTCTAAATTTCATAGTGAAAAAATACTAAAAGTTCATACAGGTAGAATATGGGTTTTATTTTATGTCTGTCTCCAAACTGTGCTTTTTTCCATTACTCCTTTTGATTTTTTTCTTTGTTTCAAGCAAATTTAAAAACTGCAACAAGGATGAAAGTTTAAAGCAGTTTGAGTCCTGGTGAGGACTGTCCTCTGAATTTGATACTTTGGACATACAAATGCATTCTTAATTGAAAACAGAATCATTACAGATAAGCCTAAATATATGTAATTCTTCTTTGAATATCAAACAATCTAAAACTTTTGTGTTTGTTAGTTTTATGTCAATTTGACAGAAACTAGAAGAGGAGGAAGTCTCAACTGAGCAATGCCTCAGGAAGATCTGGCTGCTGACAAGCCTACAGATCATTGTAATTAGTGCTTGATAGGCGATGGATAGCCCAGCCCACTGTGGACAGGGCAACTCCTGGAGGAATGGTTCTGGGTTCTATAAAAACAGGGGCTAAACAAAGATGAGGAACAAGCCAGTGAGCATTACTCTTCTGTGTCTTCCGCATCAGTTCCTAGTTTCAGGTTCCTACCTGGTTTGAGTTCCTTTTCTGACTTCAATGATGTGACTACAATGTGCAAATGTAAGCCAATCTATCACTCTTTCTTTCTTTCTTTCTTTCTTTCTTTCTTTCTTTCTTTCTTTCTTTCTTCCTTCCTTCCTTCCTTCCTTCCTTTCTTTCTTTCTTTCTTCCTTCCTTCCTTTTTTTCATCACAGCAATATTAATCATGACTAGGAAAACCAAGAAAAGTGAAACAAACTTAGAACTCTCTTACGCAACTGGTAGTTCTTAAGTCAAAACAATTCTTTAAATACCAACTGACATTTAAATACCTAATAGTATCTTGGAAAAGTAGTAATTCTTTTAAAACTTGGCATAACCCATTGGGCTTTGGTGGCACAAGCCTTTAATCCCAGCACTTGGGAGTCAGAGACTGGCAAATCTTTGTGAGTTCAAGACCAGCCTGATCTACAGAGCTGCTAATTCCAGGACAGGCTTCAAAACAATACAGAGAAACCCTGTTTCGAAAAACAAAACAAAGCTAAACAAAAAACTTGGCATAACTCTGTCCCTTTCAAAACACAAAGCTATCAAATATCAGGGTTCCTTCATAGGAAATAAATTTAGTCTCTATCTGTATAAAGCTCAGAAAGTGATTAGATCTCTATACATAGGTGAGATACCAACTATGTGCCTGCACACAGAAAAAGATCATTCTATTGGCTTAGGTCCTGGTTCATCTGTGTAAACTTTATCTGCCTGACCTTTATTGACTTTCTTAGTGTTCTGCTCATCACTTCATTTGTCTGCACACAATACTTCTTAAGAGAATCCCATGATTATCATCAATTTATGAGTTTACATAAGAAAATTGAAGCAATTGCAAGGAGAGGTCATTTACTCAGGGTCACAGAATTCTAATACTATTTAAATTAAACCTGCTGCAGAAGTTATTATAAAGATACAGAGGTGTGTAATATACTTTTGATTTTTTCCACAGGATAAAATTTGGAAGGATTTCTATTTAAGTAGTTTAAGATAAAGAAATCTACTATTAGAAGGGAGAAGTAACAGAAGGACAGAAAACCAACTTATAAATGGTACCAAGACAAATAATTACAGGCAAAAGAGATTCAGTTCTGCTGGCTATATTCTGTAATCATAGTCAAATTGACACACTAGATTTTTCCTACCAATGAACAAGAAGCTGGCATATTTAAACTAATTTTGAGCTTATTTTGGAAGGTAGTTAAACATTGCTATTGTTGATAGCTACAGACTCTACAATGTATTCCACCATCAGTTAAAGAAAATGTTTCATTGAGGAGGGGCTGCCATGAGATGTCTAATGAGAGTGCTTTAAAACCATGTACAAGGGAGACATCCCATTGTTGGCTACAGAGACCTTAATTCAATAACATAGATATGATGGCTTTGTGGAGATAAGATACATCTGCCGTGGAAATAGGGTGGAGAAGAAAGGAGACAAGAAATACAATAACTCCTTTTTCTTATAAATACATAGAAACTAGCTATATAGATTCCACTGCAAATATAGCCAAGTCATCTATGCAAACACCCATGCTTTTGTGATATTTTGTTAATGGGGTTGGCATTCTTTTTTGCAAAATACAAAGTCATTTTTAAATTTATGAATATTTTTCATGTTGATTTGTTCTATAAGTTTTTTTAGTTTGTCTTCAACTTATTTCTGTATGTAATATCATTCAATTATCTAATCTTACAATGACCTAAAATTATATTTAAAAAATATAGAATAATGGTTACTATCAAACTTGGCAAAAAAATACCTTAGAATCCTGCAGTGATCCAAATAACTTGACAGGTTTTGATGATCCCTCATAGAAGGCATCACCCTCCCTGTGGAGTGGGGAAGAGGTGGGATGGGAGGGGGTCAGGGGCATAGAAGGGAGGAGAGGGAACTTAGATCAACATGTAAATAAGAAAAAATATATATATATATATATGAAAAAATAAAATCTCCTGAACCTCAAAACAAAAGAATACTGTAGTAAACAGCTTGATTCATTTTGTGATTTTGTGATTGTGTGTGTGTGTGTGTGTGTGTGTGTGTGTGTGTGTGTGTGTGTGTGTACCTGCTCATAGTTGCAAGAGTTTATATGCAGTATTAGCATAAAGTGTCAAAAGCAGTTATCAACTCCCCTGCATCTAAACTTAAAGTGGGTTCTGAGCCAACTAACAGGTATTGAGAACCAAATCTATGTCCCAGGACTAAGCAGTATTTTAACTCTGGAATCATCTCTCCAACCTCATTTTTAAACACTTTTTATTGACTTTATTCTATAAGAACTAAAGTGTTTTCTAATTCATATGTATTTTAACTTCAGGAGAAAACCAGTGTTCTTAATCCATCCTTTCTTACTTAAGGGACCCAGGTTGCCAAATGTTGAATCATTATATGAGCAGATAAAGAATTCTATACAAACTATATGACTATTCTTCACAAAAGAATATGCTGTCTGGTGTCTTCATGAGAGCAATGTTTGACAAATCAAGAAGGGAATGACCCACCAAGGTGATTCAATCTATCCTAATCAGCCCTATGCATTTCAAATGTGTAGTAGGAAAGGCCTGTGGCATCAAGCTTCTGCCAAGAGAAACACATAATAAAGAAATGGGTCGATTTGATTTTCATTTTAAAGCAGAGAGCTCTATCTGCTTAACAATGGTGTTAGTTCATGCTTATGCTAGCATAGCACATGAATAAGGATAGTAACTTCAGACAGCACAGTCTCCATTTTCTGCTATAATTTATATCAATATCTTGGTAGACTGAGGGTGGGAAGAAATAAAGGAGACATAATATTTGTGTGACCTACTAAGAGAAGACACAAATTCATTCAGAGCCATTATAAATTCATAACTAATTAAAGGTTAAACACTAGTTGCCAATTAATATGAAAGACAATTGTTCTTCTTTGGCAACGACACAATTTGAACCTTGAGGAGGAAAGAATGAACACTGTCTTATTATTGATGTGTAGAGTAACTAACTGAAAAGACTGCAGTTGTAACTTTAAAGAGACATTTCACTGGAGTCCAAGGTTGAACAAAACATTTCTCTTTTGTTAAGAACAAATGAGTGATCCATTTTTTAAGCCTTTGAGTATGCAATGATTGTTACTAAAGTTCAGGATACTTTGCAATTAAAAATGAAGCTTTCCCACTGGTGCAAAACTTCCATTAAAAAAAATCTTGCCTTAATTATATATAATCTTTACTACAAGTGTGCAGTCTACACAACATGATGCAGACATTATATGTTGGGTTGCAGTAAATACCTGATACAGAAGGAAAGAGTTTCAATAATGACAGCTGCACAGGCAAAACAAGAAATATGTTCACTGATATTATTGCCACAGGCAGAAGTAGAGAATGTGTTAATAGACACCAGGAATACACAGCTCTGTTCCAGGGAAAACTTTAATCATCATGCAAATAACATCAACAGAAAAACCAGTTGCCATTAGCTGTTATTTTGCAAATGGAGGTACAGTTTAGGCTAAAGAGTTCAGTTTTCTGGGTTGTGATCTCATTCTCTTTTCTACATTTGGTTGGTTTTCATGATTTTGCGTTCCTTGAATAAACAGTCAAGAAGTACCTGACAATTATTAGTTTGCCTCCACTTTTGTTTATAGACTTTGAGTATTAGTACCTAAAGAGGAGTGGGCAAAGTACTACTCTTCAATAGCTTTTCATGATAAGGTATTGGGGAGATCAGGGATAACAGGAACATACCTAAACATAATAAAAGCAATATACAGTAAATCAGTAGCAAACTTCAAACTAAATGGAGCTAAACTCTACGCAATTTCTCTAAAATCAGGAATAAGACAAGGTTGCCCACTCTCTCCATACTTCTTCAATATTGTACTTGAAGTTCTAGATAAAGCAATAAGACTACAAAAAGAGATTGAAGGGATACAAGTTGGAAAGGAAGAAGTCAAATTGTCACTATGTGCAGATGATACAATAGTTTTTAAGTGACCCAAAAAAACTCTACCAGGGAACATCTTCAGCAAAGTGCCAGGATACAAGACTAACTGAACAAACTGAGTAGCCCTACTACATACAGATGATAAATGGGCTAGGAAAGATATCAGGGGAGCATCACCTTTACAATAGCCACAAACAACATAAAATACCTTGGGGTAACACTAAACAAACAAGTGAAAGACTTGTATAGTAAGAACTTTGAGTCTTTAAAGAAATAAATTAAATAAAACACCAAAAAATGCAAAGATCTCTGATGCTCTTGTATAGGTAGGGTCAACTTAGTAAAAATGGCAATCTTGCCTAAAGCAATCTACATATTCAATACAACTCCCATCAAGATACCGGCACAGTTCTTCACAGACATTGAAAGAATAATGCTCAACGTTATATGGGAAAACAAAAGCTAAAAAGACCCTGTATAATAAAGGAACTTCCGAAGGCATCTCCATACCCGACTTCAGGCTCTATTTTAGAGATAAAGTCCTGAAATCAGCATGATATGTGCACAAAAATAGAAAGGTAGACCAATGGAATGGAATTGAGAACCCTGATATTAACCCACACATCTATGAACACCTGATTTTTGACAAAGCTGCTAAAATTATACAATGGGGGAAAACATATTAAACAAATGGTGCTGTCATAACTAGATGTTGCTAAGTAGACTGTTGATAGATCTATATTTATCACCATGCACAAAGCCTACATCCAAATGGATCAAGACATCAACATAATTCCAGCCACACTGAACCTCTTAGAAAAGAAAATAGGAATCAGTCTACTACAGGACTCAACAATTTCACATTAGTCAGATACCCCAAAGATGCACATTAATACCACAAGGACAATTGTTCAACTATGTTCATATCAGCTTTGTTTATAATACCCAGAACTTGGAAGCAATCTAGAATCGATAAAGTAAAGGCAGTACATTTACAAAATGGAGAAAACAATGGAATCTTGAAATTTGCAGGTAAATGGATAGAATTAGACAAAACCATCCTGAGTCACAAAGAGACAAACATAGCATGTGCTCACTCACATATGGATTTTGGACATTGAGCAAAAGATTTATAGCCTATAATCCACAATTCTAGGAAACAAGGTGGACTATAAGGGAGACATACATAGTCCCTTCAGAAGGGGAACGGGACAAGATCTGCTGAGCAAATTGGGAGCAAAGAAGGAGGTTGGAGAAAGAGGAGTGAAGAAGAGGATGGGAGAGGAGGACATTAGGGAGCAGGAAGATTGAATAGAGGGAGAAATACAGGAGATCAAGAAAAAAAGATACCATAATAATTTTAAAGAAATATCAAGA
Source organism: Cricetiscus sungorus (assembly GCA_030556225.1). Lineage (NCBI taxonomy): Eukaryota > Metazoa > Chordata > Mammalia > Rodentia > Cricetidae > Cricetiscus > Cricetiscus sungorus. Next base: position 20,392,379 of record JANBXA010000069.1, read on the forward strand.
GATCTTCAAGGATGACCCCAACTAACAATCTAAGCAATAGTGGAACGACTTCTTTAAATGCCCTTCTCTGATAATGAGAATGATGACCATATATGCCATTCTAGAGCCTTCATCCACTGGCTGATATAAGCAGAAACAGACACCCACACCAAAACACTGAGCTGAACTCCTGGAATCCATTTGCAGAGAAAGAGTGATGAGCAAAGTTGTCAAGACCGGGCTGAAGTAACCCACAAAAACAGCTGACCTGAACAAGTGGAAGCTCATTAATCCCAGACTGATAGCTTGTAAAACAGCATAGTACTGACCCAGACTCCCTGAACGTGGGTGTCAGTTAGGAGGCTAGGCTAATCAATGGGACCTTTGGTAGTGGATCACTGTTTATCCCTTGTATACAAATGTACTTTGGGACCCCATTCCACATAGAGGAATACTCTCTCAGTATAGACACACACAGAAGGGCCTAGGCCCTGATCCAAATGATACGACAGACTTTAAAGATCCCCTGTGGAAGGCCTCACCCTTCATGGGAAGCAAAAAGTGAATATAATAGGGATTGGTATAAGGAAGGGGAAGAGGGGAGGGAGAGGGAACTGGGATTGACATGTAAAAGAAACTTGCTTCTAATTTAAATAAAAAAGAAAAAGTTCAATGTACTATAACATATATTGTTATACTACTATATAATATAGTATAATATAATGTATATGGGGCACATCAACAATTCTGTTTACTCTTGGTTTGACTATTATCTCCTCTCTCATTGCTTCTAACTCAGGTTTGTTTTACTGCTAACACAGAGTGAATGAAAAAACCTAGCTTTAGTGATGCTGTGAAGAAGAGAAGTAGGAAAATATGTAAAAATCCTTGACAAAAATCAGAGAGATTAATATTTTGGGTGCCACTCTTTAGTTAGCTTGTACTGTGGAAAGATAACAGACATGCTTTGTGTATGTAAGAGGTACCTGAAAATCAGTACATTGTGACCAGTTCTGACACTCTGTTGAGATGCTTGCAAAGAAAACTAAAAAGGAATAGGAAAAAGCCAATTATTTCCTTGTTTAACAAAAGGGGTATTATTTATCCTTAAACTATTTCAACAGTTAAAAAGTAACAAATTAACTATTTCTAAAAAAATAGGCTAATTTTCTTAAATTTTAGGAGTTTAAAGTAAAATTACTTGGCTATTATGCTAAAGGAAGAAGGGATAGAAATAAAAACACAGTTTTGACTTTGGTAGCTAGTGATGACTAAGTCCTGTAATGTGACTGGAACTGTGGCAGAGGTCACCTGGTTTAACTCATTGGCTTTGCCCTGTAGTCGTGTGATAAATGGCATACCCAATAGACACATAAATGGCACCTTAGAAAAACCTTGAAAAAATGTGACCTTCTACCAGAAGAGGCAAAACAATTCAGAACCATAATAAATTCATAAGTAATTAATAGGGGAAAATATTCCCAAAGTCTTCAGTTAATATTATGTTCTTACTCCACGTTACACTACACTAATAAAAACTATCTTGCAAAAATCCATACAGAAAAAAATATGGGAAGCAGAGACAATGTGAGCAAGACACTCAGTGCATTTCCTTGGGAAGTGATACTTCATATTGTTACTAGAAATGGCCTACAGTTGCAGTGCTTATGTCAGATTTATCAGAAAAACAGATCTTTCTTATTAGCCTTAAACATAGAAGAATGTACATACATTTCACAGGGAAATTCTAACTAGGCATATGAAAATTAAGCTATTTATTATTTGATTCTCAATTTATATCAACTACATCAAGTTTTTACTTGAGAGAATACTGTTTATAACAGTTTACATAGCCAAAGGATTTCTGCTCTTGGAAAGTATTAATTCATCATTGAGAGATGAATTTCCTCATTAGCTTTTATTATTTTTGATGATGTAATTAACTTAGTCTTTTCTTCCCTTAGTAGAATTATAAAGTATCAAAGCAATGTTAAAGTGTTTATCATTAAAGATGTATTTGAAAGGATAACTAAATAACCACACTAATTTATTTTCTGGAGTTAAACATGGAATATATTTTAAAACTATTTTTAATATTTTATTTTTATTTTTGTTATGTGCATATATTGTCTTTTATTTCTGTTTGGGTTTGTAGATGTGAATTAAGTTTCCACTGAGGTTAGAAGATGCCTACAAACGTGCTAGAGCTGAAGGTACATAGGTTTGCTGTGAGCGTACCCATATGGCTGCTAGGAACTGAAATGGAACCCTGGAAAATTAGCAAGCATTCTTATCATCTATGCCAAGTCCCTAGCCAAAAGAGCTACATTTATTCAAGTTTATAATTAGATTGATTTCCAGAACTCTTAATCTTTTTATTGCTTAAAATAATAAAAAAATGAAGGGATAATACTCTAATTTATATGGAAAAACAAAACACCCAGGATAGCCAAAACAACCCTGTACAATAAAGGAACTTCCAGAGGTATCACCATAACTGACTTCAAACTCTACCATGAAGCTATAGTCCTGAAAATATCTTGGTATTGGCACAAAAATAGACAATTAGACCAATGGAATAAAATCGAAAATGCTGATATAAATCCACACACCTATGGAAACCTGATTTTTGACAAAGGTGCTAAAATTATACAATCAAAGGAAGAAAGTATCTTCAACAAATGGTGCTGGCACAAGTAGATGATGACTTGTAGAACACTCCAGATAGAGTCATATCTATTACCATGCACAAAACTTAAGTCCAAATGGATCAAAGATGTCAACTTAAATCCAGCCACACTGAACCTCTTAGAAGAGAAAGTGGGAGGTGACCTTGAATTAATAGGTACAGGAGACCACTTCCTGAACATAACACCAGCAGCATAGACACTGAGATTGAAAATTAATGAATGGGACCTCCTGAAACTGAGAAGCTTCTATAAGGCAAGGGACAGAGTCAACAAGACAATGTGGCAACCCACAGACTGGGAAAAGATCTTCACCAACTCCACATCTGACAGAAGACTGATCTCCAAAATAAATGAAGAACTAAGAAGCTAGTAACTAAACACCAAATAATTCACACATGAGTTTGTTTTTGAAAGTGGGATACAGAACTAAATAGATAATTCTCAATAGAGGAATCCAAAATCATTGAAAGACACTTAAGAAATAGCTCAACATCCTTAGCCTTCAAGGAAATTCAAATCAAAGCAACTTTGAGATATCATCTTATTCCTGTCAGAATAGCTAAAACCAAGAACACCAATGACAGTTTATGCTGCAAAGGATGTGGAGAAAGGGTCACACTCCTCCATGCTATTGGGAGTCACACTTGTACAGCCACTTTGGAAGTCAGTATGGTGGTTCCTCAGGAAAATGAGAGTCAGTTTACCACAAGATCTAGCAATTCCACTGTTAGGCATATACCCAACAGATGCACACTTATACAACAAAGACATCTGTTCAACTATGTTCATAGCAGCATTATTTGTAATAGTTAGAAACTGTAAACAACCTAAATGTCCCTCAACTCCAGAATGGATAAAGAAAATGTGGTACATTTACACAATGGAGTACTACTCAGCTGAAAAAAAAAATGGAATCTTGAAATTCACAGGCATATGGACAGAATGAGAAGAAACCATCCTGAATGAGGTAACCAAGTCACAAAAAAAGGAACATGGTATGTACTCACTCATATATGGATTTTATACAAAGATAAAGAATCACTACCCTACATCTCATACTGCCAAAGAAGCTAGGAAACAAGGAGGACCCTAAGAGAGACATACATGGTCTCCCACAGAAGGGAAAAGAGACAAGATCATCTGAGCAAATTAGGAGTACAGGAATAGTGTGAGGGGAGAAGGATTTAGGAGAAAAAAAGGAAAGAAGAGGAGGGGAGAGCTGGACATAAGAGAACTCGATAATTGAATCTGTGTGTGGAGAAATTTTGGAAAGCAAGAAAAGACTGTAATAGAGGGAGTCATTATAGGTTTAAAGAGAAATCATGCACTAGGGAAATGTCCAGATACCTACAAGTGTGATTCCAACTAACAATCTAAGCAATAGTGAAGAAGCTACCTTAAATCCCTTCCCTGATGATAAGATTGATGACTACCTTATATGCCATCCTACAGCAATCATTTGGTAGCTGATGGAAGCTGAAGCAGACACATACAGGTAAATACTGAGCAGAATTCCTGGAATCCATTTGCAGAGAGGGAGAAGCAATGAGCAAAGGGGTCAAGACCAGGATGGAGAAACCCACAGAAACAGCTGATCTGAACAATTGGGAGCTCATGAACCCCAGACTGATAGCTGAGAAACCAGCATAAGTTAACCCCGAATGCCTGAATGTGTGTCTCTGTTAGGAGTCCTGGGCAGTCTATGGGAGCACTGACAGTGGAATCAGGATGAATTCCTGGTGCCAAGAACGAACATAGAAAGCTCATTCCCCCATGGGCAAGAGACACACTTGGGGATGGCCCCAGATGTTTTTTTGTATTTTTTTTGATAAGTATTGATGATCCCTCCAGGAAGTCTTCACCCTCCCTGGGAAGTGTATGGGGAATGGTATTAGGGGGTCGGTGAGTGGCATGGGAGGATAGGAGGGAGATGGAACTGGGATTGATATGTAAAATAAGAAAATAACATTTTTAAAAAAATGTATACTTTTGCCCAAGAATATGACTCAGTGGGTAAAGTTATTGTTGCATAAACACAAGGACCTGACTGAGATCAGGTCCCCTTAAACCACATAAAGACAATAGCAGCAGACATGGAAATATAGGAGTATTGCTGTGCTCCTACAGATTAATAAACTTCAGAGATGGAGAAACACAGAAAGCTTGCAGACCCGCAAGCCCAGTAAAGGCAGTTGTGAATGGGAGACCCAAAACCAGAGATTAACCTCTGAAGTCTACATGTGTGCCACAGCACAGATGCATCTGCCCTCATACAGAAATATGAAGACACACCAAACACACAAGTATTTTATAAGTCATTATTAAAGATAACAAAATATTACAAATCATTAAAAGGTATTAGGTATTGATGTTTTGATACATGCTTCTCAGCTGTATTTGTATAAACTTTTATATTTTATTGTAAAACAATATCAAATGCTTCCAGTTAATACAAGAGAATTAAACATGATCTAATTCTCTTATGCTTTGTGTAGTTTGATATAGAATGGTTCTAGAAGTATGTGTTATAGGCTCAACTATAATATGACAGTTGCATGATCCTGAAATCATTACTAAGCTAGTTTTCATAAAACAGAGACAAAAATTGCACTTGACCTCTAAGGTGTTAAGGACTAACAAAGTATAATTGATTTACTGTGAACTGTTTTCTAAGCTTGATTATTGCTATTTCCTATGAATCTCATGATGTTGGACCCACACATGCTTTAGAAAGAGTTTTATAGGTACTTTGTACTACTGCACAGAGGGCTGGGTTTTCTGATAGCATGGGAGACATTTAGTTCTAAATAACTGGACTGTGAGACCCAAATAATGTTGTAGTTAACTTTGACACACCTTGGATGGTGGCCACCCAAGTCTGCTTCCACAGTTTTTCAAAGCCTCTTCTGAGCAAATGGAAAAGAAGTGCTTAGTTCTTTTCTTCACCCCCACCCCTTTCTCAAGTGGGCACATTTTTCTTTTCTGTTTATAGATGCAAAGGTCGTAACATAAAATAGAAGAAAGTTTTCCTGAAAGTAGTTAGGTATTTTAGAGACTGATTTTTCTTACTTGGGCTTCATCTCTGAAGTATATTTAGAACAAATATAAATCCTGTCTAACCCCATTCAGTCAGTTGCTTACATTGTAGATTGCAAGATTTCAAATAGCACTCTATATTTATTGAGCTCAGTCAGGCTAATGTCTATTAAAACCTCACTGAGCAACTTAGAAACTATTAAAAAACCCTCCAAAGGGACGTCACTGTTAAAGGCAGTCAATAAATTAACTACTGGGTTAGGCAGAATGGAGACTCATCTGTCTTTCTGAATGCTGTTAATGAAGCCTACATTTTTGTATGTTAGTTGCCACTAAACTGCCTGTAACACATGTTTCTTGGAGGCTGTGCCTCGTGTCTAGGCATTAAGTGTCTCGTAGTTCATTAGAACATTGATGGTGCGGAATTATCTCACAAAGGTTGTCACCAAATGGAAATTTAGAGAACAATCATTATAGTTGGAAATTTTCATTAGAGGCTCATATTATCTGGGCATGCTATGTGACTACTATTACGCAGATTGAAGAGGTTTCAATGACAAATAAGTGGATTGACCACTTGCAGTATTAACTGTTCATAGGTTTTAAGCGGGAATATTATCTCTCTCTCTCTCTCTTCTCTCTCTCTATTTCAACTGCTATTATAATTTCACACTTTATGTTCCAAATACATTTTTCTCCAGAGCATTGTGTTGTCTTGTACTCTCCAATTTACTGGTTGTTTTGAGTCCTTCTAACATCACATCTTCAGGTAAAATTAGTTACACAATTGTTGTCCTTAATACCAATACTACATATTGGATCAAACCATATAAATTTTAAAATCATCTGCAAAACTCATATATTAATCTAATTATATGGATGCCATTTAAAAGTGAAAAGATATACATCAGTTATATTCCTTTAATTAATCATTAAGGTGTCATAGTAAACATAAGGAAATCATGGTACAATGAAGCTAGATTTCAAACATAAAGTATGACCCAGATCATAACACCTCCCCTTGCTTAAATAATAGTAACACCTTCTTAGACTAGTGAATTTAACTTTGAGTGTCCATGTAAGTCTGACAGTGGTAAAAAACACCAATAAACTTAGAGGGTAGGAAAGACTTAAAGAAATGAGAGGTTGTACTAGACATAAAAGTAGAAGTGGATGAAAAAGAGTTCAGGAATCATGGGATAACTAAAACTAAATACCTAAAAAAAGACATATAAAATCTGTAAGTTTATGGGCTTTGAAGACACTTAGTATCAACTTCAGTTTCCAAGCATACATAGACATACCTTTATGCCCACTCACACATGTGTGTGCGTGTGCGAGCACACACACATACACACACACACACACACACACACACACACACACACACACACACACCATTATTTAAATATTACCAACACAATATGGCATGATGTCATTAATAATGCAAGAGATGAAATAGAGGTGTAACTTATAACTGAACAAGTGATGATAATATGTAATGAACCAAGAGTGATGGTAAATAATTAATGAAAATTTCAAATGGAGTTATTCACCACAAGTGGATAATGCTCCTTTTAGAAATTATCAGTTATCAGTTGTCAAGCGAAAATCCCACGGTCAGGTGTGGGTTACCTGCCTCAGAATTGTTGGTCAGTAAGGTGTTAAGTGTCTTGAAAACAACAAAGCAATTGGCAATGCTTATAGTTTCCCATCAGAACTTGATCATAAGACCCCACTGAGATGAGATATCTCACACTTTGACCACAGGATAAAAAGAAATGAAACTGGAACCTCTGTGGATATTTCCTCCTTTTATAGCAGGGACTATTAGGGTGACTGCTAAAGACAAAATATTATCACCAGTTTTATGTGGCTAAAGATCCTGCAGGATAAAATGACTTGCCAGTAAGATATACACTCAGGTACAAATGCAACATGAACCTGACTTTGATGAGATTAAGTGTGAACTCAGGACCATTACAGTTATCTTCATTGGACTTGCACAACATTGAGTCTGCCAGATTTCCATCACACATCTCTTGGGTGACAATTAACAGTTAGTGCATTCTGGGGAAAGTACTGTCATTTTCTTTGGAGGTGTAGCCACTGGTAAGTTGCCAATTCTCTTGTCTATTTACACTCAGGCATATGCAAGCAACTATAATTAAACTCAGTGGGTTACAAACAGATAGCAATAGTAAGATGGGGACTTGTTGAGGAGAATTGTCTTAGTGAGAGATGAGGTGAGAGAAAGCAATAGGTTATAAATACAATTGAAATTCATTATATACAAACATGAATACCATTGAGGAAAATAATTGAAAATATCTAGAAAAACACACAAAAAATTTGAGTAGAACATACAAGTTTTATTGACTGAAAACTACAGTGCACTTTGCAGAGCAAATTAATATATATGTAAGATACTATGGAAATGAATATATTATGTTCACGAGTTGGAATATTTAATATAGTTGGTTTCTAATTTGTGAAAAAAAATCAAGATAGATGTGTGAAAAGAGAAACTAACCTTAGAAACATATATATATATATATATATATATATATATATATATATGTGTGTGTGTGTGTGTGTGTGTGTGTGTGTGTGTGTGTATGTATAATTACTTAATATATAATAATACATATATTAAAATGCATGGAAGTTAAATGAAACCAGCAATCCCAACTTTGTTTTCTTCGAAAATAATAATGTATCATATTGTATCATATTGCATTATTTAAACAGAAACAAAGCACAATGTTTGTAACATTAAAAATGTAGGTAGTATCTTATCATAAAACTCATGTTGCTAAGAAGGTACTTGTGATTTTAGCACAATGTGCTGACAATTAACATCATAGGAAAGTCAGTAAGTCAGTCTTTTTTAACTTGTAAATACTTCCAAAAGTTTTAGATTGATTTCATTATTCTCATAGGTCTTGGCTAGCTTTTAGAAGTATCTTCCAAACAGAAAACCTTTCTTTGTGATAAAACATTATCCTAAATTATCCCTCATGAATACAGACACACCTTCATGTGTTCAATGTGATACAGCTGTAAGAGTAAAATGAATTTCCACCCTAGTTATTTTTTATTCATATGGGTATCAGAGGCCAAGCCAATCACAAGATAAAGAAATCATTTCAGGTGGTAATATAAAGATGTAATTACATATCTATCAATAAAATCTAGAAATAGAAACAAGAGAACATAAATTAATACTGAGAATTACCTGAAAACATCTAGAAATATTCCATGATATAAGTATAGGTAATATGAAACATCAAATATTCTTTATGTGCAAGTAGTAATAGTAGAAAATTAAAATTTCGCAGATGCTGTTTATTGAATAATTAAAGAATTAGGAGGATATTTTCTAAAAGACATACAACACCTTTCTATTGGAATCAGCAAAATATCCTTGATAATAAGCATTAGACAAAACATAAACTGGTGTAGTACTCTCTTGAACTGGATAACTCAATAGTATTAAGATTTCAAAACTGTAGGTAATAAAATGGTGATGCATAAACAGTGAGAATAAGATACCCATAGGAGAAATTATAAAACAAAGCCTACAATTTTTACTATACACTTGGATGAAAAAAATCAAATAGAAAATAGACAATGTTAAGAAACCTTAACTGTTCAAAATGATCTTAGAATAAACAAAACTGGAAGATTTATGGGGTCAGACTTAGGACAACATTTGTGGCTGCAATAATCAGGATAACGTGATGTTTAACAAGTATATAAATGTCACAGAGTAAAGAATTCAAATTAGAAATTCTCTATCATTTTTGTAAAGGATGACAAACAAAACAATGGTGAAGTGGCCACTCAACAAATTATCTTAGAATGACACATCTGTAACAAATGAAACTCAACTACCAAGTTATAATGTAAGTTATTATTATAAATTGATCCAGGCTGTTAAAACAAAATTTAAATCTGCTGTAAGAATACATTTAAAAGTAAGTGTGTGTGACTTGTGAAATTCAGCTGTTTAGATTGCACACTGAATACCAGATAAAAAATGGATCTTATCACATTTCAAATCCTTCTCATAGGAAGGTTCTTTTAGGAAAAAATGATAGCAATTTGCTATCATTGATGATACTATGGAAACACAAAGGTAGAAATAAATAAGAGTTAAAATACTTGGATATTACCCATGATGAAAGAGTCCAGAATGTCAGTAGCAGCAAACATGCCAAATCATAGCTCTTACTTTCTGGATATCATATAAACTTACAAAATGTAATATATATTACATTTTGTAATATATATATATATATATATATATATACATACATATATATATATATATATATATATATATACAATCACACACATACACACACACACACACACAAACACACATACACACTCACTAGAATATTGGTAGGTTGGAGAAATGTCTTATTACAATTATTACACAGGGGTAATAAACTTGGGAAAACAATTTAGTTTTAAAGGAGAGGAAATGTATAAGAACAAATAAATATATTTGACTATATTGGAAGTAACTATTTCTCAAATGCTTACTAAATAAGGAAAGTGGTAAGTCTGTAGTTAAGCATTTACCTGATGCTTTGGAATAGGTATGTTAATATTTTCTTCTTTGACCTACAGAATCTAGAGTTAGGAAACCATTTTCTTTCCAATTCCAAATGAAATTGTTGCTTCACACATGGGTCATTAATGGATGTTAATAGCATCAGTTACAAAATACTAGCTAAAAAATGAACTTATTATGAGGAAAATCAGTGTCGACCTTATTCTAATGATTGTTCCATGAACTCAATGGTCAATTTTCTTGTCACTAACTATGGATCACTAGCCTGACACTGAGCAGACTATGAGATGAAATATGTGGACAACACTTCTTAGGAAAGATTGTTAGAAATAGTTGATAGAAATGTGCTCAGTCATTCATTAGACCACACTCACAGTCTATAGTGAATATGTAATACCTATACCAATGTACTGATTCCAATAACAACATAAACAGATTATATCAAATTTGTCATAATCAGAGGAAGCAAAATGGGATTATAGTTTCATGTAAAAACATAGAAATAATATTTACAAGTGTCATAGGTGAACCTTGACTAGGGTCTAGATTATGTCAGAGATATTAATATGCTATTATTGATTTGATGTATTAATACAGTCATGTGTATATAGAAATCTAAATTTAATTTCAATAGATGCATACTAAAATATTTAAGAATAAAGTTCTATTATTTATTTAAGCCTGTATTATATTATGGATATTGGCATAGCCTCTGAAAGTTTTGTTAACGCTAAACACTGATGCAGTGTCATAAGGGTGTGGAATGTCTAGAATTTATTAGACCTATAAGGGCTCTTGTTTCTCTTGTTTAAGGATATGTTAGTGTTTTATGAAAGAATTAAAAACAACTAGCAAGGCCTCTTTCTCTCTTTCTCTCACATCATGTAAAGGCATAACTAAGGAGTGCCATGAGAAAGAAGTTACCAGTTCTCATCTGAAAGTGAATGTATGGGCACTCTCATATTTCCACAGCCTTAAACAAAATATTTCTTGTTCTTTATTAATTTTATCCAATCTCCAGTATTTTTTTAATAGCAGCACAAATGAACAACAAGTTTAGGGATGAATTTTAATGGTTTAGCTATAAAGATATATCAATATAGGTAATTAGATACACAGTAAGAATAATCCAAAGTAATAATTGAGCCAAAGTAGTGGGAAATATGGGTGTATATCACTCCCTTAATTTAACCAGCTGTTACTAAAATTATACGAAGGTTGTTAGCCATCTTCTCCAGTGGACAAAGAACATATTCTCTCCTGACCTTCCTCCAATCTCACCTCATTCTCCCAGTTGCCACCTCCAGGTGGCATTCCCTAGAAAGCTGCATGCCAAGCTGTCCCTGGAAAGCAGGAGGATAACTGCAGATCTTCATGTCTCCCTCCTCTCTTCTAAATCCAGACTTACTTACATACCACAGTCTGCACCACCACTCCCTCCTGCCATGCTCCCATCTCTAGTGAATCACAAAAATCATCTCCTCCAACCAACCTTCCACATTGTTGTTGTCCCATTGTAATTTAAAAAAGCAAAGCAGAGTGAGAGAGATGTAGTTGTCATGTGACACATTTTGGGTTATTTTTTTTTTAATCTCAGGAAAGTGAATGGGATAAGGAAATGGTAAAAGTGGTAACATGCCTGGGGGGGTAGCAGTGGCAGAAGAGAGAGAGAGAGGTGGGTGTTGGGCACTGCCCCTTTAAAAGTGAACAGAGTGAATGTGCATAGGTGGTTCTCTTAAGGGCTGCAGCTGAGGCCATTACTTTAAGAACACCAAAGACAGGCCGATACACATGCCTTAATACTAACAGTCCAGCCCCCAACTCCATCTGGCACTGCTTGGGAAACTACCAGCTTAACCTATCATAGAAACAAGAAGGCCAGCAAAGCAGGAAGATGAACTTCAGTTCTACACTCTCCCTTTTATCCATCAATTCCAATCCCTGACTTTTTCCTAGCTGTGTAGCAGACTGTATACATTGTCCCCTCCTCACCCTCTACTCTCATTTCCAGGGCATTATATAGATCCCAATGGCACAGCCTGCTCTCCTTCCTTTGATGGACCCATAAGTACCCATTCCTAAGTGTCAGCTTTCAATACCTAGAAAGATATTCTACTCTACTAGTTACCTCAGAGGATCCCCAAATAATTTCCTATTAAGCAACACACACACAGCTCACAACCATAATTATAAGAAATATATGAAAACACTAACAATATTGGAAGAAAATGAATAAAGCAGGTGCCAACCTGGAAGTAGTATAGGAATAAAACCAACCAAACAAACAAACGAAACAAAACAAGGCTGACTCAGACCCCCTGAACATGGGTCTCAGCTAGAAGGCCTGGGTAGTCTAAGGGACCTCAGACAGTGGTACCAGGATGTATCCCTAGTGCATAAAAGGACTTTGGGGACACATCTCCCATGAAGGGATACTCCTTAACCTAGAGATGGGAGAGAAGGCCTAGTCCCTACTCCAAATGAATTGACAGATTTAGATGACTCCTCCTGGAAGGTATCACTCTACATGTGGAGGGGGGTTGGGAGGGGAGGGGTTTCGGGGGTCATGAGAGGATGGGAGAGAGAGAAAGGGCGAGGGAGGGAGAGGGAACTGGGATCAATATGTTTAAAAAAAAGAGAAGAAAAGAAAAAAGAAAGAAACAAGAACAAAAAAAAATCCCATACTGATGGAAATCTGAAAATGAGAAATTTGCAAGCCTCATCAACAGAACACAAGAGATAGAAGAGAGGTTCTCAGGCACTGAAGACATGATAGATAAAATGGATATGTCTGTCAAAGAACAAATTAAACCTGAAAAAGAAAATAGTAATCAAGAAAAAGAAAAGAAGTTCAGGTTAAAGACCCAGACTTTATTTTAAACAAAATCATATGAGAAAAATTTCCTAAACTGAAGAAGGAGGCACCTACCAAGTATAAGAATGATACAGAACACCAAATAGACTGAACCAGGACAGATTGTTCTATCAGCACATAATAATTAAAACACTAAATGTACAGAATAAATGAAGCGTGTTAAAAGCTGAAAAAAATAACCCACCAAATAATCTATACAGTTACACCCATTACAATAACCACTAAATTCTCAGCAGAGCTGATAAAAATCCTGAAAGGCTGGTAGATAATGATATAAACTTTAAGAAAGGTCAGATGCTAGCCCAGACTGCTATAGCGAGTAAAAGGTTTAAACAATAAATGAAGAAAAATAATAAAATCAAAAAAACCAAATATATACAAAAACATAAACAAGAATAAAAAAGTAAAACTAAATTTAACTATCTGCAAAGTCAGCCCTACAGGTTACCTAAAGAAGGTAACCACACCCAAGAAATTATAAGAAATAAGTAATCATAGACCAGCAAATGAGAGAAGGGAAACACACACACACACACACACACACACACACACACACACACACACCACACACACACACCACACACACACCACACACACACCACAAAAATCAATGAAATAACTGGAATCAAGAAACACCTGACATTGATAACTCTTGACTTTGTAGGTCTCAATTATCCATTTAAGAAAGGCAAGGACTAACGGAATAGTTTCAAAATCCAGACCCATCCCTCTGCTTCATACTAGAAACACATCTTAACATTCTGGATAGACATCACTTCAGGGTGAAAGAATGGAAAAAGATATGTCAAGCAAATGGGCCTAAGAAACAGCTATTTTGATATCTGAAAAAATAGACTTCAAACCAAAACTAATCTTAAGGAGACTAACTATTCATCAAAGGAAAAATCCATCAAGATTAAATTTCAATTCACAATAGCTAGGCACCAAACAAAAGAGAACTGAAGTCTACAAAAGAAACACACTATAGCTTACATCCCATATGGATCTTCACATACTATTATGGTTAACTTCAATAACCCATCTCACAACTGACAGGCAATCTAGAGAAATGCTAAACAAAGAAATGCTGGTGCTAACTGAAGTCATAAACCAAAAGGACTTTATTGATATTTACAGAACATTTCATCCAAACTCAAATGAGCACTTCTTCTAAGCACCTCGTGGTACTTTCTCCAAAACTGAACACATACTCATACAGAAAGCATGTCTCAAGAGAAACAAGAAAATTGAATAACAACCTGCATTCTATCTAACCTCCTCATATTTAAATCTGTATATCAAGAGCAACTGAATTTTTTTTTAAAGAGTTTATAAACACATGGAAACTGAACAACTAATTCCTGAATAAAAACTAGGTCAAGATTGAAATCAAGAAAGAAATGAAAAACTTTGTAGAACTCAATATAAATGAAAACATACTCAAATATGTGGGACACAATGAGGGCAGTTCTATGAGGCAAATTTATAGTACTAAGTACGTACATTAAAAAAATAAAATGGAGTGATCTCATACCAGTAAATTAACAGCACAACTGGAAGCTTAACAAACAGAAGAAAACACGTAAAAAAATGATTAGATAGCAAGAAACAAACAAACTCAGGCTCAAGTAAATGAAATGGAAACAAACAAGATACAGAAATTTAATGAAACAAATTTTTTTTTTTTGTGAAAATCAATAGGACTGAGAAATCATGATATGCAAATTTAAAAAATTAGAGATGAAAAGGGGGCATAAAAACAGACACTGAGGAAATCCAGGGAATTGTAGGACATATTTCAAAATCTCTCATTCACCAATTGAACCATCTAAAAGAAATAGTTAATTTTCTTTAAATATAATACATATTATATGACATATAATAGTAAACTACCCTGCAAAGTCAAGTCAAAATCATATAAGCAGCTTAAACAGATATATAATTCCTAGTGAAATAGAAGCAGTAATTAAGAGTCTCTTCCCACCCACCCCCCCCAAAAAAAAAGCTCAGGGATAGGGATATTTTTTTTTCTTTTCTTTTTTTTATGATAATTTTTAATTTAAATTTGAAACAAGCTTGATTTACATGTCAATTTCTGTTCCCTCACCCTCCCCTCCTTCCCTCTTCCCCTGCCCCCCCTCAACCCTCATCCTATTCCTTTTCTGCTCCCCAGGGAGTGTGAGGACATTCTTGGGGATCCTCAAAGTCAGGAATAAAGATTTTTAACACAGAATTCTACCAGATTTGCCAAGAAGAATTAAAGTCAATGATCATCAAATTATTAAATATAATAGAAAAAGAAGAAACATTGCCCAACTCTTTTTATAAGACAGCCATTCTGATATCTAAGCCACATAAAGCCCCAAAAAGGAAATAGAATTACAGGCCAATTTTACTTAACATAGAGGTAAAAATTCACACACACACACACACACACACACACACACACACACCAGACCACATCTCACCATACACCACACACATACCTCACCACACACCACACACACAAATACTTGCAAGCTAAATGCAAGAAAAATAAAAAAAGATCAAGTAAGCTTCTACACAGAGATATTGGTATGATTCAATATACGCAAATTGAGAAATGTAATTAATCCATCAGATATACAGATTGCAAGTCAAAAACACTTCGATCACCTTATTAGATGCAGAAAAAGTCATTGACACAATGCTACACACACCCCCCCTTTTTTTTTTATAAAAAATACTAGGACAAGGGACACAAAGGACATACCTAAATACCAAAAGGCTATTTATTGGCCAATATAAACCTAAACAGAGAGAAATTAACATCAGGAATAAACAAAGCTGTGCAGTCTGTCTATTCAATATAGTACTTTAAATCTTTGCTACATAAATAATACACCTGAAAGAGATCAAAGGTACACAATAGAATGGGAAGAAGTAAAAATATCTTTATTTGAAGAAGGTATAATAATATGCATAAGTGATCATGAAAATTCCACTTCTAAATACCTACAACTCATAAACATGTTCAACAATGTAGCTCCATACAAAATCAACTCCCAAAAATCAGTAGCTCTCTTATATACAAGTGACAAATGGACTGAGAAAAATTCAGGAAACAATACCTTCCCCAATAACTTCAAACAATATAAACTATCTTGGGGGGAACTCTAAAAAAGCTAGCAAAAAACTTGTATACTAAAATATATAAGACAAGAAAAAAATTAAGAAGATATTAGAAGTTGGAATGATCATCCATATTCATTATAGTAGGATTAATATAGTACAAGTGGACATTCTACCAGTAGCAAACTATAGATTCAATGCAATCAGTATCAAAATTACAACACAATTTTTCACAGACCTTGAAGGGACACTAGTCAGATTCATATGTAAGCACATATACACATACACAAAGAAAGAAAAAGAAAAGAAAAATTAAGTAACTAAAGCAGTCTTGAATAATACAAGATCTCTGAATTGTATCACTACCCTTAACTTCAAGATCTACTTCAGAACTATTGTAATAAAAATTATATGGTATAGGATCAAAAGCAGTCACATTGATAAATGGAATCAAATAGATGACCCAGGCATAAATCAATACAGCTATTGCAATACAGCTACTGTATTTTTGTTAAAGAAGTAAGAAATACACACTTGAATGATGACATCTTCAACAAATGGGGCTGGTCAAACTGTATGGCTGCATGTAGAATAATCCAAGTACATGTATACTTACCACCCTACATGAGCTTAACTATAAATACATCAAAGACTTAAACAAAAATCCAGTTATAGTGAACTTAAAGGAAGAGAAAGTGGGCATAATACACCACATGCAAAAAGTTAACAATAAATAATTGGAACTTCATTAAACTGAAAGGCTTTTGCAGAGTGAAGAAGGATGCCATTATGTAGACAATAAGATAACATACAGAATGGGCAAACATTTTTTTTTTACCAACTACACATCTAAAAGAGGGCTAATATCTAAATAATATGATTATTTTAAAAAAATCCTGGATACCAAGAAAATAAATATCCCTATTAAAAATTGGGTACAGATTAAAAAACAATATTTTCAAGAGGAACTTCAAATGGCTGAGAAACAATGAAATGTTTAGCATCCATATTCATCTGAGAAATACAACTCTCAACTGCTTTGAGATATCATTTTGTAGCCATCAGAATGGTTAAGATCAATAAAATAAAAGATATTCCATACTTGCATGAATATAGAGTAAGCTATTGCAAACTTGTATAGCCACTATATCAATTAGTGTGATGGTTCTTCAGGAACATGGGAATCAATGTACCTCAAGACCCAGCTGTAACACCCTTGGTCATATACCCAAACTATACTTCATCCTACTGTAAAGAAATATGCTCAAACATGTTTACTGCTGCGCTAGTCATAATAGACAGAAATTGAAAACAATGTAATCCTTAAAAGTTAACTGGATAAAGACAATGGTATGAAGTTACTTAACCACTAAAAGTATTAAAGAAAGAATGAAAAAAAAGGAAGAAAGAAAGAAAGAAAGAAATTTGCATGTAAATGGATAGAAATAGAAAAAATAATTTTTGTGAGGTAGGTAACCCAGACTCCTAAAGATAAATATGGTTCATATTTACTTATATGTAAACATTAGCAGGTAAGTAAATGATTAAAAGCTACAATCTGTATTACCATAGTGTTTTGGTATAAAGTAAGGTATTAGGAAGACTAGATAGTTCTCAAAGGAAAGGAAAATAGAATAGCTAGTTATAAGTAGACTATGGGGAGAAGACTAGAATGGGATGAACAAGCAGGGAGGTAACAAAGAAAGGGCCAAGGGAGGGAATAATGGGAAAGATAAAGAATTTAAGGTACATTCAAGGGGTAGTGTGCAAAACTAATCAAATAGAAACAACCAAGTGTGTGTGTGTGTGTGTGTGTGTGTGTGTGTGTGTGTGTGTGTATAGATGATTGAAATGAAAACTCTAAATAATTTGGGAGATAGATTCTCAATTGAACTTCTCTTGTCACCAAATGAAGCTTCCGGGTTAGGATGACTTTTAATTGAATTGTTGGTCTAAAGAATCCCCTAGGAATCCCTAAATCATCCATCTATCCCCAACATTATAGGTTGCTCTCTACAAACTGTCCCCATTGCCAAAGACAACACTCTTTGAACATGGAGAATTCTAGCTGTTAGAGTGCTCACTCTTATGGACTAGTGTTCTTTTTATATGAAGGTACTCTGCTCACTAAAGAAGGAAAATGTAAACAGAAAACAGCAATACCCCTTAGATCTACAACGGCGTCCTCTCTGCAAGGTTTGTTAGTGCAATGGTGATACAAAGCTTGTGGATGTAACTAACCAATACCTGATTAGGCTTAAGGTCTACTTCATGAGATCTAACTCACACCTGACACAGTTTTGGTGACCAAGATTTTGAGACTAGACAACGCAGAGACCTAGGTTAAAAAAATTACCACTCTACTTCCAGAGGAATATAGCAATAAAGTGATTACTAATAATGTTCTACTAGATCAATGCCTTACTCAGCCATCATCAGGGAAGCTTCCTCCTCTAGTAGATGGGAAACCAATGCAGAGACCCACAGGCAGACAAAATGGCAGCAATGAGAGAACTTGAAACACTCAGGCCTAAATAGAAATGTCTCTTTAAAATCTCTTTCTTCAGGGCTTAGAAGACTCTGTTGAAGAGCCAGAGGGGAAGGAAGACACTAAAGAAACAAGGGCCAAGGGCATCTAAACACAACAGGATGGACACACACAAGAACTCACAGAGTTGCACACACAAAGTCTGCAAGGTTCTGTAAAGGAATAGAGTCATAGAACTGACAGTAGAAGCAGACACATGCTTGCTTTCCTACCCAGAAACAGTCTCCAATTTATAAACACTTGCAAATGAAAATTGTCTTCCCCAAGGAAGTCTCACTAGGGGTGGGGGGGGACTGCTGTATCCATAGCAGTAGATGGTCAATGGAAAAAAAAACAAATTTTAAAGACATCTTTGGAGGTTCCTTGTCTTACAATGTTGTCTCTGGGTTTATCCTTTTTAAAATTTTGATTTTTAAAATTTTTATTTCCATCCATATTTTTTTTATTTAACCTATAGGTCTTCTGTTTATCTATGAGGCTTTAAGCTTTGTTGTTTTTAATGAGTTTTCCTAAGTGTGCTACTGAGAGCATCTCTTAATCTATATCTGTTCTAATACCTTTTCTTGTTCTTGGGCTCTTTTCCTTCTGATCGTTTGTTTTGTCCTATTCTGATGTGTTTTGTTTTATCATACCTGTTGCGGTTCACATCTCCCATCACATACCATATTATTATTCCTTAGATGTCTGCTTGTTCTCTAATGGGAAACACATAAGGGTTGGATCTGGATGGGAAAATCCATAGGAAGAAACTGGGAGTAGTAGGGGGAAAGGGAATTATATAAAAAAAAAAATCTATTATTAATATGAGAAAATCTAAGGGAAAATAACAATAAATAAAATACAAAAAAAATTATGCAGATGTTTTGAGGGATACAGTGTAGTCATGTAAAGGTTCTACATTTATACAAATACCAATCCTTTTATGAACATGGGCTTTTTTCTCAGATAGTAATTGTCTAGAGACTCAAATTACAATTTTATCAACACTGATCTTGAGTAATTTTATATTTTACAATGATAGGGTGTTGGCTGAATTGCATACTCTCTAGTTGGATTTTCTTATGGTAAAAAAATTTCAAGACCTGTGAAGAAATCATAGTCTTGAGAACTAAAAAGAAAAAAGGGAACACAATTAGAATTCAAAAGCAAGAATTTCAGTAAACTTTCGTCTTTAGACATTTAAAGCAAATGAAGTTTCTAAAACCTTCTGTTGCCAATCGGCAAAAGCCCTCTGATTATGTCAGACTCACAGAACTTTTGGGAGAACAAATATGGACATATGCGGCATGTAGTCACTTTAGAAGCATAATATTCAGATCAGTAAAAAAGACTTCAAGACACATCACTAAAATACAGATACAGAAGAATGTGTCATCAGCTACAGAAATAGAGTTTCTCTGATGAACAAGCACTGTATAGGAAAAAAAAAGATGATCACATCTCTCTGATGAAGAGCAATGAGTATCCAGCAATCATGTCCTACTCATTTAAACCATTAGGAAACAGTAGGTGGCAAGAATTTACTCAGTGTAAAGGAATGTAATATTTATCAGTACTCATTAGACATTGAACATGGTTTTCTTGAAGTGGAAGCTGGCCACTGGGTGAAAAATCAAATTGAGATGCAAAGTACATGTATATTTTTTAGTTCAATTCACAAATTAATTTGTGTTTGAACACTCAAAGGGGCTGCCTCACTAAATAAAATAGGGAAAGTTATGGAAAGTTGTTAGGAGTGTCAAGTAGAATTAAAATTAAAATACCTTCTTTTCACAATCTTGAAAGGCAATTTATGGCTTTCCTCTCTCTTTCTCTCTCTCTCTCTCTCTCTCTCTCTCTCTCTCTCTCTCTCTCTCTCTCTCTCTCTCTCTCTCTGGAAGATTTCATTAGACAGACCATGATTTAAGAAATGGAATACATAAACTACGATTTCAGTAATGGAGTAGATATACTATGGTTTCAGAAAGCCAAGATCCTCTACCCCTCTACCTTACATAAACTTTGTAAGGCTCCAGGTACTAGCCCATATTAGTTTTATAATCTTTGTGTTTTTGACCACACAGGCCTCTCTTCATGATATATATTGATCACCGCACACCTCCTTGGTTGATCATCTAAAATTATAGGATGACTCTGGCCTCAATAGTCTAGACATGGTATTTCCTCTATTCATATGCCTGCCCCTTCTTTGTCAATCTCTCCTAAAACTCTGAATTTTCATATTGAGCTTTAAAGTGAGTAGGGTAGATGTACTTTTTATCAACAGATAATTTTCAAAAATATTTTGTTGTTTCTTAGAACATTTTCTACAAGGTATTTTAAACAAATTCATTTTCCATTATTCCCCATCTTTCACCCTAAATGCACTTAGCACTTCCCTATGCTGAAACTTACAAATGCTTTGCCAGTTTACTCCACAAAATATTTGCTGATTAGGGCTGTGTAATATTCGAGGACCATGTTATAAAAATATTACCATGATATCAAAGTTTCTGAAGAACAGAGTGAAACCATTGCTAGCTCATAATACACACAAAGCAGACTCGTTAAAGAACTGAGCTCTATCATGAGCACAAGATTTGCCTTGTCCTCAAGGTATTTGATTGTCAACATCCAATTGTCTGGCCCAGAAAATTATGGTCTGTGAAGTAGTGACAACCGAAAGAGATTTTCTTCAGGCTTTCGAACTTGGAGACACCTTTCCATACACGCCCTCAGGTGAAAGTTCAGGGCATAACAGATTCCCAAGCAGCCACCAACATTGGGCAAGGCTTGATGAATCTGATATAGCTCAAAATACCATAAATTTGTTGAAAATTGTCATTAGCCTTTCTTTCATATTATCTGATCAACAGAAAACAAAATAAGCTTAGAATCGCTGCTTTAGAATAAAGGCTTTATATGAAAGTTAAAAATATAGTTCCTACTCAAAATAACATGAATCTAAAGTTTATAGTAAAATATCACACAATGGAAGCAGATTAAATGAAAAATGTGACAGAATCTGTTTTGCTTTCTTCCATCACAGTGTATTTTTCTAATCCAACCTAATTTACTCTGACATATACATAATTTGAAATAAGTGGTTTATATGTATTTCTGATATCTATCCAGAATCCTGTTATTCCTGTTACTGATTTTGAAATTAATATTCAGCAAAAATATATTTTGTCTATTTTAAACATTTTAAAATTACTGAGATACTTTTGTGGACTATCCCTGAAATGTCTCACGATCTGATGGAGAAAATGCCTGATGTGCTCTTTAAGGATAAACTGTCCTACACAGGCTTGAAACACATAGTTAGAATGTAGGTTTTTGAAATTTAAAACTGATATCATTTAATTGTTTACTTTACTATTTGATTAATAATGTTTCTATATCATGCATTTTATTTTGCTGCCTGTAACATATATAATAAAATGTGACACATTTTTTATGAATGAATTCCACATCGCAAAATGTTCCTGTTTTTCAAGGAATAAATTTTACCTTAAGAAAAATTTGATCTGATATCCTTATTTTTTTTAATATACCATTGTCTTCTAGTTTCTGTTTGTGCAACGTTTTATGTTATTGTGCTATTATCAACTAATCATTAACTTTGTATTTAAATATTCTAGATAATTTTCATGGACAAATTGTATTTAGAGAATAAGGTTCTTCATATTTTGTCAATCTCTGTCTTTTACATGGAGCTTTAATCAATGTATAGTGTAAGATCTGACACTATAGATTGTCTTCTACTTTGCTATAATTTTTTATGTCTTACATAGTTTTCTTTCTATGTTCATCACTTTGTCTATGTCTCTCTCTCTCTCTCTCTCTCTCTCTCTCTCTCTCTCTCTCTCTCTCTGTGTGTGTGTGTGTGTGTGTGTGTGTGTGTGTGTGTGTGTGTGCTGGAGACACGTATTTGTTAAGTGGAGGTCAGAGTATAACATGGCACTCGGTTCTCGCCTCAGATTTGTCAGGGAAGCCTTTTCCCTTCAAAGCCACCCCATTGGCTCTTCTCAGTTGATTCTTAAAGACCATATCATATACAATGCTATATATGCTTGTGCCTTATTTTAATGCATCAGGATGTACAATGAAGGGAATTCAAGGCTGACAATCAGTACATGTCTTCCAGGGAAAAAAGAGACTGAGAAGAAATTTTTGCAGCATCTTACTTTTAATTATTTTTGTTTTTGTTATTGTTTTTGTTTTTGTGAGACAGGGCTTTCCCTGTGTAGTTTTGGAGCCTGTCCTGGAACTTCTCTGTAGACCAGACTAGCACAGACATCTGCCTGCCTCTCCCTTCTGAGTGTGGGATTAAAGGCTTGTGCCAAACATCTTATTTTTAAAGTAATGGTGCAATTTTTACCTTTTACAAAACAGGAGAGGAATAAACAGATGGTAATAGAGGGAGAGAGGTGGGGGGTTCATTTGTTATCAAAGATTATTATATTAAAATCCAAATTGTAAGATTTCTGTTTCAAAGGTGTTTGGGGGATTATTATGAAGTATACTACCATAATCTTAGTTATGAAGAAGACACTAATTTTACAAAGGAACTACACCATACTCCATTATACTTAACACAGGTAGATCACATATTGGCTCACAAAAAATGTGTAAGGTTCTTGGATTGATAATTAATATATTTTAAACATGAGAAAGTTGAGCTTTTATCTTGTTAAATTAAAGCTTGTGATAGATCTTTATAATAAAAGTAGATGGGTAAGTTTAACAAAAATTTCTGAGGAAAGTACAACAGGATATGCTACTGCTAGCACAGTGACAAGCAAGAACTAGTCTTTCAAAATGAGCAGCTCTCTTCTTGAAATAAGAAAATTCACAAGAAGAATGAGACAATTAAGAGATCATGGATTCACATCTAAAGCTGAAGTGGCAAATGATTGGTAATTTTGGCAACAGCAAGAAGGTTATTGTGGAAGAGTGTTAATTATATTCACACTTTGAAAGGTACAATATAGAAAGGGGAAGGAACTGGATAAAATTCTCAGAGTCTTAAAATTTTCATTTAAAACTTCAGTGTCAGTTTTAGAGTTAATGCTGTCTATTAGGTACTAACAACCTGGGACACTCTTTCATTCAAAAATACAAGTTGCCATATTAAAGAGACAGAAAGTCACATGTGTGAAGACACACAATCCATATTCCATTAAGCTTACAGGGGTTTTATAGGAACAATTTGGATTTATGGTTATTTTAATAAAAATAAAGATTTCTTTTCTGAACCTAATGCCTGGTTAATTGCATTCATGTGTGTGACAGAGTCCCAGATAAAGTGGCAAATATCTGGTTTCCTGCTTATAATCAGTTCTGCTAATCATGCTTCTTACTGTTTTTTTCTTCTTCTCTTGACCTCTAAGTGGCAAATCCTTGCCCTTTTAGTAACTGTATTTATTATAGAAGAATTATATGGTGATTTGGGGGGCTTGGGTGAGTAACAAATGTCTAAGTTAAAAAATGCTATGTATATATATATATATATATATATATATATATATATAAATGCTATATATAAAAAAGTGCTATGTATATTTTCTATTAAGAACAGAGACTATCAATTAGAGTCAAGAATGTCCATAAATTTTTACAAGTTACATAGTTATTATATGTGTCTTTGCCAATTGTTTTATTTGTTATTCTGATTATAGTTGGATATATCACTGGGGGGGAGGGTCAGAAAACATAAGATATATTATGAATATTAGTAAATGTTATTTTAAAATACCATGGCAACTGCTCATTAAATGATTCAGACTGTAGTATCACTGATTTTAAATTTACTAATTAGGGTCTAGTAGTAAGATAGACATCAAATCATTCTACTGTGAGTTTAGCTATTCTTTTTTTTTTCCATAGAGGTGGTCACAAATGTATATTTTATTCAAAAGGTTACAGAATTGGAAGACAGAAAGATGCTAAACTTCTGTAAGGGATCAATTTTCAGATTTAAAAACAAAAACATTGTGTCAGGAACTACCCTTAACAAAAAAGGGTTTCCATGTCAACCCAACAGTTGCTGGTATTGATAATTATAAGTTTTAAGATACTATGTGTGTTAAGTTTTTCTGTATTTGACTAGCTATTTGGATTGACTAGTTTGTCATCAAGATTCCAAGCAACCAGGTGTCAACTGCTTACTAATCTGAGTACTAAAAGATTTCTTACCAAAATAATTTAGAGACTACAAACAGTTTTATGTGGTTCTCTGATTTATAATTCTCACCAGCCAAAGGATACTTGCCACTTTACTTAACCTTCCTCAGGACAAACATATGGGGACTTAGTGCTATGAACTTTCCTTTTAACACTACTTTCAAAGTGTTCCATCAGTTCAAGCAAAGCCCTTACCTTCCCTGGATTAATAAAGAACAGAATATCTGAAAAACAAACAAACAAACAACAATAACACCCAAAAAACAACCAAACAAATAAAACCCACACCTGAACAAAACAATTTAATAAGTAACATGGTACCCAGAGAAAGTTATAGACTACAAATTGTTTTGTAAACCAAATTAATGAACCACTTTAGAGGGGGAGAACAGCTGAACAAATACTTCTTCAGGGGAGAAAAATAACTCTTTTTTTCCACTGAACCCAATTCTTCTGCCCTATTTGCTAGCAACGTGCTTCACATTCGTCTTTGTGTGTATGTGTGCTTGGCTTTATTTCTATTTGTTGTCACCGTCTTTGTCCATTCTCCTAACAATAGAATTCTCAGGGGAACATTTTCTCTAATCCTACTCCCAACTGTTAGTTTGGTTTGTTTATCTACTTTCTTGACTCACAGCCCAAACCTTCTGTATCAGTTTTATCCCCCAACAAGATGAGCAGGAAGAAGACTTGCTTGGCATTTTTAGAGCCATTTGTTATTGTGGCAGTGAGGAATCTGTACCGCTCAGCACAGATTGCCAGTTTGTCCTATGACAGGATACATGGGGGGGGGGGTTTGAGACAAATAGAGAATTCTTGCTTTGCTTTCTAAAACCCTCATGAGTACTTACAGGACAGAAATAAAGTGGAAAGTGCAAAATGAGAGTCTGGAGATACATGGACACATTTTCCATATCCCCACAGATTATATTCTTGAAAACAAAATATTGATATGAGTACAGATTTGTACACCTTACATAATATAGCTGCTATCATTCTTGATGTATCTGCCAGCCTTCCCAGGCTTCTTTTCAAGGAAATAATAGAGAGTACATTAGACACAAAGGAACTTTCTACTTTCCCATTCTGTAAAATGATCTAATACATCGATAAGAGAATAAACAATATGCTTTTCTTTTCTAAGATCATGATTAACTAATCTTTCCTCTCATAACTAGAGCTGCTACTCTTTGCTTTTGCAAAATTTGTTGGTACAAGACAATTTATAGCAAGACTTCCTTTAGACCTCACAAATGCCTGGAAGTAAATGCTCTGTCAATGACCAAGACACCCACACTAACATATTTGATTTTATAGAACAAACAACTTTATCCATTCTTGTGTTCAATGATTTTTACAGTTATATTGATATCTTGTGGAAATTTGAAACATATTTTTCATATGAAAATCTTTATTTGGAATACAAAGATCAATTAATATACTTTTCAGTTATTTTCTAATAGTCATTTTGAATATTTGTGATCATGAGGGACATGTTCTTCTCTTTTCACATTATATTATGCAATATTCATTCAATGACATCTCCTAATTTCCAGTGCATTATTTTAATGGGTGAAATAGTCTGATAGAGAGGATGTACTGACATTATCTAATCTACCTCATTTTATTAGGCAAGTCTGTGGTTAACAACACTATTCTATTAAAAAGGTGATTCAATAAGCAAGATTATGCAAATCTTTCCTTTATTCAAGATTGCTTTGCATTTCTAGCTAATGAAATTTTGATTAAGCTGAAAATTATTTTTAAAAATCCACATCTTCAGCAATTGTCTTCTGCATGTCCCTCTCCCAGGAGATCTTTGACTGACCTTCCCCTTCTTATATAGGATGCTTTCAAGCTTCTAACCATTCTACCTTGAAAATCACTTCTTTGGAAACTGATCCTGACCTCCTTTTGGTGAAAGACAGCGATTCATAGAACTGGGTTCTTGTCAACATATCTCTTCAGCTTTACTATATGTTCCATGCTCACAATCACAGATTCCTAGAACTAAGCAGTCAGGAGAGACTTTTTTAAAAATATTTTTCTCTTATTTTACATGTCAATCCCAGTTCCCTCTCCTCCCATACTCCTATGCCCTCCCATCCCAACCCTATCTACTTCCCAAAGGAGGGTGAGTGCTTCCAAGAGAGATCATCAAAGTCTATCAAGTTGTTTGGAGTAGGGCTTAGACGCCCCCCCCACACACACACAGCCAATGTCTCTAGGCTAAAAGAGTATCCTTCAATGGGGAATAGGCTCCGGAAGTCCCTTCTTGCACTAGGGATACATTCTGGTTCCACTGCCAGAGGTCGCATAGACGGTCCAGTCCTCCTAGCTAACACCTACATTCAGGTGAGCTGGTTTGGTCCTATGTTGGTTCCCCAGCTGTCAGACTTGGGTCAATGAGTTCCTAGTTGGTCAGGTCAGCTGTTTCTGTGGGTTTTCCCAGTGTGGTCTTGATCCCTTGGTTTGTCACTCCTGTTCTGAAACTGGATTCCAGTAGCTCAGCTCAGTGTTTGGCAATGGATCTCTGCTTCTGCTTCCCTCAACTACTGGATGAAGACTCTAGGGTGGCATTTAAGGTAGTCATCATTCTCATGATAGCAAGAGGGCATTTTAGGTAGCCTCTCCACTATTGCTTAGACTCCTAGTTGGAGTAATTCTTGTGGATTTCTGTACAATTCTCTAGTGTCAGCTTTCTCTTTACACCTATAATTGTTCCCTCTATTTTGTGTCTATTTTCTTGCTCTCCTATATTTGATTTTAATGCCTGCATATTTTCATTTCTAGATCCCGATGCATCATCCATCATTGTGAATTTCACTTCAGAGTAGCATAGTAAAAGGTCATGGTCAAATACAAGCTATAAATGGTGGGCAAATTTTATCCATTCAAAGTTATTTTTTTGAAATATTTTAATTCTAGCAAGTGCTTCATAAGGGGTCAAATTCATTTGTACCTGTAGTATGAAACTATAAAAACATAGACTGATTTGTAATGTGAATTGGTTTATTTTTGTCCTAGAGATGGTTTTACATTCTTGTTTCTATCCCTGGATAGGTCTAAACTATATTTTTTGAGAAGGATATTTGAAACCTCATGATAAACTATTCTTGTATTTTCTATTCAGTCAAATAATGAAATCAATGATTGTACAGAAATTTAAATTAAGTATTTCACGTGAGTGCATTTTAGAAAGAACATACGTATTTTTTTTTTTAGGCAAATAGGCTTTCAAAAATGAGGAACCAAAATAACTTTAAAAACCACGAATCATGTACGTTTCTTTGCATCCTGTGCTTGTGATATTTTTTATAAAGATGACTAAAATCTGGTAATTATTTTAAAGAAATACAAGTGTAGTAGGCTAATGAATCAACCTACTAATTTTCATTTGTTTTTGTTTTATATTAAAAAATTTGCTTGTAAACTTTTCTTTGACAAAGACCATAAAAAGCTGTTTTTTAAAAAAGGATGCAAGCCTAATTAATTATTTAGGTTCCCCAATTCACTAGTGAAACACTTGAAAATAAAATGTGCCTGTTGTGATGATATTTACTATAATTAGAAGATGGATAAAGCATGCTTGTGACAAAGAGAACACAAGCATTTCAATCTGTAGGAGGATATATAAGTGTTCCTATATGTCAATGGTTCTAAAGACAGGAATAGGGCCATGTTGGAAAGGTAGCTATTTACATTTTGATATCTTCATATGAATAAATGGATCATTTCAAATGCTTGGGCATGGAGGATGCCAAAGTAGTTCTAATAGAGAGAGGCACAGTCCAGGAATTCCAAATTGGAATTCTGAGGTGAACAAGTTTGTTAAATCCCATAAGGGTTGTGAGAGATGGGGGACTGAGGATTGGACCAAAGCTGAAACAAAATCTGGCATTCAGCTGTGGAAAGATACATCAGAAGATGTCAGAAGACACCATTCATTGGTATATTGAACTTTGCATAGTATTTGTAGTGCAGACCATAAAGACTCTAAAAAGACAAGAAGGGACAGAATGTTCAGACCTCAGAACACACACAATGTTCTGAAAACAATGTTTCAATAATCTGGAGTCTTAGTCTCTTTCTCACCTCTACCAGAAATAGATGATTTGAACAAAAAGGAATCCTTTACAGACTAAGTGCTCCAGAAAGGCAAGTCCTACCACAGAGGTAAAAACAATGCAAACCCTACAAGACATGCCCTCCCCAAATAACACATCCTGTAAAAAAGTCCATAATGAGAATGGTCTGAAAGGACACTCAGACAAATAACTCAAAGATTGACTTAACTATATTTAAACAACTCAAAGTAGATATGAATATAGCCTAAATGGGTGAGCAATGGAAGACCACCCATCTGATGAACTTGACATTCAATAGTTGCCAAGTAAAGACAAGCCTTATATGGTAGTGAGCTAGCATTATGGTGGACTTTCAGTATTGATTCATTTGAAAAGTTCAGTTGGTACCACACGTCATAGAGTTAAAAGTTCTAGAGGTGCCAAGGGGGTGTGGAACATTTCACTGTAAAGATGGAAAGAATACAAATGAGAAGTAAGAAGTATGTGGATTGCAGAGGGATGAAATAAGATTGAAAATGTAGTTTAATTATGTAAGCAATTTCTGAAGAAAGTATTAATATTTGAAACTGGCCACATGTGTGGCAACAATGAATGACACCACAATGATTTTTACCATGGTGTTATCAAGTATAACTTTAGAATCTTCCAAGTGCTGAAGGCAACAAGGCAACCACATTTAGACAGGCACATTTTTCAAACTTAATGTTAGAGAAGTATTACACACACACACACACACACACACACACACACACACACAACACACACACACACACACACACACACACACACAGGAACACCAACATAAAAGAAACACTTTATTTTGTAATCTATTTAAATCAATTATTTTTCCCCAGAAGGGTCATATTCAGTTCCTTACCTCCATGTGGGGCAGCTTACAATTACCTGTAACTCCAGAGCCAGGGTATCTAACATCTCTGATCTCATTACTATCTGCATTCAAGCACTTAACACACACACAAGCACACACACACACACACACACACACACACACACACACACACACACACACATACACACACATATTAATAGAAATACTTTTTTTTTAAAAATCCTTCATCACAAAAACCAGTAAAGAAAAAATGGAAAATATACCATGTGGTATTGTGGAGAATGAAGATTGATAGTGAATGATATGTTAATTTCATGGGATAATCATAAAATTTTTATGTAGCAATGCAGAAAGGGGAGAGAAATAATGTCTAGCCTCTTAAATTCAGAGGATGTCTATTTTGGCCCAAGAAGCATTCCATTTCTTTTACATATCCAAGAAACAAGCATTCTGTTATTCTGTAATACTAAAATCTTTGCACAAACTAGCTACAGGACTTGCTTTCACCCTTGCTTAAAATATTTTATAGTATTCATTTAGTTACTTGTTATTTAGGATTTATGAGATTGGAACCTTTTTATTATTCATTGAACCTAAACTAGTACTTTGCCACACACTCTGAGATAGAAAAAACAAGTTAAGACCCACCTGTAACTTTATAAGGCTTTAAATGTCGTTCGTACAGATCAGATAGGTGACTTTTAAGGTCAAAGCAAAAGGGTAAAAAGAGCAGTGGAAAATCATAGTTCTTCCTCTTTAATTGCCCATTTCCAAGCCACTAAGAAGTTGTAGGAACTAGGACAGACCTGTAACCATGTAAAAGCCATTTTATGCAATTTCCATGTAACCTGTTCACATACCAAGTGTGGATCTTAGACAAGAATGTCTACAGAACCATGGTGTCAAATTTCTATTTCACAACCTAGGAAACTGATGTGTTTTCATGAATTTTGAATTAGATATATTTGCACATAATATTTTCAGAGCCTGTTGTATAGAGGTCATTACTCGTTAATAATTATTATAACCCACGAATGAAAAGAATGTTATTTTACTTTCATGTTGAACACTGAATTACACATTTGTAAACATTATTAATTTTACCTTAAGATAAAGGTGTCCTACAACTGGAATCAGGGGAACCTCTGATATCAGCTAGGAACCTAGTGCAATGGGAAGTTACAGGAATATATGAAAGTGATCCTAACTAAGACTCTTAGCAATAAGAGATAGGGAAACTGAACCAGCCATCTCCTATAACTAGGCAAGACTTCCAGTAGAGGAATTGGAACACCAACCCAATAATCTCTAACTCATAGAGACACATAATCTCTAACCTATAATTTTCTCTACGTACTGTTTTGCTGAGACAAAGGTGGCACAGAAATTATAGGAGTGACCAACTGGTCCAGCCTGAGATGGGAGCGAGCCCACCCCTGACATGGCCTTGAGGGCCAGCGCCCAGTACCTGGACATACAAGGAACCTAGAATAGAAAGAAACATGAGTGGTAAAAATGAAAAAAGAAAAATAGTCAACGAAATGGTTCCTAATGATATAGATTGTTGCCTATTCCAATTGTCATCAGAGACAATGATGCAACTGATGAAAACAGATATAGTGACTCACAGCCAACACAAGGCAGACCTCAGAGGTGGAAGAGGGGGAAGGGTTGAGGAAGGATTATGGGAATTAGGGGGCCAAGAACACCATGGGAAAACACACATTCAACTGACCCGAGTTTATAGTGGCTCACAGAGACTGAACCTCCAACTAGAGACCTGCATGGATCTTACCTAGTCTGTCCACACATATGTTACAGTTGTGTAGCATGGTATTCGTGGGCAGGAAGCAGGGTTGTTTCTTGCTCTGTTACCTGCTTTTGAGACCCTTTCCTCCTACTGTGTTGCCTCATCGAGCCTTAACAGGAGAGAATGTGCCTAGTCTTACTGCAACTTGATATGCAATGGCTGACTGGTATACATGGAGGCTTGCACTTTCCTGGAGAAAAAGGAAAGGGAGTGGATGGGGTAGGAGTTTGGGATCAGTGACTAGGAGGAGAGGAGAGAGTGAGGGGAAACTGATTGAGCAGAGAAAAATATTAAACTAAATAATTTAAAAAGAGAAACAAATGGTGTTCTAAGTATAACTTCCCTTTAAATTTCTGTTTATCTGAGATAGGGCCCCACACCAACCAGGATCGTCATGGAATTCAGTATGTAGCCCAGACTTGCTTTTTTCCTGCCTCAACCTTTGAGTTCTAGGAGTACTGGCACAATCGCCATATCTAGCTGACTTCTCTTGAGTTACAATATGTTTGTACACCACATAAAATTGTTAGTTCTCAGAGTCCAACAATACTAGTTATTTCACGAAGGAATTCAGTCTTATCCTTGAAGCAATACTTTATAGCAGCATTCTGATATCATATTAGAGGTGAAACTGCTTAATTAATAGGGTATTGAATTTAGCCCTTCTTTGATACATTTCAATATATAGTACCAAAAACGAGAGTAGGTTGTTGACCACAAATGACTGATTTCCACTCAACAAGGCACAAAGAAATAGAAGTCTGGTGTCATTACAGTTCAACAGGATGCAACCACCAAAACTCATTTGTTTAAGCCTCATTAAGTTCAGTAGAGGGAGTATGAAAATGAATTCAAAAGGATCAAAGAAGAGAAAGGCATGAGGACAACCATATGCAATGTGTTTTCATTTCCTCCTACAATAGGGAGCGTTTGCCCTGTGCTGTCAAGTTCATGAACTTGCTAACAGTGTTTTATAGGAACAGTACCTTTTCTACATTTGATCTGAGAGAGACACATCTGAGTGTTCACCAGTGTCCACTTGCCTCCTGAATGTGGCAGCACAGAATTCTTCAATGTCTGACATTTCAAACCTGGCCTGGTATACAAGGCTTTGTGCAAAGTAAACCTACTGCGTTCATGATACTTCTTTGAAAAGGTTGACAAGAAAACCCAGATGAGACCATGTTTCACTGTCTGGTTGTCATTGTGTGGTAGAGTTAGAGTCAAGCACAAGAGAATCAGGATCGGAGGAAAAAAATAGGATCTGGCATGCAAAAAAAGCACAAATATCATCCTAAGACAAATCTGCTTTCATTAGAAAAAATATTGCATTATTTTACCATTGAAATAAGGGTCAATTATTTCAATATCCTCTCTGTTTTAAATATTGAGGAGTTTAATTGCTATACTTCACTGTTATACTCCTCTATGTTTTTACACACTTGAGACCAAATATTGCTAGTTAGGAGAAAGAGACACAGGCATGTTACTGGAATAAAATAGTATTACTATGATATTTATTGAGTTGGAATTACAGCATTCCCTTTGTTCAGACAAACTTTAGACCTCTCATGTTTTCTGCCCTATTTTTCACGGCCATACAAATAATATTACTAGCCCACTCCCAAAATGCACTAGTTATAATTCTTAAATAATTTTCCTGATTTTTATAAAACCCTGTTTCCTCCATTACAAAATGGAATTCTAACACCAACTGCTTCAATTGTTGTTGTGGGAGGAAATTGATGATGCAGGTAATCACATTGTCTCAAATTGACATCATAAGTCATAATAATATTCTTGGAAAATTCACCTGTGTGGCAAAAAAAAAAGCTATAAGGGGGGTTTACTATGGGAATTATTTTTGGTCAGATATTTACCGTTTCCTTTTTTACTGTAAATTTGAAAGTAGTGAGTTCTGCACCTGTGCAAACTGTTATTTCAGTCACCATTCACTGTATGACCACTGAGCTCTGCATACCCCTACCCAAACAAAGATGTACAATGAACTAATAGGCCTTGAAGTAGTCCACAGCGCATCAGAGCCAAACCCACATTCAATCCTCTATCTTTTTAGAAACTGCTATATTTGAAAGGCTAACACAACAGAAGGAATATGGACGGCAAGTTATATTTTTTATAGCACACTGACAATGATAAAAAAAATCTATCCCAATAATTAATTCCTCAGCCATTTCTGCTATGGATTCTCTGATAGATAATTTCATTAATATGTGCTGAACACATACGCTAGAGGCTCTCTGCTGCAATTTACACACTTTGGTTCCTGACTCCTGTATGAAATTTAAATGGTGAAAAAAAAGATAAACGCACTGATTATCTGTTTGTCTGATAAATGAAAGTCGCAACAAAATTTTACAGCTCCAAAGGTTGTTTACTTAAGCGAGATTTTGTGTTTGGACATGGAAAGGTCAGTTTTTTTTCTCTCACGCATTTCTGTGAAATTGCTCCTGCTTTTTAGCAAATCTGTTAAGAAGGCTAATTCTCCTTGTGGTGTTGACAAGGACAGGGGAAGGATGTGGCCCGAGGAGATCACAGAAGCAGCATAAAATCCTAGCTGGCATCGCAGGCAGCCCACAGTGTGTGGTTTTTGAAAGTCTGTCAAAAAAGTTGCATAATATGAAAGTGAAGGCAGGACTTCTGAACAAAAATCAATAGCTGGATCTTTTGAACTGCCCATGTACAAAGTTCTAATGAAAATGTCCTTCAGGGGAGTGTTAATAGTGGACTTTGAGATCAGCTTCACCACTGGTCTGATAACACTACAGAGCATTTGAAGTTTTCAAAGAATCCAAGACATGAAAAGTTTGGCTCAAATGTGGAGGATGTGAATGCCTCTGAGGGGACAGAGAAATAGCTACCCACCACTGAAGAACATATGGTGTATGTGTTTCCTGAACTATGCCAAATTTAGCCACAGGACACAATTTACTTCAAGGGGGGTTGATAATTCCCTAAAAAAGAAACACCCTATGATCAAACTAATAATTGACCAGGCACAAGGTACTAGGCACCAGGTAGTAAATGTATGAAGGTGACTAAAAACAAGTCATCCAGGAAGATTAGGGACACGTCTGTCTAAAAACATATGAAACAACATTAGGTGAAGTTTCATGCTTATAAAATATTATTTTGTATTGTTTCCCATGTTTTCCTTTCTGTATTTTATCCATTTAATGAAGCATAATTTTTTTATTTTTACTCTAGATACAAAGTTACTCATAACCTAAATTATTATGATATAAACACTAAACTGGTTGTTGAAATTTTAAGTCACTTAATGCTAATTAATTTCATTTGTTTTTCTTGATTCCAAGTCTTAAGCACAAAAATGCTCATAATTTGGGGATAAAAACTCAATAGATTGGGGGAATAGTGCATCATAAAGGGAAAGTGTACACAGAACCTTTTATAAAATCTTTGCCTTAAAAAAAAAATCAGCTTTCATTTTGTTCTTTAGAGAATTTTTTACTCAATATCTCTTTGAAAACAAACCTCTACTAATCAATCCATGGTTAGAAAAACAAACTTTTTTGTATAAATGTTAAAAAGAAAAGATAAATTTTCTTACTAGTAACAGTGTCAGATCTCTCTGCCCCAGCAGAACAAAGTGATAGTAGTCATTTAGGAGGCTGTGGTTCCAATTTAAATTATCTTTACATTGCAAACAAGTTTACTGTAGTTATTTTGTCATTTGTATAATGGAATGTCAGCTGTTATCAGTATCAAATATGCATTCATTATGTCTAAACATTGTGACTTTTTCCTGTTTTTTTTTTTTTCCAATAGTTTAATGAGGTGGTAAATGCCTTTAATCCCAGCACTTGAGAGACAGAGGCAGGCAGGTATCTGTGAGTTTAAGTCCAGCCTGTTCTACAGAGCAAGTTCCAAGACTCCTAGAACTGTTACAATAAGAAACAGTCTCAAAAAATAATAGAAAAGAAAAAGAAAAAATAATATTGCCTGGCTGTGGAGTCACATGCCATTAATCTTTCATTTCAGCACCCAGCACTTTGGAGGCAGAGGCAGGCAGATCTCTATTGAGTGTGAGGACAAGTTCCAAAGCTACAAATAAACACTGTCTCGAAAAACAAAAACAAGCATATATTTGTGTGTGTGTGTGTGTGTGTGTGTGTGTGTGTGTGTGTGTGTATCAAGTACATTCCTTTAAACATGACTTTTTAAATATGACTTGAGCATATTAAACTTTTAGGCTAAGAGTCACATTTTAGTTTCTCAGGTATACCACACTTCAAACTCATGACTCTTTGTTCTCATACCAGCAAAGAAAAGCAGATGCTGTATCACCAAGTACTTAATGCTCCTGCTCTGCAGGATCAAAGAAAGGTTGAGTCTCAGGACTAGGAACTTTCTAGCTTTGATTTAGCTCTGTAAAGACATATTGAAAGTGGGTACCGTGCTAACTTAAATGATAAAGGACTTCTCTCATGATAAACATCACAATGACCTTTATGGCTGTAAGAGGAGCATTAAGGGACAGTCAAAATCCAAGCAACATAAATCCTGTAAGAATTTAATTTTAGTCTTGTTCCACAGCAAGCTCTGGACAATGAGGAATATTACAGAATTGCCCATTTTGACATACAGGAGGGCAGGTACTACCATACTGACTCATGACAACCACGATAGAAGAATAAGAGAAACATAAATTCCAAGGTATCTTTAGTGAGGTGTTACCTATCAGTCAAAAAACACTTCCAGGGCCATTTGGCATCACTGTTTCCTTCAGCTTCAATATAGCACTCCTGTTAATCAAAACAGATAAGACCATCACTCTAATCTGTGACAGTCTGGAAAGTTGAGCTACAGCTACAGATTAGTTGAAAATACCTTCATCAGTAGAGAATAATGAACTTTTTAAAAAATAAAATCCACTAAAGATTTAGATATAGACTTTTAGAAAATATTTTCATAACACACTTTGCAAAACTCTAAAGAATTTTTTTGAGTAGGTACTTTCTCCCTAGTGTTTTGGAGCACACTATCATATTTATGAATTAGTGATAGTGATATGGTATATGTGTGGGTGGGGACACAGCTGGAAAACCAAAAATAGAGATGATTACAATTTTTTTTAATGTTTCAGTTTTTAAAATTTTGTTGATTCCCCAAAGAAGTCCTTACCTGCACGGAGGAGAGGATAGGGAGTAGGATGGGGGAACCTGGAAGGGAGAGACATGGGGGAGGAGCAATTGGGGCTAGTATGTAAAATGAAAATAATTAAATAAATAAAGAAAAATACTTTCATCTGTAAACCTAGCTTCCCAGGAATATTGCCATTCATGTAAGAATGGAATGGGTTGCTTGTTTCAGTTTCTCATAAATATCATCATTCAGGGAACATTTCTATATAGCTCTATGTCATGAATATCTCAATAGTAAAATGTGCTATATGGAACAAATTGGCATTATAATTTAATGTCCAAAAGGTTCCCTAGTATAGTTTTCCCCTCAAATTATTAATCTGTATCCTTTATGGCTGTGTAACAATTATAGTGCAATTCCTGAAGACACAATCATATTACTTACATATAAATTAATCTGAACTTGATTCACTGTCTGCTGTTTACTTCTGTTTATTTTGAAAATTTA
This sequence comes from Cricetiscus sungorus, assembly GCA_030556225.1. Lineage (NCBI taxonomy): Eukaryota > Metazoa > Chordata > Mammalia > Rodentia > Cricetidae > Cricetiscus > Cricetiscus sungorus. The sequence continues at coordinate 20,429,753 of JANBXA010000069.1, forward strand.
CTGCAAATTTCAAAATCTCACCTATTCACAACATTTTTCCTCAAACTACACTCAAGATATGCATTATCTACATTTACACTGTGGAACAGTAACTTGGTTCTCTACAATTTCTCAGAGACCCTACAGTTAAGGTAGACTATTTTTGATATTGATGCCATATTTCCCCAAGTGTGATCATTCTATGCTTCCTTTATATATATATTGTGATATTTCTATCTTTTGGATTTATGCCCTCCTTATTTCTATGCATTTCCTATTTTATCCTTTTGTCCCTTCATACCCTCACCAACTTCACACTTTCAGGATTTACACCTATAAATGATTATTTTATAGACCAGACAACCTCTAATAAAAATAGAAATCTCTTTCCATCTGTCTGTTTCTCTGTGTGGCTCTATCTCTGTATTTCTCTCCCTCCCTCCCTCCCTCCCTCCCTCCCTCCCTCCCTCCATCCATCCCTCCCTTCCTTCCTTCCTTGTTATTCCCTCTTTCCCTCCCTCCATCTCCTCTGTTTTTTGATTTCTCTCGTGTTCTTTCACCTATAGCTTTGGCTTCCAAAACAACATGAAAAATGTTTTAAATATACATTTTAAACTGTATCTCAAAGAAGCAGAGTGATGTAGGGTTGGTTATGCTATTCCAGTTTGCAGTTTATCCTTATTTGAAGTGTATTCCTACAATTTTGAGACAATCCAAGGATTATAAATACTGATGTATGTAAACCACACATTCCCAGTTTCGTAGTATACAAGACAGAAAATAAGCTTGCTTTAAATCTTTAAGGAAATCAGTATTAGTCAGCAATGTCACTAAGTATACATACCAGTGAAGATCCACACACTAGTAACAAAGCCCTTCCTCTCACTCACTAGTCACAGCTTTCTTCTTGCCACTATCTAATGATTTATATTAAAAACTTATATGAGGCCAATATCAAACTTGAGTGAGTAAAGAAAACCATCTTTGAATGAAACATTCTATTTTTTGTACCACACAATTCTCCACACATAAAAAGAACTAGGAATTCTATTTTGAAAGAGAAAAATGTAATTCTCATGCTTAGAAACAATGCACTTATTACACTTGAATTTGGATTCCTTCATTAATCCTTTGACAATGATGTGTAAAGTATGCCCATTCTCTTTCCCATGTCACAGTTACTGGGAAAATATCAGATGTTCATAAATTCAGTCCTCAAGTCAATTAGTCACAATGGCTTCTTCGGATGCATTTCCTGTATTCCTTGCTCTGTAACATGCAAAGATGCTGAAGAAGAAAATCCAGACAGTATAATTTTAATAGTACTGATTTAAAAAGATCAACTTTCATTTAAGATTACATCCTTCATGAAAGAAGGCAAATCCAATTCATTGCTTCATTTCTCTATAGTGCTGGTGAGTCAATTCACATGCCAACCTCAAGAGGAGTCAAAATATTTTCATCACCTATTTCTTTGTTAAATTTAGAATGGCTAATTTCTTTTTTTGAGATCATGTACTTTCTTTGAATGCAATATTCTTGAGAATTACAAGGAGATATAAGTTTGGAGAGCTATGTTTTTTACCCCTATTGTTAAAGTCATTCCCATTTTACTTCCAAAATAATTATAAATCACCTTATACTTTCTTGTATGTTCAATAATTGTAAAAGGTATAAATATATATGATTTAATAACAGTTGAAAATGACACAAGGTTTTGGCTCATCAAGGCAGAACACAAATTATAAAACTACAAAGCAATACTAAACTTAAAATGATAAATATGAAATAAGATATTTTTTGTATTTTTATACTTGCATAATGCACAAAAGGCAAGACATTATGAATGCAGAATGAAAAGCTCAGCAGATATTAAAATAACCCACAACATGAGACTTTTTTTAAAAAATGCAATTTAAACTCAAATTAATTATTAAGTTGTTTGATTAAACAAATTTTCCAGAGGGACTAAAGCTACATTATGGTATAAAAAGAATTAGTAAATTTTACACATAGGACATAGCAGTACTGATGTGATTTCATAGAGAAAGATAATTACCAGTTATTCCACTCAGTCAGAAAGTAATATGTAATCATCTGTTCTCACAACAAGTAAATCAACACTGAGAGTTTTCTCCACCACATTTTATCTCTAAATTCATGGCAATTACATTCCCTGTTAATACATAATCATAATTTAGGTATTTGGAGTCAATATTGAATAATATTTTGTTGATAGAGGATACTCTCTCTCTTGAACATTTTAAAAAATTTGACCAAAATTTCTCCCAATAGCAAAATACTTTCAAATCTACTTCCATGAAAATCCTGGTCCAGGCAGTAATCCACCAAAGATCAAAGCAACAGAATCCTACAAAGATGTTGATCCATAAAAGCTTGGAAAGGGTGAAAATATCTGTGACCTCTGAAGCTGAATAGAGCTACTGATACTGATAGCCTTGACTTTGAAGTCGTATAGCTTGTTGATGGGGCAAAATCGGCTTATTGTAGAAGGGACAGGCAACAGGGAGTAGAAGTTAGAACAAATATGTCTTAACAGTTGGCAGGATTCATTGGGATAAAAATTATTTTACTTTGGCTAAAAATTTCAAGTCATTGTCCATGAGATAAATTCCTTTTAGTACCAGGAATATTCTCACTTTTTGAGTCATTCCATCAAGCACACAGGAAATGAGCAGACAATTGAAATACTGTTTTATAGAACATAATAGTCTATAAAATTAACAATGTATGTATTAGATGGATTGAAATACAGGGATTTTTTAGTTAGTAGATCCAAATTATTTCATTATTGGCAACCACAAATGCTTCAGTATAGAAATAGTTTATTTCTTTTCATTAACAATAGGAAATCATTTTTATTTTGTTTTCTTTTTTAATGAACAAGCCATCAAGTAATGCTACAAAAATATATCCACATTGTATTAAGTCAAGCATTACTGACCACAGTTACATTGTGTTATCTCTTCATTAGTCAACATGCATAACAAAAATATGAAAAAATATATAGAGTATTTAAGAATAGTCTTCATTAGTGGGAGTGAAAAAGGTTTTGAATACTTTTCAGATTCTATGAATTACATTTGTGTAATAGGCAAATTAATTTTACAATATAAATTATTGTGTAAATCATAAACACAGGAGCTTGAAAATTAAGAGTTATAAATTTCTTGATAAATTATTGCCTTCACAAGGACTCCACTGCTGGTCAATGAAATCAGGTGTCTATGCCATTCTGACATTTCATCATGCAACTTCACTGCAGTATTTGTTCTAAACAGTCAATGTGCAAAATATGTTCTATGTGCTATAATGTCAAGTTTCTTCAAATTACTCAGTAAAGGATGCTTGAAACACATCCAGTCAGAATCACGACTACTGACTGTCAAGAACTCCAGAGAGTCTATTGTACATACAATTTTTCCAGTCTTCCAGGAGCATAATAGGTTGAATGTGGAAAGTAATCACTTCAATATTTTCTACTAACAATCTTTAGCATGTATATAACAAATTAATAATATATTTCTAGATTTTCCTGTACTCAAATGTTTGACTTAGAAGATTTCTATCCTAGTTGTGGTTAGAATTCATAATTTTTGCTATATAAATTTTAGTTTGGGGTAAAGGCAAGATGTCAAATGATTTATGAAGTTACACTGCATCTATCCTACCTTGTCATGTTATAGCATGCATCTAAGGGAAGCAGCAGCCTCAACATTTTAAAATATAAAATCAAAGTTCTGATAAACTCTGATAAGTATTAAAGGTGCTCTATGTCCTAAAGAATCAAATATGAAATCAAGATTTTATAATTTTGATAAAATAAACAAGATCATCCATCTCATTACTGAGCAAAATTGTTCTTGTCTTCAATTATTATATGTCATATAGGATTGTTTTGAAACAAATCTTTGGTTTATTAGCAAATGTTATATTTAGATACCATATTTTGTATTACATTATTTGTATTACTAGGCCAGTAAATTGATTCTTTGCAAAATGGTGTTGAGTATGTAAAAGTTTACAGAATCTTCTTCAAGTCTCCATTCTCAAATCAACTTATCAGTTTTAGATTGTGGCATTACAATGAAGGTGTTTTGCATGACTAAATCAGGCTTTATAAGATCAGAAGGAAAGTTATAGGAATAATCCCTTACTCTAATGGGAAGCTACCATTTGGAGTTTTGAGATACACGTATAAAATCAGAAACTACAATAGAAGTCTTACAGATGATGAAAGTAGCATCACTGAAGAACTAAAATTACATCAGGATAGAAAAAGATGTGATTATGTGTAGAGGAGAAAAAATTGACCTTACAGGGCATAAAATCTGTCAAGTGAATTAAGCTGATTAATAATGTAAACACAAACTGATGAATTTTATAAAGCCCTCTTCTATAAAAGAGCTACTTTTATCTTCAAAATTTGAAAAAGTTTTCTTTTTGACATGTTTTATACGTAAAATATTTTAAGAACTCTGTGTAAAATCATAAAGGGTTTCAACAGAAAGTTAAATATTATGCTTTATGAATAAAGGAAACAAATACTAACTGAAAAATAATGCAAACAGTAACTACTAGTGATTTTATACTATTCTGTATTAGAGTAGCAACATAGCAAAAACTACTACTAAATCAAGTTCAAATGGTATGATAATACATCCAGACACCCTTGTGTTTCACATTTTTTTCTCAGTAAAGCAATCATTAGAAGACAAAATGTAGAACAATAATTGAAACCCAATTAAATAAATAGATTCTATCTAACAAACTATCAGAATGAACTTCAGCCTTCAATGAGATAAAAATGAGATGGAACCTAAGGTTGTGATTGAACTTACAAAGGTTATTATTGGGAGAAAGGTAGACAATTCGTAATGAGTTTCATACCTGAGGGTATTTTTGTAAAACATGAAGAATCAGGGATTAATCAAACTATGGACTAGATAAGTTTGTAAACAACTGTCATAAATATTAATAGTCATTATGTAATGTATTTTAAAAACACAATATATTATACAATACTAGAACACTTACATCATAAATAACTTAGGTTAATCTTTGGTAATGAAATTAGGTTGATAGAAACTCCTTATAAGCTCTGAGTATCTGGATTGCAGAAGGTATTCAGGAAAAATTTATGTTATTCTTTCAGAATATATAAATGTAGATATATATTTTGATGGTAGTATTGTTTTTATTAGATAAATCTCAACTGAAAATCAATTTTCTGAGTATCCCTCAGAAAGGGAAATAACAGTTAGTGCTCTTGATAATCATAACCAGCAGAGTTAGTATAGATTTCCACTTCTAGACTGGTGTGGGTTGTGCCATGTGGGTTGGAGGAATTTCATAAAGACACTAATCTTATGGTGATCAAACTGTACATCTAAGTCCATATATTCCCTGTACTGGAACCCTGCTTCTCATAAGCCAACCATCTGTTTTGTTCAACTCTAACACTAATATCACATTTTCAGTGCTGAAAGCCTTTCCTATATACAGAGACATAGACAGAAGTTTCAGGCTTGAACACAGAGACAACTGAACCATGCATCCTCAGAAACTAGTTTAGTTTTACAAAAAATAATGAAAGCTAAATAATCCAATTCTCTCTTAGACATCCCCTTACACATCTGGGGGAGGGTGGTAGTCAATCTTTCTCCCCATGTTGCTAAATTATAAAAATATATACAGAGATTTTTGTAAATATTTAGGGGTCTTACAGCAACAACATCCTTTAGAACACAGTGAATATAGGAAAGGAAAAGTTAGGGAAGGGAAGGTATGGGGGAATGTAAGGGAAGGGAAGGGAAGCAAAGGGGAGGGAAGGAAAGGAAAGGAAAGAAAAGGAACAGAAAGGAATGGAAAGAAAAGAAAAAGGAATAGGAAGGGAAGGAAGTGGAAGGGGAAAAAGAAAAGAAAAAGCATAAAAAGATTCTGAAGGGTAAAATAAAAGCAAAGCAGGAAGCAAGAGATGCAGAGGTTTTTGGAGACATGTTTGAATTTATGATCTAGATCTGCTCAAGGCAGTAGTTCTCAAAACTCCTTATTCTGTGATGCTTTAATACAGTTTCTCACATTGCAATGATGCCCCGCCATCATTTTTATTTCTACTTCATAATTGTCATGATTTGTGATGTAAGTATTTCGGTTTTCTGATGGCCTTAGGTGTCTCCTATGAAAGAGTCATTTAACCCCCAAAGTCACAATCTAAAAGTTCAGTCACTGGTCAAAAGTCTAATAAAGACCACGTCTAGAATACATGTTTAATACATGTCCTGCATTCTGAACCCAAATACAAACTAAAAGATTATTAAATAGAAGACTTTATAATATTTGAAAGGCATGACTAATAAATGCTGTACTTTGCTTCAAGTCTTAGTTGTGGTTTATTTATTAAAATGTATCGTGTAATCCCTAATCAAACCAAGCTTCTTTAAATATGAATGCAAACTGGGCTTCAACATGTATGAAGTATTCATGAGGAAACAATTTCAATGAACTACAACTATCTTAGCTACTGCTTTAAAATTTCCATTCTTGATCAACACTGGATCCCAGATTTGACTCCATTCTTGGTGACTCAGCCAACCTGGTGGCAGGTTGAATACATTGAACTACTTCCTACATAGCAAAGACAATGCTTTCTTACTGGAAAAAGATTTGTATTGTAGTTATGGATTTTCCTTTCCAATAAATAATACTTCTGAAAAGCCACCATGTGTGGATTTATGGAATGCCTCATTCACCATCATGGTATTCTACACAGTATGGCTTCTGATTAAGGAACTTAACTCACAAGCAGTAAAATGAAACCATAGGCCCACAATCATGGAATCCACTGGTCCTACTGTTCCCCACCATCCTGAAGCAATTGCCATGATATAAAGATGGAATGACCTTTTAAGGCAGAGTTATAATGTCAATAGGTGGCAATATACTGAAGGCTAGGAGCAGGGTTCTCCAGAAGAAAGTAGGTGCTTTGTATCAGCGTGGTATGACCTCTTCTCCCACAGCCAGGATCCGCAGGTCCAGGAATCAAAAGGTGGAAAGGGGGTTAGATAGTTCTACTCACTATCATCCATGGTGACCCACTAGGCAAATGTTTGCTTCCTTAAATTCTGCTGGCCTAGATGTTTTGGTTCCGGGTGGGGGGATGGGGGTGGGGAAGTACTCCTTCCTGCCAGGGGCCACAAAAAAAAAAAAAAAAAAAAAAAGATCCATTGGACTGGAAGCTCAGTCACTTTGTGTTTCTAATGCCCTTAAACCAATAGGCTAAGAAAGAAATAACTGTTAGAAGTGGTGATTGATCCAGTGACCATGAGGGAGATTGAATTGTTTCTCCACAACAATGAAGGCAACAAAGATTACATTGGAAATGCAGTAGATCTTTAGGACTTCTCTTTTTAGCATGCCCTGTAATTAAAGTCAAGGAGAAACTCCAGAAGTCTAGCTCAGGCAAGATGACAAAGGAGATCAGTTTAACCCAGGCAAAGGGCAAGGATAGGTCAGAAATGAAGGTATGGGTCACTCCTCCAGGAAAAGAGACAAGACTTGCTTAGATGCTTGCCAAGGATGGAGGAAAACACAGAATTGGTGGCAGACGAAGGTCTTTATAAGTACCAGAGAAGCCCCCGAAGGCTGCAATTACTACATGCTATTATATGCCTGTAGTATTGGTTGTGAAACAGAACTTGATGGTAAGAAGCTACTACTGGGTATCACACACTTCAGCTACAGAATGAAGAGAAATTAAATGGGAACTGAGTTAGAAGCCTTGTCTATGTGTTCAAAGTACTAAAAGATGTTATGCAAGATCCTGGGAGAGAAAAAAACTATCAACAATATTATCCAGTTCTGACCTCTGTGATTGTAATAATGATATGCCAGGCAGGATATGCCTACTCATGATATAGTGATAAAATATTTCTTGTCCACAATTTGACAACATCATTAACTCAGTTAACATGTAATCATTTATTTGACTCTGAAGAAAACTCAGCAATATGAAATAATATATGACACTGTTTATATATATTTAATATTTATATAAAATGTAGAAAATTAAATATTTAGAAATTGTTTTATATTATTTAATTTAAAAATTGCAGCAAAATATCATAGTTGAACTAATGTTTCTAAAATATCAAAGGCTATTAAACATTATTCTGATGAATTTAAAAACAACTCAAATTATATAAGCTGTACCTGACATTTTTGGAGTTAAAATGTACAGTAAATAGAAGATGCAAATAAATACACAAAATCTTTTTTTTTTTTTAGAATGGCTTGGGTTTTTATTTTGTGACTACTATATCACACAGTTGAAAAATATTGAGTTCTTAGGCTTTTTCACCTAAACTTGAGAGATCAATCTATGCATGCTTTTCTCATTATTTCCTGTTGTTGTTGTTGTTTTTGTTTGTTTGTTTGTTTTTTAGACAGGGTTTTTCTGTGTAGCTTTGGAGCCTATCCTTGCATTCACTCTGTTGACCAGGGTGGCCTCGAACTCACAGAGATCCATTTGCCTCTACCTCACTAATGCTGGGATTAAAGGCATGAACCACCACCACCTGGCTTCATTATTTTCTTAAAACAAATGTTTCTGTTCTTACTTCCAGACTCAGAAATTAGCCTTCTTTCTGACTTGTTAGAATTGAACTGTACAACATGTACTCTTTGTGATTGGCTTGTTCAATATTTGTTTCTTGTCTGTATGAGATTATGACTTATTTTCTTTGTGTTACTAAATTCCATTATTTGCAGACTCTGTGATCTACATCAGTTCAGTACCTGGCAAAAACCTGTGTGCTCTCTTGTTTCTGCTATTGTGCAGTGTTGCTATGAACATGCTCCGCCTTAGTCTCTTTCTCCAAACATATGTGCACTTCTCTGTCTATCTTGGGCTAAGGAGCCATGTTGTATATCATGGACAAGTGTCCATATTGACAAATAATGTCTAAGATTCTTTTCTCTGACTTACACTACTTCTAAATAGATGACATTTCATCTTTTATTCCAGTCTTTTTTTTTATCAGTCTAAGCATTTTTGTGTGTTTGCAGGGTTGTGTGTGTGTACGTATGTATATATGTGTGTATGTGTGTGTGTGTAAAGTTTTAAATAGGACATGCTGATATTGGTTAATAAATGGTGATCTCAAGAATTTTAAATTTATTCTGTGGGTGGTTATGTGTTTTAAAATTAAATACTTAGAGCAGCTAGGAATCAAATAAGTATAAATAACATTTTTAAATATATATTTATATTTCTTTATTCCTTATATAATTTTAAGAATAAATGGTTTCTTAAACATTTTACTCTGAAAATTAGAAATTAAAAGATAATAATTTTGAAAGTATATACATTCATATAAAGTATTTTAATTTGAAAATTCAAGATACAGCATAATCACAGTAAGCCTCCCAATTTGAAGTAATTTATTTAAATGGAGGTAAGCAAAAGATTGAAGTACCTTTCCCAATTCACTATAAGCCATGCCAGAAGGATAAATGAATGTGTGCACTAGAACAATCCCCTTGTGGTGTCTTCATATTTTCTATGGCACATAGTTGATGAAAAAAAAATGAAGTTTAAATTGAGTGTGGTGCCAACTCTTACTGAAAAAAAAAATGTTTCTATAAGGTATCTGTATAACGATCAAGTTTTTGATATAACTAATGATATATGAAAGACTTCCAAATTAATTGTAAGATTTTATAATCAGAATGTTTGTATTAATTTTTTTCTGGCATCCACTCATCTACCATATTCAGAATTCCCAAAAACATACAGTCCTAATTACCTGGTGCTGAGTTCATTACACTAACATTGGATTCTGAGTGAAGAAATAATTCCTGGAATTCAATGAAAACACTACACTTTCCCCACAGGACCAGTAACTGTTAGGCTTTCACTGTCTTCTAGGAAATATCTAGAAGAGATTAAGTGAGATATCAAATTTACAAGTTGATATGTATAGAAAAGAAATCAATAGGAAATAATCATTTTGTCAGTTGTATTTAACTTCAAAACTTGTTAGAATATTAGGAAGTCACCCTAGCACAGAAAAGTTTCCTGTGGCGTGTGTGTGTGTGTGGTGGGGGGCGAGGGGCAGCAGTAAATGAATGGAAACTGTACTCTGCAAAGGACATGTCAAAATGTCGGTAACTAAGGCAAATACTCTTGAGCCTTATGAACAGGTCTGCTACCTCTTAAGAATCATCTTCATCTTCCATTTCCATAATGGAAGCTCTTCCTGCACATGCCCTTCCCCTCTCCTTCTACGGAATGACATTTTGTGAGACTGATGGTGAGCTATTTGATTAAAGAAGATAAGCATCCTCCTATGGAGAAGGGTGCCTTAAAGTGTGAGTCAAGTGAGAATATGAGAGTAAATGTCCTATGAGCTTGACAAGAACCTTTTCAAAGCAAAGTCTGATTTAAGAAGGTAAATTTGTTGTCATAAGGCACTGTGAATGACATTATTAAATGTCGTAAACTGAAGATTAACTTTCTTGAGTGAAGATTAACTTTCTTGAGTGTATTTGCTTATATTTGAATAGCAAATATTCTAAATAATCCCTCAAAAGACTGGGGAGAAGTTGGCGGCTCATATAAGCCTTTTACCTTTCCTTAATGTGAAAACAAACTGCCAAAGCTGCTAAGTCTAAAAAAAAAGGTAATCAAGAAAAAATATCATTAAAGTGTATTCGAGATTAAGTGTTACCTGCAAGAGCCGACTTGACACTTTACACAGGTAACTGGATTTTGTTTTCCAATGTGTACCGATTGACTCATTGGTCAGAGCAGACTGAATCGTATTTTTGTAAGGCTCTTCAACAGGCAGCCAAATAAATAGCTTTTCTCCCGCTGCCTGGGTTGCTGTTTGCTTAAGCAAAAATCCAATTTCTGGAGAGGACTCCACAAGGGCTAAATTCCCTGCCATTTACAAGTGTCCCATTAGAGTAGCTTTCTATATGGAAATAACATTCCAAGACAAGGGAGAAACGTTAGGTCTGAAGTCCGCTGTTCCTGATGTGTTTTATTATTTCTTTTTCATTTGAGGAATATAGCTGTTCTCCCAGGAGAAATGGGAAGAAAGGAAGACTGATGTTTGAATACAAATGTCTCAGGGAACAGGTGTTTCCTATAAAAGTGAAATCTCTCCTTTTTCTGTATGCATCAAGGACAGGGGTAGATCCCATACTTCATGCTCACGTTGTCTCTCATTAAGGGTGTATATGTGTGTTTATAATGTTTATAATTAAGGATTCAAATGGAAAACTGAAAGTGGAGTGCCATGTATCAGAGACAGAGACTTGGCTTTGATTGCTTTTAATTTAGTTCATCTGCAGGACACTTATGCTTAAAAACAGTCACAATTAGCATCAGACAACCTACCTGTCTGGTACTTTTTAAAATACCGTTTTTTCTTCTTCAGGGAGAGAAGAAAATATATTACAATGAAGGTTCTTAAATTATCAGAAATGTTTTAACTAATATACTGTTGATGATGCTAATAAAATGTTCATTGATACTTTTTTTTTAACTGGTGAGATTTGAAAAATGCTGCAATATTTTTAAAATCTAAAACTGATTCAGACCAATTTTAAAAGTAAATTAGCGCATCTTAACATTAATTCACAGTATTTGCATTTTCGATTTAAAGAAATGAACACAGATCTGGTAATTTAAAATATTGCTTAAGAAGGACTTACATAAAAAGGAAAAGAACCAAGGTGATGGACAGATTTCTGGAGAATGTAATTATGTTACCATGTTAGCTTGTTTGAGGTAGATGAATGCCTATTAACTTAGCTGCTAGACACTATAGAAAATAAAAGAAAAATTGTGTGTCTATAAAAGCTTTTATGAAAGGAAAAAAAAGATAAGTATCACCATACAGAAAAAAATGACACTCTTTCTTCCACACTGCCTTTCCATATAACTTAAGGAGAGATGAATTTGTTTATTCATCATTATAAGGGTTCTACTTTAATAATGCTGTGTTGTTATTAAGAAAATGTAACTTTATTCATGGAGGGCTGGGACTGACATCAGAACATGCACATATTTAACAAGTAGTCTATTCTACATATCTAACACCAAAGAAACAGGTAATCAACAGAATATTTTGATGGATGGCATCAAAAATGAGTCACAGAGATTCTTAGCTTGTTTTGGTTTTCACTTCAAGTTTTCATTTTTCAGTCTTCCTTGCATTGGGAAATAGCATTATATTGGGAGAGAAAACTACCTATTAGTCATTTCTCATTGCGAAGAGTTAACAGTCTAGTACTTTGAGTGGGATTTCTGCTTGGAAGCACATGAAGAGATTTGGTTATTCAGGAAAACTAAGAGATCGTAATGAATAGAAAGGCCTAGTGCTTTGTACTTGCCCAGACTGTCATATAAAAATAAACAAAGCCAAATTTATTGCAAAAATGAGGATGAAAAGAGAAGAAAGAATAGATACAAGGAAAGTCCTTAATGTTGTGTTACTGATTCACCTTCACATTTTTAAAATTATTTTTAAAAGAAAAACATTTTCTTTTATTTCTGTCCATTGATCTCTCAAATTAGTGATTATTTTTGATGAGCAAACTCTGTCTTCACTTATTCATCTATTCTTTTACTCATTCATTCTTTGATTTTGCATAAAGGCTAATTTGAATATCACTTCACTAATTGAATATCAGAGCATGTAAACAAAGCTGGTTTTGCCATTCAGACAGACCTCTGTCAATGGAACACTGAGAGGCATACGAAGACAAAACTTTGTTTTTACAGACTTGGTTTTACTATGTACCCTGTCTTTGGCATTGCTTATCTAGATGGTAGAATTCAAATTGCTGGAGATAAATGTTTGCTTAGATTTCATTCACTCAAAGTGCTATGAATAAAGTGTGTCAGATTTATATGCCTTAATTAAAGTTACTCTTTTGTTTTGTTTGTTTTGGTTTTGTTTTTTAGAGACAGGGTTTCTCGGTGTTACTTTGGAGCCTCTCCTGGAACTAGCTCTATAAATCAGACTGGTTTCAAACTCCATGCTACTCAGTTTCCAACAAAAGTAAACTGCTGTGCCAGCCATCAGCCACTGTGTTTCTTCTTTTAAGGGCAAAAAATTTATTTACATTAGAAATAAGTACTATTCAAAATGATTTTTGTAGTCAGTCATATTTTATCTCTGTTGTAACGACTTGGAATTTTCTTTTTGAGAAGTATCTTTTATGGAGGTTTTTATTTAATGACATTTTAAGAGGAAGCCATTCACTAAGGCACATTGTGTTTTTCTTTTACATTCATGTAGATGGAGTATCTGTTTTGTTTTTGGTTAGGTAAAACAATTGAGTATTTGGGATCTATTGAGTAAAATACAATCATATTGAGTCATCCAAAGTATGTCAGATGTTGTTATCAAGGGTGGATGAATTCACCATGGCACCCCAGTTCCTTCAAACTAGAAGCATACAGTATAGGCTACAGGATATTTGCATGATCCTGTGGACATTTTCATTTGGTGACATTTAGTCTATTTCTGAGATCCTGGAGGTGTTCTGATTGTTTCAGGTAGCGATTAGAGAACAAGTCTGGGCTGGATATTTACAGTTTCTTTCTCTATAAAAGAAGGTGGAATATTGCTTTCTAGCCAAGTGTGTGACTGTAAGATGTTGGAAATTCAATCTGGCAGAAGATGAATTAGTCCATATACAATAATAAAAAAAACCCAATTCTCTTGTTTAATCTACATACTATTCAATATAATATTTCCACCTATATATTAATTAAGTTTTCTTCTGCTCTTATCAACTATAAGATGTATTCCCTTATTTTACTTCATAAATATTTGTACTTACATTTTCTGTGTAGTGATATCTGTTAATAATCAAAAATATTTTATGGTATTTAGATTAACAGATTTCTAAATTCTCCAATTTATAAAAAACAAATGGCAACCTTATGATAATATGCATAATCTTAAAATTCCTCAAAGATTAGTTTGTAGGAATGCGGTTCTTCCAGTAATGACCAGCATAGGTGGGTAATGTTTTATTTTAAGAACAAACTATTCAGGGATACCTGAGTAATATCATAAAAGTAAACATCAGTGTGGGTATAGACAGTGTTGGTTTGTTTATGCCTTCTGGACCTCAGCTTTCTTTCCCACACTCTTTAGGACCCACATCCCTGTCTTTGTCTATATTTCCCATACCCACACACTTGTCTTCTGCTATGATTCTAACCTAACGAATCTGCTTCAAAGGGAGTAGACTTATTGTCACAGCCTGTGGGCAAAGTCTGCATAACCAAAGAGTTTTACATTTCTGGAAGAGATGAGTCACACTGGTTCACATTCATTTAGTGCTAGAACCAGAGGTTCTGTTTAGTGATGATAGCCTAAGCAGCCCCCAAATTAATACACCAATGCAAAGAAAGCCAAGATTCGGACTGAAGTAAAAACATCCATGGAGAAATAGACAGCATAGTACATGGTACATTTGGTATACAAGGGCCAGTTTTATTTGTTTATTCATTCATTTATATAATTATTTATTGTTGTTTTTTTCTGGTCTGTTCTTTTTTTTCCATATTTTATTGCAATATTTTATAGTATTTGTAGCAGTATTTCCTCACTTTTATTTGACATATACTGTAACTTTTTATATATTATACTTATTCTCTTTTCTTTTTACCACTTCAAGGTGAGGTATTCTTTATTTGAATTATTTGAACACAAAAGAATTTCTACAATACAATAATAAAGAGGAAAATAAAATCTACCCTCAAGAAAAGATGTTACATGCAAAATAATTAAGCCAAGTGAGTGTCAATAGAGAAAGGAAAACGAGGGTAAAAGAGGCGTTGTTGTAATACTAGGCTGTCAAGCACAACACTTTCTTAATTAAATGACATTGGTTGTAGAAAGCACAAGGGATGTCCTGAATTTAATCCAAGCTCATTAAAACCATGATGATCTTTGTTTTCCAAGAAAAAAATGGTTTAGTTTCTAATTGTTGAGACTTTCACTTTGTATAAGATTCTTACTACAATGCTCATACTTTGAAAACAAAACAAAACAAAAAACCTCTCATAGTGTATTCATTAAATATCGGTGTATTGAGGTACTATTATGTCCTGGTGGTGTTCAGTATTTACATAAAAAAAACATTAACCTTGCTCAAAAAATTCTTCTCTTTCTGCAACTTTTCCTTCTAACAATTAAATTTGATTAAAAGTCAACTTTATATCAACTTTTTAAAAAACTTAAGGATAAGAGAGTTAATCCTTTAATCAACAGGTTTAATGATGAGAGGTTTTCAGAAGAAAAGTTAAGCTTGAAAATAAAAATTAAAACAAAACAATGATGTTTGAGAAAGATTTTAGACAAGAATATGATGCAAAAAGAAAATATTTTACAAATAAGATGCATGTAGTCATTAACTTAATGATCTGATCAAGTTCCTGTTATAACATAAAGATAATTTTAAAGGCTGCTGGTAATGTGATTTAAAACATAAATTGCTATGACTTATCTTAGGCTTTATAACAACCTAACTTTAAATTAGTCCTTCAGAATTGTAAGAATAAATATGGAATTGCTTGCCCACTTATTAAGAATATATTATATGAGGCTGGAGAAATGGCTCAATGCTTAAGATTGTTGTGTAAGAATGGGGACCTAAGTTTAAATCTCTAGCAACACATGACAATGGGAAATGGCTACCCATAGCTTAAACCCAATGTAGGAGCAGAATCTGATTAATCAATGAGAACTCTCTGGCAAGCTAGCCTAGTGAAAATGGTGAGTGACAGTATCTCAGAGACAGTGTTTCCCAACATTGTTCTCTGGCCTTCGCATGAGTACACTTGGGTGCACATAACCATAACTGTATATGTATACACACGCATGCACTCTAATACACACACACACACACACACACACACACACAGAGAATACATTTTAGAAATGCATAATATTCTCTAGTTCTTCTCCCAGTTAATGGAGTAACATTTTAGTAATGCAACCATAGCTTGACCCTTTAAATATATAATAAAAATAAAATTAATAGCGTGCCATAGACAAATCTACATATTTCATTTGCATTCATGGTTGTTGTCCATTTACTTTTTTTTCACTCAGCAGCCCCATCCTTTTAGCTTTGCATGAACTGTGGTTAATTTCTATTTTAAACTTTTAAGTGTCTAAAACAATGCCTGAAGTTGAACTATATGAATTATAATTAATATTTTATAGTGTGGATAACTGAAGTCTCCTAAACACATCTTGGTTGAAATAAATCTTTAAATAAATGAGTATTAGTTAAGAGCCTAATATATTAACACTGTAACAAAGTTTTATAGTTTGAGGGGAAAAAGTCATGTATTAAGTATGTAACATGAAATTAGTAAGACAACCTGTATCAATAGCTCCCCCATGTCTATGATATGTTGTGCTGGATGTGCATGAATGGATTAATAACTTTAAAAGTCTTAAGATTTATCACTTTTCTTAATTTGAATAGGATGATATTTTAAATAACATTCATGGGATGAATAAACTAGAGGTATTTGTTTATGGCCTTTGACTCCAAGCAGTATGGCTCCTGGATGACTCTATTCTCTGTGACTTTAACCTCTCAGGATATGCCCTTTACTGCCTAACAATAGAATGTATCACAATGCCCTATTATCTCACACAGAAGAACATGCACATAAGTTCTTCTAGTTCATACTATCTCCTATTTTCAGCTGGCCAAACCAAACTACTGGTTTAAGCAGTCTACCCTGCTCAGATTCCCCTCAATATTGCAGTACTTAAGCTTTCTAGTCTTAGCAATGTTACCAGAAACTGTCATAAAGTCCAATGTCATTTGAAATTTCCTTAACTAGCAGCTTGATGTGTTTTATGTGATATTACATTTAAAGACAATCTATATCCAACTGACACAAAACTACAGCAACCCCTGCCTCTTGTCTTGAATTGTGACAACTTTTCAGGAAGATATGAATCATAATCTTCTATTATTTGACCAATGCTGTTGGTGAGACTACAATGAGAATATAGTGTCTTCCTGATCGATCTGACTGAACATCGATCTTGTACCTACTGCAAGAGTTGATTACATGAATATGAATATCCCCTGGTACTTACCTTCATAAGGTAAGTCTGACTTACGAAGTTCTTCACCATCCTCATGTGACTTACATGACAGAAATTGAAGAGAAAACAACTATAGGATGGATAAAAGGCGTGGAAAATAAAAGAGTAGGAGTGGATTTGAAGAAAATACATTATATTTTTGTATAAACTTCTCCAAAAATTATATTAAAAACATTTCAATTTCTATTACACAATTGATTCTATAAAAACAAAATCTGGACTGTATTCATTATTATGTATATGTAGCCAAAATTAATGAAGGAGCTCATAAATATATGTTCCAATATGAAATGAATACATAAACTAAAGGAAGTGCTGGTATCTCCTGGGTACACTCAGTGCTGCTGAAGGGCCTCTACTGCTAACTCACTATGTGAGTTTGAAGTCATTAATACAGGAATTCCAAAGTTGGACTGCATGTTGAAAGCAGTGAGTTTGTCTTTCAATAGATTGAATTTGGAAATCTTAAGGGAAATACAAAGACAGAAAGCTCACCAATCTGTGACGGTTCCCATCTTTGTTCTAAGAAAAATCGTATTTAATTTGTAACATGCTGGCAATTTAAGAATTTTCTCTCTAATCAAAGTTACTGAACTTGAGAGTTCATATGAACATGTCTCTTGTTAGTTATTCCAATTTATCCTTGAAACCCTGCTGCTAAGTGAGAAAGTCATGGCATGAAAAATATTTTCTGTTAATTTTAATGAGAAAAATATGATGTTGTCCATCCCAAACCAAGTCAGATGATTTTATAATTGATAGATAGGGGCATCAATTATGAAAAAACAAGTTTATACAGGCATAACACAACAATATGAAAATATTATACTATTTTCTATGAGACATGTAAGGCCATAAGTCTATTGTAGTGATGAATTCTAGAAATGAAATTCCTGCAAGCATAGAAGAAGGTAAAGAGAGTCAGTCTTCACTCATGAGAAGAGTCATTCTTTTATATCCCTCCACAGATTTTTGAGGATTTCACATGGTAGAGGTTTTGTTGCAATCAATATGCACTTTACTCTGAGTTAAAGGCAACTTTGTAGCATAATTAAAGGCAAACCAGAGAACATTGCAAAACATGAGGAAGAACACAAATATTTAAGTCAAGAACTTCTAGGAAATAGTGTCACTTTACCATTCTTGCTTGTCATGCTTAGGAAAGGAAAGTCTAAATTCACTCAAATTAAATGGATACAATTCAGAAGTGTTTTATAATATTCTCAAAGGAAAATCTGTTGTGTCATGAAAATTAGTGTGTTATTGTCTGAAGTCATCATGCCGAATTATCAATTCATCTGAAATAATTGCTTAGCATGTTTGAGAGTAAAAATGAAAACTATGAAAATGAAGTACTTTGAAAAAGTGCTGTTTTCTCAAATATTGTAATGATGGCAGTAAATAATTAATTGACAAAATTCGTTACGCAAAGTAAGCGTATACATATTTACTTACATCCTTCATTTTAGAACGAAATTCATTAAGAAAAATATACTTTATGATAACCCCAAAGTGCTCTTTGATTCTTCACTCTGATGGTGATGGGCTCATTTTTCTTAAACCTTCAATCCCTAACTTGCCTTAGGGGTTTTGTCACAGCAAAAACGAAGTAAGTAATGCAGCTCTATTTTATAGTTGCTGAGTTGTGTGGTTTTATCCCATTGAATCTCTAATTTAAGCTCTACTAGATGAGTTTTAAGTAGATGTTTTTATAGGACATGACTTACTTTAAAATTCACTAAATTCCTGGTAAGACTGAAAAGTTTTAACCAATTGATAATTTGAATGCATATATAGAAATCATTCTATAATTATTTACATTTTTACTCTTATATCACAGACTATCTGTAGCTATTTTCTCTCGTGTCTTATAATGTTTTATAAGATATGCTCACATGTTAAAAATATGTTAAGAGTCCAGTGTAACTTTATGTGAACTCCCAAGATGTCCACTTTGTACAGATTTCTCAACTCCTTAGTGTCCTCAAACTATGCTTTTCCTACCTAGTTCCCACTGGGATCAATTGAGTTCCATTTTCTTACATCATATCTTGGAAAGGATTTCTATCTAAATTAAAATGCTGTATAATTTTATTATCTTCCAAAGTATCTAGAAAAATTAAGGTCATTGATACTCATTTGACTAAAGGAGATAGAGTCCAAAGGTCTAAGAAAATTGCCTGCAGAGCAAAAATTTAGAGAATTTGCACAAAATAGTACAAATGAATAAAATTGATTAATTCCAGGTAACATGTTCTTATTTTTAAGGGAAAACAAATAAAATTATTTTCCACAGACCCATATACATGAAAGATATAGAAAACATAATTGAATAATATAGTCCATGTGATAATTTTACAATCAAGAAAACAGTCACAAGATGAGAACAAGAGATTTGAAGAGATTTAAACAAAACTCAAAACAAACGTTGAGGTTCATTGTCTCAAACTGATTCGTCAGTTTTATTTTTTTCTTAGCTTTTTATGCCTTTTGAATATATATTATAGTTTCATGTTTTGTGTTTTTAGGGGATTTCTGTGTATGTAAGTATGTATGTATGTCTCGGTGACAAGGTGACAAGGTGACAAGGTGACAAGGTGTGTGTTTCTTTTGCTTTTTATTTTTTTTCTTCTGTTTGTTTGTTTTAACGTATTCTGATGTTTTTGTTTTTTATTTTGTCTTTTTTTAATTCATTATTTTTGGATTTCTGATTTTATTCTAAGAAGAAGGAAAAAGAAAGGGTGTGTGTTAGGGAAGGTGAGATGGATGTGGGAGGAGTGGGGGTGGATCCATAGTCAGAATGCATTATATGAAAAATCGTTTTTAACAGAATTTGTTTTGCCCTTTTTATGCCTTCATTCTTCCTGAGTATTGGCATTAGAGGAAGTCACCACACCTGGCTTTGTTTATGCTTTCTAAAGTTCTGCCAAACATATGCTATGTTTACAAGTTACATATCTTGTACAAGAGCCTTCTCTGTTACTCTTCATCATCTTCTGCATCCCCTGTCTCTTCCTTAAGAAATAGGTAGTTCCTTCAGTTGTATTCTCTCAAGGAAATTAGAGTGTCAATGATGGTTCCATACTTAGGTATGTTTTATAAGTTTACTAGCATCCCTGGCCTCTGCCCATTAAATGTCCAAAGCACTTTCAAGTTTTAATGACCAAAAGAGTGTCTATATATTGCCAAATGTCCCTTAAGGAACAAAATCCTGCCTGGCTTGGAATTACATATATATAGTTTTTCTTCTTTTACATATCAATTCCAGTTCCCTCCCCCTCCCATGCCCCTGACCCCCCTCTCTTCCCATCCCCCCTCCCACTTCACAGGGAGGATGATACCTTCCTGGAGGGATCATCAACATCTGTGAAGTCATTTAGAGTAGGGTCTAGGTCCTCTCTCCTGTCGCTAGGCTAAGAAGTATCTCTCCTTGGGGAATGTGCTCACAAAGTCCTTTTGTGCATTCTTGTTCCACTGTCAGAGGTCCCTTAGCCTACTTAGGCCTTCCAACTGAGACCCATGTCAGGGGATCTGAGTCAGAACAATGCTGGTTTCCCAGCTATCAATCTGGGAGTCCATGAGCTCCCACTTGCAAAACAGAACTTTTAAAAGCATATTGTTTGGAGATATATTCCACTTCATACTGTTAAACTGCTACTATTATCTTACCAACACTCTTTCTTCCTAGAAGACTCTTTTGTAAACCTCAGTTCACTTAAATATGGTGATCAAGACCATGAGTGGCTACTTATTGGAACATGGCAGCCTATCAGGTGCCAAGTTCAAATAAACTGACTCACGTTTTAATGTAGTACTGACTAACAGTGCTTTATAAGAAAAGAAATTACTGCTGAAGCCCAATTTAGTAACATCTAAAAGGTACAAGATGCTGTTAAACCTGTAGAGTTACTGAGAGCAACACTCAGATACTAACATTTCACTTAGCATTAAATTCAATTTAAAAAATAACTTTTTTGCACAAAGAAATATAAATAATTGGTGGTAACATTTGTAATACAGGTACAGTGTTTTTTCAGTATTTTCTATGTGCTCAATCATAAACACAGATAGGACATAGATACTTACTATTTTATAGGTGTAACCAAATTTGACATTGTACAATGGAACTCCATGAGCTTCAATGTTTGTTGCAAGGAAAATTCCAAGTACTTTTAAAGGACTTGCTTCTTGTTTAAAAATATTTTTCATGTGTGATTAATGAGAAACTTTTGAAACAATTTAATCTATCCAGGGATGTGTGTGTCAGCTTTCATTTTTCAAGGCTGATTACAAAAGAACTTCTAACACAGTTTAATATGTTCAGGGATGCTAAGCAAATATGTCAGCATTCATTTTGCATTTATGGCTGCAACTGTTAGAGGAAGAAATGTGGAAATAAACTGAATTTAGTATTTTCTCCTACTATTTTTTAAAGAACTTAGAGACTTGAGCACATTTTATCTTTTATAGAGGGAGCAAAGTCCTAGCTGATATGAATGAATTTCAGAAAGAAGTTTTAGTAGCTTTCCCACAAAATTTATGCATTGGCAGTTGGCCACCAAGTGATCTATAACCTTATAGTTCACTATTATGCAAATATAAATTTGGCAAGAAGACATGTGTTCTAAGATTTCCTCTAAGGACAAACACATATTTAAAAGTTTGCATACAAAATTGTGTTTGACAATTAATTTGAGGCTAGCTATCCTTAAAAAGTAGTATAAAATCAGTCCTGTAATACTTGTGTAGCTGTTAGTGGATTGTGTGTGTGTGTGTGTGTGTGTGTGTATTTCATGTATAGTGCTTTCTATTTTCAGGTCATTATAATGTACAATCACACACATAGTATATGAATATATATTATATAATACTTATGCAATTTGGAAGCCTTTTTGAAGAAACAGAAATGTGTTTCCGGAGACTCATTGAACTTAGAAACAGTATTTTAAGTTATCAGACACAGTTCAAATTGGTAAAATTCACACATTCAATCACTGTTAATTCTACAATATCAAACTGACAAGTTCACATGCATTCAACCATGCTCTTCTGGGAATTAATATTGATGAATGACAGATAAAATGTAACCAAGATTGAATGTGAATAATTAATCTGGGCTAGGTCAGTTTAGGAGAAATGTTTCCTATTCTTTGTTCTAATATTTAACAAGTAAGGGTCAGTCCCACAGCTGTGGTAAATAACATTTCTCTACCACATTACCCTGATGCATATAAGGCCCATTGTCAAAGCTCAATGGCGCCACCCAAGCTTAACAATATACTAAAGACCAAAATCAAGTGAACACTGTGTTCTATTTATAGTTTTTCTAAACTTCAAAAAATGCCTGACAAATTTCATTTATAATCCTGGATAAATCAGCAAACACATTCAACAAGATGTATTACTTAAAATTCATTGCAAGCTTGTAAACTTGCTCTACACTGTATTGGGATTTTTCAATATCAGATTAAATCGCATAATGAATCACCTCCAAGAATCCACAGAGTTCGGAATATAGGATAATGAAATATACGATGCAGGGAATAAAACATGTCATATTTTAATCTTTGTGCTAAGTGAAAATCTAGACACATATTTATACTGTATTTTTCCCAATGTTTTGGGGGACACATTTAGACATATTATAACCTTTTATTTATTTCCTTGAATCCTTTGCCATACAAGCAAGTAAAATCCACTATAGTTCTACTTCCTTGAGTTTCAGGTTGATGTGGAATTTGGGGTCAGCAACATGTAAATCATAGCCTATGCACGGAAAATTGCAAGAATCCTGTCCAAAACATGTTCTACTCTCGTCATCATTAAGATACATGTTGCAATTATTCCTTCATCTTTGCATTATTATATAACTATCCTTTCATATGTGTATAACAACACATAGACATTTACTCACTGTTTACTCACTCTAACATATATTCTAATTTTCAGAAAAAAAATCTTCATGTTTATTTCTTGATTCAGCAATTGTTAGGTTTTGTTAACATTACCAGGTGTATTGCAATAAACAACAGCAAACAAAACAGGGAATAAAAATCAACAACAAAACCTCTGGAATTTAAAAAGTGAAGAAAGTTTCATATATTCATTGATTAATGTAAGCTGGTCAATACAATAAGTTCTTAAGTAAGTGCATACAATATGGCCTTAATGAACATGAAAACAACTAGAGGGGTATACACGAATTGTCTAAACAAGGCAAAGAAAATGTTTAAATGAAAAATTAAGGCCAAGGGCTAGAGACAAGATATGGTTTAGTATTTAATAGCATTTGATGCTCTTGCAAAGGACCTGGGGTCAATTCCCAGTGCCAACATGGTGAGTTACAACCACCCATTAGTCTATATCCAAGGAATTTGGTGCCATCTTCTGACCTCCTCTAAATACCATTTATGCCAATGATCCCTAAAAATAATATAAATGAGGCAAATGAATCTAGATGTCAAATCAAGAGGGAAGCATACAGAGGCAGAGATAATGAACTTGTTAAACAACTTTTCAAGCAATGATTAATCATTGAATTACTACCTTATGACTTCTGTAGAGCTGATATACTATAAAAACCATTTTCCTTGACTTCCTGTATGAATTACAGCATTTTTATTTTCTGGATGAATCAACTGGGATAGGGAACATGAAATCAATAGGCCCACAGTCACAGATCTAGTTTAGCATTCAACCCTTGCCTCTGTCACCTCTATTGGAAGGCCAACATACACCTGCACTAAACATTCAACTTGATATTTCTCTGTTGTTTAGATGGATTGGTCTGATGGAGTTTTTATATGGGCAAGTTTGGGTTTGAGGTACTAAACCAAGAAAGTAGGTATGTGGAAAAGAGAAAGCAAAATCTCTCATGGTAGATCCTTTAGGAAATGTGTTTTCAAATACAAAAAATTATCTTAGATGTTAGGTCTCTTTCAAAAGAAAGAGAATTATAAAGTTCTTTTCTTTTTTTTTTTTCAGAGAAAGGTAAGTTTCTTGTATGTAGATATATTCCCATTCATCTATACACGGAAAACCTGTGGCAATTGTTTGATACAGTTATTTTCTGAAATGTCATAAACTTTATAAATTATCATTAGTTTTAACAACGTCAGTAAATATTAAAAATTCATTTACACAAATGTATTAGAATGTCAAATCAATTCTGAAAATAGTTTTGCTACAGGAATAGAAATACTGTGTCTTAGTAGCATTAACAGTATTACAGTATTGTCTGTCTTGAGGTTATACATATGTATGATGTGCCAATTGATTACTGCATTAGTGTATCATTGCTTCTCTACTAGTAACTTTCAAGTTTAATATATTTATACAAGATAAAAATATGTAAGCTCTCACCTTATTCATGGAATGTAGAACTAAAGATTTATTGCAGTAATACTCTGATTATCTTTCCATAATTGTGAATCCAGATAATAAGTAACTATCCAAATATACAAACCACAGTTAATGTGACTCAACTTTCCAGTACAAACCACAAAGTTTTTCAGAAAATTGTACTTTTCTTTAATTATAAGCTTTTTAAAAAATTGTAACTTATCCAATGGAGGGATGTTGAGTTGCATATTCACTACCCAGCCCTGCATAATAAGAAAAAATGTTAATTATCTAACAGCATGTTCACATTTTTTCTACTGGTTGGCAAGAATCAGTTGGCTGCTATCACTTCCCTTATAGGTTCGGGCATTTAACACATTTGTTATCAGCATAGAATTTGCCTTGTCTGGTTGTGCAGCCTACACATTCCACTGTTCCAGGAGTCATTTAAGCATATAATAAATTGAGTTTCAATGAGCTGGAACCTCCAGCTTCAGCTGATTTTTTTCAGCAAATTATTCTTTAGCTGTAGTTTCTGCAGGAGTTTTTCCCACTCCTGAAGAGTGTAATGGGCACATATTTTATACGCCAATTTTAAAATCATTTTAATCGGCCAGTTATTATGCATTAAGTCAGTGATGAGCAGATTTAAAAAAGGTTCAAGTCACTCTATGGGTATGGCAAGGATCTTTAATAGACAATGTTTTGGCATTAAAGCCTGGTATGACAAAAACAAGGCCAATATTTTTGGGAATTTGCCAAAGCACATGAATAAATGCTGCTTCACCATTTACTCCATGCTTTTCTGCATATTGATGTTCCAAGAAATATCAGTGGAGTATGAGGCAAGTCCTAATGTTTGAGGATCAGAGAATCCCAAACTCTGCTGTTATTTAATCACTTGTATCTTCCCACATTTATATTAAATATTCTTCAAGCCAAAGTAGATACAGGGGTGTTCAATGAAAAGTGGGAAGATTGAAGTTACAAGTCACTGATTTCAAGTTCTATATAGACTTTGCAGTAGCACGATAAGGTATATGTAAATGTACATTTTTACATATATGACTAAAACTAATATATATATATATATATATATATATATATTTCAGCAAATATTTCCTTGTATACATAACACCTGACTAGTACTTTTGTTGGTCTGTATGAGTTCCTTCCATCAAATACCAAAATTTTTTTAGAAGTTAGCAATTCTGAAATGCTCTCCAATTCTATGTAACCCTATAAGGAATAGTAGGAAACTACTCACAGCAAGACTGCTTTGAGTAATTCTACAACTGTTTTACTATGGTTTCTCTCTCACCACTTTTACCAATGACCTGGTGACCAGCAAATGTCCTTGAACTTTGGTCTAAGGATGAGTTACATTGTTTATCATACGTCCTTATCAGTTTCAGTTCCTCTTTAGATAGAGGATAGGGATGGGAGCCAGATAAGTCTGAATTAAATTATACTTCATAAACTAAGGAATCCCTAGGTCTTGGGCCAATTGGTTCATGCTGAATTTCAATGTGCTCAAATGCAAAGTGATGATGAAACTAATCTCCTCTGAACATCTTCTGATTCAGTTATTTCCTCAAAGTACATTCATTAAGATCACACTCTGTACCAGGTCATTCTGGAAGACTTGAAGTGTGTGTGTGTGTGTGTGTGTGTGTGTGTGTGTGTGTGTGTTTTATGTGAGTGAATAAGAAAAATATGGTTGTAATTAAGCAAAATATACATATTGTAAAATGGTATGTGATTAAAACTTGAATGTGAGGGGCAATATTAGGAATATTAGGTTATAATAGTGTTAGTGATGTTATCTTAGTTAAAAACTTGTCATTTTCAATAAACTTTGTTTTAAAGAGAGTTATTATAAACTAGACATCTTAAATTATGTCACACTGGTAGAGTGCAGTCATGGATGGAAAATATTTCAGTTAAAGAAAACAGACAGTAAAGATTTGTCCAAATGCACAGCTTCTTAAACTTAAAGTCATTACTTCATATGGAGTACATTAATGAATGTGGATTCATGAAAACATTAACAACAGTAAGGTGTTTCTGAACACACATAGCCAAATCTGAATACAACCTGAAAATAGGAATGAATCTGTGGTATCCCTCACAGCTTGGTTTCTTTGAAGGCACCATATCAGCACTTTTCCCTTCACATGCCTTCCTGCTTTGTCTCAATGAACACCTCTTAAAATTTACCCTATTTATCAGAACAGAGACTATTGTATGTTCTGGACTGCAGTGTACATCTGTGTGCACAAAGTTTCTTCTCTAACATAAAGGCAATAGTTTAATTATAAAAAGTACATATTCTGACATTTTAACAATCGTTCTCATCAATTATCAAATTAGTATATCTTTGATCTTTAATATGTGATGTTTAAAAGGTGCAATTTGAGTCCTTGAAAAGTTTCATACAGTCTTGTTAGATAGAATTTTCCATGGGATTAGGAAAATAATCCCAAATAGTATTTTATTTTGTAGTGTGCATTAATGGAAAGGGGTATTCTTAGCATTGAAAAAGATAAAAATCAATATCAGTCAACACTGAAAATCACTGAAGATTCTGTATCTTATCAAATATTTAGGTATGATTTATTATTTTGCATGAAATATAAGTAAGCATATCTATTTAATTTGTACCCAAATGTTCTTTAGTCACTTAATTACAGAATTATATCTCCTCCAAAATTTCTCTTAAAAGAAATCTCTTTGTGATTTATTATTACTAAATTTTTCTTCATATGTTCATTTATTTCTGGTCATAAAACTGTACTGGGGTAAGGAAGATTGTGATAAGAATACCTTAAAAAGCTATACTCAAGTGCAGGCTAGCTTACACACTAAAAATGGAAAAGCACAGAAAATGACATGTGAAGGAAGGAAAAAAGGAAAGTGGTAAGGGAGTTGTATCATCAGCTTGATAAATACTTTATTTTCACATGGAATGGAATCTTTCAGATTGACTCTAATATGACAAGTTAAGCCTGGGACATGAAAGAAGCATCTGGGAAACCATGTAGGAAGCTGTCAAGAAGAGTCAAAGAAATGATAGTTTTAGTGAGTGGAAACCCATGGGACAGTGAGAAGTTGGGGCATTCTATCTTTGAACATAAACTCTGTTTATTAATAGACCACTGAAGTGTATAAAAAAGAAATATCAAAAATAAATTAATATCTGGCATGGGTAACTGGCACAAACTATTTCACATTTATTATGAGAAAGAATATTTCTAAAGAAACCGATTAAAGAGATTAGAAACTTTATGCTTTTATGTTAATTTTGTGATGTCTTTATCAAGGGCTGGCACCAGATATGTGAGTTTTGGATTTTGAAGAGTATCAAGACTGTTGATACAGTGGAGTGAACCATGAATATGAAATTGTTACCCAAAATCATAAAGAGCAATAAAATGTAAAAGAGGACTGAGGTATCACTTGTAAGGGGATCTAAGCACTGAGCCACAGGAGAACAGATTAAGGTGTGAACAGGTAAAGACCTAGGAATAAATCACCAAAATGATCAATGATGGATCTAAAGTTAGAAAGGGATGTGTGTGTGTGTGTGTGTGTGTGTGTGTGTGTGTGTGTGTGTTTGTGTGTGGATATGGATATGGATTTTATTGGATGCAAGCTTTAGAAAGTGTTCTGTGTAATACAGAAGGTATTTTACATAGTAAATGAGCTACAAATAAATAAATATCATACCATTTCACTTTTATGTGGAGTCCATGAAGGTTTAGCTTATAAAAACAATATGAAGTGCTAAAGTTGGAGAAATGTTACTTAAAGAGCATGGCTTGTCATTTCATTTCTTTTATCTTCTCTTGTAAATTATATCCTAACTGCAGTTTTTTTCTCCATCCACTCTTCCCTGTCCCCTATCTCCTCTTACCCAGACCCACTTCTCATCCAAATTTTTTTTTTAAAAAAGTCTATGCCTCCCAAGTTATCAACTGAATATGGCATACAAGTAACTAGGCATAAATCCTTGTGCCAAAGTTGAAGTATGCAACCCAGTAAAAGAAGAGTCCTAAGACCAGGCCAAAGATTCAGAGGCACCCACTCCCACTGTTACGGGTCTAGAAGATACAAAGCTATACAGCTATAATATATATGCAGATGACCTACCTCAAACCTATACAGTGGCCATGATTCTTGCTTCAATCTCTGTGATCCCCTATGATCCTTGCTTAATTGAGTCTATGGGTTGTGCTCTCTTGATATTCTCCACCCCTCTGGCTCCTGTAATCCCTTCCCATCTTCTGAAAAATTCTCCTGGTTCCTCCTAGTGTTTGGCTATGCATCTGTGCATCTGCTCCCATCAGTGGCTGAATGAGACCTCTCTGAGGACAATTGAGATAGGGCCCAATGTACGAGTATAGCAGAGTATCATTATTAATCATTTCATTGAATATTTATTTTTTTCATGGTCATGTTTGTTTGGTTCTACTTTGGCTCTCTAAACTGTCTATCCACTCATTCCTGGCCATTCAGACAGTGTCAGGCATGATCCTCGATGTGGACCAGTAATTGGTTGGCTATTCCCACAAGTTCTACACCACTGTTACGGCCAGAACATCTCACAGATAGCACAGATTGTAGGTCATAGGATTTTCAGCTAGGGCTGGTGTTCCAGTATTGCTCCTGGAAGCTTTGCCTGGTTAAAGAATATGGCTGTTTCACACTCATATTCTACATTACTATGAGTCTTTCCTAGAGTCACCTTCGAAGTGTCCAGGAAGATTGCATTGCACTACATTTCCATATTGTTACCCAAACACCCCCTCCCCAATTCCAGTAGTCTCTAGTGATGGCTCAAAGGTTAGTGCACTGCCTGGTCATCCAGTGAACCCAGGCCCAACTCCTGACATCACATTGCAGCTCACAGCCATCTATAAATCTAATTTCAAGGGTTCCATACCCTCTTCTGGTATTTTCCTGCACTGTTATCACATGGTGTACAGACATGCTTACACATTTAAATTGAAAATAATCTTTGCCAGTATGCCAAATGCCTTTAATTCCACTTTGGATGAAAACTTTGATGTGTGTGATGGGAGAGGAAGGGGGAGGAAGGGAGGGAGAGAGGGAGACAGAACTGGGATCGATATGTAAAATAAAGAAAAAAAATTCTGTGACTTTGAGGCCATCCTGATTTACAGACCAAATTTTTTATTTTTAAATGAGAATGTGGAGGATGGAGAAATGGCTGATTGCTTCAGACCATTTGCTTTTCTTTCAGAGGGCAGCTATTGGGTTCTCAACACCCAGATAGGAGCTAAACATTATCTGTAACTCCAGTTTTTGGGAATTTGATGCTCTCTTCTAGACTCCATTAATACTGAATGTGCATGGTGGACTTGCATATACACAGGCAAAACACTTACTTGTGTAAAATAAAAATAAATAAATCTTATTTAAAGCAAAATGTAGTAAGTTTTAGAAATAAGAATGTACAGTATGGTGGCAATAGCTACTACTATTATTATATTGAAAAGTTGAAAAACTTTTAGTGGATAGATTTTAACTAATTGAGCTCCCCTCCATAAATACGTAGAACATATATATCTTAGTTTTCTTGTTTTGGAAAATCTCATATAATATAGGTAATGTTTATAATTATTTTATATTGCTTTCCATCATGTGTGTATGTGTATATATGTGTAAAATACATATAAGTCATATGTATGGTAAATCTATCTGTATGAAAAATTGGCTGTTATTTTGCTAAATTGTTTGGAAAATAAATACGCCTTCTATAAAATCATACAGGCAAAAAAAATAAATTTAGTGCTGATCTTGGAAGATAATATTAAGAAAAATTTCCCCAGAATATTAAAATGACAGCATAATGGAAGAGACATGAAATATTAAAGAGAATAAAGCATATCACAAGTATATGTGAAAGTTAAATATGAAGGAGTCCAGAACATTAAACAAAGTAATGGAAAGAGCTTCCATATTGATTTAATTTTTAGTTAATTATATATTTGTGTTTTATCTATATGTATGGCAGTGTGCCTAGTGCCCACAGAAGCCACAAGTTGGTGTTCAAAGCTATGGAAATGGAGTTACAGACCTAGGTTCTGCGATTCAAACTCAATTCTTCTGAATGTGCTCTCAAACTCTTAGCCATCTCTTCAGAACTGTCTTCCTAATGTAAAATTTTGATCACTGCAGGAGATTGTCTAGAACAGTTAGTTAAACTGTAGAAGCACAGTGGCAACATTAATACTAAAGTGACCTGTAAGGAGAGGTGTATTTATGATATAGAAAGCGTCAGAAACATGAAGACCTCAAACCCCGTCCTCAGTCATCAGATGCATGCTTAGACTAATGTATTGTCTTTAATATGCTAGAGATGAATTATTATTACCTTATGGCTAAGAACATGATTAGGACATACACAAAGATCAACAATAAAATCAAGTCATTTTAAGAGATTTATAAGTGTGACTATAAATAAAAATCTATGTGTGTGATGTATCAAATTGTCACCATGAACATATCTATATTTACCTAGGAGATAAGACTCAAGGCGTGCCCATGAGAGATGTCCTAATAGAGAGATGAGCCTCTGAACTTACCCGCATAAGATTTGTCTGGATTAAGATAATTGAAATGGGAAGAACCACTTTTGGTCGTAATCATTGCTTGGACTGGGTTCTATACTGCATAAAAAGAAGGATGCCAGCTGAGCTTAATGTTTTCTGGGTGAGGAATGCAATGTGACTGCTGCCTCACTATGACTTTGTCATAATGACCACACCCCCAAACTGTGAGCCAACAAGCACCCCCCCCCATTTAAGTTGCTTCTTGTTTGCTATTTTTCCGTAGTAAGTAGCTTATAACTGTTGCAGCCTGAACACTAAGTTAAGGTAGCTTCCCAATTTTATCCTAATGGAGAATTAAACAGAAACATCTTGTTCATAAATTTACATAAATTACTAAACTTTAGTAACAGGCAAGGGACAAGTTTGTGGCATAATTTTACCCTTAAGCTTTGGACACAAAAGTCATTATGCACATATTAGTATTATTAGACTACAGCCTAAAAACCTAGCCTGGAGCCTGAGAGACAGCTCTGTGAATGCTTGTATGTGGGCCTGACTATCTGTGTTTATTCAATACCAGCAGGAAAAAGGTGATGGACAGGACAGACCCTAGGGTGTTGCTCTCTTTTTCACAACAGGATTGGCTCAATCATTCCCTAACTTAATTTCTAGATCCCTCCTTCCTACCTTCTGTCCCTAGCACTCTCTCTCTCTCTCTCTCTCTCTCTCTCTCTCTCTCTCTCTCTCTCTCTCTCTCTCTCTCTCTCTCTCTATCTGTTGCTCTGTGTGTGTGTGTGTGTGTGTGTGTGTGTGTGTGTGTGTCTGTCTCTGTCTGTCTCTAGCCCTCCTTCTCCCTCCCTTCTGTTTCTGCCTCTGTCTCTATCTTTCACACACAGACAAACACACAGAAGCACAGAGAGAAAGAAAATAAAGAAATGAAAAGAAGAAAAGAAAAATACTAAAAGAAGAGAAAAACATTCTGAATAAAATAACTCTGGTCCCTGCTGTTTGTGCTATTCTGATTTGTTTGGTTTTGTCTTTATTTTGTTATCATCCCTTCAAAGCCTCTTTGTTTTATAACAAAGACAGAAAGGGTATGGTTCCAGATGATTCAGAACATGAGATAGGAAAGAACTTGGAGAATTGTAGGTGGAAAAACAATAATCAGAATAAATGTTCAATAAAAATATTTTAGGAAAAAATAGAAACACATTTAGTTCATTATGTGAAGACATATACCCAGCCAAAGAGCTCATTAAAATGTTCTTAAGAAAATGTAAGACTAAAACTAATGAAATAAAATTACCTCTGTATATGTCACTTGCTGCATGGTTATGATCATATTCACTCAGCTCATGTATAATCTCACATCTCTGAAAACACAGAGCCGGGGTTTGAATTCATACCTGTTAAAATCTGATGACCTAACTATACATTTGTTTATTATTGGCTGGTTTGTGATAATTCTGT
This sequence comes from Cricetiscus sungorus, assembly GCA_030556225.1. Lineage (NCBI taxonomy): Eukaryota > Metazoa > Chordata > Mammalia > Rodentia > Cricetidae > Cricetiscus > Cricetiscus sungorus. The sequence goes on from JANBXA010000069.1 coordinate 20,462,307, forward strand.
TATTGCACTGATGTTCAGATTGGCCTGGAATTCACTATGTAACTCTCTCCTGCTTGACCAGAACTCACATAAACCCATCAGATTCAGTTTTCTTGAGCTGGTGTTTTAAGAATCATCTCTTCCAGGATGGTGGTGGCACTCACCTTTAACCCCAGCACTCGGAGTCAGAGACAGGTGGAACTATGTAAGTTTGTGGCCAGTGTGGTCTAGAGTGACTTCGAAGACCAGCAAGACTACAAAGAGAAACCCTGTCTCTAAAACCCAAAGAAGAAATTTTAAAAAATAATCATCTCTCATACATAGCAAAGATTCTGCATTACTCTGTACATGTAACCTCTGAGTATACAAAAGTGCCAGTCAACAGTAAAGTACAGTACTGAGGACTTCCTATGCTTCAGCTATGTGAGGACAGAGGAGCCAGTATATACATTTTAAAATTGTTAGAAAAAAATACCTTCCTTTCCTAAATAAGAGTTTATCTGGAAAAATCTTCCTGTAATGGGTTTTTTTGAGCATATTACCAATGTTTATAAGGGTGAAGTAAAAATATGGACAGAGATCTCCTGAGGAAGAGCTTGGAAGTAAAGCTACAAAACAGAAGTCCTTTCTGGAATTTAGAAATTGTGTTTGACTATGAGCATGAATATATTTGCTACATATTGAAGTCTCCTTGTGTGTGGGGATATGCCACTACCCACTTGCCTTAAGGTCAGCAACAACTTTTAAACAACTTGTACTAAAGTTTCACCAAGCTGTTGAAGTTCAAAAGCATGGAAATATACAAGAAAATACAATATCATGCAAAATTTCAAATAAATAAACTTAGTATAAGCTAAAGGAAACAAATAGTAGATTATCTTTTAAGAAATGATTCAAAATAGTGAAAAATATATCAAATAATGATAGATAAGTAGATGTTACTTAATAGAAAACAATACCAGTGAGATTGCATAGTAAGTGATGGTAGTACTTCAACAATTCATCAGTAACTGAAAAAGCCACTTATCAAGTCAAATCTTAAAAGGGAGGAACTTCCAGAACTCTGCTCTTGTAGTGTTAGATGAGACAAGGAACTAGATAAAATTTTGAAGGGCACACAAAAGAGTTGGTTGTCACAACTTTTGTTCTTTGCAATTCCTCTTTTGAAACTAGGAGATATTTTCCACCTAGTCTTTGGCCCCACAGTTTATCTTTCTCTCTTGTCCCTCCCTGCCTTTGAAGCCATGCTCACTAAAGTTCACATTAGACTTTTTAGCCCCTATAAAACTCACACATCTGTTGTTTACTAAATCTACAGAACTCATAAAATTCATCTGAAAGACATTGGGTGTGGCATGAGCTGATTGGGCTGTGAGAGCACATTTAAGGGCTTGCTGGGGCTGGGAGAAGAAGCTGATGTACAATGTTCCTGAATAAACTGCTTGAAGAAGACTCGTGGTCATGTTTCCTTGTTGGCCGAGGTAGACGTGACAGTTGGGCTATAGAAGAAATTAGACCTATACTCTTTGCATATAACTGTGCAAGGCTGTGCAGTTGATTAGCTGACCCCCACTGACAACTTATTTTGTTAAGGAGCCAACAAATCTGGCCTGTGTAAGGGCTCAGTATATATCTTACTTCACTGCTTCTGTTATTTAGAAGCATCGTTTTTGGGAATTGCCATGTACTTTGCTCACAAATACATTCAAACAACTGCAGAGAGGTAAGGCCCGAAAGTTAAAGCAATGCTTTTGAATAGTCGTGCAGCACGATAAACTGTAGGTTTGAAATTTCAAAGTTCCTCTAGATATTAGATTAACTTTAAAAAATTTATATCCTGAATTCTGGTTTTCATTTTTATCTTTCAAATGCATCTGAGTCAACATGTTATATCATTTGCAAACACTTCTAACATTAGCTCTTACACTTATGAATGTTGTGTTTATATTTTTATATATTTTTGGGATGATCCCCATCTCTCTTTTTCAGGTTAGTACAAAATTCCAGGGCTGAGATGATCCTCCTGTTCATTTTTATATTTGCCTCATTCCTGTTCTGACTGCCTCTGACATATAGTGGTAGTCAAAACATTTTTTTTTATTAAATAAAGAAATGGATATGGCAAAGACAATCAAGTCAACAGGTTTCAGCTAGCAGGGAAAGGGTGTAGAGAGAGAGAGAGACAAGGGAAACACTGAAATGGAAAGAAAGCTAGGACAGGCTTCACTTTTCTTCATTTCTTCCTTTCCTTCTTTCCTGATGTTTGGAGCATGCTAGAATGCTGATAGGATTAACATTGAAGAGGAAAATAGATTGAAATAGAGAGGAAGCTGCAGGACAAATAAATCTAACCATCATACTACAATAAGGACAGTCTGAAGGGGGCATAGATTGTTTCTATGATTCATAGATTGTTCTATAGATTTTATCCTGATTCATTCCTGCCATAATCAGGGAAATTCAGAAAGAAAATTCTAAAAACAGATGGTGTAGTGGTTTGAAAGACAATGATCCCCATATGCTCATATATTTGAATGCTTGATCCCTAGTTGGAGGAACTTTCTTTGGAAGGGTTAAGAGGTTTGGCCTTGTTGACAGAGTTATGTGACCAGGGGTGTGGCTAATAGGTTTCAACAGCCCAAGACAGGTTCAGCAACAGCTCCTCAACACACACCTCAGACTTGAGGATCATGTATAAGTTTTCAGCCACTATTACAGTGCTTTGCCTGTCTGCCCTTTTGCCATGATTTCCACAATGATGGTTACAGACTAACCCTCTGAAACAGTAATCAAGCCTCCACTTAAAGGTTTTTGGTTTGTTTGTTTTGTTTTGTTATTTAAGGAGTTGCTTTGGTCATGGTGTCTCTTCGCAGCAATAGTAAAGTCCCTAAGAGGAATGTGTACTTAGATGTATGTATTGGGTGTTGAATCTGTGGTATAATGCAGAGTTACCTCTGAGACCAAAAGCTTCCAAACACATTACAGTACCTGTTAAGAAACATTATTCAAGATTAGAAACATATTTGGAGTACAAATTCATTAAAATAAAAACCTTGTGCAAGTACGTGTTACTAAATTTAAATTTTCATACATTTCAGGAAAAATATAAGCCTCTCTGAATTTAATGTGGGTTTTATATGCTATGGCCCATGTGAATTTACACAAGGAGTTAGTCCCTGTGCCCAGGTTTCCTTTATTATGGCTGCGAAATGGGGAAAATCATGATTGTCATGAAAAAGATTTCAGAGATGTTTAGAAAACATGAATCTTGTTACAAGACTACATAATATGGTCCTTGCATAGATAAGTCACTCAAATAATTTCCCTGTGTGTTTCTAGGTATTCATTGAAGGAGATATAATTTTAAAGAGATACCATTGTAGTTTATTTGTGTCTTTGATCTGGGATCTAACATGTATTAGACATTAAAGACTACTTGGAGGAACTACTGTTAATTATCTTCCTTTTATACTTGTCCAGGTTCTTTTCCTCCTCTTCAATTCACAGCATTGGAAACAGATGTTTCCAATGAGGATTCTTTCCACTGTTTTACCATAGGAAGGGAACTGGGTGGAATGAACATGATTTTGCCTTGACCCTTATTCATTAAAACTTTGCTGTTGGAGAAAAGAAAAGCCACTGACACTCTTCAATCATCTATAGTACATAAATCTCAAAAAATGTCAATTGTGCCTTTTGTTTCAGCCAATGGTGACTGGATGGACTATGTGACATAATTCATCTTCAGTGTTGTAACTCTAAATCTGAATAGTGTGTAACCCTAATTCTGGCACAGAGTTGGCATTTAGTAAATGCTTAATGGTTGAGTGGCTCTTGTTATGAGATGGTACACAGACACAGTTTCAGGAGAATACACACATTGCCAAGCTCTAAGAGAGGGAATGCCTAGAAGGCATTATCAATCAAAAAAATGTTCATTTTGATAAGTATGTCACCAAAAGAAAGGCAAAACAATGCTGAAAAAATTACTTCCAGTTCTCATAACCAAAAAGCAGTTCATTCAATTTTCTCCTATGGCACATTTTTGAATGATGCATAAAACATTTAACACTGTTGTTCTTGGGGTTTATTAATGCTTGCTAACTAATTTATTCTCATGCTGATAATCTTGCCTAAAGCATATCATTTTTTGTAAGGTACTAAAGTGACTTGTGTTTCAACCAAATATGTAGCAATTAGTCAGCTGAATCTTTCAGAAATTATTGGGTAACCTTGTTATTTCAGGAAGTAGTGTAGAATTCTAAATATTTATATAAGAACTCTTATTTCATATTTCCACATGCACACAAGAAGGAATAAAGCGATCCTCCACAAATAATGAAAATAATAATTTTTAAAATTTTTATCTTTATTGAGAGAGAAATTCCAGATATGTGCCTTGGTAAAAAGCACACTTTAAAATAGAATGAGAAAAAATATGAAGGTGATTGATATTGGTAGTAATAATAACTTTCTTTACTTCCCAAGGTTTCCTAAAAAGACCACCTTAAGTAAAAATGTGATGCTTTTTATGAAATAAAAGGGGGACATGGGATGGCTATGATCCTAATTCATTGTATATATGTATATGTATGAAAAATCTCAGGAATAAAGAACAATTATTTTAAAAGTAATGTTAGGTGCATGTTAACAATATTCTATACTTCTTCTAGAGAATGATAGATCTTGAAGATATTCAAGGAACAAATATCAAATGAAGTATCCTATGTAAATGACCGATGAAAATTCATAAAGTGCCAGTCAAGATAAAAGACATCAAGCTTCAGATAGCTTTCAGAATTCCAGGCATATAAGTGAGGGAATATTTCTTATTCCATTTCAAACTTTTAAAAGATGCTTTAAGTGCTGTGGTTACTCATTAGAATTATAACTTGATGCTTTCCATGTATGGTTTTTTCTGTTCACAGAGATGGTAGGATCTTGTGGCTTACACAGATAATGAATGTGATTAAGCTATGATGGTATGAAAGTGTTAAACTAAATCTCCTCCATTAGTAACCACACAGGTAATAATTTAACACCTAATACATATCCTTGAGAATCCCATACAAACAATATTTATACATGTCCATTCAATCTAATGTCAAAAAGGAGACTAGCAAATGCTAAAGTGATTATCTGTAGAGGATAATAGTTCAGGAAGTATAGCCATTAATCTCATATAACCTGAATTGAAACAGAGTTGGTAATTAAGAATATTAGAACAATATGGAGAACATCTATGTAATATTGGCAAAGTGTTTAGGTGTAGCTTGGATGTATTTTTAAATTTGCCTCTTAGAGAGACAAGCAATTCATTAAACAAAATAAAGACTCAAAGTACAAGAGGAGTACAAACACTGGACATAGGCATCAAGTTTATCAGTTTAAATAACAAGATAATTTCTTCTCTGTGAACAGAACCCATCTGAGCATTGGCAATGAGTGTGTAGGTTTTAGTTTGAAGATACTTTGGCTGTTTCTGACATGCTGTCCCAAAAATGTTTTAATAGATTTCTGCTCTGAAGTTTTGTGGCACATAGAAGAAGCTAGTTTATGGAATATTTCCTCAGTCGTCACTGAGCTTTTGGGTACCTGATGTTTGGTTGAAGTATTGAAAAATGATCAACATTTAACATTTATGTTCTACAAATTCTGAACACTATTTAACAAATAATAGAATATTATTACCCACATAAAGATCATTCAGCATATAGTTGGGATGGTTTGCAAATAATTTTGGTTTACTTTTTAAATAATTGGTCTAATTTTTCTTGTCCTTCATCTAAATTAAATCTGTTTCTATTATTAAAACTTATTTGGTAGGTTTTATCTATAACTCAATTAATGTTTTCCATGAGTTATCACACTTTTCATGTTTTGCACACATTTCTTTTTATATTCAAATCCAATTTTTCTTATTTTGCATATCGATATCAGTTCCCTCTCCCTCACATCATGATGCAACCCAAGCCCCCTCCCATTCCACAGGGAGGGTGGGAGAATAAGGACTTCCAGGAGGGATTATCAAAATCCATTAAGTCATTTGAAGAAAGGCTTAGGCCCTCCCTACTGTCTCTAGGTTAAGGGGGTATCCTACTATGGGGAATGTGCTCCCAAAGTCCTTTCATGAACAGGGATATATCCAGGTTCCACTGTCAGAGGTCCTGTAGACTATCTAAGCCTCTTAACTGAGACCCATGTTCAGGGGGTCCGAATCATTACAATGTTGGTTTCACAGCTATTAGACTTGGGGTCCATGAGCTCATCCTTTTTCAGGTAGCTGTCTCTGTGAGTTTCTGTAGCCTGGTCGTAACCCCTTTGTTCACCACTCCTCCCATTCTGCAACTGGATTCCAGGTAGTTGGCTCAGTGTTTAGCTGTGGGTGTCTGCTTCTGTTTCCATCAGCTACTAGATGAGGACCCAAGGATGGCATATAAGTTTGTTATCAATCTTATTATCAGAGAAGGGCATTTAAGGTAGCTTTTTCAATATTGCTCAGATTGCTAGTTGGGGTCATCCTGGTAGGTCTCTGAACATTTCTCTAGTGTCAGTTTTCTCTTCAAACCCATAATGGCTCCCTCTATTATAGTATCTCTTTTCCTGCTCTCATCTATTAGTCCCAGGACTCAATCTTACTGGTCCCTCATGTTTTCCTCTCACCTCCTTTCTTTCCATCTCATTCTTGTAACTCACTCTCCATCACCACCTCCTCCCTGTCACACACACACACACACACACACACAAGCTCCCAATATTCTCATGAGATCTTGTCCCTTTCTCCTTCTGTGGGGGTCCTTGTATGACTCTCTTAGGCTCCTCCTTGTATTCTAGTTTCTCTGGTGGTATGAATTGTAGGCTGGTGATCCTTTGCTATATGCCTAAAATCCATATATGAGCAAGTACATACTATGTACTGTACCTCTTTTTGTGACTGGGTTACCTCACTCAGGATGGTTTCTTCAAGTTCCATCCATTTGTCTGCAAATTTCAAGATTCCATTGATTTTTTTTCTGCTGAGTTTTTTACTCCATTGTGTAAATTACCACATCTTTATCCATTTTTCAGTGGAGTGGCATCTACTTTGCTTCCAGGTTCTTACTAATACAAATAATGCTGCTATGATCATAGTTGAACAGATATCTTTGCCACATGATGTGGATCTTTTGGGTATATGCCTAAGAATGCAATTGCCTGGTCCTGTGGTAGACTGATTCCCATTTTCCTGAGGAACTGCCGTACTGATCTCCAAAATTGATCAGGTGAGGGATGTTACCCTCTCTCCACATCCTCTCTAGAATAAGCTGTCATTGGTGTTCCCAATTTTAGCCATTCTGACTGGATGGTATCTCATAGTTGCCTTGATTTGCATTTTCCTGATGGCTATATATTGAGCATTTTCTTCATTGTCTTACAGCCATTTTGGATTGTTCTATTGAGAATTCTCTATTCAGTGGGTACATCCCACTTTCTCTTCTAAGATGTTCAGTGCAGCTAGATTTATTTTGAGGTCTTCCATCCCTTTTGTCTTAAGTTTTGTGCAAGGTGATAGACATGGGTCTATCTGCAGACTTCTACACACTAGCATCCAGTTATGCCAGCACCATTTGTTGAAGATGCTTTCCTCCTTCCATAGTATTCTTTTAGAGTTTGTCAACAATCAAGTTTCAAATGTATGTGTGTTAATATCAGGATTTTTGATTCGACTCCATTTTTCTACCTCTCCATTTTTGTGCCAATACCAAGATGTTTTTAGGACTATAGGCCTATAATAGAGCTTAAAGTTGGGGACAGTGATGCCTCCTGAAATTTCTTTATTGTATAGGGTTGTTTTGGCTATCTCGGTTTTATGTTTTTCCCTATAAAGTGGAGTATTATCCTTTCAAGGTCAGTGAAGAATTGTGTTGTTATTTTGATTCACAAATTTCATCAATTTAATGAAAATTGACAAATTTCTAGATAAGTATCAATTAACAAAATTAAATCAAAAACAGATAAGCAATTTAAATAGAGCTATAATTCCTTATGAAATAATACCAGACATCAAAAGCCTCCCAAACATCAAAACCCCAAGGCCAGATCGCTTCAGTTCAGAATTCTACCAGAAATTTAAAGAAGAGCTAATACCAGTAATCCTCAAATTGTTCCAAACAATAGATGTAGAAGGTTCATTGCCAAACTCTTTTATGAGGCTATAATTACCTTGGTACCCAAGCCACACAAAGACACAACTAAGAAAGAGAACTACAGACCAATATCCCTCGTGAACATTAATAGAATATTACTCAATAAAATTCTGGCAATTAGAATCCAAAAACACATCAGAATAATAATTCACCATTACCAACTAAGCTTCATTCCAGGGATGCAGGGATGGTTCAACATACTAAAATCTATCATTGTGATCCACCATATAAATAAATTGAAAAAGAAACATTATATGATCATCTCACTAGATGCTGAAAAATCATTCAACAACATCCAACACCCCTTCATAATGAATATCTTAAGAGATCAGAGATAATAGGAACATACATGAACATAGTAAAAGCAATATACAGTAAACCAACAGCCAACAGCAAACTAAATGAAGAGAAACTAATGTGATTCCTCTAAAATTAGGAACAAGACAAGGCTGTCCTTTTTCGCTATATCTCTTCAATATTGTACTTGAAGTCCCAGCTGCAGCAATAAGACAACAAAAGTTAATCAAGGGGATACAAATTGGAAAGGAAGAAGTCAAACTGTCACCATTTGCAGACGATATGATAGTTTATATAAGTGACCCAAAAAACACTACTAGGGAACTCATAAAGCTGCTAAACACCTTCAGCAATGTAGCAGAATACAAGATTAACTAAAAAAATCAGTATCCCTTTTATATACAGATGATAAAAAGGCTGAGAAATAAATCAGAGAAACATCACCCTTTACAATAGCCACAAACAACATAAAAATTTTGTGGTAATGCTTACCAAACAAATGAAAGACCTATATAGTAAGAACTTTGTGTCTTTATGGAGAGAAATTAATGAATATATCAGAAAATGGAAAGATTTCCCATGCTCTTGTATAGGTAGGATCAAAATAGTAAAAATGGCAATCTTGCCAAACACAATCTACACACATATTTTTTTAAAAAATACTTAGCATAAAATTTATATGTGTAATGTAAATATCACAATATGGGAAGCTCAGATATTAATTAATTATCTTTCTTCATATAAGCCTGTCAGTGACATAATGTGGACCACATTAGCAGGACTTTATTTTTTATCTTTGAAGTAGAGATATTTAAGTCACGGCAATAGATAAAAGATATTTTCTTTTATAAATACAAATTAAGCATTGACTATATCCTACTGCATGTTAAGTTCAGCATTGCTAAGCACCTCTAGAGTAGAATTTGCAAGCATGTTAAAATGATGCTCTATTCAGAGGGGAAGTACACATTTCCTTATTGAGCAAACAAGAATATAATATTTAAAACTTACCTTAAGTTTTATATAAATAAACATTTAATGTAAATATTTATATTTCTATCAGAAGGTCAGTGTGGGAACTAAGAAGGAGGTGAACTTTATTTAAGGCAGAAGTGTGAAAAAGGTGTCCATCAAGAAGGATTAGTAGTGTCAGTGGGATTCTACCTTTATCATCTCTAAAGTCTTGTGTTATAAGCAGCTTCTATTTACCATAATTTCCTCACCTATAAAATAAACATCCTATTGAGAAGTCATTCCTTATGGTGTTAGTATAAGGATTAATTAAGGTCATGCAAGGGAACTATGTAAGATTAAACATTAACCAATGATATTTAGCTATGAATTTTATTTCTTAAGTAGGTTTCAGAGATATGTCCTATTAATTTAAGAACTGGAGTAAGAATAGTGTTAATACAGCAGTGAATTAATATGCCCATCATTAATATGCCCATCTGCATTTGCCTACTGTCAAGGACTTGCTTTCTAAATAAGATAACCCATTTATCAAACCTCTCTAATTAATAATAACATAGTTCCTCTCTCTGTGCTCTTTCATCAGATATATGACATTAGTGTCAAAATGACATGGTGTGACATAAAAATTACAACACTAACATGCTCTGAATAAATAAAACCTGGAGCAAAATCTTTCCTGGTGCCAAGAATAGAAAAGCAGAAATGGGGATTGGTGTTTCAGAATTGTGTGCAGAACAGTAAATTATACAGCATTGCAGACTGCTGAATAGGATACCTTTCCAAAATAAAACCATGAAATATTGCTGGGGACACAGAGTTCTGCTATTTCATTGTGAATGACACAGTGAGTCTAATAAAACAGCTGATTTATTGAAAACCTTATCACATTTTAAAGTGAGGTGTTTACGCTGATTCTCTTAACCCACTGGAGAACGCACGCTGTTGTGCCAAAAGAGGATAGATCTTTATTGAAGCAAAAATCAATTTCTTCTATATAGACAGTAGGATACTCAGCCTTCCCTTCACTAAATGTACTTTAAAAAAATGTGCAGTATTGCCAATAAAGATTCATGTTGAAAAAGTAAATCCGTTTTCATAATCAATTGTTCTGGTTACCTGCGACATTAAGAAGTCTGAGGTCACTCATGGCTCACTGTTTCTTTACTATTTACAAATGTGTTTGTTAACCTTGGGACAAACACAGTTATCTGTGTTCTTACAGACACAGTCATGGTGTTATCAATGAAAAGAGGCGGAGTACAGGAGTGACAAGAAACACCCCACTTCTTCCAATTTTTACCTACAGCTACCTAATTCCTAATGGCTATGCTTAGGCACCTTGTTTTTATAGACTCTAAGAACATTACTCAACACTGATTTTAACTTAAAAATGATTTTGTGAATGTTAGAATTAGCTTTAATTCCTAAAACAACCTTATGCAATATTTGTTTTCATCATTTTTACCAGGCTCCTAAGCACTCATTGCCCTCTTTAAGTCATTTGCCTCTCAAGGGGGAATTCAATAGTGAAACAAAAGAAATCTGTTCACATTTTACAGACAATATTATTTATTTGGAGAAAATGCTAGAAAGTAAGTTAAATATCTACAGGTTTCATTTTAATGATTCATATTTGTATTCACTGATAAATATCTTCCACTGATTCACATAGATGAATGGTGTGTAATAATTGAAACATAAACAAATGATGGAACTTAAGAAAAAGATAGATTTTTCTAATTGGTCTTGTCAATCATGTAATGAATTTACTTAAAATACTGAAATGCTATACTGTTGTTGCTCTGATTTCTGTGTTTGCGATGCAATGAGTAATTTAAGTTGTGAATTTGACTGATGTTCTTAAAGTTAGGTCATACTAACTGACCTCATTGCTCTGGCCTGTGGAGAAACACAACCTTTTGTTGGTGGACTTACAATGAGGTAAATCTGCTTGCTTCTAGGAAACTAGTATAAAAGTGGAGAATAACTGTGTTTCAGTATCCCCTTGAATGGATATACAATATATCTTAAAGCTTCCCTCATGTCCCAACGGTACCATAGTCTACTTATCAATCCTTTGAGAATATGGGTTAATTCAAACATACAACATGTTCAAAAACCTCATATGTGGGGCTGTAGATATATCTTAGCAGTTAATAGCAACTGTCTCTTACTGCGGATGACTTAGGTTTGATTCTCACCTCACAGTCATCTGTAACTCCAACCCAGGTATTCTATGTGCATTTCTGTACCCTGAGGCATGCATATCATACTTAGATACACATGCAAACAAAATACTCATATCTCATACAAATAAGATTAAGCTCATATACCACAGCAAGAACTTAAATATTTCTATCTATCCTAGTGATTTCTAACCTAAGAATATCCTATAATAAACATGGTAAAATATATGTAAGACCCAAATTAAAAAGACTCATTTATCTGAAAAATATTCCATATTTCATGGTTTTGTATTTAAAATTTTGATTTTAGAGCAAAGCTATTACTTATATTACTGAAATAAAGCCTTTAGTATCAGGACCCTTACAAAAATTATGTCATAGAAATAACAGATGCGAAGATCTTTCTTCAAGCTAAAGCCTGGTGAAAAGGAGTTAGTCATGATCAGAAACACTAACTAACTCATTTCTAAGTACATAAATATTTGAGAGTGTTATCATGACTCCTCCTTGTCTGTGTCCTGTCTCTTCACCTTCACTGTTCTTAGTGGTTATTTTCTACTTCTTTCTCTCAATTTTAACATTTCCCTCCCATAAATGACTGTGTGAGTCTGATAATATGTTTGAAGGTAAAACATAAAGAAAATAAAAGCAAAATGAATAATAACAAGATTTCATGTATATTAAACATCTGATGATGTTGAACTTTTGTGAAGAGTGAAAAACTTTATTATTTATTATTTATTTCTACATACAAAAGATGGAAAGAGAATAAAAGAGAATAAAACTGTTTCCATCATAAATTTAAAATTAACAGAATTAGCCTACTGATCATTCCTCATTATCTGAAAAATAACTTTCACGAGCATAAAGCAAAAGGGAATTATAGAAGTTTTATTATTTTAATACTGGGAACATCACTAGATGATTTAACACAGAAGGTTTTTATTCAAGTTTCCTTTTAGGACAATGGTACTATGTTTACATATTCTGAACACAAAAATGAGTCTTGAAAATATCTAATATGGAACCTGCACTAGAGCCTTAAGAATCCTTTTCTAATGAAAACATACTCATTCCTCCCTCACTTGAGCTTTTTATCTTCTTGACATCTACAGAAACCCTTATAGCAAGAGCTCATGTGACTTTAATATAAATGGTAAGTTTATATAACACCACAAAACTGCTGCTCCCACTTGTCCAGATGGTTTTGCATATGAATTTTATAAAGTATTTGTGCAGTGTTGAGTAAATGCTAGACCAGCCAAGTTTCATTTGCTTTAGCTTCATCCTTCAGTCACGAATGACATAAAACTTATCCTATATTTCCAAATAACACAGTAGATTGACAAAATAAAATAATTTATTGTCTAATAGAGATATTTATAGTGTACAATGTCTCTGTCCTCTTGCTAGCATAAAAATATATAAGATTTTTCATATAGCATATATTTTAATTTATTTCACACAAATAAGCCAAGTTCATTAGTTCTGTTTTTTTTCACAGTTGTGCATAATTCAAGAATCATTTTAAGTTAGCATTATCCTAAATAAAAACTTGAATCACTTTAAAATAAAAACTTGAAATTAGTAACATTTATTTTCTTCTAATAATTAATGTATTCTTTTCTATTCCAAGTTTAGATTTAATCTTTATTAAAGCACTATGTGTTGAACATCATCAACCCATTTCGACTTTACTTTCCTCCACAGTCTTTGAAATAGCAAACATTTTGGCAGACATATGTACTAGAAAAAATCTTTTGAAAGCTGTTAACTTTATTCTTGGAAAACAGCATGTACCATGCACACATACACATATGCATACATATTCAGGCACATCCACATAAATGAAAACATAGGCACACACATTACATTTGATACAACCGTAGATTACAGGTAGAATACTTCTCCTTAATGAGGCTAATACATCAGAATGTCCTACTTTTCTACAGTTAAGTATCATATTTCCCTAGTCCTTCCTTTACTTTTGTACATATATTCAAGTATAGTTTATTTCCATGGAAATGTTAAATCTTAATCAGAATTTGTGTGTGTATGTGTGGGGGGGTCATCATTAATGCCATGAGTTTGAGTGAAATTGCTGACAAGTTTGATGTCCTAAAACTTAGCAAGTTTCCCAAATACTCTCAATAATGGAGAAATACAATGATTGTTTCCATAGCTCTAATAAACCTTTCTGTTTCATATTCATCTTTTTCTCACAGGCAGATACAGAAGAAGATCTAAACCAGAAGTTGATGGTTTCTTATTAATACATGTCCTCAGGTTAAGGATAATTGTACTTGCTGTTGACTGAGCCATGGCACATCAGCCTGAGGAAACGAATCCCACTGCTGATTTAATGACATACTCTTGTCTGTTCTTGATTAAATAGCTTGCTTAGAATTTTCAGTTAGTTCGCTCAAAAAGTTTCATTACTTTTGGGTGAAATCAAAGACATTTAGATTGTATGGCATCAAAACATTTTATGAAAAATATATGTAGATACTACATCCTTCATGCAGTAGCTGTTAGAAGCAGAAGCAGACACCCACAGCTAAACACTGAGCTGAACTCCTTGAATCCAGTTGCAGAGAGGGAGAAGTGAGGAGCTAAAGGGTCAAGATCAGGCTGGGAAAACCCACAGAAATTTCTGAACTGAACAAGGGAGAGCTCATGGACCCCAGTTTGATAGCTGGGAAACCAGCATAGGAGCTATCCAGATCCCCTGAACTTGGGTGTTAGTTAGGTGGACTGGGTAGTCTATGGGGTTTTTGGTAGTTGATCATTATTTATCCCTAGTATACGAATGGACTTTGGGAACCCATTCCCCATACATGTGTCCTCAGCCTTGACACATGGGGGAGGGCCTAGGCCCTGCTCCAAATATTATGACAGACTTTGAAGATTCCCCCATGGAAGGCTTCACCCACCCTGGGTGCAGTAAGGAAATGAGATGAGGAATGGGAGGGGGACAGGGAGAGAGGGGGAGGGAGAGGGAATTGGGATTGACATGTAAAACAAGCTTGTTGCAAATTTAAATGAACATATATGCAGATTCAAAATGAGAAAGTTTTCAACAAGTCTTAATAATTCACTATTTTGTAAAGTTTGGGTGGCTTCTTAGTATCAGCCATGTTATAAAGATTTACACAGTGGCCTGTTGTAAGAGCTTCTGAATAATATGGTGACATATAGTTTCAACCTTTCTTTCTTCCTTTCTTTCTTCCTTTCACTTCTCTCCCTTTTTTTCCCTTTTTAAATTTAAATTTTAAACAAGAGTGTTTTACATGTCAATTTCAGTTCTCTCACCCTCCCATCCTCTCCTATCAACCCCACCAAACCCCAGCCCATTCCCTTTCTGCTCCCCAGGGAGCAGAAAGGTCTTCCATGGGAAGTCTTCAAAGTCTGTGGTATCATTTGGGGCAGGGCCTAGGCCCTCCCCCATGTGTCTAGGCTGAGGGAATATCCCTCTATGTGGAATGGGCTCCCAAAGTCCATTCATATGCTAGGAATAAATACTGATCCAATACCAGAAGCCCCATATACTGTCAGCCCTCCTAACGAACACCCACATTCAGGGAGTCTGGATCCGACCTAGGCTTACAATCCATTCCTCTCATCATCGATCCTTGAGAATTTAATGCACATATTCTACTGTTTCTATGTTGTTTCACTAACAGGTAAATGGAGAATATATTTTTAGCTCATCATATATCCACTTCACAGGTTATTTGGTGGGTTTAACATGCATTTATTCATTTAGAAGAAATAGTATGCTAAGAAATATAGAAATACCGAATAGGTTCTACAAATGTGTTCATAAGTAATACTGGATATGGCTGATTTTTGCTTCTTTAATTAAAATATGATTTTATTTTATGGTTAATTTGGATAGTAATTATCCAGGATTTAAAGGACAATTCTGATATTCATACTCAAAATTGTTATTACCAATGTGATATAGTCATCGAGCTAAAGACATGTTTATTTTTATTCCCATAAGATTAGATGTTAAAATATAGTTATTTTTGCAACTTTACATTATTCATGATGTGTATTGCCAACAATAAGCTTACATTTGTATCATTTCTATATTTAAAATTCAATGGAATTATAAAATTAATCTTTTTTTTTGTCTTTGACCTGTCAACTTATGTGCAGCCTTCATAATTTCTCTCAACTTGAGATCCAATTCTGATATTTTCCCCATGCTTTTTTAGTTTCTTGTTCTCAGATAATTGATAAGTTTGACCTCTGTTATTTAAATTTATGTAGGGATTTGCTTATTTTTCTAATGTCCTGTTAGTCTATTTCTACAAAAATATTCTCTATGTTGAAAAAACAGAATTTATTTTAATATTTAAAAAATTTACCACAGAAATTTTCAACATACGTTAATGCTGCAGAGATGTCTTGTAAAATAGATTTTCACTAGGATAGTCACAATGGCCACATTTATTTAGTGTCCATGAGTTGTTAATTTTACATAGTATAGAACTGTTAGATTGCAACTAGAATAAGGGAATTTTTTGTCAGACTCTTCACAGAGATTGTCATCTACATCAGTAACATCAATGAAAAGAAATAATAATAATATATCTTCCTCATGAAAAATATAAGTTATTAAAAGTATATTACTACTTATGTTAAGAAGTCCTATATTATTGTTTTTTAAAGATTTACTGAACACAAAGGCTTGCTAATTATTTAAATGTAACCCAAAATAGAATTCCTGGTATGCATTCTAAATGCAATTTAGACACATAATATATAGTACCAATCCTATTTATCTGGCAAATCATATGACACTAGATAGTGCCACTGTATAGACTTGTAAATATGAGAGCACAGAGTTGATTAAAATGAATTGGGCAAAAACTGTCAAAATAAATAAATAGGTTTATTAAGCATGACTTTGATTATGCTTCAATTTTCAATATTATTTTTCCTGTTATTATTTATTATAACATTCTGTTTTCATTGTTAAATGCAATAATTTTGAATTGCCTTATGAGTGCTTTCCACAGATATTAGAATGTTTAGCATAAAGTCTTATATACTAAAATCTGACAGAAGGAAATTCTCATTTTAATAAACTATGCTTACAAAATAATATTTAAGCTAAGAATTTAATTGTGACCATATTTTTCCCTCCCTGTATAAATTATTTCTCTTTGGCAAATCCCTATAATATGCTGATACACATATGCAAATAAAAATAAAATAGCACTGTAATTTTTAAAATATAGCTTTATAATAAATAACCATTGTAGCATTCCAAGTAGATTGGACACACTTCAACAAATATTTACAAAGCAGTTATTATGCAATATATCTTGTCTATTTTATTTTATCAAGAAAAACATTCTATTGTAATTGTTTCTCAGAAGAAACTTTTGCTGAACCTTTTTTTTTTAATTTAGCTTCCTAGGTCAGCTGGGATAATCTAAGAAAGTGCATTTGTTAAAATATTTGTCATAGAAAATGTTGTACTTTAAAGTTAAACTATGTTTACCATAATAGGATGATTTTATTCACAATTTGGTTAATTAATTCACTATGACATCTCTGATCCAGATTTAATTAACTGAACCTGTATAAAGATACTGTGATTTTTTTTAATTAGGAGCACAGCTAATGGTGTATTTCCCCTTTTAAATAAATATTAGCAAATTATAGTAAGCTTAAATAATTTTAAAGTGCAATGTTTATTTCTAATTTGTCACTATAGATAAAATGTTGATTTGTTCTAAGCATGTGATTCTGATTAAAAGGTAAACAGAATCTTAGTTTCCCTAATACAGATATAGATACAGTGTTGTTGTCAGAGGGGTGGTGTAACATCACTTAATTATATGATTGTCTCTTTCTAAAAGTACATTTGATTATGATCAATAGATTAAAAGGGAAACACTAATCATTTCAGTCATTTTCCATCTTTTTCTTTTATATTTTACCCCCCTCCTCCTCTTCATCTTCTCTTCATTCTCACTACCTCAGTTTTGCTTCCTTCACTTCCCTCTGCAGCATCTCTTGAGATTGTCAACTGGGCCCAATGAGATGCCTGAGCTGGATATAGAAGTTAGCATGCAAACCCAGGTGCCTGATATTGATCCCAGAACCATATACAGGGGGAAGAGCAGAACTGATATAACAAAGTTGTACACCTTCCTCAACACAGTAGTCATGGCAATGTCCACACAACCACATACTACACACACACCTAGAATAGTAATAAAATAATTGAATGAAGTTATCATCTTCTTTTCAACAAAACAGATTAAAAGCATATTTATATTATATATAATCATATTATATATCATAACTATTTTTGATATTGTAATCTATAGGTAGATCAATAGAGTTTCCAACAGCTGTTAGATTTTTATGAAGGAAACTTTGTTATACAGTACTTGCAGATTAACACACTGAATGTTGAGATAAATGATAGTGGAATTCACTGATTGTTCTCTCTAAAATTCAAAAGAAGTCAAGAATAAGATAAGGCTAAAATTCTGCAATCTTTTTATTCAGGTAGAGTTGTCTGTAAAATCTACATTCATGTTTGTGGTGAAAATACATCCCTGATGATTTGCAGCTGTGGGCTAAGGACATTTTCATAACTAGATTTAAATTTGGTGTTGGTGCTTATTGCAGAAGCCATCAAAATAATAGCTGTGAAACAATGAAAAATTCACAACCACATATATAAATATAACTGACTTTACTTAGAAGTTAACAGTCAACATTTTAGCTCATTATTTCTTCGTTCAATTTATAAAAGTAGGGTTAGGTGTTTTAATTTAACAAGTATAATTATAAAATTGTACAGACATTATGGGCAAGTCTTAGATATGTTCTCAGAGAGGCCTTGTGCTCAGGATTGGCTCAAAGATGAATGCAGGTAGGATAAATAGATGCTATATATATAATGGTCTACTGATAGCTAACTTCCATTTCCTGTATAACCTCAGCTAATGTTCTCCTTTGCTACACTTCATTAATGTTCTTATATAGACTGAATCATACTGTGATTTTTTTACTGACTTGAGCTTGGTGCCTAAGAAATAACATCCTTGTTTCTCTGCAATTTTCTGTTCCCCTATAGCTGCTGTCAGGGACCTGTTTTTATCACTTTCTTCACTTTTTTTCTGACTGAAACAGGATTATTGAACCTGAGAGATGGCACATTGGCATTCACTAATGCTTTCACCCATGCTAAGACAGTCACCGCAATGAACAGAGTCTGCCACTGGAATAACACACAAACACACACACACACACACACACACACACACACACACACACAGAGAGAGAGAGAGAGAGAGAGAGAGAGAGAGAGAGAGAGAGAGAGAGAGAGAGAGAACAGGAACTCCTCAACCCCAAACATACTTGTCATATGCATAAATATTTTAATGCATATAATGAACAGAATAAAGGTATATTAAATAATACCTGAAAAACTTTAATTTAAAATGTTACATGACATTGAGTCATTGAGTGACCACTGTGGAAAAATGTAATTTAGTAATTTAATAAATTGAATTTCTTATCCTGTGGGAAACCTGAAAGAACTATAATTAGGAGGATTAAAAGTTAATTTTTAAAAGTAAGGTTATAAGTGATAATAATGTAATTATTATCTAAAATGGAATGAACACAATTTCCTTTTCTTTTCACTTTGTTCTTCATTGACCTTGATGAACACTCCTGGGATAAGCATTGGGCTCAAGTAAAGCTAGAAAAGATGCGGTAGCCTGGTTCTCTACATTTGGATCAGTCTAGATTGTACAACATCTGTCAAAGTCTATAAAGCCATGATTTTAAAATGCTTCACTCAAAAAATGCATAATTTTTATTGTTTGATTCCTCATCAGTTCCAAAGTGATACTTCATAAACTGAATGAATTACTGAAAAAATTAACAAATATCACAATGTCAATTTGCTGAAACGATTCAGAATGGCCTTTCTTAATTCTTTTGTACATCTGATTACAGATAATAAGTAACTCTTAAATTGACAAATGGACACGTTTGAAAATGGAATTCAAATTACTGAGAAATAAATTATACTGAAAATGTTTGAGTGTTCCCTAATTTGTAAAGAATGAACTTATCAAATGTTATATCCTGATAGAAAACCTCTGAAACTAAAAACAAAGAGTAAATTGATATTCACAGATGCAAACACTGTATCTCACAGCATAGCAAGTATCACACTGCTTACATCACATGACTTCCACGAGACATTGCATTCTTTCATCTCTCCCCTAACTGTGCGTTTGATCCTGAGGAGGATAAAGACTTCTCAGATTTTGATCCAGATTTTGACAATTCATCAAACCCCCTGGGATTTTTTGCAATCCTTGGTCCACTGGCTACTTATAGGAGAATATTCCCTCCCAATAAGTTGATAGAGTTCTGTCAGCAGCCAACCACTTCTAATGCCACTCTGTCTCCCACAGTCTAATTATAAAATAAATGGTATTTAGAAGAAATCTTATTTTTGAATCTCACTTTTGAAGAATGTAATTAATTAGGGTACTTTAAACCAAGCCAATGCTAATGAAGAATTTCTTTAAGTCAGTTCCTAAAATAGCAATGAATTATTAAGGATTTCTTCTCTGATACACTGACTTCCATAATTCAAATGTTAAACCTAGCCAATGATAACTATTTTTGGTTTGTTTAAGTTTCAAATTCATATGTATCATTCATATGTGTAGGATATATATATATATATATATATACACACACACACACATATATATATATATATATATATATATATATATATATATATATATCCTGAGATCTCATGCCTCAGTTGCAATCGACCTTATTTTCCTCAGTTTTCTTACTGGGACCAAGTAGTCTCCAGCAATGAGAAGTAAGGCCTATCATTACAAAAAACAGTTTTTTTCAAAAGTCAGTCTTCTTTTTATTTTATGACATTCAGCCAGTTCTCAACAATTCCAATGGTAAAACTGTTATTTAGAAAAACTCCTTTTGTCCTATTTCTTTATTTGTTTGTTTGTTTGTTTTACATCCTGACTGCAGTTCTCCTTTCCTCTCATTTCCTCACCACTGCCCCTCTGCTCCCCACCACACTCAGTCCTGCTCATTTATCTTCACAAAGGGACAGGATCCAATGCCTCTTCATGATAAAAGACTGAGAGAGATAAGGGACAAAAGAGATATACCTAAATATAGTAAAAGCAATACCTAACAAGCATCAAATTAAATACAGAGAAACTCAAAGCAATTACACTAAAATTAGGAACAAGATTAGACTCTCCACTGTCTCCATAACTACTCAGTATAATACTCAATATAGTTTAACTCAATATAGTTAAACTCAATATAGTTTAACTAGAAAAACATGTCAACAAAAAGAGATCAAGGGGATACAAATTGGAAAAGAAGAAATAAAATTATTGCTATTTGCAGATGACATGATCATATATACATAAGTAACCCAAACATTCTACTAGGACTCCTACAACTGATAAACTCCTTTAGTGACTTGGCTGGGTACAAGATTAACAAAACAAACAAAATCAGTAGCTCTATATATACAAAAGATAAAAGGGCTAAGAAAGAAATCAGGTAAACAACACCTTCACAATTGTCCTAAGTATTGAAAAGTTACTTGGACAATTGCTGATAACAGACAAACTCCAGGTAGTACATACATGTACCTTTGCCTGCAATACATTCTTCCACACAGAGCTTCATTCATACCATTGATGTTCACCACATAGACTCAGCCATACTGTTTTGAGAGTTCCTAATGGTTGGTTGTCACCCATGCTTATGTACTTTATGTCATTATATTGTCCCTCATAAAAGGGGTAAGAGAAAAGTTCCCCAGAGCACATGGCAAGTGGAGGAGGAGTAAATGGAGAGAGAACTAGAAGAATGAGAAGGAGAGGAGAAGAAAGCACGTGCAACTAGGAAGATTGAGTAAGGTTAGGAATAGAAGACAGAAAGAGAGAGAGAGAGAGAGAGAGAGAGAGAGAGAGAGAGAGACAGAGAGAGAGACAGAGAGAGAGAGAGAGAGAGAGAGAGAGAGAGAGAGAGCATAAAAGAGGGAGCCATTATAGGTTTGAAGAGAAAAGTGAACCTAAAGAAAGGTCTAGAGACCTGCAAGACAGACTCCAACTAACAATTTGAGCAACCCTGGAAAGACTACTGTAAATGCCCTTCCCTGATAGTGAGATCATCAACTAAATTATCCAGCATCATGGAGCCCTCATCTAGTACCTGATGGAAACAGAAGCAAACACCCATAAATAAACACTGAGTCGAACTAGAATCCAGATGCAGAGAAAGAGGACAAGACCAGGTTGCAGAAACACACAAAGCCAGCTGACCTGAACAAGGAGGAGCTAATGGGCCACCCAGACTGATAGCTGGGAATCCAGCATGGGACTGACTCAGACCCCTGTACCCCACTGTATATGGGTCTCAGCTAGAAGGACTGAGCAGTCTAAGATACCTCAGACAGTAGGACCAGGATGTATTCCTGATGCACAAAAGGACCTAGCAGACACATCCCCCATGGAGGGATACCATCTTAACCTAGAGACAGGAGAGAAGTCCTAGTCCCTACTTCAAATGATTTGACAGATTTACATGACCCCACCTGGATAGCATAGTCCTACATGTGGAATGGGGGGGATGGAAGGGGAGGATGGTCTGGGTGCATGTGAAGGGGGGAAAGATGGTAAGTGGTGGGGGGGGAGAGGAAACTGGAATCGACATGTAAATTTTTAAATTATATTTTAAAAATTGGGGTACAGAAATGAATAGAGAATTCTCAATAGAGGGAATCAAAAGGATGAAAGACACTTAAGAAAGTGCTCATCATCAAGGAAATGCAAATCAAAACAACTCTGAGATACCATCTTACTCCTGCCAGAATGACTAAAACTAGAAACACCAATGGCAACTTATGCTGGAGAGGATTTGGAGAAAGGGGAACACATCTCCACTGCTGGTGTGAGTTCAAACTTGTACAGCCATTTTGGAGATCAGAATGGCGGTTCCACAGAAACTGGGAATCAGTCTACCACAGGACCCAGCAATTCTGCTCTTAGGCATACACCCAAATGATCCACATCCATTAAACAGAGACATCTGTTCAACTATGTTCTTAGCAGCATTATTTTTAATAGCAAAAACCTGGAAGCAAACTAGATGCCCCTCATCTGAAGAATAAATAAAGGAGATGTTGCACATTTACACAATAAATTACTACTCAGCAGGAAAAAAAAACCAAAAACAAAAACAATGGAATCTTGAAATTTGCAAGCAAATGGATGGAACTTGAAGAAACCATCCTGAGTGAGGTAACCCATTCACAAAAAGAGGAATATGGTATGTATTCATTCATACATGGATTTTAGACATAGAGCAAAGGATCACCAGCCTATAATTCACACCACCAGAGAAACTAGTATACAAGAAGGAACCTAGGAAGTTCATACAAAGTCCCTCACAGAAGGGGAATAGAACTAGATCTCCTGAGCATATTGGGAGTGGGGCGGGCAGTGAGTGGAGGGGGATTTAGGAGAAAGAGAAGGAGAGGAGAGGAGAACATGTGGACATGTGGTATCAGGAAGACTGAGTTGGCGACCAATCCACAAGAGAGAGAGAGAGAAAAAAAAAGACAGAGAGCTACAATAAGAGGGAGGCATTATAGGTTTGAAGAGAAATCAGATTCTAGAGAAAGGTCCAGAGACCTACAAGGATGACCCCAACTAACAATCTGAGCAACAGTGGAGAGGCTACCTTATATGACCTTCCTTGATAAGAACATTCTAGTGCCTGCATCTAGTAGCTGATGGAAACAGAAGGAGACACCCACAGATAAATATTGAGCAGAACTCCTGAAACCAGTTGCAGAGAGGGAGTGATGATAAGAAAAGGGGTCAAGATCAGGCTACAGAAACCCAAAGAGACATCTGAACTGAGCAAGGGGGAGCTAATGAACCCCCAGACTGATAGCTGGGAAATAAAACAAACAAACAAAAGCAAAGAATGACATAAATATTGAGAGTAGGAAAAGCAATCTTTTCTAGGACTAGATAAACTAGATAGATAGCACTGGCTGTATTCATGTATTCATGTATTTGTACATATACATGCAAGTATGTATATGTAGCAATAAATAATTAAAGAAAAATAGTCCATGAGTTTGAGATGGACTATGGGGAACAGATAGGAAAGCCATAAGAGAGGAATGTAGGAAGGAAAATAGACAGAGTCAGTGTTAACACACACTTGAAAATATTCCAGGGCAAATATCTGTTGCTCAAAAAGAACGTTTTTTCATATAGTGATGAACAAGTTTAGAAAATTACTGAAGAAAAATAAAACTAATTCAAAACTCAGCTATTCAGTTTACATTTGGTAGGATATTGTCTGTTTTGGAATTAAATAGGAGCTTATATTCCACCTAAGCCCACGTATTTTGGAACAGTTATGGTATTTCCCATATAATACTGATTTTCTTCTCCATTAATAATAGAGATGCATTGTTGTGCCTAGTATGGCAAATAACAGACAGATAATTTTGTATTGTTCTTGATATTCGGTATTAAATACAAGCATTGAGCAATTAAAATGAATTCGTATATATGTATAAACTCTTAAAGTTCAGCTATAAGTAATACAGAATGTGTCCCTTATAAAACTTCCTACAGGGTTATCAGAATGTATTTCACAAAGCTTTGCATTTTAAGTGGTTTCTATTTTAAAGCTCTGGTTAACTTTTTAATTTAAATTTGACCATTTATCACTTGTTGCATTTTTCCCTAAAAATACCAGCCTATATTATGATAGCTCACATCTAAACTTTATGTTTTTAAATGAATGAATTTAACTTATCCTTTAAAAAATAAATTTGCTGGGCATTGGTGGCACATGCTTTTAATTCCAGCACTTGGGAGGCAGAGGCAGGCAGATCTCTGTGAGTTTGAGGCCAACCTGGTCTACAGAGCTACTTCCAGGACAGGATCCAAAGCCAGAGAAAAACCCTGTCTCAACCCCCCCAAAATCAATTCATGCTAATTCATGAAAAACTCATTATAATTTCCCACACACAGTATTCTTAGACAAGTAGAAATTGTATTGGTCTGTCTTTTGCTTTCTGAAAAGTTGTGTTCTTCAATGAATAATTACCTACAGCCTAATTATGTATTTCTGATGTGGCATTCTCATCCCCTTTGTCCATAAAAACATCAGTTTGTCTTCTTAGAAATCTGTCTCCTTCATGTTGGATAAGCTTATTGTCTATCACACAATAGGCTTATATCCCTACTCAATTATACAATAACACAGCACTACATTAACATAAATATGGTTTAATTTTAATTGCTGACAGTCTGTGAGTTCATGTTTTTGTATAGATTAAAATAGCAATTATTTTTAAAAATAATCATACTCTAATAAAAATCCTTATGAATATATAGAAAATGTGGCTCTATGCCATGGATGTAGCTCACATGTTTATAAACCATTTGGGCATCACAAAAATAGGCACAGTTTAAATCAGAATAAATTCTCATGAAATGCTTGAGAAGTTGTGATAATGCTGTAGTTATTTGAACTTCTAACTCTGATACTCTTTGGATTTAAGCAGCTATTCATAAATGTAAGCCATTTGGTGTGATGATACCATGAGCTCTGCTAGAGGCTTGGCTAAATGTGAATAAGGCTTCCTCCTGACACTTCTTAACAGAGACAAAAGGACAAGAGGTCAGAGACAGGGCAGGATATTGAGGTAAAACATTTCCATCTAGAACAGTGGTAGATGCTTGCGTGATGTTCTTATTTGTAAGAATCCCTGAACAACACAAGGACCAAAGGTCCCTTGTAGCCCTCCAGACCATGTCCAATCATGTTTTCTAAAGGATGAAAGCCTGTCTACAAACCTGAGTTTAAAGGACCATTTGACCCTTAAGATATATAGACTATCCACAACAGGAGCTAAATACTATGGTCAACAGAGTAACAGTCTGCAGCAGAAATCATAATAATAAGGTAAAACCCAAGGAGAATAATCACCATATTATATTTTGTGAAATATAACTAAAGAAGTACTGAGAAAGGTATATGAATCCAGAAGTAATTGCCTATAAACATTTTACACCTCTCTCTCTCTCTCTCTCTCTCTCTCTCTCTCTCTCTCTCTCTCTCTCTCTTTTCTGTGTGTGTGTGTGTGTGTGTGTGTGTGTGTGTGTTAGCGCTAATGCATGCATTCACGCACACACACGCACACACACACACACACCCTCATGCACATGCATTTATGATTTAGTTTGATTAGAATTGCTTGCATGAAAATTGGTAGGGGCTTTTATATATAGGAACACAGTAGTCAATTTTTTCATTAATGTTGTAGCCTATTTATTGGGATTTAATGAATCAACACATTACTTTGAGAATAACTGGCTTCTTCAACAATATTGAGTCTTTTGTTTTTGGTCCATTAACCCAGTATATCACTGTATTTATTTAATTCCCATTTAATTTCTCCCAGAAATGCATTTTAAATTTTGTTACTCTAGTCCTTTTTTTACAGTTATTTGTAACTATTTTTGTCTTTCAAAATGATATTTTAATTATATTTTTGAATTGTTTGTTGTTAAGTCTACAGAACTACACTGAATTATTATAATATAGGACATACATTTTATTGAATTGGTAAACTCACTTAGAATAGGTTTTTCTTTAAAAAGACAGCATATTATTTTTAACATAGATGATAATGTGGTCTGTCTGCAGCAAATTTGTTTCTTTATAAGTTGCTGTCTTTCTTTTCTTTATGATGTGTCACATTGGAGCAACATCAAGAACTTTTACCTTTATCTTGTTGATATTCTTACATAAAAAAATATACAACTCAGGTCTGGAGGTGGAGTTCAGTAATTACAAGCACTTCTTACTCTATTGGAGATTAGAGTACAATTTCTAGAAGTCATGGTAGGCAGTTCACAACCCTCTGTAACTGCAGGTTCAGGTGATCTGAAATATTTTGACTCCTTAGATGTCTTTATTCATGAATACAATAACATACTTACACATGTACACATAAATATATTACACGTTCACAAAACATACATATTCTTACATTCCTCATTGTATATTGTGAATCTATATGATTCCAATAACTGCCCTTTATTAACAACAGGATAGTTTCCTCATTTATTGTTTGATGAGTAGTTATTCCCAGTAGATAATGGACATTATCTGTGTCTTTTGTCATTTTGAGTATACTATGTATTCTGTATACTTAAAATAGTCTTTTAAATAAAAAGTTGGTTTTGGAGAAAGCTGAGAAACTACTGCAGAATTTATGCTACGCACCATACACTATTTTTATTAACACCAAAAGAATAGCTTTCCTTTGTCATTGTTGCAAATAATATTGATTAATTTCTATTATTAGCTAAACTTCATAATTTATTATTTTTGTTTTAGTTTTTACTTTGTGTCCTATCATTAGCCGATGGTCTCTTTGGGTTTCTCTAGTTATTTTTTGTCAGGTTAGCCTCCTCCTGAATGCAAATATTTCTTTGGCTCCCTATGTTTTCATTAACCTTTACAGTTCTGAGAAGTAATGGCCAGATAGTTGCCAAGATGCCCTACTGCTTATTCTCTTGACTAGATTATGACAAGCATAGAGACTATTGTACCTGAGGAACTTTCTTTATAATGTTCTCCTCTTGGTATTTATTAGTGACCTATAAATTGTCACTTTAAAAACTACAAAATGTAATTGCATTTCTGAATTCTCTAAGTCCTTTTGAAAACCAGAACCAAGGGAGAGGATCATAGAAAACTATTGTCTAGATGATTAACAGAATTTCTAGGTCTCTACTTGCAAAGAGGGCTGAAATTAGGATAATCCTAGGCAGTGATTTCTCAGTTCCCTATTGCTATCCAGACAGATAATGTTCAAAAATATTTGTATTTGAGGATTCCTTGATGGTATATGCTACAGCATGACTTGGTTGCTGTTGGGGGAATTCCTATATCATTTGCTGCGGAATTGGGGTCTGATAGCAGAGGAATAAAAAGACATTGTAGATTTCCAAGTACAAGTGAATTTACCTGTCCTAATTTTGGGAAATTAAGTATTATCCATTTTTTTCTTGATTGATTTATCAGATGATCAATTTAGAATTCATTTATCTCAACAATAAAACTTTTCATATCATTATCTTATTTCCCTTATTCTGATTTAGGATGCATAGCTTCGCATGGTGGACCATAATACATATTTCTACACATGTTGGGTTCCATTGTTCTTTATTGAAATTCAATCTCTTTAGTTTTGTAGGCATTCTGTATGATTGTGCATGTTCCACATGGATGCAGCGCCTGTGGCAGCCAGTAGAATGACCTCCTGGAACTGTAGTTAGAAAAGGTTGTGTGCTTCCTTGTGGGTCCTGAAACTCAAACCTGGTTGCCTTGCAAGTGCAGGCAGGGATCCTGAAAACTCTGCTGTCTCTCCTGTCCCTCACTAGCTTCTTAGGAGAAAAGAAATCACTCATCAACTTGGAATTTTTCTGCTTTTCTAAGAGATATCCAGTGCTTTGCAGTCTTCTATATGCTTTATTGACTTGGCAGAATCTTATAAATGTAGGTATATTTTATTTCTGTTTTCAATCAGTACAAAACGATGCCTTTTCCCATTTAATTTCTACCTACAGTGCTATATTTTTTTTCTAGATCCATTTTAGTGAGAGAACCTATAAATCATTTTAATTTCACTGAGACTTTCTTTACTCTATTTCGGAGCAAAAGGAATAGTCAAGAAGTCAAGGCAGCAAAATGGAGGTAGGAACCAACCAGAAACCATAAAGAATGTCGATTTTTGAACTTGCTTAGCCTGCTTTTTTTATACATACTAGTACACCAGCTTTGGGGTGGGGGGGGAGTACCATTCCCAATAGGATGAGCACTCCTGCATTAATCATTAATCAAGAAAATACTCTACAAATTGCTGATAGACCAATCTAAAACTACAGTTTTCTCAATTGAAAGTATTTTCCTAAATTACTGTGACTTGTATCCAGTGGGCAAAAAAAAAAAAAAAAAAAAAAACCACTAACAAGGACAATGAGGTACCTTTGTGTATTGAATAAAATAGCTTTAAATACAGAAATGCAAAACAACTAGCAAAGGAAAGCATAAAATTAAGAGAAGTTGATGGTGACAATAAATATAAACAAACCAAAACAACAACCACACAACTGGAAATTATGTTTTACTGGTAAGACTATATATGTCATGATGTTTTAGGGGACAGTTTTGGTTTCTTACAATGTTCAATATAAATTTACTGTTACATAGAAATAGTCTACTCACATAAAGTTGCAAAATATTAATAATAATGTACTCACACTCTAATTTTTTTCTAAAAAACCTTTAGTGACACTACTCTTAAAAACTAAAACACGGGAACAACAAAATTAAAAAAAAAATACCTTGGTATGTACATACCCCCAATATGTTGGTAATGAAGGAACAAACTACTCATATTAGTTAAAAGCTGGAAGAAATTCAAAAGCTTTAAACTAAGTAAATTAAAGTACTGAGGATGTTAAGGAAGTGTCGATGTCAATAACTTGTTCAACATTGGCAATATACTGTGATGGAAATTAGATTTATGGTGTCAAGATTCTGGAGGAAGAGTGAAGCTTTGAGACTGATATTTTTAGGAGCAGAAAATAACTTTAATCCATGACAGAATTATTTTAAGATTTGAATTTGATAGAGCATCAAAACTCAGTAATTTTATCTCTTATTTTAAAAACTTGTTATTTTAAATCAACATCAGTCTTTCTGTAATAAACTAAGTTAAAGGGATATACCTAAGACAAAGAAAGAAAACAGAAAATGTTCCTTATATTAGATATTAGGAAAACATTGATAATTTCCATATGTATAATAATTTACAGGTATCAATGAGAAATTTATTTCTCTGATACAATGTGTCCAAAAATAAAATATCACTTTTGCTACTTATCTTAAATATTTTTCTTTATATTTGCAAAGCATTAAATAAAAACATTGTAATAGTTGCTTAATCTACTCAATATATATATATATATATATATATATATATATATATATATATGATTTTCTACTCATTGTGATGAAAATTTTTATAACAAAATATCAATGAAGTTAATAGAAAAATATTAGGTATTAACTTGTGAAAACTTTCATTAAAATGGAAGTTCAAGGAAATTACTTTAATGATGAAATGATAGAAAGATCAGTCTGGGCATACAGCTCATTGGTACACTGTTTTCTCATTAAGAACATGTTGTTTAGTTTTGCTATCTACCCCCAACAAACAAAGACCAATTGTTCCAATTTCTAAATAAATATTGTTCTGTTTGTTGTGATATTAAGTCCACTTTAATTTAGGCAGATAAAGAAGAGGGACATTGATTTTATTGAATGTTTTGTTGAAAGTTTTAATAAATACTACACAGGAATATTAATAACTGAAAATATATTAATTTCTTATTTTTGTTGAGTCAAGGATTCTCATAAAATTTCAAGATTTAATAAAATTTTGTTAGATGATTCGATAAAAGTAAAACACAAAAGCATCAAGAATCTTCTGTATATTCTTTTTTCTTTCTTTGTTTCTTTTATAATTATTTTTCCTATTTTACATATTGATCCCAGTTCCCTCTCCCTCACTCCCCCACTCCCATGTCCCCCAACCCCCATCTCATCCAATCCCTCCCCACTCCACAGTGTGGGTGATGCCTTCCAGTAGTGATCAACAAAATCTGTCAAGTAATTTGGAGTAGGGCCTAGGCCCTCCCTCCTGCCTCTAGGCTAAGGGAGTATCGCTCCATGGGGAATGTGCTCCCGAAATCCTTTCCTGGTTCCACTGTCAGAGGTCCCTTAGTCTGCCCAGGCCTTCTAACTGAGACCCATGTTCAGGGGGTCTGCTCTGTACATTCTTACAAGTACTACAATTCCAGATGAATGATCTCTTTTACAATAATGAAACTTTATAGATTTTGAGAACATACCAAAAGGAATGTATCCTGTAAAATATGCATACATTTAAAACATTAATTCCTTAAAATATGGAATCTATAAATTCAATACAGTTCCTTTGAAATCACCATGGAAAAAGTATTGATATAGACCATTGGGTAATATTGCTCTTAAAATTCAAATAAAAGAGAAAATAACAGTAAATAGGAAAATAAAATAAGAAAAAGCAAATAAAAACAAGATTATTTGTCCATGTAACTGAGTAGAGAACCTAAATTAGCTTCCTCTGTACAGGACAGAGGTATATGCTTGTTCAGTAGGGAAAGGAGTTTGCTGTACAAGCTTAGGGACTAAAGTTCAAATCCCTATCACATATGTAAAGAGATGGGTATATCCTCCTAGTGCCTGTAACCCTATCTGCCTGGGGAACAGAGGCAGAAGCATGGCCTGTGATTGACTCAAGATTAAGCAATGGCCTCAATGCAAGGGAATAAGGAGGATGTAAAAGTATCTAAATATTAATAGGAAAGCCAATATAGAAAAAAAAACTGGAAGTAATGCATAGAGTAAGATAGATTTTATGAATCTGCTCTCCCTCTCTGTTCTTCCCCCATCTCTACCATCCCTCTCCCTCACATTCTCTGCCCCTCTTCCAGCCTCTGCACCACATTCCCAATTTTCCCAGGAGGCCTTGACTACTTCCCCTTCCCAGGGGAATCCATGCATGTCTTTTATATATGGTGTAATTTTAGAAGGTGAAACATAAATATGACAAAAATGGTAAAAACAAGTATTATAAAATTATTATTTAGAAAAATATATTGTTAAAATTTTCATATCTAAGCAAAATAGAGAAAATTGTATCGGAAGACTAAATGCTATGAGTGTGACATGTCTTAGCATTTGGTATACACGTGTTTCTTTTGCTTTTTTCTTTGCCTCTCTTGTTTCTTTGTTTGTTTGACCTGTTCCTGCTTTGCTTTTGAATTTTACATTATTTATTTTTTAGATGCTTCTTTGCATTCTAATACAAGAAAGAGAAAGTATGTGGATTTGGGTTCATGAACTGGTGGGGAGGGTAAGAACCTGGCAGGAGTTGAAGGAGGAGAAGCCATATTCATAATATGTTATATGAAAATATTTTCAATAAAAGTAAGTAAAAAAATACCATTAATAAAGTAATACAGACTAAAGTGATGGTTAAGGTACAAAGGATATACGGAGATAGAACAATCTAGAGAGCCCCACATGTAAGGTCTTAGAAAGGTTAGTACAAGAATGTAGGTGGTGCCATTTTTAATGGGAAACAGAAATAAAGTGAATATTAATATATATATGCTGTTACGTTCTGCGATAGCCATACTATATAAAATTATATACAAACTAATAGAAGTCTGTAGGATTATAAATATGTAGTATATATAGTATATATATGAGGAAGAAAACAAATATTAAATATTAAATGATGTATAGATGGATAGGTATAGATAGATGATAAATAGATTAGATAGATAGATGATAGATACTACATATAAGTTTATACTTTAGTGTACATACATGTCTGTGAGTAAATGTCAGAACAGATAAGTGTCTTCAAATTTATGGATACATACATTGACTTACATATACAAGAATTATGGATGAATGGGTATCTAAGGAAGTAAGATTATTCTAAACCAAACATAAGCATCCACCTACTGCATTGTTTCACCCTATATAGCTAAAAAAAAAATGAATCAAATTTAGCATTTTTGCATGATTTAATGTGACACCAAACATGCTGCTTTTATGACTTTTGCCCCAGTAGTAAAATATTTGAATTGTCAGTTTCTGCATAACTTCACTGTAAGTGCTGTGTTCAGGTTGAGCCTTCACAAAGCACATTTCTTCATTACCTTCCTTCTGCTACTAAAACACAAAAACAGCAACCTGCTATTTTCTAGTCCTGCCTGCTCATTCAAACTTTTGTTCATCATTCCTCAAACCATTCTTTTGATTCTCTGCATTTTATGTATATCAAACACTGGCCCTCAATATTCAATGGATTCACACCAAATCAATAAACTTGTGTGCCAAGTCACACATTAACTATACTGATGATTTTTCAATTATTGTAATTTTCTCAAATAAAATATTCTCTGACTCCATGTCAATCACTTCCCTTAAACTACCACTTCTTTGCAAATTGAAAGATTCAAACCCAGCCTTATCCATTGATCCATTTCTGAGAATACCAAATGAGTGTCTAAAGGATTTAGTGACCAGCATGTTTGTGGTAACTATGTTTATATAAGCAAATATCTGAAAATGGTAACAGTGTCATAGCATATCAAAAAAGAAAACACTAAAATCATGTCATGGGTGATGATGTAATCTCACAGTAAAAGTTATGCTTATCATTGAACAAAAACAAAAAAAATGTAAGACTTCAAAACACATTAATTGTTAAATTGATGCAGTTGTACATTCTGTAGCACTGTAGATATATAATTTGTAAGAAAACATAGTAATTAGTTTCACAGGGTGGTTTCTTAGAATATTCTTCATGAATGAATGATGGTATCACTGCCAAGTCCAATTTGTAAAAAGCAATTTAAAGACATTTTAAAGCAAAGAAACAGAAGCACAGGGCGGTGCCTGGTGTACAGCTGGTTGGTTTACATACAGAGCACAACTTGTGTTTGTAATAGGCAGGCCACATTCTCTATGAAAACCTAACTAAATTTGGTTCTTAGTCTGAACTTTGTGTGTATTAGTAACTACTGCAACCTGTGACTTAAAAATATATTATCTTATGGTCCCAGAGTACAGATATGATATGTTGCCAGTTAGTCATTTGAAATAGCATGTAAAATGTTAAAACTTGATTTTAAGCAATGCTACCCCAACTGTCTTTTGCAATCTTCACTGCTTTATAGAAATAAAATAAAATTGTAATAAACAAATCACTGATGCTCCTTGCCTCTTTTCCACTTCAGTTGTTCACGTTTCACAGTTCCACACCAATTGCAATAAGGGATTTCTGTTGGGTTTGGGGAATTTCGTTTCCTTGATGCAAGGGACAGATGCAGCCAGTACCAAGTATTCCTACATTCTTTTTCCCCTGAACATGGATGCAAAGCCTGAAGCTTTTAAGCTGTCACAAAAGAGGGACCAAGGGGACTACAGATATTAAACAGAGATTTACTCATGTAATTTAAAGTATTAGAAATTATATAAGTGCCTCAAAGGAAAAGTAGAGGCTCTCCTGATGGTGCCAAACCATTTGATCTAATAAATAATAAATATGTTTACTTAATTAAACAGTATTTGTCAGTGAATTCTTATGGTAAACATGCAAACAATATGAAAGCATATTTAGTAAAATACATGTAGCACCAAAGTGTCCTAACCTAGCAGAGAATTCCTTTCTCTGGGAATCATTGTAAGTACCTTATTTGTTGTTTTTCAAATTTCATTTAGTTATTTAAAACACAACATTTAATATACATATAAGGCTAGAATCACATAT
Organism: Cricetiscus sungorus; assembly: GCA_030556225.1. Classification (NCBI taxonomy): domain Eukaryota; kingdom Metazoa; phylum Chordata; class Mammalia; order Rodentia; family Cricetidae; genus Cricetiscus; species Cricetiscus sungorus. Next base: position 20,496,485 of record JANBXA010000069.1, read on the forward strand.
TTTTAGTTATATGGTTTAATGAGAAATGATATATCTCATAGGGCAAACATTGATTTTGTCATTTGTAAATGATCTCTCCTGAAGTTATACAGACTTCCCTCATTTTAATTAGCCATTTTATAAGGCATACTTTGGTGTCAGTGCATATATTAATATTGTTGTTTGGAGGGAATATATGTGCTATTCAGCTTTGCGATTAATATGGTGTTATAATTTTAAATGCATGAGATTTTGTGCATATGTGTAATATTGTATGCAGCTAAATGCATAGTAATATAACTTTAAGTGGATAAATAGATAGGTAAATTATCATTTTTGACACAGTGAAATTGTGTGCACATTTTTTTTCCTGGAAACAGACACTGTATTATCCCTCTAATTTAACTAAAATTAGTAGAGTTAACTGTTGTTAGCCATTGTCTGAAAATGCAGTAAGCAAAATAATCTTCATTTAATTTGCATGCTCTGGTACTCAAACATAAATTAATCAAAAATATTTTAATCTTTTGTGCATGAGCATTCTCAATGTTTGTCTTTTGAATGTACTTAGTGGCATGCCTATATGTTTGTATGTATGCAGATGCATGCTTTTCTGCACAGTTATGGAGTCTAGAAGGCAGAGTTCCATTTCACTGGTACTTTTCTGTTCAGGGTTCTCAAGAAACACCCATATTATATTTAATCATTCTGCCTTTCTCCATCTCTTCCTTCCTTCCTTCCTTCCTTCCTTCCTTGCTTCCTTTCTTCCTTCCTTCTTTCCCATCTGTCAGTCACTCTTTTTTTCTTTTCTTTCTTTCTCCTTTTTCTATGTCTCAGCCTACTACTTTTTTTTTTTTTTTAAGACACTGTCTCTCACTGGGACTTAATGCTTGAATATTATGGTGTGGTACCCATTTAGAAAACCTGTGTCTGCTTCCCCAATATTGGGACTTAAGTTTGAGCCATCATTCTCAACTTTTTGCATAAATCAGCTCGCCCTGTTTGCAAAATGTGCACTTTATTACCAAACCATCTACCCAGGCTCATATTTCCTGTTTCCAAGAAAGAAATACATACTTTATTCAGATCTGTAGATTAAATGTTATCTTTATTTATTTACTTATTTTCACGAAGTCTTTAAGTTATATATAGCTAATTTATTTCCATCAAGTTTTCAGGTACATTATCAACTTAAGAAGATTTACTCTTATGAGTAACTTACTGGAAACTTTTACTTAGAACTTCTTTCAAAAGACTTGATACCATAATTCTGTAGACTTTAGGTATCTGGGGACTGCTCTTTTCATATTATAATTGAGGATATAAACTTTGCATTTATAAATTTTCATAGCCTTAGAATTAGTTTTTAAGCCTATGGTTCATTGAATATTATTTCCTTATTTATCATTTCATTCACATGGGTGCCATGTCATTAAATATTTGTGGTTTCCAGAAAATTATATTTAATGATACAAAGTAGTTATAGCTGTAGTTATCACACAGTTGTGTTGAATAATATTGTTAGGGAAAGGGGTCAAAAATCAATCTGCATAGAAATATATTTGGTTTGTGTCATTATTCTCATCTCTCCTATTGACTTTGAACTTTTATCTATGTGTTTTCATCCATAAGCTGCTGATAGAATTGTCAATGTTTTTCAGATTTACACTAGGATGACTGGCTGCAAGACTATAATTTCCTCTTCTGACATATTGTTCTATTGAGACTTTTCCCCAGATTATAGTATTTTGACTTAGAAATGACCTTATCTATAGACATGCCAATGCTTCCTCTGTGCTTTATTTATCTTATTCTGTATATTCTATACTTTTTGATATTTAAATTTCTTCTGCTAATCTGTATTGCCTAATGTTTTATAGAATGTCTGTAGGTGCAAAGAATTTTTAGTAATGCAACTGAAGCTTTTCTTACTTTGACTTTTGACTTCTGTTTTATATTAGTGTAGAGATTTTAAGCATCATTCCTTTGTCATCCAACATTCACTGGTTCCAATTTTTTGTCTGTGATATATAATATTATTCTTTGGGGTGCATTATTTTTAGCTTTAAGATTTTCTCACCTGGCCAAGTTTAGTTCCATTTCTGCTAGTCATGTCTGCAAGATTCTGTTTCTCTGTACCTAGGGAACAGTTGGTAGTTTCTTCTCTATGAGTAGCTGTAACCAACCTCTATTCACAATTTCTGTGTTTCCGGAGAACATGGATTACACAAGTGCCTCCATACCCAGGATTTTATGTGTGTGACAGGAATCAAACTCAAGTTCTGATGTTAGTATGGCAATTGCATTGCCAACTGGACCATCTCTGTAGACATGCTTGCTGATTTTTGACTGTGTTAATATTTATGTTTGAGATCCCATGTATACTTCTTTTCAAGTACTGTTTCTATTTACAGAAAATTGTTATTGTTGAGTATAAATGTTTAACTGGATTGCTATGAAATGGAAGTTGCTAGTAATTTGACTACAAAAGCCTCTAAATCCTTAATTACTAATGATATCTTTAGTCACCCTAGATAAAGTTAGATTCCATTCAGAGAAAATAATATTCTACTGTTTTCATTTGAAATGGGAAGAGACTGAGGTTTCAATCCAGCCAGCTGGAAATAGCAAGACTATTTCCACAAATATTGTCATGGTAGCCAGAGACACTTGTACTGCTCTTTATATCCATTGTCTCAGAGGACATGGGATCAGTCAAACCTGCCATGAGAATCATTTTGAGGATTAGGGTTTTAGAGTCATGGAAGCATGCCTATTTTAGAAAGTTAACACCATACATTTCTCATATTACATTAGAAGCCAAGTGGTTCTGAAAAAGAAATATAATGCAACCCAAGCCAGGTTCTCTATTAGGAACATAATTGTCAGCACAATTAATTTACTTTATTTTTGGTGCAATAGTGTCTGCATATAGAGTGATCATTTTAGTGCAATGCAATGTAATGATGGGACTATTTCTTTAAAAATATATTAACATCTAGCAACTTTAATTATCTCTAAATTTGAATTGAGAAAGTCTTTTCGGAGAAAAATGAGGATATCAGGCCATTCTACTGACTTTCATGACTAAGACTGACCTACTGCATGAAGTGCACATTGAATGTGACTCCTTAAGTGCAAATACTTAGTAAAAATTTGAAAGATACAATGATAGAACAATTCCTTCTTTTCAGCGTTTATCCTACACAATGTCTCATCTAGATGCAAACACAAATGAATGACAATACTGCTTCTAGCCCAGATATTATAAGAAAAGCATTTGTGATTGATCAAACAAACATTTTCCTGTGATATAAAGGAAGTCACAGTTTATGCTACAGCTTTGGATATCTACTTGAAAAATCTGGAGAGATGCTGCTCATAAAGCATTGACTTATGCAGACACCTACAGAGACAGACATTTTATTGGGAATCCAAATACATTTTCTTTACTATCATTTTTATCTCTCTAAATTTTTTACAGACGAGGGTCAGTTTCAGAGGCTGTAGAATAGATTCAGTGTCTTGATAGAACTGATTCATTTCTTCCATGGTTGATTTGAGTCATTTCTCTACAGTAAACAAAATAAATAGGCCTATAGTGCAGAAGCCTTGAGATGAGACCATCGTACTGTCTAAAATAGACTAATACGTCAGCTTCTAATCCATTTTATGAATTTAATGTATAGAACCATTTGAAAATATCAATTGGATTTCCAATTTGCCTGATTTTTTTGTCTGAACCCCATCACCCTCTTGATTGCACTAAACACTTAAAATTGAGCAAGATAAACTGCAATATTTTTGGAGTGCTCACAACATACATAAATTTTAGAGAACACATGTATCTCTTTAGTTCTCCAATAATGAGATTGAAAAATAACAAAACCATTTTTAATCATTCAAGAACAAAGAACTCTGGGTTGCTTCTGCACACTGGAGCTGAAGTCAAATGATAGGGATGAGTGTTTCTTTCACCTATGTAAAAGCTGCATGACTCTAGGCAACTTCTGTAAACCTTCTCTGCAAATTATAAACCCAGTCTGTGAAGCACAGATAACAATACCAGTCGCTTCACAAGGCTGGGGTGAGCAGAAAAGGTACACAAGGCACGTGATCCGAGTGAAAAGGAAGAGGGCTGAGTAAATGTTAGGTATGATAATATTTCTTGTGTGCCTTAAGCTCTGTTCATTTTCACATTTTACAGTAAGAATAATGGACAAGTTTGACATGTGTTAAGCAGATTTTGTTTTGACAAATACTTAAACCTGGCAAGGAAATATCACTCAGAGATGGATTTGGTTTTTTGTATATTTTTGTTCACCTCTAAATCAGTCTAACATAGAGAACTAAAGAAAAAAACAAATCTTTTAATTTGGTTCTCAGTTTAATCAAGGCTATGAAAATTAGGTCAGCCTTTTGGAAAAAAGAAGGTATGTCTAAAGCAAATAAACAATTGATTAGCAAATCAATTGAAGTATCAACTCCTTTATGGTATGAACTTTGTTAATTGTATGTTAAGGTAGATATGATCAAAGGAAGGTAGAATTTGGGATCAGAAGTATTTATCCCTAATTACAACACTGAGACATGCAAACCCCCTCACCTCCTATCATAAACAGGCAAACTATGATTCACATTCAGGTCATGTTGATTGGGCTCTTTGATTTTGATTATGTTTGTTCTGTTGTTTTCAACCTTTTCAAATATAATTAAGGAGTACTAAATCTGTAAGAAGGGCTAATGATTTTATCTGCATTCACTGACTGCATTAAACGTCGGGCTTATAAATAATTTCTTAAATATTTTTTATAGTTTTGATTTTTGAAAGAGTTACTCAATGTGAATAGCTAGATATAATTTAATGGGCTGTTTTTCATATAGTGCAATTTTTTTCATCCTTAAGTGTTCATTGTCAGGAGTGTTTATTATTGGTAGATGATAATTAGCTTCTTTATAATTACTTTTGACATTGAGTTTGTGGCAAGAAAACCTAAAACCTGTCATGATGACTTTTATTCAATCACTGTCAGACTCATTCTCTTCATCATTCCTTCCAGTGTGTAAAGCACCAACAATATTTGTCACAAAGACCACCAAAATCTACAGAGTTTGGGGTTTAGAGTAAAATAGAAAGAATGTATTCTTATAGCACATTATACCTTACAATCCTTTAAATTTTAATGTTTAAAACATGAAATTGAATGTTATGGAGTCACTTATGAACATTATCTCTTTTATTATTTCCTCAAATCTATGTACATAAAAAAATAAACAAACAAACCAAAAAACTACAGGGGTTAGAGAGATGCCTTACCATTTAAATGTTTTTGCTGCTATAGTAAAGGACTCTAGTTCACTTTCCAGAACCACGACTATCTCATGTTCCAGAGTATCTGACATACCCTTCTGGCCTCTGTAGATAACAGGTACACAGAAGGCACACAAATATGCACTCAGAAGAAAACACTCAGACAAATAGAATAAAAGTCTTTTTTAAAAGAAACATGCTTCAAACCCCTCTAATTCTTCTGTATCTTCTCTAAATGTAGCAATACTCACAAAGTTGAATGCCAATTTAATCCACTACAAATTTTCCTGTCCATCATGGCAGTAGTTAACTAATGTCATGAATCCATGATTCTTTGCATCGACCATTGCCTGATGAGAAGCTACTCAATCCAAGAAGCTGAGATACCTTTTAAATTTAGAGTGCTTAAATTTAATTTAGGCATTCTCACTTTGGGGACAATTGTATCAAAAACTCTACAAACTTAGTTTCCATTAAAATAAGTAAAGGTAAGATATAAAATACATGTTTAAAAACCACCCAATCACTTAATATCTTTGAAATGGATTTAACTATGTAGAATAACTGATAAAATATTTGCTGGGGTAATTTTACTTAAGCTTTGCTAAAGCACTCACACATGCAGTGTTTTAAGCACACAAGAACCTTAGAACTCCATGATTGATGCTGTAAGAAATTTCCATTATTAGCACCAATGGCCTAGCCTCACCTAAGACAGCTGTCATCATCATTTGTCATCTGGAAGTCTTAGACTTCTTTGTGAACAAAAGTTGCTTGTGGATATGCTTGTAGGTTGGTAGTTCTCCTTATCTACATTACTTTCCAAACATGAAACAAAGGCATAAACAACATAAAACCAGGATTGGTGATTAAGTCCAATCATACGAATAACCACCCTGAATTTAATCCATCTACCAAAAATGAATCAAGAAGTTTAATGAATTTCATGTTGGTGTTTCTAAAGTATTTCAGTATAAAGCTGATTTTTAAAAAATGACTACAAACAGTGAATGTAGCATTCTACCATTTATACACGAAAATATGGGTGCTGACAGATAAACATGTAGATGGAGGGAGTAATGAAGTGATACCATGGACATGTGATAATTTTAACATTCGCAAGAATAAACAGTAATTAATTATAATAAAGCCTGACTTGGTAAAGCATATATGATATTTCATTTTGTTTGTTTTCTGACAAATACAATTATATTTTTGTCAAAACACAAATTTTATTAATTTTTTTATTTTACATACTAGTTCCAGTTCCTCTCCCTTCACCTACCTGCCCTCTGACCTCCCACCTACCCACTTCTTCAAGGGGGTAAGACCTAACTTGGGACACCAACAAAATCTGGTAAAGGAATTGTAGAACAAAGCCCCTCCTCCCTGTATCAAGGCTTGGTAAGGTATTCCCCGATAGGGAACAGGCTCCAAAATTTTGTTCATGAACCCAGGATATGTCCTGGTACCACTGACAGTCCCCGCAAAATATCAAGTCATACAACTGTTATGCTGGTATCAGAGTTCTTGGTTAGGTCCCACATAGGATCCTCAGCTGTCACTCTAGAGTTCATAAGCTCCCACTGCCTTAGGTCAGCTATCTGTGTGGTTTACTCAGTTATAATCATGATGCCTTTGTTCATAATTTTTAAAAAATATTCTGTTTATATAAGGATTAATTTTGATGCTAAAGTTACTAACGATCTTAAAGTTCTACCTTATATATGTATCACTATGCATGTATCACTATTTTGTAGCTAATGAAAACAAAGTGATTGTATAGTAAAATAGATTCTTTTTTAAAACATAAAGAATTTTCTTCCACCTTCTAAATTTATGTTTAATTGTTTTGTTTCTGTGCATCACACTCATGTATGATGAGTGCAAAAGATGTTGTCAGTTCTGAAATGCACAGCTTCATTACAGAATGGTGTTAGCTGCCATGCTGGTGTTAGGAATTGAACACGGGTTCTCTGGAAGATGAGTCACTAGTCATTATTCTTAAATGCTGAATCTCTTTACCTACTCCCTTCCCTCCCAAGGTGAAACAACAAGGGTTTCTGGCCTCAGACATGAATGTAACAGGATTCGTATCCCAAGGTGTGGTCATTGATTATTCTGCCTTAACAACAGAATACTTAACTCAGAATATAGTTACTTGATGTTTCCCATACTAAAGAGTTAATTACTCTGTTTGTTCCTTGCATCATTGGTAAGGAAGTCTTTTGCCTTTTCCCCTATTTTGATGAGGGTGGAAAACTCCTTGAACAATGAACTTTTGCAAATTCAATATTTACTGAATGCCTTCCAGACTCTGTCTCTTGCCTTTGGCCATCTTCTTTCCTCAGTTCTCACTTCCCTTCCCAGATAGGAATCAGAAGTAGATGGCAGGCATTGTTCTTAAGAGAAATAAAGGAAAATAAAAAGAGTAAAAGTAGAAATTGCTAGTATATTAGTGAATTCAATTAAATGATTAATAGAATAACACTAGCATGTTCTGAAACATTAATAAATAGAGAGATATGTAAGCTATATTGACAAAAAATAAGAGTTAAGACATTCTAAAAGCTTTATTTTGGATAGGATAAAATACTGCTCTATGATGATGAGTTTTAAATAGGCTACACATTAAGTTAATCAAGAGTAGAAGAATAAGTCAAACTGTTGAACTTGAAAATATCAGGTGATACATAATTCTAGGAAAGTACACAGCTGAAATGTATGAAAAAATTCATATGATACTGTTACACAATGTGCATTTTATCTGCAATGGCAGAAATAATTTGTTAAAAAGTTATATACAATACTCTGTAGTATGGGAATAAAAGAGCTTACACTTATGTAAAATATTTCTCCCAAATATACTCTTGTGCTTAAAAAGCCATCAAAGCAAAATTTATAAATAGAACTCATCTTTGGAGAACAACATTAGGCATCAGTACAGTGGTCCCCTATAAGTCTGAACCATTGGGTACTCTGTTATGTACAGAGAGTTGTAAAGTTGGTTTGTATGGGAAAAAAAAACAGAAAGAAAAACTCCCATATTTTGGTGTCATAAGGGATGAATAGAAGAAGTTTTTCCCTTAGGAGACAGAATTTGTCAAGGTAAACAGAACATTCCTCATGATAGAGAATGTCTGATTTGAACCTGCACTCCTAGTCGGATGGGATGGAACCAGTTTCCATAAGAGATAATGATTGATAACAAGGTGGATGTAATTGTGAAAAACAAAACTCAAATGTATCACTGGTTTTCATGTTCTGCCATACATAAACAAATTATAGAATTGTTGACCTAACCCTGACATCAGTGAACCCAAATCTTTCATAGCTAGAAACTCAATTAGATAAAATTTGAAAAGATATGCACTTAATTAGATTTCTTAACAACCATAAACAACAAACAAGAAAATATTAAAGAAAATGCTCAACTCATAATAGCAACAGAATGCAAAAGACAAAGTCGAACTGACTGATGTGCAAAATGGAAAGCTCTCAAACTTGACTCAAAGACCACATTAAATTAATGTTGCATCTGGTTAGGACAAATCACAGAAAAATATCAAGAAGGAGTAATGTCCCTCCTTTCCATAGAGCAGTTAGTTCCAAGTGAGGAAGACAGTGTTTACCAACATTGGATTACTGTAGATATGAGGGAACTGATCAGAGGGACTTTCTCTAAGACATGGGAACTACAGAGGGGCTTAAATACTTCAAAGACTTGAGAATATAGTACCTTTTCACACCAACGTACAAAAAAGACTCTAATCTAGAAATAATTTAGATTACCCATAAATGAAGAAGAGCATAAATGATAAAAAGAGACCAACAAAGATGGGACATCTTTAATGTGAGTTAATGCATGTGGTGGAATGTCACCCTAAAATACAGATATTGGTGCAAAGGAGTCCAACTTCCTCTCTTCAGAGCACACTGCACTGGGAATGTTATAAAAAGTTTGCAGCTTTAGCTCAATACAGAGATATTATCTCTATGTTTCCCCAATCTTGGCAAGAAAGAGATGTGGCATTATACTTATATCAGGAATCTTATTTTGGCTGAGAAAGCCTGGTCTTGAATTGTGCTTGCCAAGAGAGTAAAATGATACAAATATGGATATAAATTATACATACATATGCATATATCCATAACTACCCCCACACACCATGTTTGGTGATAAATACACCAAAAGCTGGTACTGTGCTCTTTAGATTATCAAATGATTCTCTAGCAGGGCTCCACATGCACTGTTCCTCGGGAAAATACATGCCCACAAACACTGTGGTGTGTTCTCCAGAACCCATTTAATCTGGGTTCAAGGGGATTTAAGGCTCCTGAAATGGTAGGACTTGAACGATGAGAATACTCTGCCTATGACATGAGCCACAAATCTTGAGCATATGGAAAGGGCTAACCTGCTGCGCTCCACAAATGAGAAATATGTCTCTCTGGGCTTTTTAGGAGGTGTGATGTGCTGAGATGCTGGGAAAGTAGTGCTCTAAGCAGCAAAGCCAGAAGTGACACATGGGTTTTTCACAACACCGTGCAATTTAAGTTTGAGTCTGACTCTAATGGTCTGGGAAAGAGGTCAATTGTAGCAAACAGAGGGAAAAAGAGCCCACAGCTGTTACTTTCACCATCAAACCTCTCAGCCAGACATATTTCGAAAGGGAGGAAGGAAAAGGTTGGAGGAAGTAGCGTCGTTTTCTTCCAAAGAAAACAAATAAAAAAGCAACAAAATGAGTTAGAGAAAGTGTGGGCATACAGCAAGAGCATCTGGTTCCTATAAAAATGGTTAATGGTTTTTATTTTTTGATAATAAATATAACTAAAAGTCAAATGACAGGTTATACTTAATACACTTGCATCTATCCCTTGTCTGGGAATTTTCAAAGTTATGAGTGGTGCATATTCTGTGTCTCTTTTATCTGTAAACTCTGAGCAATGCAGTCCTCTTAAATGGTGCTGTGTTTACATTAATAGCACCTGGAATTAACTTCATCAGGTGATACTTGTTGCCTTATTAGGTAACAGTGGAAATAATTTGGCCTTCTAATTGCTCTCAGGAAGAAGAGGAAACACCTGCACCCTCAGCCATTGCTCATCTCAAAGGCAGCTTTATGGGAGTCTTCATAAATGCACCATTCTTAAGCCTCCTTGGATCAATAATTACAGTCTTTAAATTCCACTCCCTGGGATGAGTACTCCTCCCCTTCTCATAATGTCATCTTTCACACATCCCTCTGAAATATATATCTAAATGAAATAATGGGACAGCACAAAATGTGTTTCTCTCTGGGTGACACAGGGGTCTGGCTTTCTTGATAAGGGATGAGGTAAAACATGAAGATGGTGCTGATGATAGTGATTAAAACACCAGCTTTGACAAGGCAATAACTATAAAATCTTGCTGCCAGTAATAATCTTTACAATACTACTGCAATACCAGTGCACCATATGTCATTGAATAGCAATGTATTTCGTTGAGTGTCACTTACTTAAGCAGGTTCTAGGTGAACCTATCATTATTTTTAAGTAGAGGAAGAGGACACATTTCCTTTGCAGTGCTCCATTCATCACTCCAGATCTAGCCATTTGCTGACTTTTTTTCATAAAAAGGGAATCTATAAACTCCAAGCTATTGGAGCAGTTATTACATCTCCAATTTATACTTTTGTTGGTTGGTTTTGATTTATTTATTTTCACTCTGCATAATCTAAGGGTGTTGACTTCCCTTTTAATCATGTATATTTTAAACAACAAAATGTTCCTATAATGCATTAACAGTTACCCAATCTTTCCTCTCTCTCTCTCTCTCTCTCTCTCTCTCTCTCTCTCTCTCTCTCTCTCTCTCTCTTTCCTTTCACAAATGAAAGAATAATCCTACAGCCATACTTTTGGTGAACCAAAAGAACACTAGATACAAAACAAAATATCAATTAGGCAAAGAATCTGTGGAACTTAATCATAAAGGTAAGTTGACTTAGCTACTGGTTGTTGATAGTGGTCAATGTTTTATACTGTAGCCAGGAAATAAAGACTAAGTTGTGGCGCGCCAAGCCCGACGTGCAGGAAAGAGGGCAACCACACGAGGATTCTTCTCAGATCACACTTTATTGGAGCGCTTCTTGGTTGAAGGGAGAGCTGAAGGTGAGGGGCCCGGGCAGGAAGGGACAGCTGCTTATATATCCTACTAGGCAACGGGTCACGGTCTCACAGGCTCAAAAGACCTCTCCTCAGTGTTGGAGCCACGGGATTGGCTTGGGAACGAGCAGGAGTGCTGGAGTGCAGCTGCCAAGCTGGCGTATGCCCGAATAAGTTAAAACACTGAGGATACAAGAAAGAGGAAGTTCGCCATCTTGTAATGGCGTCCTTGGGGCGGCCGCCTACACTAAGTAATTATTTCCAGTGTCTATTTGCATAGCAAAGACAAGTGATAAAAAAGAAAAATGTGTGCTGCTATGGAAAGAAAATAATAATTTCCCTTAGCAAATGTAAGTTGGAGATACCCTTGTAGATGTTATTGTAGATGTTATTTAATAGCATATAAATGTAATATGTTATGTGGACTTTTTTTGTCTTGGAAAGACCTGTTTTATTTTTGGTTTGTAACTCATAAGCATAAAGTATTTGGGAGGGAGGTTATCTGATTACTTTTACTGTGACTTAATTCTCCTGTCAAATATAAATAAAAACTCAAAGGCTACCCTGATGATTAAGTGGCATAAATAATAAAATTCTTAGAATAGTTCCTGTGTAATGAGAGTTGAAATACAGCTTCCTGCTACTATTGCTGTGCTGTTATTATTTTAGAGGTTAATAATGGCTGTTATCTGGGTGATACTGTTCCATTTAACACACCTGGAAAAAAATTCAGATATGAACAATAGTTACTTTAGGCCAGGAAGAATAGATCAGATCATGTATAATAAGACCTTAACAACAAGTCTGGCACAGAATAACTTAGCTCCTGGAAATGAGGATCAAATCCTTTGCCATACACCATTACTCTTTAAAATAAAGGAATAATCTAGCCAAGAGAAGGGACTCGCTTGATATTCAAGCTCTTATATTCACAAATTCTATCAAAAATAATTCTCTTTTCTCTATTGCCGACCTCCTATAGCTCTCTCGGGATTTATTAGGAAGATCTAAAGCACTTACATAATGTCATCAGAATGGATGTAAATGTTTCTGCTCAAATATCAGGTAAAGTATAAACGGTGTGTAAGGATGGGACCAACAGCACTTTCTTCCCTATGCGCTTCAACAACAAGGTGGTATTTCAAATTTCCCAGCAGATGGGAGAAAAACACATGACAGCTTGTTATAAAAGTCCCAGACTGTTAAGTCCATCACATTTCCCTTTTTTCTTTCTTCATTAATTCCCTACTCCTGGTCCTATTGTACCACTTAACAACTGTCTCTCCTGGCAACAATAACAACAACACACTTTTAGTTTTCACTCCCACTCTTTAGAAGCATGTTCAGGTCTGGAGGCATTTAGGTTTCCCTAAATGAGAAGGCAGCAAGACACTTTCATCCACTCTATAGGACAGTGGTACTTTTTGGTGAATCTCAGTGAACTCTGTGTACCTGCTCTTTTGTTTCAATATTTAAACTACAGGTAGGGAGGTCATTTGACTGCTAAGAGTCCTGAAGGTCAGACTGTACATGCAACTAAAAACACATCACCAAAGACTTAAGAGAAAAGGATTAAAGAGGAAATTGATTAAGATACAGGAATTAAAATGTGCATTATTTAGTTTTTGCTCACAGATTCAGATTTACCAAGTGCACACTAAATCATTTTCTATATACCCTTATCATTCACTCTTGTTCAGAGAAAGCTGCAGTGTTCCCATGGAGATACCTCATACTGTTCACTTTAGGTTCCTCCTGTAATTAATGATTGATGCCATCTCCTAATTACAGAGAGTAACAGGTTCAATAATGTAAAGGATGGCTGGAATCTTTGAGTTCCTGTGGCTTTCTTTTTCAGGTGTAACTAATTGGTGTGGCTAATACTCAGTGTTAACTTAAACACTTCCTTATCCTAATAGAGAAGGAAATTCTAAGAGAAAGAATAATGGGAGGCTTGGAAATGGAGTGCTAAGGTCATACACAGGTGATCACATGACAGATCAAGCAGACACAGGAAAAGGTTTTTGCAACTTTTCTTAAAAGTTTGGAATATCAAACTAATATTTGAGGAGTACTAAGAAGTTGTGTGTGTGTGTGTGTGTGTGTGTGTGTGTGTGTGTGTGTGTGTGTGTATTTTTTTTTCTTATTTTACATAGCGGTACCAGTTCCCTCTCCTCCCTCCCTACCATGCCTCCCAACACCCTCCCATCCCATTCCCCCCACTCCACAGGGAGGGTGATATCTTCCAGGAGGAATCATCAAAATCAGTCAAGTCATTTGGAGTAGGAACTAGGCCCTCCCTCCTGCCTTCAATGAGGGATGTGCTCCCAAAGGCCTTTCATGACCAAGGATACATCCTGGTTCCACTGTCAGAGGTCCCTTAGTCTTCCCAGGCCTTCTAACTAAGATCCACGTTCAGCGGGGTTTGAGTTTGTCATAGTTTCTTTGAAAAGCTTGCAAATCTCACAGGTTTCTGGTTGTGTTGGCTAACTGCTTGCTATTTCTTCCAGGAGGAAATGTTGCTGTCTGTTTTATTAGAACCATGCCCTCTGCCTGCCCATTGTTCTGATACATTGGCATTTGATGTATCTTAGTGACTTTGATTCTGTATCTCCTTTTCCTAATTATTAAAATCCAGTTATTGGCTATTAAGCTGGTTATTAACCCAACAAAGTTTACACAGGTCTACACTGCTGTTCTTATTGATTGGAAAACAACAGACATTTATTTTCTCAGGGATTTTATAATTTAGTGAGGTCATTAAACATACTCCATCAGATCTTTGATTTCTTTGCAGGATATAAATGTCTTCAGCTTATAGCAATTCTGTCAAATCAAGTACAGTTACATAGGTGCTGATTACCCCGGTTTAGAATGTCTATACAAAGTAAATGAACTGCCAAAACTGTGGAGAACTCATTGAGGAAGATCAGTTTCAACATTTGCTGCTTAATTCTATGGTGTAGTCAAGGCACTTGACCATAGACAAGTAAATGTGATAAGAGTTATGGTTCAGAAGAAAATTTTTACGGTGTTATCCAAAGACAAGGATGGGGTAGGCAGACAGACAGTACTGACATTTGATAGGCTACATGGTGAAGAATCTCGATGCTTTCCTGTAAGCTTGAAAAAATTGCTTATGTTAGTGTCTGCTCATCTCTGTGATAAGCTGGCCCCTCTGGAAGGCACAGATGTTGAACAATGCTCTGGTAGTTCATCCAGATCACCAACATTTGCATAGCATTAGCTAAGACTCTTCCCTTAGCCAAACTCTAAGCTCTTTTAAAAATCAGACCCAGTCCTTGGGCCCCTTGTTTGCAGAGCAGTTTTAACAAATATCCTGAGTCTGTTGAGTGGAATCCTCTACCTTCCATTTCTTACTGCCCTTGATATTTGAACAACCTTTTCAGTCCAGCCATCTTCTAGCCTGTTTGGACCACCCTGGCCTCTCTGAGAAGGAAATCTGTCATGTTGTATTAAAAAGAATTGCCTTGCTCTCTTAGCAGAATCCCTTCCCTTGTACATTTGCCTCCCCTACTCCTGCTCTTCAGATATTAGTCTCGCTGTTTCCTTCCTAGATTCAGTCTCCTTTTATAGAACCCTGCTACAGTAGCTCTACAACCATTTTGACAATCATTACTAAGCCACATTGACTTTTAAAGAACATTGGGTTTTTTGTTTGTTTGTTTGTTTTGTTTTTTGTTTTTGTTTTTTAAATTTAACATTAGGAGATAGTATTAGTTAAAGCCTCTCCCCAAAATAGGATAAAACTTAAAGCTCCACATTATCATTGGCTAGAAAGCAGACAGAAATAAATAAGCTGGTTATTCTAACATAGAGAACGCTGTCCTAATATTTGGACATTTAGTTAAGGTATTTTATTTTCCTAACAATGCTATTGTGAACACTTCATAAAAAATTCTATTGTAAGGTTCCGATTAATTCCTAATTGTCTGTTACATATTTTTTCATTGTATCTTTAAATATTTTGCTTTAATTTCAACCCAACTAGCTTTCTATAATTAAACATACATCAATATTTACTTCTTTAAATCCTGAAGGAAAGTTACAGTTTTAAGTGTGTTAATCTCTGTGACACTAACACTGGTCCTTAAATATTCAGGTAAGTCATAACTTAGTGTTTCTTCACAATGCTTTTCCATGCATCTCTTACAGGTTTTGTTGATTTGGGTGGTTTTAGCATCAGTTTATTTAATTTCATAATACCCCACTATCTTTCCTGTTTTCCTGACACACTTCATATCAAATAAGAGTTCTAAAGCATTGAGCTGATTTTTTATAAGTATTAGTGTAAAGGCACTGGAACTTTATGTAGATTATTTTTGGTAACATTAAGCACCATTTACAATAAATATCAAAAATATTTTAATTAATGCATTATATAAAATTATTCTAATTTAATAAATAAAAGAAGGAGTCTATAAATACTTTGAAGTTGTATTTCCTAAGAGAAAAGCAACATGGTTATCGGGTCTGTGCGGCAATAATTTTATACATAATTGCCATGCCAACATTTATTCTTTTGATATTTTATAAATATAGTTATTAGAAGTATAATAGTGGATATTTATCAACTTAAAACCATAGTGCTGTATGGAAATTAACTGAGTCTACAAACTTGAAAATACTTTGTAAATTCAGTTTGTAAACAGCTTCTGCCAAGTCTTGCTTAATTCTTAAATACTTGAGAATAAAGTGCATAACCAATTGTTTTCCATAATTTGTAGGTAAGCATTCTCTAAATTACCAAATAACTTAAAAATTATGTTTTCATTCAATTTTCCCAAGACATTAAGAGTCTCTTGAGTCGCTTACTTCAGAAACAATTACTGAGTGTATTTTGCAGAAGAATCAATGAAAACAATATTTGAGACCCAAGTATCGGAAAATTTAAGGGCTCTGCAGGTGCTGATTGAATGAATTGCCTTTGAGCTTTATTTTTTATAGGGTCCTGGATACTGAAACCACAGTGCTAAAATGCCATTATGTGGGTTTTAGTCATCCAATGAGTGTTGAATGAGTGATTGTTTCCAGGCCAGTAAGACACTCTTTGCTTAGTGTACTTGCTTTGGTGTTGCTGTTCTACTTCTATTTTAGTGGTGAGTCAAGTCCTGTGCCAGGGTAGAGTCCTCCCTACTTTGTTTTGTTTTGTGGAGGCAAAACAAAGGAAGGGATTTTTCTCTAGCCCCAGAATCAGTATTAAATGACAGTATTTCCAGGCTGTGTTAAAAGACAATATCTTAAATTAGCTCTTGGATAACTGTCCAACAGCACATGAAATTGTTCAAGGTGCAGACTTCTGGTCAAAAATTACTGTATATGATTTTAACTTCCTACACTCTATATTTGCAAATTCTAATTCCCAAAGAACAAAAATAGAATAAGTCTATGAATCTGTCTGTTAAACCAGGGCACTATGCTGTTCTTGGCTGCCTATTCTAGGACTACATAACAAAAGCTGTATGTGTCTATTTCTCTATCCTCAAAGGTTTTCACATGGTCACATTTAATGGCATGCTGTTAACTTTAATAAATAATATAAAGTTTTTTCATATAAAATTTGCAAAAAACTTTTTCAACAACTGTGGAAGATATTCTAATTATTGTATATTTTTTAAATATGTTATAACCTGATCAAATTGTTTAATTGTCTGATATGAAAACAATTTTCAAAGCATGGTCAACATAACTATTAATTACAATTATGATATTTCTTCTTTTACCATGTAATTGTCCATAAACTCACAAGAAGTACTTCTTTCAAAATTTCTTGGAAAGCAGTTTCAAAACCACAAAATTGAACACTTCACTACAATGTAACGTTAAAGAAGAAAACTTGTTGTATTAATTCTAAAAGTATTTTTTATATATTGCAAATTCATGTCCCTTGGCTCCCCAACTGACTTGAAAGCTACAGCTATATGCTGCAAGTAGAGGTCATCTCCAGGATGTAAATAAATATAACAAAATTATTGACCTGCTCTCTACCTGGTCTTTCTACCATCTCGGTTTGCATTTATAATCAAACTAATAATACAAAATCCAGTTCCTCTGCCAAAAACAATATAACATTGTGGAGTAATTATTATAACTGATGGCTTCATAAAGACATGCATGGAGGAGGTGCGTTATCCCTGACTTAGCAAGATATCTGTTTTAATTGTTGTTTTGAAGTGTCTGTCACTCCTGATCCCCACTTTTGTTCCTGCTTCTCTTCCACTTTCCTGGTCTTACTTGTCCCTTCTTCATAAGCCATTCTTTGTCTTCTGAACATCTTGACAAAACATCCTTTTGTATAATAATTGAATCCTCAGACTGACATACCATCCACTCCCATCATTCCAAGAACAAAGCCACTATTCTCCTGAGCTACCCTCCTCATCACACATGAAAGATAAATTCACTCTTTTAGGCCCTGTCATTTCAGTTAAATGGTGTCAGCTATAGTGTTTGCCTGGTTTGAATACAATACAGTCAATTTTGCTAGTATTTTTTAAAAGGAGAAGGTATCAAGAGCCAGGGTTACAAAGAGGAAAAGGTATAAAAATTAAGAGCAAAAAGAACAAAGTTCTAAAACAATTAAGTGTCATGAGTGCTGGGTTGGAACCTTCGTACGTTCTTTAAGCCCAGTTTCAAAATTCACACACAGTTTCACAACAAATAAATAAATAAATACTAAATAAAAGGGGCCTTTGTGCAATTTAAGCTATACTCATTGTAAGATTATAACATTCTTGTTATATATATATATATATATATATATATATATATATATCAGTCATGATGTTTGATATTTAACTAAGAAAAACAGTATCTGGGGTCGGGTGGGTCACTTAGTCAATAAAGGCTCTTCAATCAAGCCTGAAGACCCGAGACACACTTGGAGGAAGGAAAGAACAGGAACACCAAGGACACATACACTATATACAAAATCTGGTCAATTGTCTTAAGTATAAATTACAAATTTATAACAAAGAATATGTAATTTATTAATCTGGGTTTACTAGAAACATCTTCATGTGAATATATTCATGTGTAGCTGTAAACTATAATGCCACATTGAAACATGCTTCATATCTACTTTCTTTTATTTGGACTCTAGAAAATCAGGGATGCTCTGGTAGTTTCTATATATCAAGGTTCTCAAGAAATTGATCTATAAATGTAAGTTTTATACTTTTCTCTGTCCTGGATTGCATAACAAAGTAGGATGAGCAACTATGGGGAGAGAGACAGTGAGCAACAATCATTTATGATCTCTACTTCAGTTCCTACCTCCATCCCAGACTTCAGTACCTGCTTGTCTCCCAGAAATGATGTACTGCAGACTGAAATATAGCCCAATAATTCTTTCTTAAGTTCTTTTCAGTCTTGGTGTTTATCTAAGTAAGCTAGAATGCCCTGTCTCCAAGTCGCAAGTGCTGAGATTACAGGGTATGTGTCATCGTAACTTGTTTTATATCAATTTTGATTCAAATAAATGAGGTAAGAACAAAAATGCACAAGAAGATCAGTTTATGTAATAGACATACCCCTAAGATGAATTTTAATTATAAATTCATTTGGCAGAATGACCAAACACTCGTGTATAAGGTTCTGACATAAACACCAATTTTCCAGTGAAAGGTCGTATTTTTGAGAAGACAATTCAAATAGAAAAAATTAGCCCCTTGAGTCTTCATTCAGACATTTCTAGTAGTATCAGAAACAGAAAAATGTATCTAATTACTAGATTGCACATCTTAATACATATTTATTTGATGATATTAACAACCGACCAAATGCACCTTTCCTTTTTTTAAAAAAAATAGCAATTTAAATGCAGAAGATATGTTAATATGCATTAACATTGAAATTCTTGAGATGTTATTCTGTATATATGTTTCTCATACTGTTAATAAAGCCCTGTGGCCAATAGAAAACTAGATAGGTGGGGCTAGGAGACTAGAAGGAGGAAGAGGAAGTAGTAGGTGGAGTCGAGATGTAGCCCAGGAAGGAGAGAGGACACTTGCCGCGGCTCCCCGATAAGACGACCACGTGGAAATACTTAAATAAGTAGAAATGGGTTAATAATTAAGGCAGAGCTAGCACATTAACAATAATGGTAACTGGCCAACAGGATTGTATCAAATACAGAGTCTCTGAGTGTTATTTGGGGCTGGCGCGGCTGTGGGCCCAGACTGGCTGGCTGGCGGAAACTTACATCTACAAATGGCGCCCAACATGGCTATAAGAACTTTCACTTAAAACTAATAAGAGCTTAAGAAATGTTTTAGAAACAAAGGAACAGAGACTAGCAAGACTTCTTAGTAGCAGCATTTTCTCCATTGGATTTGTTTTGTTGTAGACAGAGATTTGCGTGGCTCCTTTAAGAGATGTTTCCAAAATTAGCATAAGCGGCAAAAACTGCCTTGCTTTTAAAGAGCTCTGCTAACAATTCATTGGTGTGTACAAGAGCTGCAATGAAGGTTTACACTGTGTTTTAAAAAATACGCTGGCTTGGGAGAGAAAAAGAAAGGGGATACAATGGTTTAAAAAGAAAAAAGGAATTAAATGGATGGATGTAATGGCACACGCCATTAATCCCAGTATTCAGCAGACAGAGGCAAGCAGATCTCTGTGATTTCAAAATAAACCTGATATGCAATGAATTCCAGGACAGATAAAAGTTACACAGAGAAACCCTGTCTCAAAATATGTAAAAATAGAAGTAGAAGAAATAGAATAATAAAAAAGCCACATAAAGATGGAAAACACAGAGAAATTTTGGATACTATACATGCTTCTGTTGTCTTTAAATTATTTGATTGCTGAGAAAACAACTACTAATAAAAGAAATGCTGCTAGATTAATTCAATTTATATATTTTAAAAATGCTTTGACTCAAAAATTCAAGCCTAAGGACAAGTTACTGGGGAAAAGGATTTCTATTTTTATTTCCACAGAAAATGAAAAGCTATGGATTCTTTCCAGACTTATGTGGTTTAATCAAGCCAGACCCCCCGAAACAACTCCCCAGGTGATCCAACATTCAAAGCAGTTGAGACAAAGCCTTGCAGACTACTGCCAAGATTTCTGCATCTTCTTTGGACCCCCATGACAGCACCCTCTACCAGCAGGAAGTAGTTTGGAAAGAACGACGCCCAAAATCCAAAATATTGTTTATAAATGTTTGTTTTCATTTAAATGGACTTGGTTATAAATGGCTATAACCACAAACAATCTTTTTAAAGGAAAAAAGGGAATTATGGTATAGATATGAATACTTTGCTTTGGAATGGATTTTCTTTTATTGATACAATTTAAGGTCAATTTTGTAATATGTATATTTCTCCTCTTGTTTAGGTATTATAGCTCATTGAAAAATGTAATGTATAATTTAGTACAGATTAGAGAGTTACCTATAATAGTCAAAACTTAGAGTTAAGTTATTTTGGATTTCAAGATATGCAGAGATGTATTTGAGATGAATAGGCATTCTTCAAACCTTTCAAAGACCTACAGAATATGGCATTTAAAATGATTTAGGGATTTTCTTGACAGTGAGGCACAACTGCTCCTGGTAACACCACCTGCATCAAAAAGGAAGATGGACATCGAAGAAACACATGGAGTTTGCTTCTAATATGGCAAGACTAGCCATTTGAGCAAGGTACTTCTCTTGTCTAGACTGTTTGACTTTATGTTGTAGAAACTGGACATGCAGGACCCACAAAAAGGTGACTGCTGATTCAAGATGGACATTGCTACAGGATTCCTGCTTCATGGAAGAGGCTGCCAGACAGCCAGACAGTCTACAGGACACAGAGAAAAGTTTCCTGCCTTGTTGAGGAGTATGGACACACACTATGGCCTATGGGCTGAAGATGGAACATTACAGAAGAACTTCGGGTGACTGACCAGGCAATGAGTTGTCTCTGTCATTTCTAGAGTTTATCTATTATCCTTCTGTGGTCTTTGAAGGAGTTGAAGACAGATAGTTATGCTTATAGTTTTCCTTAGTTAGGATTAAAGATAAGTTACATATAGGACTTTAGACTCACAAAGATAGGATTGATGATATTTTCTTTAAGTCTTACAAAATGTTAATGGACTAAATATTGTTAACTGTGATTCTTATTTGATAACTGTTATATGGTATATTTTGCTATGTTAAAGTTAAACCCTTTCTTTTATTTAGACAGAAAAGAGGAGATGATGGGAGATGTTATTCTGTATATATGTTTCTCATACTGGTTAATAAAGCACTGTGGCCAATGAGATAACAAGATAGGTGGGGCTAGGAGACCAGGAGGAGGAGAGAGGAAGAAGTAGGGTGGAGTCGAGATGTAGCCCGGGAAGAAGCAGGAAGCCTGCTGCGCGGCTCCCCATAAGACGACCACGTGGAAATACTTAGATAAGTAGAAATGGGTTAATAATTAAGGCAGAGCTAGCCCATTAACAATAATGGTAACTGGCCAACAGGATTGTATCAAATACAGAGTCTCTGAGTGTTATTTGGGGCACATGTGGTTGGAGGACAATGGCGGCAGGACCAGGAGGCCGGCGGGAACAACATGCTGTAACAGTATGTGTCATCGTAACTTGTTTTATATCAATTTTGATTCAAATAAATGAGGTAAGAACAAAAATGCACAAGAAGATCAGTTTATGTAATAGACATACCCCTAAGATGAATTTTAATTATAAATTCATTTGGCAGAATGACCAAACACTCGTGTATAAGGTTCTGACATAAACACCAATTTTCCAGTGAAAGGTCGTATTTTTGAGAAGACAATTCAAATAGAAAAAATTAGCCCCTTGAGTCTTCATTCAGACATTTCTAGTAGTATCAGAAACAGAAAAATGTATCTAATTACTAGATTGCACATCTTAATACATATTTATTTGATGATATTAACAACCGACCAAATGCACCTTTCCTTTTTTTAAAAAAAACATAGCAATTTAAATGCAGAAGATATGTTAATATGCATTAACATTGAAATTCTTCATATGTCAAGTTAAGTTGCTGGGAATCATCATTTTGCTGTCAGCAATCTATCTGTTAACATTAGGAATTCATTTTAGAAACATTTTAACACACCTATCACAATGCAAATGTTAAGTCCCCATGTCAGACTAAATCAAGCAAGCATGCTGTTGGATCTTGTATATAATAATTTGGTTGGTGTAAACAATTTACAACTAAGTTTTTGCAAAGATAAGGTGGCTTTAATAAGATATCTTGAAAAGGCATCCATAAAACTTTCTGTAGAACCAATATTGAAAAAGAAGGGTGAAGGGAAGATGTTTTCCCAAAATACTGTACATTATCATTTGAAGAAGCAAAAGTAGGAAAATCTGAAGTTGAAGGGTTTTAATGAACCCAAGAGAAGTGGGGAGTCAAGTAGCAGAAGGCTACTCCAGTGAGCATCCCCTGCAGTAATTATTATTTTAATTGGCTAAAATAAACTATAATGCCCTGGGGCCAGTGATGAAACTGTGTAGGTAGCTTTTTTCCCTCCAGGGAAGAGAAAGTTTCTTCTTTGAATGTGTTTAAAGGAGTATTGTTACTCATTTAGTCAATCCAAACTTGTCTGGAAATTCCTCTATATGTGCTCTACCACACTATTTATGATCATTGTCTTCCCATATCTGGATAGAAAGGTTTCTTTTGGAGAGGGGATGCATTCCAAAGGGGAATCATGCTCCTACTAGGGATGGTTTTCACGTTGCATTTCTTGCCTTTACAACTCTACAGAGCCTTGAGAACCTCAAGGCCTTGAAATTTGGTTACTAATGATAATTAACTTACAATACAGATATGTAAAATAAGAAAAATATATATATATATATGTGTGTGTGTGTATATATATACATACATACATACATACATACATACATACAAACACACACACATACACACACACACACACACACACACACACACACACACACACACACACACACACATACACACTTTTAAAATGCAATGATTTGAGCAGACAGAATGACTCAGAGTGCACAGACACTTGCAACCACCTGAGGTTGATTCTGAGGATTACAAGGAGAGAATAATTCATAAAGTTGTCTTCTAACCTCCCCATGCATTCAATGGCATATGGCTATCTACACAGTATACAAATACCCATACCCACCCATACATATAAGTGCTCAAAGTAAACATCCTTAAAAACTGCAAGAATTGAATTCATGGTACACTGAACTATGTCTGTTTTAATGCTATGTAGCCATGATCCCTGGTTTCAGAGATGAGAATTTTATATACCTTAATTTTGAAATTAAGGTAATGGGATGCATCTAAAATTTTATGAACTGGTAGAAACAATAGATGTGCTATTTAAGGAATCCAATTACTTTTCTTGGGTGAGGGCTGAATTTCAGTTCAAGGAAATAGAGACAGAAGATTGTTCAGAATGAAGTGTTTTAGATCACACCATGAAATATTGAAAACTATCAGGTGGTGGTAGGACTCTGCAATGAACGGTAAGTGCCTTGATCTGTCTCATGCAACACAAAGAAGTGGTGAGGGATCCAAGAAATCACTATAATTAATCCTGAGCAAAGGAAAGGCCAGTAAAACTGAAAGGCAAAGAATGCTTAGGGATGGTTAACCAATGCTGATGTCTAACTCTTCTATGCATTATATATAAATAACCTGAGTATGTAGAGATCAATTTTTCTAAATATTTGCCTTATAGAATGGGCCAATTTAATGAAAGTCAGGGACTTTAAGGTCCCTGGCTCATTTTAAGGTGACAAAGCATATTCTATGACATAAAATTTGAAGTGAAAATTTGCATTTTTCTCTTCCTTACCAGTTTCCTTTGAGATTTAAACATGCCATCCAGCAGAAAAACTCACTAAAACAAGAAATAAATAACTCAAAACAGCTTCCGGAAGTCCCTGAAATTGACTAGATTCAGTAAGTCCCTCTCTCCCCAAGAGTGAAAAATAAAGAGGCATAGTGCCTACTGTCAGACATATCCAGTTGCTGAGAAGAAGCAAAGGCAAGACAAATTACTAGAAAGTCTCAGACAAGCCCAGATTTCAGGAAGAAGTGCAAACCAGCCTCACTGCCAAAAACAAACAAGCAGCTGAGCTGCTGGGAAGAGGCTCAGGCCAACTTAGCTGCTAGGAAAGCCCACTCCCACACATTGGGCTGCCTGAAGATTGTGAAGTAATTTGCTCCATGTTTTCTGCTTTGATGAGGTGCCATACATTCTGGGTTCTTCTCTAGTAATCCTTTACCCTTTGGCCTGCTGTCAGTTCCCAAGTTCCCATATGAGGTGAGTAAAAGCTCTCTCTCTCTCTCTCTCTCTCTCTCTCTCTCTCTCTCTCTCTCTCTCTCTCTCTCTCTCTCTCTCTCTCTGTCTCTCTCTCTCTGTCTCTCTCTCTCTGTCTCTCTCTCTCTCTCTCTCTCTCTCTCTCTGTGTGTGCATGTGTATGTGTGTGTTGTAAAATGTTTACCACACGACACTATTACTACTGAAAACTAAGTGAAAATGCACATATTGTGCCAAGTTTGGATACATAAATTATATGCTAATATTGATAATTTCTGTAGTCTCAAGCTCAATGACTTGGATTTGAGCTTGACTGTGTGCCTGGATAAAACTGATCTGTGACTCATCTTCCCTGATTTACCCTGTAAAAGTCTTTCAAATGTCTTCTATGATGTTGTTTTATATAAAGACATGAATTGTATTTGTCCTTCTACTTCATTAGGGATTCTTGTGCATTCTGAAGGCTTACTTTCCCATTCAATAGACTCTAAGTCACATTTCTTTGCAAGATCATAGACCTATGGATTCTGGCAATTTTCAAATTTGTCAGGAAATATCCATGAAGGGGGAACAACAGAATAACATAAAAATTACAATCGTTAAATGCTTATATCCCTTACATTGATAATCTCAGTTGTTCCATAATGAAAAATTTCCTGTAAGCTTGAACATAAAAAATAATCTACTGGGGACATAGCTCCATGATGGAGCACTTGCTAAACATAATGAAGGTCTGTTTTGATCCTAAGCACCACAGACAAAGTCAAATGACTGAGTATCAGAAGGTGGAAAGTGATGTGATGGCATGTAAAAGTTGACCTCTCATGTTTGCATGGATATAAATCTATTGGCCTCATCTGTGAAGAATATCTTTCTATTCTGCATGCCATATCGCTAAGAAAATAACAATACACATCTATACAAAATAAATATCCTAACGTTTATGGGGAAAATTAAATTTATTTTGTAATAAAGCAATTTTATTAATGAAAAATATAATCCACCCAACCTTATTGAGAGTGAGTTTGTCTCCCTTAAAGATATGGCAGGCATAAATAACAATTGTTGTTATCTACTTTGTATAGGTTTAAACATATTTGCTTTCCCTTTCATAAAATGTCTCCTCCACCTCTTTATAGGAAATCAGAATTTTGATATCCATAGAGGTCCAGTTGCTAGAGGCATACATTGAATCAATGGTTGGAATCACAATACGCCATTTAAAATGGGGCTTTCTTTAGAACCAGAAATAATAAGCAGTCACCTGTGGTTTTCCTGCAGAAGCAACAATAAGTCCTCATTTTATACTAATAAATTACTTTGATTAAGAGTTTGATTAAGAGCACTATGAGTACATTCTCTCCTTGAAATGAAAGTTAGGCATGGTTTTACATTTCTGAGATGAACAAAAATTAAAACTTGTCTATCAAAACCTGTGTATAAAAACATGTAGACATGAGTTCACAAACCTACCTGTGATAAATAACAGCTTTTCTGATGATGGGAATCAAGGCAAAGATGTCCTGCAGTCCAAGTTTGCTTAAGCTTCTGCAGAGTCCATGTCTGATATTTCCTTATTAAGTATATTCACCTTTCTGGTTGTAATGACAGTCTTCTTCAGACCTAGAGTAAAGAAAAAGGGACAATTTTGGAAAACCTGCTGAGTTACAGCGAAATCACCTTGTACTGCCTTCAGATGTAGTGTGCTCAGGAATATAAAAGAGCAACATCTTGTTCTAGCAGTCAACTTATAGAACATGGACACAGGGTGGGGACGCCAAGACACACGTTATGTAACAGGGAAACAAAAGAAGATCATTCAGTTTTACTGTAGGTAAGGACATGTTGAGAACAACTTTTGAGCATCCCTGTGACCAAGGATATTGCTTCTTTTTTTCTTTTTTTTTTTTTTTTTTTTTTTGTTTGATAAGGGACTAGTGAGTGTGAGGGGAGTGAGAGATGCTGATCAATGTAACTGCATGCATTTTTATGAAGGACTCACTATATGAAGTTACAAAGAAAAAGCAGAGAGTGTGGCTTGTGCTTTCTAGGATTTATACTTCTGCTGGGCACAACATCAACACATGAGCGTAAGCTTCTGCAGATGGCAGGAGTATGATAGGAAGTAGATGCTCATAACTGTGTTTAAACTCTCAATGCTCTCAATTTTACAAAGCAATAAAATGCCCAGTAGTCCAAGATTTGTCACAGTGATTTGAATGAAAATGCCCCCCAAAGCCCATAGAGAATTGTACTACTAGGAGATGAGTTCTTCTTGGAGTAGGTGTGAGCTTGCTGGAGGAAGTTTATAACTGTGGATGGGCTTTGAAGTTTCAATTGCTCAAGATAGGTCCAGTGTTGCTTGTTCTAGGTGCCTGCTGGTCCACATGTAGAAATCTTATGTTACCTATCTCTCCACCACCATGCTTATCTGCATACCACATTGTTTCCTGCCATGATAATAATGAACTAAACTTTGAACTGTAAGCCAGTACCAATTAAATGCTTTTCTTCACAAGAAATGCCTTGATGTCTCATAGCAATAAATCCCTACGTCAATTTCCAATCAGAGAGTAGAAGGGACTATTGTGATAGACAAGCTACATCACTGACAACCACCTATTGAAAAGAGATACAGGAAGGGGAAGGTAAGACCATAAAGGATCCAATTTTGTAACAGTGAGAAAACCCTCATCTTGTTTTGGTAAACAGAAGTAACCTGAATGTGCAAATCAAAAATAGATTGGGAGTAAAAGGAAGAGATAGGAGAGATTTAAATTACCCCTTGGATGCCATCAGGCATCTTAGTAAAATATCTTAACTAAACTATTTAATTTTTATCAATTTTCTTTTAAAAGAGTTTCAACTTAATGTATGTTCACATAGCTCAATGTGCAATATATGCCAATTTAAAATGCCAGTTTTTATCTTAATATAGTTGTCTTTGACAATTTCATGTGTGTACACATAATATATTCATTTACCCTCATTTTGTACCTTCTGCTGTCTTCTCATGCCATTCTACCCCTTCATAGTAACTGTATCACTTGTCTGACTTTTTTCGTTTGTTTTTTACCTCCTAATTATGTTGCTTGCCTCCAGGACCATCTATGTGTGCAACCATAGGGTCATAACCAGATATGTATTCCATCTCAGTGGGCTCAGCTACAGTTTTGTAACTGAGGACAATGAGTACCGAATCTAGAAATATCCAACAGCTCAGCAGCGAGGGATGGTGCTCCTTGAGCCTTCCCCAACCTAGGTTTAAATGCCCTGAATGTGGCAATACGCAATCCTTCCTTTCTTCTGGATCTTAGATCATTTCTGTTTCCTCTATTTCAACAATGAGACTTTTAGGGAGTTTTATAAGTACCCTTTTTAGGGCCACACACTCAGACTTCAGCTCACCTCAATATCTTGTGCAGACATAAGTTTCTGCATTAACTACCACTCCTTAAGAGTGATATCCTATGTTGCTGGATAATGACCTTCCAATAAGACTTGTTTAATAAATAAAAGTCCCTGCAACAGATGCGGAATCTGTCTCATGAGATCTTTTACAGAAAAGTACAAGACCAACCCCCCCAAGGAAAACAATAGAGGCTTTTGCTATCACTCATTTTGTCCAAAAGCTTAAAAATTATTTTTAACTGAACAAAGAAAGAGGTTTGCCTTTGAATTAGCTATAGCTAGTCTGGAATGCTAATAAGATGGTCCATTTTCAAATGGACCAGTTTGTGTACAAAGAGAAATATATATATATATATATATATATATATATATATATATATATATATATATATCCCACAAAGATAAATATTCATGTACATATGTGTGTACACATATTATATTCTCATTTTCTTTCTCTATTTTTACTATGCCATAAAACTAACCTGGCAAACCATCATGTTTAGGAAAATCTAATATATATATTAGCAAAAATGATTTACTTCCATCTATTGAACATATGCAAGAGCCATTTTAAATTATTTCAAAAAAGTATGTTCCAAGGAATAAAACCCCTTGAATCAAAAGTCTATAGCATAGCCAATCAATTATATCAAGCTCTTCATTGTTTTAAAACCCGGATTTGCTTGATATTCTATATAAACTTGGTCTTTAAATTTCTAGGGAAAGGCAGAGCAAAGAGAGGACTCTTTCACAGTGACAACTATTCAGATGACATTCCTATGCTCGTGTTGGAGAGAGAGAAAGTGGCAGATACAGAGAGAGAAAGGGGAAGAGAGAGACAGACAGAGACAGAGAGAAAGAGAACTTTTCCTTGATGGGTCTGACTTTCAGTTGGTGGTTCAGAAATTAGATGAAATTGTATTATGTCTTAAATATCAGACAGAAGGGGGTGTCAGGGGTGAGTTACTATAAGGGGTGGACACAAAGGGACAGTGTGCTGTACTCATTGTATGGTGACTTGCTGGTTCCATTAGTATGGTTTGCAGTAACAATTGAACTTTCTATACTAGATTTATGGTAGTCATCCATTTCTTGCATTATACTTAGTTACATGCTTTTAAATGCATATTGTTAATCTGAAAACAATCAAATAAATAAATATAATAGCTGTGTATGAAAGAACCTAAAATAGTACAGTGCTAGAAATACATCCACAAAGTTAAATATCACTGTTGAATCTTTATATGATAAGGCATAGAATCAGATTGCATTCTTTCATGCTTCTAAAGTATGATTATATTATACTAAAATTTAAATGTTATTGCTAATCATCTGTTAAGTTAGAGTCATATGCTATAGGATATGATTGAAACAGAAAATAATCTTCTCTTTGGGAAAAAAGAAAGGGAACTAATTTAGTTCAAAAATAACATTTTATTTTGAAAACTACTCATCTATTATTATAAATTCAGCAGTCAGTATTGCAAACCTTTATACAAGTGTGTACACACAGTGCAGACAAACAAAACCTGATGAACTATATAACATGTTTAATGAGAGAAAATCTTCCTTAGTCTTAATATTAAAAGAAATTTGGTGAAGGTCATCTAAGAACAGAGACAATGTTCTCAGTTAAAGAGGAAGGTAAGCCAATTTCCCAATATGGTCCACATTAGGAAAAATTCTCCTTCAAATATATCCAATAGAAAATGGAAAAATTTGGATAATGTATGAGGTGTATATGTTGCCCATTTAAAAATAAATACAATGATACAGTAGTGACCTAGACATTCACATCTGTTAAGATATCATCAACAACCTGGTAGAGAGATACAAACAGTTAATAATAACAAAATAAGGAAGTTAATCAATAAATGATATACAAATATTGTTAAGGTTAAGAAACAGACAGGTGAATTACAGGGAATAAGCAGTGTCAGGGCTAGGAGATTGTAGGCATGCCTGAAGAGTTTTATGATGAGAGTGGAGGAAATGTCAGCAATCACTCTTTCAAGGCAAAAGAAACAAAAAATGTAGCAAAATTTCTCAAAACAGAGAAGAATCAATCATGCTCTCAAGAATGACTGAATGTGATTCTACCTGTGAAAGCAAGAGAAAGTATGGACAGGAAGACATCAGGGAGAGAAGTGTGATCTCAGATCCCATTGTCTTATGGATGCCATCCTACATTTCTGAAGAAGAAATTTATATTTTGTAATGAAGAACTTCCTGGCTGTTGAGAACTCAATTATGTTTGATGAAGAAGAGGCACCCAGAATGGGATGTATTAAGAGACTCAACTCATCACTATGCCTTATTCATTTAAAAAAGCAATGATGTGGTAATATTGTTCTATTATTTAACTATATACTTTAGAACCATTGGAGCTATTTGCAATTGCCGCCATTCCAAAATAAACCATTAAATATTTCTACCTCAAATCATCACATTCTTTATGATTTTTAACATGTAATGAAGAAATGGAAAAAACTGGCATCTTGTTGAACAATACATAGTTAAGGTTTTACAGAATTTGTTTGAATGGTATTTTTATGATACTACAACATTTCAGAGTCTTCATTGTAGTTAGTCATGTTTCTTATTGTGTTAGAATCCCACATCATTTTGGTAATGTTGAGAGCTGTTTGTAACAGGATTTCATTAACTAGAATTTTTATTTAATACATATCACAGGGTCTCCTGCCTAAGTTACCTTCTCTTTCACTTAATCAAAGCTATATTTCTTATTCCAACAAATCAAAAAAAAAATAAAGTATAGGATATAAAATCAATGTGGCTTGTTCATTTTGTGTAGATTGTAAACATAAAAAAATTATCAATAACTAGCAGAATAACTGTCAAATATTGACCATGATACAGATTATTAGTATAGCTCAATTATATAAATAATTGCTGAACTTAAAAAGAGTCACCAAGGAGAAGAAAAAAAAATATCAAAAGTAATATGAGTGAGAAAAGAAATAAAGACTGCCAGATAACATCATTGTTGTATAAACTACAGAAGACACTAAAGGAAATCAAAATAAAAATAATTTGCAACCTTCCCTGAGGCTTCAAATTTAAAGGCAAGCAGATATTTTAATTAGGCAAATAGGCTGAAAATGTTTGTTGAAAATGACTTCCCCCCTTCAAGCACAACTGTGAGAATGACATGTCTACCATTTTCTCATATCTCAGTTTCTCTTAGTAAAGTTTAAATTCTAAAAGCAGAAAATTCCATTTTCTTTTGATTCATATTAGAAACAAATCACTGTGTGCCCCTCTCCCATTTCACAAGACAGTATTTAAATGAGTGGATATAATAATTTGTGTGGGGAAATTACCCATTCTGCCTGAAAAGTAATGAGAGATGAGAAAGAACAAAGAGGAGGAGGCACGGGATGGAAAGTGAGCATGGCCACATTGATCTCTAGCAGTTTTGGAAAATGTAAATGTTTCTTTGCTCAGTTCTTTAGACTTTAGGCAACATGTAATAATAACACCTTCTCCACCCTCTACTACTCCACTGCTCATTTGGTGGACATTCATCAGGTTATATAAATCTGTGTAATTCAGAAATATTAGGTGGACTATTAACCTTATTGATGAGCTATGTTTGGCTACAGAGAGTATTGTTTTTAGTTTTAGTTTTGCTTTATGCAGAATTGACAGTTTCCCTCCTAAGAGCTCTTTCAAATAAAAAAGGAAGATGCCTATATATATATATACATATATATATATATATATAATGGAGTGGTGGAAATATCATATAGGGAAATTCTGTAAATTATCACTCATTATTTTTATAGTAAGGAAAATTGACATTTTACGTAAATGAAAATGCTTTAAAGTAGCACTTAAATGCAGTCCTTAAATCTTTAAAAAAAATTCAACAATAACTTACTGCCTCATTTGATATTTGAAATTCAATGTAGCCTTAAGCATTCTAATAAATATTAAAGACCTTGAACATATAGGAAGACAACATTTAGCAAACATCATATGGACTCACATTTGGGATGTATTTTCACAAATTTCATTTCTTCTCATGTCTCAGAATAGTTGTATTTGTAACATTTTATTATTTATCTTTATTTATTATTTAATCACATAATTTATTTGCTCATTTGTTAGAGAATACCTCTTAGGTACCCTGTGACACTACTGTTTTTCCTGAGTATAATTTAAGAAATACTAACTTTACATGTTTTTTATTTTCCTTTATAAACCCTTATTTTTAAGATACTCTATCAGAGACTAAGGGCATGAGGGAGCATAAAAACATTATCCTAGGAACTCAAGCTAAACTGTGAAAAGAAACTCTTCTTGGAGAAGCTATGGAATTCAAGCATTTTGTCTTGTAAAATACCTATTTCACCCTCTTGTAGATCAAGTTGCCATCTATCCTTCATTTTGAGGACTTCTACATGCTTCATAAGAGTTTATTACTAAGTCAGTCATTGTCCAACCAAGAAAACACATTTAACAAGTGACTGTCTGGATGCTAAGCCCACCATTGCTCTTACCAGTTTATTGATCTTTGGAGAGTAAGTTAATCTTCATAAGCCTCAACTTCCTACCTATAAAATGGAGTAATTCACATTCCTACTGCATAAAATTGTTCTGTGTCAATGAGTTTTGTATACTCACCAATGAAAAACTTACATATTACACTGGGGCAGACATAGCAATATTATCTATGACATTAAAATGATGTATTTTATATATGACATTAAATATTAATAAGTGACTACAAAATTAAGCATACTTATTGTTCTAAGTTACATTTTAAAAAAAGAACATAGAATTATGGGTAAGATCAATTGGCATTCACCGAGTTAATATTCTAGAAAAAAAAACTAAACAAAGCAGAGAAGCAAGATGAATAAACATGAGACAATATGACAGACATTTTGGCATGGAGATAAAATGTCATGAAGAAATGAACCTTAAGGGATAGAAGATCTGATTAGCAAGGGCTTTTCAGTGAGCTGGACTTGAGGCAGATTCTGAAGGGTAGGAGGAAATTCCAAACATATGAGCAGGCCCTAGCAGGTCTTAGCAACTATGGCCATCATCTTGCTGCAGGACAAAAAGAAAATATTGGGTGTGGTGTCCAGAGAAGCAATATATGATGGAGAAGAGCAGGCAGAGAATGCCGCTTGCTAGTTGCATGCAGTGCAGTGGAAGGCCTCTGCAGGATTGGAAAATGAGCAAAGCATGACCCTGGCTTCCCTGCCAATTGACTCTTTTGTCTGTCTGTCTGTCTTCAGAAACCCTCCATTCAGTGCTCCTTTACTACAATTGCAGACAACATTAGCGTGGAGCTTTGTTTCTTGTCTGTATTGACTCAGTTGGGAAGTAAATGGATATTAGTCACTGACAGCCTTTTATTGCCTTGTTTCTTGGCCACTAAATAGATCTAGTTATATGTAAATAAACTTGTATTTTTCTCTTACTATATTTTACTCATCCAAATTATGGGTGGTAATTACTCTTTAGTTTACAGCCATAAACTCTGAAAAGGACCCTTATGTGCATAAGCTATAGGCAGCTGCCTACATTTTCGTGATATGTGGGACACTAAACCACATTTACATGATAAAGACTTTTAGTCTATCTTGGCATTAAAATTCTTATGGCAAGATTTACTGCAGAGGGCTGCCAAACAACTTAGAGTGTATATATCACTGAGGTGAGAGAAAACTATCAGAAGATAGGATTCAGGATGAGTCAGCATAGGAATAGAGGACATTCATCAGAAGTGTTTTCAGCTGGGTCTAGGTAACTTGAGAAGATGCTGTCCAGTTAATATTGCTTTCAGACTGACTTCATTCAACTATATATGATTTGAACCAATAGGTAGGAGGTCAACACTGTTGCCTTTCAAATTATCTTCCTAAACAGTTCGCGTCTTAGTAAATTATATGGTTTATTGTATTACCATATTTCTTCTCTCTAGGTTTTCTCTGTGACTTTTCAACATTAAAAAACAGAACAAAACAGAATAATAAAACAAACTTTAGATAACAACAAAAGAGAGGCATAACTTTGATAAAGAATGGATTTACTTTTTCAATATGGGTCCTTACAAGAAAAGCAACCCATTTAATTCAAACAAATGTCAGCTTTATAAACTTCGTGGCAAATGGAGTGAGGCCTCTGAGATAAAGTTGTATTATATTAATAATGAAGTTAGTTGTACATGCAATATCTTAATTTCGCTTGACCTTTGTTCCTCTGCAAATTTGCTGACTGACTGTATATTTTTAAAAATTTGGACATAGTTTGCTGGTTATTTAGCTTGTGAAAGAATAATCAAACTTGTTGTATAAGTCAGGTTTTTCTAGAGGATCAGAATTTATTGGATAACTACATACATATAGATACACACACACACACACAAACACACACACACACACACACACACACACACACACAATATATATATATATATAATAAAATCACTAAATAAATATATCTTAAAATTGTAGCAACAGGTGTCTCACTCTTGAATTGCTGAGGAACTCTTAGTTGCTCAATACTCGAGCTGGGTATCTACATTCAGAAGTAGTTTCATAGCAGCAGACTTATGAGATGTTCACAACAAGTTAGCTGATCATTGCAGGAGGATGATTGTCTCAGCAGTCCCAAATTGGCATGGAAAACAAGGAAGGTTGCTGGAAGGCTGTAGTCAATAATGCAAACCTGAAAATGCTGATCTTCTTTCATTGAAGAAAATAAATGAACTGGACAGCAAACGTAAGTTCCACAGAATGAGAAGAGTATAATGTTCCTGCAGCCATGCCTTGTTTGATCCCGGCCTCAGTCAGAAGATAGCACAACACTCTAGGTTGTTTTTCCCATGTCCATTGAAGCACTCAAAAATCATTTTTCTAGTTGAAGCTTCCTGCTCAGGTCATTTTAACTTTGGGTAAGTTTACAATTATAGTTCTCATATATATATATATATATATATATATATATATATATATATATATATATGCGCTAACTTTGTACTTTCAAGGAAACCAGGTAGTAGAAAACTGCTTTGCATGGACATTATTTTGCCAATTCAATAAGGTTTTAGTGGTTGGAAAGACAATGATCCAAAATGGAATTGCACTGTTAGGAGCTATGGACTTGTTGGAGAAAGTGCAGTCTGTTTGGTGGAAGTGAGATCTCACTCATATATGCTCAAGCCATGCCCATAAAAGATAGACTACTTTCTGTTGCCTTTGCAAGATGTAGAACTCTCAACTGCCTCTCTAGTACCATGTCTGCCTGGACACTACCATGTCCCAATTTGATGTTAAGTGACTAAACTTCTGAACATGTAAGCCACCCAAATGAAATGTTTTTCCATTATAACAATTGCTGTGATCACAGTGTTTCTTCACAGCAATTAAAACCCTAGTTAAGACAAAGGCCTTAATCTAATGCATTAGGCTTTTTTTTTTTAATAACACTAAATAGTATCCCAAAAGTTGATGATATCAGTGTGGTTCAAGTGTTTGCAGACAACAAACCATTATGTATTTCCCCAAATTCCAGGTTACATATTCAATAATTATTTCTCTCCCCTTGTTCATAAATCTACTTAACATTTTATTATTTCGTACCCTTTGCCATTGCAACACATGTGTTGAAAATGCCATGGTAGCTAAATAATACTACTATTCTTTGGTTATGGCCCAGTACCTTCTAAACTAGCTTGAGAGATCGGCTTCTTAGTAAGGCCTACTTAGAAGAGTTAGCTTAATTGACCAATATAAGGTATATGCTTGTGTACAGTCTTGTGACTTTATAATCTTTATGTCCTTGGCATACATTTTACATTTTATTACTAAAGACACTGATTTCTTAAATACAGACTAATTATGTGCATGTGTAGTGGTAGTTTTACCATGACTATATCAAACTAAATATTGACTTTGCAAGTTCTCCATCATATGTTATTTACTATTCTTAATCTGTGTAATTTAATAAAAATTGATAAGGATGCCCAGTAGTGAAATTCATCATAGGTGTCAAATTGGGTGACCCAACCAAGCCAATTACAAAATTGACAAATCTATGGTGACTTTGCTAAAAATGACCCAATTTGATTTTAACAAGGACTTATTTTTTTAAGGACACTGAGACATTTTCTTTGAAGTAATAATGTTCTTCAATTTTAGAAAACGACATTATTTTTTTAACTCTTCAGAAAATTGCTTTCTTGTGAAGCTTGCTAGTCTTTCTGTCCTTTTCAGAATTTGATATTTCATTCTTTAGAACTTCAGAAAATGTTGGGAGAGAATTTGAGGTATTAAAAAAATATTTTTAACAGATTTTCCTTTTGTACAAAGTGTCAGACAGTTCAAGGGACAACTTGGGTGCTATCATATCTTTTGCCAGTGGATCAAAGTTTCATTCTTAAAGAATAATTGTTCATATTGCCAAAAATAGGTTTCCTGTTTTGTTATCCTTACTGATATCCCCAAGAGAAAGAATGGAAAATAAGTGATCCTCTCTGCTGATTAATCTCCTGTCTCACCTCTCACCCAAGTGAAAGCTATCATGGACTTGTAATGAAAAGTTAATGGGAAACACTTGACAGTTTTCTAAACAGTTCTTAGACTACAACCATATTTCTTGTTTAATTTATCGTCTATGAGTACAGCTCATACTATTAAAGAACAGTCCCTAGAATGGTGTATCCTCTGTGATGGTATAGGGGTGACAATAAAGTTTCAGACATAATCCTTTACAACAGAAATTATACAAACATCAAGTTATTTTTAAGGGAAGATGAAGGCTTACCATTTTGAATTCTATTCAGTTATTAAAAATGCTGCATTTCCTACCATTCCTCACCCTATTTAGATGTGGAAGGTTGTCAGCCAAGTACCTCATAACTAGAGTCACTTAGCAAAATCTTTCTAGTGTCTAGGTGCCTGGCTCTTGCAAAGTTGCAATAATTGTTTAAGACAAAGGGCAAGCTTTGATACCTGGGAGTGCTTCTGAGTGACAAAGGACTCCGACCTAGAAACTCTAAATTCAGCCTCTACTGATTCCTTCAAATAGATGCTTAAAACTAATAGAAAAGTAATGTTATAAAGGAAAATATTTTGTTTCTCATTAAAACAAAGCTTGCCTGGGTTGACTGTGTGATTTCATTAATATTTACTTTTCATCAATCCAATGGTAAAAGATAATTTGCTGTTGCTCTTAGAATTATTATAACACATTATATGCTTTTATTTCAATTACTATATGTAAACACATCTTTAGAGCCTATGCTTTGTTGACAAATATGAGTAAAGAAGTTACAGAATATCATCCCTACACTTGGTGCATGTCAAAGTTTTACTAGAACAAAAAGAGGCTGAAGATGTGGATATGACTGCAAATAACAGTGAAAGAGAAACTGTTTGTGCATGGTTGAATTCATGCATTCATGATTAGGATGAGTTGTGTGTAGGAATGATGGGCCAAGTCACAGATAGGTGCAGATGACATTTGTTCAGGATTGTGCTCTTGAAATATTTTCACCTAAGGCAGGCAAAATACCCTCTGTCCCATCCATTTGCATATCTCGGTTCATTCAATACCCAATGATAAGGCACATGACATTGCAGAACATGTGTTAGGCGTCCCCTGTTAGTGCCAGCCATAGATGCTTCAAGTAAGGGGTTAGCCTAATGCCTATTTCTACACTGTTCTATTTGACTTAACATTGTAAGAAAAAGAAATTGACTCATTAAGTCCACAAAACGTGACATTCATTTCTCCTCAGCTGATTCATCCTTCACACTGGAGTCTTTATTACAATGTGGTTTTGTTAGGATCATTTAATTCTGGAAAGCTTGTGACTCATGAGAAAAGACCTCAAAGTTTGTTGTCAAACGGTATGATAAATATAATATCTAATAACCTGTACTTTTATATTGGATGGGAGTACTCCAAGTTGCAGATGAGCAGTGCTCCGGAATTTAACCTAATATCAGTATATTATGAATTGGGATAAAATTTTTTCTACAAAAGTACATTATAAAAAGTGATTCAATTGCCAGGAATATTTCTAAATATTAAAATGTTTCCTAAAGAAAGCACAACAGAATATTATATTAGTTTACAATATAAGTTATATCTTGATTATTATTGATATTTGTTTGGGGAAAATATGTAATTAGAACAGTGGTTCTCAATATGTGGTTCACAACTCTTAGGTGTCAAATGATCCTTTCACAGGGGTCACCTAAAACCACTGGAAAACATATATTTTCATAAGAATAGCAAAATTAAACTTGTTAAGCAGCAGCAAAAATAATGAAGTTGGGGTTCCTGTAGCATGAAGGATTGTATTAAATGGTAGCAGCATTAAGAAGGTTGAGAACCACTGAATTAGATAAACAAATGTCTGCGGTTTTTGTTGTATTTAATGAAAAACTGAAAATGATCTTGACTAGCTACATGATGCGACTAATTCTATGTTATGCGCATCAAATGTGTTGTGTATGGTTTACATATGTTAACTAAATTAAATCTTAAATTAATTCTAAGAGTTCCAACATTTTATCTCACTGTAGAGGTGAGCAAATGAAGTATGCTAAAGTTAATTGCCTTAGATCATCTACCATAAGTGGTATTTACAGGAGTTTTTAAAAATTATTTTTCTCTTTCTGTGCTTGTATGTGTGCATTTTTGTCTGTGTGTTTGAATGTTTGTGTATATGTGAGCTTATATAGAGTCCAGGGAAAGGCACTGGGGTTCTGTCCCTATTATCCTGCCTCTAATCCTTTAAGGCGAGATCTCTCCTTAAGTTTCGATGTTTATGTGTTAGGTTGGTGCCATTAAGTTCCTGCAGTCATCCTGTCTCAACCCCCCATCAGAACTATAGTATAAGCATGTGTGATGTCCAACTTGTGATACGGATACTGGGATCTAAATACCAATCCTCATGACTGCAGCGAATACTCAGTCTCTGAGCCATCTCTCCAGCCACTATGCAGGAATTTAAACTCAATGATTCTATAGTTATTTTGTGGACTTTGATTTTGGTTTTTGGATGTCTGTTAGTGTATGGTTTTGATTGTTGTAATGTATAATTTTACTTCCACATTCAGCTTTGTTTTTCTCATGGTATTTAGTTACATGCATTTACAGGGGCCAATAAAAAGGAACTCAACAGCTAAACTATCAAAGAGACATCTGCTAGCACCATTCATACTATCTTCATCTTTATCTTCCTTGTGATTCTGGATTTTCTATTGCCTGAGATGTATAATGTTCTCTACATGAATAAGTGTTCTGTAAATCAGCCATTCAATCAACTACAGACAAAATATATACTTAAAAATGAATCTTCATTGAGTATACATGAAATAGTTTTCTTAACTGCTGTTCTCTATACAAAGAAAGAATCATGGCACCAACTTATATAAAATTTATATATTATTAGGTATTATAATTCATCTAGAGATTATTTTGGCTACTAGAGAGAACAAATGCATTGGTGGCATGAATGTGCTACTCTAGTTTCTGCAGGGGATTTTTTCATTCATGTATATTGGCGCCAAAGTTGAAGAGATCCTGGAATCATTTGCCTGTGAATATCATGAGAAGATGTTATTATTGTTGTTCTTATTTAAGCAGCTCTTTGAAGTTGGTCCAGTGAAGAAGTTGAAACCCTTAAAAGACAAATTACTATCATTTCTACACCAGGATATTTTGATCCCAATACCTACTTTCTCTATAACTATGTTAATGTGCCATTCTGCAATATCTGTGACCTTGTGCTATATTCATTTTAAGTTCTGTGTCTTGGGTCTTTCATTAGTTTCCAATGATGTTCACTCCAGAACTGATAATAAAAATTTCCAATTGTGCTAATTCCTTGGCTTTGACCCTCCCCATTATATATGATGCCCTTCATCATATCCTTTATAAGACATATGTATTTACTCCCATCCAGATTTTCCCTACCAGGATTAGGTCTGGCTTTATGTCAGGCCCTATGTATTACTTTTCTGAAATTCCTTGTAATTAATTTCAATCAAGTAATGGTAATATAAGACATGGGAGGCATGTTGATAAGCAGCAATTTATATCTTGACTGAAAATTTGAGAATTTAGACAAAGGGCCAAAAATCCAAAACAATATCAAACATTCACAGACACACAGAGAGAAAAGATAGTGTTTTGAGACAATAATATTTAATGTAATGTTTACCAACAGACTTTGTTTCAAATTCTGATTCCATACCATTATTTAAGCTGCTATTATAACATTTTGGAGCATTTGTTACAGAGTTTAAGGTAATAATCTATCTCCTGGATCCTTTATGTAATTTCTCACTATAACATCTTAGAAATGAGTATGTCTTATTATCAGCCTGACATAGCATAATTGAAGACATATTTTCTTTCTGACTGGCACCTAAAATAACGTCTTAGAATTGATGGTGTCTAAGATTTGATAAACTGTATGTCCCTCACCAATTATCACATTCATTTTGTTTGACTCACTAATGTCAGCTTCTTCCTAAATCATTTACTTCTAAGTCACTGATTGTTCTTTCATTTTCCTTGATAAAGCTATGACTAGGTAACCTCAGGAAATGACTCCTGTCTTCCTTACTAGGGATGCACAACGAACCTGTCATATGTAAATCTGACTTCTACAACACTTGCAGCCACTCCATTCCAGCTTAATGCTGAAAATATCATAGGTGCTGAGGTGTGGCTCAGTTCCTGAAAGCTTGCCTTGTGTGTGAAGCTCTGGGTTTGATACACATCAAGGGGACCTATTATTAACAAGGAACAAGACCCAGATAATGGTTAGAAATGTGGTATGAGCTATGGATGTAATGCCATTCTCGTTATATTTGACAACATTTTCTTCTTACTTATAGAATGTAGAACTTTAATGATTTTTGTTCTATATTGGTAAAATGGGCCAGTGTAGACAATTGAAGGATTTTATCAGCAATAAGATTTAAAACAAATCTTCAGAGTATTTTTTATGATTTTTAATACATGAATTTATATTTTAAAGTATTAAAAATCATGTTTACCAAACCCTCAAACTCATCATATGTGCATGTGGAATAAAAATAGACATTTCGGTTTCAGGGAGAGGGATGGATGTGCATTAAGACAAGGGTTTCTGGCTGTTGTGGAACCCTATTTGTAGACTTGGCTGGCCCCAGACTAGCAGAAATACACCTATCTCCTTCTCCTGGGTTCTGGGATTAAAGGAGTATATGACCAAGTCCATCTAAGGGAACAAGATTTAAGATAAAACAGGTCATAATGTTAGACATAAAACACACACACACACACACACACACACACACACACACACACACACACACATATATATATATATATATATATATATATATATATATATTGAGCCATTTCTCTTGCCATTAAAATGATTCTATTATTAACATAGGTTAGTACCAAGCACCTGTAGTCAGGTAGGGTTTGGAACTTGGTTTTCCTCTTTTGGCTTTATTTTTGTTATTATCTCAGGAAAGCGTTGTTTTGGGAGATGATCACAATGACTCTAAGGCAATTAGTGAGGGTGTTGTGACCCAAACAATTTAGTAAATAGTGAACTAATATTTGACACACATGCTGATGATTGTGGCAATTCTTAACACAAAGTATTAAAGATAAATCTTTTCTTTTACTGCATGCATATTTTCATATATGTTAGGAAGACAATCAAATATATGGTAGAAGTAAAGAGAAAAGGAGGTTTATGACTATTGATAAAATATATTTTGTCATTGAATCAAAGGAGATATTGGGAGAAACATGTAGGAGATGATGCTAAAATGTGTCCATTTGTGTAATCATGAAAATAAGATTAATGTTATTCATTAAAACATGTTAAATATTGCATCATATTTAGAGTTTGTTACCCAAAGAAGGTCTCCATAAGATTAATTTGTACAGTTATCTATCCCTTGCATTTCAGTTATATGTACCCTGTTTATACGTTTTTCATCCCAAGAGATGTGCTGTACATACATGGCTAAAGTTATGATTTAGATCTAAAAAATATGGCCGAAGATAGACCGAAAGTTTGGGAAGCTATTATGTAAGATCCCACGTAAGATTATATCAGAATGGAAGCAGGGTAGTGGTGGCCCATACCTTTACTACCAGCATTCAGGAGGCAGAGACAGATGGATTGCTGAGTTTGAGGCCAGCCTGGTCTACAGAGTGAGTTTCAGGACAGCCAAGGTTACATAAAGAAACCATGTTTTTAAACACACACATGCACACACACACACACACACACACACACACACACACACACACACACACATATTGTATGTGGTTTATACATCAAAAAAATGTGCTGAACTTCTATGTTCTTAATAACTATGGCAGGATTCTTTACTCTCCTGAAGATGTCGAGTGGTGCTTGTTACCATGCGACGATGCCTTCTATAGCCTTCTATAGCAAGTGCTACTTTAAATATGAAATGGTTGCAGTATAACAGAAAACCACAAGACTGAAACTTATTAAAAGTCATCCCTGTGATCTGATGATGAAATTCGGGAACTGGTATGCATTCCTTACTGCATTGATTGCTAAGTCTTCATGTTGACACCCTCCAGAAGGATGAAGTCTATTCTGTAATGTTAGAATCAGCCAAATAATGGTGAAAGTACTAAAGCTATAGCTATTGGTAATAGTTCAGTTGTATTATCTTAGCTCAGTGTGAGTTGAAAAAAGAGGTCTAATTGATATGGATAGACACTGAGTCATACACTTATCAATGACTTGTACCTGTAGTTGTGCACTGTAATTTGTTCACTATAGAGTAGCTTTGTTTTAACTTAATATAACACTTCTTAGAGAAAACAGGAATATATGAAGATGTGTTAATACTACTCATCTGATGTTTAACTTCTAAGTACTCAAATTTGGATCACAGTGAAGATTCTCAAGCACCCTAGATAAAACAAGATTAGCAAATATCAAAAAGGCATTAGTCTATGTTTAAATTTTTTGAAAATTCTGCCAATTTAGCATGAGCTATTTAATAAGGGCTAAACATCTTCAATGATGAATGTATCAACACCTAAGTGTGTGTCATCTGCCAGCAAGATAGAGAAGGCATTTCCTCATTAATGCATTATGGTGAAAGAGTGCACCCTTTTCAAATATACTACTCACTTTCCCGAGATCTCTAATTTTCAAAGCATCCTGTTAGGTTTGGAAATGTTTAGATAAAGTTGCATCCCTCCATTACACACACAACAAGAAGTTAAAGCGTCAGTGTCGATAGTAACCCAAACAAGTTACCTAATTTTATAATGAAATGATAGAGAAAATAAAAGCTGGGATGGTGTCCCAGTTTTCTTTCAGTTGCTGTGATCAAACCAGTTGGAAGAGAGAAGGAATTATTTTTCCTCTTGCCTTGTCAGTCAGCTTCACAGTCCATCAGTGAGAACTATGAGGAATTCAAGAGGAATGTAAAGGCAGGAGCTCAAGAAGAAGCCATGAAGTAATACTGCCTACTAGCTTGTTTCCTATGGCTGCTTTCTTACTTTCAATTTCTTTTTTTTTAAATGCTACTATTTTTTATTTGATTTATAAACAAGCTATTTTTTTTTAACATGGCAACCCCAGTTCGCTCACTCTCTCTTCCTCTTCTGGCCGCCTCCTAACCCCAACTCCATCCCCTTTCTGCTCCCCATGGAGGGTTAGGATTTCCATGGGAATCTTCAAAGTCTTTTATATCATTTAGAGCATGACCCAGGCCCTTCCCCATGTGTCTAGGCTGAGAGAGTATCCCTCTAAGTGGAATGGGCTCCCAAAGTCTATTCCTATACTAGAGATAAATACTGATCCACTACCAGAGTCCCCATAGACTACCCAGTCCTTCTAGTAGCAGATGGAACCAGGTTGTTTTCTTATTTCGCACAAGGTCACCTGCCCAGTTGTGACACTTGTCTGGACCCTCCCTCATCAAGCATTAATCTAATAAATTCTCCACAGACAGGCCCATAGGCCAATCTGATGGGGTGGGGGATCCCTTAGTTAAGATTCCTTCTTCCTGAGTGACTCTAGTTCATGTCAAGCTGACAAAAACTAACCAGTTAATGGCAATATAAGAGATGATGTCATCAGTTCTCAGCAATGTAAATAACATAGTAAAGGAAAATCAGAGAAGCTATGTACTCTATAACTTAGTTAAACAAATGCATGTAAATAAAGTATCTTTATTTTGTTAACATCATTAAAGAATAAAAAGACTGAAGATGATTCACATGTATACTCCAGGTACCTTTGATTCCATGTATTTCAACATTGTAAACCAAATTCAAGTACCAAAAAAGCATACACAATAAAAATGCAAATGCCAGCAACTTTTCAACCTATAAACCACAGGGGACAATATGTAAATAACCCCTGATAAATAATTGCTTTTCTTAAAGTACTGAAACTCAGAAACAACTATCTTAAGTGACCTTGTTATCTTGTTCAATTAAAACAACCTTTAATAGTTAATAATGATCTGCATAGCTCAGCTACCTTAAAAGTTCTTTGTGAAATTCCTTAGGAAGCTAGAATCTCTTAATGGTTCAGTGTTACAGAATAGTGTCAACTCTTTCTGAAGAGGAAATTTGAAAAATCTGGATTAAAAATGAATTGTAAATATA
The DNA here is from genome assembly GCA_030556225.1 of Cricetiscus sungorus. Lineage (NCBI taxonomy): Eukaryota > Metazoa > Chordata > Mammalia > Rodentia > Cricetidae > Cricetiscus > Cricetiscus sungorus. Next base: position 20,541,323 of record JANBXA010000069.1, read on the forward strand.
TAGAGGCATCTATGTGTCAAAGTTAAGGCTACAGTCATGACATCATACTTCAATATAAGCAGCAGACTAGAGAGATAACTGCGAGGGTAATAGCATAGAGTGTTCTTGCAGAGGATACATCCTAGTGTGGTTTCGAGCACACATATGAGGAAGTTCACAATTGCCTATTACTCTATGTTTTTCTGGCCTTTAAGGGTGCTTACTGAACTCGTGTGCACATATTCACACTTAATTAAAAATAAAATAAATCCTATCTTGACATGTAACATTTCTCTACAGTCCAATTAGCTTATTTTAACAATGATGATTTTGTGGTGATACATTGCTTATGATTTAATTATGCCATGGAGATCAAAATGAAATTCTAGCCACAGCCGTAGAGGCAGCAATGGTGATACACAACTTTAATCCCAGCAGCCATACTAGCTAGCTATAGAAGCTGGGCAGTGGTGCCACACACTTTTAATCCAGGGACTCAGGAAACAAAGGCAGATGGATCTCTGTAATTCAAGGCCACCGAGGGTTACAAGAGAGTGATTCAGTCTAAAAGAGAAACAGTTCACACAAAGGAGACCTCAGCACTTGGGATACCATGCCTTTAATCCCAGCTCTAGAGAAGTGTATATAAAATAGAAGTAGACATTCAATATTCAGTCTCATAAATTTATTCTTCATCCATGATGATGACAGGAAGCCCCTTTCAGCCCGAGATAGAGGTAAGAGAATCCAAATTTTCTGTCACTGGGTTTGTGTTATTTTTGTTACATGATTTTGTAGAAGTTTACACTGTAGTTTTGAGGATGGTCATAAAATATATTTTTGGATAACCTTTCCTTCCTAGCACTAGTCTTACAGTCCTATGAGGGAAGACAGTTGTTATATCATAAAAGTTTTAGCTGTCCTAGTGCAATGAGCTATGGCATCACAATAACATGGCTCTGTGTTTCCTTACCATCGTTATTAAGGAGTATGTTGCATATATGTTAACAATGTCAGATTCCTATATCACTGGAAATACACTTAGAAATCATAGCTACACACATATTCGAAATCTGTCACAATACCTCCATAGATGGTAGGAAATTGTCTCCTCCATTACAATATTATGGCTGAACACTGGGCATATGATCTATCATGGATGTAAGTATCATTGAATGACAGATGATAATTATTACATGTAAGAAAGTTTGCAACTATAAATAATATGATTTTAGGAGATTTTCTTATCCAAAAGAACCCTTTATCTTAAAACACTGTTTTCCTGATTTTTCTACCTGCTGTTTCCTACTCCAAAAACCTAACTGTTGACCTAGCCTTATCTCTTAAACATATCTACCATGAACATGCCCAGTAAGTGAAGGGGAAAAAATGGTCTTATAACTAGGTTCACTTAATAATTTTGAAGCTTATCTCTGTTAGTGTATGCTTACTATTTCATTTTTTTCATAACTACATAATATTTTATCATATAAACTGCAACATTTTATTGATTTATCCATTAGCTGGCAGTCTTGTTTCCACTTTTGGACAATTTGAATTATGCTGAGAACATTCGTTGGTACAATCTTGCACAGACATATGTTTCCATTTTTCTGGATGTATTCCTAGGGACTGCAATGCAGGTTCATATGGTAACTACCTTTACATTTTTGAAGAAACGTCAGACTATTTATCCAGAAAGGCTGCAGCATTTTCCATATCTGTTACAGTTTGTGATGTCTCCAAGTTTTGTCTATTATTCCAAACTTCTAATTATCTGTCTTTGGGCATCTGTCATCCTGAGGAGCACACGTGGTAGCATTTCAGTTTGGTTCTGATTTTCATCTCCCTAAGGACTGATTAAGTTCAATATCTTTCATTTATTACTCAATCCCATGTCTTCTTTAGACACATGACAACTGAAATATAGATCATAGGCATTTTGCCTATTTTTTAAAAATTCAGGTGGTATATGTTAATATTGCTTGTCATTTTAAGCTGTGAAAATTCCAAGGAATTGGATGCGTGGTAATAGATAACACTGTCTATAGTTTATTAGAGGAATGCATGATACTGATACTTTTAACTGGTTACAAAGAAAAGTTGCAAATATTTTCTTAGAGATTAAAAAAACCGATATTTTACACAATGAGGACAACAGATATGTACACAGAGATCTGTTTTAAATTGATTAAATATATGCAGACATATTTGAAGTCCATGAAACAAACTTAATCAGGTATAAGCCTAAAACTAAAACTGAAATTCCTATGATCTTCTAAGTAGTGTTAGGCTTATTGATACATCAAAGACATTTCTTTGATATAACAATGTTCAGCCTCAAAACAGCCACGTGAGAAATACCTGTGGTCTGTGATTTTCAATTCCATTTTTCCAGCCATCCTTTTGCTTATAGGAAATAGTGTTTAACACCAACCAAAGCAGTTCACTTTGTAATTTTTAAAAGTACGGGTATAATACAATTGTATTTCAGGTGGCTCAGTTGATACAGTGCTGGCTTAGCATGCCTGAGGCCCAGTTTGCAATCCTGAGCACTGCGTTTATTAGGCGTGGTGGTGCATGATTGTAATTCTATTTCTCAGGATATGAAGGATGTGGCTCAGGAAGTCAAGTTCATCTTTGCCTACTTGTGAGTTTAAGGCAAGCCTATGTCACGAGAGACTCACTGTCTCCCAGAATATAAAGAGAAGATAAGCCACCCACAATTATGTTTTTAAGTAAAATGTTCTAAGTTTTCATGGTATGAATAGTTTTCTAATTCAAATGACACATGAAATGTATTGTAAACTTTTACAGAAATTTAAATAGGAAGAAAAACATTTTAACCTTTTAAAATGTAAATCTATAGATTATTTTAGATTGTTATTGGGTTAGTTAAACCTGGATGTATGTATATATAAATGTTGTATAAAGAGTTGCTTTACAGTAGGACTAAGAGATAATTAAAAGTGTTTTGAAACACCAACGAAAATTTACATAATTTAGTCAAGTATTTCACTTCTCTTTTTCAGCTGATGAGAAAGATATTTAAAATACTGGTTTGTTAGCAAAAGGATTTTTTTTTATTCACAATTTTCTTACTCCTGATTATCTTATCCTGTAAGAAAGTTTGCTTATATTTTTCTTGACAGAGGATAAAGAAAATCCAATCAGTTCATGCAGATTTTCTCATTGTTATATACTCCTTGTGTTTCTGTTGTTTCCAAATGTCTGCTATAAATAATAGATTTAATTCAGAAAAGATATAGTCACTGTTATTTCTTCTAAAATTACCATGGCACAATTGATGAAAATGAGACCAAGTATTGTTTTGTCTTAAATGATATGTTACTAAAATTATAAACCTTTAATTATACCCAGATGATGAAAAATAATTAGACTATATGGCTTTCCTAATATGTATGAGTTTATTGAAAGTAGTTCCATATAAAAATATAAAAGTAAATTGTGAGAACACATCAGAAGTGCTATCCTTGGTGTTTGTTAATAAGCAAATATAAGCAATATGCTATCAATTAAAATCAGAGATACAAATTTAAAATGCAAACATTTAAACATCTTTATACATATTCTTTAGTACATCTTAAAGATATAGTTTGATCATTGTAGATAGTCAATCCAGGGTTTTTAAGACTAAAGATGGTGTTTTAATTTCACAGATTATTTCTTCACATAAAAATAACTTGCAATAGATTCATAAAAGAAATAAATAGTAGTGTTCTTTCTCATTGTGTGTTTTGTGTGTGTATATGTGTATATGTTTTCCTGCAATTTACTACATAAACCTGACAAACATCCCACTGATCTTACCAGCTTTTAAATAAAAATACATATCCCACAACAAATTAGCATTCAGAATTCAAACTACTTGAGGTGTCTAAAAGACTGCCAAACTTGGGACGTAGACCCACTCCAAGCTTCCCAAAACTTTCATTCACTGGTCCTTGAGTTTTGTCTCAATACCTTCCTATAGTTCTTAAAATATCCCAACACTGTCTCAGGCTAAGGTACCAGTCCTTACTATTCATTCAGCAGGAGGCCAATCATGTATTTCCTCCTCCAATCAGATTATATTATTATTATTTGCTCATAGACGCTAACTCCTCCACCTCAAAATTTCAGTCACACTCTTTCCATTTCCTTTGTGTCTGCCTTTATTCTCTACAATAACCCTTCCATAAAAGAAGTTACATAATAGCACAGGCATTGTCAATTTGGCCCTCAGGCTTATAAGTGTAATGGCAAGGATGACTTCTAATTATAATCAAAGTAGCCACTATAAACATTTGACTGGAAACTTAAAACCTCCAAACTAAGAGACCGATTTTAGCCATCATATTCTGTCCTTTTTTGTTAGTTTGTTTTAAGGTTGAGTAGGTAACACATGGCTTAAAAAACAAAACCCTAATGTTATGTTTCATAAGGTGGATTTAAATAAGATTGAATTAATATAAGATATGGAAATCAAGGAACTAACAAAACTTTAGATTTTGTGGCTGTTTTTTCTGTAAACTAAAATTATCTCATAAATCTTTCAGTCCCACCCCAAAACAACATATAATTTTTAAGCAAAATATTAAAAGGATATATAACACAAGCTACCTCATGATATGCTTTTTAGGAAGAGATTTTCAAAAGAGAAGGAAAGTCACTTTATTTCTAAGTAATTAAACAAATATATCTGATCATTTCTTTTTACATTTTCATTGTATGAAGAGGATAATTTATTTTTAGTTAAGAGCTGAGGATAATAAATTAGCAATCATTATCTTTAAGTGTTAACAGTAATGTGAACACGAGTAGGCTGAGTATATTATTAAATTTGTTCAACTAGGTAGCAAATGGATTGGAGAGCTAAGGACATAAAGAGTGCTTGAGGAAAAGTCAAGATGTGTATATAGGTGCCTCCATCAAGGTATGCACTTCGAGGACTCTCTAAGAGATCTGAGTGTAACAATCCAGACGCTGAAGACTTTCTACCCAACTGTGATAAAGAACAATGTAAATAAAACCTATACACATACATAATAGATACACACTGTGTGAGATTCGTTTAGATCCCAGGTGACTAGAATGATGGCAATCCTCACATAAAATTGTTGTAATAATTCCACTGAAAATCTCACCAAAGAGAGATAATCAGTTTAGTTTTTAAGTGTGGGAGGCAGGGGCAGAGTAGTATGGAAAGAAGACTTATTTTCAGAGTTTATAGACTATATTGCAGTTATTGTTGCTGCAAATGCACCTGTGTGCCAGAAACAGAGAGGGGAGGTTCAAGGGAAGGAAAGAGAGATGAAGAGAAAGGGAAAGAATGGAAGGAAGAGTGAGAGAAAGATGAAGGAAATGGGGGTTCACTAAATGCACACAATCTCCCTTATAAGGCAAACTGCTACTAATACATTTCATTGCAATTGAGTTCATAATCCCTACTTGAAAAGAAAAAGAGAAACAAGTCCAGTGATGGTTTGTTTGCTTATAAAAAGATCCCATTGTGTATGGTGTCCCATGTGCTTCCTTTTGTGTTGATGGTTCACTTAAAGGATAAAGAATACAGGTTTTCAGTCATCCTTCCAGATGACAGGGTAAGTGGTTTTAGGAATAAATAGACAGGTTCACTGATCTGTTTTGTTCATACAAAAAGAATTGATTTAGTGGCTGGTGTCTCTAGGCCTTAAGCACTTTTTTTTTCAATTAGGAAAATAAAATATTTGAAGGAAACACACACTCATCCCCAGTATCTCCACACACCTCCCTCTAATCCTTTCTTTTTAATCCTCAGCTCCCTTCCCTCCTAGTGCTGATTGTAGGATGTGGCCCACTGGAGAGTAAAATTAAAACAAAAAAAGCAAAGTAGGAAGTCATAAAAAAGTGTTTAATGGTTTTTCCTTTAAAAGAAGATGCATGGTTAATTGTTAAAACAAAAATGTTTTCCAGGCTCTTAAAATTTACAATGGCAGCATGCTCTTAAACCTCAATTAAAAGTGAAGGCTTAATAGACACATGCTATTACACAGACAATCCCTTTTTTGAAAATCCTAAAACAGAAAAAAAGCATCTCTAAAGAAACTCCAAATGTATCTGTTCTTTGGCCCACTTACTCTCTTTTACAGTCTCCTTTTAAAATATAATGCAAAGCCCATTGTGTTGACACATAGCCATGTAATGCCAACACTCAGGAGACTGAGTCACAAGGAATCGCTGCAAACTCTGAGCCTGGGATACAGAGCGAAATCTTTTCACACACACACGCACACACACACACACACACACACACACACACACACACACACACACTACACCATTCATACAGAGGAAAAGAATTCCAAAGCAACACACACAGGACAGCAAATAGAAAAAAATCAGAAACCAATCATTTCAATGTTAATTTTGATAGAAATATTAAAATTGAAGGAATTATCTCTAATAATATGAATATGACAAATGATCTATATAATATAGAAGTGTCAGTAGCTCCTATTTTAAGGAATTAGTGCCTAAGTTAATGGTATATTTTAAAAATTTTTGTTCACTGGTATGCACTGTATAGTTGCTTCAATTTTCAATTTTAAAATAATTTCAGTTTATATGTATGTAGGGATACCATGTGCATGCAGGTATCTAAAAAAGCCAGAAAAGGGTGTGTGATCTAGGTGACACAGCAGTTGAATGAGGTTGTAAATCACCCTGTGGATACAAGAACTGAGTATGGGCCCTGTGTGAAAACAGCAGTGTTCTTAACTCCTGAGTCACCTCCAGCCCTTTTTCTCATTTTATCAAAATATTACATTTTTTTATTCATTTTACATGCCAACCACAGTCCCTCCTGCCTCCCCTCCTCCTGCTCCTCCTACTTCCCCTACTTGAACTCCCCCCATCCATTCACTCCCCAGATACTGTAAGGCCTCCAATGGGAACTCAATAAAGCCTGGCAGCCAGCCCATACATCAGGGATAGGTCCTGGTCACATTGCCAGAGGCCCTCAAATAGATCAAGCTATGCAACTGTTGCCTACATACAGAGGACCTAGTTTGGTTCTATGCTGTCTCCCCAACTGTTGGTGTGAAGATTTTCGTTTCCAAAATCTATCCTCCCTCTCTTTGAATAGACCCCTAGAGCTTGGCTTGGTGCTTGGCTGTAGATCTATGCATCAGCTTCCATCAGTTATTGGATGAAGGTTCTCTGATGACAGTTATGGTAGTCAACAATCTGATTATAAGGGAAGGCCAGTTCAGGCATCCTCTCCACTATTGCTAGGAGTCTTATCTGGTGTCCACCTTGTGGATTCCTGGGAATTTTCCTAGCACCAGGTTTCTCTCTAATCCCATAAAGTCTCCCTCTATCAAGACATTCATTGCTCTCTCACTTAATCCCTCTTCCACTGGACGACCTGGCTCCCTTATGTTCTCCTCCCCCATTCCCTTCCTTCTATAGCCCCCAAACCCACTCCTACAGTTTATGCAGACAATCTCAACTATTTCCCCTTATCAGGGCAGTCCTTGTGTTCCTGAGGGTCCTCCTTGTTATCTAACTTCTCTGTAGCTGTTGAGTACACACCAAAAGTAATGTTTATTTTGACTGTTGATATATTTTATATTTTATAGATTGTCTAATCTCTTCAGATGCTCAAGACATTTCTAAAATACAAATTTATTTAAATCATTTCACCACACCACTGTCCATGGAGTCAATGGTATACAAAAAAACAAAGAATCAAACAAAAACCCAAAATACCCTATAATATCAAGAAGGTACATAGAAAAATAACAATGCTATTTCAAAGGGTAAAGTTAGAGTGAATTTTCCAGGCATATTGAGGCCAGTTGTATTAATGGGTTCCACTCTTGTCAGACGGGACATGAGAGTAAACATATTTCTTCATTCTTTCCTCTTGTTTTTCTTATTGTATCAAAGCTCTATATCTAGTTTTAAGAGTATACACACTTAGAATAAATATTCATTTGTTTAACACATTAAAGAAATTTTAAAAATAAATGATCTAATCAGGTGTTGTGGCACATGCCTTTAATCCCCAGTACTTGGAAGGCAGAATCTGATGCAGGTGGGTTTCAATGACTTTTAGTTCAGCCTGGTCTACATAAAGACTTCCTGGAAAGCCAGAGCTATATAATGAGACTGTGACTCTAAAGGCTCAGGCTCAACTAAAAAAGAGGACAAAATAAATCAGTCATGTGTTCAGTGTAAACACCACGGTACTACATAGTGAAGTTAAAGCTAATAATTGTTTAATATCATAAAAAAGTTATTTATATTTGCTCAGGAGAATAATCAAGGCCTATGGTTGGAACAAGAAAATTTGATAAGTATATCCTTAATCTTATTTTGATCTATTACTATCATGTGTTTAAGGACTATTATGCATATGTTTGATTATTCATCTAAAATTTCATAATTTGAAAATTTTACATTTTTACCAATACTACACTGAGATTATCCAACATTCAATAATTGTATAGTTGTCTCTCTTAATAAATACCAATATTAATTTATTTTATTGAAGAAATGTAGTCACTCACAACCATTTAACTCCTCCCTTTTCATGAAGTCATTATACTATTATCCCAATCATCAATAGAATATAGATGAAGTTTCATATAAGTTCCTTTTCTTTCAGTTCCTCTTTGCTTGTAGCATTTAACTTTCTATTTCAGCCCATCATGAGCATTTAAAAAAAATGAAAACCCATATTCCCAAACTGAAATATTTGTTCTCTTTAGTAAGATTCTCTCTTGCTTAAGGGAGAATAAATTTACAGAGACATCCTGAGACTTTGGGACTTCAGCGATTCAAATTTTTACCTTGAAAGTCTATTCTTCACTTTTCCTTCTTTTTTTAAATAAACATCCCCTAAAGAGAACACCGCCTTTGTGACTGACTTTATTGAATAAATTATGCAGTGCTTCTGCCTGACACTCACAGGAGTGATGCCGAAGAAAGCAGACATAGCTGTTGGACATCATTTTAGCCCCTGTTTCTGATTGGCAGATCACAGGAAGGAAAAGTGTCCCATGAGCCCCTCTGTGAGGTCGTTACAAACTGATTGAGTATTCGTCTTAAATATCTGAAACCCAGGTGTGCTGTAGATTAGCACAACTTACAAGCACTGTGTGGAGATTTATTATGATAATTGTTGCTTTTATTTTTTATTTCCCTGAACTCAAAGATAATTAATGTCAGTATGTGTCCTGGTATCTGACTCTCTTAATTGGTCCTATGGTGCCTTGGGTGTTTGAAAATCCACTCACTTATAGAATTTTTTTTTCTTTTGACTTGTTTTCCTGGAGCAGTTCATTAGAGCCTAAAATATTTGATTACATTTAATTGTGATGTCTTCAATTTGTGCACCTGCTGCAATTTACATGAGGGGAAAAGGCTTGCAGAAGCAGGAAAAAAAGTGAGGGGGGAAATTAAATTTTAAAAGAATTCACTGGCACAGGGTAATTGGGGTTAAATATGGCAACAAAATAAACTTAATAGGTGGTTAGAGTTTTGTAACTACTATGGTAATACAAAAAACATTTGAAATCACAACTGTTTCTATGTGCACACTCATAGCCTAGATTTTAATGTTGTTACTGGTTTTTCCCCCCAATCAGAATTTCTTGGTTACTGTATGTCATCTATATTTATTCAGATTTAGTATATTGCATTAAAACTCTTGGATATTTAAAAAAAATCCAAGTCAGAAATCTGATCAAAGCACATTATATCCATGTGTAAAAATGCCATAACAAAGCCCATATTTAGGGCAATTAATAGAGCACAATATACAAAATCTTCAAAGAAACACAGGCAAGCCCAAAGTGGTTTTGTTCTTAAGCAACTTTTAAAGAAATGTATACTGGTTTACATTTCAAAAAACATTAAGGCATTTCACCACAATTTGATGTGTATTGTACTTATTGTATCATGATTGTTGAAAGGGATAAAATGTAAAACAGATTTTACTCACAAGGATATATCAAGTGCAGAGACTGGCAGAACTTGAACATGAAAGACTTAGTATCCACACTGCAGCGAGACAGGGACACAAGAAGGAAAAGAACACCTACATCAGGGTCAGTAGAAGGAATAAGCCACCTTTCTCTACTTCATGTAAAATTCATGTCAATTCTTTTCTTTTTTGTATTTAATAATCACTGCTAAATCACCATTTTGGAGAAAAGATAATTAAATATATTCCTAAGATTATTATGGTGGGGAAACAGTGGGTTACCTGAACCTATATTAAAAGTCTTTTCCAAATACTCTGGATTTTTTTTATTTTTTAGATCTTCTACATATTGAAAATGCTGGATATTGCTGGTAGAGTTTGGAGAAATTCATCCTCCAAACAGCTCAGCTTAGGTCTCTTCTAGAGAGTCTAGCTGCCTACTCCCTATCCACTTTACATGACTATCTCCAACATTTCATGGCATGACTGATTAAAATATAGAATATGCCAAATGGGTCCATTCTGGTTTGGTTTTTGTTTTTTCCCATAGATTTTAATATGGCCAGCCCTGCTGCCTTGGAATGATTTTAAATCACTCAGCATGAAGACAGTGATTAGAACTAACACACATGAAACATTTGTCATTTTCAATAAGTTGCACACTCATTACTTCATTGTCATCAAATATAACCTTGTCCTGTGGACTATAATTTCCACAACTATAGACATGAAGCTTATTTTTCCTACCACTGTATTATCTCTGTCAATTAATTTTGAGACAAAGTCTAATGCGTCATTATCTGACTTTCACCTTGCCAAATGACTAAGGATGAACTTGAACATTTGATTCTCCTGCTTCTTTCTCACAAGTTCATCTGTGGTAGGCATTCCCCACCACACCTACTTGGTAAGGTATGGGAAATCTAACCCAGAACTTTGTAGAAGCTTGGCAAGCACTCTAATAACTGGACATAATCTCTAACTCAAGTATATTATATTCTTGGAACTTGTATTGTTTAAATATAGACATATAAGTTATAATGAATGAATCAAATTATTATATGGGGCACTATTTCTACCTTTTTATCTCTCTATATGTATATCCCCATGTCTATATGTGTAACGCCTACACCGAGGCATATGTGGGAAGATCAGAGAACAACAGTGAGTGTTGGCTCTCACCTATCACCTTGTTTGTTACAGGGGCTCTTCTTGGTAGTTCTTTATGCAACTTTACATGTGTCACACACTTCCAGCGATTCCCATCCTACTGCAGGAGCATGAGAATACAGTGTAGACCATCATGTCTGCCCTTACTGAGTTTCTGTGGATATGAACTCAGATCTTCACCCTTGTTAATCTACTGTTATGCCCATGGAACCATCTCTAAAAAATTATATATGGTATTGTTACAGCAAAGTGTAGGACTGGAGGGATGGCTCAGTGGTAAAGAGTACATACTGCTATGCTAGAGTACCTCAATTCAATTCTCTACATCCATATAGGGCTGATTACGAGTCTTGTAACTCTTGTTTTAAAGGATCAGAAATGCTCTTCTAGACTCTGTACACATCTCTCTGTCTCTCTGTGTATGTCTCTCTCTCTCTCTCACACACATACATTTAAATAAAATTTAGAGAGAAAACAATAAAATAATGCTGAAAATGGGTGGTCAATTGGTAAGGAAATTCATTTGGTAACAATGTCCCAAGGGTCAGACAGGCTTAGATAACATTCATCTTTCTCAGCTTCAAACAGACATCATGCTCTTAGGCCTTGATCTTGTTCAGATCACTTGTTTCATCTCCTGAATTCTGATGTCTACAACCCTACTGTCTGTGATTGTACAAGCATTTTTTCTCATTCTTTATGGATCACTTCCTCTTCCACGTTTTTCACTTTTTTCTTATCATTTTTTCTTTCTCTCATGATATATTGCCATTATAAGAATTCTTTCCTTTTGGTTTCTTATCTGAATCTATGATGGATCTGATTATTGGTATTTCCTCAAGAAGAGAAAACCATGATTCAGGAAAGAATTCCCTGGAAAGAGCACAGCTGGGAAAGGCAGAATGCCTTATCCTATTGGAAAGTCAAAAGTCTTTATTAGTCCAAAAATATCCTTAAGGTCAGTAATATCAAGTGCCCTGGATACATGAATGGAAACATATTGATGAAAGGGTTCTTTGTCACAGAATTGGATTTCCCTTAAACTGGCATTGCTGCAAGCAAAAACTAATTACTAATTCCAGAAATATTGACTTGAACAAATTTCAAGTGTCAGAGTTTCTTCATCACTGGCTAAATTTTGGGTTTTATTTGGTATCTACTACAATGTAATTATCTGGAATTAAAATCATGTGCATATAATTTTCCTATACCCACTGTCTTTCAGGGACAGACAGCTTCAGCACTGTGTAGTACTTTGCTAGAGATGATCATTATTCAGATTACACCTAGACCAACTGTTCAGTTTAACCACTATATTGGTTGTTTTCTCATATAGAAAAAGATGAGTATGACTGAGTGTGCAGACTGGACACTCACAAATGTGGGACCAAGACTACTCTATCTGTTTCAGTTAATTTCCCTGCAATGTGGAAATTTGAATGCACGCTCACAAAGATTATTGTGAGTATTGCAGCAGGCAAAGATATCGTAGTACTGTTCATTAACAACCAGAGGCTCAGCAAAGGAGAAGGAATACAGAACTTAGAAAAATGATTACAGAACTTAGAAATATAGCTATGCTATTCTAAAGAAAATTATAATTACTTTATCAAAAATCACAAACATATCTAGTGTACACACACACACACACACACACACACACACACACACACACACACACAGAGCCCTGTTCATTGGCTTCTGATGGTTTCCATGGTACATTTTGATAGATGGTGAACATGCAAAAATTTTTGCAATATATAATGTTGAGGTAGATAGGGAGATGTATGAATTGGGTATTATTAGAAACATATAACTTTCATACCTGAATGGCTGAGGCATTCGACTTATGGATTACCTTATACGATTTTTCTAATCATCTCATGAAGTTTATATTACTGGAGGGTAGGAAACTTTAAAAATGGGGAGAGATCGTTTTCCATAAGCTGAAATGTCTACACAAGATTATAAATGTTATAAATGACAAATGTGTGTTGCAAGCAATGATCACCCCTGAAGGGCTTGCCTTGGTGCTTATATTCCAGTACTCAAGAGCATTTATCTACAGATGGAATGACTGCTACCTGAACTTATAAAGAAAACAAGTGCCTAGAAGGTTGTTTTATGTCAGCATAATTTCTATCTTCTTTTTATGTTTGAAAATGTCTCTAAGCACAGAAAACCTGAAGGAATTCATCAAAGACTGCAGGATCTTACAGGCATTTCTTAGGTGAGTTTTTCCACAATAAATTTATTTTCAAGGTCACTTACTTGGATCTCACTTCTTGTTCCCTCAAAAGATAGACAGAAAGAAAGAAAGAAAGAAAGAAAGAAAGAAAGAAAGAAAGAAAGAAAGGAAGAAGATGGAGGGAGGGAAGAAGGAGAAAGGATGGAAAGAAGGAAGGAAGAAAGGAAAAGAGGGAGGAAGGAAGGAAGGAAGGAAGGAAGGAAGGAAGGAAGGAAGGAAGGAAGAAAGGGTAAGGTCCAAGTGCAAAAAAGTCACAGAGAGATTGTATATGAAGTCATTATTGCAATTATGCTTATCCAGGCTTAAATCTGATAGAATGACATTGATGAAAATGGAAATTTCTTTAACAGAGGAATTTTCTCCATGGCACACTGACTATGGAGAAGACCTTTGTTTGTGTGCTTAGAGGAGAGAAGATGAGAGGAAAGCAGTGGTCATGCTTCTATTATTTGGTGGCATGCGGTGAATAATGGTCAGCCTTTCACTCTCCATGCAATCACTAATTCTCTCAGTGACTAGCTTCTACATGTGCCATGCTTGTGACTAAGCCATCAGACAATCCTGACAAACCCAGGCTTCCTTCTGTCTGAGACGCCATTTATAACTCAAATGAAAAATTAAATGGGAAAAGAAAAAAAAAAACCCTCTGAAGGGTTAATTATTTATAATTATTTATTTATTTTCTTACACATTTATTCTCCCCTGTATTGTTTGACAAAGCAGGTCACACATTCTCCCAGCAAATGCTTCATTTGAAGAGCATGCCAAAGGACAATACTACATACTCAGTTTTGCAACAGGAGGCAAGATTCCCTAGCAACTGGAGACAGATCCATTTCTGAAGTGTTACAACAAACTTCTGCAGTGTTTGAAAACAATCCTGATCCCACCCATCATCACTGACTAAGTTGTTCATAATTTTAGGTTATTCCAAGTGCAAGAAATTTATATCTTCTTGCTCTTTGGGAAAGAAAAAAAATCAATCTATCATGGAGAAGTTTGATTTGAGGCTGAAATGTTTAACTCTGCATGTTATCTATCAGTGACATGTCAAAAAAATGGAGACAAAATAAATGGTTGCTCAAATGTTTAAGTTTATTTTCAAACACATTTTTATGAGGATTCTTGAACTCTGCTTAGTAATTCAGTATTGCCGTGTCACTTTAAGGTGCATATCCTGTATTTGGCTTTTTGCCCTCCAATGAAAAAGACAAATTCTGCACCGCCTTCTCATTAAGGAAAAAGTAACTGCAAAGACAGCATATTTCTAGAGTAAACAAATCTCCCAGAGGTTGTATTTTTGATAAGTATTTTCACAGTGCTGGTTTGAAGGTTTAACGGTGTGTAGTGTTTCACTTTAATAGTCAGACTAGCAAGCTATAACAAATGCACTTTAAAAACTTTACACTCTGTGGGTTCTGCTTTGACAGGCCTGCTTGGAATCAGGAGGTAATACAGCTTCTCAGTGAGCCATACTTACATTTCAAGCTGAAGAGGAAATTATTCCTGAACCATTGGATCTGTTGGTAATTCGTGGCTCAGTTTATAGTGGCCTTTTAAATTCACCCTGTCTCACTAGGTTTGCCTGGATAGAGCTCAGAGAGGAGAGCTTGTGCAAAGGTGATATCTGTTTATAGAAGGTAGTAGTCCTAACTGGAGTTTCAGTTCAGAGCACCGAGTAGGTGAGCATTCAGATGAATAGGAGCCACCACTATTCTTGTTATGACGATTGTGAACTATCACAGACTTTACTTAGAAGTGAGGAGAATGGAGGTATTCCAAGAAAATGTATAAAATAAGATTGAATGAATCCTTTCCCAGTAATTTCATGTATAAATGTCTGTCCATGAAACTAGCATTCAAACACATTCGAGATGAGTGAGTGTTCAATAGATATAAGAATAAGAAATGTGTATGTAATAGTTTAACTCAAGTTATGTACAATGGATACAAATCATACCATTACAAATTTTTATATTACTACAGATTTATTCTAAAATTCAAACATTTTTAAGGGAAATTTATAAACAGACTTCTTAGAATCTGGGCACTATTTACCATGGACTTATAGCAGAATCCATAGCCTTTCATGATACACTATCCTAATTTTTCAAGATTGGGCCTAATAGTACCTACAACAATCTAAATGAGCAGTGCATCTAGCTGCTCTCTACACAGAGAACATCAGTATGATATTATAAACAATATAAACTCTCTTTAATAAAATTATTCCTAGGAGTGCAGTGTATGCAGGTGCAAGGGTCCTAACTATAACTACACATGAATGAAGTATACTTTTGTAAATATTCAAAGTTTACTAATACAAATTAAGTATATTCAAGGAGCATGCTACACTTGCAGAATGATATGGAGCCAAGAAAGCATAGAATAAGGAAATAGAAAATATTGTATACTAGGATTTTGGTTCCTTGATTTCTAGTTGTCTGGGTCCTCATAATATCTTCTTGGATATCTAGTCCATCAATAAACATCTTCCCTCTATCATTGCTCTATGCTTAGTAACCATAGCATACCTACCAGACGAAGAAAGACATTGATTATCTACATTTTGTATCTGCTCCTGACTCATGAACCAAATCAGAGTATTTAAGTATGAAGGATTTTACCTTTAGATGAGATGGAAACACTGGAAGGGCAGGTTAACACCAAGAACTGATCATCTTTCCCAAAATGTATGATGAGCACAAATAGGATATTGTAAATTTTGATTAAGAGCACAGGAATAGTGCACTCTTACAAAAACAAGTTCCTATTCATGAAGCATCATGTTTTAGTATTTGGTTCATTTGTTTTGTCTTTATTTCCTATTATTCCTGAATTGAAATATTTCTTGAATGCCACAGACCATGTATACTTTGTAAAATACATTGTAGAAAACCTAATTTATATTTCCCATGATTCATAAGTGGCCTCAGGTCTAAAATTGGTTTATCAGAGATCAGAATTAATCTTTATTCACTTCTGATATAATTCTTTTTTGCTATTGTTATTGCTATTATTATTATTAATATTATTATTATTTTGCCTTATACCAGAGCTTGAAATGAGAAAAAAAAACAATGCTGATTGAGTTTTCCTGTTAATCTCTAGTTTACTCTGTTTAGAGTAAACTCAGTGGGCTTTCTGAAAAGATTCACAAGGAAATCTTTTTGGGTATGATATAACTTAATAACCATGTTGCACAGACTTTTCTAAGGAATAGCATTCCATAGGGATCTTCTCAAAATACTGCCCACTCTAAATGGTACTCTGTCTTTCATGGATTAAATTGCTGCCTCAGTGAGATAAGAAAACTTCAACTCAAGCAGGATTGGAGGACCGATGGTAAACACATTCTCTCCTGAAAATGAAGCCTCACAGAGAGAGGCAGTCATCATTAAAAGTCTGTAATATGTTCTGGTCTGAGATTCAAGGCTCCTTGCAATACTATCCCAAGATGATGTAATTAAGTAAGGTTCTAATGGTTTATTTGTGCTTCTAACCCTTATATCTAAAAATATAAGCTTTCAAGAGAAAAAGCAACTTGAATTTTCCTTCCTACAAACTATCATATTTCCATTGCCTGTACTATATGAGAAACATCACTTTATTATTATTTATTTAACTTATCATTATTTAATATCACTTATTGGGAAGGATCAAAATAAAATTAAACAATATTGGAATGAGGAAAAGAAATATTTCAAGGGCCTAAAGTGAGACTCAGGAAAAGGTTTTGAACTAATAAAATATTTTCATGGTATTTGTTAAAGGTGACGTTAGCAGATTTATGAAGTTCAACCATTGTGTTTGTATGTAGGGAAGCTACTTTTAAAATCAGATCAATTTAGACATGAATTATTAAACAATATGTTATTGAATTCCAAACCCAAGCATTATTTACTATGTTCATAGGAAGAGGAAAATTGGGTGAGATGGGCTGATAAGGTGGAAACTTGCCAGGCTGAACATAGTTAATACATTGCCAGAAATGAGGGGTTAAGGGAAAAACTGAACAATTAAAGAAGACAATAGTATAAAGTGCAGCATCTTGCAAATGGTAAAGGTCTTTGTGCTTATATGTGACTCTCACAGGTGTTTCACCATGTTGGGATACTACTCTGACTATTTGCAATTTCAAACCATTAAAATTAATGAAGAGTTTTCCTAATGGCTGATGACTTCTAGCCAAGACCCAGACAGCCCCAGAACTGCTATTTGTACAACAACAACAACACATAGCAAATACAACACAACAAAAAAACAATAAAATAAAATGCTAATTGAAGCCCAATAGATAAAAAAATAATGCCCCTATAGGTGGAGTGACAATCTTACATTTTCAGAAAGTTCATCGAATAATTTTTCCAAATAAATCTTCCCTGAAGTATGATTTCCACTTTTTCCATTTTTTCTTTCTTTTCCCTTTAAATGAAAATACATTTTTATTTTCAAATAATATATCCTGTTTATGGTTTCCTCTCCATCTCTTCCACCAAGGTCCTCCCCACCAACTCTCCCATTCCATTTGAGATCCAGCCCTCTTCGGTCTCTCATTAGAAAAACACAAGCTTCTAAAGGACAACACAACAAAATAAAAAAATAACAAGATAAAACAAAAGACTTAAACCTCCAAAGTAGGACAAGACAACCAACACATGGAGAAAAAAAATACAAGAATAAGCACAAGACTCAGAGACAACACTCATTGGCCCACCTGGGAAACCCATACAAATGCTAAATCGGAAGCAATAAATGCAGAGGACTTGGTCTCTGTGAGTTCATGAGAGGTTTGTTCATGTGGAATTAGAGGGTTTTACTTTCTTGGTGTCTTCTATCCCCAACCCCTTGTTTCCTACATTCCTTCTGACTCTTTTTATGGGGATTTCCTGAGCTCAGAGGGTAGGGATTTGATGAGGTTATCCCATTTAGGTATGAGTGTTCCAAGATCTTTCACTATACATATACATAGTATTTATAGTGAAATATGTGTTCGTTCCCATCTGCTGAAGGAGGATGCTTCCCTGATGATGCTTGACAAGGCACTTGTTAGGGTTCGAGAATTCGGAAATAATCCACCAAAAAAAAAAAAAAAAAAAAAAAAAAAAAGGATTATAGCAAACCGAAAATTTATTTAGAAACAATAAAACCTAATATGAAGGAGGCAAATGAGGCAGGGGCAGCAGCCAGTTTTAAAACAAAAACCTGTAAAGAGACACCCACAGAATCCTCTCCAATTATAATGTAATACAGGAAGGGAAGAAGCAGTTGGGCACTTTTCCAAGTGACACACTTTCACACTTTCAGCCAGTTATAGGGTTCTGCCGTTTGGTGGTTCAGACCTGCTCTGATCCAACCAATCAAAAAAAAAAAAATGTGTAACCTTGTGTCTACACCTATGCAAGGGGTTTGCAGGGAGGGTCTGCGGCCAAGCCTCAGGAAATTATGAAAAGTAGCTCAGGGCACAATCGCAGACATGGACAAGGTGGAGTTTATGCTGCTAACTAGGATCAAACGCACTATCTACAAATGCATACATACATTGATTATCTTTATCTGTTAAATAATCACTTATCTATGGAGAAATTATTTTGTGATCGATAATTGTACTTTTATACAGGCATGTTATTGATTTTAAGTTCTCCATATAGCTTCCACTCAATTTTACTTAACAAACAACCTAAACAAATGAAAAGTCTTGGGATTGAACATTCTTTCTTTAACTTGTAAGAATAATATTTTCTACAATCCAGAAATGTCACTGCTGAAGACTTTGGAACAATCCTTTTTAAATAATGGATGTAGAAAAAGAAGTCCATTGTCTTTTCTTCTCTCCAGTAGGGTAGGAGCCTAACTTATACAAATACCAAATAGCTACATTGGCTATTCCTTTTATTAATTTTCAATAGTTCATCCTAGTATTAAAAATCCTCCCATATTTGGTTTTAGAGGAGGGAGTTTTTATGTCTTTGACTTTTATTTTAATGTGCATGCAAAAAATTTCTCTCCACTGATTAACTGGTCAATTTAATATTTCATTAAAACATTTGAGAAATATGTACATACTAACAACACAGTAGACAGTACATTCAATCTGTAACAAACTGAACAAAGAAGCATCAACACAGAAATTAATCTTCCTTTTCATGAATATAGTGAATATACTGGATAACTAAGGGGTACATTGGTTTCTCCTCTTTTCTTATGTTTAGCAAAGTAATAGAACATTGATTTTAATAGATTTTTCCTTTGTATTTTATATACTGGGAGTCAAAGGTGTTCAATGGGTTCTCTTACCTTAACTCATGAGATATCAATATTGTCCAGCCCTGTGCCAACATGGGTTATTGTTCAAGTTTTAATTCTCTTTTACTTGTTCCTTGATCCCCGTGGTAATTATTTCAAATGTGTTCTTTCCCCCAATCAACCACATCGACAGAATACTGAAAGTCAAAGTCTCATCAGTCTTGCTATTGCCACTTAAAGAGATGTTGCTTTGAATATTTCTACTGTCATTCCTGCTTTGCCCTCCTAATTCCAGTTGATTTTAAGCATTGCCTTACGAAAAAAGAAGGGATTGATTTTTTATTTTCTCTTTTTACCCTTTTACATAGGCTAGAAATGATGCCTATCCAAAAGCCATGGTAAGTCATTGTGTTACCTACTGCCATTTACCCTCTCTCAAATATAGTAACAGTGTACTACATGTTGTCTAATGTCCAGATAATTCAGAGACATTGTCAAATTTTATTCATTTATTTTTAAAAGCAAGTAAAATAAGTACTAGATATGCTAAAATGGCTGTATGTGGAAATGGATAGTCATAGCTCCTAGTTAATTTTATGCATGGTGTGTGTGTGTGTGTGTGTGTGTGTGTGTGTGTATGTGTGTGTGTGTGTGCATTTCTTCAAAGCTATGTTATACAGTATCAAAGTATTGGTAAATGACAAACTGGAATCTAGTATTTTCCTACTTTGTCTACACAACTGCATCTTGTTTGGTAATTAATTGTAATTTTTCAATTGTATGTACAATACTGAGTGTTCCAAAATGCACACAGTTAGAATTCTTCCAGTTAGGTTATTTATAATCTAGTAAAAAAAAAAGAAAAGAAAAGAAAAGAAAAGAAAAAACAAGCTTTTTTTTCTTTTTGAATATCTTGAATGAACCCTAATCCTTCTGTAAATTGAGTTAAATTTGTTTTTCTTTTTCTTTTTTTCCTTCTTTTTCAAATATCTAATCATTGTGGAGTTGCTGTCACCTGTATGGAGCTAAGTATGTTTAGAAGCAGTCACACACTGTGAGCTCAGCAAGATGGGTTATGGATGGTAGTAATTCCACGGTGCTGCCTCATGTTCACTTGAGAGCCTGTCACATTTCCATTTCCAACCACTTTGCCTGAATACGATTTAATTCAACACATTTTTGCTTTTATTTTCTAAGCCAATTTAAGATTCTGTTTACTTATATGTGTTCACTGGAGGTCATGCTGAAAAATGAACCTCTGACTATGCTGGCAAGACCATAAAATATGAAATGGTAATAGTTAAGCTTATAATCTATTATTTTCTTACATGAAATAGTGCAACCCAGCATGTTCATTGAATTGAAGATTATAAACAACTTGCATAATGCCAAAAGAATGCTCTTTCAACTAAGAATTTATCACCAGAATGCTTGTTGCATGTTATGTTTGCTTTTAAATTAGACATAAGAATAAGTACAATATCATATGTAGCTGATTCTTCATCTTAACAGACATTAAAAAAAATAAGTGGCTCATAAGAAGTGAAAAATACATTTTGTGTAGTTGCATGAGCTTTTTACTGAATGTTAATATATTCAGAAGTGTCTGAAAACAACTAGATACCATGAACTATTTATATTATGTTAATTTTTTGTAAGAAGTAGTACTTTATTATATGTCTATAAAACATTCAATTTGATTATCTGCTTAGTATTTTATGTCCTTTCTCCACTCCAGTCTCCCTCTCCCTCCCTCTTTCTTTCTCTTCCTCATTCTAATTCTCTTTATATTAGGAAAAAATATGTTCATAATATTCCACTCTAATGAAATACAAGATTGAATTTTATTTTTGCAGCATTTATAAAGTATGAGAGCATGATATTTAATTACTGAGATCTCTTATTAATTGTCATTACTGGAATCTAGGTAGCATGAACACACTGATTTTTGTATATTTCATTCTCCCTAATGGTAAACAAGGGCTGTATGATAATCTGACACTTGGCCAGTACCCACTAAAATAAATGAATGTCCAGAAAATAAAGAATAAAATCTGGTTCACAATGAGAGTGAGAAATTAAACTGAAACATTTCATGTGGTACTTTCACTGTGAAGAACTTGATACTGAATGAGCCCTTAAAAATGTCAGCTATACATAATGTGCTCCTTTTCCCTTCCTGAATGAAGACATGCTAATATTTACTGACTTAGTAGGATCTCCAATTTCCATAATAAATGTTGCTTTGCTGAGGAAAAAAATGACATTATTGGGTATCATGTTGATAAAAATTGTGGTTAATTGGCCTGTTTTTCACATTTTAAAATGCTGTCAACTGGATTTACCAAGATTTAACTTGGCTTTACCAAGATACCTTTAACTTCAAATTTTGATCTTGTGACTTTAGTGTTTTTTGAGGCTCATCATGTACAGAAGTATTAGATTTGTCACAATAATACAAATAAGCATGACTTGACTATCATCTGATATCACCGACATTGTTTTACTAAACAGCTGAAAGACCAAACTGTACTTAGTACAGAAGAAAATTAAACATGGTGCTAAAAAATGAAGTTTCAACCATTGTCCACTACAGACTTTATGATATTCTCAACTGTAAGATGGCCAGAACACCACATCCAGAAACAAGGACCTTATACACTTTTCACTTTCATTATCCTACTTCATTGGTAATCTCTAGTCTCCATACAGAGCTGATGGAAAAGACACAGAAAAACTTATCAGGGGGATGTACTCATTTTCTCTTCTGACTGAAATGAGTTTCTGAAAACTGCTAGACCATAATGCTTTTTCTACAAGGAAGGGGAAGGTTGCTCTTTTGTTGATCACATAAAGTCAATCAAAGAAGCTGTGGGAATCAAGAACCTTGGACGTTGTTAATTGGACATTGAAGGAAAGTTTGGGGGAGTCAAGATGCAGATAATGACTCTTCAAGAATATGACAGAATGCATGAGATTTAATATATATGCATATCTGTGTACTTGCACAACCTGCTAGTAGAGGTTTATGTTACAACCAATATGTCAGGATGTGCATGTATGTTAAGCTTCATGATGTTTTATATAATGATATGTAAGCCTTTTTTTTCCTAGTGATTTGGTTCTTCTGGTTTGTTTACTTCACTTGAGTTAGTAGTTCCTACCCTAGTGGGCATCATCATTTCCTAAAGAACTTTTTACACATAAGATTTGTACTCCACACCACTTATCATTCCACATGTTGAAATGGGTCCAAGAATGTTCTTGCGTGACAAGTTCTCAAGTGAAGCTGGTGGTGGTAAGTTTACATAACAGTGAGCATGTATGCCCTACAAGCCTGAAGCTGATGCAATAGCTATTTTAGTATAATAACTCATTCTCATACTATCAGAAAAAAATCCTAAATTAAAGTCTTTCCTTCCAGAAGAGTGAGTCTGTATACCATATATTGGCAACCTAATGGAAAATACTGTTGCTCAATTATTACTGAATGATGGAGCTATGTGGGATTAATTCCATGACATAGGACAATAAGTAATGACAACACACTTAGCTTTTTTTTTCTATTTCATGTGAGGTTACATCAGTTAGTCTTTTTAAAAGTATGTTCAAAACTAATTATTTATCCAACATCTGTCTACCACTAGGAGTCAAATGTTCCATCCACTAACTTCCTTCATGCAAAATAGTGCTTTCTTTTATTTGTCTCCAGCCTTTCCAATCTTGCTGTAAGAGCAAGGACCCTTCAAACTGCATTTCCAGTAACTTGTACTTATTTCTTTCACCAGCTAAAGAGTATGAAAACATTATTACAGACCAGCATTCAACACAGCCATAGAAAGTTATAAACTAGTCTGGCTTATGTCATTGTTTAATCACAATATATCACAATGTCCTCTGTGTTTAACTTTGTTCACTGAGTCAGTAACAGTGACGCTGCTCTGCTCTGAAGGAGGTATGCAGGTTTTTATCTCAAATCTGTATTTGTACAAACCAACTGCACATACTTCCCTCAATTTAGATTTTCCCTGAATGTGAAATGAAGAGTGAGATTGGATGGTGGTGGGTGGGGATTAGAATAAAACAACCTCAGTACTGAGAAAGCCTTTATGAGGTACTTCGGAAAAATCTTGTTATCATGCAAAATATAAATAAAACTGGCTTTCAAATATTTTTGTATTTCATATTTTATTCAATTCCATTTCAGAAAGAATCACTGAATCATATCAGGACATGAGCATTACTTGAGAATAACCCAATGTTCCAGTGTTACTTTGCATCTAGAAATGCTTTCTATACAAAGACTATATTATGAACCCAGTTACAAAAGTGAACAGTACTAAGTATTCTGGGTAGATTTTACTGCTAACTTGACACAGGCTAAAATAATCTGAGAGGAGAGGCTTACTTGAGAAATATTGCAGATCAGATTGTCTTGAATGTTTATAGATGCAGAAGAGTATAGCCCATTGCTGGTAGCAACATACCTAGGAGTGTTCTTTGTGGGGCTGCAATCAGAGCCAGCCGACCAGCCCCAAGTACATACCTAAGTGGGGGAGTGTCGATGAAAGAAAGGCTAGCTATAAACGATGAGGACAGAGAGACAGACTAAAGGTAGGAAGGGCAGATCAGTCAATACTGAAATACCACGAGTTTATTTTTTACCACTCTTATATACCGTATCCAAAAAGGGGAACACAGTATTATGAATACAAAACAAACAGAATTTTCGTCCTCACTTATTCTAAGGATTCAGTAACCACACCTTAAATCCAAGTTCTTGTTCCCTAGCCTTGAGTTCAGGAGTAGACACAACTCAGATTCAGGTCTGTTGTTATTTAGACTAAGATAGCCAAAACATCCTTTTGTAGCCACACTTTTGACCTTTAGGTCTTATGGCTTGCTGACAGGTTTGAACTCTCTGTCCTCATGCCAAGATGGAATGCAGCCATTTTTATGGGCACCCACAGGTGGCCCTGAGTATAGAAAGCCAAGTAGCTGATGGAAACAGAAGCAGACACCCACAGCTCAGCATCAAGCCAAACTATTGTAATCCAGTTGTAGAGAGGCAGGAGTGATGAGCAAACCCATGTGTGCTTGAGAAACCCACAGAAACAGCTGACCTGATCAAGTGAGAGCTCAGGGACCCCAGTTGTATATAGGGGGAACCAACATTGGATCGAACCAAGCGTGCTGAATGTGGGTGTCAGTTAGGATGCCTGGGCAGTCTATGGGACCTCTGACAGTGGAATCAGTATTTATCCCTAATTCAAAAATGGACTTTAGGATCCCATTTCCTGTAGAGAGTTACTCTCTCAGCCCAGATACACAATACACGGAGGTAGGTTTGGCCTTCCCTCAAATAATGTGACAGACTTTTATGATACCCCATGGAAGGCCTTACCCTCCCTGATGAGTGGATGGGGGAGTGGGATGGAGGATTGGTGAGGGGTGCAAGAGGATGGGAGGGAGAGGGAACTGGGGTTAATATGCAAAATAAGATTGTTTCTAAATTACACACACACACACACACACACACACACACACACATATATACACACACACAACAGCTAAGAGACTATAAACTGGCCTATGAGGCAAGTAGGAAGCATCGTTTTCCATGGATCTTGCTATGCTGCTTTGGCTATGAAGTACGTTACTTGGTTCAACATATCCTATGTGGAAGAGCAAACATCCTTGTAGTGAGATATTCACTTTGTCTGCTTCTGGCACTGACCATGCCCATTGAGGAGTGGAGCCGGGGACAGAAGTGACCTGTGGAAGTAGGTCTGAGGAAGAGCCCGGGAATGCTCTCTTGCTGGTGGAACTCAGAGAGGAGAGCAACCAGTGGAACCTGCTGATATTCATCTGTCTAGGTTGTAAGTTATTTCTCCATGAATAAGCATCTGTTCTGTCTAATTGTTTATGCTGATCCTTATTAAACCACAATAATCCTTGCCTTCAAGTTGCTGCTATGAGTTCATGCCTTGACTTTACTCAATGATGAGACCATGATCTAGCTTGTAAACCTAAATAAGCCTATCATTCCCCTAAATTACTTTTGGTTAGGGTTTTTATGAATCTAGGGCTTTGGGTGAGATCTAATAAAATGCTCTACAGTAGGGTTTTGAGATGTCGTGGCTGAGGCCCTTTGAGAATTGTTCTCAGGAAAAACATGGTGATAGAAGAGAAGTTGGACAAGTCTACAATCAAAACAGACACATAAACATCAGAGAAACCCAAGAAGAGTTCACAATCTGTGATAGTTCCTCACAGTTGTCTTGCCTCTAAGAAGAAACCTTTGAAATTCTGTTTTCATTATACACTCTATGTTGTCAATCCCACATTTCTCTTCAAAGGACTATTCATTACTCCCAGAATATAGAGACTGAGTGACTTCTTTGAACATAATGGATGGGAATGGACAGCTACTCAGTGTTTACATAGGACGTAGAGATTAGCAATAGCTTGGTGCCTGTTATTTACAGCATGTCTGCTAAAACAAAAATAGTATTTAAATAATGGAATAAAAATCAAAACAATATTTCTACCTAATACTTGTAAATATGCATGGAATGTAAGGAAGACCAGCCTACCTAAAAACTCTTGGTTAAAAATGAGTCTACACAGCTAGTGAGTACTTAAATTCAGACCTAACTGCTACTCTAGGACATGATTTGTTTATTTTTCTAAAACAAAATTCTACAGCACTTATAGCAGTGTTTAAAGGGTGCTGTTTACTTCAGATTTTTTGTCCAGTTTTCAGGAATGCAGATTTCTATGTTTCTTTGTAATAAGGGCAAGTTCAGCAAGAAACTGAAACCATAGTTCTTCTAAGATGTTAGCAATACCATTTTTCTCACTAGTAGGAATCTATTACAAAACAATGACCATTTTTGTTTAAAGAATATCATCAATAAAATATTTATGAAAACGTGTTTTCTCTCAAGTCAAACTTGATCCCATGATAGTTTCAGATGTGCCTCATAATCTACCAATCAAACAAAGTCTGCTGTGTAAACTTTAACAGGAAATCTTGTCAACACCTGATGTAGGGTACTAAAATGCAGGCTTTTTCCATGACCATCCTTGGTCTTCCTACTCTAATGAAGCCTTCTAGATCTGCAGTGTAAAATTCTCAAGAATTATATGGTGCTTGAACCTTAGGCTAAAGCATCAGAAACATATACATGGATTAAGCATGATATTATTAATAATCTCTGTAGTTTAATACACTTCTTCTAGCCTTTATACTAGCTCTTAGTATAAAGAATATAGTTGGAGGTCAGGCATGGTAGCACATTCCTTTAATCCTTTTTCTGGAGTAGAGGAGAGGAAGATGGTTCTATAAATTCAAGACCAATCTGGCCTATATAGTGAATTCCAGGCCAGCCAGTGTCACACATCTCACACAGGAAGAATGCACCAGAAGAGTATGCCTAAAATGCCTGTGTGGTTCTTTAAGCAAATTTTAGAAAAATAAGAATGATGTAAACTTGTAAACTTGTGAAATCATATAGCTTTGCTTTTCAGTATTTTAATTTTTATAATAAGGGGTTTTAAAATTTTACATATAAATTAACTTTATTGTCTATTCACATTGAGGTACAGTGGCTTATAACTTTGTTCACAACGTTATGATTATGGTGTTGGAAGCTATAATGATTAATAGAACCTTTTTTCCTCTCCTATATCACCTGTGCAAAATGCACCATAACTACTGGTATACATGAATGTCATCTGAAGCATTACCATATTCTATTGACATGTCTAAGGCATCATTTTTAGAACTATATTGTAATTGAGCAAACAAAAGTCCCTCAGAAATTTAACTTTCTATTTATTTTCAAATGATGTTGATAATGTAGAATGTTGTACTTCCCCAATAAAATTCTAAGTCCTCTGTCCAACTATAGATATTTTTATCAGATATTTCTATACTAAACATGACCTTTATTCAATGTGTACATTAAAATATAATACTATACAATTCTATAAGGTTGTCTAAAATTATTTACAACAAAGCATTCATTTATACATTAAGCATTTTTCCCATTTATTGAATACAGTTATTTTTTCTCACATGATATAAACTGATTTCAGTTTCCCCTCCCTCTACTCCTCCCATTTCCTCCACACCTTCTGTCCCATCCACATCTGCTTCCTTTATGTCTATCCTTAGAAAACAGTCTTCCAAAGTATAATAATACATAAAACAAAATAAGATACAGCAAAGATTAACACATTGGAAATGAAAACAAACATACAAACTTGAAGGAAAAAACATGAGAAGGCACAAGAAACACATATCCACTCATTTCTACTCTCAAGAATCCCATAAAAACACTACATTAGAATTCATATTCTATATGTAGAGGAGCTGGTGTGAACCTTGTAGGCTCTATGCATGCTGTCTTACTCTCTTAAATTCATATGTGTTTTGATAAAGTTGATTTTGAGTTCCTTGTTTTTTTGGTGTCCTCCACTCCTCTGACTCTTATACTGTTGCTGCCTCCTCATCTATAGGGTTCCCAGAGCTCTGATGAAATGGATTTGTAATTGAGTTTTGGCCAAGAGTTATCATGGCATCCCCAAACATTGATTATGTTACACCATTCATCTTCCTTTTATTCTAGAGTATGAATAAGATCTAATTTGAGATACCAAGTATATTTAGCTACATGAAAAACAAACACTGGCAAGAATTTTAGTGGTACAGTACTTGTCTGGAATGCATAAGACCGTGGTTTCCATCCACAGCACACACCCAACAAAAAGCCTGTAGATTCTGATTCCCACTCTGTGTCCAATTTGCTAATAATCAAGTTGTGGATGAGGTTTCAGTGTTTATCTATTATCTTTAATATTATTTTGTGTGTCGTGGCTGGAGTGCTTTCATCTGACTGTTAAAATTGCAAAGCCAAATTACTATAAGCCTTTCCTCTAACATATTGATAACCTACCAACACGAGTTGGAGACTCACATTGATGGTGAACAATAAACAATCTTTACCCCTTCACTTCTCACTTGAACATAGTTTGGGCATAATTATAGTAATTTATATATCATCTTCAACTCAGTAAGTAGGCTGTGTTACCATAAATCAGCTGAAAGAAAGTTAATGGATTGCCATTTGAGCTCCAAGTGTTCATGTTTATCTGCTAAGATTAACATTTTAATGTATTTGATATATTAAAGACATAGTGATTTTCAAATAGCTCTCGTGCAAATATGCAGAAAGATATTAAAACTCACACTGAAGTAAATACCTGACAGTGAGCTTGCTGTGACAGCCATAACACACTTGGCCCTTTTAGCCAAGCACTAGGTGTTCCTTATAACCTAGCGTCTGCTATTTTGATTCAGTACACATTTTTGAGGGGTGAGGAAGTTAATATCATTTTTTCTTATACTTGCAGTTAAATATCAACTTTCAGTAAAATACCCCCCATGGGTTTCTAGCTTCACCAAACAGATCTATTTTCCAACAGTGTTCCCCCATAGTATTTATCACACATTTCCTTTAAAAAGCAAAGAAGTAACTATGGCAATGGCTCACAGGTAAAGTGTTGGCTAAGCAAATTGGAATATCAAAGTCAGTTTCCCAACACACACATAAAAACTGGGCACAATAGAGCATATCTCTAACATCAGCATTGAGAGTAGGGAGTGAAGATGGGTTGTTCCACTGAGAGATTGCTGGCCAATTAGACTAACTACATCATCTCCAGGTTCAGTGAGAGACCCTGTCTCAAAGAAAAAGGTGTGGAGTTATAGAGGAAGGCTACTTAAAATCTAACTCTATCCTGTACAAGGATACTCAAATGTAAGCGCACACATCCCAAACATACATGCATATACATGCAAACTTGAATTCATGATTATATCCTGCTTTACCATTTCATTGTGCATTAAGTGTGACTTATATTCATTTCAATTTGTAATCACAAAGATTATCAAATAAATGCTCTATAGAACCATACACCAGAGAAAAATTAACATCAGTAAGGAATGGACACAGGGTTAAAGAGGAAAGCATTTTAGATAAGACAGACTTTATGTTACCATATAACAATTGCATGAAAATACTACACAAAAGTAAAGTGAGTCTTACAAGTATCAGAGCACATCAAGTATGGATGTGCAATCTGTTACAAAAATAAAAATCCTTTAGAGAAGAATTAAGTAGCTGCTTGAAAGCTGGAAGATTTTCTTATTCCTAAAAGATGTTACAACTGTATAATCATAAAGATAAAAAGACAACTAATGTGACAGCCAGCATCCAACAATAGTCTGCTGCCCCCAAAATTGTCATAACCATGTTACAGTCTGTATTGCTGGTCAAGGAGACAACCAATAATTAGTGGGAATAACCAACGATAGACTATTCCAAATGAATTCCAGAAAGAGCAAGGAAATATTGGAATAAGCATAAATACAAGTAAAGACTAATGGTATTTCTGGCACTTTATTATTATCATTATTATTATCTAATTTAGGAACTTGTCATATAACAAATCTAAAATCTTTATATTTTGTTAATTATTCATCTTTTAAATTGAGCAGGCAAGAATATAGTAAATCCAATGATGTTAGTATGGACCATACAACAAATTGTCAAAATTAGAAGTAAGAATGTAGTGGTAAAGCAGGGCATTGGTAGTTGATGGCACATGCCTTACATCCCAGCACTTGGGAGGCAGATGCAGGTGGATCTATGTGAGATCAAGTTCAGCCTGGTCTAAAGAGTGAGTTCCAGAGTTCCAGGACAGGCTCCAAGCAATACAGAGAATCCCTATCTCAAAAAAAAAATGTAGTGGTAAGAAAGTTTATTAATTTCACCAGGTCCAGCACTTGAAAAACTGCATGAGAGAACTCATAATTACTTTGTATTCATAAGTATAAAAATACTTATTATTTTACAGAGTAGATATTTATTAAGAACTTTAAATATACCAATATATTCTATTTTAAATAAACTTGATTTACAAAAATGTTTGGTGATCTCAACATCTGAATCTCAAATATAGAATACAGACCCAAGGCTAATTAATAAAGTAGATGTATACTAAGATGAAATTAATACAGAACATAGTTACATAGTTTTTAATTCAATTTCTTTGGCTGTGTTCACAAAGGAGATACTGGTAATATACTACTCATATCAATAAGATGGCTTTATTTCTAATATAACATATTTAATATTCAGCTTAACTATAACCTGCTTACCTTTACATTTTTATTAAAGTTAGTCTCTCTCTCTCTCTCTCTCTCTCTCTCTCTCTCTCTCTCTCTCTCTCTCTCTGTCTGTGTGTGTGTGTGTGTGTGTGTGTGTGTGTGTGTGTGTGTGTGTGTGTGTGTGTGTGTATTTGTGTAATCTTTGTGTTTCTTTTCACTATAAGGGTATCAGGAATCAAATCTTAAGTTAGTGGCAAGTTCTTTAGTAGCTAAATTATTCTCACTGGGCCCTTTCTCATCTTTAAAATTGGAATGATGGGCTTACTTACCTATCTTTTGTTAAACATCAGTGTAATGAACAGCTCCTCTATTTTAAAAGAAATAGCACATTAACTCTGTTATTCTGCTTTCTAAAAGAAATTAGATTGTCAATTTTCCTGTGAATTTTCTATATTTATTGAATCACATGTTAAATAAGTATTCAAGCAGTACTTTTCATCAGCAGTATAGGGGCTTCCTCTCCCTTCTCCAAGACGTGATACTTGGCATGGTGTAGTAATTGGGCTAAGTTGAACTTAATGATCAATGACTTGTTTGAGCAAAATGAAAAATCCATGAACATAAAAACACTATTAGGCTCAGGGAAAAAAATGTGCCAAGTAAATGAAAGCCATTATAGAAGTGGTGCCAGGTTTACTACAAAATTAGACAATTCATCCTTATGCCCACCTGGATCCACAAACATCGAGAGATATGTGCACACCAAGTGAAATTCTCTTAGATTAAGAGGTTTCCAGCAGAAATTCACATAAACACATATTTAAAACATGGAAAACTGGCTTGTAGTTTTCTACATCTTTCACTACTTTCCACTGCATTGGAATGAAGAGAATCATACGTTTTAAGTTCTGAATTCTAATTGTATTTTCAAAACCAAAATTCAAGTACAACCAAGTCAGAAAACAACATGCCAAGATGAGTTGAAGGTGGTCATTAGGAATTCATGCACAACCAAATGTAGACATCCTGGTCCAAATGTAGATGCCTTATTCTTTAAATGTATTTGATGAGTAAACAGTACTTAAACTATTTAGTCAATTGCATTATGGTGCTAGAATCCAAATAATTAAATTCAAATTTTAAAATAGCAAGCTTCAGGACTGAATGTAGGATGTTTTGTGGATTACTATCTGTATCAGATTATTCTTTCTTAACCATGAGCGATATTGTGACAAAAATACTCTCATTCAATTTGAATTTTAAAGGCATGAAAAATGGTGAGTAATTAATACAACAATCTTTCATTTCCTTTCTACCAGGGGGGCTTAACTTAGTGCATTACCTACAGGGCTCTGCTTGATACATCTGTAACATACATAATAAGCATGCTTATAGTGCAAAAAAGAGCTAATATGAGTTGTAATGAAATTTAACAGATGAAAGCTTTCACTAAATTTTGTTTATAAAGTGTTGTCCTGTATCTTATAGTAAACTCCTATAGAAATCATTTTTTCAGAAGAGCAGAAATATGACAGGAGAGACGTGCAATAGAGTGTGCCTAATTCATTCCAATTCACAGAGTAATGCATTTCAATTCACACAGTGATGCCTTCTAGTCTCCAACATGAGAATCCAATCTAGTTGATGCTTAGTAGAGTTGAAACAAACTCACAGCACCAGAAAACTGACAATGTCTATTCTGTTAAATAGAGAAATATTTTAAATATTTTCCATATTTTCTAAGCATTGCTATGCTTTATTTGCCAAGCTATACGTTTTGAAACTGCACCTATTGTTCTTGATAGTGTGTCTGAAATCTACAATACCTTAATAATTAAAACAGGTTGAAGAGACAGCTTCTGATGCACAACTCATTTTCAGGAAAGAATTCAAGCCTAATGACAGTTTGGTATTTGAAGATTCTGGGAACCAGTTCAGTGTTTGTCATGAGCACCTGGCTTATCAGTATTAAAAAAAAAACCTCTTTTGGCAACACATCATTACCTATAATCCCAGTCACTAAATAACAAAATGAATCTTTGATGGCTTGATCTAGTTTTAAGTGTTGCACATTTAGAGTTATTTCTTTTATACATTTTTAAATATTCATATTGTTTTGTATTAGTTTTTCTAGGTAATTATCCTCTCTGTGTGAAATTCTTATTTTCCATGTCAAGAATTAAATCTATGAAGAACATTATTAAGCTGACAAGTCAGTTCCTGGAAGTGAGAAAAAATCTGAATCTATATGATTCTTGTCCTGAAAAAGCCAGGTATTTCCTGGACAGTAAGAAACAAATATTTTCTACAAAAAGTACAATAAGACCCTCATAAAATTTGCTGAAAGCATAGCATAGGCCCCTATACTGGTTTGATGTCCATCTTTTCATTGAGGGAGACAAAATCAGGTCAAAGGAAAGGACTATAAAGATTTCAACACAATATTCCTATCTTTTTTTCTTGAAAGCTATTTAATTTGCCTGGGGGGATGTGAACATCTGATTCCTTTCATATGTCTGTTACATGTAAAGTCATAATGAAAAGGACCATTGCCATCACCTATGAATATAGCTAGGATATAGCTATTCATACTTCTCAAGACATTATGTTCTCAAAATAACTTTGCCCTTCAGCCATGCCCCCATCACAATCATCACCTCCATTTCACAGACTGGATCACTAATAGTGAACATCATGACCTAAGATTGACTAGAAAATTAGACTTTAAGTTGCAGAAAAATGATGTGGTCTGCAAGTGTTTTCCAATTTGAAGGCAATGTTTTCTTTGTATTACAGACTACACATTAAAATAGTAGAAACTCTTCAGAAATTTAATTATGGTAACATATCGTACTCACTAAATTACATAGATTTAAGATGAAATGTCATTTTCAGTCAAACTTCCCAATATACAATCTTCTAGGTAATTATAGTGTCTTTTATAATTAAAAAGCCAAATGGATGTTAAAAATCTCATATTGTGTCAACAGTAGACTGATTTAAGTGTTATCACTTCTATTTTTATGCTAAAAGAGTTTAGTCTATGTTTATTTTACAAAGATTTATTCAGTGCCCACAAATATGATTCAATGTGTATGATACAAAGGGGCAGAACAAGAGCCATGTTCTCACAGACTAGAAAATATAAACAATCAAAACAATATTAATGGGTTAAGGTGATAGGAAGTTAGGAAGGAATCTACCTGATTCTGATACTTCAGGATCTCTGGCAGTAGATTTGGAGTATCTGCCTCAACCAAAGTAGAGATTATGTGATGAGTACTAAGCAGATGCACATTCATAATTGTATCTTCCTCTGCTATGCAGAGGCTACTTGTTCTGTATTAGAAATATATACATATTTTAGGAGCACAATCATTCAAAATAAAAGCCCATTTCTTTCATGAAGTGTGTGCCATAATTATATAAATTAGAAAATAATTTTTATAAAAAATTTATAATTTCCAATGTGAATTAAAGATAAGATATTCTGTTGTTTGGGGAAATGTAATAAAGCCTTGACTTACAGGTGATTTTAGAGACAGTTCAGAGATTCTACTGCTGAGAAATTAATGTGTTTGTAAATATCATGAGCATTTGATGACTGAGAGATATTTTGATGCACAAGAAGAGGTTTCTGGAGAGAAGTAGCAAACATCTGAAGGTACTTTAAGGTCTTGACCTGTTTTGAGGAGAAGTATAATAGGACTGTGCCAAGATTATATGTGAGGCCTTATTCTCAATAAACTTGTAGAAAGTGTCGGGCAGGAAAATGACAGATCATATTTAGGATATAAATGACTTCCAATGATCTTGTCCAAATCATGTAGTGTACATGAATACACTACAAGGAAATGTATTACCAGCAGTCTAAATGGAGTAAGAACTGGCTCACAAGCTGTAGAAACATGGTAGCTAGGCCTTGAATCTGCTATGTAGAGTGAGTAGAGTGACCCAACCATGAATATTAATTGTGCCCATAGTTCCAATTTGTGGTATGAATTCTCTGGGGAACCTCAGAGGTATTTTAGCTGTACTAGAAATAAAAACGTGAATCCTGTTTCTCTCTGTGCAGTGGCATTTACTATTAAGGAACAGGAACTTAGAATCTAAGAAACTGAGGTTTTTCCCATTAAAAGTTGAAGCACACTGGTGAAGAATTTTACCTCTGTAAGTTTTAGCTTCTTTCATTTAAAGAGTAGAAAATGTGGGAACTGCAAATAGTCACAAAAGTTAAAAATAATGTAGTAAATTTGTGCTCAATAATATTCCTGTTGTAGAATATACATATGATGATCAGTATTCTCATAAAGTCTTTCTAGTGCTCAAATGTACCTGGTGAGAAAAATTCTCTTATTAAGCATGTATTTAATGTGAATATGCTATACACTTACTGAATGTAAAGTGCAGTGAGGAAGGTGGAATAGTTGTGGTCCTTGGAAACTGAGCTTAAAAAGCCATCCTGAGTAGTGTGCTGAAATTTAACATGGAGTACATAACAACATAAATACATGGTCCCTAAATAGTTCTGTGACAATAGTGAAGTTTCCTGGAAAAATACTATCAGCATGAATTAGGAGAGATCTACTGAAAGGTGAGAGAAAAGAGAAGAAATTTCAATGAGAGTACCAGCATCCATTCGGTCTAAAAGATAACAGATATTCTATACATAGAACTAAACACAATGTAGGCAAACCAGCAAACTTAACAACAGGAGACATGTTTTTATGAATATATAAATCCTTCATTGATATCTATCTACAGGTGACCACCTTCAGTTTTATCTACCCATGGAAGTGTATATCAGTTCTCAGGAGAAAGAGTCTATTCTCCTTTGTTGAATCTGCCTTGGCCCTATGACTTTATTTGGTCAACTGGAGGAAGCAAGTACAGCATGGTGCTACCTAGGCTTTAAGACAGATGTCAGGTTCTACTGTAGCTGGGGGCAAGCCCTTGAATATAATCCTTTCTTGACAGCACCACAGTGGAATAAAAGCCTTCAAAAGAGCTATATGTTACGTTGCATATGCACAAGGTTTTCTTATTTTCCAGGCCATTTTTGGATGTAGGCAATTGTCACTGAAGACATCCATTACACAGAAGAATCATCACGCCAAGCCTTACCCAAATTCCTGATGCACAAACTGTGAGGTTTAAGCTCAATAATACCTTAAGTGTAGGAAGTGATTTTGTTTGCAGAGATATGTATAAATGGAATGGAAACTAGTAAGTATAAAGTACATAAATATGATTAAAGGCAATTAAATGTGCAATTGGTTTCCTTTAGCTCTTATCACAAGGCTCTGAAAGATATAAACTAAATAATAATATATGAAGTAAATAGTACTTCTCTTTCAAAGAGTCCCTGATCACCCAGTCTATGAGATCCAGGATTCAGGCTCCTCTCCAGACTTGTTATGTGAAGGCCAAACCTACCTAGGGAATTTGCTTGTTTTGACTTGCCCTGTTTTTACGTTTTGCCCCACAGATCTCTTAGGGAGCATCACCAGATGGTACTATTCCAGTGAAACATTTGTTTTGAAATTCCTTACTGATGTTTTGTTCTTTCTATAAGCACTAGAAAAGCATCATCCTTTGGTCATATCCTTAAACTTCACTTTCTTTCAGCCATCGTTTATATGTTTAAATTAAAAAACACTGTTTTCATGTTAATCAGCTCTTGTATTCATTCAGATTCAAGACACAGGAACAAGCCAGCATTAAAGGTAGGCTGATAATGCAGCTCCTATTTCTAAGACCATGTGCTAGGCTCAGAATTCATATCCAGAAAGAATGGAGGAAAAGGGTGAATAGGAAAGAAAAGACAGAAGAAGAAGAGGAGCTTGTGTGCATTTAGGAAATACCTTTTTCTCCTTAGAATGCTTTCAGTCACAGGATTAAATTGTAATTGCAGAAAAACAAAATATGATGGTATCCCCCCCATGGGCCTTAAGTTGGAAAATAGCCCAAAATTTCAACCAGAGAATAAATGAGCAATCCATTGTGTATCAAAGCACCACAATGCCATACAGCAACAAATCCATCTGTTTTATGGTACTGACCATAGAGGAATTTCACACACATAGCCATGAGTGAAGGAAGTCAGATGCACAGCTCTGCCTTTAGATATATTTTATTCAATTCAATAGCTGTCTTTTAATGCAGACTGTGGACTACAGATATAAATAACATATATCCTGTGACCCAAACAATCATTTTATTTTAAAATTTTAGAACTTTCAAGTTTTTGAAATGCTGTAATAATTTTCTAAATGAACTATAAACAAATGCCTGTGAATAATTCTGTATGTTTGGGAACACACAAATAAGACTGTTTCAAACAACAAAACACAAAGACAAAAAAGTATAAGTCAATCAAAATTACTATTGGACCTGAGTATTTGTATGAACAGTGTGAACTTAAATAAGTTATCTGCCTCAGCTCATAGTGCTAGGGAGTGGTAAAAAATGATTCTAGCTGTCACCCTATCATTCTTAAAAAGTTGCTCAGCATCTCATAGACCCAGACCCACACCTTATGAATTTTAATTCCTTTCTTCTTTTTTTCTTCCTTTGTTCCTCCCTGTCTACCTTTGTCCATTTCTTTCTCCCTCCTTCCCTCGTCTTTCTTCCTCCCTTTCTTTCCCATGTTTTCCTGAAAGAGAAATCTGAAATCAGATTTTGAAATCCCAAACACATCAGGATCTCTAATGAGCATTGAAAGAACATGCTAGGTTTTTAAGTCACGGGTTTAAGGAAAGTAAACACCAATGTGTTTAAGAATGAGTGACTGGAAGCAAATGCATTCTTCCATAAGTAAATTTATGAAAGACTCCCCACCTAATAGAGATATGCTTAGTTGCATAGGACTGTAATAGTGACAAAGGACAGGAATTCACCTCAAATATTCCTATGTTAGAGGACCTCTCTTGACCTGACATTTTAGCAGGACCATATAAATGTTGTGGGTATTAGAGGAAGCACATCCATGAACTGAACTGAGTTTAGTTCACAAGAGGTTCCATTTGTTTTTATTGAGGTTAATGGATGTGTGAATGCAGATCCATTAACCCCAGAATTTTTAAATGTTAAATCAGCAGCTTTAAATAAATGTTAACGTGAGACACCAATTACAGATACTGTAATACCAAATAGAGAGTGAGAACTGGAGCATTGCCGAGGAAGAATATGCTAAAAGTCTAAACCCCTTTATTATCAAGATAAAAATGATGTAAAGATATAAATATTTGTTGGGTCAAGGCCAGTAAAAATAAATTATTTCCCTTTAAAAAATACATTTAGCAAATAGCTCCACCATCCCCATAAGACTTTATGCTTCTGAACTTTCACGGGATTACGGTTATTGTTATTAATGTTACCATTACTACTCTTGCAATGCCATTACTACATTAAAGAATTGATTTACTCAGAGCTTATGGCTGTAATTACAGCATGCACTCAGGAAGGTACACTGCACCGATACATCCAGCTCATTGCTGTGAGAGCTAGACTGAAACCCCATGTTCAGGCTGGCTCTGAGATTTATTTTTCTTAATTTTAAATTATTTGTATCTCTCTGTACCCATAGTAGAAGTGATATTTAACCTCTGTTTTGTGGTCAGAATTTCATTACAGTGAAAGGAATTTAATTTAATTCAACATGCATTTCCTGGAACATCTACATGAACCTAGTCTGGTTCTCAAGCAACACTCTTGATATCTAGGGAGTTCCCAGAATCTGGAACTAAGTCTTGATGGTCACACCACGCGGCTCTGTTCATTAGCTGAAAGGTGTGAATTTTTTTCACAACATAATTTCATTATTTACTAGTCAGTCTTATTACCTTTATGAGATTTTTCATTGGGATACTGAAATTACAATGGGCCACACTTTACAGTGCTAAATAAGTATTCTTCAAATGGTGTGCTTAGTTCAGCAACTGCCATAAAATCCTGTTAGACAAGTTTAAGAGCATTGAAAAACATATATAGTTGTATATAGAGTGTTAAGATGACAAAAATTGTTTCAATGAAGCTGTCTTTGTTGAAAGTAACTAAACTCTATCATATCACTACATATAACATTTTGTTTTTCAAAAGAGAATGCTTCACCGTATCTGATACAAAGGAGAAATGCTGGATCTAAAGCTTAACTAATTCTCTAACAATTTGTTTTGTAAATGTTGTGTAAGAGGATGAGCCAGAGGAATGGGACTTTAAAGTCATTCTAGATAGCACAGTAAGACCTATGCTCATATGCATACATAAGTATCTCATATAAAATTACATTTCATATAAAAGGATTATATTATATCCTTTATATGATTGGCTTTTCTTGTTTCATGTTTCTATAAATTATCTCTGTTTTTGCATAACCATCATGTCACTTTCAATTCCTCAGTAATCTGTTGTTATGAGGATGCCTCTGAGGTTGCTCACTTTGTTATTTTTTTTTTCAAACTTTGTACTTGGAGGAGTTTTTTATTTATTTATTTTTCTCAATTTACATATTGATCCAAGTTCCCTCTCCTTCCCTGCCCCCCACCCCGAAAACCCTCCCATCCCATTCCCCCCACACATTTCATGGGGAGGGTGATGCATTCCAGGAGGGGTCAACAAAATCTGTCAAGCTTTTTGGAGTAGGAACTGGGCCCTCCAATGGAGGAGTTTAATTTTTTTGGGCCTGAAAACTGGTATGTTACTCTGAGTATGTCCTGGTTTATTTGCTTCATGGTTCACACTTCTAAAGAGCCAAAGGGTCTAATTTTTCTATACTGTGCTCCAGAATGAGTTCTTGCTTGATTTGCATCTTAACTATTCATCCATGGACACTAAGAGTCCCATCCTGAGCATGGAGCTCTAGGCAGGTGGGAGAAACTTTTAGAGTTGGGATCTAGGGAAAGTTCTTTAGGCTACTGGGAACATGTGCTCAACCATGGAGTCCCAGCTTCTACTTTCTCTTTCATTTTCTTCCTGAATTGAACATCCTTGCTACCTCACACACTCCTACCATAATGTACAGCCTCACAGTTGGGTCAAAACTACTGGGTCAATCCTTCACACTGAGTTTGCTGCAGAAGCATAAGCCCAAATTAACTTTTATACTTATTTGATAATATCCTCAGCTATTTATCCTAGTAATAGAATGTTGACAAATGTACCAAGTCACTCTGAAACTCCTGGGGTTTTATTTGCAATTTCATTTATTGATAATGACATATCTTACATTTTCAGATTACTTTCTGTATAATTAATCAACTTGTGTTTGTTAGACAGAACTTCTCACTATTTTTTATCCTTAGAGATAATACATATTTCCTAACAGCACAGCTGAAATAGAACTAATGAATAGAAAATAAATAGAAGAATGGGGATTCTTAAGTATTTGTCAAGAATGTGATTTTATAAATTTACCAATAGCATCTGGTATAATCTAGATTCCAGAAATCCAGTAACATCCTGTGACCACAGAAGGATGAAGCATCTTGATCATACTGTGAAATCATGAACATATTGTACCTCATGAATTCAATTTTGATTATAGAAGAAAGAACATTTGCTTCTTTTTATGTAGAAACTGAGTTAGTTACA
The DNA here is from genome assembly GCA_030556225.1 of Cricetiscus sungorus. Taxonomy (NCBI): domain Eukaryota; kingdom Metazoa; phylum Chordata; class Mammalia; order Rodentia; family Cricetidae; genus Cricetiscus; species Cricetiscus sungorus. Next base: position 20,581,709 of record JANBXA010000069.1, read on the forward strand.
AAACCATTTGATCATATTAAAAGTTGTCATAAACTGTGCCAGAGGCACAAGTACTTCAGTATCACAGGATTAACAAATGAAGCTTGAATTCTACAGAAATGCAAAGTCGCCATAAGTATGAGATGTGGGAAGCACTATTTATAGTCTCATTTATTCATTCTCCCAATTTTTCAATGAATCATCAAAAATTTGTCATTTTCTTGCTTTGATCTTGTTTTGGTTCCAGGAGTTAAAGGAGATAATATGAGTATAGTATCATGGCATCCTAATGCTCAAGGAAGACACAGTGGAACAATGTGACAACATGTTTAAAAGAACAAAGAGTCACATCATTTCTGTGACTAAATAAAGATTTATAGACATGGCCAAGTATACTCTATGAAGTGATGCAATGTGAAAGGGATAGCTCAAAAGACAAGCCTACTAAAAATATGACTCATTATGCTGTTAACTAGTACTATTTGGATAAGACATCTAAGGGCAGACAGAGAAATTTTTGAATTTGCTGGGTATAGAAGAGAAGATGGTACAAAAAAGCAAGATATCAGTACAAATTTTAATAATTCCATTTATGGTTAAGTCTGAGTAAACTACATTTTTTTCTCATTAACACTGGAAAAATTGAACAAATGCCTGTAGATAAGTGCTCATATATTTTTTTAAAGTTTTTTTATGTTAGTCAGGGAGCACAGAGAACTATAGTTATGTACTAAGAACAAACAGCCAAAGTCAGCCAAGGAGACAAAATTATAGTATAAAGGGGAAAGCTGGCTGAAGATACAGCTCACTTGTAGAAAGCTTCCCTTGTGTGACCAGATTCTGTGTTTGGTCATTAGAACTATATTTTTTTTCTTAAAACACTTGAAAATATAAATATGGTTAATACCTTCATATAAAGGAATATTTGAAATATGAATGATTTTAAATTCTAAAACTAAAATTTCTACAACGAATGTAAAAATTTTCTAAAGAATTAATTTAAAATTCAGAGCAAAGAGGTCCACAGCAAATACAATAACCTGTTGTATGGGCAAAGCCCCAAGTAGCCAGAAGGTCTGACATGGGAAGCTATGTAAAACATACAAGGTCAGAATCCATATAGGTCCTCCATATGAATCCCACCTCTATAAACATAATCTTTCCACTAAATAAAATAAACAACAGTTTACATGAAGAACTTCCATCTTTATTCCCATGTGCTGTCATAATTAAATTTTCTTTAACATCATGATAAATATGGACAGTTCATTGAGTTGGAGAAATACCCTTAGATAATAAGTTACAGAAGAGCCAATATTCACAGATTTGAACTTGAACTTTCAGATTGATGAAAGAGAAATCTGAAAGGATATAGGACACACTGTTTCATCAGCTTTACCATGTCAGGGTACAAGGATAGCAGCCCTATGGATATTATTAATTTCTTAACTGTCCTGACCTCTGCTCTAAAGTCTTCATAACCATACACAATAGTGGGAAGCACAAAACTGATGAGGGCAATAAAAGGAAGAAAATAGTTATTTTCTGGTGTGATGTCTTATCAACCAGGATAGACTTTTCTAATTCAATGTGGATATGGGAAGTGATTCAGAGAGGATACCATACTGTTTAATTCTTAGTGAACAGTAAGAATCACACACGGTGATATTGAAGTAGAGACCAAGGGTAGATTAGATTAGAACAAAAAAAATTCCCAAGTATCTATCTTAATGAGTAATCAACTTGGAGCAATGATAGATTTAAGAAATGATCAATAGTTATCATTTCTCTCACTTTTGACAACCACTCCTGAAGTTCCTGTGATATGTGATATGTTCTGATACAAGATCAAGACAGATACTAGAAGAAACGAAGCTAGTGGACAAGACTGACATAAAAATGGCTCAAAGAGGAGACTTTAAACAGAGTCCAAGAAGTCAATAAAGTGGATAGAAAATCCCTGTAAATATTTTGGAAATAACTGACATGATCTGAATTTTTCTGATTGACAGCTTGGCTTTCTCTATTGAAGTGTACTCCAGTTGATGTTGTAAAACCATGAAATGCAATTCTTCCTTGGAACCTAACACTTTAGTTGTGTTTCCTGCTTATACTCTGTTCTCAAACTTTTCAAGATTACTTTTGCTTTGTTGGAAGTTTTGGGGTAAAATCAAGTACTTACAGTGGCAATTTCAGGGCATACTTAAACTGATGGTCCCTGACGTGGTCTCTGTCTGCTGACTTCTACTTCATGACACCTAACTCTAGCAAAAATTATCTTAATCTGTAATTATTTTATATTTTCACCATGATGATGATTTTAATAATAATAATAATAATAATAATAATAATAATAATAATAATAATAATTCTTACTTTGTTATTTTTATTGAAGTTATATTGAACTTTTAACAGAATATCCTAGAATGCTGGCAACATTGGCCAAACTTAAACACTGTAGTCATTATTCCAAAAGGAATGAAAGTGTGTGGATTTATTCATAAGCAATTACCACAGTTAAGAATAGTTAGAAAGTAAAATAATCTCATATGTGCATTATATATCTATGTGTTTACATATATTTAAGTAGTAATTTCTAGTAATCTTGAACTAAATGATAATGATGATATTAAGGAAGTCCAAACTGAGACTTGATAATTACCAGTAGCTGATATTATAATGTCATTCAAAAATGTAAAATGTCAGAATGGCCAGATTACATTTGAGCTTTTCTGAGAATACAAAGTCAAATTTTAATGTTATAAACTGTAGCAACCAAAACAAAATTCCAAACTATTCTGACATTATGCACAAAGTCTTTCAAAATGAAAAGTAGTATCAATATGTCACCTGAAAATCTGAGAGCAAACACAATCCAAAAAATTATTTACTGTCAACCCCCACATCCATTTGCAAACAGCATGGGCAAAATAGTTGACATCCACATTAACAGAATATGGCCTACTTAAATGGTTGTTAATTGACTTTGATGGAGATCCTGAATAACTTACCATGTTTACTTTGAGATACCAGACCATTTTAACTTTTAATTTTATTAAAATTACAGAAAATTAGCTAAGAAGACCCTGCCCTTTTCTATTCATCTGACTTTTAGCCACCATCTACTACTGAAACTAAGTGAAAATCATATCTATCCATATCAAAAAGCACTATAAAACCATAATAAAAAACATGAAGTCATAAAGTTAAAACCATTTAATCCTATTAAATCCTCATTAAATCAAGGCGGTATTTATAGGATGGGACTTGATTCCCATGTACACTAGCAAATCTGCAACCTGAGTCAATGTTCACGAATTAATTAGCAACTGCACTAAGGGCAGGTGTTTGACTGACATTTCCCTTGATCTCTTCCCTCAAGGTTACATGCTGTACAGTCATGCGATTCCTTGCCATTAATCCTTAACCCCAAATGAATGTTTGTTTACTGTGCTGAATGAGATCAAGAACATGAGCTACAGAGCAAGCTTAGTATGCAAAGGGGTTCTTGTCCAGGACAATAGTTCATGTATTAAAAGATGATGTATGGAAGGGAGTCTTTTCATGTGCCATTTCTGCTACTCATATTTAGAAAAAAAAAATGCCTATTTGAGAAAACAATATGTTTCCAAAGGATTTTCACACAAAGCTATGAAAGTTTCTATTAGGAAATAATAAAACTTTTATGCTCGAGGGAGTTAAAATATGATCTGGTCAAAGCTGTCATTTGTCCCCCACCTGAGAAACTGAGTCAAAAGAAATTCCTATTTTATTTCAACCCATCTAATGCATGACCTCAATGAAATAAGATACTTCCCCACTGTTCTTTATGTATCCTGGGCTCTTGTTACTATTCTGATGCAAATGTAGACTTTGACATATGACACTTGTTATTTATGACTCTGTTGACACTGATGATATAAACAGTCTTGGGTTTTGGAGGGTATACAGATAAAGTCCTCTTCAAAATATTGGCACTTGTCAGAACATAACTTCAGGTTCAGTACTATAGGCTTTGTACTGTCCTGCCTTCCAACATACTTGATGAAGTTAGATAAATTTGTAAACTTCTACAGTAATATGTAATTGCTTAGCTTTAATTATCTTGGGTGAATTTGCTTTGACTACTCTTTTCAAATGATTAACGCCTTAAGTTAACAGAACAATTTCATTAAAATCCGGGCAAGAGACTGAAGGTATATTCTTCTGTATCTGCTTCAAAAGGAACAAATACATATTCATGTTCAATTCCAGAAATCATTAATGCCTCTGGGTACACTTTGGAAATAAAAAATATGAATAAAAATAAAAATAAGAAAGACATATGAATGAATAAATTATAAAATATTTTATAGAAAACAAAAAGCGTATTTGAACAGAACATTTCATTATAAATATATATCTTTTTAATATTAAAATAAAGCCAAAAATAATACCCTGAACTCAAGTTCTGTTCATTATTAACTCTAAGAGACTATGGAAAAAAACATTTTCAAAGACTTTTATCATTTTTCTTTAATATTTATTTTACTTTTTAATTATAGAGAAACTATATCATATACTCTCATTAAAATTAGTTAATTGAAACACTTTAATAGATTGGCAATTCTCAGCATTATTTTTTCTTTGCTCAAAATGTCAAATTATAAAATTCTAGCATGTTCAATGGAAAAGTTTTAAGGCACAATAGCAAAAAAAAATGGATGGAGCTTTCATGATTGCTAAGTGTCCCATATTTGCGACTAGGATTTAATATTATACTTGCTAAATTATAATAATGGAAATTGAATTGGGAATGCAAAGCTGAACAAATTTCACAGGGAAAAAGTTGATGAAAAACTGCACTTTAATAAAACACGGAGTTACCTAGACCTGGGAGATAGAGAGCTGCCATTAATTTTGCAGCAGAAGGTGAATAGGTTAGATTCTGCATGTGGGTAAACAGCCCAGTAAGATCAGCATGGAAACATTCCAAAGATGAGCTACTTTTGCTCCAGAACAAAGTGACACTGCCAGCTAAGTAACACTCCTTAGAACGCTGAGTCCATCAAGTCTCTTTTCTACCTCAAAGTTGTCCTCCCTGTGAATAGAGAAAGCAACAATGCTCAGGTTTCATTCTCAGGTATCATAGATTAAACCAGTACCACCACAACCTAAAACTGTCCCTGGTCTGGAATAGAAGGTGGGTAATTTTTTTTGTTTGTTTTTTGTTTTGTTTGTTTGTTTGTTTGTTTGTTTGTTTTCTTTTTTAAGCAGGATTTCTCTTTGGCTTTGGAGGCTGTGTCTTGCTGTTCAAACTGGTTCCGAACTCACAGAGATCTGCCTGTCTCCGTCTCCCAAGTGCTGGGATTAAGACTTGTGCCACCACCACCTGGCTAGGAGGAGGATAAATTTAGAATTGATGCCAATGAGAAGAAAAGCTACCATCTTAGTCACTAAGACACAGAATCCCTCAGTGAAAGAAGCAATTCTCTCACCCCAACCAGAAACTGAAAAGTTGGAAAAGCTACAAAGTTTTGGGGTCTGAATAGTCTATCATACTATAGTAAGAGATCCATGAGACAATTGAATTTAGGAATGTATTGAAAACCTGACAGAAAATCATATATTCTACATTTCCTCTGAAAAAACTCATTAGAAACAAACAAACCAACAAAAACATAGAAAACCAATTATAACAGCACATAGCAATTTATTTTTCAATTCCATTTATATTGTATTAGAAATTTAAAAAAAAGCACACTTTTCATAAACTTCTGGGCTCGAAATACAGGAAAATCTTATGTATCCATTTGTTATTTTGCTCATTGATCATTATTATGATATCATTTATTTAGACTTGAACAAACAAACAAACAAAACACAAAACCAAAATTTCGTTGAGGCATTATGTACTTTCAAGACTATGGTAGCTGAAATTCAAACAAAGAGGGAAAAGGTTAAATGAGATGACAGTCTCTTGTAAACCACTCTTTTTCGTGGTTCAGAAGGCAACCTAGTCATAGCAGGGAACATGGAGTCATCCATATTGAATTAAAAAATCATGTAGAAACAATTTCACAAGTCAATGTTATCAAAAGACAAACTCAGACCCTGGTGCTGAGACTTGTTAGTTAGAAAATGACAGGGAAAGTGTATCATTAGATTAATTGAGCAATTAGAAAAAATTCACAGCTGCACTTTTGACAACAGGAGAAAATCCCTTACTTCCTTATTAGGAACATATTTGAAAGAATATTTGAATGCCTAGAAATAATATATGCCCTCTTAGAATCAACTTTTGTGTGCCCTCAAAAAGAAGAAAGAAGAAAATGGGAGAAATAACTTCCTTTGAAAGGAACAAGATTTTTTATTTATATTTTTGCTCACAGAGACCCATGGATGTGATTCTACGACCTCATTAGTGGCTCAATTAAGAAAGCCGGTAATAAATATCTTACAACTGAACTATAGATTCACATATAAAAGCAACCATATATAATACATTTTTGCATATAGTTATGAATAAATGAGTCCCAAATCAAGTCTCTGAAAACAGCCCCTGATTACCATCTATAGTAATATAGTTTCTTAGAATTCATAGCCTTTTCTAATCAGCATTCACAATAAATATCAGTTGAATAAATGCTTCTGTAAATTTCATTTTTGAAAAGTTTATGGTCTGCCCCATTAGTTCAGAGTCTCTGAATATTTTGTCAAAGGGTGCAGCTGTGAATTTTGCTAATTATCTCATTAATCTAATAATATAGTTCCCAGGTCAGTTTTAATCTGACACACAGCGATACTTGAGGCTTCCAAAGGGGAAGAGCCTGGTAGTCTCAGTTATAGAATAATGGAATTTCAGGAGAACTTTTCTTGGATGAGAGACTGGCATTCATATCCTAGTACAAATCTTAATTTTTAAATTTGAAAATGGAAAAGGTGAGACTTTACTTAGTCAGAATCTTGTTCAAATACTATTGTGTTCTTTCCTCTGTTTGTTGTAGTGAAAAAAATCATGTTTCCACAAAAGAGAGACAGTCTGATGATGGGGGAGTTCTGCAAATTTCCTCGGAGGGAGATAGATTTCAGAGAGAATATCCCAGTTATAAGCAAATAATCCTTTGACCAACTTAACAAAAGTTGAGCTCTTCCCACCCAAAGCTCCCTCTGTCTTTGCCCTTATCATAGCTGCTAACTATCAGATTAATCCAGTTTATTTGAGAGCATCTTGGCCCAGCTTCCCTGACTCCCACGGGCATGGTTTGGTTCCTTAATCTCTGCTTTACAAGAATGCAATATTAGAAGAGGCATTTCACAAAGCAGAGGTAAATACAAAACAATGTTTCTCTTTGTAAGGTTGAAGAGAAAGATGCCCCTTTGAGAGTTCCTGCTTTGTTTTTCAGACACAGGCAAATTAGATTTAGAAAGTTTTCATTGCTGTTTATGAAATTGAGGTTTTTAAAAGAAAAGCCTCATGAATATATATTGTAAGTAAAGTGGTATGCTAAAGCAAACATGGTATGTATTTAGTGTTATTAAAGCCCTTCCAGAATCAAATGGGATGGGAAAAATAACCTACTTTGTTTATTTTTCTGGCCTTCTGCTTCCTCTTATTTTCCTACTTATTTCCTATAGCACTGGTTCTCAAGAGTCAGTGAGTATTGGAGAGAGAACTTCTAGCAGTAGATTACTGCCAACCAACCACAGGCTTTCCCATCCTCTGCAGATTAGATGAAGCAACATGACACTAATTTTTGAAAATAAAAATTGGAAGTGCTAAAACCATTTTTCTGAATATTCAAAAGTCTGATATCCAGAAGTCTGTCCCCAAACCATATTTCCAAAAGTTTTCAAAGAAATACTATTTTTTTAAACATTGACAATGTAGAAAATACTGCAAACGAATGCTACAATGTGACAAACAGAAATTAGCCCTTAATACAATGGATGCTGTGTAAATTAGGAGCAGCAAGGTGCCTTTAAATTTCCAAAGCAGAGTATAGGAACCTCTTGTTTAACTTCCAGGGGTGGAAGGGAGAGGTGATTCATAGTGTGTGCTGAACATATAACCTAGCTGAGAATATTCAGAGAGCCTTCTTAGATCTTCTTTGCCAAGCTCCCCCAGTTCGCCTCTGTAGTTTACATAATCTCCTTCCTCCTGGCTATACACACCTCCTCCGGCAAATTGTGAAGGCAGCTTTCAGATCTTTCACAAAGCCTCCAGATTTATTACCAGTTTTTCTGCAAGGAGTGATCCTACTCTCTCAGCCAAATCCCTGCTGAGTTTTGTGGATATTCGTGAAGGATAAATACAGCATGTGCAGGACAAAGGAAATTTGCTCTTCCAATCAGGAGCCAGGATTGCTCAGTTACTGCTAACAGAAGGAGGCAGGAATAACACATGGCTTTGATCATGCCAAGCTCTCAGGTCTCAGGATGGACTTCCTGGACCAGTTGTCATGTATTAGTATTTTAATCAGGGAGCAGCTCAACTGGGGGAGTTGAGTGAGAAAGCGCTTCCTTTTGCCTTTGCATGTTCACAACCTTTCATCTATTTTTTATCTAATTCTCCTTCTGAATTCTGAATACACAGGCAGAGTAAATGCAGAAATCCAGATGGAGCTGAAAAAGTCATAGATAGAAAGATTCTCCTACAAATGCTTATTGTCCCTCCCACACCCCAAATGTCCACACAAACTCTAATGGCATTAAAGAAGCATGTGATGGTAGACATCTTCAGAAGGACTGACATTCAAAAGACACAAAAATAATTATTCCAATTCAGCTATATTTCAAACTTCCCTTCACATCAATGACATTGGTAAATTCCAAAAACAACTTAATCCATGTGCCTCTTCAAATTTTTCTAATGGTATAATGTTGAATATGACTTGGACTTTGTGAAATGTTTCTTGCATGTATAGAATCAAAGGAACATATCATTTAATTAGAAGAATTATCATATTAAAGCATCAACCCTTGGGAAGATAAGGGGATATTTATCATGGTTGGAATACACAAAACACAATGAAGTTAAATGGCAATCCTCCCTCCTTTTTTGTTTCTTTATAAACAAAGACAACAATTTGCCTCAGCTATAACCTTTTGCCTCAACATGGATAGTTATACTTACATTCAAAAATTCATACCAATCCAATCAATATTCCAGAATGGATGGTAGAAGGACAGAAGGGGCTCTACCTGTAGCTAATGAACTATTACTGCATTGTTTTATAGGTTTTTTGAGGAAGGAAAGTAAGTTTTTTTCATGGGTATGGTACTTGGTAGGGTGATTATATTCTAGTGGATGTCTTTATACCCATGTGCACAAGGACAATACTATTGATCTTATTATGATATTAATAAAGAGAAAGGACATGAATGTTGGAGGGGCTTGGAAGAAGGATCCAAGAGAAATCCCAAAGTTGAATATGAGAAAAATTCATTGGCTATGTCTATGAAGTTTTCAAAGAGTAAATAAAAATAACACTTATGGAGCTCTCTTCTTAATGATGACCTCAGTGTGAAATTATTGTCACTGTAACACTACACTAAGGTCATCCCTTTAAAGGATAAAAAGTGACTTAGAAAATATGTGATAACATTGCTCTGCATTTCATTCCTTTCAATTGTTCTTTGTAAGAATCTACAGAAATGATTCCTTCTTACATTCCTACAAAGTGAAGGGCCCATATTTCGTTATAATTCTAGAATTTTGTTTTCTAAAGTGAAGCTTTTGCTTCATAAAACAAAAAATGGGATATATTTCATATTTTCTGTATTTACAGTTTTAAAACAATCAAATTGCTTCATATAGACACAAAAGAATCTTCCAGAAATCAGGATAATGAAGGTCTACACACTTTTAACTTTTGTTGGATGTGAGTAGCTGAGGATTTTCCTCAACTCTTCTTCATATTATTTGAAATAAAGATGAAAACCCTCCATACAGACTCTTGTTTCTGGCTTTGCTCTTTGAATCACCAAGACAATATAAACTATTTTTCTCATACAATGCTTGAAAAGACAAGTTCAGTTCCCTGGAACTGGTTTGCTTTGAACATTTATAATGTCATGTATGGCCGAATGCTAAATAAGTTATCCTGGGTTTAGTTCAGTACTTTGATATTGTCACACACATGTTTGCTTTTCATGAGGTTCTCTTGGAATTTCTCCTACATATGATATATCTGGAGCAAACCAAACCTGGAGCTCTTACATCACTATGCCTCAATCGGGAATAAAAGAATAGCAAGAGATGTCTCCCATGCAAATTTTCTCTTAAAACAAAGGCACTTTCCCAAGGAGTTGTTAAATAGGACTTTTCTTATGTCTTGCAACCAAAACAGAGTCTGATACCACTGTCTAAGTCTCTAATTAAACTACAGTGAGATCTTCTGTAATTTAATTTTTAAAATCATCATGCAATTTTCTTAACCACTAAAGAGTTGTCAAGCATTCTCTGACATCACTGATATCTAATTATCACTTAAGTCAAGTAAAAACTGTTAGTGAAAAGTAGCTGTTGTGTAAGAAAATCAATGAGAACTGCTCTGAGCTAATACCTTATTCATATTTGTTTTGTTGCAAGTTTCAGCCATACCCTGGCATCCATATACCCAAAGAGTCTGAGATATTATGATGGAGGTTCTGTGCAAGCCCTTCTCCCCATCTCCCTCCATGCTGCATGACAGAAATCCCACTAAATGATGAACCCTCCCTCTTCCAGAGTTGCTCAAGAAATTTCCCACAAGGTATTTAAATTGTCCCCCAGCAAATAGACATGTGGTTTTTCTGGTCTCTCTTTCCCATCTCCTCTCTGGGGTGCTGGAAGGATGTCCAGGAATGTTGCATCCATTAAACCTGGGCTTTTAAAATTCTATTTGATTTGTCTGATTTGGATTGGTGCATCAGCTGAGAGACTTATTGGGTGCAGAAACTTTTCAATATTGTTTTCAAATCTCTATGAAATATAGATGATTATACCAAATTTAGGATGTTATTCCCATGGTTAGATAAGACCATGTATTTGAGATACTGGTCATATGAAATAATACAAATTAAATATTTATAAGTAATTTAATACTTCCTATATATAAATGTTAATGGTGTAATACAATTAATAAGTTCATCATTTGAGTATTGTTTCAGGATATATTACTCATACTGCTACTGATCATGAAAAATTGGGATAATTTATGTAAAAGTTTATTTACTATTCTATGGTTGACAACCAAAAGCTTCCTGTTTTATAAACAAAGTGTTACTGAAGCGTAGCACATCATTACACCATCGTTATCTATGAGGGCTCTTGGAATACAGCAGTATAGAATAATTGTAAAGGAGAGTGTAAAACCTTCAAAGCTAAAAATAGTATCTATATTTTCTCAGGAAAAATGCTGCCCACATTCTAGAAGAGGGAATGTTTTATTACAATAGAGATAATTGAAACTTTAGGAAGACGCAATCATATGTATATGTATATGTATATAGTCCCTTTCTTTATATACTAATGGGGGAAGTCATTCTGTGTATATGTTTCTCTTATTTGATGATGAGTAAAACACTGTGGTGAATATAGGCAGGGCAATAGGAAGGACTAGGAGATGAGGAGAATTCTAGGAGGTGTAGGCAGACAGGAGACATCACGTGAGACCAGGAAAGTAGGACACTCTGGACCCTTCTTCACTTAGATAAGACCACATGGAAATAGTTAAATTAGTAGAAATGGGTTCATAATTAAGAAAGAACTTGCCAATAATTAATATAGCAATTAACAGCAAAACGGCTGTGGGGACCTCACGTTACAATACACTTGTTTATAGATTGTTTACAGAGGGAGAAAGAGGAATGGTGAAAGAGAAGGAAGACTGTGAGGGGCAAGGACAAGAGGAAAGAAAGTAAGGGGAATGAAAGAAGGTAGAGGGAGCAGAAAGGAGGGATAGTGGAGGGAGAGAAGGAAAATTATGTCTTAAATTTGCCTATGCCCAAAGAAGTTTATTTGCTATCCTTTAGGCATATTTTATTTCATGTTTTTCACATTAATGATTTATCATGCCTGGTTTCTGCACATTTAAAAGTTAAACCAGTTATATATATTCTTTGGACTTTATAGTATGGAAAAGGTTATTAGATACAGTTAAATCATCTTAGCTTTTTCCTACAATATTTATAAATGCTATGCTATCAATATATTTCCAAGATTATAAAAATGATCTATAAGACATTTATTTGACTGTCTCTCTAGAAAATATATCTGGATTAGTGCCTGCATGCCATATACCTTCTTAACTTTTCCTGATTCTAGCTATATAACTTTTAATTTGATTATGAGCTATTGAAAGCTATGTTTTTAATTAGTATGTGTATGTGTGTTCATGTGCATATGTGTATGTGTGTGTGTTGCATGTGTGTATATCTTTTTGTGAGATACAAGGCCTTGAATGAGGGACACACAGCTCAGCTTATTCACATATCTGATTTTTTGACCTGTCAATATTTAGGTTTGATGTGTGTCAGTCATTTGTATAGGTTTTCATTTTCACTTTCAAAATCTATTACCTGACATTATATTTTGAAATCAAAAATTACTATATTGTGTGATGGGTCAGAAGCATAGTTCATGTCTACCAATGCTCTTGAGACACTCCACACAACAAAGGTTATTGCGGGTCTTAGGAATATTATGGTACAGATCTATTTGAAAAGATTTCAAATCTCCTGTGCTTATGGATCTCTCAAGATTAAAAGAGTAAAAATGTCCATCCTACCAAAAAGCAACCTATAGATTCCATGCAATCACCATTAAAATTACAATACACTTCTTCACATATATTTTTAGGAAATATTTTAGCTTTGTGTGGAAACACTGAAAACTCAGATAGATATAACAATCCTGAATAATAGAACTGTTGGAGGTATCATCTTCCCTGAATTAAAATTGTACTACACAGTTGTAGTAATTAAAACAGCATGATATTGGCACAAAATCAGACACATTGATAAAATAATAAAACCAAAGACGCAGTCAAAAATTCACACAAATGGACCCATGGTTTTTTTAATTATGAAATCAAAATTACACAGTGAGAAAAGAAAAGGCATATTCAACAAACTGTGCTGGTCAAACAGGATGGGTACACTAAGATCAAAGATTAACAAATGGGACCTTAAGAAACTTAAAATCTTCTATAAGGCAAAGGTCATCATCGCTTGGACAATGTGGCAGCCTACAAAATGGGAAAAGTTTTTTTTTCCCAATGATATACCCCAAAAAGGGCTAATATACAAAATATATAAAGAGCCAAAAAAACTATATATCACGAAAACAAACCCAATTTTAAAATAGGGTACAGATCTAAAAAGAGAATTCTCAAAAGAAAAAACTCAAATGGCTGAGAAACAATTGAAGAAATGTCCAATATGTTTAGTCATCAGGGAAATGCAAATCAAAACTACTTCGAGTTTTTTTCTTACACCATATGAATGGTTAAGATAAATAACACAAAGGACAGCTCATGCTGGCAAGAATGCAAAACAAGAAGAATACTTCCATTATAATGGGAATGCAAACTCATACAGCCTCTCTAGAAACCAGTGTGTCAGTTCTTCAGGAAAATGGACATCGATCTACCTCAAGGTCTAGCAATACTGTCCTTGGTATATACCCAAAGGGCACTTTATCCTTCTACAGAGACACTTGCTCAAGTGTGTTCATGATGCCCTATACCTAATAGCCAGAAAGTAGAAAAACCTATGCAACCCTCAGCAGATGAATGGATAAAGAAAATGTATAATTAAACAGTGGAATATTCCTCAGCCCCTAAAAAATTGTAATTTGCAAATAAATGAATTGAACAATATAAAAGTCATCCTAATTGAGATGGCCCAGACTCAGAAATAAAAAATAAGTATTCAAATATGAATATAAGTATTCAATTACATGTGAATATTTGCTGTTAAGTAAATGTTAAACAAACTACAATCTTTAGAATCACAACGTTTAGATATGTAGTAAGGACTAGAGTCAGAGACTAGAAAGCTACTCTTAGGAAATGAACATTGAATACTTAGTTAAGGATAGGTGGGTGGGATGGAATAGTGGGATCAAGTGAGGATGGGAAGGGAAGAGTGGGACAAGGGAACGAATATAGGAAGAAACAGGTAAAATTAGTTGCCATTTATAAGGTAGCTTGGAAACCTGACACAGTAGAAGCTTTCTAAAATAAACACATGCATGAAGGGAATGTAAACAAAACTTCCATAAAATGTAGGAGACAGAGCCATAATTGAACATCTCTTTTCACTAAAGGAAGCTTCTATTACTGGGACTGAGTTACTTTTAATTTAGTTATTGTCCTATAAGTATTCCCAAACAACCCAGGCTATAGGTTGCTCTACAACAACCAACAGGAAGAATCCATTGCTGAAACTAACACTCACACGACTCACTGAACATGAGCCCTAGTGGTGCCTATACAGAGCCCTTGCATCTATATAGTAGCATTCTAGGTACAGGAAGGTACTGTGCAGGCTACCAAAGGAGAAATGTAAACACCAATGTGGCCACAAGTCCTTAGATCTGCAATAGTGTCCTGCCTGCAAGATATGCTAGCACAAAGTCTGTGGGTGTAACCAACTAACATCTGATTTTACTAAGGCATTCTCCAACAAAGGAACCTATAACCAAACTGCTGGGTAAGCAAGAACCTGAGACCAGATAGCCCCAGGACCTAGGGTAAAACCAAATATTGCTTTTGAAAAACATGTAACAATAAAATGACTCCTAATGACAATCTGCTATACTCAAAGATCAGTATTTTTTCTCAGGCATCATCAGAGAACCTCCGTCCAACAGCAGATGGGAATAAACAAACATCTGGCCTTTTAAAGAGAATGAGAGACCTTGGAACACTCAGCCCTAAATGAGATGTTTCTATCAAATTTCTTCCCTCAGGACTCAGGGAACATGGAAGAGAGGCAGAAAGAGTACCTTTTGAGTATATATTATGGTTTCCAGATAAGTGGGTATTTTGTTGTTGTTGTTGTTTTTGTTTTCTGGAGGATTGATTTCCTAAACGTTTAAACTAACAGGTCTCTGTGTCTACATTTATTTCTTAGGCATTGTAGGGCTCTATTGCTTCTGTTTGTTTTCTCTTATTCCAATATACACTTTTTGTTTTACCTGGTTTTATGTTATTGCAAACCTATAGAAGCCTGTTTGTTTTCTAATGAGACACAGAAAGTGGGTAGAATTGGGTGGGAAGGGAGGTGAAGACACACTGGGAGGAACAAAGGGAGGGTAACTGTAATCAGGATATACTATATGGGATAAAAAGCCATTTTAAGCTGGGCATTGTTGGCACATGCAGATCTCTGTGAGTCCTAAGCCAGCCTGGTCTACAGAGCAAGTTCCAGGACAGGATCCAAAACAATAGAGAAACCCTGCCTTAAAAAACAAAACAAGACAAACAAACAAACAAACAAACAAAAAACTAAGAAAGAAAATCATAAAAAATGAAAGAAAGAAAAATAGCAAAATGTCTGATCATTACTGAGAAATTTATGATTGGTGTTTTTACTATGGTGTTTTCATTTTGAGTGATACAATAAATTTACCATCTCCATTGGTACAAAAAATAAAGAGGGAATGGAGGGTGGGAGAAAATCTTTTCATGGTGCTATACAACATTACAATAATTTGAGGCCAGTCTGTGCTACAGAGTGAGTTTCAGGACAGTCAAGACTACACAAAGAAACGTGGAAGAAAGGAAGGAAGAGGAAGAGAGAGAGAGAGAGAGAGAAATAAAAAAAGAAAAAAAAACCTGAAAATAGTTGACTGTATTCCAAGAACTGGGATAAAGGAAAAAACAACTTGTTTTGTTTAAATCCTACCTACCAGTAAGCCAGCATTAATTTTCCAAATACTTTTTACCTCAGAGCACTGGCGGAAAAGAGCCAAGTAGAGTTTATTTAAAAGCTTGTCATTAACAGCGGTATTCGCGATTTTGAGCATCCAGCTAACCTGCACATTGAATTCCTCTGGGTGTTCATTTCCATTAAATCTAACTTTTGTGAAGATTAGTTTAGATTAAATCCTAGAATTGACATTTGAGACACCTGTCCAAGACTGCACTTAATAAATGATTCAATCCCTCCCCTTGGCATTACTCGAATTCATCTTGTCTAATGTAGTAAACAGGAAGCACAAAAAATAATTTTACCATGTGGCTGCTTTGTTCTTGAAAAAAAGTGGGGGGAATTGCACAAAGATTAAATCCACCGAACTCATTATTTGGATAGAGTTCTTTAACCTAATGATTGAGTCACCTAGTGATATGAAGTACCCATTTACTGGCAGGTGTTAGCATCCCCATTAATGACAGGGTTTGAGATAGGGAACCCATAGAGCAGAAATTCCTGAATGCAGATGCCCATGAAATTTGGCCTAGCTTTCTGACCTGCCTTGCCAGTGCCTGCATGGATTTCAGTAGGAAGACAGCACCTGCAGTCTGCCCACTCATCCCTTGTGGGGTAAAGTGGAAAAGAACTGCTGTGTCTTGTGCAGACAGAACTCAGAGCAATGAACTTGAAGAAGCAGTGGTTGAAAAACAATATCAAAACAAAACAGACATCCTAGACTCATTCTAATGAAGCAATACTCTGGCATTATTATTCCTCTTTCAGATGTATGATGGTGAGTTTCTAATGTGAGCGTGACTCTCTTTTTAAAATATTTTTCATTTCTTTTTTAAAATTTTCATACCTGTATACAATGTGTTCAGATTGTGCACAACCCATCTCCTTCCTTCATCTTCTCCAATATATCAAATTCCCATTTTCATGCATTAAGAAAAACAAAACAAAAGAAATACCACTGTATCCAATCAGAGCTGCCCATATGTGATTGCAAAGCTTTTCCATGGTGTACAGGCAGCTTCCTAGTGGACATAAAACTATAGAAAAATGACTACCCTTCCCCAACCAACAACAAATGCCAATGACTCTCCCATAATTAATTATCATAGCTTTTTGGTTAGTGACTGTGAGTGCTCAGCCCCACAGGAGATATCTCTATCACCCTCTCTAAGGCTGGCCGAGCATGACTCTTAAGTGTGTCTTGGGGATCCGACAGATTTGAGATTTATATTAGGGCAGAACTGCCTTTGCCTGTTAAAATCAGTTACTTGGGATATGTTTCATTTCCTTATCTGATACAATCAAATTGGAATTATAGATCAGAGTTAATTCTCCACCAGCTCTTTCCTTTTCTACTTCTCCTCTCTGCTATATGATATAGAACATTGAGTCACTCTCTTTTATTGCCAACTTATCTGTTAGCAGTGAGGTCCCTGCCAACATTCTGGTTCAGTCAGCTACAGAAGACTTCATGTTCTTGCCCTTTTCAGGCTTGTAGTGTTCATAATAGAATTCTTGTCTATCAGTGCCTGACAGGCATATTTCCCAATTGTTGATTCTTAGTCATCTGTTTTTTTCCAAAGGCTTAGAGTGAACATGTGATATGTGTAGTAACATTTCATTCAAAGAGACTAAAGAAACACTTGGGAGTGAGAAAGAGACTTGACAATGGATCATATAAAGGTAGATGACAATGATAAAGGTACCGCTGTGGATCAACGAAATGCAACCCCACAGACATACTAAAGAATAGTCTACCTCAGGTAAGTTGATGCTTGGTAAATCTTAAGCAGGCTCTAAAAAGCCATTGGTAGACAGTTACTCAGTGGTGTTAATTCCTCTCACATCAGATCTGTTACTCTTGAGGCCAGAGGGGTCTTCATTATGGCTTCAGAAAAGCCTAGAAAGATGTAACAAAACTGGCATCTAGAGGCTTTACACAGCCTGCTGAAGTGAAGTGGACAAAACCAAAGGTCTGCACAGAAAACTGACAAGACCTCTCTGTTCTCTGCAATAGTACATCTGTTGAGCTTTTCTGAGATGCTTGCCATCCTGCTTATGCTAATTTCACTTGCACACCTATGATGACCCTCAATAACTTACCATGACATTTGAAAACACAAATCTTAGAGCCTGGTTACCTAGTTTTGACTCTCTGTTCATCAGTCTACCTGCTATTCCTTGTCATTTCCATTTACTCAATGACAGAAAATGCTCTTATGGGTTATTCTGTGACTTAAAATACTATTGCTCATAAATTCTTACCATAAAGTCTGACATATGTTATGTACTCTATATTTGCTCACATTTTAACTAATTCCATACAGTTTGTCTCACTATGAGAATAAAAGTTTCAAGCAAATAATATTTACTAATCCATTGTGGGTTAGAAAACTTAAAAAAACTAAACCTACCATCGCTAAATTCAAAAATGAACGAAAAATACACTTTTCAAACACTGGTTTGCAATTTAGCACTTCTGAAACTCCCTTCAGAATTATTTATTTTTTTATTTGTCTTAAAGGACCAAAATTCAACATCTCTTTTTCTTGGAATCCCATCTATTTTCTTCCTTTCCCTGCAAATATGCATCCATTTCTTTATGCACTTAACATGTTCATCGTGACATTTTCAAATATTAAATATTTGCTTTGGTCTGAACAATTTGGGGACAAAGAATTGCTAAATGTGGTGTTTTGACACCATCAGACTAGCATGAGATATTCAATTAATATTGGTATGGTGACTAAATATATTCAGCTAAACATTTCAATGCATATTAACTAATCATGCAATTCCTGCCTAGATCGCCCTCTGCTGTGGAAAGGGTAGAAAATCTGGGATCTTCAAAATATGCTACCTTTGCCTCCCAAAGAGCAGGAAGAATAAAGGACTAAACATCCCGTGTTAGGACTACCTTAGAGAGGTACCGACTATGGGAGAAATTATCAGAAAACATATTCCTTAGTAATATACTACAGTAATCAAATAAAACTATATTACTCTTATTTGTGTGAACCCTTATGTCACAATATTAATAAAAGTAGGTACTCCCATTGGTTTGCTTAACCCAACCAAAAGCACAAGGTGAATGGCTAAGGGATAATAGAGCAGAAGCATCATGAAATTAACACTGTTCTCTTTTAAAGAAAACCCTTTGTTGTTGCATTTCTGGTAAACAAACAAATAAATAAATTAAAACAATGCCTCACTGTATATACTGAAAACTGTAGAACTGGCTAGAACACCAGGGAGTCAAACAACTCAGAAATTCACCTGCCTCTGCCTCCTGTGTGCTAGGCTTAAAAGGCACATCATCATACCAGGCTCTAGTAAGTTACTGAAGTCTCCAGTAATCACTCATTCATATTCTACTAAATTGAAACCAAGCACATGTTTCTGTCCATGTTACATACATATTGATTGTGTTGGCAGAGGCTGCTGATTATGTCAGCAGACAAAACTATCCAGCATGGATATAAAATATGAAACACGGGATAAGCATTTTTCACATTTTCTTTGCTCATACTTCAGCTGAAAATGCCTCTCTTGGAATTCAACTAAGTTGTTTTAACCTGATAATAAAAACACATTCATCTGGGCTAGAGATGATTCAGCCATTAAAGGCTAGGCTCACAACCAAAAATAGAGAGAGAAAGAGAGAGAGAGAGAGAGAGAGAGAGAGAGAGAGAGAGAGAGAGAGAGAGAGAGAGAGAGAAAGGGAGAGAGAGCAAAAGGGTATCAGTCTTTAAAAACTATATCAAATGGTTCTGAAACAAAGTGGTTGGAATAATGTCATTTGTTACCCTACAGGAAAGATGATTATCCCCAGTTTATTAGGAAACATTTCCTTTGACTGCTCAGTTACTAACATGGTTCTTTTGTATATTCAGGCCCTCACTGAGTGCTTATTAATTCACATATAGTATCCCACAGAGACATTTCTTTTTCTTTTGTTTTGTAATACTTCTTCATATGCTCATGTTCTCAGACTCTATAAATTTCTTGTTATCTCTATGTATAATACTTTTGCTGGCTTGATTTATGTGAACTTGACAGAGGCTACAGTCATCTCACATGACAGAAACTCAATACAGAATATATTCCCACAGGAATGGTCTTTAAGCAATCCTATTGGGCATTTTCTTAATAAATGGTTGATTTAGGAGGGCCCAGTTCATTATGTGTGGATGCTGGGCTGCAGGTCCTGGATTCTATAAGAAAACAGGCTGAGCAATCCATAAAGTGCAAATCAGAAAATGACACTCCTCCATGGTCTCTACCTCAAGTCCTGCCTCCAGGTTGCTGTCCTGTTTGAGTTCTTGCATTGACTGCCGTCTACAATTAACTGGATATGGAAGAATAGGCAAAATAAACCCTTGTCACGGTTCTTTTGGTCACAATGCTTCAACACATCAATAACAGTCTTAACTAAAACAATACAGATAAAGTTGAAAATAAATCCTGGTCTTATTGCCTGCCTCTTGGTAATCAGAACTCTGTGACTTTTTTCCTTACTACCTTTACTACCAGTCTTCCTCCTTTCTTTATCTTCATTCTTCATTATTTCACATGTATGGCAAAAGTTTTCAGAGACATATTCAATTTGATTTCCACATCAGAAACCTAGTACAGATAAGGTAAAGAGAATCTGTTCTTGTATTCTGTGTTCCTTGTATTCTGTGTTCTCTTGCAAGTTTCATTCATTCAAATGTCACTTCATCCTTGTAGAAAGTCAGGACACTTTGATTGATCATTGTGCTACCTTTGTTACCAAAGGATTGAAAAACAAAGGCTACTGCATTCAAAGAAGTCTTTCTTATTAGCACCATTTACTTATGAGATTAATATTTAATGTTTCTTTAGAATTTATAACTGTGTTTCAAAAGAATGCCTATTCTCATGTATGTCTGGATAAAATAGAGTTGTTACAATGGAAGAAAAATTAACAATTAGAATAGGTTCAAATAGCAATGGTTCTGCTTTGTTTGTTTTGTTTTTACAAAAGCTGTGCACCCACAGTACATCAAGTTCTTTATCAAGTATGTTTCAATGGAACTCTCTTCAATGATTCTATTTATAAAACAATAGCCACAGAGATACATGAATTTTCACGGTTCAGTGATTGTCATATAACCAAGTCATATGCGGTTGAATCATCCAGGGTTAAATGAAACACCTGCTTCCAAATATACATTCTCTGAGGTTTTCGTGCTTCCAATCACGTTATCCTACAGCTGACCACAGAGATGGGAGAACACTTGAAGAATGAGAAGGGATTTGAAGCCATGGCACTGTAACTCACTTAATGGTGGCAGCAAAACATTATATTTTCACAATGTACAATGGACAGTTGCAAACCAATACTATCTGAAATCATCAGTTCAATATCAACACTCTGTAAGAAAAATGAAACTTCAATTTGTTATTTGTTATGAAATTTAAAAATAAAAATAAAAAGCAAACAAAGAGCTTCTATTTAAACAAAAGAAACAGATGCCAACAGCTGTTTTAAAGGGTGTTTTACATACAATTTACATCCCAGTGGTGCAGATGTCTTAGAAGGCTTGATTTAGCCTTTAACAAGCATCTTGGTATTTCACAAACAAATATTTCTGGAAAACACATTTTAAATGGATGTACCAGTGACTCCCTTCTACATCAAGTGGTAAGACAAAAAGCATATTTATTTATAGTAAATTATGTAATAAATAAAAAACATCATATGTAGCAATAAATGTATCATATGCAATACGATGTAGTAAACCTAAATGTGTGTAATAATATGATTTCCAGAACAACTCCCTCATTTTACCTGCTCAAATTGCTAATCTATATGTGTAGTTACCTGATCTTTTCTATTATTTCAAGATAAAAACTGTACCTTAGATATTTTCCATT
This sequence comes from Cricetiscus sungorus, assembly GCA_030556225.1. NCBI lineage: Eukaryota > Metazoa > Chordata > Mammalia > Rodentia > Cricetidae > Cricetiscus > Cricetiscus sungorus. The sequence goes on from JANBXA010000069.1 coordinate 20,603,489, forward strand.
TCATCTTAGACTGAATTTGGTCACATTTAAATAGATCTGATTTCTAACCTATATTTTAATTTAAATGGAATTACATTAATTTCTCTGCTCCCTTTCTTCTCTCCTACCATCCTAGATACCCTCTGATGAACCCCTTTCATGTCCTTCTCACTCAGAACATTATTGTATCTTTTCCTTTGATCATCACTGTTACATTCATATGTAACATGCTTATGTGTGTTGTGCTTATGTTTATGCATGCATACATATATACACATAGACATTTATATATGCAATCACTTATTTCATGGTTTCCATATTGAATTTAGAAATAGGATATTTTATAAATCTAATGACTACTGTGTGTTTTTAATACAGTATGTATTAAACTAAGTGCTAGTTAAAATTAGGTTTAAATCTGGGAATAAATATAATTAATGCATTTTTATGAATAATAGTAGTTAATTATGAGAAGAAAGCTATTTACAATTGGGCATGGTGGGCCATGTCTTTAATATAAGCATTTGAGGGACAAAGGCCTGAGGTGTTATAGGTTTATAAATTTCAGTACTACAATGTCTGTGTTATAAGATACTGCCTCAGAATACACTCAAGGCTTATGAAATGACTTTAGTGCAGTGGTTCTGAACCTTCCTAACACTGCTAGCATTTATTACAGTTCCTCATGTTGTGATGACCCCAGACATAAAATTATTTCATTGCCACTTCATAACTATAATTTTGCTACTGTTATGACTTATAATGTAAATATCTATTTTTCTGATACTCTTAAGTGACCTCTGTACAAGGTCATTAATGTGGGATGTATTTCTGCATGCTGCAAATATGTGATGCTTTTATTAGTTGTTTTGGACAATAGACAGGAAGGATTTAGCTAGGCAGGAATTCTGAATGAAGCAGCATGGATAAGAAGAGAAGGAAGCAAGAGACCTGGACATCACCAGTAAGCCAACACAACATGGAAGTACACATATTAATAAAAACAATTGATTGATAATTAAGAGACTTGGCCTGAAGGAACAGCCAAGCATTTATAATTCATATAAGCTTCTGTGTGTTTATTTGGGAATGAAAGGCTGCAGGACAGGTTGGGGAAAAAAAAAAAACCTTTCCTCTACAGATCATTTGACTCACAAAGGGCTCATGACCCTCTGATTGAGAACCACTGGTTTTAGTGAGTAAAGTCATTTACTGCCATATATGATGGAGAAATTTATTAGTCTCCAGAACTTACATGTTGGAAAACTAGATCAACTCCTGCAAACTATCCACTTACATACTTATGTGCCAATTTCACACACACACACACACACACACACACACACACACACACACACACACACACACACACACACACACACCACTCAATAAATTTATCTAAAAATTCAAAACCAAGTAAACACATACAGATAAACAGAGAACCCTTCAAACCTGAGGGGAATAGTTCCAATGTAAGCACACGGTACAAACTGATAAAAGTTGGTGGTGCTTTAGTATTGATTGACATATTTTTATAAATATAGGCATTATCATATTATTCACATTCTAGTCCAACAAAAGCCTAGCTACATTCCTTGAGCCAACTCACACAAGCAAGTACTCCCCTTTGTTCCCACAAAGCAAACTCCACAAGGAGTAGGTTTATGTAGAAACTAAATGAACATCAGAGAAAAGAAATTCTGAAACCTTGTGACTTCCAAGGCCATGTTGAAAAGTTAGAACCTTTGAGATTATTAGTGAGTCAACTTGGCTTCCTTTAAACTTAAAATTGGTAGTCTCTTCTTAATTTAAAAGCCCAGGACAATGTGAAGCTCTTAAAATTGTCAATAATGTGTAGCACATAACTTCAATTCCACAAGTATAAGGTTAAATATTGAATATGCTATTCCAAGAATACATCCAGCATAAGATACAACCAAACATAATATAATTATTATTTTATAGGATCACATGTTTAACTTCCATTTAGTCCTACTTATATTTTTACTTACTCTAATAGAAACTAACACAAAATGATATATATTTTTGTGAAGATTATTATTTCAATTGTAATATATGCAAAACTATGTTAGGAATTTCTGATGATTGTTCCGTGATGTTGTTTTTATGCTTCATTAATCTCGAAGAATTTCTTACTAAACATGAATATAGCTGAAACAAATAATTTTGTATACTTGTTCCATAAATACAAGAAGTTTAAGTATTTTCCCATCATTTAATCATAATCTATTGTTGGACAGCAGTGACAAGTGCAGACCACAGCCAGTCCTTACTTATTTCATGAGAACCCAGGTTAGAACAAGATGTTCCCTATAGAGCCATGGCAAGTCAGTGTAGATTCAACCTTGAAGCTGCTGCAATGTGTGAGTGTGTGATTGAATGTGCTTGTATCAAATGTTTAATATCTAGGAACTGTAATTCATTGAAAAGTCTTTGGTGGGGGTAGAATCATAGCACATTTGTTTTCTTTTGGGTAATAAAAAGTGGGCGAGGGTCTGTGGGATTTGAATCACAGTGGCATGCATTTTTCGGCTTGAACAGATTGTATGCTCTGTGATTCTTTTCTTCTTGAATAATATAGCCAAATTCACAAGCTCAACATAAGAAAAAAGAAACTCCTTTATCCAAAGAAAATGCAGAATACAGTGCACCATTGAAGGGAAAACATGAGTAAATACTGCCATAACTAGTTCATCTCCTTAGCCAGAAAACACCTTTGCTGTATGGGTCTTTGTGTTTCATGTTTTGCTCCCTTTCCACTCTTTTTTCTTTATCTTTAGGCCATTCCTTGAATCTAAAATTATCCAGCTAGATATCATGTGTTATATGAAAACTTGTTTTACAATTGTAACTTTAGTTATAAGTTGAAATTTTGAACATATGTCCATGGCATTGTCTATGTAACACAGTAGCCAGAGTTTCAGTCTGTTGTACCTCAGTATTCACATAGTGTTTCATAAACCCAATATTCTTGAGATTACCCCCTGTTTTCTGTTTTATTTATCTTCTCATATTCATGATATTAGCAAACAGTTTTGAAGATACTTCATGAGACAATTATTTGCTGAAATCATAGAGTAAAATTTGCTAAAGAAGCTAAAAGTCTAATGGAGAGAAAGCCAACTGGTCAGTTTCATTGTGGAGTTTGTAATAAATAAGGTGGCATAATTGATGCTTTATAGGGCCAGTACTCATGGCATAACTCAGTGTTAGAGGGTTAAGGGAAGGTTTCCCTAAAGAAGTGATTATTAGCTAAGAAACAGAGTAAAAGCAAGAGGAATTAAGACATTACTTAGTACTATATTACTTGCTGATATCTTCTCCCATGGCCTGATACAACTGATCTTGACTGATGAAGGTAACTTTCAATAATGTGTTGTTATCATCCCTGTTGGCTTCAGTGTCTAACTACAAAGACCCAAATACACCCATACTTCATTCCATTCTTTCCTTAATATCAGTGATGTCCTCTTCTTCCCTCTATCAAATACACAGACATTTCATTTGGAAATTTTCCATTTCAACCTGAACATGTTTATGACCTTGGTGTCATAACATAAACAAACCTACAGTCCTAGTAGTTGGGAAACTGAGGCAGGAGAATGTAGAGCCACTTTGGGGGACATAATGAGATCCTACCTTAAAAGAATAAAAATTAATATTCATATAATTGTTTTATTTGAACAATTCACTTTACTATATCCCAAATATCTCAGAGACTAAAATGTCACAATTTCTTTCCTTTATACCTTATTTTAGAGAGTTGTTTTCATTCTATGGATGAAATGTATGGATTGTGTATTTTCTGGTCCAAACCATATGATCTCAAATAATTCTCATTTTCCATTTGTACAAGTCTTGGTCCCACCAGCTTACTCTATCTGGATACCTTTTCCTTCTAGTAGTTTCATTACTACTCATCTTGCTTGAGTGGCCATGAACTCTTCTTGGTATCACATCACGTTTTATGTAACACATACATTTGATCTCCTTTTTCTGCCATTAAAGATATGCTATTAGTTCTCATATTAACGTTAGTCATGGGGATTTGACTAACTCTCTAATATAATGAGTACTGGTACAAATGGCTCCAAAACAAGATAGTCCATGTATCTGTCATCATTTTACCACTTCCTAGGGAAAGTACCACATACATGCAGAAATGACACATAGTCAACATAGTGAATCAGATGAAAAATGCTGTAACTACATCCAGCTTAAGAAATAGAATTGAGCCATGCAGCCAAACACAAAAATATGGTCAACTGTGAACCAAATCAAAGGAAAGTTAGGGTTGGGGGGCAGGAAGAGGGAAGTGTTTCATTAAGAAAAAACTTTGGAATAATATCCTATTCTTGGGCTTCAATACTAAGAAAAATAAATCTGAGTTGCTTAGAACACCCAGGCTATTGTTTGTTTGCCTGTGGAAGCCTGAGCTGACTGACACACACAGACTTGTAACCACATCAGCTTAGGTTACAGTGCATTGATGATGTGGAGAAGAACTAATTTTCATTATTAGGTTCATTAGATTTAATAACAAATCTTGCGGCTGTCACCATTCCTGAAACAAGAGAGAACTACTTCTATAATATATAAAATCTGAGTAATGGAGTCATGACAAAGGGAAATGAATGAAGCAAAGAGAAACTTCATTAGACATTGTTTAAGATACTGGATCCATTTCTGCCGAAAGTCAGGGATAATAGTTGTTTTAGTTACATCTAACAATGCTGTTATTTTTTCATTATTTATTGTTCACTCATATCCCTTCTCTTTCACTCCACCTCCTCTTATCCCCCATGCCCCAGGTTCCATTCTTTTCTCTTCCCATTCTTTATTCTTTTTGTAAATAAAGTAATTCTGCTAATTATATATAATGACTGTTTTTTATCAGGATCATTCTTAAAAGTGATATGGAGAGAAATAAATAGATCATGAGAAAGAAAAATAGACAGTTCCATAGACAGTTTGGAATGAGTGAGTGGGTATCATACCACAAACTCATATGGCATTCATACACTTCAAAACAAATGTGAGAATGGAAGTAAAGCTAACATTCTATTAGCATCAGTTTTTCTATTTTTGTTTTTGAAAAGAAAACATTTGGGAGTTTCCCAAATACATCTCATAATTAATTGTTTAATAGTTATTCAAATTGTTTTAAAGGCACTTCAAGAAAGCTATTATTAAACTGGAAGTTCTGTTTAAGCAATTTTATACTGTTAGCAATCTTCTTTACCATGTTACACTTACTAGCACTAAGACTCCTAACAAATTGTTTCATTTACATATGTATACCATGCCCATTTCATTATAGCTACTCAAGGTATCCTTATTAATACCATCAGTATCAAAATGGAAGAAAAGTCATTGATTTAGGAGGGACAAAATTAGTTTACAAAAACACATGGTAATTTGTGTTTCATTCCTAAGTCAGGAATAGATTCTTTAGATAATCAGTATGACTTTATGTTTCTTAAATACATTGGTCTACCTGTCTATTTTTGTGCCAATACCAGGTTGTTTTCAGGACTATAGCTCTATAGTAGAGCTTAAAGTCGGGGATGGTGATGCATTCTGAAGTTCCTTTATCGTACAGGGTTGTTTTGGCTATCCTGGGTCTTTTGTGAATCTATAGAAATGTCCAGAGAGTTACAAGACTGACCCCAACTAACAACTTGAGCAACAGGGGAAAGGCTACCAATAATGCCCTTCCCTGACAATGAGATTGACGACTAACTTATCCACCATCATAGAGCCCTCATCTAGTAGCTGATGGAAACAGAAACAGACACTCACAACTAAACACGAGCCAAATTGGAATTCAGATGCAAAGAGGGAGGACCTGATCAGGCTTCAGAAACACATAGAGACAGCTTACCTGAACAGAGAGAAGCTAATGGGGCCCAGACTGATAGCTGAGAACCCAGAATTGGACTGACTCAGACCCCCTGAACATGGGTCTAAGCTGGAAGACCTGGGCAATCTAAGGGACCTCAGACAGCAGAACCAGGATGTACCCCTGGTTCACGAAAGGATTTTGGGAGCATATTTTCCATGGTGCAATACTGCCTTAACCTAGAGGCAGGAGAGAAGACTTAGTTTTTATTCCACATAACAGATTTAGATGATCCCTCCTTGAAGGCATCACCCTATATGTGGAGTCAGGGGGATGGGAAGGGAGGGTAGTCAGGGGAGAAGGGCCTGGGAAGGTGGGAGAGAGAGTAAGAGGGAGGGAGAGATAGTAAGAGGGAGAGAGGGAAAGAGGGTAAGAAGGAGGGAGGAAGAGAAAGGGAACTGGGATAAATATGTAAAATAAAAATAAAAAGAAGAAAAGAAAAACTATAAACAATTAACAGTGGCTGGGAAAGGGACAAGGAGCTTTCTCCATGAATTAGCTTTCTTATTGGATATCCATTACCAAGTAGTCAGCCCTGGAAACATACACATGCATGTAAAAATTACTGAACTGATTCAGCAGATTCTATTTACATGTTTATTCATTTATATGCAAATCTAACCGCATTGGTTAAAGAAGAGAAGTCCATAAATTTGGGAGGGAGATGGGTATATTGACATTGGAAGGGTAGGAAGAAAGATATAGTGGGGCAATTATGTAATTAAATTTTAAATAAGTTAATATAAAAATATTTAATTTATACATATACATAATGGAATATATGTATATATATGTATATACATATTTACATAGTGATATCAATTATATAATTAATCAAGTATTTTCTAAATTCTATACTTGGCTAGTCACAATTACCTGTATATCCTAGAATTGTCATTCTTGTATGCTTCTGGTTAAGATAAGCATCAAAAGGATAATTCTATGAGATTTCAAGGTGAATAAGGACATGACCATTGCCGCATTTGTTGCCCTTACTTGAAGAAGTAGAGCTGGGCCTACAACCACTCCACCTTGTCTTATCTTGTCCTGGAACTTCTTTGACACTTAGGCCAAGTTTGTATATTAACATCATGGTAAAAACTTGAGCTTCTCTAGAGTTCTGATGCCAAGGCCAATAAAGTACACAGTATATGCATACAGGGCTCCAGTGCGAACACATGATATTTATTCCTGTCTCTCTACTGAATAATGCTTGCTACTACCTACTGGACTCATTAACAAAGTAGCCGTTACAATAGAAGTAGAGCTTATCTGTGGGTCAGCAACATGGATTGCTAATTATTGATGACTATCAATCTTATGGCTTCCTAATGCCTTATTTTGTGAGTTAGAAACAGAAAACATACATCATAGTTTTAAGCATCAAACAGTGATCTTTTGCCAGGGTTATTATACTTGGACACTTCCACCTTGGATCAACAGTATTTTGTTTTTACTAACATAGATGTAATTTTGAACATGGATTTACCTTGTTACTTTGAATGCACCTCTGTTTTTGCTTTAATTGATTATTTTACTGTTGAATATTGTCCATTTCTCAATAAGAATTTTATTTCACAGAAAATAAAGCATAAAAATGGACCCACACTAATATAACATACAGTTCTAAGGTCCCATTTTGTACTAAGGAAGCTAGCTTGACAGAATAGTTTAATGGATCTTTCAAATCTTAGATGTGGCCCCTCCTGCGTCTTTCTACATTGAATGTCAGTGTCTCTAATTTAGGGAACAGTCTTAGTCAACAGTCAAACAGAGCTGTTATACTTGCTAGAGTCACTGGCCTTAACCATCAAAGAGCAGTTAAGCAACTATAACACAATGCAAGTAAGAGGAATGGGTCTACATGAAGAGATTATTATAGAACATATTTAAGATTTCAAAGTTCCTATAATTAAAATATATGGAAAATTTTGTGTAACTTGCTGAGGTACTAGTTGGGGGGAAGATAATACGGCATTAAAGAGAAAGAATGCAGCTACAAATGCAAATCATGGCTGTGTGTCCAGTTGGTGAAATAAGGATGCTAATGCTTTATAGTCATTATATATTTTATGTATACATTGAACAATATGTTGATTATGTTTCTGCCTCTGTTCCCATTACCAAAAGCAACAGATTGGTTTAAGTTGTATATTAGCATCTAAATTGCAAATTATTTAATTAGGAACATGAGTTAAAAGAATAGTAACTCCACAGACTTATAAGGGACTTTCTATCTTATCTTGACGAAGTCAGCTTATTTTTAGAGATACTTAAAATGAGTTTTATGTGTACAAAGTGTATTAAGTATATAATGTTGTTATAATATGTCAAATCTAAAATGCATCCACCATAACCGTCTTCTTTAAATATCTCCCCTTAGGAGGCTAAGATATATTTTTCTATTTAATTTGAAAGTGGACGACTAAGCAACAACTTATTTGTGTCTTATCCATGTTATAGGTATAATTGCATTACTGGTATGAGAAACCCAAATAGAACTACACCTAATGAACCCCATCATATATTCCTGTCAGCATCTTTACTGATTCCAGCACTTTTGTTTATATTCACGGGGAAAGGTGACACACCTCGCTTGGGGACCACATATTATCATGGAATGAAATGCATTACAGTCAATTATCCTATAGCTGAAGTTTATGCATATGAGTTCTAGATTGCTTTAATTTTCCTTCTTTTACAACTTTTCTACCCAAGTACCTTTATTGCAGACATCAGGCTCCAAGATCAGAAGCAAAAACAGAATCTTGTAGAAACTACATAACCCCACAATTATAAAAGGTCAAATTCTCCTTATCTGCCATTTATCTATCTATTCATGCAATGTTCTATTTGTATCTATTTATATCTTGATATCCTAGTGATTTTTCTTCTTTGATTGAGCTCTGATGAAAATGAATTACAAATAAATTGAATTCAACTAAACTGTCCCCAAGAAATACTCTAATAAATGAATAAAATTGAAGAGACCAAAATACATGTTGTTCAACCGACATAATATTTCACATATCTAAAAAGCCTTTCTTTTGTTGATTGGAAGAGAGTCATTGAAATTGCCATTAACATAAATTAACTAAAATTCAGGTTATTAAGTATACTTAACGTAACATTATATATGATTATAGCTGTAATGCTACATTTAATACCTGTTTTAATAATTTTTATTTTATAATATTGTTAATACATTCAGTGAAGTTACATGGAACAAATACTAGCCAATCTGGATCATGAAAATCTAGGGTTTAGAATTATTAAATTCTCTCCAAATCACAAAGTAAGAGTATACCATGAATATAAGGTTTTTAATTAGATAAGTTTCTTACTTATGTTTAAATACTGCTCTCTTGTTCAGATAAATTGAAGGAGCTTTCCTATGAAAATCAAGTGCAATATTTTACAATGCCTTGAGTCTATGAGTCTTCAGCATGTGTGCTTGGCAAATTTGAGCTGCTGATCTTGTGAGGGTCGGTCATTATTAATACTTTTATCTGACAGTTCTTGGCATGATTATCTCATAATTAGTTTTATGTGCCTTGTCATGTCTGTGCAGTAATGCTATAAACACAGCACATAGGAGGGCAGGAAATATGCAGCCAATTAATTATGTACATTTATCCTGGCTGGGCTCAGCCACCTGCCAATCATATGTTCTCAACAAAATTGAATTTGGTTATTTCTTATGGAATCTGAGCATAGTAGCATTATTGCCTTACGTGCTATTGTTTGAATTTATACTAAGAGCAATAGAAAGCCACAGATGTGTTTTAAGAAGCAGAATTACTTTTTTTTCTCCTTTAAACAATTGTTCTACATTCTGTGTAAAGAACAAACTTTTGAGGCAAAAATGGAAATAAGAAAAGGGATTAGCATATTTTAACATGTAATATGAGGAGATGTGATCTTATCATTTACTAGGATGGTGTAGTTCCAGTTGTGGTTTGTGATAGAGTTAACAAGACAGATTTGAAGCACGGTATGACAGAGTCACAGAATTAGGAAGGTTAAGAACCACAGCTCTAGTGTGAGGCATTGCCAATGTCATATTTTAGAGAAGTTCAATTTCATTCATCCCTGGAACTTGAATACATGAATGGTGAATGTCATATCTCTGGGGTTTTGTGTTGCTTCTTTTTTTTCTTTCTATCTTTTTTTTTTTTTTTTTTTTTGGTTAGTCTATGTTTTTTAAGTCAAGGTCTAGCAGAATAACCTATAAACAGAAAATTATGTATGAACAATTTTAATAACTACTTAGGTATTTATACTTTACTGTTTTAATATGATATAATGTTTAAAAGCCTTATGGTATTCCTATTTTTTTCTTTCAGAATAAAATATGAAAGTAAACCATCAAGTACTCAGTCCTGATACTTCAATTATCACTCATTTAAAGAGAGTGTTGACACCTTTTCATGTGAAACAGTGATTTAATCTCTGCTCTAATATCACTTCTCTTTAGGTTTGTCTCCAGGCCTATGGTAACATTTCCATAAAATGTGCTTCTTTAGTGTTCCTGCAATGTCTAAAAAAACCATCAGGTGTCTTCAAACATGAGCATTCTCGTACTGCTCTGATACTGGAAAAATAAAATGACAGAAAAATGTTCAAGTCTCTTATGTATTTCAGAAGGGTTAAGTGATATAGTATGAAGAATATATAGCATGATGAAAAGCAGTTTTAACACGGGATCCACATAGTCCTTTATGTGTAATTTTGAGCTGCAGTTAGGAAATAAGCACAACTTAAAAAAATATAGCAAGATAGAGGATGCAAGGTTAAAACATGATGGTTAGACAATTAAATGTCATACATGCACCTTGAAAATCTAAAGGTAAGTTTATTTTGATACATCTCCCATGCTTCACTGTGACATTAGGTTCTTAAATAACTATTGGCTTATGGTTTCCTTGACAACACCACCAGTATCTTGGTGCCAAGGACCATGTTATCTAATTTTGTACATGGTAATCTTAGATATAATAGATGTTGAAGAAGCTTTTGTTGACAGGACAAAACATGGCTTGGCATCTGATGGAATTGAAGTTGTATGCATGCAATGATGGCTGTTGACATGCTGGTGCCTGAAACAGTTTGTAATTATAAAGATGACGCTATCATTTTCCTTTTGCTAAATGGAGCATTAGCTTGGCTGAGAGTCACTTGTACTATTTCATAGGGGTGATGAGAACATTTGGAGTTTGTCAGCCTGTGTGGATAAATTTGTCATTGGACATGACCCTTTCTGGTTCATTCAGGTGTAGGTTAAAAAGAAAAATGACAGTAATATTGGTGAGACGTACATTCGTTTGGCAGACCTCACCCTGAACTCAGTGTCCAGAAAGTAAAGAGTATGGGAAATAGCCTTCAGTCTGCATTTCCAGGGATCCCTTTACCCCAGTGTTCCTTGATCCTGATCTAACATCCATCTTAAAAAGTGAAACAGGAGTTCATGTCCCTGGCTCCTTCAAACTTGGAATTATAGCCCAGCTCCCCGTCAGGCTGTCAATTACTGTCAATTTACAGTGCTAAGGGAAGAAAGGTGCTTAGCCTCTTGTAAGCAGAGAAAGAAGAAGAGAAAAAAGAAAGGAAACCAAAAGAAAATAGAAAAAGGAAAGGAGGAAGGTAGGTGGGGTATATGAGTTTAGGAAATGGTATTGCTAAACGATTTGACCCCCACTCAATTGCTTGAAGCTCTGAATTGGCAGCCCCCATGGCCACACTGATAGCAAAAGGAAAAGTAAAAAGAGGCACGTTCTTTTTTGGGTAAGCCATACAAAATGCCTCAAAATAAAGTGTATATAGTGCTGTGTTTATCAGACATACCTGAAGGAGATGCATATTACTCAGACCTACCATAGATTCTGGTTGTTCAGAGATAGCATCAGACAATTGCATTTCAGACAAACTCCAAAGCTGAGACAAAGGACCCCTTTCTAGGACGTTAATTTGGAAGCCACTGCTATTAACATTGCTGCATTTTTAAAATAAAATTCATATTGTTCTAGTGTATGGCTAGCATAAATAAGTCAAATGTCCTTTAACCTTTCTCCCCAGCTTCCATAACTAGGTGAATCAAAATTATTGGAAATAAGTGTGGAATCCCATACAAGGAAGGCAAAGTACAGGAGCTGGGTCATATAGAAGTGCTGCTTTGCCTTTTCTGTGTTTCAGATATTCCAGGAGAAAATGAGGAGCAATAAGATGATAGGCATGTTTGACATTAAAGAAAAGCTTGGTCGTGCCTAATGCAATGGAGAATTTGTTTAAGAACAATTCAGAAGCATGGTATTCTGACCCACAGTGAAGTAAGTTCATGAAGTCCTGAGACATTGGCTAAATACGTGCAAATAAGGTGCAGTAAATAATAAGGGAGGCAGAAGTCATGTAAAATACTGACTCACCTTCTACACTAGTCAAAGTTGAGGCCAAAGGTATGGCCTAACCCTTCCTTAATTGTTTTTGCAATTCTTTGTTATATATTCTCCTTCCTGTTTGGAGAAGTTAATTCCATTCTAGTACAGATGTGGATGATTTAGTGAGTTAACCTGCCTTTAAATTGCAATATGCTTAAAATTATAGGCAGTATGGTATTTGACAATGTAATAGTAATCAAAAGGGAATTTTAACCCTGTTGTGGACATATGGTTATGATTGGAGAAATTTTTGAGTGTCCAAAATGGGTAGAAGGTATTAATATTTTGTCAGTAAAGTCAGACATGATATTGAATACTCTACAGAAAATAGGACCCCCATCTCCCATTCCCAACCATCAAGAAGTATCAGAGTGTTAAAAGTGCAAAATGCCAAGAATGCCAAAATTGGGAGACCCTGATATTTGGTCAGGAAATGAATGAATTGAAGCAAACCTAAATGTGTTCCTAAACTGCCCCAAATGTGAAAGAAATGAGCCTAGGATTTAGGACTAGAGAAAGCCTCTGAATATTTACTCACACAATATTCTGAGTATATAGTTGGTAAATAAGCATCTACAGACTTGCTTATATAATCAAATGAAAATTCTTACTTTGATCTATCAGCTTGTTTAATCATTTTTCAGGTGTTATTGTTGCTAAATGCACTAAACTCCATTGGCCCTTATTACAAACTAAATTTAAATTGATGATGCAATGAGTTACAAATATGGTTCTGTGGTACAGTACTTGCCTAGCTTGTACAAAGCTCTGGGTTGTATTTCCTGTATGGAAAAAAACAACAAATACAAATAAAACATCTTTTCCAAAAAGAATCGCTCTGGGTCGTATTTCCTGTACGGAAAAAACAACAAATACAAATAAAACATCTTTTCCTAAAAGAATCTTTCCAGTTTTTGACTAAACAATTCAAGTTCCTTGTTTGTAACAAATTGGCTTATTGAAAAATTATAATCATCTTTTTTATCAAATGAAAACATCTTGAACAGGCTTCTCAAAAGTATTTTGTTTTTTGCTTTATCTTTCTTTCATTTTTATATCCTTCAGTTATAGAATCTCTTTTTATCAGTCAATGCAAAAGTTATTGAAGAAATCTTTCTAATGTTAGGAATTACTGAATAGGCAATTACATTTTAAAAGCAAGATTTAACAAAATAGGATGATGGCATGAAACAAATGAAGTTGCAATGTAGTGAAAAACCAAGTACATTTCAAAAGGCCTGCTGGTTTGAAGCCTTTTATACAATCCATTTTTCAAAACCTTCTTTTGAAATTCACAAATTTCAATTAAATAATATAATTGATGGAAGAGCACAAAATGTCTTAAAGCCATGATCTTTAAAAACAGTATTCTTGAGCAGTTTCTAACTTTATAAAAGGGTAGCTGTGTGCACTTTAACAGTAAGCTTCAAGGAGCTCACCCATGATGACTTTTGCTAAGCTCATCAAATGATTTAACCTATCACAAGTAAAGATTCATTTCATCTTTATACAAACATACATTTTCCATGATTGCTTCAATTTTAATATGCATATATTGAGCTAACTACATCATAATGTAGAACTACAACAGAGTATGATGTGCTATGCTTGAGTTTACTTAATGGAACACTTGTAGAGTCAATACAGTAATATTTATCTCAGGGCTTAGAAGTCTATATATTATATAAGAGTTGCTAAATCACTCCAGTAAATAATCAAATTGAATCAATAAAGTCTAAACAAAGTAAATAATACAAAGCATCAATGAAATGAAGTGTGGGTTCCTCAAGAATATCAACAGGTTAGACAAACTATTTTCTAAACTAACCAAAAGTTAGAGAGAGAACATGTAAATTAACAAAATCAGAAATAAAAATGGGGGCATAACAACAAAAAGTGAGGAAATCCAAACAATCTTCAGGTCATACTTTAAAAACCTGTAGACCATAAAATTTGAAAATTTGTTGGAAATGAACAATTTCCTGGATTGATATCACCTACCAAAATTAAATCAAGAACATATAAGCAATTTAAATAGACCTATAATAAAATAAAAGCAGTCATTAAAAGTCTCCCGCCCCCCGAAAAAAAAAAGGCCAGGGACAGATGGTTTCAGTGCAGAATTCTACCACAAATTCAAATAAGAGATAATACCAATACTCCTCAAATTGTTACACACTATAGAATCAGACGGGTTATTGCAAAACTCTTTTTGGGAGGCTACAATCACCTTAGTGCCCAAACCACACAAAGACACAACAAAGAAAGAGAACTACGGACCAGTGTCTCTAAAGAATATTGATGCAAAAGTGCTCAATGGCAAATTGAATCCAAAAACAAACCAGAAAAAGTCATCCACCATGATCAAATAGGCTTCATTCCAGGGATGCAGGAATAATTCAACATACAAAAATGCACCAATGTAATATCCCACATAAACTGAAAATGAAAAACCACATGATCATCTCACTAGATGCTAAAAATGCCTTTGACAAAATCCAAGACCCCTTCATGATAAAGGTCTTGGAGAGATCAGGAATATAACTAAACGTGATAAAGCCAATATACACCAAGCCAACAGCCAACATCAAACCAATGGAGAGAAATTCAATATGATTTCTGTAAAATGATGAACAAGACAAGCTTGTTCACTTTTTCCTATCTCTTCAATATTATACTTGAAGTTCTAGGTAGAGCAATAAGAAAACAAAAGTATATCAATGGAATACAAATTGGAAAGAAAAAAGTAAAACTTTCACTATTTGCAGATGGGTTACATAAGTAACCCCAAAAATTCTACTAGGGAACTCGTACATCTGATAAACACCTTCAACAAAGTGGCAGGAATCAAGATTAACTAAAAAAAAAAAAAAAAAAAAAAACAGTAGCCCTAATATATATAGACAATAAATTGCTGAGAAAGAAATCAGAGAAACATCACTCTTTACAATAGCCACAAACCACAGAAAACATAAAATAGATTGGGGTAATTAACCAAACAATTGAAAGACCTGTATGACAAGAACTTTGAGTCTTTAAAGAAAGAAATTAACGAATATACCAGAAAATGGAAAGATCTCCCATGATCTTGGATGGGTAAGATAAACATAGTAAAAAAAAATTACAATCTTGCCAAAAGCAATCTACAGATTTAATGTAATCCCCATTAAATCCCAGCACAATTCTTCACAGACCTTTAAATGACAATACTCAATGTTATATCAAAAAACAAACAAACAAACAAAAGCAAAACAAATGTCAAGATAGCCAAAACAACCCTGTGTAATAAAGGAACTTGTAGAGGCATCACCATCCCTGACTTCAAGCTCTATTATAGAGTTCTAGTCCTGAAAATGGCTTGATATTGGCACAAAAACAGACAGGTAGACCAATGGAATCAAATTGAAAGCCCTGATATTAATCCATAAAAGTACAGACATCTGATTTTTAACAAATAAGCTAAAATTGTAAAATGAAAAAAAAAAGAAAGTATCTTCAACAAATGGTACTGGCATAAGTGGATGCTGGTGTGTAAAAGACTTCAGATAGATCTATATCTACAGCCATGCACAATGCTTAAGCCCAAATGTATCTTAGATTTCAACATGAATCCAGCCAGAATAGACCACTTAGAAGAGAAATTAGGAGTTACTCTTAAATGAATTCGTAGAAGAGACAACTTCCTGAAAATAATACCAATATTGTAGACACTAAGAAGAACAATTAATAAATGGGATTTTCTGAAACTAAGACGCTTCTGTAAGGCAAAGGACACAGTCAACAAGACAAAACTGCAGCTCACAGAATGGGAAAAGATCTTCACCAATGCAACATGTGACTCAGGACTGATCTCCAAAATATACAAAGAACTCAAGAACCTAGTCACTAAAACACCAAATAATATAATTAAAAAATAGAGTACAGAAATAGAGAATTCTCAATAGAGAACTCTAAACTGGCTGAAAGACCCTAAGAAAATTACTGAACATCCTTAGTCATCTGAGAAATGCATATCAACACAACTCTGAGATACCATCCTACACTAGTCAGGGTGGCTAAAATCAAAAACATAAATGACAGTTTATGCTGGAGTGGATGTGGAGAGAGAGGAATACTGCTCCATTGCTTGTGGGAGTGCAAACATATAGTCATTTTGGAAATCCTCAGGAAAATTGGAATCAGTCTACTTAAAGCTACAGAAATTCCATTCTTAGGCATATTCCCAAATGATGTACATTCATATAACAAATACATCTGTTCAACTATCTTCATAGCACATTATTTCTAACAGCCAGAACCTGGAAGCAACCTAGATACCACTCAACCAATGAATGGATAAAGAAAATGTCATACATTTACACAATGGAGTACTATTTGGTGAGAAAAACAATGGAAACTTGAAATTCACAGACAAATGGATGGAACTACAAGAAACCATTCTGAGTGATGTAACCCAGTCACAGAATGACATACATGGTATGTACTCACTCACATATGGATATTCGACAAAGAGCAAAGATTAATAGCCTGCTATCCACACCTCCATGGAAGCTAAGAAACAAGGAAAATCCTAAGAGAGACATACATGGCTCCCTGGAGAAGGAGAAAGGGGCAAGAGCTCCTTTTGACCATGGGGGAGGGCGATAGAGGGAACAAGGTAGGAGAAAGAGCAGGGGAAAAGAGGAGGGAGAGGAGAACATGAGGGATGAGGAAGATTGAGTTTGGGGATGAAGAGAGGGGAACAAGAAAAGAGATACTTTAGTAGGGGTAGCCATTATAGAGTTAAAGGGAAATCAGACACTGGGGAAATGTCCAGAGATCCACAAGATACCTACTAAGTATCTAAGCAATAGTGGAGAGGCTACCTTAAATAGTCTTCCCCTATAATGAGTTTGATGACTACCTTAAATGCTGTCTTAGAGCCTCCATATAACAACTGATGGAAACCGAAGCAGAGATTCACAACTAAGCACTCAGCTGAACTTTTGGAATACAGTTATAGAGAGGGAGGAGTGATGAGCAAAAGGGTCAAGACCATGGTGGGGAAATACACAGAAACAGCTGACCTGAGCAAATAGGAGCTCATGGGCCTCCAGTTAGACAGCTGGAAAACCAGCATAGGACTGAACCAGGTCCCCTGAATGGGGCAATCAATTAGGAGACCTGGGCAGTCTATGGGGTCTCTTGAGGTAGAACCAGTATTTATCCCTAGTTCATGAATGGATTTTTGGAGCCCATTTCCCATGGTGGATACTTTCTCCGCTTAAATACATGGGGGAAGGCCTAGGCTATGCCCCCAAATGATGAGAGAGACTTTGATGATCCCCAATGGAAGGCATCACTTTCCTTGGGGAGTACATGGGGTTGGGATGGGGGGCAATCACTGGAGAATATGGGAAGATGGAAGAGAGAGGGAACTGGAATTGATACTTTTAAAATGATTGCTTCTAATTTAAAGAAAAAGGAAAAAAAACATTGCTAAATCATATTGTGCTATAAATTATTACTAATAATGATGAATTTCTGTATTTTTATGAGTCAAAGCACAATTATATAGTTTGGGACTTCTAAAATCATAAGCCATTTTTAATAATCTAGAAGGCAGCGATTCTACCTTATATTTCCTTGTGTAGTCATTCCATATCTTACTAGCTACTTATTTATTTATTTATTTATTTATTTATTTATTTATTTATATTTTGTTCCATGCCTGTCAGTTATTAAGTCAATCACTGTCCCAGGAAGTTCCATACCACACGAAGGCCCTCAAACATGGACATCAGGCTACTCTTCAGTGCTTTTGACTGTTTCCTTTGTGTAAGAGATTCACTTTCACACATACAAAGAATGAGTGTTTTAAAAAGAAGATTATCATGAGGCTTAGAATCAACCTCCTGAAATGTTAATATAGGAATTAATATATTTATTAATAAGCAAGTAAGTAAAGCTGCTCAGTTGGTCAGTTTTGTTCTCTGGATTGCTTAACATCTGTATATGTAAACAGACATATAAAAAGTAGGAATGATAGTCTGATCATAAATCTGAAAATCTTATAATACTATTCCTTCATTATTTAACATGGCAAAATATTATAAATGTTAGATACACTAGAATATCAAAATGAAAAAAAACTATGTAACTCCTCACTCCATCTTATCTTAGGTTCAAGGGTTTTGTAATTTAAAGGCAGAACAGTAGAAGAAATATATATATATATATATATATATATATATATATATATTTATATATTTATAAATATATATATATATTTATAAAAGTTTGCAAAGCAAAAGTAATTCTCTACTGTGATCCAATTAATCCTAAAGCCAAATTCTAAGATACCTGTGGAATCTGTTCTCCTTGGGAATACCAAGAAAATGACAAAGGAATTGGAGCTGACTCAAAGTCACGGATTCTGAGCCTGTAGTGTCAGATTATTTATTCTGTTCAGCAGCTTCCACATTTATTTATGCTTTTGTTTCTAGCCTCCAAGCCTTCAGTGTTCTGTAAGGAACTTGACACGGAGAAT
Source organism: Cricetiscus sungorus (assembly GCA_030556225.1). NCBI lineage: Eukaryota > Metazoa > Chordata > Mammalia > Rodentia > Cricetidae > Cricetiscus > Cricetiscus sungorus. The sequence continues at coordinate 20,622,351 of JANBXA010000069.1, forward strand.
TTTGTATTCTACCCAGAGTGTTTCTGTCCAGCTTTCTTTCTTCTTAAATCTCCTAGCTTCCCTATACCTAAACACATCTAAACAGACCAAGAATTTACAGAGAGACACAGAGGCACAAAAAAATGGGCAAGTTGGTGTTAGAAGAGTTGAACATTCATTACAAAGTCAGAAAAGTTTTCTGTCATTTATGAAGATAGGAAAGACTGAAATAAAATTCATTAAAAGTAAAATTTTATCCTAGTGATTTACAGTGCCACAACATCTGGAGACTATTCTAATTTACAGAGGAGTTCCTTCGAAAATATGTGAACTCCTAACTAAACACAAGGGAATTTATAAGTAAAAGGCTTTGGGCTTTGTAACTGAAGTGACTTAGCTATTTATTTTTCACAATGCTGTCATATATCAACCTAACTACCCTTCAACACAAACTCAACTGTGTTTTCTAAAGTATTGTTTTTTCCTCATCCTTTGATTTTCACTATATTGTTGCTGAAAGACATATTGGCAAATAGTTCAAGGAAATAAGTGCTCATACAAGCTAAATTAAATTTCTCACCCACCTTCTTGGTATTATTTCATGTAAATAAAATATAGAGAAACAAAGCTCAATAAAGCATGCAAACATTCACCATGAAGATGCATATCAACACAGGGCAATAGATGGACACAAAGCAACTGTGCCTTCTTGTCCTTGCAAAGCTATTGTATGTCAACAGCTACCACAAACAGCATTTTAATTTGCTTCTCCAATATATGGATCAAGGCTTTCTATTTACATTTTAACATCTTTGACCTTCACATTCTTGCTCCTCTGATGAGCTTTGTGAATAGTTGAGTGGTAGCACTTTACAAACTAAAAAAGATTCTTCTACTGGGCTTTGAGGAATGTGGGAGTCAATGGTTAGATAAATTCCAGTTTATATAAAGGAAGTGACAGAAGATCAAAGACCAAGGTACAACACCTTCTTTCTTCTAATACCTATTTCCTAGTGTGACATACATGCTTTCTTCTTCCAATATTACTCTTTTACTAGGAAAAACAAAACAACAATACCAATCTCATTAACAGATTCAATACCCTATTTCAAAACTTTATTTGAACAGTGAAGACTTCCTCATTAGCACTCAAGAAAAATAACTATTTCTCTGTTTTCCTCCAAGGTTACTCAAACCTCCAATGGCTGCTCTCTGTCTGCCCAAAATTAAAGTGTGTGACTCCTGTTCAACCCTAAATAGTTTAATATTTTTAAATTGCAGAAATTTTGACTCAATATAGTATGTGTTCCAAATCCACATCCGATACTTTATCCACAAGAGTGTTCAATAAGTGAATAATACTTGTCATTTGATACTACATAAATAAGATCCACTTAAAGATAGCCATTGGAGTTTCAGTTTTTTAGCTGTAGCTTTATTTCTGTTGCAGTAAAAAGATGCTTTTATCTACATGTGTATATTTCTCTCCAGGTTTTGTTTACAAACATACAAGTATTGAACATAATATACCATCATTCATTGGCCAGAACTGAATAGAGCTGGTGCTCGTTTGTTGCTCTTTGGGATAAGGAGTTTGTTCAAGCCTACTATCAATTTTTGTTATATACTCTGAGAGTCTTCTCTGTGTGCTGCAATGTTCATGTGTCTCTTAGAGAGCCTCATGATCTGGCTGTTTCATAGGAGCAAAGATAACCTCACTTTCTCATGCCCTGTGTGGAGAACTAGTGATCAGTTGAAATCAGGTAGGACAGATGGGGGAGACATGGCTAAGCATATCTAGGGATGCAGCCACACATGCGAACATTTGTCATCACATACAAAGTCCTGGTTTCAATCCTTAGCAAATATAATAACAAAAGCATCCGTGCATCACGCGTTTTCTGTCTCCCACAACATCCTAGTTTTTCTGCTCTTACATCTAATTTTTCATTTGGGTCTCTCCTCTCACTGTGGCATGAATATTTGGTGAGATAATGATCAATGTCCTTTGTCTATTTCTACTTTTCCTCTCTAGGGAAGGCATGGTGATAGAATGGTCAATTTCACTGTCACTCACAAAATTTTAAATATTGATGAAAACAAAAAAGCAAACACATGATTTTTTTTCTCATAGCAAATACTCCATTGCCTAACATCTGAATTTTCCAAAGGACCTTCATAGGTCCATTTTCTTCATTTTGTATTTTAGAATTCCCACTGGTGTTTCAGTGTCATGAGCTGGATGTGTACTGCAAAACCAATGCTGAAGTGCTAAGGCTCAATAGCTGTGACTGTAAAGTTGTTCAAAGAAAAATAAGAGTTTTTACAGACACAATCAACTTAGAATCAGGATATTAGACACTAGTCCAATGTCATTGATTCCTGTATAAGAAGATTAATGATACAGAAACAAAATTTACAGGGAACACACTATGTGATCAGAGATACAGAGATTGGAATGATGCATCTACAAGCCAAAACTTGTAAGCTAAGAAAAGGGCCTAAAACAAATTCTCCCCTAGAGGCTTTTTGGCAACATGGACCAACTGACAAGTGATTTCTCATGTTTGGTTTTAGAAATGTGAGGAATCAATTTCTGTTATGTTAAGTCACCCTGTTTGTGGAACAAACAGAAACTAGCACAGAATGTTATTCCCAAAACCTTAAGAAGAGGAAGAAAAGAAGATAGAAGGAAGGAAGGAATGCATGAAGGAAGGAAGGAAAGAAGGAAGGAAGAAAAAGAAAAACAGAACATTGAGATTTAGCATCAAAGTTACTTATATTCAAGCAAAAGTACTTGTATCCACAGTCTTTGTTTGATGTTATGGACAAGAAAGTCTACTTCATTCTTAACAGTCAGATTCTGTTGTCAGACATAAGTATGCCTTTTAGAAAGCACATGATCCAGCTCTGGCCAGCCTACTTAGCAGAATCAACTCAGAGATCCTTTGAATGAGCATTCCTTGTAAAGAAAGATTGACACGTGAGAACAACCACATATCTTCTTTGGCCTCATATTTACGTTCTGTAATAGAAACATTCTTGTGTGGTATATTTGATGATGAGGTAGTGGCATGTCATCAACATGTTGATCCAAAGTCAGAAATTGTGTCTATAGGTGAGCTGCTGTGACAACTTTAAAATCAGTAGGTTAAAATCTGTACTCATGGCACGAGATAAAAGCTATAACTTTTTAATAGCTTCTGCCTGTGTGTATTCTGGTAATTCTTTTCTCAACCATTTTAACTGTACAGTATCATTGTCTGTGAACACTTAAAAGCTCAGAATTCAGGAAGGATGGTTTTAATGTTCAGACACTTGATGATAAATTCTGAAAATCTGGATGACTATTTTAGGCTGTTCTTACTCATTTTCTTATATTATATGATACATGTGTCTGAATGTAAGAACAGACTACTTATAGCAGTTACAAACTAACTTGAGTGTTACAGATTTAGGCTTAGATATGAAGGAATTCTCTCCTTATGAAGCCCAAAAACAGGCTATTTTGATTTCTACTTTAATGTTTTCAGGGTCCCTTGGTTGGAGATTTTGGATATATTTAGCTTCTACTTAGAGAAGAATGAAAAAGATAATGTGGGCCAGGGATGTGGAAAGCAAGGACACACTAGACGAGCAGCTCCAGCATAATACAAACTTTGGATGAACTGAGAGGGGACCTTTTATTCCTGAATTTCAGATATGAGCCCTTGAATCATAGCAAAATTGTGCTGTAAAATTTATCATTGTGAAGAAGTCTCTCATGCAGTTGTAAAGGCATAGAATTTAATTTTGGGAAGAAGTTATCAGAGATTGTGCTTGTATGTCAGATAGCTTTTGTTAAGAAAATGAAGTTATGTGAGGATTAGAAATTAATTTTTCTCTCTTTACAAACTGCTGTAATTGGCAATGCTGGCATTCTCTCTCATTTTTATCAACTCCATGTCTCAAGATGGTTGTGGAAAAGTTAGATATGATGACTTTGTTCCCTTCACAAATGAGGAAAGGTACAGCTTATGTCAGCACTGATTTACCAGGAGAGACACCCCATTTCCTCCAAAAGACTTTCTCCTGAGCCTCATTAACTTAGCTGGGTCTTGAGATCAACTTTATTTTTATTATTTTTAAGGGGGAATGTCAAAATAAGGAACAGAATCTTGTTCGTTGAGTTATACCAATCATTATACATCATCCACTGTGTGCCAAGGCAGGTTACTCTAAGCAAGACACAAAAAGCATGTGGATCCCAAGTGAGCACATAATGCTGTTTTCCACAGTAGGGGTGCTAATAAAGCTGTTGAAATCGCCTCATATCTGAGCATTCTGGTTGGCAAACTTTCTGTGCCACAATTTCACATGCAGTCAGAAAGTTCGCATTATCAGTAGAGCCTGAAAGCACGCAGACAGTCTATGCAGCAGTGGATTAATGTGTTTTGAAGGTTAAGCTAGTGCTTATTTGCATGCTGGCTTTATAAGAAGTAAGGGCCTTTAAATTCAAAACCTGAGGCGGTAGAGTGGGGCAAAAGACATTGAACTTATAAAATACTCAGTTTATTACTTTAGAAAACAACCATAAAGGACTCAATGGAATTACATACTAATATTTACTTAATAATATTTCACATTGTATATATTATAAATAAATGTACTTTATGATATTGCATTGGATCTTATATTGAGACATGATAGATTCTGAGTTATCTTTGCATTCATATTTTATCTTTATCACGGGCAGTTTTTCACACTGCCTTATTATCATAGGAATATTTCCTACAGAGTAAATGTGTTTAAGCTATTATGCTAAATGTATTATAACTACCATATCTTAAATTGTTTCAGCATATTTTTTCTTATCTAGTAGGAAAAACAAAGAATGAATTATGTTCTCTTTATGTAATATTTACTTTAAATTCTATATAGCACAGTGCATTTACTTCCTTAGACATTTCATTCTCTTATTCTCAAGCACAGGAAATATTTGCATTCATAGGAGTTTCCACATGCTCAAACATGACTAGACCAAAAGATGGAAAGATAGAACAAGAATAAAATTTATCTTTGATATCCATACAAATGTGATGGCCTGAATAAATTCTGATTTTTATTACAATTATGTGTCTTAGAATGCCTACGCGTTTTCACAAACTTCCCTCTTCTTAATATTTTCTTCCAAGTAGCTGTTGGCATTGAGAACTTAGGAACTCCAGTAGTGACTATGATGCCCAGTGTTTTAGGGTGAGTAAAAACTCTGAAGATCATTCTGAGTGCTTTTGGTGGAGTTGAATGATTTCTGAATTATTAGAACTAATGGATAAGCTTCTTGCATTCATGCTTTGCAGACACAATTGATCTCTTTGAAAAATAATACAGGCTAAAAGGCCATATGAAATGCACACATAAATCAAATTTAGGGAACTCCCTTTACTCATGAACAAGAAAGAACATTCTTAGAAGTATCATTCTCCTTCTTGAAGCTATCAGGATACACCTTGACAACAAGAAAGGATGATGAAGGCTGTACACTTATTGTTTTGATTCATGGATATAAATCCTTGTCATGTAAGATAAAGAAAGACAGGTTGACCTTGAAAAGGAGTATTAGTGCTTAAAATTATCCACACCCATTAAAGAACACTTCTTTTTTTCCCCCAAGCATTAGTTCAGTCGGTAGGGGAGCCAGACTCCAAATCTAAAGGCAATTTATTCAATGACCATTTCTATTCAAACAGTTATAAAAATATGTTGAATCCAATCCAAGGTAATTTGTCACATCTGTTCATTGGTAGAAGTGAGATCAGGAACAAAGAAAAACAGCAGACAGTAGGCTATCTTAGTATAAACACAAGAGCAGAGGTCTAGAAATACAGAACCTGGGTCATCCAAAAGTGAGGTAAGCAACTGAAACCGCAGAAGAAAATAGAAAAAAAATCTATTTTCTATTGTGTTGGAACACAACAACCAAAACCCAAGAAAGCTATGTGGCTCAACTTAAGTGCTTCTGACAGATTGATTTTCTCTAATGTACCCCATCCCACCCACCCACACAACCACCCACCCACCCAACCACCCACCCACCCACCCAACCACCCACCCACCCAACCAACCACCCACCCACCCTTTCTTTTTTTTTTTCTTTGTTGGTGTTTTATTGCTGTGATCAAACCATGAGCCAAAAAAGCAACTTGTAAAGTAGACAGTTTGTTTGTGGCTTACATATCCAGGATCACAGTCCATCGAGTGAAAGCAAGACAGGAACTGAACCACAGACTATGGAGAAATGCTGCTCAATGGCTTGTTCTCTATGGCCTGATCAGCCTGATTTCTTACAGGGGTGGCAATTGGGAAAATGGACTAGCCGCCTTCCCATCAACTACTAGTCAATAAAGGGAACCAAGTTTGAGGCCAGCCTGGTCTACAAAACTACAGAGAGAGTTCTAGGACAGGATCCAAAGGAATACAGAGAAATTTTGTCTCAAAAAAAAAAACAAACAAACAAACAAAAAAAAACAATACAAAAAAAAAAAAAAAAAAAAAGGGAACTAGGAACAAAGATCTTCCAAAAACCAATATTTTTGAAATTTGAAGAATTTTCTCAGTTGAGCTTTCCTTCTTACCAGAGGACCCCAGCTTGTATCAAATTGACTAACTCTTCTGCTTTGCCTGGCACAGTAGTATCATTATTGTGTAAAGTACTAAGAGAAATTTATTGTTACTGTTTGATAATATAGAGGGGTGGTTCTTTCTATGTTTTGTGATTCTAAAAACTCACATTTAAAAATATTTACTTTAAAAAGTTATCATAAGCGTAGAGAAATGGCTCAGTGCTGTTGACCTAAGTTCCATCCTTGGGTCCATACATTAAAGTCAAGAGCACATTGATTCTTTAGTTGTTGCTCTCTGACCTCCTCTCACACACGCTAGTAGATACATACCCCCTCACATAACCCCTACTAAGTGAATAACATTTAATAAAAATTTTAGAAGTTAAGTAGTACTCCTTTATACTGAAGTAAAAACTTTATGAATGAATGAGATCATAGGAAGTACAAATTAGTGTGGTGACATGGAACCATACACAGAGTTCCAGAAAAGCAAAATTGATGGAGAACTTCAACAACTCTTCCATGACACAGTTCTAAAATAAGAAACATTGGGGCACTTGTCTCTAAATGTAATGCTTTTATCACAGGCTCTACCCTTAAAACTCATGAATCTGTGCAGAAGAGGAAACAGAAAGATTGTAAGATACAATGTTGGTTGATGACTACAAGACAAGAGTGTCTTCTAGAAACAGAAGAACTAATATGGATGACCTCACAGACACTATGAGAGCAGGCACAAGTGATACACATGTTTAAACAAGACAAAATGTCAGTACTAAGAAGCTGAAATAAACAAAGCATCCCACCACTGTCTAGAATTTGTGTATAATTGAAGCTGCTGAATAGGAAAAATCAATTTTCTCCAATGTAGTGACACTAACATAGTTGGCCAATAGTTAGTTGACAGACACAAGTAGACTCCATGTTTTATTTTTTTGTTTTTTGTCCTTTTTGATTATGCTTTTTGTTTTGTTTGGATATTTTTACCTTGTTTGTCTTTCTTATAATTATTTTATGTAAAAAGACTATATATATATATATGTATATACATACATATATATACATACAATATATATATATAATATTCACTGTAAGACTATTAAGGGTTACAAGTCAATGTGATCCCAGTTATAATCTCATTTATAAATATGTACATTGTTATACATAGGCATAAAGGAAGGAAACACACAGACAACATCACATCAGCTGAGCAGTGATTATCACAAGTAAACCAGAATCTATACTTTATGAATCCTTTTGGGGATTAGCTAGGGATAAATAAGTTTAAGAATAGTCAAAAATTAATCCGAAGAAGAGCAAAGGTCCCTTAGGAGTCATCCTGAGCCTGCAGATTTTGGATATTCAAAAGATTTTCTATGTCAATTTTTTACCTAAATTAATACTTAAATTAGATGAGAGAAGATATAGATGATAGATAGATAGATAGATAGATAGATAGATAGATAGATAGAGAAGAGAAATACCATAAAATAGGAAGACATTACAGGTTTAAAAAGAAAACTGACTCTAGAGAAATGTCCAGAGACCTACAAGACTGACCCCAACTAACAATTTGAGCAACAGTGGAAAGGCTACCATAAATGCCCTTCCCTAATAATGAGATTGATGACTAACTTATCCACCATCATAAAGCCCTCATCTTGTAGCTGATGGAAACAGAAGCAGACACCCACAGCCAAACACTGAGCAGAACTGGAATCCAGATGCAGAGAGGGAGGACAAGACCAGGCTACAGAAACCCACAGAGATTGCTGCCCTGAACAAGGAAGAGCTAATGGGCCCCCAAACTGATAGCTGAGAATCCATCATAGGACTGACTCAGTCCTCCTGAACATGGGTCTCAGAATGCCTAGGTAGTCTTATGGACCTCTGTCAGTGGAACCAGGAACCTTTTGGTGCACAAAAGGACTTTGGGAGCATATTTTCTATGGAGGGATACTCTCCTAACCTAGAGGCAGAAGGGAAGGCCTAGACCCTACTCCAAATGACTTGACAAATTTTGATGATCACTCCTGGAAGGCATCACCCACCCTGTGGAGTGGGGATGAGGAATGAGAGGGGAGGGTAGTCAGAGGGGATGGGAGGGAGAGAGAAGGAGGAAGAGTGAACTGGGATCTATATGTAAATTAAGAAAAATAAATTTTAAAAATTTTCTAAATATGTCTACAGGTTTTTTGGATTTAATAAAATTTTTGTTTAATAGAATTTTGTTTTATTAACCCTTAGTCTTATAGAAATTTTAATTTATGATCTTTCCCTTATTTCAAAAGCAGTAAGATAGTCTTTCCTAAATGACATTGAGGAAATAATAAAACATCATCCCACTATAAGCATGTATCTCATGACTCTTGCATCAACATTATATCCAAGGAGAGCTGCAGATGTGCCATCAACATATCTGGGATGATATGAAAAGCTGAAGAACACTTTGCCATCTGACATGGAGATGCAGAATTTGGAATTTGCACGTCTGGTTTTCTTTGGTCCAGTATTTCCTCACTATGCTACTTTTCCTTCCTTTTGGAATGGTAATGCATTGTCTATGCCATTGTGTGTTGGAAGCATGTGATCTGGTTTTAGATTTTGATTTTACAGTGGGTTAAAGCTAAGAGATTGTCTTCAGTCTCAGGAAAGACTTTGAACTTTTCACTTTTAAGAAGTGTTGAGACTACAGAAGACTATGGGGACTTAGAAGTGAGACTAAATGAATTTTGAATTGCGATATGACTATATACTTACATGTGCCATGGAGTGGAATATGGTGGTTTGAATAAAAACCACAGACTCACATTTTTAAATTCTTAATCATCAGGGAATGGCACTACTTGAGAAGAATTTGGAGGTGTGGCCTTGTTTCTTTTACAAGAGTTGTCTTGGTCATAGTGTCTCTTCACTGCAATAGAACACTGATTAAGATAGTGAAGCACTATTGTTTGGTGCCTTCTTCAAAGAACATAAGGGAAAACAATTGATAGGTCTCTATTAGAAAAGGTGTAGAAAGAAGTCTAGGATATTCTGCATGACAACATGAAATCCTTTCCTACCACTGAGAGGAAATGAAACTTTTGGTAGCAAAGTGTATACTCTGTTGTCATCCCTACTGCATTTTAAATAGATAAAAAATATGTGTGACATTATTCCTGAAGAGACAATTAACATCTTTTTACTCCAGGTAGGGATCCAACAACAAGTCAATATTGGAGTAACACTGTGTCCAGCTTAGTAATTCAATAAGTTTTATTGGGGTGCTTACATGGATATACTGAAAGATTGCTTACAGAGGCAGAGATGACACAAAGACAGCTGCATCACCTAAGCCTAGCCCTGCATGGGAGACAGCACATAGAAGCTGGAATGCTGAAGCATACCAAATAAGAGGTAGAGTAATAGGTAGATGATTGTTCTTTCTCAATCGCTCATTTGATCTGAGCCTCTTCCAGGTATTGTGACAGGCCTCTATTTCTTGTACAGATCAAACTGCTTGCTGTTCCTTTTCGATGACTTGACTGATCTGTAAGTGTTCCACATTGCAGAGTCTGTGTCTTTTCTAAGATTTTAAGCTAACAGCAGTGGTTCTAAATCATCTTAATGCTATGATACTTTAATACAGGTCCTCATGTTGTAGTGACCACCAACCATAAGATTATTTTTATTGCTACATAATAACTGCCATTTTGCTACTATTATGAATTGTACAGTAAATATCTAATATGCAGGTGGTCCTAGTAATGGATGAAATGATCTTTTGACCCCCAAAGGGGTTGCACCCCAGGGAGTTGAGAACTACTGGCTTACAGAATAAATGCTTTTTGTTAATTTTTTATTTGAATTTTAAACAAGTTTGTTTTACATGTCAATCCAAGTTCCCTCACCCTCCTATTCTCCCCTATATTCCTCCCAAACCCCCATCCCATCCCCTTTCTGCTCCCCACAGAGGCCAAGGCCTTCCATGGAAGGCTTCACAGTCTGCCCTATCATTTGGAGCAAAGCCTAGGCCCTCCCCCATGTCTAGGCCGAGAGAGTATCCCTCTGTGTGGAATGGGCTCCCAAAGACCATTCATATACTAGGGATAAATAATGATCCACTACCAGAGACCCATAGACTGCCCAGTCCTCCCAACTAACACTAGAGAATAACTCTTAGCAGTCTTTACTGCATAGATACTCTTGGGGGAGGAAAATGTAGAGAATCTGGTAAATTTCAGGGATATTCTGAAGTTATTTACAAATGTTTACTTTCTGTCTTAACCATCTTTCCTGCAGGATGGACTGTTTCAATTTCCCCTAGAACATACTGTCCTAAAGTACCCTGTGATACCACTGCCCTTGAACATCCAGTATCTAAGAATTTCCCTCCAGGATGTATGGTTTCTAACTCTGAAGATTGTTATACAAAACCATGAACTGTGAGAAATAAACTGATCTCTGGAGGGATGAATCACAGGTATCTGTCTGAATAAGAGAGCCAGTTATCTGAACTTGATGTTGTAAGAGAGCAACAGCAATCCCAAAAGGAAAGAAGCAAATATGTTGCATGAGGGGGGGTGCTTTTAATATGAAGACTCAAATTAATCATTCCACTGGAACTCTTTTTCCTACTGTTTTACTTTCTTCCTGGTGTTCATTATAAAGAAACAATGTACACCCCCTACCAGTTTCTTATTTAGTGTTTGCTCCTCTTTCTATCAGGATATAAGAATCACTAAAATAGGTTTTTTGGGGGGTTGTTTGTACGTTTTCTTTTTTATTATTGTTGTGTTCCCAGGCACTGAAAATGTATCTGGATGTAAGCCGCTATTCAATAAGTGTTGTTTGAATGAATAGATGCAGAATTAAGAATAAATGCAGACAAGGTAGGCTGAATTCAGGATATCATTCACGTCTTATAGACTGTATAGTGCTGTGGGTCAGTGTGGGAGAGGGATGTGTACAGCCCTCAGCCTATGTGGAAAGAGTAGAGATAGAAGGGAATGACACAATTCATAGCTTTGCTTGGGGAGATTCAGATAGAAATAAGAGGAAGTATTTTTGAAGGTCTATGAAAAAGAAGAAATGGACTTTTATTTGCTTTGAAAAGAGATGAGATGTTAACCTTACCATTAATTCTCATCAGACCAAACTTTTTAATTCTTGGGTTCTAAAGAAAGGCTATCCGATCAGTATTTTCTGAACTGTGTCTAAGCTGGGTTTTCATCACAGAGCAATTGTAGGTGGCTGAGGACATCTGTATAATCCTAAGCACTTCTTGGCTTGCAGTCTGGAAAATGTCAGTGGCTTATATCTCATGGGAAATGTAGTAAACATTTTAATTATATACGATTCTGTTTCTGTCTCTTACTTTCTGTAAGAACATGGCTCCTGTCACATCTCTACTCCTGAAAGGTACAGATAGAATGCCGAAAGTGAAGAGGTGCCAATATTGTTTGTTTCACTACTAAATTGTTATATATATATATATGCTTTTTATGTACAGAGTGTTTATGCATACATACATTTTCTGGTTTAAAAACAAAATCTCTTGTAAGAAGTTGCTGACACACTATCAGGTTTGGTTAGCAAATAGAAATTCATTGGATCTTTATGTTTAAATTTCAGGAGATAAAAAGATCTAGAAAGCAGGCTAGGTATGGTGGCCCATACTTTTAATTCCACCAATCTCCTCAAGAGTCGGGTGCAGGGGCAGTTGTGTCTCTATGAGTCCCAGCCTGTTCTACATAGTGAGAGTCTATCTTGAAAAAAAAAATTGGAAGGCAGTAAGCAGTTTTCATTTGGAAGATTGAGTTTTAGTCCCTTGTTAGAGATCAGAGGACGACATGAGGTATGAGAGAGCATATATTTATCAAACACAGCCAGAGAGACAACATACTGATGAGGGCTGAGACAAGACACTTGGAGATGTTAGCATAAAAATCCCTGAAAGATGTTTTTTCTATTTTAAGAAACTTGCATATTTGGCAATGTGGTACAGAAGATTGAACAATGATTCTAAGGGAGGCAAAACAAACAAACAATTGTTCACACCTTTAATGTACATCAATGAAACTTAAGCATTTTTGTCTGGCATGAAATAGCTACATATTATACAATTATCCAATGTGTTTCTGAGAAGCTTCAAGAAAAATATAGGAAACTTTTTACAGGTAATAACATAGCATAATTCTGCTGTCATGAGTATTTCTACCAAATATGTTTGCTCTTTATATATGTTATGGGAGAACTAGCATAGGTGTTTTTTTCCCTAAGCCCTATGTTGACTTTATCTGAGAATTCATAACAGTAGGATCGATAAGAATAGAAAAGAATGTACCAACATGTTCACTTCACATCTCTATTTGAATGTCACATGCGTTTGTCAAATGTGGTTCATTAAAAGGAAAACAAGAAAAAAAGAAAACAACAACAAAAATGCCCCATGAACTGATATATTTAGTTCCCAAACTTTCCTTGTTACTGTTTTCCACATAATTACCACTTCCCCGATACTGAGGCTCAATTTTCATTTTCATCCCTTTTATTTCCTGTTCCCAGGTAACTAATCAGATGGAACATCATTAGGAATCTGCTTCTAGTATATTTCCTTATGCAATTGTTTTTGGGTGTTTAAACAACAAACAAGTATCTTTTCTCAATTCAGTTTTAATGTCACAGTATAATAGGCCTATTTTAATATAAAATTATCTTTGTCTAATTAAAATCCTTCAGTTATTCCTGCTAGAATAAATTCCAGAGTTGTCTTAAAATTAAGACTTTATCTATAAGATAGAATTATGCAACTTCTTCCAGTAAGCATTTCTCATTGTTCAAAGTCACCTTTTTAAAATTCTGTGTTTTAAGCATACGAAGAAAGACAGGTTCTATTATGATAGAGTCTACCATTGAGTGCAACTGATGTAAGCAGTCAGGATCTCTAGTTTTTTGCTGGATGTGGGTGCATTCTGTCTAGGGGGAAAACTCCATTCTCACCAAGAGCAAGGGAGCTAGAACTGTTACACTACTAAAAGCTGGTTTTGACAGCAAGATCTTTTGACAGTCAGGGAAACTATGGTCGAAAAGCTATTGAGGTTGCCTGTAAAGACTACAGTAATAAGAGGTATTCATGGTGACTTTTAGAGTTGTTTCCTTGGTTGCTTGGAAGTAGTAGAAGATCCAGGCAGTCAAGGGCTTTGAGTCCTCAATAAATATGGTGGGTCTCAAACTTCAAAATCCTAGCTGCCAAATGAAAGAATTCCTATCTTCCATCACTGTCTAAGGCAGAGATCACTTAAGAAGAAATTTTTAACTGACCTGAAGCTTCTGTTTGAGCATGGAATACTCCAAAGCCAGAACCACAAGGCTTCCAACACCTTGGGTGTATAAGCATCTTGCCTTGCCAGTGAACTTATAGTGGTAGCTACACCCACTGGGTGTGGGCATGGATACAGGTATTATTTACTGGAAAGGCAAAATGCTATTTCACTTGGGTTTCTGTCCAAGAAGGGAGCTCACTCAAGACACCTACTAAAATTGAATGGACAGTCACAGATCAATGGATACATTTCTGCCACAGTCACCAAAATCCCTAAAGCCCAAGTCTTCAAGACTCATCAGAGACAGGAAACCTTATTGTGTCACTCTAGTTGATAACACACATACACTTGTTTTGCAAGGGATTGCTCTAACCTGGTATCCCATACCTTCAGAACAGTTTGAAGCTGTAACCTATGTCTTTCATAGGACCCAGCAGTTTTCAAGAGCACAGGGCTATAATGCCTGCAATATTTCAGCTAGGGTACCCAGAAGCCTGCTGAAGACTTTGAGCTGAAATTTCTTTTGGTTGACATCTTGCCACTGAAGTACTTGGAGCTCTTTTATACTCATATAACAAGTAACATTATCATTGTTTTCTATTTTCTGTAAGCCTACTCCATTCTCAGAGGAAGTGGATAATCACTGGTCAGAGGCAGGAGACAGTCTTTACTCACAGACTGCTTGACCAGCCAAGTCTTGAAATGATCAGGACCTCTAAATACTAAATGGTATTTTATGAATGGGAAACAAGGATAAAATTCTAAGTAGTAATGATTGGTGGTAGATTTCTGTGTTTTCTTTCTTCTCTTTTGCCTGGCTTAAATTGAAAGGCAGTATAAAACTATGTGTGACTGGACAGAAACAACCATGGGAGTTTCAACAAAAGGAGACTCCTGAATGGGCGTGGGTAAGATTCTCATGGTTAATTTTTTTTCTCTTTTCCAGGATCTCACAGATTGTTTCACAGGGGATTCTGTGTCCAAATTAGCAGCAGTGCTTCTTAGAAAATACCTGAAGTTCTAGGCCACACAGGGTTTTAAGATTACAAGAGAAGAACGTCTTACTGTACCCCTACCTTGTAACTCCAATTTAGACAAGTTTAAGTAAGTACAATGCATAGGATAATTAAAATCTGGAGTTTCCCACAAGAGAACTGGAAAATACCAAGGATATTGTGAAGAAAAGAGAACTTTAAATGAGTAGTTCAATGCTATAGGGAGATAAATGAGCTTATGTGCTAACCTATGAGCTGAACATTTTACACCTTAAATACAACAAAATATCACACTTTTAAAATTCCATTTACATCAAAACTATCACATAGGGGTATAACTTCTACTAGGATTAGTATATTCAGACTAATCCAAATAGCACAGCTACTAGGAGTAGTATACATACACTAATTCAAATAACATGGCAAATTCTCCTCTGCATAAGTGCATTCATGACATTACAAAACACATTAAATGTGTGCAAAACTTTTTCTACAAGACTATAGTAAAACGGTCATTATTCAGTTTTCTGTTGCTGCTACAAATCCCCAAGATAATCAATTTATAAAGAAAAAAAAAGATTTACCAAAACTTGCAGTTTTGGAAGGTTTAGGTTGTAGCCAGTTAGGCTTATGGCTTTGGGCCTGTGGTTGCACACTTTTGCCCTGGTAACAGGCACCAGGGCAAAAGAATCCAGCTCTTGGTTGGATGGAAAATAAAAGAAAACAAAGAACAAGGATTGGGGTCTTGCAATCCTTCACAAACACCATGAGGGAGTTGTGTATCTCTTTCCTCCAAACTGAAACATGCCCTCCTGAATGTAAAATGAAAGCTCATCGAAAATCAAGAAGATAACAAATTTCCCAAGGATCACAAGACCTTTCCAAGGTTATAAATACAGTAGATAATATCTAAAGAAAAACGAGTGTCAGTGAGGAATCTAGTCTCTAACTGTAAAACTACTGAAAGACATTCATGAACGCAGCTTTCATGAGTGGTATTCAAGATGAGGTTGGCTACTTAGTGATCTAGCTGTCTTTGGGTCACCCAAGCTCCTGTAAATGATCCTTATTGACACTCCAGTGAGTAATCACAATAAACTCACTGGCTTACTAAACTAGCCTTGAGGAATTGCTTCTTCTGTTTCTCATCAGTGCCCTACCTGGGCTTACTAGATTCTTCTTAATGCTTCCTCAGGAAAAATCACTCAATGGAAGTATTCCCAGTGTTTACTCTAGCAAAGATAAAATTAGTCTACATCTTATTAATTAACAAAGTATAAAAGATACTTGAACATTATTTATGATGCCCAGAGTATAACTGAAAATTACTTTACGTGTGAAGAACAGAAGAAATAATACTAATTAAATGTAAAAGTGAAAAAAGTGAAAGATGAAGATATTAAACATATTATTACTATATTCTAATAGAGAAGTGAAAATACTCATGTAATAATTAGAAAATAAGACGTTCAGTCAAGAAATGTGCAAACACAAATCAGAAAATGAAATCTATGACAATTATAGAGACAATTCAGTAAGTGACTGAATAAGAGATAAAACACAAAGTGGGAAGCCAAATAATGAGATATGAACCATGATATGAGATATGAGGGAGAGATTCAACCGAATAAACAGAATCTCAGAGACCTAAGAAAGGCTATACTCTGGTAGAGAAAACAGAGTACGTGACGTAGAATATATTCTTGAAGAATATACTTGGAAACATCCCATATTTGTAGAAAAGCAAAACCATACATAAACAAGAGAGCATATGAGGAAATTCTAGGCAGAACTAAGCTTCAAAACTTCTTACCCAGAAAGGTAAGGATGCAATGCAAATGAGCAACTCTGAGTTTTGGCTTTAGAAACCATGGTAGCTAAGAAGAAAGAGACAGGAATTTTTCAGTGATGCTAGAAGAAATGTCTATAGTCAGAATACTTTATCTACTAGAAAGTTTTTCTAGTAGTATAAAGTGAAAAATTACTGTTCTCGGGTGAATCTAAATTTGCCAAAAGTAAGAAAACTACAACAGAAAATAGAAGAAAAAGAAAACTACAACAAGAATAAAGAAAAATGGGAAAATTGAAAATAACTGGTAAAACATGATAATTTATTCGCCAATTAGATTCTGTAACCTATGGGTAAAATTTACCAGCATAATTTTAGGTCAAGATATTTGTATGTAGTAAGCATGGACACGTGTCTGTATATTCACATGACAGAAAATGTCAGAAAGAATTTTAAAAGTGCCATCATTTATCAAAATATATAGCAGCTATATTACATACAACTACATTAATGGCAAAAATGCTATTGTACACAACCACTAGTTTAAAAACTAGAGAGCTAAATTCACTATATATTAATGTCAAGGAAAGCAAAGTAGACTTGAAAACTCATACATGGTCAAAAATAGTATATGAACATTATATAATAATAAATTATTCAATTCACTAAGGAAATACAATAAACACATTAAAAACCTCAAGGACAGAACTTTAATAAATATGAAGGAAGTAATTTGTAAACAAAAATAATAAGTGGTCCAACTCATCATTATAGCTTGAGATAACACAGATCTTGTGTCAATCATTGATAGAACAAAGAAAAACATATACCCAAACAGAATATATATATATATATATATATATATATATATATATATATATATCTATATATATGTGAACTGAAAATCACCTTAAAAGTCTATATGGGAGATGGCCTAGACCCTGCTCCAAATGATATGACTTTGAAGGCATCACTCTCACTGGGGAGCAGAAAGGGAGTGGTATGGGAGTTGGTGGGGGAGGAAAAGGGGAGAATGGGTGGGTGAAAGAACTGGGAATGACATGTAAAACAAGCTTGTTTAAAATTTAAATAAAAAAATATTTTAAAAGGCTATATCCAATTAGTATTTATTGGACAGCAGTGATATATGAATATGTTTCTTTTCATATGTTCATAGGGTATTCACCAATATAGGCAATATTAACACTATTTTGAAAGCAGTCAAATAATGTATATGAATTAACTACAATGATGTTAAATGCCATCAACTATTTTCTTTTCAAGACACCTAACCATATTTTTGCCCTGGTTCACTGGTGAAGATGTCTGGAGTTTATGTCTCATGCTCAAGTATTAGCTTATATACCATCCCTTAGAGGGAATCTTCTCTAAATACCCTTCCACAGCCCAACTTTATATACCACTATATTATTTCCTTCAGAGACCATTTCACAAGTTACCATAGCGCATTTGTTTAATGGTTTATTATTTCTCTATTATTGCTTTACAGGCTTGTAGAGAAAGGAGTCTACCTCAGGATTTCAACTCTTTACATATTTTTAAGTGAAATCTAGACTCTTAAGTAATTGTTGAATAACCAAATGAGAGACCCATCAAATACAAAGTCTCTGCTATAAGGGAATATCTACTTGATTATACACAGACCAGCGCTTCTAAGATAGTTGCACGTATGATATATCTAATTGTTATTGTTATTATATTACTATTATTATCACATCCAGGAATGTGGAATGCCATACAGATATTTGTTCATCTTTGCATAAGGCATGCATTCACCTGCTGACAAGTGTCCTATCCTAGCTGAACTCTGTCTAACACACATTGCCGAGGTTCCATGAAGGAAGACAGATGGCAAATGAGAGATAAATAAAATCATTACATAGTACTCTTTTAACATTTTAAGTTACACAATTATGCTACTTATGTGCTTTCAGTAATCACTCATTGGTAGCGACTCTGGCAAGTATTTTAAGAGTGTGACATTATTATTACACTTAAGTTAGAGATAAACAATTATTATTCAAACATTCGTCTTATACATCCTTCTCCCTAACTAAGGAAAGCAGGTGTATGTTTCCCTATAATTTAAAAGGAAAATGTGAGTATTAAGTGTGTGAATCTGAAACATTTCAAGTCCGATAATAAAAAAACATCGTAGAGAAACAGAAAAGAATTAAGCTGTTTTGCACTTGAAATACAGTTTTGATTTTATAAATTTAATTTTGCGGAGCCTTATATTTAAAAAAAAATCTTCTTTTCCAAGTTTAGATGATTAAGAATACTTTCAGAGAACAATGGTGTCTGAGAAAAGATTTGGTAATGTTCAGATTTTTCATTCAGGATCCTGACATTTAAATTATGGCAAGCTGCATGCTAGTTAATTTGGCAAAACGGAAGCATGGAAAATGACCATAGAAGCAAGCCTCTAGGCATGTCTATGAGAGATAATCTAGATCACTTTAATTGAGGTGGGAAGAGTCACCCTAGATGTGAACTAAATCATTCAATCTTCTGCATAAACAAAAGGCAATCTGTTCAAAAGCATTCTGGTTGCTGCTTTACAGATGCAGCTGGACCAGCTCTCTTCCTCATGTGCCTACAACCATTACTCCTCAAGTATGATTGCCAGGATTGGCTTAAAACTGTAAGCCAAAGCAAACCCTTTCTTCTTTTATGTTGCATTAGTCTGGTATTTGATCACAACATTGAGCAAAATATGCAATACAGAACTAACTAGGGCAGCAGTTGAAAACCTATGGGTCATGGCCCCCTTGGGAGTTGAAAGACTCTTTCCCAGGCATCGTTTAAGACCATATGAATATCAGATATTTATGTTAATTGTCTTGTTTTCATTTGGTTTGGCTTCTTAAATTTTTCTTTTTGGGGGAGGGCGCTACAGGTGTGATGAAGGATATGGAAAATTTTAAAGAGAGTGGTTTTGAGAGAAATACACCATGCCAGAGTTCAAGCTGAGGTGGTTTTTTGTTTGTTTGCTTTTGTTTGTTTGTTTGTTTAGTGGGAAAGGATTGTAAAACGAGGAAAGTGGAGCTTGGGTGTAGAGTGGGAAGTGACTGGTCTCTGGGGACAGAAGTAGCAGGAGAGAGGAGAGAGGCAGAGAGGCAGAGAGAATGAGAGAGAGAGAGAGAGAGAGAGAGAGAGAGAGAGAGAGAGAGAGAGAGAGAGAGAGAGAGAGAGAGAGAGAGAACAGACAAATGGTGGGAGAAATAAAGAGAGGAAGATGGGAAGTGGGCAGGGCCCTTTTAAAAGGGAACATAGTGAATAGGCACAGGTAGTGCTCTTAATGGCATCAGCTGAGGCCATATCCTGTCAAGACTCCAGGCAGGCCTGTATAAATACCTAAATACTAAATACTAAATACTAAATACTAAATACTAAATACTAAATACTAAATACTAAATACTAAATACTAAATACTAAATACTAAATACTAAATACTAAATACTTGGAGGTGAGTAGGTGCTTGATATGAAAATCACAAAAATTCAGTAAAGAAGTTAAGTTTAATAATTTTTAAAAATTCACAACAGTAGCAAACTTATAGATATTATGTAGCAACAGAAATATTTTTATGGTTGGGTGTCACTACAACATGAGAAACTGAATTAAGGGTTCACAACATTAGAAAGGTAGAGAACCACTGGACTAGATTGTTTTTAGGTGTTTAAACAGATTTTGGAGGAAGAAATGTGAAAGGCTTTGTAACTTTGGTCTAAAAAAAGGCACAGAATGTTGTAAGCTTTGATTATTAAACAATTCTGGTCAGGATTTGAAAGATCAAAATGCATGAAGATACAGGGAATAAGCGGGCTTATGTGATGAGCTTTTAGAGGAACTAGAATAGATGTCATTGGTATGAAATTCTGGCAAAGAACCAGCTTGCATTTCGCCTATGTCATGACAAACAAGCAAAAATATTGTGTTGTTTGCTTAGCAGAGAAAAGTTCAAGGTAATCAGCCTTCAGGGGTATCAATGACTATTGCTGACAGGTTTGATCTAGGTCTACAATGAGAGAGAGAGCAAAAGTAAAATAGTACAGTATGAAAATATTAATTTATGTGAAGAACGTTGTGAGAAAATCTGAAGTTGTGGGTGAGGAGCATACAGACAACAGAATATCTTTGTTGTTAATGTGATTCCTGGCATTAAAAAGAAACCTTATTTTCTGCATTAGGACACCAGGAAATGCCCAAGGGTGGGAGTCCACTCATTTATGGCTTTATATTGTGAAAACACAAATTCATTAGAAAGGAGAGATTCTAACCTGAGAATTCTAGTGAGGGTTCCCTGTTAGAAAAAAGGCACATAGGAAAGTGCTTCCCAAGAGTCAGTACAAAAAGGCAGAAGAACTATGCTTCACTCCTTGAAGCTGCTCTCCTGAGATGGCAGGAGAATTGGCCAATGTTATATCATACACATGGTACTGGTTATGCATATATGAAAAATGCCAGCTAGAGATGTTAAGGAACATTAAACCATGGTTCCAGAGAGTTATTGAGGCAAGGAAAAGTGTGCTATTCTCAGAGTCCCCTAATGAGGACGCAAAAGAGCACTTTTTTCAGCTGTGGAGGTGAAGAGATGAAACCTAAGCTGCATTCTTCACCCCTGAATTTGGAGATGCTGGAATCACAGACTTTCCACCCATGTGGACATGGATTGTAGATGCTCCAGGTGGCAGAGCTTGTCATGTAGGGATCCTCAGGCAAGTCAGAGCTCAGGAGATTCCATCCTGAATATCAGAGAGAGGCCCAACAAGGAGATAGAGTCTTACTTTGTTGATACAGGTTTTGTCCTCCATGTCCTGCAGCCATTTAGTCCCAAAGAAACGCACAGAGGCTTTTATATTAATTATAAATTGTTTGGTAGATCCCTCAGCCTTCTCACTAGCTAGCTCCCTCTTAATTACCCCATTTCTAGTAAACTATGTATTGCCACAAGGCTATGGCTTACCCATAATGTTCCAACAGGCTACTCCTTTGAGGGGCTACTTGGTGTCTCCCCTGTGACTCACTCTCTGCTTTCCTCTTCCCAGCACTCCTACTCTGGTAGACCTGACTAGACTCACTGCCTGAATACTGACCAGTTAGCATTTACTCATCAACCGATAATAGAAAATTATATTCACAGTATACAGAAGGATTTCTGTAGCGAGATATTCACCTTGTCTGCACCTGTGGCTTAGGCCATGCCCATTGGGGCAGAGACAGGGCCAGATGGGAGCTGGGGGAAAAGGCTGGGAAAGGGTCTGGCTACCCCTTTTGGTGGTGGACGCTGGAAGGCTTAGGATCCGCTGGAACCTGCAGCATACATCTGCCTATGTTGTGAGTTATTTCTCCCTTAATAAACTTATGTTTGGCCTAATTGTTTATTCTGATCCTTATTAAATCGCAATAGATTTCCCCCATCATTGCTTTGTTGTTGTAGTAGTTTTTTTGGTTTTTTTTTTTTTTTTTTTTTTTTTTTTTGCTATGTCACTGAAAGAGAATGTTTATTCTGTGCCTTGGTAAATTGGAAGCATATTATTTTTAATGTTATTAATTACTTAATGGACATTACAATTATGAGACTTTTGTTTTTCAGCAGAGTCTCTGTCCTCATATTTATTTGTGAATGGTGTGGAAACTGTTAAAGATTAAGAGGACTTTTGAAACTACACTGAATGTAGTTTGCATTTTGAGAGGGCCAGGAGCCTATGAGAACAAAGAGTAGAGGGCTAGGATTTAAAATTCATATCTTTTAATGTCTAGTTGACAAAGGATAGACTTTTGACAGTAAATATTGATAGGAAACTTCTCAGGATGTTCACTAAAGAAACAAACCATTTTACATGTTCTGTAGGAGTATATAGATTAGATCAATACAGGTCAGAAATTACACTTTTAAAAAGTGTGCCCATTGTGTATGTCCCTGATTGCATGGAAATAAGAAATCTAGCTGAAAGGGCAAATTCTTTTATATTCTTTGACTTTGCTGATCAGCTGCTGTTTCAGCCTCCTAATGCCATCTATCATTTTTCCATCACATTGTAAACTGGGTGTGGCTAATTGTAGCCTAGACTGAAAGAAGCCTTACATGATTGTCAGAAAGTATGGTCTCTGCACCAGTAAAAACAGGGTCTTGTTTGAGGGAAGGTGCAAATGTGGTTAGTGAGCCCCAGATTTTACTATCCCACAAAGCTGAAAATGCAGCTTAGAATCTCCAGGGATTTTGATGGACAATTGAGTTTGAAAACCTCTCTGTCCTGAAAGGTTTGTGAATTATACTGTCAGTATTAGAAAGATCATTAATCGTCCTTTACTTGAGCGATCTGCAGTACCATCTGCTGCAGGTGTTAACCTTCCACCAGCAAGCTAAGAGCTGTAAGCCCTGTTTGATTTAGATGTAGTATTCCCGTGGCAACAAAAAAGAATCTCCATGTCTTCACTACTTGTTCTAAATCCTTCAGAGAGAGAAGCCTACTCCTAATCTCATTTCTAATAACTCACATACAAATTCCTCAAGAGATGTCATGAATGGTGTGGCAAAGGACAGCATAAGGCAATGATGAGAAGTGGTCCTGTCTTCCCTGTGGGTTTTGTTTTCTGACAGTTCATCTCTGTCTCCTGTCTTCAGACCAAAACCAGGTATGGCCAGAGAAATCTTCTAACCTGCCTCATGCATATGCATATCTAGTTAACCTTACTACTCTCAGTCTGTACCTAAGCAAGATGCACAGTTATTAGAAACAACAGTGATCTGTATCACTGATGAGCAGAACAGAAATGTTTAGAACCTGGCAATGCCTCAGACTTGTTATATAAACATCTCATGACTAGTGTTTGAGACTTCAGTTGTTAAAGTCCCTTAGGTGACTACATTGTACATCCAAGGGCAAGAACTATGATAAAAAAGAAAGATGACATGTGGAATAATAAAAGCTTACCTAGACAGATGTATTGAAACATAAAATCATTAGAAAATGAGCCAAGAATAATAATGGAAATTACAAGTTATAATACTTAGGTAAAAAGTTACATTTATTAATTTATTTTGGCATTTTTATGTAAGTCCTGAATTACCTTATGCTAAAATTATTGAAAAGTAGAAACTGTAACATCAGAAAAAAAAAAGAGTACAAAATTCCAGAAAAGATACTGCACCCAAAACTTGAGTTGATAAATAAATGACATAGTTGTTTAGATTTGTGGCAAGACTGATACAATATAAAAATATATAGAATAGAGATAGAGGATAGAAATGAGCAAGACTCCAAGGATAAAAGGAGTAGGGAGAATAAGGATCATAAAGGAGAGTGGGTGTTGCTGATTGGAGCTCTACCTCCATTAAATTAACATATGATAATAACATAATAATAATAATAATAAGTATCATAATAACATGAAAATAATAAAAGCATATCATAATAAGTAACATAAGATAATAAGAAATGGCATTTTTTTAACATTTGTTTTTCCTCTAAAAGTTGACTGCATTTATTTGGTTAGTTGTCCTTATGTTTGTACATGAGTGTACATGTGCACACATACCAAAGTTAGAGTATAACTGTTGGGAGTTGGCTTTCTTCTTCCACCAAGTAGGTCTTCGGGGATCCAACTCAGGTCATGAGTCCTGGCAGCAAACACCTTTCCCCACTGACCTATTATTCTGGCCCCAGAAGAAATATATTTTTGAGATTTGCAAGAACTCATTGTATGTCAAACCTCAGTGAAAAAGCTAAGATGTAAGAGACTATCTGAAGGTTACCTTTCCTTTTCCCTTTGAGATATCTACAGAAAGCATGTCATTGCCAAAGATAATTTGAAAAACCTATGTCTCAGTCAGATCACATTGGGTCTCATGTGGCACTAGTACACAGACACCCATAGTTGGTTTGATGCTTGTCAACATTTTAAAGAGAGTAAATAAACAGTTTAATGTACTTTGCTCAGTGTATAAAGATATTTTTCAGGGTGTAAACTGTCATTTATGTGGGATCATTTTTTTCTGGAATAAAAATGAGATTTTTTTTTTCTTTTCCTTATAGGTATTAAGAAATGCTTTCACTTCATTTGTAAGCTAGGGGTGTATCTGCATCTGTATACATAAACTAAGAGGTATGCTGTTATAAATCATAGCTACTGGAAGTTAACAATTCCTTACATTTTTTTCTCATAGAGTTTATGAACTAATTTGTAGTTCACGTTTATATAAAATCACCTTTATAGCCAATTTATGCAAATCTTGATCTAAAATCATGTATGTTTGCTCTACTGCTCCCTTTTCTTCATTGTGCGTCTATATTTTAAACTTATCTACTTGCTTTGGTTGTATGTTGCCTTAAAATGAATTCAAATGACATTTTGCCAATGATTTAAATAAAGTATTAGAATACCAAATTATTAAAATATTAATTATGAATTTTGGTTGCCCTTTTTATGGTAATGTCATATACAGTATACATAAAAAGTAAAAAAAGCTAAATATAAAGTGTTTAAGGTTTAAGTATCTTTAAAGCATAAACATCACTTCTCTTATGTCTACAAATCAATAAATTAAAATAAAATGTAAATATTCAAAAAAAATAATATCTACACTGTTTAAGGGAAAACACCATATACAAGTAGAAAAAAATGATTTGGTAATATATCAAATAAAGCTACAAATATGCCAGTGAAAATTTAAAAAATGAATAAAAAATAGAGGCTGAAATGGTATACAAAAGGAGAAAATTTATACAAAAGATAGACTATCAGTGAGTTTGAATTCTACAAATGTGCTTTCAACCTCAACCTTGAAAAGAGATGGATATTAATACCACAAATTGTTTCTTTCCTTACCTGAGAGTTACAAATATTAACATGTTGTTGATACTCTGGATTTACAAGAGAGACTAAAAGATGGGGATATCATATGAATATCAAGCTATCCGGTATTATCTACTGGAGGTGTATCAATCTGGGGTTAACTACTGAAATAAGAGATGCACAAGATCTTGAATCTCAATTTCCATTTCAAAATTTTACACTATGGATATTCTCATACATGTTTTTACACGATAAACATAAAAACAGACTTAATCCATAGAGTGCTCCATGGGGTATCATCTTAAATATTCATGTATTGGAGGGTTTGTCCTCAGATGGTGGCACTATTTGAGATGGTTGTGGAGCCTTAGAAATGGCACATAGCAGAGGACATAGGAGGTAGGATATGTCCATAAAGGTTGCCCATTGTGCCTGGTCTCTCTGTTTGTGTTTCTGGTCTGCTATGAATAAACCTCTTCTGACTCATAGTTCCATTGTCACCAGGCTCTGCATTATCATAGGTCATGAAGCAGTGGACTCAAAGGCCTCAGACTGAAATCTCTTAAACTATGAGCAAAATAAATCTTTCCTTTTTTAAAATTGTTTCATCTGTGTCTTTCCACAGCAACAGAAACATCTGACAAATTTGTGCTCTTTAGAGAGTGGATTATTGTGATATTCTCAAAAAAAAGGAAATTGTTTTGATATAGAGAGCTAGAAACATGTGCTCTTAAATAAATTTAAATATAATGTCTAGTTAGAACACCCAACTCTAAATAGAAAATCTACAACAAATCTCTCCCCTCAGAATTCATTGTAACCAGGCAGAAGAGACCAAAAGAATGTAAGAGCCAGAAGGGATGGAAGATATCAAGAAAACAAAGCCATCAAAATCAACATGAGCAAGGCTGTAATAAACTTGCACAAGGCAGGCATTGTTTATTCAGCACCAGTGCTCTGTGCATATATTACAACCTCCAGTTTAGAATTTTTATAAGATTCCTAAGTATTCAAAGGAATGGGTTTCTGATTCTTGTTCCTTCTCCTCAGTCCTTTTCCTTATCTTATTTGTCTTGTCCAGCTTTGGTATGGCAGCTTTTGTTTTATCTCATTGTATTTTATTTTATTAGATTTTTAAAAGTGAAAAATTAACAGTAGATATATGACTTATATCTTCTGGGAAAGGAAAAGCCAGTTTTCTTTAAAACTGAGCATATTAACCACTACAGAAGAATACTTGATCAACATATAATGGACTCTGCAGTGTGTGTGTGTGTGTGTGTGTGTGTGTGTGTGTGTGTGTGTGTGTTTCATTTGCTTACAGTTGTCTCGTTTTGTTTTGCATGTGTAATTTTGCTTTGCTTACTTAGTTTGGTAGGATTTGTTGTTGTATTGGGTTTTGTTTGTTTTTAAGAAAAAAACTTCTGGGTAGTAAAGAAGAGAAGATCTGGTAGGATTGGGGCAGGGGAAGAATAAGATCAAAGTTTATTTAAATTTAAAAATTATTTTAAACAATAAAAAGTAATAATAATTTGAAAAGTGTAATGCATTTATGAATTTGTATCATATCTCATGTATTAGAGGCTGCTGAAGAGCTGTGAGGGCAGAAGTTTTTGACTGTGCTGGCTAGGCTTTTATCAACTTGACACATACTAGAGTCATTAAAGAGGAGGGAACCTAAATGAGAAGATGCCTTCATTAGATTGGGGTATAGGCAAGTTTCTAAGGCATTTTCTTAATTAGTGGTTGATGTAGCAGAGCTCTCCCCATTATTTGTGGGGGGTAACCTCTTGTCTGGTAGTCCTGATTCTACAAGAAAGCAGTTTGAGTAAGCCACAAGGAGTAAGGCAATAAATAGCATTCCTCCCTTGTGTCTTCATCAATTCTTCTCTTCAGGTTCTTGCCCTGTTTGAGATCTTGTCCTGACTTTTTTTGATGATGAACAGTGATAAGGAATTTTAAGTCAAATAATTGCTTTTCTCCACAACTTTTTTTTTTCCTGATGATGCTTCATCACAGCAATAGTAACCTAACAAAGACATTGAAAAAGAAATCATGCATGGATACAAGCTCTGGAGTAAGTTAGAAGGCACTATCATAACAGCACCTGTCAGGAAAGGCTGTGGTTAAATGGAAATGAGAGTAAAGGAAGAGGTTTCTTTTTTAACTGATTATAGTTTCCATCTTCAGATTATACCTTACTGTATATGTCACCAATTTTCCTCTTTCTACCACACCCCCAAAAATATGACATACAGGAAAGAAATCAAATGCCAGCATTCTCAACCACACTATACGATTAAAATCACCAGATGCCTCTATAAGAAGAACATTTTCCCAAGGGCAATTATATAAGAACTATGCAGGGAGGGTCTGAATATATGCATATAATATTACACATATGCAAATATATGCATATAATATTTTACATTTAAATGCATGTAAAATTGTTCTAAATATAGTTAATATACATTTTAAATAATATAGTACATTTTGCACATACACACACACACAAGTCTGTATGTGTCTATTAAAAGCCTTTTGGTGATTCTTTGCTAGCTGAATTCAAAACCATTAGGCTAAAATAATCAGAAAATTCATCATGGAGAACACAGAACTGTGAATTTGAAAGCTAAGTTAGCCCTATAAAGGTGAGTATCAATGGACTGATGTTTAAATTGAACATATACACTTTAGTAACCAGGTAAATGAAATAAAAGCAACATAAGAGGTAGACTATGGAGAGACAGGTGCGTTACAGGTGGCTAATTGTTCTCTGAGTTAAAAAATGAAGAAATTTATTACACTTATTATTATCATTATTGCAGGGGTATGGAACATGTTAGATGGCCTGGTAGTTAAAGTAAATATCCCAATTGCTCATTAAATATTAAAGCTGATCAGTTTCATTGCAACCTGACACACTTCAGAGAATTACTAACTGTATACTGCCATTAAAACACCTTTTTCAAAACACCACAGACTGTCTGGCCACTGTCAAGCTAGAAAAAGCTCATTGATTTTGTTTTCAGACAGCAAAAGATGACACTTTCTTGGGCAAGGCTACATTTTTAAGCACACAGTTAAGCCAGAGGTGATAGAAGGGTCCTGAGCTTATTCTTAAGGCTGCAGATGTACACCAAGTATCTGACATGTCACATCAATGAATATTTTGACTGAATTTTAATATAGCTCCTTTAAAAAGATTTTGTAAGCCAGTGAAATTCAAGCCTGTGGAAGGATGTTAAATGGATTTTTTCCCTTCTATCCTCAGGTACATGTATGAAGAATTTTCAATTCATATTTTAAAAGGCTTCTGAGATCTGCCTGTGGCTGTGCCCTACAACTAAAACACTCAGAGAAACGTGGAGTTAGAACACCAGTGAACCTGTTTACTGTGATTCCCATTTATGGGTAACAGTGCTATGTAAATCATGGATGGAGTAACTAATTAATGCCTCAATGATAAAGCATCTAACAGAAAAATCCGTTAGTTAACTTTATTATATAATTTAGAAAGATTTTCAAATGCTTAAAGTAGTACATAGATACATTATGGTCATACCTAGTCTTTCAAAATATTCTCTTTGACAGTTGCAGGCAAAATGGTGTCACATGGGAGAATGAAGTTGAATAGAAAGCTTTTAAAGAAGTGCTTGCTGGGTCAGGCTTGAGGGACTCATCTTGTGAAAAGAAGAGATGGCCACAAAAGGTCAAAGCCATTTCTATGCACCTTGAAGTACAGAAGGTCAAAGTGAAGAGACATTCACTTCAAGGACACTCTGAAATTTATATTAATGCTATAGAATACTGAGGCCAATACGGAAGGATAGTCCCAGGGGCTATATTGGAGAGAGAAAATGTAATATGCTTGCCAAGATTACTTTTGCTTTAAAAAAATAATAAAAAAAAAACAGTGAAGACAATTTTCATCTTCCATTGGTTCTGACACATGCACAGTTGCTGGTGAATTAGCTTCCACAAATATTAGCTTGTAGAGATTGCTGAGGGGAGGCTTCCATCCATAGTGGATAAGGTATGCCCTAACATGACTCCCCAAATTCACCAGTGATGCAGAGCTTAGATTTCTCTGTGGACTTTCTCACAATAAGCATCAGAAGTGGCTCAAACTGTAGCCTTCCCCTAGAAGCAAGTGTCACTTGTGAGTTTATTGTGTTCCGATTATTTAGCAATTATATAAATCCTGTGGTTACCACAAGCCTATCAGTGTTTTTAGAAGTAGAAACAGGGCCCCAGTATAAAGCACAGGCTGTTCTGGGATCAATTATCTTTTGCCTTCTCCTCTTCAGTGCTGGGATTAGCATGTGCCACCACTACTAGCCCAAATGTATCACTTTTAAAAACTGTTCATTTAAATTTTTAATTTGGTAGAATTTATTTGTTTCAAATATATGTTCTTCCCCCTGCCCCCAGAAGCCCAAGGTGCCTTATTCTTACCTGCAAAGTTGGGGCTTGTTGTCTGGCTGTACTGGCCACACAGAGACAGCCCAAGCAGCTTACCTCCTCAATTCACAATAGTTAAGAAATGGAACCAACCTAAAATTTCTTCAACTGGTTAATGGGTACTGAAAATGTGGCACATACACAGTATGGAATACTATACAGCTGTAAAGAAAACCATGATCATGATATTTGATGGTAAATGGATGGATCTGAAAATGATTTTATTGATGGAGGTAACCCAGATTCAAGTACACAAGTGCCACATTTTCTATCTTCCCTGTGACTCTGAACTGCAAATCTTCAGATGTGAATGTATGACCTGATGTAACCACAAAAGACAGGAGAATTAAAAAAATTGGCAGCATTAGGAGGGAAGCAAAAGGTAGGGAGCACAGAAAGGTAAAGGTAATTGGAAGGAGACGAGAAAACCAGGGAGAGGTGATGAATTGAATTATTTAAAAGGCAGGAGGAAGCCAAAACAGGAGAGAATGAGGAGAGTAAATTAACAAGGATATTCAAAGAAAGTCACAAGGAAGTATATGTTTACCTAAAATTGCACATAATATCTGTAAGTGTATGTGTATATATATATACATACATACAGCTTTTACGTGTGAATGTTTTGCTTTTATCTTTTTTATTTTAAGACAATCTTGACTCACTTTTGCATACCAATCACAGTTCCTACTCCCTCCCTTCCTCCCTTTCTCCTGCCCTCCCCACCTTACTCCACCCCACCTCCAATCTACTCCTCAAAGAGGGTGAAGCTTTCCAGAGGAAGTCAACAAGTCTGGCACATCTCTTTGAGGCAGAACCAAGCTCCCCTCACAAGTATCTTCACTGAGCAAGGTATTCTTCCAAAGAGAATGGGCTCCAAAACGCCAGTTTAAGAACATACAGCTTTTAAATAGAGATTTTCTACTTGCACTGGCAATGTTCCCCCCAAAGTCATAGATAAGCCATCAAAACTCCAAACACCAGGCATGAGACTGTAGTTCCTAAGTGTCCGGGCAGAGGTTGAAGGAACAACCTCATTGATAGAGAAACTATTTTCCAAGCAACAGTTTAATACAAAGTACCAACACAAAGAATTGTTGAAATTTCATTCACATAAAGAAAGGCATTTATTGTGGTGTGCCAAGGTCTTTCATAGAAAGTAATGACAGAGACAAGCAGCACTTCTTGTGGTATCTCTCTGAGAATGTATTTCTTCACAAGGGTTTTCTACCAGAACACATATAACCAGTTAATTGCATTCAAATAGATTTTTTTTTAATCTTAGAAAAAAATTCATAGTCCAGTGTCCACTCAAGGAAAGGTGAGCATCTAAATTTCAGAGCATACTTGTTTCTTTCTGTGGCCCTTGTGCTAGCAGTGTGTTAAATTGCTTCATCGAATACCCATTTGACAATAACTTTTATGGTTTTGTGAAATATTTGCTGCTTAGCTTGCATGGTAAATTTTAAATAATCGATGTTTGCATTAATAAAAATAAAGTAATAGAAAAGTATTTCTTTCCAGGACTTGTTATCGTCATTTAGGAATCAGCGAGCATGGAGACCACTACCACTAGATGTCACTGTAATCAGACCATTTTCTGAGATGGAATTCATTTTCTCACATTTCCCAGACTTCCTGGACTTTGTAAGAAATTCTTTCGGGCAGTGTTAATTCTATCTAATCTCTTGTTTGCTTTTTTAGTGTAAGGTTACTAACTGCTAAATTTACATACTTTCCTGTGTGCCTTTACAAATGGGCAAAACAATTTTCCTTACAGGAAAATCACAGCACAGGGATTTAAAATTTGTTACCATTTTATTAATTAGGTGATGGTGTCTTGCCGAGTCAGTCAGTTTATTATTTCTTAAGAAATAT
This sequence comes from Cricetiscus sungorus, assembly GCA_030556225.1. Taxonomy (NCBI): domain Eukaryota; kingdom Metazoa; phylum Chordata; class Mammalia; order Rodentia; family Cricetidae; genus Cricetiscus; species Cricetiscus sungorus. The sequence continues at coordinate 20,654,185 of JANBXA010000069.1, forward strand.
CTTGTAGTGAGTTTGTGTCTCATTAGAGAACTGCGGGGCCAGACAGATTAATGCCCATATGCTGCAACATTAATTAGAGAGTCAGACTTTTTCACACAATAGATAATTTGATTGTGACAATGGAGACAGCAATTAATTGAGTCCCCTTTAGACAGCATCCAAGGGGCCTGAGTCGAGGAGACAGCCGCTACGATTTGCTCCAGTCAAATGCAAAGGGATACTAGAATTATAGGATTATCAAGTTAGAAAGACTTCAGAGGATTTTTTTGGTTGGTTTAGGTTTCTTATCCTCCACACCCCCATTTGGAGCACAAATTTCAAAGAAACCCCCGAGCACTGGTCTATAACAGGATGTAATTTGTAGCTCAGTGGACGTTTCAGCCATTATATGTAATTATATTTCTTTGTGTAAATTTGCTGAATGCATTTTAGCCAACAAAGGGACATACAACCAAACTATATAGCATGTATTCTATACCTCTTTTTTTTTTTTTCAAATATGTCTCCTCAAATCAATTTACAAAAGCCAGGGCTTAATTAAGAATATCAGCAATCAACTGCTAAAATGTTCTTAATAATAGACTGGTGGTTTCAGAATAACAGGGGAGACTGAGTAGTCAAGCTTCCTTGTTAGCTGACATTTAAAAATTCACATTTAAAAAATGACATTTAGCAGATGAGATGACGATGCAAATGAAATCTATATTTAGGGAGGGGTGAAAAACAGAATCTAATTTGTTCTGATTATATATTCTCCTCTACCTCTGTAAATTCAGCTTAAGTTTGCCTAGCCCTTTATAAATATCTCTCCTCACTCTTTCAGCCTCCTCCTCTCTCCTTCCATCTACCTTTCCCCTCTCTATTTCCATTTCTATTACCACCTTCTTTTCTCCTATTCTCTCTTCTTTCTTGTTTCCCATGAGAACTCAAGGACATGGAGATCTTTTCAATCTACCTACACAAAGAATAAGCGATTGGATGAAGCACCACTGACTTGGGCTCCTGTAGAGAATATAATGTCCCCCAAACAAATTCCCCTAGTCAGTCTAGGACCACCCTGATGAGTTCACTCCTTTATATAACCATGAGAGATTCTAGGTTGCTCTTTAAAAACTATTAATATTTTTTTAGTATGACTAGTTATTCAGTAGTAAATAACACACTAGGCTCTTTGTATTTGAACTGAGAGAGAGTGTTTTTAGGTTATGTTTTGTTACTTTCTTAGCTTTTCAGATAACATTTCCTCTGTACTAAGTCTGTTTCTCAGATTTATGTTTTATTTCTTGAAGGGATTGCTACTGGCACAAGATACCCAAGATACTCAGCACAAAGGAGATTTAGTTGCCCCAGCATGACAAAGGGCAGGAAATAACAGACAGAGTCAAGAGATAGAGGACTAGGGTCAAAGGAGAAAGGAACAAGGCAGGGGGATGGGGTAATTGCCCCTGGAAGACAGGGGCTGCAAATGGCAGTTTATAAAGGTAAATGGGGAAACCTGTGTTAGGATGGCTATTTAAGTTTTTGATTAGGCATGTTAATTGGGGCAGCCAAAGGGGAGTTTTGATTGCTGGACTTTAACACTTTGATAGCTGGAATTTGGTAGTCAGCTTCAGAAAAGAGAAGCCAAATAAGAGAATAGACCTTGGTGACTAGCTTTAGGAATGTAACAAAATGTTTGTAGCAAGGCAGAGGGAATGTCGGGAAAAGGGCAAGGGCTGCCAAAGCCATGTTTATTGTGCCCAGGCTAGCTAGAGTCCACTCATTTCCAATTTGTCATTGTTGTCCAGTTTCCTTTCTTCTATTGTAATTTTTATAAAACTGGTTTGCTTTGCCTTTATTTCAATTCTCAAGTCCATGTAAAAGACTCAGTGTTTTATAGACTGTGGTGAAGACACGCCATAGGCCATGGAATATATGTATAGAGGAAACTGACCACAAAACTACTTTAATTTGCCAAGTTGTGAGTAGTAGCATGAAGCCCTCAGCTGTCCTTCAATTGTTACGATTCTAAGACTTGAGCATGCATCAGTCATCTAGAACTCTCTCCTAGGAAGGAAGGAATTTGGCCTGAAAATGGAGCCTTTGTAATCATCCTCCTGCTAGGGTCAAACAAAATGAATAACAAGCAGTAGTCAAGGATATTTAAATTTCCTTGATCATTTCATCACCCTCATTTCCCTTATATCAGGAAGTCACACAAAGTGCAGGCATATTTCTCAAATAAACTCCAGGCCAGAAAAAAGATGAATGTCAACGAATGAGGAATATTATTTGACACCCAAGGTGTGGATCTACTTCTGCCCAATATACTTTTCTATTCCTCAGGCCCTCAGTGACCCTCTGCTGGCAGTTTCTATGGGAGATTTATTCCTATCACAATCAAGACCATTGCAAAATTTTGAACCTAAGCCAGATAGTGATATTTCTATATTCATTTTCAAGATGGACTAGCCCTAACTGGGAAAGAGTTTTGACAAATGCTGCTACTGGGTGGTAGTGAAGGAGAGCTTACTTGAATGTGCTGCCATCTGTTGACATATTAAACTTTCCTGCCCAACTTGCCTCCAGATTCTCTCAATGTCTTTCAATATTTTTCTAGTTTAATCTATCACCACCCTCCCACTACAAAGGTGAACCTGGTGAATCTGTTCAACATGCACACCACCTTCATCTGTTGCACTTGACACCCAATTCCTCCTGTGCAAACTCATCCAGGTTCCTCTTAAGTACAGATGGAGCACTGTGTGACTTACATTGAATAGCAGTTTTCTCCCAGATTGAAACATTTCATCCTGCAGCCTAGAGTATTACTGGTAAGTAAACAACTCAGAAGAGCTTCAGGAAGTCCCTGAAGTGGAGCAGGTTCACTTCCTCCCTCAGCACCCAAGAGTATACAAACAGTAACTACTCATGGGTTTCATGCTTTGTAAACAGATCAGGCTCTTAGAAGAAGCAGAAGTCAGTCTAACTGCCTAAAAGAAACAAAGACCATCTGAGCTTCTTTGGAGGAGGCTCACACATTTCTGAGAGACATTCTTCAACCTGCCAAGTTCCCTGTAGGCTATGCAGTATGCTGCAGTTTCCAGTATGGGTGGCATGCAGTGGAGTATAATATGCCCCTGCCTTGCAGTCATTTCTGTTTCTATGTTACTCACCACCCACATTTATTTAATTAACTCCAATAGAACTCATTGGCTCACCGGGTCAGACTTTGGTAGTAGCTGTTTTTTGGTCTACTGTCACTTGTCTGGATTATATAGATATGTGTGTATTGTGTTTCCAAAGGAGAATTCTGGCAAACAGCACTTAAAGCTCTTCCTATAGTAAGATTGCAACCACAGCCCTCCTTGTGTGGTTGCTCCAGCCATTCCATATATTTTTAAGCTCCATTAAGAAATACACTGCCTATAGTCCTATCATCTTTTAAAAAATTTTCTCTACCCAGATTGTTCTTGCTGACCTTCTTCTCCATTGAAGAAGCTCCCATTAAGTGTTCTCCTCACAAGTCAGAATCCAGAATCCATTTTCACAAGCCAGCATTCCTTGAGTATCACTAGGTACAGGTGTCACCTTTAAATCTTTCCCCATGATCTTGTCTGGATAGTGTAGCTCTAGATTTGTATTTATGTAGCTAATCCATTTTAAGTAAAGTGGAGATTCTATCGCTTCTGTCTGATTTCTATTAGCTCTTGTGAGGATCTAGAACAGAAAAGTAGTGGTACAATGAACCCTTGATGAAGGAATGAGCAGAACCTTTCTCATATCCCACTATTGCAACGCTAATAATAAAAAAACCCAGTGACAGATGCTGGGGTTCAAGCTGAAGATCAGAAAAGCAAAGCGGCTAGCCACCAGCCCTTCTCTCTAGCAAGACTGAAATGGCTGATCCTGTCTCTAGGAATGTTCAGAGTGCAATGCTTTCCCTCTCTGGTAACTAAATCTCACATGAGACCCTTTGCTTCTTTATTTACCTCACTAGTGCTGGGATTAAGGGTGTGAGCTCTGTTATTCTTTTAGACTGATTAACTGTTGTGTACCCTTGGGTGGCCTCCAATTTACAGAGCTTCATCTGACTTTCTCCTGAGTCCTGGGATTAAAGGTGTGTGCCACCACTGCCTGGCTCTATTGTTGTGGCAGGCTTTGCATTTTGTTCCAGAGTGGCTTTATTAAATCATAAACAATATATCACCACACAGTATCTCCCCATTTAATTTGACTCAATGCCTTTTCTTGTCTAGCCTGCTCAAGTCTTAGTTTTGTTTTATCAATAAGAGCATAAGCTACTATTTAATGATATTCTGTTATGTGCTTATGATGGAAACCTATGAAGCTTACCCTAGTATCACTTAACTGTATCTATGTTCCAACTTTTTCTCAAGTTTACATTGAATTATTTACCCATTTTCATCTTACCTGTTTCATGATACTATTTTAACAGCATGGTAATGCCTATAGTCTCCACATTGTAAACAATCTCATGGATTTTAGCACTGGATTAGCCTTATTAGTATTTTCTAAATAGAAAACAGTAAACAGATTGGTATTTCCATATTGGTAGATGTTTCCTCTACCAATTTGTTGGAATGAGGGGATGATAATTCAACTTGATTGAAAGACCATTAAAAAGGGGAAGAGAAATGTCAAAAAGTCCAGATTCTTCCTGTGGTCTAATGATGCCATGTTTTTCTTGATAAGTGAGCTAAAAACAAGCAACAATTGGTCAGCAGGATGCTTCTAGCCTAGGGCTTTTCTCTCTGTGTGTCTCTCTCACCAGGCATAGCCAGGGAAATAGTCCTGAGCAAGCATTTATATTTCATATGAATTTCATTCAAGCAAGGAAATGGAGCTTGCTGAATTTTGGTGGGCATGTTTTCTGGCTAACAATCTTTTCCAGTTAACACTTCTTCACAACAGGACTAGATATGGCCTTTACAAACTGTGCACCTAGCTGTAGGTCTCACTCTAATTTTACACATTTCAGAACTGCCACCCATCTGACAGCATGGGAGGTATCATATATTTAAGAACAGCACTTGCGGCTAGAAAAGCAATCACATTCAAGGTCAAGTTGAATTGTGAAAAGAGTCTTGTGTGAAGGAGTTAAATTGGTGCTCTCCTAATGTCAGCTAAAAATGTTGCTTTCTGAAACACAATTATTTAGGACATTGTTTATAGCAGTAAATATATGATCAGGTAATCATAAATGAAAAATGTAATATGTAAATTTTCAAAATCCAACATTTAATTTGAAAATTCATTTTTATATATGTGATAGTTATTACACCTGTATTCTATCTATCTATCATCTATCTATCATCTATCTATATTTTTTTATTATTTATATTATGTTTCTATAGAGATATAACCTCAATTTCCTTTATTATAGCACTCCCTTTTTCTTTAGTATTTCTCTCTGGTTTCCTGACATTTATAAGAGTATGGCTGAGCATGTTCTGTATATTTTATACCTTCTAGGAAAGGAAATCACAAACAAACATAACTGTAAGATGTACTGAAATTTATACCTTGGGACACTATACATAATAAACTTAATAACATAACCTTAGAGATTCACATACCTCATATTTAGGATAATGAACTATAACCTAAAATATATGTGTGTTATTTTAGAAGAAATATTAATATAATATTGTGACAAAATAAAAAATAAAAGTTAAAATTAGCATAGATTCTGGATAAAGTAAAAACTATAAATATGGATGCTATGTACTGAAAATAGGAATATAATGAGTGAAAAAGAGAAAGATTAATTCAGAATTAATACTTATGAATACTTGAGAAATGTATAATGAAAATTAAGGACAATTCACAAAAAATATTACCCTTTTCATAGTCTAGATTCAAATGTTTAATATGTCTTAGTTTTATATGTTAACATCAGAATGATCTTTATTGGGATGATTAATGATAGAAGACACAGGGTTGAGATTAATGTAATGAAGTGTGAATATTCCAATAGAAGAACCTCAAAGAAGCAAGGCAATATAAATTCAGAGCCAGGCTCCTGTGATAACTCCCCTGTGATGTTTGGCAATACCTGACCTACAGTGTTAATGAGTATAAAGAGATTATGCATTGGCTTTTGTCTAGATGGGGCTGTGGTATTGTTTTTTAATAACAGAAACAAACTGAAAACCCAAACTTCCAAAAGTATTTGCTCAAAGGGACCCTGAAGAAAATTTCCTTCTTTGACATTATCTCTTGGTTGGAAAAATAATTTCTCTTAGAAATTCCAGTCTTAAGCTTTCCCATCTTCCCTCATTTTGCCTAAATCTGTAGCCTTTTCCTTTCATTTGGTATATTACAAGTCTAATAGTGAAATGAACTTGAAATATATTTATATTACACAATTTGTTCAACACGTTTCACCAAAGGTATCATCAGACAGTGTTACATGTTGACTGAAAATGAATAGAAAAGAGAGCAAACTAGGATTGAAAAAAAAATACACTATACACAAATGAAAGGCAAAAGATATAGAATAAAATGACTCAACTGGAATACTGGAATACCATTCAACTAGTCAGGAAGAGTGAGTTGCAATATATGTTTAGTCATTCTCATTATACTTTGTTGTACAGCAGGTGAGATGATACATGTACACCTCATATGCCAGCAATTTTAGATCATTTATCTGCTTTATCATAGCTAAAATAAATGAATAAAATGCAAAATGATTATCTTTGGCATATTTGAAGCTATAAAATGTAACTTTTATATGATGTCTTTTCCTCATTTGCCTGTACCATAGTAATCACAGTTGTGGATGTTTATATTTGTACTGTTAACATAGGGACAGTATGCAACTAAATAGGGGGAAAAAAGATTTTTAACCTTGATTTTTATCATGTAGTCATGGTTACGTATTCAAGTTTTTTTTTTAATCTGATTTTTTTTTAATGCAACCAGTGTATTTGCCCTTTTCCGGGGAATAGTTTTATCTACAGGGTGGATGAAGATAAAGAAGGCATGCTTATCATATTTTCTACTGACCCCAGAGCAGAAGGGTAAGTCAATATGACAGGTGACAAAACCAAGATGCTGAAAAGGCTCAACCTGCAGGAATGACAATGAAAAACTAGGTATGAAAATGTTTGAGTAAATCTGTAACTTATGGCTATCTTAAACATGCATGCATCATAAGATTAATGAATTATTGTCAGAAAAGCTTTACTTAGTGTTAGTTGTTTAAAGATTACAAATATCACCTGACTTACTTGATATTAGAATTTGACAGTTTCCCATGATAATACAGGTTCCTGTTTTAGAAGTTTCTGGGAGACATAATAGGTAGCATAGTTCTTTCTCTCCAGACTCCATTTGCTTGTTGATGTTATTATTGTTGTTGCTTGTTGGTGTTTGAGACAGGGTCTCACTATGAAGACTCATAGTTTAGAAGTCATAGATATCTGTCCACACCTGCACCTGGCATATTATATTAAAAGTGTGTACTTCTACCCTTGGCAGCGTCACACAGCAGTTACTCCTCATATTTCTGTATCTTTGGAAAATCCCTTCTGTAATCACTGTTTTAGATACAGTCAATCAAAGTCATCCTTGTTTCTTGTCTCCTTACAGTGAGTATGTCACAAAATCTCAAGCATGGCTTGCTCACTCATAATACTCCATGAAGTCTGGTGTTACTAGGTTTTTGGATTAGAGAAAACATTACACTTTCTATGTAAGGGTTTATTTTATTTTCCTCTGAGAACACAATGCTCATCTTTTATACTGAGAATCTGCCATCATCTAGAAAGCTTACACAATGAGGTGTGATACCACACTTGGACTGGGGCTGGTGGTGAAGAGACATCATCATCAGCCTCATTTTAGAGAGCTGACAAATTCAGGTGTCAGCTTGTACTACTGTGGCTGCTAGATCAAAGTGCACCTGGAATGGTTCTGTGTCCTTTTCTTTTCAGCTCTGTGAGTCAATTAATTATTTTATTTTTACTACAACATGCATTTTCTACCACATGCATCTCTAGAGTCACAGACTACAGGGATCATGTGTTAATGATTTGTTTAACCAGGGGCAAGAATAATGGAGGATTAAAGATATTGCTGAATATTTAATTTAAAAGTTATACCTAATGAAAAATTCTAATGAAAAGTAAGCTAAGTATAGAAGAGGAATCTAATATGAAAATAGCCTCCCTGCATTGTGTTTTCAGATCACACATTACTTTGTGTTTCTTTCAGGGATTGTACTCAACAGCTGTAGACAGAATGGAAAAATGGGCTTTAGTATATCTTCATTGCCATAGATCTCTAAGAAACACAGTCAATTATTTGCCTAATTAATATTTATCTTCGCATTGAGGTGGAATTCATGAACTCATTCTCATCATTGTTATTGTGCTATAGAACATACATAGATTGAATTATAGTGCTATGATTAGGAAAGAGTTAAAGTGACCTGCCAATATGGCAGATGGAGAACAGACCAATCCTTTTAATTGAAAAAAAAAAAGAAAGAAGACTAAAATGCTAGATAGATTACTTTGAACTGCTCAAGTGAATACTTAATAGGGCAGATTAGAAAGAATGGAAGGTATATTCAGATGAAGTACTGAGTGTAAAATATGCTGTTATTTAGCCTGCAGGTGTTTGCTAAACAAATGAATTGCGGAGTTAAATTTTCTGATCAAACTCATCAAAAGAACAATAAAATTCACAACTAAAATCAGGCCTTAAGAAGACAGAAAAATCTACAATTATCTATCAATTTAGATATTGGCTTCAAAATGTTTTTACTCTCAACTAAAATCTGCATGGTCAAAATATAACTTTTCTAAAAATATCTGTAAATGAATTTAAAGACAACAATTTATTAATAACTTTAAATCTAGCAACTCTGCCTCAAACTGTTCATGTTTACCTTAGGTTGTATCTAGCGATTTTACCTTTTAGATATATTAGGTTTGCTTTTATATTTCTTCTTTAAAAATTTTTTTCGGGTGAATTTTGTTTCTCCCATTGCTGTCTTTCCAGGTCTTCAGTAATACTGCTTAGAAAAATATTGGGTTTGCTGTTCTGGGTGCGGAATTATCATTTGCCCCTGTGTTAAAGAGATGCTTACTACCTAAAAGGGTAGTAAATATGGTACTGAAAATGGGCAATGTTTAATGGGGAAAGTTAAGCAAGACTAGATGGAACTATGGTAAAGGAGAGGCCAGCGTTATCCATTGAAATATAAAGAAATAAATAATTACATTAAAATATTCCACAGGTCCCATTTAAAATAAGAAGTTCATCAGATTGTATAAAAATGCAAATGGTTACAACAATAAGTATACTTCATGTACAAAATATATTAAAGTTAAAAAAGCAGTAAAATACAGAAATGACAATAGAAATACTATAGAAAAGTGATTTCAGACTAAGTGGTTATGAGAGATAAGAAAATAAAGTGAATTCTTTTTCTGAATGATGTAACGGTCCCCAGGGAGCCTAATGGCTGTGAATGCCATGAGACAGAACATGCATAAAGATAAAGCTTACAATAAGTGTAAAGGATGTTCATAGTTGCCACAAAAGATGGACTGATATTAGAAAGAATATAGGAAAGCCAAATACCTATTCTTTTCATTTGACATTCTATTGCTCTTTATTCAGCAAAAACAGAAGTTTATTTGCAAATATTTCTAACTACTTACCAACAAAGACCTTATTTGGTAATCAAAAATTACATAATAAATTGAAAATGACAATATATACCAAGTCTGTTCTCTGTAATAATATTGTATAGAAATTTAAAGCACAGTTCCTAGGAATAACACTTTAAAATTTACAAATATGTAATATAATATTTTTGACATGCTAATAAAAAAGAACTCTAAAATAGGACAATAAGGATTTTGAGAATATTGAAAAATGAATTTGACTTCCATATCATGTTTTAGATATTGAAAATGGACAAAATTAAAATATATTTAAAGTTTACCTTAGAAAAGAGAATCATCAAATGAATAAGCTCAGCCTCTAGTTTTAAGACTAAACAAAAAGAAACAAAACATGAACATATAGAAAGAATTAAGAGAAAAGAACAGATAGTAACTATGTAAGAATTGAAAATAATGAAGCAGAAAACTAGTTTGGGGAAAATTAATAGAATTGCCAATTGCTTTTACAAGACTTCAGAAAAGCTGAATGAAATAAAATAAATTGTAGGTAGTACGAAATAAATGACATTAATAAGGATGTTACAGGAGTTAAGACATATGTTGGGACACTATGACCAAATGTATGTCAATGAAGTCTATGCTTAGTGTGAAATTGGAAACATCCTTAAAGACAATGAAATAAAAAGAATTTCTTGAATTATTTTTTTCCTGATGTTTTTGAGACTTGGTCTCTGTGTGTAGTCCTGGCTACCCTATAACTCCATCTGTACGCCAGGTTGGTCTAGAACTGAAAGATCTATCACCTTTTTCCTCTCAAGTACTGGGATGAATGGCATGCACTACCACCAACCTGCTGAAACAAATTCTCCTGAGAAGTTTATAAATGAATATCTCTATCTTTTCTTAGGAAATTCAGGAAATATTTGGACAGACATTGTGAAGTTTGTTAGTCTCGTGGGTAGTTTCCTTAGAACATTCAAGGGTGATTAACACATTCATACAAATTCATTGATTATTTTAGGAAAGAAGTACTATCAAACTCACTTTAGATTGTCTAATGTTTATAAAACCTTACAAACATGGTAAAAGAAATGCACCAGCATGGAATGGCATAGCACGACATGCCAATCCTTTTATACATATTAATGAAAAGTATAGCCAAGAGAAAAACAAAGACAAGGAATAAAAAAATCCCCAGTTTCTGGCATCTTAAAGCCAGATGGATAGATATTTTTCAGGCACATGATTCAGACTTGTAAATTTAGCCAATCATGCAATATATAAAAGAGTATATGTATCACTGCCAGTTGATATTAACTTAGGAATGCAAGGCTAGTTTAATATTTAAAAAATATAATTCAGCACAGTAAGAAATTAGAAAACAACAGGAAATATAGAAAATGCCCTTGAAAAAAAATCCATCATCCATTCCCAATAAAAATTCACAGCAAGGCAGGTGTAGAAGGAACTTTCTCTCACTGATAAAGGTCATGGATAAAAAACCTACACCTGACATCATAGTTAATGTTGAAAACCCAAATGCTGTTAGATCAAAAATATGGCAAGAATATCCACATCCAGACCTCTACTCAACACCCTCATTTTAGATGAGATTATAGCCAGATGGATTTGAGCAGGAAGAAACTGAAAGAAAATTCAAATGAAAAGCCAATTGGTTAGTTGATCAGTGCTAATATATATATATATATATATATATATATATATATATATATATATATCTATCTTTTGGTCTCAGAATCTGCTTTGCAACTATGTAAATTCATATATCAGAATTAGCTAAAGAATACTAATGGACATTTCCCAAAAGAAACTAGTGGTTTACTTAGCTGATAGCAATTCCCTAGGAACAAAATGACACTGAGAAATACAAAAGCAAACCAACCTCTTGTAGATCATAGCTAAAATTTTAACTGATCTTTCTCCTAGACTCCAGCTATGAGTAAGTTTCATAAAATGATATACTGATTATCACATTATAAGTTAAATTTATTGCAAGATATCAAGATTTGCCCATACTATGTGAAAGCTTAGGGTAAAATACATGAACTCAGTGCAAATGCCAAAGTGAATGACTAGAGGACCTTGATGCAATAGTTGTAATGAAATGGAGTTAATGTCTTAGACAACTAAGAACTGATCCAGGTCCTGATTTCAAACTTTAATAATGTACATGAAAATGAAAACAACTTACTTAAATGCCAAGATATACATAATAATTCAACTTTACTTTTTTCAATACCATCCTACAAAAATAATGATATAGCATCTGCTAATGGGTTTTAGAAGATTAAAGGAAGTTTGCTTTATACAAGCACAGAAATACAGATTCTGGTTTCTGTTGTTTTTTATTTTTATTATTTTTTAAGCTGTTGTATGGACAGTTCCTAGGAAAGCATTTCTGTGCTTAATTTGGACTCTAATATTTTTTTTTAATTTTCTTCTCCCTAGCTTAGTTCTGGTACAAACAGACTTTAAAGAAATTATGTTGATTTGACTGGTAAGAAATATAAAATGATTATATAGCTAAGTCCTTTTTCAATTAACTACATCTTTTGATAAGGACATAACTTTTCTTTTTCTGCTAGTTAAAGATTTTTAATTTAGTTTATTCTGCTTACTATGAAGCAGTAAGTCCTAATAGACATTTTATTCTGATTATCCAATAAGAAAGATGAGTACATTCAAGGTGTCACTGTTATGATTTTTCTAAACAAAAAAATAAACAGAATTGACATTATATAAACTAGGCATTTTATTTACATTGAAATAAATAAAATGCCACAGTAAATAGTGTAAAAAACAGGGACTTATGTGACAATTTAACAACTGTATTTATACCATTTCAATGACACCTTATATACAAATTAACAAAAATACATAAGTTTTAATCAAAAATATTCCTCCAGATTTTATTTTGAATATAGGTAATATATATAAATTACAAGAAACAAAATGTACTTAATTTTTTTCTTTTAGTTTCAATATGTACACAATACATGGATCTGTAGCATAAATCTTAACTTTTCTACCTAATTTCAAAATATTTATATGCAGCATGATAGCCTATTTTGAAAATTGATTATAACCAACAAATCTCACCTCAAAGATATCTTTATTCTGTACAAGTAAGCCTTCTGCACCATGACAGTTAAATAGTATGTGTCTGTTTTAAATGGCACTTTGTGGGACTGATGCATGACTTTCTCACTTTTGCAATAAAATTCAGAGTGTTTTCAATATCAAGAAAATTTCTCATTTCTGCAGATCTGAATCCATTCCTTCTCATATAAATAAACTAAACACACTTCAGAAATTCAATCACATTGCAGGGGCTACAATCTTATATTCATACAGCTCCCAAAGGCTACAAAAATGAAGTGGAAAAGTCAGACTAGATGTGTCATCTAGATTAGGAGCATCTGATGGAAATACTGCAACTTGTAAGGAAGGAGGCATCTAACAGCATCCATGGGATGTAAAATTTTCTGATAAGATAGTTAAATAGTACTAATAAAAGATAATAAAATAGTTAAATAATCATATATATATTAAATTAACTTAAAACAATTGTGTAGCTCATGTAAGGTTCTTATTTGGGCAAATAATGACTCATGTATATTCAAGGAATATCATGTTTCTTGTTTCACAAAGGCCTCAAAATCCAGTGTGTATTTAAACTTTCAGTGTGTATTGAACTTGATCTCATCATTGTTTAAATTCTTCTGATCCATAGGTTTATTAGTTACTACATTGTTCTTCACAATGCTACACAAATTGTCAATTGATGTTCAATTTACTGCAGCAATCTATTTTTAAAATTAATTGTGTGTGGAGGCGGTCAGCATGCCTGTAGACATGCATGCATATGACATATGACACAACCACATGATGAAGGTCAAAGTGCACCTGCAGAAATTTGTTCTCTTTTTCTATAATGTGATTCTACAGGATGGAACTCAGGAAGTCTGGCTTGCCCAAAAGAATCTTTAACTACCAAGCCATCTTCCCTGACTTCTTAAGAAATACTTAATGATTTGTCACATTTCCCATGAAAAACAAGGTCTCCTTTGCTTGAGATAGGGTCTCACTATGTACTATTGGCTTGGACCTCAATATGAAAATAATGTAAGCCTCGAACTTACAGTGATCGATTTACCATTGTGTGGCAAATGCTGCAATTAAAGAGGTGCAACAACATGCCCAGCTGACAAGGATTTTATTTTTTGTTTGTAGTTTGTTTTTTCTTTTAGGTGGACATATCACTATAGAAATCTAACTTTAGTGACTGTAAAAATAATGGAAATGGTTGTTTAAAGATCCCACATAAATATTTTTTTATTAGAAAGCTATAAGGGATGGTGATAGAGACAGTTACTTGGACTTCTTGTTCAGTTTATCAGGGGAAATATTTATCAGCTTTGTGAAGCTCCTACTGTGTTGGACAGAAGTTTCACTAATGACATGCTTTCCTTATGATTTAAGAGAGGCCCCAGGTAGAAAAGTATATGCAAATCCCTAGATGTATGCATTTGCATAGAGACTTGCGCATACAAACAACATCTCCATGGCACATAGCATAGACTGGCTGTCACTTACCTGACAATGAGGTTATGACCTTTTAAATAATGAAGGCAGTAACTGAAAAAACATGAAAAATAGCACATGGAAATGGCAGGATCTGCCTAGTTTATTTCTCAGGATAGTGAACATTATTGGTGAAAAGTTTGATTTCTCATGTTTTACTTTACACAATATACACTTTTAGGTCTTTACAATAAAATTTTAAACTACTAGAAAAATTATATAACTTTGAAAACTTGAAGCCACACGACATCCCTGTTGGAGACCTCATCCAGTAGCTTTCCCAGCTTAGTGATGAATACTTCCATACAAATGACTCTCTGGGGCTCATGAGCCAAAGAGACAAACATACTTTGTGAATGAAAGACCAACAAGAGACAGCATCTCACAAAACATGGAGTGGAAGCTAGGTAATGGTAGCTGGGGATATCTTCTGGCCTTCACAAGGATAACCTTATATATGAACCTGCACACAGGAGATGTTGACTCACACACATACACAAATCACATAGTACTGTGGCTTTTGCTTTGACTTTGCCTAGAATATCTTTATTCCTTTTACTTATGTGCATTGAAATATGCATGTTCTCTGGATTGTTTGTGCTGTTCTGTCACATGGGAATGGGAATAAGCTCAGAACAATAGATGGGTGTTTTCAGGGTACCTTGGTTCTACGTTGTTTTTTCTTGTAAGAGTGGCAGATTATCTTTTTCTTTTCCTTTTTTTTTTTTTTTTTTTTTTTGAGACAGGGTTTCTCTGTAGTTTTGGAGCCTGTCCTGGAACTATCAACTATCTCTTTTACACCAGGCTGGTCTCAAATTCACAGAGATCTGCCTGCCTCTGCCTCCCAAGTGCTGGGATTAAAGGCATGTGCTGCCACCATCACCAGGCTTATAGTTGATTTTTGTATGTGTGCACATGCATGTGTATGTGTGCTTATGCAGACAAATGATGGATATCCTAGGTTTTTCTGCTTGACTTCTTTTGTAATTAACTAAAGCCCAAATGACTGTGCATGCCTATGTGTTACTTTTCCTTAATTAGATGATCCAAAGTGGGAAGACCCACTTTAATTCAGATTTTTGAGGTGGATAAAACCTCTAACTTTAATCTGAACCACATTTTCTACTGGCAGCCTATAAAGGACATAGAAGAAGGAAGCTCTCTCTTGTTGCCTTCTCATTCTCACTATCATTAGCAAGTCTATTGTTTCAGTAAATTAGAGCCTACTTTTTGGGATTCTGGCATATACTGAAGACAAGCTGATACATCCAGCCTTCTAGACTAAACAACTAAAGGATTCTTAGAACTTCCATTCCTAGGTAGCCATAGTTAGATGAACTGAAATATCACTTGTAAGTTATTCTAAAATAGTCCACTTCAATATATATGAAGAAATTTATAAGTTCTCTTGCTTTAGAGAATTCCCACTAGTACAAATTTTGGCACAAGAAGTGATTCTACAGTAACAAAAGTATAAGGATTAATATTTTAAGCATCTAGACTAGGCTTTCCAATTTACCAGCACCTACAAATACCAAAGCCTCTCTCCAGTTAGTGAAGCTTCTCTGATGAGTTTATAGAGTACTGAAAACCCCATGGTGTGAATTATTTTACAAACTTAACAAGACAAACACATTTAATTATCCAATGATCCAGATTCATCATCGGTGTGAGGAAACTGATTTGGTGGATTGAAGCACTGATATCCAAGCAAATTAAAGAGAAGCTCTCCTGGATTGTGACAAAATTCATGTAAACATGAACCAATTTCCACACTTGAGCTAGTTTGCAGATCTAGAAGTGTTTGGATGAAAGGGTACCTAGTTTCCTTTCAGGAAGGACCTTGATAAAATACCTAAGAGCATTGCTGTTCACTTTTCTCCTGTCTGTCCACAGAGGGTCTTGTGGCCTTTTATGGGGGTAAATCTACATTAGGGGAAAGGAACCTCTCAGGCTTTCCTAGGTGTATTAGATACTGATCCTGAACCGACAGAGTCTGGGAGACCCCAAAAGTTATTGTAGCCTCCAGTTAAAGTGGGGCTTATAAAAGTGTGGGTCCTGGTTTACTGATTGTTTTGTATGTCATGCAGGCACTACCAAGAAGCTGACAACTGCATCATTCTAGCCCCTCTGTGGGACAAACTGAAAGACAGTGGTGAAGGGATATCTTCACAGTAGGAAGAAATTTGAGCAGTATACATGGGCATACATTTTTATTTGAAAGAACATATGTCCAGATGTGCAATTGTTAATTGATTCATGGGCTGTAGCCAATGGATTGAATAGATGGTCAGGAGAGTTCTTGATTGGAAAACTGCTGACAAAGACATCTGGAGAAGTATGTGGTTAGATCTCTCTAAATGGGTAAAAGATGTGAATACACTTGTGTCCAATATAAATGCTCATCAAAAGGTGATTTAAGCAAAGGTGGAATTCAGTAATCAAGTAGACAGGATGATGCTCTCTGTGGACAGTCAGTCTCCCCTCCTGCCCACTCCCCCCACAGCATTTTCTGTCATTTCACTGCCCAATAGACCCACAAATAAAATAGCCCCTGTGGTAGAGACAGAAAACCAAAACCTGCCACCCAACAAGACTGAACTGGCTAGAGCTGATGCTGATTGCCAGATCTCCCAAAAAGAGAGACCAACACTTAGCCTCAGATATGGTGATATGGTACCAGTCCTTGGGTGACTATTCAACAGCCAAGTAGCAGAATGACTACATTGGACCACTTTCTCCATGGAAATAACAATACTTTGTCCTTACTGGAGCAGATATTTATTCTGATTATGGAAATGTCTCTCCTGCAGGTAATTCTTCTGCCAAAATCACCATATATAAACTTATGAAACACCTTATCCACCATCATGATATTTCTTACAGTATTGTTTCTGACCAAGGGAACTCCCTTCATAGCCAAAGAATAGAAATGGTGGGCAAAGGTCATGAAATCTACTGGTCTTATCATGTTGTTTCTGATCTTGAAGCTGCTGGCCTAATAGAAAGATAGAATGTACTTTTAAAGATGGCTACAGTGGCAGTTGGGTGACATCAGCTTTGAGTGATGGTGCAGTTATATTTATGGAGTATATGCAGGAGTGTATGGATCAAGAAGCAGTATATGTTTTGCATCATCTTCCAATATATGATATATTTTTGTTTTCTCTCATATTGAAGATCTATGGGTCCATAGAAAAATTAAGGGGTAGAGAAGGGAAGAGTTCCACTCATTATCATGGGTAGTGACCCAGTAGGGAAAAATAAATGCTTCTTGTTCCTGTAACCTTATGTTCTGCTGACCTAGTTTTGGTTCTGGAGGAAAGTGCTCCAGGGAGGAGTCACAACAAACATTCTACTAAAATGGAAGCCCAGATTTCTTCCTCATCCCTTGGTGCTGCTGATGACTAGGATAGGACTAGGGTAGGAATATCAGTGTTAGAAGTGGTGATTAGTACAGATTTTTAAGGGGAAATTGGATTGCTTCTCTACAGTGGAGTATGGGTGATTATGCCTGGAGTATAGGAGATCCTTTAGTGCATTTTTTAAAGCTATCATATCCTATATTTAACGTTGATCTGAAATTATGAGTGTGTGCAGATACCAACAACAACAAAAAAAAACAGTCAAAAGGCAGAGGGACTGATCTTGTAGTTTTTTAAATCATTATTACTTTTCCTATGATACATTGAGTGGATTAAAAGGTTCCTGGCTTAAACCAGAACTGAGCATTTTCCTCAACGTGCTGGTTTCTATTTCTCTTCTACTGCCCTTAGCATGCTAAATTTTGTCTTCATGCTTGCCAATGATTAGTGTTTTTCTAAGATATTTTTTGAAGTTTAGACAAAAGGAAAGAGAGTGATAAATTTGTATGACAATATTTGTTCTCTCTAAAATGAAATCAGATTTTTTTTGAAAACATCTGTTGCTGCCTTTTGTTCCAAAGCTTAGATAGATGACCCTCATGTACTGTGAGAGTTTAGAAAACCAATGTGCAAGTAAGAAAAGAGGCCAGAAAAATTGGTCAGCAAACCAAATGTTATTGTCTGTCATCATTTTGTTTGACACTGAAAGCATGTCACTAAGTTATTAGTACTGTTATCTAGCTGCAGAAAAATACCACACAGATTACCACTTTGGTAAGTGATATGCATTATGATGAATATTGCCAATTTGATACTGTGTTTATATAAACTCAGGTTATGTGAAGGCTACTTTACATATAAACTCCCCTCGGCTACACTCTTCTTAGTGTATCATTGTGTGATTTTAATCATCATCAGTCATGTCTTTGTCTTTTATGCTCAAGTTGTTATCCTCTGCAGTATACATAGACCTTCTCTAATCAGGTAAAGGGAGTACAAAGAAATCTCAAGTTTCAGAAGAAGGCAAAATGCAATTGCAAGTCTATACCTAAAACTACAGCTTTTGGAAGTTCCAGAAGCTTACAGACTCAAACCACGGAATTATTTACTACCTGTGCACCAGCCTTGGAGCCTGTGTTTGAAGCATTGGATACTCTAACATCCCTAGAATAACATGAGCCAGTTCTGTAAGAGAAGCCCATAACTAGACTGTGCGTCTCTTAGTGGTAAGTAGAGAGACAGGACATCAGTTACAGCAACAGGTAGTTGTCACACTCCAGAAAGTAAGCTAAACATAAAAACATATTGTCTTATTGATTTAGCTTCCTCCAGGGACCTGTATTTGATACAACAAACATATTTAATCACACAAATGAGCTCAGTTTCCTCAATGGAAATACAAAGCCATATCAAATGTGTTTACTTAAGTATCTGACATGAGTGAGTGAGTTTCACCTGAGTAACCTTGCAGGGACAAGCATATATATATATATATATATATATATATATATATATATATCTGCAACTGGATGGGAGGCCATATCCAATACATAAAAAAATACTACTACTACTGTGACTTTGATAAAGGTCTCCAGAATGAACTGTATTTTCATAATTTAATGTATTAAATTAGTTATTATATTTAATGAAATTAGAACAATGTCTGGTACATAATAAGTACTATATAAATGTCCCTCATCTTCTCATTATTATTATAATAACTATCAGCATAGTCATTGGAAAGCATAAAGCATATTGACACTGAGATGATTAAAAAAGGGACACCTTTGTTCCTCAAGAAGCCTGGCATATGTTTCAAGGCAATAAACCGTCAACTCCACTAATGGAACTAATAGGTTAAGTTTCCCATGTTGCCTGAATTATTTCTCAGAGAAAATTAAATTTTCTTAATAGAAAATCTAATTTTATCTCCAGTAACTTGGAAATCTTAATTAGTGACACAAAAGCCATGTTAAAGTTACTTAGATCAGAAATAAACACATCATTATACCAAAATAAACAAATTGAAGTGCTACTGTAGTTTAGTTGACATTCTACATACAGTGTGTTGATAAAAAAAAAATAAGATAGAAACAGGCAATTTCAAAAAGCAAGAAAAAGCACTAGTTCCATCAATTAAATTGATTAACTTTCATACTTAATCAATCACAGGAATAAATCTTACACAATCTTCTGGTGACCTCAGTCATTCTGTTTAATCATGCACACCAACAACAGTGTAATGCCTGATTTTCCAATTAAAACAACTTTGCAATTAGATCTAATTAACGTGTTCCAATTAAATAGGTTAAATGCAGCAGTATTCAATAAATTTAAGCCCCATACTTTTCTCTTGGTGAAAAGGTTCTCTAAAATTGTTTGGATACATAATCCTTTTGGTACCAGAGCTTAACAGAAGGAGGATGGAAAGGTCAACAGCTTGGCTATGAAATAACATAATCCAGATACGGTAGACAAGAACAAGCATTCCGAGTTTCTCAATTATCTGCCAGATCACCTCATAAACCTTTCACGATAGCCCTATTATGGCTAGGATCGCCAGGTGTTCTGTTCAAGGGGTATCTGCCCTTTTTTAAAAAAAGAAAATACATCTTATCTCTAAACCCTGTAGTTTCAGTATGAATTCTTCATAATCATAAATGAAAGAAATAAGATTTGTTAGAAAGGGGAACTGATAAATACTCCCTGTTGTCTCTGCTTGAAATATTATACAATAAGTATCTTATTCAAAGAATTTTAGAGGGAGAAATATAGTTAAGATATTTTTGCATTATTTTAGTTCTCTTCATTTATGGGATTATGCATTTAGTCCCCACTCTCAATTTTATCTTTTTCTGGCCACGAGTCTTTTATCTGGTAAACAACAACCAGATATTCTAGTTAATATATTTTAATGAGTTTCTCTTTGTTCACTTTGAATGATCCAGAGACCACACAGAATTATCCATCTTTGAGAAGATAGGCCACACACACAAAACTTGCATCCAGAAATCAAGTTCATGATTATGTTTCAAGTTTAAGCCCAAGATATATAAATCATAGGTGAAGAGATCTCTAGAGTTAACAATACTTCTAGTATGCAATATATTCTTTTAATTCCTCAGAGCTTCTGAAGCCTCCACCCTAATGATGTCAGAAGTGTGATTGAGAACTTTCACTTAAAACTTAACAAAAGCTTTAAAAATAGTTTTAGAAACAAAAGAACAGAGACAAGCAAGATTTCTTGGTAGCAGGATTTTTCTGGGTTGGACTCTGTTTTGTGAGAGACAAGTATAGATTTGCACAGCTTCTTTAAGAAGGTTTTCTGACTCAACATAAGTGGCCCAAAAAAAAAAAAAAAACACCAAAAAACAAAACAAAATAAAACAAACAAACAAAAAACCCTCAAGGCTTTTAAAGAGCTCTGCTAACAACTAAATGATGTATACAAGAGCTGGCAATGGCAGTGACCACATCTTCAAGCTGGCAATATGTTATTTGATGCAGCTTAGACCAAGGCAGTGAGCACAGCTCTCAGTGCTGGCAGTAAAATAGTTGCTGCCATCTTTGATAGGCCACAGCTGACACTGTGGCTTTCATTTTAGCAATGTTGTTGTTTACCAGATAAGACTCGTGGCCAGAAAAAGATAAAGATTTACAGTAAAGACAGCTTCACATTAAAAAAAAGTGCTAAAGGTTTACAATGTGTTCTAAAATATATGTAGGCTTGAGACAGAAAAAAAAATAAAATGGTTTTAAAAAGACAGAGTATGGCTGGGTATGGTGGCATATGCCTTTAATCCCAGCACTCAGGAGACAGAGGCAAGCATATCTCTGTGATTTCAAAGTAAACATTGTATGCAACGTGAATTCCAGGACAGATAAAAGGTACACAGAGAAACCCTGTCTCAAAATATGTAAAAATAGAAGTAAAAAAAAATGGAGTAATATAAAAAAGCCACGTAAAGATGGAAAGCACAGAGAAACTTTGGATATTGTTCGCTGTTCTGTTATTTTTAAATTGTTTGACAGCTGAGGAAGTAACAACTACTGATAAAAGAAATGCTGCTGGACTAATCCAATTAATATATATGCTTTGATTCCAAAATTTAAGTCTAAGGATAAGTTACTGGGGAAAAGGATTTCTATTTTTGTTTCCACTGAAAATGAAAAGCTATGGATTCCTTCCAGACTAATGTGGTTTGATCATGCAAGACCCCCTGAAGCATTATCCTTGGGACAAAGCAGCCTTGCAGACTACAGCCAAGATTTCTGTGTCTTCTTAGGATCCCCATGACAGCACCCCCTATCAGCAAAAAGTAGTTTGGAAAAAATGACACCCAAATTCCCAAATATTGTTTATGTTTGTTTTCATTTAAATGGGCTTGGTTATAAATGGCTTATGACCACAAACAATCCTTTTAAAGGTAAAAAGGGAATTATGGTATAGTTATGAATGTATTTTTTTTGGAATGGATTTTCATTTATTGATACAATTTTAGGTTAATTTTGTGATATGTATTTTTCTACTCTTGTTTAGATATTGTGTTTATATAGCTCATGGGAAAATGTAATGTACAGATTAGAGAGTTACCTATGATAGTCAAAACTTGGAGTTAAGTTAGTTATGATTTCTAGATATGCAGAGATGTATTTAGGATGAATAGGCATTCTTCAAACCATTCAAAGTCCTACAGAATATGGCATTTAAAATGGTTTAGGGTTTTTCTTGACAGTGAGGCACAACTGCTCCTGGTAACACCACTTGCATCAGAAAGGACGATGGGCATCAAAGAAACACATTATGGAGTTTGCTTTAAATATGGCAAGACTAGTCATTTGGGCAAGGTACTGCTCTTCTGGACTGTTTGACTTTATGCTATATAAACTGGACATGCAGTACCCACAGAAAAGTGACTACTAAAACAAGATGGACAGTGCTACAGGTTTCTTGCTTCATGAAAGAGTCTGGCAGACACACTATGGCCTATGGGCTGAAGATGGAACATTACAGAAGAACTTCAGGTGACTGACCAGACAGTGAGTTGTCTCTGTGATTTCTAGAATGTATATATTATCCTTTTGTGGTCTTTGAAGGAGTTGAAGACAGATAGTTATGGTTATAGTTTTCCTTAGTTAGGATTAAAGATAAGTTACATATAGGACTTTAGACTCACAAAGATAGGATATATTATATTTTCTTTAAGTCTTACAAAATGTTAATGGACTAAATATTGTTAACTTTGATTCTTATTTGATAACTGTTGAATGGCATATTTTGCTATGCTAAGGTTAAAACCCTTCTTTTTATTTTAGACAGAAAAGAGGAGATGATGGGAGATGTTATTCTGTAAATATGTTTCTCATACTGGTTAATGAATAAAGCATTGTGGCCAATGGGAAAGCAAGATAGGCAGGGCTAGGAGACAAGGAGGAAAGAGGAAGTAGTTAGGAGGGTGAGCATGTAGAGCATAGAGAAAGCAAGATGCTGGCCCGCCGCTCTCCAATAAGATGACCATGTGGAAATACTTAGAAAAGTAGAAATGGGTTAATCATTAAGACAGAGCTAGCCGATAAACAATAATAGTAACTGGCCAACAGCATTGTATCAAATACGGAGTCTCAGCATGTTATTGGGGCTAGTGTGGCAGGGGGACAGGGCGGCCCACGGGGAGGAACAAAGAGTGGGTACAGACAGGCGGCAGGGAAAAACGTGCTTGTAACACTACCCTAATATTATGGGCCATATAAATGTGATCATAGTTGTTGCATAGTATCATATAGCATTCCCTCCTTTTATTGATACATGTGTAAAAATATTATATTCATATCTATTATGCATGTATAACATAATTATATGTAGTATTACATGATACAGTATGCTACAATATATAATACATATTTTGTAATAATAATATAAGTTATAGATAACATTTTCTACACATGCATATATAAAAATTGAAATACAATGTATCAGTGCCAGTAATATCGAAAGAAAACAATCTACGAAGGATGTTCAGATATAAGTGTCAATATCAATAAAGACATTTCAATTATAATAACATCATAATGCATTTTGAGGTTTTAAAATGTGTCAGAAAAAATATAATTCAGGAATAGTATACACAAAAAATAATAAAGATTAGGGCAAATATGAGTGAAATTTAAACACAAGGAACAACACATAATTGTCAAAACATAATTGGGTATTTGAAAAGTTAAACAATACTGACCAACCCTACTTCTACCTAATCATGTGAAAGAAAGAAAAACAAATCTTAATAATTACATAAGAAAATGGAGACACTACAAATTATATAAATAACAATAGGATGATCATCCAAATAAAGTATGAAAATGTATATTTAAATAAAGTGGTAAAATCTAGAAAAAAATTATATGCTTGTAGACACATTCAACCTACCAAAATTAAAGCAAGAAGTTATAAACAAAATTAAGCCAACCTGTATCAAATAATAAGAATGAGGCAAATATAAAAAATTAAGGTCAGATATATTTGTTGCTGAATTCTATTAGACTTTTGAAGAATTAACATCAATGGAATTAAAAATATTGTATGCAATAGAAAGGAAGGCAATGCTACCGAACAAATTTTACCTTGTCAGCACTGCTTATAAGCCAAAAATGAGTAAGGACACAGAAATCAAAATGAAAACTATAGGCCAGTCACTCTATTGCATATAGATGTTAATAGTTACTTCTAAAATATTGCAAATAGAATTCAACAATACATTTTAAAAAATTACACCCTAATCATTAAACTTGTCTTTTACCAAGGCATAAAGATTAGTATAGAAAGGTGAGATGGACACTATTGAACAATGTTAATCAAGCTACAAATTGTTCCAAACGCTATGGAAATCAGTAGTGAAGAGTCTAAAAGCAGATCTAAATTTATTTTCCCAGCCCCACTACTCCTGCATTTAGACTCTTGGTCAAGATATCACACAGACATTCATCTTTATCTCAACACT
The DNA here is from genome assembly GCA_030556225.1 of Cricetiscus sungorus. Classification (NCBI taxonomy): domain Eukaryota; kingdom Metazoa; phylum Chordata; class Mammalia; order Rodentia; family Cricetidae; genus Cricetiscus; species Cricetiscus sungorus. Next base: position 20,678,797 of record JANBXA010000069.1, read on the forward strand.
ATTCAAATAGATAATTTATAGAATCAGACTATGCCTATGCCGCGACCGCGTCGAAGAATCTTCTTTAAGCTGCTTTACTCAGGAACTTTGAAACAATTTTCTGACCCCAGGGAAAGCCAGCCCACAGCTTATAAGGCCTTGGGATAGCCAATCACGGCACGCTACGTGGCGAATGCAGATAGGTCCACATACGCGGAAGCAAGCCTAAATTTCAGCCATAGCCAAATAAAGACTTGTTTATCACAGAGAGCACTCATCATCAGGAAGGTGGAAGGTGGAAGCCAGCACCATATTTAAGGCTTGGCACTTCGCAGTTCTCTACAAGACTAGGTGTCTACCAAAAAACAAATAAGGTAAAGAAACCTCTCTCTCTCTCTCTCTCTCTCTCTCTCTCTCTCTCTCTCTCTCTCTCTCTCCCTTTGTCTCTTGCATGCACACACACACACACACACACACACACACACACACACACACACAGACATTAGGAACTTTTCAACCCTAAATCAGAATAAAATCATGTCATTTGATACAAAAAGATGCAATTTTGATTATAACATTAAACTAAAGAAGCCAGACTGAAACCAAGTACAGTGTGTTTTCTCTTATTTTTAAATTCTATATTTCTTATAAAGACATAAAATCAGAAACATCATTAAAACAGAAAGTAGAGGTCCCTTAGAAAGGACTTTGGGAGCACATTCCCCATGGACGGATACTCCTCTAACTTAGAGGCAGGAGGGAGGGCCTAATCCCTACTCCAAATGACTTGGCAGATTTTGTTGATCCCTCCTGGAAGGCATTGCCCTTTCTGTGGAGTGGGAAAGAGAGGAAGATTGGGATTATATGTAAAATAAGAAAAAAATAATACGAAACACACACACACACACACACACACACACACAACGTAGATTGCCTAGGTTTCAAATGTGGTTGAACAGAAAAAGGAGAGGGTTAAAAGAGGGACACACATGAGTGATGAAGATGGTCAAACTACATAACACAAATGAAAGGGACCACCCTAATAAAACCCAACATTGCCTACAATGAATACAAACATTAAAAGTTAAAGAAGAATCAAAACCAGAAAAGTACAGTTATTATCAATTCAGGCAGTGTGGAGATTTCAGTCATTTATCAACAGAAGCTATCCTGTAGAAAATTTCTGGCTTTGCCTTCTCTACCAGGGCTAAACTACAGCACACCTGTGTTGATCACAATAAATCTGACCCATTGACTCATTGAAGTATTGATTATTTAGTTGTAGGGGAATGATTAGCATTTTAAAGCATCATGTAACTAGAAATCAAACCATTAGGAAGATTTCACAAGGATTTGAAAGGAAAATAGCTAAAAAAGAAACACACTTTTTTCATTCATTATGAACACTAAGTTTTCCTTTTTACATATATATGTTGTATATAATTTTATTCTTTGAAAACTCTGGACATGTATACAGTATCTTTATTATTTTAATTTTTATTTTACATATCGATCCCAGTTTCCTGTTTTTTTAAATGTTTTTTATTTAAATTTGAAACAAGTTTGTTTTACATGCCAATCCCAGTTCCTATACCCTCCTGTCTTCCCCTGTGCCCCCCACCAATCCCCATCCTATCCCTTTTCTGCTTCAGGGAGAGTGAGGCCATCCATGGGGAGTCTCAAAGTCTGTCATATCATTTGGAGGAGGGCCCAGGTCCTCCCCTATGTGTCTAGGCTGAGAGGGTATTCCTCTATGTGGAACGGGCTCCCAAATTCCATTCATGTACTAGGGATAAATACTGATCCATTTCCAGAGGCTCCATAGACTGCCTAGACCTCCCAACTAACACCCACATAAGGGGGTCTAGATAATCCTATGCTGGTTTCCCAGCTATCAGGCTGGAGTCCATGAGCTCTCCTTGTTCAGGTCAACAGTTTCTGTGGGTTTCTCTAGCTTGGTCTTAACCCCTTTGCTCATCACTCCTTCCTGTCTGCATCTGGATTCTAGAAGTTCAGCTCAGTGTTTACTTGTGAGCATCTGCTTCTGCTTCCATCAGCTACTAGGTGAAGGCTCAGAGAGAGGGCCCGGCATTCTCTCTTCCATCCTCCATGTTGAATCTCCTCCTCTCTGTTCAGGAAACCTCCATGCCTCCTACTCCCGCCTATCTTGCTTTCCTATTGGCCAACAGTGCTTATTCATTAACCAATAAGAGAAATATATGTACAGAATGACATCTCTGATCATCTCTTTTCTGTCTAAAATAGAAAAAAGGGTTTTAACCTTAACATAGCAAAATATATAACAAAACAGTTATAAAATAAGAACCATATTTACATCTGACAGAGGGCTGATCTCCAAAATATACAAAGAACTCAAGAAACTAGTTAATAAAATACCAAATAACTCTATTTAAAAGAAAAAAACGGGGTACAGAACTGAACAGAGAACTCTCAATAGAGGAATCAAAAAGAAAGTGCTCAACATCCTTAGATATCAGTGAAATTCAAATCAAAACAACTTTGAGATACCATCTTATTCCTGCCAGAATGGCTAAACTTATAAACACCAATGACAACTTATGCTGGAGAGGATGTGCAGAAAGGGGAACACTACTTCACTGCTGGAGGAAGAACCCCAAGTTCTTATTCTACTGAACTGCAGATGAAGAGCATGGAATGAAGGGACCAAGAATACAACGACTTAAACTCCTGCTCCTGATACAATCTTCAATGAGTACTCAATCATTTCTCTGCCATAGTTCCATCATATCTAAAACATTTCAGATTTCACAGGTTTGCATCCCACATTAAAGGACCCAGCCTTTGCAAAGAGTTTAGAGGCATGCCTGCTATAAGGAAGTACTCAGTGGATTATAGCTACTACATTGTTATTCTTTTACTTTTTTTCAAAGAGACTTTAAAAACGTTTGAAGGTTTTAGAAAATTCTGAAGAACAACATTTCATACCAACCCACTCAAATGTATAAAGACTTTCATAATTCCAATGCCTCCCAACACATGGTGTTACAAGTAATAAATCTTCCTGGTAGATGTATGTGAAAAACACTTGGTATGTGATGTACATGGTGACTTCTAAACATATTTTAAAGTAAGAGTCAAATATGAATCCACTGTTCTAAGTGCTGATAATATTAGAGTGGGAGACTCATGAAAGAGATATCTTGGTGTGGGCAGTTATTATGGTGTATGGTAGAAACCTGGTACTAGGGAAATTCCCAGGAATCCACAAAGATGACCTCTGCAAAGACTCCTAGCAATAGTGGAGAGTGTGTATGAACTGGCTTTCCTTTGTTATAAGGTTGGATTCAACCATAGAACTTTCCTCATATAACCTTCATCTAGATGGAACCAGATTCATCTAACAATACCCAAACACCAAGCCAAGCTCTGGGTGAGGGAGAAGGAATTATATGAGCAAGGGGTTCAAGACTGTGATGGGAAACCCACAGAGACAGCTGACCCAAGATCAGCTCTGGGAGCTTATAGACTCTAAAGGAAAAAGTACAAAACTTGTGTGGGACCCCAGTAGGCCTTCTGCATATGAATGACAGCTGTGTTAATTTGTCTGCTTGTGGGACCCCTGGCAGTGAGATCAGTATTCACTCTTCATACATGAGCTGGCTTTTTGCAGCCCATCCCTATGATGGGATGCCTTGCTCAGCTTTGATGCAGAGGTGTGTGTGAGGGGGGACCTGGTTTTACCTCAAGTTAATGTGTCAGGTTTTGTACCCTTTCTGAGAAATTGATGAAGGGTAGCTTGGTGGGGTAGTGGGTGGGTGGGACAGGTGGAGAGGAAGGGGAAACTGGTTGTTATCTAAAATGAATAAAATTTTAAAATAAAAATATTCATCTATGGAAGTTATATATATTCACATATATTTGCATGCTTATCTGTGTATTTGTAAATGTGTATTACATGTGTCCCCTCAAGCATCAATTCAGTCTAAAGATCTTTAACTCCATATTTCACTTTTAATATACTACATATAGGAATTGAAAAAATATTTAATTAAATATGTATAAATGCATTAATGGACATGTAAGAGCTTGTTCAAGGCTCTAGACTCAACCATGAAATGAAGACTTAAAGCTATTCTGAATTCCTTCAAAAGCAATACAATTGAAATATTTTCTAGTCATAGAAAATAATCTGTCAGATTAGGATTCTATAATCAGGCTAATAATATTTTGAATTATTCACTACAATTTTGAGAATATAAAAAATAAATATTATCAGCCAAATAAAGATGTGATTATGATAGTTTGAATGTCAACTTTGCTGTTGTAATGGAGGAAATGTTTTGATACATGAGGAAATTTGATGCTAAATCTTTGTCCTAATTCTGGATCTTAAGGTATATATTCACTAAGGTGGGGGTCTCTAAAATGTGTGCTGAAGCAGTTTCTAGAAGAGCTGCTACTTTAGACACAGGAAATGAAGATCGAAAATAAATCCTTATCAGACTTGATCTCATGCCTTGATCTAAGTTAACACTTTCTGCAGCACAGAAAATAGAAGAGTAAGTGACTGAACTCTTCAATTCAACATGCTGGTTTGGAAGGATAAAAGTAATAAGGAGAAGTGGCCAGCTGAAGCAGGTGTTACCTTCTTTCGGAGAAAATTATGAGAAAAAATTAAGACAGAGGCTAATTTTGTGGAAGGTTTAATAGAAGTTTTTACTTTATGGAAGGAGGAAAAAATACTGAGACTACATAGACCATCCCTCAAAATAATCTATAAAGAAACTGGATTAATTAGTGTGATGGCAAGCTTAATAGAGGTGACATGTAAAGGGCGATATTACTGAAAATTATTAATGACAACTAGTTTAAATATCTAATATTTACATATAAGTGCTACATACACATCCTGAGAAAAGCAGAAAGAGACAGAGACAGACAGAGACAGACAGACAGACAGACACACACACACACACACACAACAGAGAGAGAGAGAGAGAGAGAGAGAGAGAGAGAGAGAGAGAGAGAGAGAGAGAGAGAGAGAGAGAGATCAATCCGTTTGCCATTCCTATAATGGCAAGGATATATGGCCTTTATATTGTGGAAAATGCCTTTAATCAAACATCAAAGATATTCTTGTGGAAATACCTTCCAAACTTAAATGCCAGGGATAAAAATATTTTTTCTTTTAAAGAGGTCACAATGGTTTTGGCACCTTTAAAATCCATCTCTCCATATTGTCCTGCTTTCATCTGTCAACAGCCATTTTTTTTCTCAGGAGACCATCCAATTCTGGTCAGTCAATGTTCTCCAAAACACACTTAATAAATGACTTCTTCACACATTCTTTGCTTTCTAGCAATTGATTCACTTTCTTAACCTGCACAATTTATAAGTAGCCAGTTATCATCATGAGTAATGTAACTCCAGGTTGACAGAAATTATGAATTTTCCCACAAAGAAAGTGTTGGAGTCATCAGAGTTCTGTCCATGCATCATTTTATTATCAGGGCCCAGGTAACAAATACTATTTTGTAACTGTATTCCAATGGTGAGATGCCAAGCCTTTCAATGTTTACTCAGCAATTTACAAGAAAAATGGTGGCTTAAGTCATGATTAATAACCAGCAATTCACCTTTGCTGATTCTATGGCATTCCTCTAGAATCATTGATGAAATGATTGTCACCTTGTCTAAGTTCTAAGAGCCCTCTTGTTTAAGGGGATTCCTATTGGAATGGCTACTGCTGATTTCAAAACAATTCAAAGAGAAAATTCCATATAAACTAGTTGAACTGGTCTCTGCTACACAATGTTTCAGATTTCCTTTGCACTGTACTGAAGTGGATGCATAAATTTTAAGAGATGGAGACATTATTTGTAACATATATAGGAAGTCAAAGGAATGATTAAGGTTGAGCAATTTGATTTTGGGCCATAGTGAAAAAAGTAAGATTAAGAAGAATAAACCTAGAAGATGAAGTGGACTTAAAACTATACTAGCTAGAATAAAAAGTTTGGGCATTTTTTCCCACAATTAGAACCATCAAGAAACTTTGAGAAAGGGGGTTAATTAAATTAACTTCCTTTATTGACAAAGATTAAGTACAAAGAAAGCAACTGCAGGGATTAAAACTTGGAGCTTAGCCACCTAATCAAAATGACTGACAGTAAATCTGTGGACACTCAAGTTTTGCAGTGGGACATCAAAAGGAAGATAGGATGTAACAGGTAAAGAACTTGTCCTGTGCATTTAGATAGACCAAATGGTTTGGAAACAAAGTATATTTGATTATGGTTTATTCACAGGCAAAAATGCTAACTTACTAATTTATTGTTTAATCTTTTTTAGTGTTCATGTATAGTGGCTTTGGAGGCCAGAAGAGAGCTTTAGATCTCTTGAAGCTGGAGTACAGACTAGTTGCATATGGTGCTAGAAACAGAACTCATACCTTCTGTAAGAGCAGAAGATAACCCTTCAACATTGGGCTATCTTTCCAGTCACAAGACAATGACTTTTATTATGAAAGAATTGGGGTTTTTTGGTGATTTTAAATCTAAATATAGGGAGAGACAGAATTCAGGAGCATTGGGGATGGAAACTAAGTACAATGAAAACTTTCTGGAATCTATAATGATGACCCCGGTGAGGACTTCTAGTAATGGAGGCTATGGAGTTTGAGGTAGTCATCTTTTATAGACATGTGAAGCTTTTAATGGTGGGTATCAGTTGCATTTGGTTGTGCTTTTACCCTGAGATGTTGTTCTGTGGAGATCTTTAAACAGCTCAGGTTGATGCTAGGACAGGTCACTCTCTGAAATCTGACTTTTTGACCCCATTGCTGAGGCAAACATCCACACAGCCTCTTTAATGTAGAGGGGGTTAGCTGGAGCTTGCTTGCAGCTTTCATACCTATGTTCTAGTCAGTTTGGGATGGCCAACAAATGGTTTATCTTGAGGCTCAAGCCACATGTCGGAGCCCCTACACTGCCTGGATGACTAGGTTCTGGAGAATGAATAGCTCAAAGACCTTTGGTGTTCTGTATAGTCATCATCAATGAGGCTTCCTCCAGCATCAGATGGGAGCAGGTGCAGAGCCCACACCCAGACATTATGTGGAGATTCTAAACTGAAGGTATCCATTAGATTCCTCCCCTAAGAGACCAGGAATTCCTACAGAAGAGGAAGAGGAAGACTGTAGAGTCAGAAAGGATGGAAACCAGGAGAACATATCCAACCACATCAAGTAGGCAAGGCTCATATGGGCTTAAAGAGACTGAAGTAGCAAGCAATGAGCCTGCACGGGCCTGCACCAGGTACTCTGTTTATATGTAATGGCTGTTTGGATGGTGTTTTGTGGGGCTCCTAATAGTGGGAAGCAGTGCATTTCTGACTCATTTGCCTGCTCTTGGAACAGCAACAAAAAATCTAAGTAGAGGAATGGAAAAACTAAGTATAGCTAAACAAAAGGACACTAAGGATAATGTGAGTTTTGGATATTTTGAGTGGTACTGAAGCCATCTTCTCAATATCTAGCAGTATCTTTTGAGCTGCCTATTGATTGGTAAAACAATAAAAACTACAAACAAATCTCTAATAGCCTTATCAGCTCTCTGTTATATCCAGAAGTTCCATGCAAATTCAGTGTCATTTTATATCATTATTTCTTCTAGAATTGTTCAGTCTAGTGCATTATCAGGAAACATGTGCCTCTAAAAATATTTCAAAGTTATTGGATTCTTAGAGATCTGTTTCCTAGTGACTAATTAATTTGTTTAACAGTTGGATTCTCCCTGTACTCTATAAAGATTCCCATTTGCCTGTTTAAAAATCTGTTTATTGATATTAAAGATTCTTAATCATTTGGAAGTAGCCAATGTAGATAGCAAACAGGACTACTGCTTTGAGATAAATTCAAGAGTAGCTTTGTACTTCTCAACTTCTGCCTTTTATGGTAAAAGAAAAATTCTGTGTAACCTTGGCCATTTCTCAACATTATGCCATCATTTGGTATGTAAATAATAAAAGAGATAATGGCTGGATGAGAATAACTAAGAAGTAAGGTGATTTTCAACTTCTGCATCATAAGGATGAAGTCTCATATAAGAAAAAAAGGAAAAGAACAGAAAAGTGTGCTCTTGTCTGTTCCTGTGCCCTTCTCAGAAAATCTGTCCCTCAATAATTCTCTGTCCTTCATACACAAAAACTACAATCTGTGTGGCTGGAGGTGAGGATCAGGTAAGGGTGATGTGTTGGTGGCAATATTGATTTCTTCACATTTTGAGCATCTTATCTAGAAATGGGATAGCTGTGCTTCAGAGTTCAAAATGCTTTTGTCTGGAGGCATGGCCCTATGAACAAAGTAGTTGCTGTATATTAGATTCTGCACAACACATTTTGAAGTTAGGCTGACTTTGCAGAATGCAGAAATGCTGGCAACAGTGAAACAGTGGCTTAGAAGGCAATCTGGTAAAGTTAACTAGCTAGAATTGACAACATCCAGATTTGGGGAGAGACTCTGCCTCCATAGGTAATGTAGAGAAGGATGGAGGAAGTCAACATTAGGTTTATATCTTCATAGTTGCAAATACACAACCCTCTACCACACTCTACACACACACACACACACACACACACACACACACACACATGCACATGGAAAACATTTTTCTGCAGCTGGAGTGATTGAATATCACCTAAGAGCAACAACTGCTCTTGAAGAAGACCTGGGTTCAATTTCCAGTATGCATATGGCGATTCAAAAGCATTGTTAATTACATTTCCAGTGGCTCTGATGGTCTTTCATACCTCCAGAGGCCACCAAGCACACATGTGGTGCATATACATACATGGGGACAGAACCTAACAAAAAAACACAAATCTAAAAATTAAAAAAGTAAAGATTTACACTTAAATTACAGTGAATAACTGAATGCATAACTATTAACTTTAGGAAATATCTTATTTCAAAAGAAAAAAGACTATTATTATTTACAAGTAAAACAAATTGAGAGGTTTTAAACTAAACAAATCTCAAAATTACATTGTTCTTGCTATTTTTAGGGGTAAATATTATATTGATATTATATTGATATTTATGGCTTTGTCCATTATTGAGGCTATGGTACCATATCATGAACTGAAAGCCTAATGATCAAAAGAAAATCAAAACAAGACAATAAAGTATTCCTCTGTCAACCATAGCTATTCATTCCTATATATTTTTCTTTGCATAGTGATTAAAACAGTACTTCAGCTAAATAAACCACAAAGCTTTTTCAGGAAGTTCATGAAAGAATAATTATTCTCCAAGTTTTAAAATGTTGGTAAATTTTGAAAATTACACTATACTATTTATTATATTTATTATTATCATTATCATTATTATCTCTCTTATAGCTCTATCTTATCCTTATTTAGTTTAATTTGCTGTAAATTTGACCGAGAGAATTTAATTTTGAATTGTATCATGTAGAATTTGGAGTTGTGTGTGGCAAAAAAAGAACAGGTTTTGTTATAATATAGGTTTTGTTATACTATAGATATTTTGAGGTTTAGAGGATTTGCTAACAATGAGCCAAGACACACTGGTTAAAAAGAATGGGCACAAAGGATAGAGAAAGGGCCTGATGCCTCCTGGAGAAAGAAAGTGTGGATTCTAGCTTGTCTTTGCTGAGGCCTGACTCCTTTTTTGTAAGCTCAATCTAAACACCACATTTTTGTGAATATGCATCACATTCATTTTGGATTATTTAATTTAACTTCCTTTCCAGATGAACTAGCTTTATTAAATGCTTGCCATGGATGGGCAAACAGAGTTTATGCAGGCTATAAATATCTATGATTAGTTTGGTATAGTATATGGCAGTCTAGGGTGCAGCAATTATGCACACTACTTCCTCTCAAGCTTGATAAACCATTTGAGAACATAAAAGAAAAGAAAACCTAGAAAGTGCATTTTGCAAGTGTAAGACATCTGCACACTTTATGTTTCTCTGAGCTTCCAGTCAGACACTTATACACATACAGAAATGGATCTCTGAGCTAAAGAGAAAACAATACTTTGACTCCATATTGTTAAAGTACACAGGGTATAACATTTAGATTACCCACAATAACAGTTTGATTCCTGTGTGAAAAATTAACTAACTTTACATGACATGAACACTTATATCAACTTCTGAACACTTCACAAGGCCTAACTATTTCTCCCATGTATTATTTTTGTCTCCTACATATATTATCCTAAAAGAACTAACACCAAAATCCTTAAAATTATATTTCAATGTTTCTATCATCCCTAAACTTTACATAAATTGTAATTATGTATTTATAATTGCTATTAAGTAATACTTAATGTAGTGAAGTTAACAGCAATATAAAAATGATATTTATCAAATAATATATATTAAATCACATCATATACTATTATAGGTCTAAACTGAAATTCAAAATAATAATGGCAGAGGTAGCAGTGTATGAATCAGCAACAAGTGGAAATTATTTGGAGAGGTTTGGGATCTGATGGGGACTCTGAAGTGTTTCTTTGGGATTAGCAGGAATGGGTATAATCTGTAGCACTCTTCCAGGCAACTGAATTGCATAAGTAACAACAAAGACCAAACATTTCATGATTCTACTTCAATACAGAAGTTAAAACAGGAAAATTTAAATACAAATAGGTCCCCAAAATTTTCTGCATACATCAATTTCTCAACTAAATATTTTCTAATTATTTCTAACTGACTATGTCATCAGGGTTTATCCAAATTATCTATATTTCCATCTATCATTTATCTCTATCTATCTATATATGTATATAATCTATCTAATTTATATTGGCATTTCTTCTAACATAGAGCCATTCTATAACTTTTCCATGCTTCCAACTTCAGTATTCATTTGTTTTAATTTCATTTGATTTCTTAGCCCTAATCACTTGTTTATAGTTTAATCATGTAAAATTGTTTTGATACATTCAAATTAGACAATACAAGGAGAAAACCAAAATATGGTAGGGCCTTCTATCTTCATAAATGCATAGAAAAACTATAACTTATTAGATATTAAAATAGAGTTGTGCAAAATAATGTATGAGGAATTGTGCCTTTAAAGTTTGAATATGAAAAACTCATACAGGATCAAATGCGTATATGCTTGGCTCCCAGCTGGTAGTGCTATTAGAACTTGTGGAAATTTTAGGAGATAATGTCCTACTTAGAGTAAAGGTTACAGGGCCATGACTTTGAAAGGTATACTTGGTCCTTGGTTCCTTCCTTGTCCTTTGTTCCTGTGCTGCTCAAGTTAAAGGTCATCCTCTCCAATGCACTACAACTGCCATGACATTTTGCCCAAGCACATGAGAACAAATTATTACAGCTTGAAAAATCTTCAATAATAAGCAGAAAAATTCTTCCCTCTATAGGATTTTTTCTATTCATTGTTTTGTTCACAGCCATGAAAAAAATAACAAGCCATTTTCATATTTGCTTTCACAATTTTAATTGTGTCATGTATATATTTATGTTTGCTACGGTGCCCATGTACCATTATCACACGCCTGGAAGTAAGTAGGAATTAATGGTTTCCTCCTTCCACTGTGGAATACAGGAGACTGATTTTAGGATTTCAGGCTTTGCCCCAGACACTTTTACCCACCGACGCATCTAATCAGCTCAATAATCTGAATTCTTCTCTTAATTAAAGGATAGCTTGACTTTTCTTTGGTTTTCATAAATACGTTTTTTTGTTTTTTTTTATTTTGGATCATGTCTATTTTATTTGGTAGCTGGTGAACTTTAACTTCTACTGTGACTCATACCCATCTATTTCTATTGTTTTATTTCCTTGTTCCTCAATTGCCAATTGTGTATTTGAAATGTGTGTAGGGTTGTATGGCAAGGATACAGGTAGTTCCAATTTACTTGACAAAACAAATATTCACTTAAAAGCATTAGAATATTTTATATGACTAAATATAAAGTCCCAGTGATATATCAGGCTCAACTTAAATTGCCATCAGGCTTGGGGACTACTGGAGAGGCTGAGTAGGCCATATTTTTATGTGCCCTGGCTTCACTTTCTTACATTGTGGTGAAATTTCAGCTTATAAGGGCTTCATAGGGAGGTGTTTGGAGATGCAAATATGGGATTCATTATTACTTACATATACAATGTATATATTACACATACATATATTATATATACATACATATATATATTCAAAAATGAGCACTTGTAATCTACCTCTAGAAGCAAAGAGTTTTGGAAGAATGAAGGATAATGTAGCAGATCCTTGTGAAGGGTATTATATCCTGTTATCCTAGAGGAAGGCTCTCCATAAGCCAGGCAGTATAGCCTTTTCCTATATCTTATGTCACCATTTCTGAAGTAAGGAAAGTAAGTAAGCAAATGGAAAATGCTGTTTCTGATTCAGGGAACTGCAAATTTTGATTTTCTTATTCTATTATTCCTTAAGGAAAACAATGGAAAATAATACTGTACAATCATGTGACATTGTGTTAAGCAAAACATCATTAAAATGTGTTACAGGGGGTAAATATCAGTATAATTGCCATCATCTGCATAGGCAAAGAAAGCATATTATTATTTTATGAAAGGAAACATATTATAGTTAAAATATCTCATATTTTAGTATTTTATGTCATCTAAATATCAGTCTGACTTGAATAAAAACATACTTGAAACACAATATATATTTTAATTTAATGCATACATATATATTAAATTTTACAAAAAATCTTTAACTAAAATAATTATCCATTGACAAAAATTTAATTAATTTTTGATTATAAATTCTTATTAAAGGAACATTAAAATTGTATTATTAAATTATGTTGCTTACTGTATTTTTTGTTTATTTATGTGATTCTATGTAAGAATATCAATGTAATTGTAGGTGCCTATAGGTAACTGAGACGTATGACCCCCTAAAACTGGAGTTACAGGTGCTTGTGAGCTACCTGACATAGATTCTGGAAACAAGAATCTCTAGAAGATTAATAAAAACCATTAACCATTGTGTCATCTCTCTAATGCCACAAAAGCCATTTTTCTTTGTAGATGGAAATATATTATTATAACATTGGTTAAAATTGTTCATAAATTGAAATGTTTAAAATGTATTTGATTTTTGTTTTTCAAGAAAATAAAATAAGTTGTTTTTATTATTAAACCATGAATTTTTATTAGACATCTCAATTTTTCAAGTTTTTCTTGGAAAAAATATTTTGCTTTGCTCTATTATATTTCCTCTTGCCACTTCTGAACATCTTTATTGCATTGTCCTTGAGCCATCTTATGTATTTGTTTGTGCCAGGCATTCTACTTGATTTCCTGACTTCAGTTGGCACTATAGTCTGTGTAAGTTTCCTGCTTTACACACAGGATCTGAGAGTGGTGTGTACTATTATACACCTGTATCTACAGAACTAAGGGCTTTGTGGTAAGAGTATTCCATACTCTCTTTAATTGCTTTCCATCAAAGGAAGATGAAATTGAGAATGATGAAATTAAGTGAACTGGAGAAAGCCTATTACTAATGTAAATCATTATAAAAGCTTCACTAGGCAAAGAAGTAAAAACTATAGAGTATAATGCAGTGTCTTTGGATAGTCTTCTGGTAGACAATTAAATTGCTAAAAGTGAGACAGTACTGTTAGTAATTGCACATTTCATTTAATATATAATTATTCATTGTGGTCTTGATAGCTTTCTTAAGCTTAGAAATGGAGTGACCGTTTTTTTCTGGCTATACTTATTCTTGAGTGTCTAAACTGTCTTCATTTATCTTTCTTCACCTTATACCTAGTGTATAGGAAAGGGAATAGTCCTTTGTCTCCTTAAGACTCGTGTGTCAAATAAAACATTCATTCCTCCACAGAAGGACAAGGAGCACTTGTCTCCCCAGAGATAATAAATGTGCTGACTTATTTCATGTCTAGTATCCCAGGAGAAGATGATTTTTCTGGGCAGAAAATGCTTACAACTATGAGGAATTGTAGAAGAGTATAATAGTTTTAAAGCAATCCAATTCACTACTCAAAATATGTCACAAATTTAGAAAAAAAATTAAGAGAACTTCTTACAAAAATGTTTTATGCCACTACCCAATAATTATCCCTTGACTATTTGGCAACACACAATTAAATTCTCTGCTTATGGAGTTTCTTTCAGTTACAAAGAACATTTATGGTCACTACATTTTTGGACTCAAAAATGATAATGTTTGACATGCTGAGAATAGTGTAACACCTGAGACACTTTCCATAAACTGTCTTCTTCAGTTCTCCCTATAGTTATGGTTCTATAACACCATAATGTATAGATTAAAAACAGCAGTGAAATAAAATGACAGGTAATGTATTGTGGTTCAATTAGGATCAGGAAAACCAGATAAGCTGAATAGATGTATATTCAGGGAGAAATATTTTACACCAAAAACAGATGAACACCAGCAGGTGCCTGGTCCCAAGAATATCTCCTGATGCTCCTCTATTCCCATGCTGCAAGCAAAAGAGAGCTCCGGGGGGGTCTCCCTCTTCAGATCTAGTTCCCCCAGGTCATGTCCACTCCTGTTTCCATCCCCCCAATGGGAGTTATCAGTGCCACAGGTGCAGACAAAGTGAATATCTCACTTCAGTTCCCCTTTTAGTCTTAAGAAAAGATTTAGGCTTGACACAAAACTATATACAAAACAGTGAATAACAAGTGTGCTCTAAGAAAAGGAAAATCGAGAACACACAAAGTTAAACCTACATATCCAGTCCTAGAGTGAAGGCATAACAGAGTTTACAATAGAGTTGTCCTAAGCTGGAAAGCTTAAGTCTAGTACCTGATATGTTTAACTAGGAAGAGAGAGAATAAGATAACAATACTAGGGTAGGCAGGAAGCATGGATGGGCAACTTCCAAATGGTGCAGTGAGGACAGAAACAGCAAGCTACCTGGACAGTCACCCAAGGTCTCACAGCAACATTGGTACAACCAGTTTTGGCTAAGGCCTAGAGTATCTAACAGACCACAACAAAAGCAGGGAGGTAGAAAGGCTGTCTTACCCTGACATGGCAGGGTTCATCAGTTTTCTATGTTTGTCTCCTGCAGGCACATAGGACCCACCTCCAAATCAGTGGTCGAGGTAGGGACAGTTCTTTGCCCAAGAGGCCATTAGCTGGTGTGAGGATGAACTACAGAAGGATCAAGAACAGTGTCCAACATATTTTCTGTCATTTCTAGAGTTTATATTGAGGGAGTTGAAGACAGATAGTTATGGTTGTAGTTTTCCTAGTTAGGATTAAAATAAGACTTTAGACTTACAAAGATAGGATAGATGATGGAATATCTTCTTTAAATCTTGCTAAATGTTACTGGACTAAATATTGTTAACAATATTTCTTATTTGATAACTGTTTTGTTATATGTAATTTTACTATATTAAAGTTAAAACTGTTCTTTGTATTTTAGACAGAAAAGAGATGATGGGAGATGTCATTCTGTATATATGTTTCTCTTATTAGTTAATAAATAAATCCCTGTTGGCCAATAGGTAATCAAGATAGGCAGACAAGGAGAAAAGGAGCATCCTGGGAGAAGAGAGAGGAGAGCCAAAATGTAGGACCAAGAGAGAAGAGGTCTAGACCCTCTATCCAGTAAGCCAAGACCACATGGAAATACTTCGATAGATAGAAACGGGTATATTTAAGACAGAGCTAGCCAATAAGAAATGCTAGCTTTGTATCAAATACAGTGTCTCTGTGTGTTATTTGGGACTGATATATCTGTGGAACCAGGCTGGTGGGAAAACTTCTGGTAACAGTAATGTATCTACATTTTCAAAAACATTGTATTACATATCTGACTGTAAGCCTTCTTGCTTATATATGACCTAAACATGGAGCCTACCTTCTTACTACACTTCCTTCAGATAAGTAAACAAGGTAGTCATTAGTCTTTATTGGAAAAATATGAAATAAAAAAAGGAATTCAAGATGTAAAGAATTCAGCCAAATTTCCCAACTAATCTGTGTATGCCAGAAGAGGAGAATTTCTGGAACAGACAGAAGAGTCCTATATTTGTTAAGTAATATTAACCATCAGTTTCCTTTTTGTGTTGTCACACAGCAGAAAATTAAAACAATCTAACATCAACAATTATTGGACTTAAGGAATATGTTCCAGACAATTATCTTTTCTAGCTACAAAAGCTACAAAAACTAGACCTGATTCTTGCATCATTGACAAATTAAGTTTATCTATCAATAATGGCATTTTTTCTCAAATCTTTAAAAGTAAATTTTTCTAATCATTGTGCTTCCAACTCTAATATATTTCTGGTCATTTTTTTCTTGATTTCACTAATAAAATAATGATTAATTTTCTTATGTCAATTATTCTCTGTCAAAAATACCTCCATACCCACGTTAGACAAATCATCATCTTAGTGTTTATGATTTTATGATTATACTTTTTTTTTCATGCTATGTGTCCATCTCTAGAATAAACATAATGTGAGAGTGATACTTCGTTTATTTACTTTAAAGCCATAAGTCTGACATGGAGATGATATAGGAAAGATAATTGGTATTCTAAAAATGTCAAATGACTAAAGAAAGTTTGAATAGTCTGATGAGCAAGATATGACCACAACAGTCACCACACTATAAAATGCAATCAGCCCCCATGATGTGTGTTTCAATATGTACAGATGCATATATGGGTAGAAGCACTGGTTAAAAAGACATGTACAGAACCAAATTTACAGAGTACATTTTTAAAAACTTTGGCTGTATTTTAACTATAGATTATTCATTAGCGATATTTCACTATTTATAATTTTAACAATTGGAAGGAAGCCTACTAAAAATTCAAAAATGTCTCTAATATCCTTAATGAGAAACCAATTAAGAAATTGACACTTAAGAATTGACACTCTGGGCTTCTTTGGAAAGCACCTCAAGCCTAAAAGATTTATACATGTTTCAGTAATAATGTTTGTAAACAATCTAAGAAGTATTAAAACATCATAAAACACAAAATGATATAGTACTCAGTTATGGAATATAAACAGCCGCCTTGAAGTTTGTACACTGAAGGTGATATGACCAAAAGAAAAAACAAGGATCTCGTCCTTAAATCAAAGTTCTAACACTATTCTTGAATTTTTGTTTACATTTAAAATAGGAAAACCTATATCTGAATTTAAAAGTATATGTGCTCAAAGCTTTGTGTTTAGATAACATAACTGACAAATGAATTTTGAAAGTTAATCTAACTCAAAACCCTGTACAAACCAATCTCTAGGGTTGTAACCCAACTCAAATTTTGTGTAAGATTTCAATGAGTCCAGTAAAATTAAGTCAGATTTTGCAAAGCTTTACAAAGCTGATTTTTGATTGCCATCTTTGATTCCCCAAGGCTTAAATTCTCTTGGCATTAGGCAACAAATGGTAGACATTGATAAAAAAAATAAAACAGAGATAACAGTTTAGAAGAATGATATTACTCAATAAGCATGATAACACATAATTTAATCCAGTATTGACTACAGAGAACACTTTCAGAGAAAATGACTGCAAAACCCATGTTAAATATCAATATAATTTTCTTTATCCATTCTCCAGTTGAGGAGCATCTAGTAGCTTCCAGGTTCTGGCTATTATAAATAATGCTGCTATGAACATAGTTTAACAAGTGTCCTTGTTGTATGAATGTGCATTTTTGGGTATATGCCTAAGGTTGGAATTGCTGGTTCTTTGTGTTATACTGATTCCCATTTTCCTGGGCGAACCACCATACTGATTTACAAAGTAGCTGTACAAGTTTGCACTCTCACCAGCAGTGGAGGAGTGTTCCCATTTCTCTGCATCCTCTCCATCTTGAACTGTCATTGGTGTTTTGATTTTAGCCAATCTGACAGGAGTAAGATGGTTTCTCAGAGTTGCTTTTCTCTGATGACTAAGGATGTTGAGCACTTTCTTAAGTGCCTTTCAGACATTTCTGATTCCTTTATTGAGAATTCTTTATTTAGTTCTGTACCCCACTTTTAAATTAGATTATTTGGTGCTTTGGTAAATAGCTTCTTGAGTTCTTTATATATTTTGGAGATCAGCCCTCTGTCTCATGTGGGGTTGTGACTATCTTTTCCCATTCTGTGGGCTGATATTTTGTAGAGGAGAGCAAGAAGAGAGGTATCATAATATTGGGAGCAATTATATGTTTAAAGAGAAATCTGGCACCAGGGAAATGTCCCTAGATCTACAAGGATGATCCCAACGAATAATAATCTAAGCAATAGTAGAGAAGCTACCTTAAATGACCTTTCTCAATAATGAGATTGATCACTATCATATATGCCATCCTGGAACATTCATAAAGTAGCTGATGGAAGTAGAAGCACACACCCACAACTAAACACTGAGCTGAACTCCTAGAACCCAGTTGCAGAGTAGAAGGAGTGATGAGAAAAGAGGTCAAGCCCAGGTTAGAAAAACCCGCAGAAACAAAAACAGCTGAACTGAACAAGGGAGAGCTCATGAACCCCAGACTGATAGCTAGGAAACCCAGCATAGGACCGACCTAGATAACCCTGAACATGGGTGTCAGTTAGGAGGACTGGGCAATCTATGGGGCCTCTGATAGTAGATCAGTATTTATCCCTAGTATAGGAATGGAATCTGGGAGATCATTCCACATAGAGGGATATTCTCTCAGCCTAGACACATGGGGAGGGCCTAGGCCCTGGTCCAAATGATATGGTAGACTTTGAAGATCCTCCATGGGAGGCTTATCTACCATTCCTGTGGACCAGAAAGGGGATGGGATAGGGGCTTTGGGGGGAAAAGGGAATGAGGGGAGGGAGAGGGAACTGAGATTGACATGTAAAGCAAGCTTGTTTGAAATTTAAATTTAAAAAGGGGAAGGTATCTTATAATTTCTCCATGATGAATAGGAGAGAGGTACAAAGGGACTCACAGAATATAATGAAGAAGGATCATGTGTGCTACCAAATATAGAAGAAATATTTGAGGAAGATCATTGCAAACTTAATATTATTACAGTATTTCTAGTTTCTTCTTATATCAATGAAATGACATTGAAACTACATATAAATATGATCATGTGTGTGGATACATAATAGAAGGGGATGGTTATATGTTAGACATAGAGATTCTTCACCAGAACAGAATTGTTCAGTTGGAAAATACAAGAGTATTTGCAAAAAATGACCACTGTAACTCTAACTCATCACTTTCATTTCAATTTTCCTGATTTATGATTAATATTCTGGAATTCCTTTTGTCAGGAGAACCAGTCTTCTACATGTGCAATCAATGAATACACAGTACATATTACACTATGAGTTGAATTCACCTCTGTCTTTTCTTCTTTGAGTCTTTCTGATAGACTTTATTTTCAAATTCAGAATCTATTTCTTCTTCATGAATATAATTCCTTCACAAGATTATGTTGAATAATGCACAAACATTTGTAAGGTTCAGGAAAATGTGAGGAAGAGCTCAATACACCACCTTCTGCTGATTACCTGGGTCCCTGCTCTGTTGACTATAACACATATGATATAGTCAGTTCCTGAAATGTCACATCCAGAAAAGGTTTCAAGCATGATGGAAAGAGGCAAAGCCTACTCAGTTGCTTCTGAAACTTTCCTGCTCCTTAAAAGTAAAATAAAAGAAAAAATACAATCTTGTTGCAGTCTCATTTTTTTTCTGGATTTTATGCCTGGAAATGTTGTACCCATGTCAAATGAAACGCATATTTATGATGACAGAGGAACAGAATTTAAAAAAAAGAAACAGGGAATGTTGAAAACATTGTTATACCAATCACTCAACTCCCTAGATGTGCATTATGAGCCAGAGCTTCCTATCACACCCGATCATGCATGGTCTTCATTGTTTTAGTCATCTTGAGAAAGGGAATTTGTTATTAGGATTCAGAATCATTCCAACTGACAAAACTAATAAAATCTCTGAAATGAAATTTACTGAAAGGACTAGTTCTTTACTTGTTTAACAATGTATGCTGCATTGTTGAGTAATTTTTAAGAGCTATGAACAGAAGCATTATCCTGAATAATAGTAGTTAGAGATTTACTTTCCAAAAGATTAAAGGTTTATGTGACATAAAGTAAAATAACTTTGCATCTGTTGGAGTATTCTATAATTTGTGCAAATTCAGGATAATTTGCAGATATGATATGTTTGTTTCATCTAATATTAAATACGAAGCTCTATTTTATGCAATTTTTGGTAAAGTAAAAATTTAATAAAGGACCAAAATTTCACTCAACTTAAATGGTATTTCTTTACCAACTTCTGTCCTTGCAGTTTAGAAACTGAGGCAAAAAAAGGAGAAAGATTGAAAGCTAAAATTGATAGGTGACTCCAAGAGTGTCTTCCTGACATAACTAGGCTAATACTGATTTTAATCCACAGAGAGTATGACAGCAGGCAAAAGACCTGTACAGGTTCAAATCAGAAAAAATCCCAAACTGAGAAGGGGAGGTAAACACGAAGTCCTACCCATGAACCAGAAAGCTTTTTCAATTAGTCTCTGCGGTGAAGGCAAAAATCACTTCAATGGCATGTTACTACACATAGTAATCACATTGCTAGGAGTAGATAGCCAGCACAAAATGGACTCCATAGTTTTGATTTGCTACTCTACATGTTTTCATGTGTATGTGTACTTTGTGTGCTTTTTGTTTTGGTTTGGTTTTCTTTTGAGAGAGAGAGAGATAAAGAGGGGGGAGGTAGAGAGAGACTTAAATTGGATGGGTGGGATGCATCTGGCAAGAAATGGGGGAGGAGAAATATGATCAAAATATATTGTATGAAATAAAAGTAAGTAAAAAGTATGTAGAAAAGCAAAGGGAAAGAGGATTTCATCCAAAGGCATCAAAAGGAAAAAGATGATGATCATAAATTTCTGTCAGAAAGAACTACTGTGAATATTAGTTGTAATAAAATTATATAAACAAGGACTTTTGCCTTGTTTTATTATATCTTTTTTTTATCTCTTTGGCTGTCACTTCATGCAGGACCATTCTTTTCAAAATAGGAAATGGGGGGTATGGATTCTGAGGGAGGGGAGAGGCCAAGGAGTGTGGCTGAGAGGATTTGAGGGGAAATTGTGTTAGGATGGATTGGACAAGAGATGAATCTATTTTCAATGAAAATAAAAAAATACATAAAAACAATAGTCAGTGTTTATCCTGAAGTATTAATCCAACAGTCTTAATTACCAATACTGTTTCCATCTGTCTCCTCTCAGGAATGTGTATGCCTATATCCAATCTTCACACTTGTCACAAATGGAAGAAATGTCATCTGTTCCATCTGCTTTATTATAGTGAGTCTATAGGACAATGCAATAAGACAGTTTTAATTTACCCATTGAGAGAACTCTTTTAGTAACTGAATGGAGTACAATATGACCATATCTAATTGTTCTGTGAGCACTCAAAATCTGGTGCTGTTCTGAAGTTGCAGTTTCCTCAGCAATAGGAGCAATACTTGAGAAATAGCAAGTTTGTCTTGCTCAGATGTGTAAGTGCTTACACTAATTAAGATTGGCATTTGGAACTGAGGAGATGTCTCAGAGTGTAAAGAAGTGTGTGGTGTTGCATGAGGATCTGAGTTAAGATCATTAGCACCCATATAAAAAGAGGGGTGTAGTAGCTTATCTCTGTAATGGTGCTGAGTCAGAGAAAGGCAGATTCCAGCATTGGCTGGACAGCCACTCCAACCAAAAAAAAAAAAAAAAAAAAAAAAAAACCTTCAGTTCAATGAGAGACTGAATCAAATTATTAAGGTGCTGAACTATTCAGCAAGAAAGGCTATAGAAAACTTTTGCCTACACACACACACACACACACACACACACACACACACACACACACACACACTAAAAAGGCAAAAATGTTCCAATTTAATACCAAACAATAGAAGTAACAGAATAAAAATCTCAGGAAAGTCAGATAACAAAAGGGAAGTGTAATGTAGAAAAGCCTTCAATGATTAAAGACATGGATGGTGAATGGAAGAATTTGAAAGTGTAGTGGGAATTGTGTTTTGTGCTTTGGTTTTTCATTTAATAAAAATGTAAATAAACTTGGGGGGGGAAATGTACCATATATAAATATTTACTGAAGCTCTAAGTTGTAAATGGCTCTAAGTTGCAAATCTGTTTATGGACATTAATTTGGCAATACTGAACAAAGTAAATTAGAATAAGGAAAGAGTAGGTCATGGTTATAACTAACTTCAAGATCACTTAAAGTTTTCACAAATTAATACAAAATAAAAGGGATAATTTTAAATGATATAAACAATATTTTGATATAAAAGGAGAACATGTTTCTGTGCTACTGGCTGTTTTCTAAATGTATTATAAGGATTGTTTCTAGAATGTCAAAATATTTAGGCTTCCTCTTTCAGTGGATCTAATCAGGGCATTGCATGTAGTAGGAAACTCAGGCCCAGCTTTGAAAGAATAGATATGGAGTGGAATGGAAATTCAGGTGGTGGAGATTGTGACTAAAACTAAAACAGTGGACAAATTCAAGGAGAAACATGTGGACAAAGATGTACACTCAGGGAAATGAAGCAGAAATAGAATCAATTTGCTTGGTGTCATGTCTTGGACAGCTTTGACTATGAGTTTGTGACATTGAACTTAACATAATTGTCGTATATAATCTTTGGAGGTAGTTGAATGACATGCTGAATGTACAGTTTACAGTTACATCACAGTATTGTTTAAAGAGTACTGAACCAGAGGGATTCTAAAGTTAGAAAAAACACTGAACAAATACCACATGACACATTTGGATTAGTTGTAGTGGTAGATAGCAAGAGAACAAAGAATAATGTAAGGAAAGAATCAATAGAACCCATTTACTGATAGGATAATAGGGTGTGGGATAATGAGATGTCTCTGAGAACTCAGTAACTCTCTGGGTTACTGAGACAGACATAAATATAAAACAAGTCAATTTAAGGTAACAATGAGCCATGGGAGAAGAAAGACACAGGAAGCTGTGTTGTAATGAAATCAGAGAGGGTGTTTTAAAAGGATCATTATGTATAAAACCAATGTGATTATTGACAGATGCAGCAAAGTCAGAAGTATAGACAAAAAAAGTGCTGATTCTATGCTCTATTGTTTCAAAGGAACTTCTTCAATCTTGTATAATTTCCTACCTGAAAATCTTTAATATAACCAGAGATTCTCAATGCAAAGTGATTCCTGGATGACTATTAAAAAAACAAAAACTAAAGCAAAAAAATTGTGGGCAAATTACTTTCTTATTCTCTACTTGTATATGTCTTTTCATCTAAAATTATTAATTCATCAAATAGCCTTTAAATACCTATTGTGGTACACGCATTATTCTACTTGGGGAAAAACAGATAGCAAGTGACATTATCCTTTCTGTAATGGAACTAATGTATACAGATAGCTGACCAATCAAAATCATATTATGATGTGACATGTTTTAGATGAGCAGTGACTTTGGACTGATTTGGACTGCATGGCCAAATAGTCATAGTACTAGTAAGATTTTTGTATTACAAATGAAGTCAGACTCATTTTTTTTCTTTTTTGCTGTTTTTTAAACACCCTCCTTTTCTAAATTAAATCTCATGCCATCTTTAGTGGTAATCTTCAATATCTAGTTGGCTCTCTGGTGCATATAATGTGCCTCTTCCATATTTTAGAGTTGGTATTTGTTTTTTGGGTTTTTTTCAATCTACAATATTATCATTGGGTTTTTGTGGATAATAGTTGAGGTTCCTTTACTAAGGTGACTTTATGTTTGTCATTTTTAAGGCACAGCAGTTTCTGTAATCAGGAAGGATGTTTATATTTAATCTGCTTTCATCAACAAGCTTGAAGAATAAGTTGTATAGTCAACTTTAGTCCTGCCCAAGACCCAGGAATATTTTTGCATTTTATGCTTACAAGTATTAATTATTTTTACATCCTTCTTTATGACTAGAGATGAATATTTAATGGTGTCAACCTTCATATAGGGACCAAGTGCCTGCTTGTATTACAGTATCTGCTTGTATTTCAGTATCAGCATCATGAACATACAGTTCTTGGTTCTATTTTTTTTTAATTTTTATTCATTTTACATACAAACTACAATTCTCCCTTTCTACCCTTCACCATCCCCCTCCACCCACCCCACATCCACTCATCAAAAATGGGGACTCATCAAAACCTGGCATGTTGATTTGAGGGAGGACCAAGCCCCTTTCCACCGCATTGAGGCTTAGCAATGCATCCCAGCATGAAGAATGGGCTCCAGAAAGCCAGCTCATGCAAGCTTCAGGAGTCCAGTCTAAGAGAGGAAAGAGGAATTATATAATCAGGGTGATCAAGAGCATGGCAGTGAGACCCACAGAGACAGCTCATGAACTCTATATCAAAAGCTAGGGAGCCTGCCTGGACCTGAACTAGGCCTGCTTGTGGGTGTTCCTTGTCTAGACTGGTCTGTTTGTGGGACCCCTGTCAGTTCTTAGCTCTTTATCTATGTTCACAGCTTTCAGAGTGACCTTGGGCTAAATGTTGGGTATTTGAGTCTGCTTGGCATTTGTGAACCTGTGGACTGTAGGACTACTTCTTTAGAACTAGAAATGTACAGTTCAAATGTATGATGCTTAAGCACCGTGTGAGCTGCACATTTTCATAGACATGTTAATACATGTGAAAAATCTCCCATCCTCCTTGATGTTTGTTATAATATGAACATTCATATCTCAGACACTAATAAATAATGTCTTAAGAGAGAATAAAATGAAATTCCCAATAGCTTCTTATTTTCCAATAATTTAATCTTTAAATTATATTTCAATAAAGTGTATAGCTCTCTTTGAAGACATTTAGCTAAAAAAGAAAAAAAAAGCCTTCCATAATACTTCTGAGGGAAATGTCTCACAAACAGGGAATAAAAACATTATTCCACTATCTCCTCAGTATTGGTGATATGGATAAAAATATCTCCACAGAGCTATTATCTTGAGAACTTGAAGTCATCTTATCTTAATTCTGTGTGGGAGGACTGCTTCTGACAAACTTAATGATTTTTTTTTCCTCCAGATAACTCACCTCTCAACTTGTCAAGTCTCTGATGTGAGATTCAGGGTTAAACAAAGAGTCACACTGAAAGACTTACACAAACGGGAAAGTTGAAACCAAGGTAAAACTTAGCTCTCATTAACCGAAAGAAAACACAATCTGTAATATCAAAGATGATTCTGTCTCTACCAGGAAAATAATTTACAAGTGTAAATCTCTAATTTAGTCAAGCCTTCCAACTTTACAAAGAATCAAATTTTAATTTTTTTCATTTCCACTTCATTATTTTAGCTCTACTTTATAAATATTTTAACCTTTTTCTATTCATATTAGTTTATTATGTGATACTAAATGTGATTTTTAACCCACTGTTGTCATTGATATCATTTCTTACAAGAGGACTTATGAGAATCATGAAATTGAGGAGGCAGCCTGCACTCTTTGTAATAGAAAGTCATCACACTTGACCCAGCAATTCTACCTCTCTCTCTCTGGAAAACAAGTAGGATATTTAACAATGAAAATACTCACAAATATCTGTTCTTTATTATATCTTATGCCTGACATTGTCCAAGAAGATATATGCATTTCATACAATTTTTAGTTTTACTATCTCTACACTGTCTCTTTTCTTTCTCATGCTTTGAATAGAAATCCTAAAATAACCAGGGGACCCTAATGATTAAGATATGGAGATTTTAAAATTTTAAACCTAAAGCAAAAGTATCAAAATTTTTAGGGTGTACTCAAAAATGAATTTGTAAATGTCTCTCTTTTAATCTTAATTCTTCTTTGTGTTTGCTATAAGACAACACATATCCAAAAATCCACAAGTTCAAAAGTTTGAAGCACTGCTTCAAACTTGTTTATGAACAAAGCAAGAAGATGAAATGTAGCCAATGATGGCAGTGATTTTAGGACTGATTTCTTATGCCCTCCTGGAAAACTGAATTTTTCCAGATGTGTATACACAATATTTTCATGCAACTTAATAATAGGATCATTACTTAATTATTACTATATATAATACATAATATAACACTAATACATAATATAATACATATAGTACTACATATAATCAAAAATAATAAACACATTTACACATATTATGAACTTAATATAAGCTATCTTTACCTCCTTGATTTTAACATGATCAAACCTTTCTATGGGTCCCAATAAAAGAATGGGAATCATACAAATATTACCACTTTGGAAAGTCTGGAAAGGACACTTTGAAAGGGGGATTTAAAAAGTCCTCAGCCAAAGCCATTAAAGTAAGTATTCATTGACCAGGGCCTTTCACAAATTCGATTCCTCCTTATTGTCTAAAAACTTACAAAATGCTTCTTCCCAAATTGGATCTGTGTTCTCACTTTCTAAAACTGAAGTGGCTATAGGAAACAGCAAAACACATTCTGTCCCTACCTCCACCCCCAGCAAAATCAGATTGCTTAGAAATCAGTTCCTTGCTCAAGTCTTGTCTTATATGTCAAGATTTTGCTGGATGCCTATTTCTATTGCCAGGGTACAAACCTCTAAAATACAGCTCCATTATGAAAACAGCACACACCTTAGCCTCAGTGATGTGAATGGCATGGGTATAATACTCTGAACACAGCATCAGCCATTAGCTCAAATAGCTTGATTTGGCCCAATTGTTGTTCTTACCCTGCTATACATTTGCTAAAATGCCTGTGGTGCCTTTCAATGCTACTTAACTATAGCCTGTCCTTCAGAAAATGTCAGGTGCAGCCACCGCTGGTGACATGCAGACATGTGCTAGTTAGCACAGGTTTGTCACTATGATTTTTAACTTGATAGAGTTTAGTATTATTTTTTATATTTAAAACATGTTCCTCATCCAAAAAGGAAGAGATAAAGAAAAAACATACACATCTAAACTATGTTGCACTGTGGGGCTGTGGGCTTACATCTCGTAGACTCTTGTCTTTAGGTTGTATACTACTAAGGAAACTGTCAGACACAAACTGCTGGTTTCAGAGCACTGGTAGAAAGAAAATGCACTATTTTCCTTTCATATATTCTTAACTGCTTCTTTAAATCAAGATCAGATGTCCTCAACCCGTGGGTCTCAATCCCCTTGGGGGGTCATATATCAGATATTCTGCATATCAGATACATACTTTACAATTCGTTTTACAAGCCAAATTACAGTTATGAAGTAGCAAGGAAATACCTATATAGTTGGGAGTCACCACAATATGCAGAACTGTATTAAATAGTCCAAGCATTAAAGGTTAATATTCACTGAGCTAGATTTTTTTGAGGCTTGCTTTATTACTCAACAGACTTATGCAATGATAAGTGATGTGCAGCCTAATCAGGCTGGACTTGAAAATCTCAACACAGTGTATGTTATCAGGATGGCAACATGAAATTAGGGTTTCCTAAGATTGACTTCAAGAACCCCCTACTAAGTGAGGGGCAAATGCCTTTATCTTCAAGGTAGTGGCAAACCCTCATACATATGTACAAGCTAGACATACGTTCCCAGGATTCTGACTGACAGCACTGGAGTTAATCAAAGAGAAGGACAATGTAGTGAGAGCTATGGCTTTCCTTTTGCACTTTCACATGCAATGGCTACAGGTGAGAAATTCATTTAAAAGGCTTTTGTAAGGGATTTTGGTGAAGTTTGGCATAGTATTTTAACAGCTCTATTACTGTTAGTGGTCATTTTCTGCTGGAGTAGTGGCAAGTAGTGAGATTTGTACATTCTAGCAAGATCTTGTAATTTTTCAGTGATAGTTTTATGACAATACATCTAAACCCATATAAATAATTACCGAATTGATGTATAAGCAGTAAGTTTGAATATTATTAGAGCATATTTACTTTGCTATTGTCTCACTAGCATAAAATTAACTGTAGGCAATGTGACTTATATATGATTAACTAACTGCTCAAGAGTCATGGATGATACAGTCAGTTCACACTGAAAATGAAAAATTATTTGGTTGTCTTTATCTGTAAAAGCACCCAGCATAGTATTTCAAATAGGATGTTGACAATTGCATTTCAAACTGTAAATAAATGAGAACATGGTCTAAATTCATTGCAGGTTCCTAAACACACATGTTTCTAAACAACTGCGATTTAAGAATAACAGTATTATGGACCAACTAAAACTAGAAGGGAACATATTAGATTGCTCTATATGCTTAACAAATAATCACAAATGCAGCATAGTAAAGCAGTCCCGGCCTGTTACTTCCCAGATTCTACCTGCCTATTATTTCCAGGTTTCTATAGAGCAGAGAATCCAGCCCTCTTAGTTAGGGCCCTGCTGAGAATCTCACAGACAAAAATCAAAAGGTCAGTACTTTTGTGTTCCTTTCTGGAAGGTTGAGGGGACAACCTGCTGATCATTTAGGTTATGACAATATTCAGTCCCTCTGTATACAGAGGTCCCAGGATTTGCTGCTGGCTGTGGTCTGAGAATCTTTCGCAGTCTTTGAAAGTCCCTGTGTATTCTTTGTTTCATGGCATCCTTTTTTACCTCCAAAGTCTACATTATCAAAATGAACCCTCACCATACATATTTCTTAAACACCCTCAACTTTCTACTTCATTCAAACAAATGAACTCACCCCTTTGATTGACCCACCTAGAAATTGGATTCATGTGTAAATGAAGGTGAATTCACAGCCATTCCATCTGTAAATTCGTAGGCTTCATATGGGAGTGAGTCAAATAGAGGGGGGAATGAACTGATCGTAGGATATAAACACTGCCTACCATTCAGAGTAGCACATGCTCATCTTAAATCCCTGACGCCATCTTTGGAACACTGATGGGAGATGTGATTCTGTATATATGTTTCTCATACTGGTTAATAAAGCACTGTGGCCAATGAGATAACAAGATAGGCGGGGCTAGGAGACCAGGAGGAGGAGAGAGGGAGGAGTCAAGATGTAGCCCAGGGAAGAAGCAGGATGCCTGCCACGCAGCTCCCCATAAGACGACCACGTGGAAATACTTAGATAAATAGAAATGGGTTAATAATTAAGGCAGAGCTAGCCCATAAACAATAATGGTACTGGCCAACAGGATTGTATCAAATACAGAGTCTCTGAGTGTTATTTGGGGCTGGCACAGCTGTGGGCCCACGTGGCGGCAGGACCGGGAGGCTGGCGGGGAGACCTGCCATAACATAATGGTGTCAGAAGTGGCCCAGACTGGCGGGCTGGCAGAAACATACATGCTACAGATGGCGCCCAACATTGCTATAAGAACTTTCACTTAAAACTAATAAGAGCTTAAGAAATGTTTTAGAAACAAAGGAACAGAGACTAGCAAGACTTCTTAGTAGCAACATTTTCTCTGTTGGAGTTGTTTTGCTGTAGACAGTGATTTGCGCGGCTCCTTTAAGGGAGGTTTCCAAAATTAGCATAAGCGGCAAAAAAGCCTCCTTGCTTTTTAAGAGCTCTGCTAACAAGTCATTGGTGTGTACGAGAGCTACAATGTAGGTTTACACTGTGTTTTAAAAAATACGCTGGCTTGGGAGAGAAAAAGAAACAGGATACTATGGTTTAAAAAAGAAAAAAAGAATTAAATGAATGGCTATGGTGGTGCACACCATTAATCCCAGTACTCAGGAGACAGATGCAAGCAGATCTCTGTGATTTCAAAGCAAACCTGGTATGCACTGAATTCCAGGACAGATAAAAGTTACACAGAGAAACCATGTCTCAAAATATATAAAAATAGAAGTAGAATAAATAGAGTAATAAAAAAGCCACGTAAAGATGGAAAACACAGAGAGATTTTGGATACTATACGTGCTTCTGTTGTCTTTAAATTATTTGATTGCTGAGAAAATAACTACTGATAAAAGAAATGCTGCTGGATTAATTCAATTTATATATTTTAAAAATGCTTTGACTCCAAAATTTAAGCCTAAGGACAAGCTACTGGGGAAAAGGATTTCTAATTTTGTTTCCACAGAAAATGAAAAGCTGTCGATTCTTTCCAGACTTATATGGTTTGATCAAGCAAGACCCCCTGAAGCAATGTCTACAGCCAAGATTTCTGCATCTTCTTTGGACCCCCATGACAGCGCCCTCTACCAGCAGGAAGTAGTTTGGAAAGACCGACGTCAAAATTCCCAAATATTGTTCAAAAATGTTTGTTTTCATTTAAATGGGCTTGGTTATGGCATAGATATGAATACTTTGCTTTGGAATGGATTTTCTTTTATTGATACAATTTAAGGTCAATTTTGTGATATGTATATTTCTCCTCTTGCTTAGGTATTGTGTTTATATAGCTCACTGGAAAATGTAATGTATAATTTAGTACAGATTATAGAGAGTAACCTATGGGAGTTAAGTCAGTTACGATTTCTAGATATGCAGAGATGTATTTGAGATGAATAGGCATTCTTCAAACCTTTCAAAGACCTACAGAATATGGCATTTAAAATGGTTTAGGGATTTTCTTGACAGTGCGGCACAACTGCTCCTGGTAACACCACCTGCATCAAAAAGGAAGATGGACATTGAAGAAACTCGTTATGAAGTTTGCTTCTAATATGGCAAGACTAGCCATTTGGGCAAGGTACTGCTCTTCTGGACTGTTTGACTTTATGTTGTAGAAACTGGACATGCAGGACCCACAAAAAGTGACTGCTGATGCAAGATGGACACTGCTACAGGATTCCTGCTTCATGGAAGAGGCTGCCAGACAGCCAGATAGTCTACAGGACACAGAGGAAAATGGCTGACAAACTATCAATACAGGTGGACAGTTTAATGTTTCCTGCTTTGTTGAGGAGTCTGGAGACACACTATGGCCTATGGGCTGAAGATGGAATATTACAGAAGAACTTCAGGTGACTGACCAGGCAATGAATTGTCTCTGTCATTTCTAGAGTTTATATATTATCCTTCTGTGGTCTTTGATGGAGTTGAAGACAGGTAGTTATGCTTATAGTTTTCCTTAGTTAGGATTAAAGATAAGTTACATATAGGACTTTAGCCTCATAAAGATAGGATAGATGATATTTTCTTTAAGTCTTACAAAATGTTAATGGACTAAATATTGTTAACTGTGATTCTTATTTGATAACTGTTGAATGGTATATTTTGCTATGTTAAGGTTAAACCCCTTCTTTTACTTTAGACAGAAAAGAGGAGATGATGGGAGATGTGATTCTGTATATATGTTTCTCATACTGGTTATTAAAGCACTGTGGCCAATGAGATAACAAGATAGGCGGGGCTAGGATACCAGGAGGAGGAGAGAGGGAGGAGTCAAGATGTAGCCCAGGGAAGAAGCAGGACGCCTGCTGTGCGGCTCCCCATAAGACGACCACGTGGAAATACTTAGATAAGTAGAAATGGGTTAATAATTAAGGCAGAGCTAGCCCATAAACAATAATGGTACTGGCCAACAGGATTGTATCAAATACAGTCTCTGAGTGTTATTTGGGCACACATGGCTACGGGACAATGCGGCAGGACCGGGAGGCCGGCAGGGATACCTGCCATAACAGAACACTGTTAACTATAAGGAAAGTTCCCAACTAATATCCTTAGCAAAAGATAATTTAATTCTTGCATCATTTCTAAATTTTTAGTTTTATCAGGATTTTATTCCTTTTGGATACCCTTCACTCACAGATTCATTTCCTTGAATCTCATTTATTCTCCTCTATAATAGTAAATATGTGTTTGGAAATAAGTGGAAGTGTCCATGGTCTTTGAATAATAAAAGTCAACTGTAATATAATTAGGAAAAAGTTTCTTATTAATAAATTTCTTCTGATAAAATTAACAGGACGAGGTTTGTATGTCTCCATATACTGAACTCCACATCTTAGAAAAAGAAAACAAAAATGTTATTTAAAGCATTGTATGTTTTGTAAAATTTTGGTCTAACAAAAGATGATTCAATATGGAAATTATTCATCAGTCTTTGACTGCCATGTTGTATGTTTTTGATAAAATAATTTTGCAACAAAGAGATCTCAAAAAGACAATAAATCAGTCTAAAATATCTTTCCTCAACTGACATTAATAACTCCTTCAAAGGCAGCCACATTTCAAGTTTAACCTAAATGGACATATGCTGCCACAGAAGGTAGATGCTATTACAATGTGATTTGAGAGACTGGGGAAGGAGCAATGTTGTAGTGTTCCTTGTTAACTTTCCAAATGTATCATATCCCTGAAAGGGAGTGATTATAGTGGATTATGAAACATCCAATGAACTACAGAAAGTAATTGACAGGAGGAAATGATGTCTAGGAATACATGGAAAGAAATATAATATAATATAATATAATATAATATAATATATATGTATTATTATATATAGTAAAATATATATGATTATATATAGTCAAATATATATGCTTTGGAATATTATTTAATATATGTTAAATTTGTTTATACTGTGGAATATTTGTTTAAAGATAATTGCATTTTTTTATGTTGCAATTGTTTAACTCTGTAAAGTTGTGAGCTGTATTATTTTGCCTGTCTAAAACACTTGATTCCTTGTAGAAAGGGCCGAACAGCAAATAGCAAGGTAGGATAAAGGATAGGAGGAGCTGGCAGTCACAGAAAATAAATAGAAGGAGAAAAACAGGCATTGGAAAGCAAGGGAGATCCAAGAGTGACAAAAGTAGGTGCCAGCCACCCATCCACACAGCTAGCCATGGAGTAAGAGTGAAAGCAAGTTATATGGAAATGACAAGAGGAAAAAGTCCAGAGGCAAAAGGTAGATGAGTAATTTAAGAAAATCTGGCTAGATACAAAACAAAGACTGAGCATTCATAAGTAACAAAATTCTGTGTGTGATTTGCTTAGAAACTGTGTGGCTGGCAGCCAAAGAGCAAAAAGAGTAATAGAACACACACACACACACACACAAATACGTTCAACTATGTTGATTTTCTTTTGTGTGATGAATAGCTGCTCCAGTTTTTAGTGGATTTCTGACACAGGATGAGTGCCCTGTGTAATGGTTCTCCTGCACTGGTAAAATCCAGCTGTGGTTGCTTGAATAGGAAAAGTCTTTGGTAGCTCATGTTTTTGATCACCTGGTTTATATATGCTGGTGTCCCTTGGAAAGGCTATGGAAACATTAGGGGGTGAAGCCTATTTTTTTGTAGTGTGGGTCTTGGAGAATTTATAGTCTCACATTACTTCATTTTCTGTTTTCTCTAATTCTTGTGTGGATAGGCTCTTCCAGCTTCATGCTCCTCCTGCCACTTTCTAACACACTTTCCCAGCCATCATGGACCCTCCTTTTAGAATGATAAAGCCAACTTTTCTCTTTTAAAATATTGCTTTTTTTATAGTGTTTTATCACACTTACAAAAAGAAATGAATATGGAAATCTCAAAAATTTATATTTTAATGTTATATACATAGAAAAATATTGAACAAATCGTATTAAAGGGTACACATATGGTTTGCTTGTATTAATAACTATGAATTATTTTTATTATAAGTTTCACAATAACAGTAGATAGACAGTAGACACTTGAGTTTTATTTTTAACACGCTGAATACTTTTTAATATAATCTGCTTTTTAACATTCATATCAAATCCTGACATTCATGAATAATAGACAATATTCCTGATAACACAGGCTACCTAATGGGGTAACTTTGGAGCCACCACAGTCTTCACATCCAGCGTGGAAACACTGAACTTCTTACAATGATTATCCTTTTAAATGAAGTATAGATTGGTGTTTTCCAAAGCAGTTAATGCGTTGATGTGGGCACAGTGCTAGCTGCAGGTAAAAACTGGTAACACTGTGATTGAGATTTTGGCTTTACTGTTTGACTTGAATGATTAAAGAATTTTTTTTTTTGCTTAGATAAAATTTAGAGTATATGATCATAGAACCTGTTCACAATGAATATTTATTATAGATTTTTTTAAAATTTCAGTGTACTCAAATATTAATCAAACTGAATGAAAGAAAAAAATCATGTGATCTTTGAGTTAGGATTATAAAAATAATTTAGTGCAACTCTTTTCCCTTAGCACAGACATTCTAAGAGCTTTCAGATTCTTTTCTTACCCTTCCTTTTTCTCACCTTAAGAAGATAACAGACTTTTGACATATTTCAACAATTTCAATTTTCAAAAGCATTTTCATATACGAAGAGTCAGAACGTGTGCTTTTGATACTTTTACCAGATTATATACATGGATTCTAAAATGGCTTTCTTCATAAGAAAACACTTCAAGTGTTTTAAAACTCCCTGTCCTCTTTAAGTTGTCTTTGCTCTGCTTTGCAATCATAATCCCTTTTAAAGATTTCTCATCTCTCATCTCTCTTTGTGCTCAGCCAGGGAGTTAGACAAAGCAGTTGAGGTCTCCGACTTTGGAGTTAGTCATGTTGAGCTCAGAAATCCCTTTCTGTCCCAGGATCAAACACGTGTTTGGATCACTCGTAATTTTACCTCTCTAAGGCCTTACTTCTTCTGGTCACTTCTATAACCTTAAGTAACTTAACCAAACACTCTGAGTATTTATTCTCTTCAGTACTGTCTGTTTCATCTTGAATAAAGTATTAACGAATTCTAAGCCCTTATATCTTCATCTGTATATGGAAACAAGGGGGATGTAATGGTGAATTAGCAAAGATAATCACCATGAAACACGATTAAATAATTTTTGTAATATAAAACTAACATTACAAAAAAACATTACATTTTTTCAGCTTTTTCTGACTTAATCATTTTTGCCCATATATGCCTGCTCCCATATGTATATGGATTCATATGCTAAGACAAAATTTAAGGTGTTAGACATTTACTTAGACAATGTAAACCCAGAATATGGCAGTGAGAAGAGGAAAGGCACAAGGATTTTTTCTCTCCACACATGCTTCTTTACCAATCTTTCCTAGGAACTCCACAGCTGGACCTGTCCATGAAAAACAAGGCTACATATAAACCACATATGTCATATTACATTTCTTTTTTTTTTAAAATCAGGAAGGCAGATTCAATCCTTATTGAATGCCCTGTTTATTGCATACCTCCAAATTTTAGTAATCAACCGATGGAGGGTTCAGTGGCAGAGGACTTCTATTTTCATGTTTAAAGGGTAAATAGCAATTACTTCCCCTAATCCTGAAGACACTCCATAACCACACATACTCCCTGCCTTCAGTATGAGTGTAAAGCTGTCTGGGCCCAAGCCTATTGTTATTTAGATAAAAGCCATTTACCACTAAGGCCCAGGCATCCTGCAACCAATAAACTAAATGTCCTAAGACCAATGGAAATGTTTTGAAGACTCTAAACTCCATGCAAGGTTTAATGGAGTCCATATATGGTCCCAACAAGCTACAGTTTTCCATCACCATAACACATCTCAAAACAGCTACATTATTATAATTTCTTCTGGCAAAAAGCTCAGTGAGACCCTAGCATCTAGGCTGGTTTCCTGAAGGCTTGAGTAGGTCACAGTTCTTCCTTATACACCACTTTCCATAAAACCTCTACTATCCAAAATTTTCAAAAGCCTACTCCATCCTTTTTGTTGCTCTTTGCAGTTTTTACACACTACCACAGGACAATTTCCATTAGGTGATTAATAAA
The DNA here is from genome assembly GCA_030556225.1 of Cricetiscus sungorus. Lineage (NCBI taxonomy): Eukaryota > Metazoa > Chordata > Mammalia > Rodentia > Cricetidae > Cricetiscus > Cricetiscus sungorus. Next base: position 20,714,480 of record JANBXA010000069.1, read on the forward strand.
ATGCTTCATAGCAATTTATTTATTTTTCTGATTTTACATATTGATCACTGTTCCCTCTCCCTACCACCCTCCCTCCTCTCTCCCATGCCCCCAAACCACCCTCCCATCCCACCCCACCCCCCCAACTCCTCAGGGAGGCTGGTGTCTTCCAGGAGGGGTCAACAAAATGTGTCAAGTCATTTGGAGTAGGGACCAAGTCGTCCCTCCTGCCTCTAGGTTAAGGGAGTTTCCCTCCATGGGGAATGTGCTTCCAAAATCCTTTCCTGCACCAGGGATATATCCTGGTTTCACTGTCAGAGGTCCCTTAGACTGCCCAGGCCTTCTAACTGAGACCCATGTTCAGGTGGTCTTAATCGGTCCAATGTTGGTGTCCTTGTTATTAGCTCCTCCATGTTCAGGACAGCTGTCTTTGTGGATTTCTGTAGCCTGGTCTTAACCGCCCATATCTGAATCTGGATTCCAGTTCTTCTCAGTGTTTAGCTGTGGGTGTCTGATTTTGTTTCCATCAACTACTAGATGAGTCCAAATGAATCAAAAACCTCAACATAAATCAAGCCACACTGAATCTCTTAGAAGAGAAAGTGGGAGGTACCCTTGAACAAATTGGTACAGGAAACCCCTTCCTGAACCTAAATAATTCCAGTAGCACAGACACTGAGATCAACAATTAATAAATGGGACCTTCTCAAACTGAGAAGTTTCTGTAAGGCAAAGGACACATTTGACCAGACCAAATGGCAGCCCAAAGCCTGGGAAAAGATCTTCACCAACCCTACCTCTGACAGAGGGCTGATCTCCAAAATATACAAAGAACTAAAAAAACTAGTCACCAAAACACCAAACTGAAGAGAGAATTCTCAATAGAGGAAATCAAAAAGTTATATTACATTTCTTAGTAATATAGAAATAACTTTAAGAAAGCAAAGATAAATTTAATAATGTCCTTTTTTCTGTAACCCCAAATTATACACAAAATACTTAATGTCTTCATATACCAAAGTAAATTTTGAGATTCTGCTACTTTTTCTTATACTTGTTTTTAATTTTTGCTATTTATTTTCTATTCAAAGTGCATCCATGGTTGTACTAATCACTTTTAAAGTGTTTAATAAGAAAACATGATTAATAGTTACTCTACTGAATGTCCATTTCAATATTATGCAAGTCTCAAAATCCTACTACCAAATTTCTGTGTTGTTTTTTTTTTCTTCCATATCAGTTTTTCAGTTTTCTTTCTGATTATGTGTGAGGAGATCACAAAGCCTTTGTTCCTATTGATTGACGCAATGTACTTAAATCACTGTTTAATGGAACTGCATAGTTAATTATTAAAAGTCATTAACTTTTATAATCCACTTTGTAATCCAGGTCATTTTATTATAGTCTTTATTTAGGTCTAATATGCAATCTTATCTGCCATGTTTGTAATATACTGATAGAGAAAATAATATAATAGAAACAGTGCAGTTACAAGTGTTCAATCTTAGATCCATTGGAGAAAATCTCTGTGTTTTCCTCTAGCAATATAATCTCCCAATTCATAAACAGTATTATGAAATAAGATCTCATAATTTCCCATGGTAGTATAAGTTTTCTATATGTTGAAAGACTTCATCTGAAAATGCTCTAGTCAGTTAAGTATGCAAACACAGAGATATTAAAAATTATAAATAATTTTTGCTGCTAACATAATTCATACAGATAAGGCAGAGTGGGTTGGGACCACAGGTGGTAGGTCCCAGGGCAGGTATTAGAAGGCAGGTAGATGGAGAAATGGAGACCAGTAGAAATGACGCATATTGAAAGTATTGTGGGGGAGATAAGAAAACTATGTAAAAAAGACAGAGATAGAGAGAGGACAGAAGAGAAGAGGGAGATAGGAAAAGTCCTGTCTGTTCCAGGGAACAGTAGGTTAGAGGAGGGGTTTCTTTCAAAGGGGTGCTTTGCGTCTGTGTATAGACTATGTAGCCATGGAATCCTGTGATGTCCAACATACTCTCTGAGTACATTCTGCCAGCGACAGTGGTAGGTCAGCATAATGCTCATCCTTACAATATTTCCTAAAGAATTTGCCCTTTAGTTTTGGAAGAAGATGGAGCTAGGTGTTCATAGTGGCATTTATAAATCCACTGTGATTTATACTGGAATGTTTTGGGTCCTATAACTTTCTAAACCATTATAATTGACTTTTCCTGAATGTCTGGATGTATCAATTAACTGTTGGCATTAAATTTTTGTATTTTCATGTGTTATACAAAAGTGATAGTTCCTCAGGATCGCTAAATATTAACCACCTAAATACTGTTAGATGCTACTGAGTATTTCAATCTCAGGGAGAAAGAAGCAAAGATAATTCTTTTTTTTTTTTTTTTTCTTAAAACTCACTTTGAATAATCAACTTTGTTACAAATGAAGGAATAAGCTTTAACAATTAATATTTAGGAGGAATCAGTTATGCCAAGGTACAAAGTCCATCTTAATATTTTCGTATATTAACTTACACTGACTCGGCAGAATTGTACTTATTTTTTAAATAAAAGAAAAGACATTCCCTATCCTATTGGAATTCACTAAGAGGACCATGTTCATCTTCAACTCACAGAATCTACATGCCTCTGCCTTCTGAGTGTGGAGATTATTGGTGTATGACACATTTCATTTCTTACCTCATAATTACAATTTTAAAAACCTCAAGTGACAAGGAAAAATGAATGTGAAGCTTTTAAATAAAAATTACTCCTTTATTCCCCTATTTGAGTAGAAAAATAAAAAAAAATAGGATTTTCATCTAAGTATAATAGATTTGAATTTCTGCCAGGAAGCTTATATTTATTATTACAAACAATGCCTAGAGGCACTAGAGGCATTTGTTTAAAACTGGAATATGAATAACACACTGACAAAGAGAAAGAGAGAGAAAGAGAGAGAGAGAGCACACCCACCATCAAATGATGGGCATTCTTTTGGTAAGTCATTATCTCTCAGAACAAACAATGGCTAGGCAACTCACCCTTGTGGGATTGGGCAAAGTATACCAATGTTTTGTAAAGTCAGAAAGTTCTTGTTGCTTACCTTGATGCTTTGTGTGCAACCATTGGTTTTTATCAATACTGTTAAAGATTTGATCTCAAATGACTAGATTTAAAAACATAGGTAAATGATTTTGAGAATGATGATTCTTTAAGTTACCCTAAAACATTACTGTAGTAACAGTATTGTGTAGTCACAAGCAAAAGCCCTTCAATTTTCAATGTTGTCTTTACTCTTCTTTGGAATTTAGAGTTTGTAGTTCCTGTATGTGTACAGAATTGTTTTTCTGTTTTGGTTTTTTTTTTTTAATTGAATTGTGCTGATTATTGGTTTTCTGTTCAAACTTTTAATAATGTTAGCATTGTAAAGGTGATTATAGAACCTCTTTTCACTTGCAGCTTTGCAAAATAAGAAAACATTAAAATGAGTAAGATTAAAGTTAAATCAGGAAACATCAAGATTCACAGATGAAAGAAAAACTAATGAGATACATAGGTGGGCTTTGGGGGGTGGAGAGTGAGGGAACTATTTTTTTCTTTTTCTTTTTTTTAATAGGGCAACCTGGCACTTCAACCTATGGCATTAGGTTGCTAAAGCCAAACTAGCAGTCAATAAATATCATGAACCACAACCCACCTGAATCTGATTACTCAGTGGTTAGAGAGCTGAGACCCAAAGCCTCTAAAAAGAATCCTAAGCTTGTGACATTTACAAAGCTGTTTCTAAAGACAAAACAGGTAGGAAAGGTCATGACAGACTAAGGCTTTGGGGGTGCAGGGAGGGTGCTGTTCATCCGCTGGAAGATTAAAGGATTCGAAGTTGTAGAGAGGAAAGTTTGTAATTTTTCTGAACACAAGAAGTATGTGTTTGATACATATATGTGCCATGAATCTGAAGCTTGGACAGGCAGTCGCGGGTGTTGTTTACATTTCCCCCCAAAACTTAAGGGACACTAAGTCTTCTCTTAGTGTTAACCTCTAACAAGAACTAAATTCAGGCTAAGCTAGATAGAAACAAGCTTCCTCATCTTTGTGTGTATACGAATGTCTTAATTTATAATTGTAAAAATTTAAGGTAAGGACTCCTTAACTCTGACTTTGAATTGTGACACTGATTTTTAACTTATAAAAGTCTTGATGACAACAATCATAGTTTCAATTACTTTCTCAAAGAGAATAACCACTTCCACATTCATTAACTGATGATTTCCATATATTCTAATATTATCAAATGTTAACAATCATTTCAAGTCACCAACTTCTGTTCATAAAAAGGATTGCTGGCTGATTTTTCATAGTAATATTTTAAAGCTATTTTCAGGAAATCATTATATGATTCATGCCCATGTGCAAACATGTCCTTATGTAGTACAGTTAAAGTAGAACTGGGCTTAGTAAAGTGTAGAAAATCACAACATAAACTGATAAAGGTTAATTAACTATTTAATACAGATGTGAATAATGAATTGTTGTCCAAAACTAAAATCACTTATATTCAAAATCACTGTCGAGGAAATAGTCCTGTGTGCTTCTCCAGTTTCTCTTTGCACTAAACTCCATGACACAAGGTTTCCCAAGTGATAATCCCTCCCAAAATTATCCTTTAGAGAGAGATGATCTCCAGGCCAAGGTTAGTGGTCTTGTGACTCTGAAATGTGACAATAAGCTAGTTCTACTCTCAACCTTTGACCTTTTCCTTCTACTCTTACTGTATGCACTCTGTATTCAAAGAATGACAAAAACAAATTATAAATTAAGGTTGTAGATGGTTTCGTTTCGGCAAACATTTGTATTTGGGTAGCAGATTTTGAAAACAGTAAAAGAGAGTTTGTAAAACCATTCCTATTCAAAGGGAACTACAGTAAATAATACAGATTGCTTCACTATTGGCCCTATGCAAAAGCTGTGGTAAAGGTGATTAAAAAGGAGAAAAAGGAAACAGAATTTGCATTCATCCTGGTAATAGAATATGAAATTAAAGCATGGACGGATTAGTGTTTTAAAGCTTGACTTGCAGAGATAAAGCTAAGGTATTAGAACAGATGACAGAATGGTTTCAGGACAGACAGGACAAGAAAAGGCAGCCAATGTCTTAAAAATGAGTCAACCTAAAATGGAATTACAAAATGATTAATCAACACAAATGAGAAACTGCACAAGGAAAGAGAGCTTGGTGTGACTTCTTATGGGACTCAATGCTGCGGCCGTTTACAGATAATGAAAGGAGCCGGGCAAAGCTAAGGAATGCTTTCATCCCATGGCAAAGTCATTTGTGAACAGTTTAAATTACCCTAATCACCTCCCCTCCAGCCATCACCAGACTCTGACTCTTCAGTTATTTAAGAGAGAGAGAGAGAGAGAGAGAGAGAGAGAGAGAGAGAGAGAGAGAGAGAGAGAGAGAGAGAGAGAGAGTTCAGGGAAATGAGTTCTGGGAATCTAAGCTGCAAAATAATTACACACTCACACCATTTTAGCATTTTAACAATGCAATCCCAAACATTTGTTCTCATTAGAATGCAAATTGACTCATTTAAGAAACCCACAAGAGAATTCCACCACACTCAGCTTAAAAAGCGCAATGGTATTCAAAATATTATTAATAAATGCCAAGTATGGAAAAGCCAGTTTGCTTTGCCAACCGCTCAGGCTAGATAAAAAGCATATACTTACATTTCCATTCCTTTGTTTTTCCTCCAACCAAATTTGGTTTAATTGAAATTTAACAGTTGACCTGGTCTGGGATAGACTTCAAAAAGAACAACAACAACAGAAAAAGTCAAGGTGGCAATCCCTCTGCTGGCAAATAAACTTTCACACTCCCAACAGTCAGAGCCTGTCATGTAAACCAAAGGCAACCATTTATCCTGAGCAGGGTCTAATTTCATTACCCTAAATTGTTGCTAATTGTCTTACCCTGGTAGACAGTTTGGGCATTGTTTCATGCTAAATAGAGAATTTGGGACAAATCACTCCAATTTTCAAATGTGAGCCTTCTTTTGCAAAATTTAAGAATGTTTTCAAAAAAATAATACAGTGATTTTAATATCCTACTTTAAAATTAAATAATACACAAGTATAATTGGTCTGCACTATAATACAAAAACACACAATGATTTCTTTTTTAAAAGGACCAATTAGCTTTCTTTTGGACTCTGCATTACCTGGATAGCAATAAATATAACTCCTAGATTAGATGAAAGAAAGGATAACAGAGAGAAAAGTCTTTTATTAAATGGTATACTGATGAGGGATGTCCTTCTGGATGTATGTTTCTCTCATTGTTTGCCAGCAGCCAGGCAGGAAGTATAAGTGGGGCTACCAGAGGAGTAGAATGCTGGGGAGAGGAGGCAGAGAGAAGCCACCAAGAGATGCCATGCTGCCAGATTATGTGTAAGCCACAGCCTCGTGGCAATAGATAGATTACTAGAAATGGGTTAATAATGAAGAGAGAGCTAGCCAATAAGAAGCCCTTGCAATTGACCACAGTTTATAATTAATATAAGTCTTTGCCTGTGGGACCAGGCAAAACAGAAATTTCTGACTACAATATACAATTATGCTACTTTAGAATCAAAATATGAATGATAGAGAATATTTTCTGGAATTTAGAATATACATATGCGTATATATACGCATATATATATACATATATATATATGTATACCTAATTGTGATATGATTTAAAAATATTTTCCAAGCTGGGAGGTGGAGGCACACACCTTTAATCCCAGCACTGGGAAGGCAGAGGCAGGTGGAACTCCGTGAGTTTGAGGCCACCCTGGTCTACAGAGTGAGTTCCAGCAGAGCCAGGGCTGTTATAGAGAATCCTTGTCTAAAAACAAACAAAAACATACAAACAAACAAACAAACAAAGAATATATTTACTAAAGCAGCTTCATTCTAGCTACAAGGTTGAGAATAGTTATGTTTATTTTTTGTTTTCCTCTCAAGAAAAGACAGGAAGGGCATGCTTACTCAGGAAAAAAAAATAACAATGGAAGAAAGAAAACAAGCTGTAAACTTTATTGTCAGTTAAGGGCAACTTGTCTTTAAAATATTAGAAAAGGTCAAAAAAGAAAGTTTCCCAATGGCATGGTCATAAAAAGTAGATGGCTTCAGAAGAGTTGGAATGCTCCCTGTCTAAAGTAGGTGGCAGATATCAAGAATAAAAATCACGGTAAACTATTGAGAATGAATATTAAAAAGTTAATATTAATTTAACACTGTTAAAAGGCTTGGGTCAGTCTATCATAATTTTCTCCCAAATTATATAGCATCTGTGTGCTTCTTTGGAGCAGAGAAAGGCAGTGGGACCTGTTGTGTCAGAAAACTCGTGGTTACAGCACACGGGAGAAAATGCAAGGAACTGCTTGCTGGATAGTACCAGATTTAAACACAAGAGGTATAAATAGGGCAAATGCACAAGTGTTGATTTGTTTTGGCATGTGACCTGTTATTATATTTATTTTTTCTAACTGCATCCACCTCTGATGTATGTGGATTGTAAACCTATTTCTAAAGCACTAGGACAAGTTGGGCATTTGTAAAAGACAATTTTATAAAATGTTTGTAGCCTTTAAGGAAAGTACTGAAAAGAGAAAAATGAGAAAAGATATGAATGACAGATATTTACAGAAAGAGAGTAGATGGTCATGGTGATCAACTGTGACTTTGGTTTTTTTTTTTTTTTGTCCTTGTTATCCCAAAGAGAGACTGGGTGAAAGGAAAGCACAGATGATGATTTTTAATTGGGGAAAAATACTCTAATAGAAGTCTATGATTGGTTTCAATATCTTAAACTATACCAGTGTCTCCTTGAAGTATTCTTACTACAACTTGCACTCAGAGTTTCTGAGCTAACATCCATTAAAAAGAAATATGAGGGAAAGGGTTGCAGTAAATAACATCCCAAGGAAGCAAAGTGAAATAATAATATATGAGGTATAGTGGGATGAATGAAATATCGCCAGCCTTGATGGATTGGTCAATGGCACAGGGGTAATGAATTGTGCAAGAAAAATATTCTTATTTTTACAGATATATACTGAAATGAATAAGGCCCAAAGGCTGTGATACCTAGGATTTCTTTGAGATATTTTGTAAGGTGAAAAAAATATTATCGATGGAGCTAAATGATTTGGTCTTTTTAATTTGATTTTTTTCTTTAAATAATAAAATATAATGACACTATCGTGAACCACAATATATAACCAAAATTTCCAAAGTTTTGCCAAATGAACAGGCGTACTAATTAGTTTCCAGTCTCTTTACAGTTATCTAAGGAAATGGAATCACATCAAAGGAGATTGAACAGTTAAGGTCAAGTATCACACAGACAAACTCCAGCAATGCTCAGTGCCATTACTAAGAGGATAGGAAGTGTTATCTATATTGGGTTCTGAGTATGTCTTTCTTTTAATGACAAGGTGATGCCTCTAGTCTGAGGTACAGAAAAAGGCATCAAGTTAGTATACCAGAGGCCTCTGCTGACATAACACATTTGAAATAGATTTTATGCCACCCAGTTTCTAAAAAGCATTCCAGGATGTTGATGCAATATCATGAGCTTGTGTTTCCTGGTGTGATCATGCAGTGACATAGAGGAGCACCTGCTTTTTTTTGATAAGCATGCACTTTCCACTCTCCTGAATGGCTTTTCATTTGTTACAATGTCTCATCAGTATTAAATATTATTAGCCATTTTTAATGTAAATGATATAAATTTGCAACTCCTGGTGTGTTGAGGTCAATGCTACTACTTCTGTAAGTCTATTCATTATATGTCAGGTGAAATGACAACCTAAGACTCCATGACCTGATGCTATTAAGCATTATGTGTGTCACCTTTCACTTAGAAGATTCCACACTCACCTTCTCTACAGTTTGTCCTTGCTCACCCATTATAAATGGGCTGAGCTGTCCTGTCCATTAGATTTTAGACTCATTACATATCTTATTAAGTTACCTACCAAAAACTAGGCCATAAACCAATACACAAGCATTAGCAGTAATGTACTGCTGGGTGGTACTCTGTATTTTAACAGAGGATTTATCAAGCTTTAAAGACAAATCTTAGTTTAACCTGGCTCAATCAATGTTGTACACTTGTGATGGTAAATAACCTACATGGTTCTGCTCTTGGAGGCAGAAGATGCCTGCCCTACGGGATGCTTTGACCATAGCTGAAGAGAGTTCTAGCAAGCTCCTCCTCTTCCTTAAAAGGAGTCAAGTCCACACCCAAATAAATATCTGTCCATTATTTATTTAGGCATTCATAGATTTTCTTGAATCTGCCTTCACATTTCTTTGTTTTTATGTACACTTAAAAATAAACAAAATTATATGTTATTAAAATAGGAATTTTACTAGAATCTAAATACCTTGGTTTTGTGTCTAAGACTTCCAGGATAAAAATAGGTAATGCATTTATCACTTGTTTATATCTATTCACAGATATGTGTGGTATACACCACCCTACACAGATACATACACACACGCACACACATACACACACACACACACACACACACACACACACACACACACACACACACACGTAAAATTGTTGGTGTTAGTTTCTAAGTCCTGAGTAAAGATAATTATTTTGTAATTAGACTTTTGTCACACTCTGTTTATTTAAAAAGCATTCATGTACTCTTGAAGACAAGAATTGCATGTTCAAATTAACTACAAACTCCTTGAAAACAGAAATTATTTCTTAACATTTTTTTAACATAAACTCATAGTACAGCAATTAATAAGATTTACTGATTGGAAAGTTCTTGAGATTTTAGTAAAGTATGCATCGTAACACTAGCTAATTGGTAAAGCAAGTACACATGAATTGTTTATATTTTCTAATCTGTGGAAATAGAATGTTATGGCATTTTTATTTGTTCTCATGTATATTAGTTTTTTCCCCTGAACACAAGGATTGGTGGATTTAGTTTTTGGTTTTGCCTTTTGAAATACTCAAGCAATCAGACGTGACATGCCTTGCAATTATTCTTTGGGCGAGGTGCCCCTCTTTGCATAATTTTTGTTTCCCTTGTGCTTTCAATCATGACAAACATGTAATTATTACACAACTATATTTTTAAAACATTACAATAGCTGCTTATTGATAAAACAAGAAACAACCTACGGATACATGTTTCCCAACTAAACTGCTGAAATACATTTATTCCAATGTAGCAGTTGTATTTGTAAGTAACCCCAAGTTTTTACACTGTAAGAGAGATTTCATAAACTATAATGCAAATGAATACAGTTCTTACTGATATGGTCCCTTTCCCAGGTTTAAATCTTGCTGCATTTATTATTTATTCTGTATTACTCTGTTGTGTTCAAATGTAGCAGAACAAGTTGATCAATATAAGAATGAATCCAATGTACCTGTGTAAGAAACATAGGTGAATTCTGCACTTGTAAGCACAAGTTTCAGCTGGATATACCTGGAGTATGCAAGCCTGAGAAATAGAAAATACATTATCATATACCAAATTGTATAAACGAGCTCCTTATACGTGCATGTGGTTATTTCCTATAGCAGAAGCTTTAATATGCTGTAGCTTGGCCAATTCCATGATTCCATTTCCATCGATAGTGGAAGAAATATGAAGCAATGTTCCTTACATTCTTATGGGTTGTTCTTTTTAAACTCTATCACATTATATTCGATGGGGAAGTTATTTATGAATATCTTTATTAACTCATAGTAAGGGCATTGGCCTCATCTAATGCCATGGAAGCAGGAAAGTTGGAAGAGTCACTCCTTTTTAGACTAACATTTGTTACTTTATATTAGAATTCTGATGTCCTATTAGGCATATATCATATAATGATTCACACATAATTATATATTTATAATTTGGTGGTGAAATGCACTCACCCCTCCAACCATATTTGCAGTCTCTGTCCTGTGTTTCTGTTTATTTTGTGTGTGTGGTAAGGCCATGTGGCTCACATTACTATTGCTTCTGCTTGCAGTGTTCTGCCTTGGTCCTTTCTGTCCATTTTATTGTCTCTGGCACATTCTAACATGCACATCATCACTCAGTACTCATCTATATACATAGATTTCGCTGAGCTCACTACTTTTCCTAAAGCAACCTCACCACCATTCTGCTCATATCTCATTACTTGACTTGTTTATGATTATGGATATCATTTATGTATGAAGTTATTATACATACATATATATATATATGTACATAATACATATAGTTTGTATGTTATCTATATTGTCACCATTATAAGAACATTGTAAGTGGCAGCAACAACTCTACTATTTACTGCATAATTACTATGTCATTAAGAATTGTAAGGATATATTACCACACTGAATCCTCATAGTAAACCTACAATTTTGGCACCACTATTATATTTATAAGTGAATAAATGGATTAACAGGCTGGGTGATCCACCCACAGTTTCAAGTTACACAAACAATGCTTTCAGCATAGCTGCCTGTCCTGTCCTGTATTCTGTACCTCTACTTGACTATATTCTAACTGCCTTGGTTGACTGCTAATACGTCCAATGACAGCTACAACTTCCTTAAAGGGAAGAAGTAATTCAACAGATATGTTAAAATTATATAACTGTGCGTGTGTGTGTGTGTGTGTGTGTGTGTGTGTGTGTGTGTGTGTGTGTGTGTGTTGCATGCTCCTGCATGAGAGGTGTCTCTGGTAACTTAAATTAAATGATAGTCAGCTCTGTACTTTCTAAGTATTGCTGGGAGGAAACTGGAATACTAAACTACTCTATGTCTTTTCCTCAACAATGGTGGCTACATTTTGCCAATCCATTTATGTAAAATACTCACACTCTGGATATGGGTAACCTGTGCTTATTTACAGGAGTGTTTAGAATACAATTATAGAAACAAAAGCTATTGGATTGAGGTTCTTCCTGTTTTATTTTACTTCTATATTCAGCCCTTCTTAAAGTAATGCCACTCTTGTGGTTGTTGCTGGCAGGCTCATACAGTGTGTTCCCATACTAGGAAAGAATTTTTCTGTCATTTATCCTCCCTCACTGCATAGCTACTTTTCTCACTGTGACTAAATCCTGGCAAAATACAACTTCAAGAAAGGAGGACTTATTTGTCTCGTGGTGTGTGGTTATAGTGTAATATTGTGGCCTTGAAAGCATGCAGTAAGAGCTAGATGCTACTTACTCATATCTTGGGCAGATAGGAGACTTGGAAAGAAGGCAATACTCAAGCTTTCTTTCCTTCCTTCTTTACTCAGTATTTGAACCAGCCCTGGGAATGTTACTATTATATCCAGGGAGTTGTAGTGTGTCCAATTAGTTAAAACTCATAAACAGCATAGAAAAGAAATTGGTTAAATTTGACTTAAAGCACATTTAAAAAAACTTTTAAAACTATATGTCTTTATTTCTGTTTTATTTGTGAGGTAGTCCTGTTGATATCCTTATGTATGTTAATTTGTGATATGGCAGATCGGAAATTATCATTAATGTGTCTGGATAAATAAAAAGAGGAGTGTTTTCCATCAATCAGATCTCATCATTTTCGTATGTCATGATAGTATATCATCATCATTCTCATCATCTGTATCACTGATTATTACTTCAGGTGAAGGAAGAAGGGAAATGTCAGAATCATTTTCTCAAATTATCTCTTTTCAGGCTCATCCCAATTTTTGAATCAAAATCCAAAGGGGAAAAGCCCAGTGGTATAAATAATTGGAAACTCTCTGCAGGTTACTCTGTCACCAGTTTTCTCTTCCTCTTCCAGTAATATCTTACATTAGCAATCCCTGAGCTGCAGCAGTACTAATTACATTTTCTACTTTGTTTTGTAAAGTGAGCATAATTCTCTCTCACCCACAACTCTTCAATGGTTTATTAGATTGAAATGTTTAAATTAGACTTAGTATTTGTTTCAGATATTACATATATAATTAAGTGGCTACTGAGATGGTTCTGTAGATAAAAGAGCATACTGCCCTGAAGATAAAGCAGAGTTTGATTGATCAGCTGCCATATCAGGAAACTTCTTTTAATACTGTTATGAGCAGTTTTCCCCACCAGCCTTGTCCCACAGCTGCATCAGCCCCAAATAACACTCAGAGACTCTGTATTAGATATAAATAAAGACATGTTACTAGCGATTTTTTCTTGGCTAGCTCTGTCTTAAATATTAACCCATTTCTATCCATCTAAGTATTTCCATGTATCTTTTCTTACCAGAGAGAGGGTCTGGACTTTCTTCTCAAATCCCTACATCTTGAATCTCATCCTACCCCTCCCTGAATCCTCCTTATCTCCTAGCCCCGCCTATCTTGCTTTCCTATTGGCCAACAGTGCTTTATTCATTAACCATTAAGAGAAACATAATTACAGAATGACATCTCCAATCAAATACTTCTGCCTTTCATAGGCCCCTGTATCCTATGAATATCCTTATACATATACATAATTAAAGTAATAAAATTTGTGTAAGTCAAATAAGTTTATTAGAATATTGGGATACTTGCTTTCCAGTCAAATCTAGATTTTTGGCCCACAGATATTAGGTACTAAACATCTCATTTTCCTCTGACATGAATATCACCACAAAATTTTTATAAAATACAGAAGATTCTTTAAGTAAAAAGAATTTTCTTTTAAACTGTTTACATTTAGGACTGTATAATTGCTTTGTGTAATTTCCTATACTGAACTAAAAGCTACACAGACATATTAGTTCATATTAGTTCAATGATCTAGTTTAATGACTGTGTGGAAACTATCACTTCAAACAAGTATTAGGAATCATTATACTCACACAATTGTATTATTGTGTATCAATGAAATCAATGTTTAAGTCTGAAAGATACTATGTAATAGTCAACTAGTAGTGTTAAGTGAACCAATGAGAGTTTTCAGAATCACTGAGAGCCTGATGTATTTACAGCTAACTGGATCTGGCACTCATCTTGGATGATGGTCTGTTTGTTCATACTGGCCAAGTCTGCTGTAAGACATTCAGCTTCATGTTCCAACTGGCTTTTACTATGCACATGTGTATCCAACATCCGCTCATCTGGCTTCAATAACAGTCTCTCTTTAATTTGTGAAAGATTTGTCCACTTTATTAACTGTAATTTATTTATTTTAGTTGACTTCTGAATTGGCATGGTATTTCTAGACATGTGTCATAGAAATGGAGTCCAAACTGACAGTTTTGAACAAAGCTCAGATGCAGGTCATAATATATCAGAACTATCCTTTCATATGTCAAAAATTTATTCTTTGTTCTAGATTGTGAGCAGAAAATAGAAGAGAAGAAGGATGACACAAAGATTATAAGATAACATGGCTATTGTCCCTGAAGCAACACAGTCTATATAATGTCTCTTCGCATACTATTTTTCTATACATTTTTGGTCTACATATCTTACAGCAAAATTGGAGCAGTTCTGTGTATGAAATGAATCACAATAGATTTGGTAAATTTTTCACCAAAATAACAAAACACTGTGCAATATAGAACTGAATCATGACTTTATATAACCATTTATGTGTGTTTACAGTATGTAGATGCTATAATAGAGATTGTATATTTTGCAGATTCCAAAAGCAGAACCTTTTTCATAATTTTAGTGCAGTACAGACATTTCTAAATATTTGTTGGTAGTCATTATCCCTGTGAGAGCATCACATAATTAATTGTATCTATTTATTAAAATTATTACATGGTAAATATGTTTTAAACATAATAGAAGAAATAATACTTTCATACTTAATATGAATATCAGATCTCTTCCCCTGTCCAGGAATTTTTAAGTTGAGAACCAACATTTAAAATTTGTCACATGATTACCCAAGTAGATAATGTAAACAGGTCTTTCAGGAAATCCAAGATGGGCTTGTTTATATTTTCCTAGCACATTTTTTTCCAAATGAGAGAGTCATAGCTAGCTGTAGGTTTGCTGAGAGGACCTGCATGTAGTCAGCATCACGTCCCTCTAAAGTCTGTAGTTTGCTTGGGGCAAAGGTGAATTATCTGGTTTATAAGGGCTCAGATAGAGGTCACTGCTTGGATTGCAATTCTGACTTGCTTGTAGTTTATTTTGTGTAAATGTGGAAGCTGCAGCTTCTGACTCCCTACAGTGAAGCAAACCTTGTCCTCTGTGTGAAGCTGGCTTTATCCTGAGTTGCCATGATGAGATCTCACAAAAAGTACTCCCTGCCTGGTGTATATAAATATGTATGTTTTTATCTTATAACTCTTTCTCTATGAATCACTACTCTAACTCCAAGTATGGAATTTAAAATATAAAAGTATAAATGAGACCAACAAGGAATATGCTCATATGGAAATATGCAAATCAACACCCAAATAAGTTATTTACCATGAAACAAAATCATCAACAAAATATAGTGTTTTCCTGAAAACTTTTATAAAACAAATAGGAAATTATCCTAATTGTCATGCTATTAATGTGGTAATACATTAGGACCAAAGAGACAATGTTGGAAGCCTTCCTTGAGAATAAAACCATATACCTTTGTTATTATTTATAGGCACTGAAGCATCAAACATTTCTGTATACAGTTTAATATTGAAAATTTCAAAATATCCAGGATAGCAAAAAATTTACCTAGTTTGAAATAGCCTGTAAAGGTCATTGTCTAAGCCCCTATCATACAGCTGGATGTTTTTATGTCACACAAAAAATACATCTTTCAGAATGAAATTCTTTGTGTCTGAGAGTTTTCAATTCAAGCAATCTGTCCTAAAATCTATCTCTCAAACAGGAAGTGTTTCATTCAACAGGATGACTAAATACAGATGCTCATAGTTATCTCCTGATAATTCCATATGTATCAAATAAAATATTCCCTGGCCTCAAGATTTACCCTATTGATATTGTATGAGTAGTTTGCAAAAGAAAAAAATCTGTCTGTCTTATTATGGAGGAAGATATTTAAAGGCAGAGAGAGGCCAAACTGGGCTGGGCTTTAAAGCAAATGATTTCAAATTATCATCTATTTGGTAAAAGAGGTGCTTTTTATCTGTAACTACCATGAAAATGTAAAGAATTGCTACAAATTTAATAAGCTAATTATCAACAGCTCTAATTGATTAAGTGTGGAGTATTGGTGGTAAATTTTAAGTAATGAAAACCTAAGATAATACATACAAATTATCAGTATAGTCTAACATTATTCAACCATGTTCAAAAATGTTAAAAATAAAGATTATCTTGACCTTGTTTTATAAGAATGTCTTTGCAAAAAAGGTTTTTTTTTTTATTTTTTATTATTTTCACTCAGGCGTCATATATCCTTGGCTGGACTTTACTTCTTAAGTAGCTAAGGAGAAACTTGAGGTTTTTAATCCCTCTGTCACGTCTTCACCTAGTGCTTGGGTTACAAACTCTCCTATTTTTTATTTATTGTATTGTATGTAAGCTAGTAACATTTGATGAGAAGTGATGAGCTCTGTAGGCACTTAAACATACGTGGTTTGAAAGTATACACATTAGACTGTAGAGTATACACATCAGATATTAGAACACTCAGTGATGAACTATATTGTTGCTGTGTGTGTGTGAGTGTGTGTTTGTATGTGTGTGAGTGTGTGTGTGTGTGTGTGTGTGTGTGTGTGTGTGTGTGTGTGTATGTGTGTGTGTGTCTGCATGTGGCCTATACTCAGAGAAGAGTTTTTAGAGAATGACTTATAGGAGGTAGCCTTCTCCTATCATGTGGTCCCTGGGGACCTAGGTCCTAGGCTAGGTTGTAAGCACCTTAACCTGCTAGGCTATTTCACTTGCACCACAACATAACTTTTTTTTCACAAACTAATTCAATTTTAAGAGATAATAAGTAAAAATGGGTTTATATCTATAACATGAAACAGTTTAGTTGCTATTCTAATGTAAAGTCATGGATTTAGTCCCCACCAACCATAAAGGCTCACAAAAAACTACCTGCAACTTCAGCTAAAGTGGACATAGCACCTTCTTTTAGTCTCCTTTGTAACCATGCATACATATGTGTATACACTTATATAGACATGCACACAAACACACCCTCATTCATAATTTAGTAAATCTAAAATTTAAAAAGCAACTGAAATATTCCTAATAGTCATTTTAAACAGAAAGAAACTACCATTGTCTTATATTTGGTTAGTGGCAGAGAAGTACTGTTATAAATAAATTCACTTCAAAAAATATTTTTAAAAAAGAAAAAGAAATATCATAAGAGAGGGAGCCATTATAGGTTTGAAGAGAAAACTGACTCTAGAGAAATGTCCAGAGACCTACAAGAGTGACCCCAAGAAACAATCTTGAGCAAAATGCCCTTCCCTGATAATCAGATTGATGACTAATTTATCTAACATCAAAGAACCCTCATCAAGTAGCTGATGCAAATAGAAGCTGACACCCACAGCTAAACACTGAGCTGAACTGAATCCAGATGCAGAGAGGAAGGACAAAACCAGGCTACAGAAATCCATAGAGACAGCTGACCTGTACAAGGGGGAGCTCATGGACCCCAGACTGATAGCTGGGAAACCAGCATTGGACTGACTCAGACCCCCTGAACATGGGTCTCATTTAGAAGGCCTGCGCAGTATAAGGGACCTCTGACAGTGGAACCAGGATGTATCCCTGGTGTTGGAAAGAACTTTGGGAGCACATTCCCCATGGAAGGATACTTGCTTAACCTGGAGGCTGGAGGGAGGGCCTGGTCACCTACTCCAAATGACTTGACACATTTTGTTTATCCCTCTGGAAGATATCACACTCCCTGTGGAGTCGGGAGAGGGGGTGGCACTGGAGGTAGGGAGGGGGGAGAGAGGGTGGGAGAGGGAACTGGGATTAATGTGTAAAATGAGAAAAAAATTCTCTTTTATGTATGGTTTGAATAAAAGCATGTTGAAAATAAAAAAATAAATCATTTTTAGATATGGAAAACTCTATATCCTCCTTTGTTTTTGTCTCTGTCACAAAAGTTACTACTGCTAAAACTGGCAAATAGCTTTACCACTCAAATGAAAATACCATGTAACTTTAATGGGACATTATGTTTATTGAGGGAAAATAAAGGTATATCAAAAAAATTGAATGCACAGTAAAGCAATGGAAAAATTCAAAATGTGTTTAGAATTTGAAAATTATTCATATCTGTATCCTTAGAAATTGTTGAAAAGATTCTAAGATACTCAAACATCATTCATGTTTTTCTTCTTCTATGATTGTTACCATGGAGTCCCTAATACAGGTGGTCTTTTTTATTAACTTAATATGCCTAACTAAAATTTGAAGTACCTATTGTTTTACACTCCTTTTGTGAATAGTTTAGCATCCTGGTTTCAGCTTCCATTTGGTAATATCACAATCAGAATCCTTATCGAACCCTGGAAGCCTATTCACTACACATAAACACTCAGGACACTAGGAAATCCTGCTTTATAAATTTATCTATAAAACTGTGTTTTTATTTTTTGTAATGTAATGTAATGGACCAGGAAGCATACTTGTGGCTATCTGAATGTACTAAAGTTGTCTTATGTTTGATTGTGATTAGCAGCCAATCAGGAAAATTCTAATACTATTTCACCCATTGCCCCCCATAACTTATCTCTAAATTTGGGTATCCATCTTACATATTTAATATTGTCTAATGTAGCCAAGCGTGGTATTTGATCTTTGATTATAGAAGAATAGATTTGTATTAGAAGGGATGGGTGAGAGAATTGCTTCAGATGAAATAAAAATACAATATAGAGAAAAGTGTGTTTATTTCATTAACAATACTAATTATTAACACAGCATTTCTATTGGCCAGTTGTATTATTACAAGCTTTACAATTATAAATTCAATGAATCTCTAGAGAAACCGAAGAATAAGAATAGTCTGAAGTCAGGAAAACTGCTCAGTGTATAAAAAATGTTGTATATATGTGAGATTATGAGTTTCTATTAAAAATTCCAATGCAAAATGTTAGACATTGCCTTGCCTGGCAGAACCCCAGAACTGGGGACAGGAGACAGAAGCAGACCAATACTGGTGCTGTATTGTATTCATCCTAACCATAAAATATGAATTCCAGGCCTATATGAAGGAAATAAATAAAAGGCATTGAACAGGTTTTGAAGTCCTTAATCTGGCCTCATGTGCAGATATGTACACCCTCTCATAAACACACACACACACACACACACACACACACACACACACACACACATGCTAACAATTAGTTTATCTGTTATCTGATGCACCTGAAACAAGAGATGGTGATTGGCCCCTAGATATGCTAGAATTTCACCAACTGCTAACATAGATCCTATCAGTTATTAATAACATCCAGCTTTACTTGAAGGGTTTCCATAGATCAAGCATTTCTATAAAATAACCTCATCCTTCAGTTTCTATATTTTATAAATAAACAGGGCTCATGGCTATGTAGCCTCACAGCATTCCCTTCACGTATGATATTGTGGCAGAGATTACTGGTCGCCTTTTCTATTGACCATAATTTTCAATAAGCAGAGTTAAATTTACATTGTAAAGACCCAGTTCATGCAAAGTTATTTTCAAATAAATGATATCCACATAAAATCTGTTGCTTAAACATAATGTGATAGGTTTGCTCGTGTCATTATCATTTTGGTTTTATATTAACTCATTTTATTTTCAAAGAATTTAATAGCACCCTGTGGTTTTTATTGGATGCTGTGGTGCTTCTTGATCAAATCTGGAAATCAAGTGACCTAAGTGCACATGACAAGAGTCCTCCTTAAGTTAAAGGCAAAGCCTCTGCTCTATCTGGCCTTGTTCCCTTCTCAACTTGGAAGTGACAATACATTTTTAAATCTCCAACATTTGTACAGCATTATCTTAGGTCCATTAATTTTATAAGCTTAGTTTAAAAAATAATCAATGTGTTCAGGAGTCATGCACTCAATATAAGAATTATACTGGATGTCTATCATTTACTTCAACATATTCTCTCATATAGTAACATTTGGAGATGGTATTAGATTATTTTTTGTACAGGCATTACACAGGCGCATTTATTTATTTATTTATTTATTTATTTATTTATTTATTTATTTATTATTTCCTTAAAGGTGGGCTTATAAAGTAGTTTCCATGAAAGCATGGGTGTTTGTGCTGTGAGTTCTAACATTTGGAAAATAACAATAACAACCAAACTCATTATTTTATCTTTCATTCAGGTAGTATCAGCTCAGTGGTGTTTTCTTTGCCTTATACTGTACTCTGTGTATTGTATGGGAAGCTATTTCTCCAGTTGCCAAAGCATCCTATTCCTCTACTACTACTATAATCTTAGTTATAATTAATCTGTGGCAAACATGAAACAGACAACTAACTGTAGTTCTGGAAAGATTAAAAGAAGCATTCCCTATTGTACTTCTTAGGTAATCTTAAACTGAAATTCAAGTTCATCTTAGTGACAGATTGTCGCAAGAATAAGAAATGGCAGAAACAATCAATTGCAGGACAAAGATCTAACAAAAATAGGAAGGTTGATTATAATTGAATATTCCCTATGGATCTCTCAAAAGCCCTACCTCAGTCTATTTCCTATTGACAGGTGGTAGTGTGAATTAAATGTGGTATTTTACATTCAAATTGGATTTCAACAAATCATCATCCACAGTGTGACATTAGAATTAGCCCCAATGATGACAGCCTAAAGATCATAATGAGACTAGTTGCCCTTTTCCATTCATATTGTACTTTCACTGGTGGGGAGAGTAGGTGCTGGAAATTGGATTCATAATTTTGTCGTATTTCCTTACTGAAGAATTCATATCATGAATTGACTATCATGAACATTAATACCATTCCGATTGTACTATGAATTGATGGCAGAAAAAAAGGACACTTATCTTCTGTAAGTATTGTACTGAGCCCAAGACTCCAGCAGTGTCTCAATCCCTGCAATTACATCATCACTTGTTTAACTGTTTATAGGAACACTGGAGTGTTGATACATTCTCTGGACTCTCTCTCTGTCTCTCTCACACACACAAATGACAAGAAAGGATGAAACTCTATGCAACAAGCCAATCCAACAAGAGGATAATTTTCTCCTTCTCCCATGACTACCCATGAAATCATCAGTGTGGACTCATGCTGCTTGCTTAGACTTAGATGTCTGAAAAGTTACTCATGTGTCAGGTCATGTGAATGTTTTAATTTCTTCCATATGATTCTGATCACACCTATCCTCAGATCCTATTTGCAGCTTCCAAACTCAAGGCTGGTAAGATGTACCATTTGTGAAAGTTATGGAGGATCCTTGTGGAAATTCAGATTTTAGGTCTTTCCTTGACCTGTTAATTCAGTTTCTAGAAGTAAGGGCTAGGAACAACTAGGATACAAAAAAAATAGTATATGAACATGAAGTTGAGATATATAAATTGTGCATAGCTTTGCAATAACATTGAAGGAGGCTGTCATACATTATTATGGAAGCTCCAGGCTAAGGCATGAAAAAGGAATATAGCTCATTATGCTAGCAGTTTGAAGACCCATTTACTTTGACTATGACATAGTACATGTCTCAATTAAACAATATTTCAAATATTTCTGATCAATCACAAGAACTATCTATCAGAATTAATTGTGTGTAATTTTTTGAGGAGTAACATGTACAAATAGTGAAGGAACACATTTGTTCTCTAATAATAAGTTTCTGAAGACAAATATAACAAATAACAATGCATTCAATCAAACAAATTTCCATTTTCTTTTGTTTCAAGTAATTATCTAAGATAACTGTAAGAAGTGGAACTCTGTCAGCATCTGGTAGAGTTCTATCTCAATCGAGTTTTTATAAT
This sequence comes from Cricetiscus sungorus, assembly GCA_030556225.1. Lineage (NCBI taxonomy): Eukaryota > Metazoa > Chordata > Mammalia > Rodentia > Cricetidae > Cricetiscus > Cricetiscus sungorus. The sequence goes on from JANBXA010000069.1 coordinate 20,736,351, forward strand.
AATGACATGTAATTATTCATGACATTTGGGATTATTAAACATAAATAGAAGAGAGAGAATGAAATGTTAAGCTTTCCTGTGGATAAAATAGCATATCTTTATTATAACTACTAATTTAATTAATGTATTCTAAGTGCCATCTGTTCAGATTATCTTAAAAGTTAACAAAAGAGATTAATCTGACACTTAAAGATTAATAACTTTGAATTAATGTAATACTAAATACTGATATTTGGCCATCAGTATGAGCATAATGCAATAAAGAGAAAGGATGAGGGAACTGTCTCAGTCAACACCAGTAAATGGGGCATTTAGAATGGGCAGGAGTTAACAGAAACTCAGACTGAGTCAGACTATGGAGTATGGAGTGTATCTCTCCCTCTCTCTTCCAAAGCACAGGGGACATAGAAGACAGGTGGTGAAAGACTGCTCAGGGAGGACCCAGTAAAACTGTGTCTTCTGGACATGACAGGGTTATTACACTCCTAAACTCACAGCTACAGCAATTGACTAGATTGGCCTACACAAAATCAAGCCAATCAGTATTCAAGTATAGAATATATTTTACCTCATGCAACATTATGCATATGATATCTTAGATACACATTATATATAACAATGCTAGGCAAATGGATTCAGGCAACAATTATACACAATTATCAAAAACAATGTGCTAACATTACATACATGATTTGGGTGTGTTTATACAGCTATCAGTTTAATTAGGAACAAAGTAAAATACACTTTAAATCACAATAGATACATAACACTTTCTAAAGAAATCAAGCATGTCTAAAGCATGCTTTATTTTTTACCTTAAAAATAATGTTTTGTTGAAATATGTCAAATTCAGCTTGGTACATTGAATTGATTAGGTTCAGGGCTACATAAACAGTTACACACACTTTTGACATTTACTTATTCACTGTAGTTTAGATAACTTGCAAATACATGAATCAATTTGCAAAGAAGAAGTAAATGTAAGATACTTTTGTTGTTCATTCCTATGTTAGAGTAACTTTGTTTATCAAGTCATATATTAAAATGTAATCATTCCATTGTCTGGAGCCAAAAGCTAATGTTAATTACGTTTGGAACTTCGATTATTAATGCATCTTTACCCACTGAAGTGTGAAATAAGCAATAGTAGTCAGAATGAACCAATTAAATTTGCTTCTGAAATGAATATTTGATAGTAGTTTTTTCTCATGTTGAACAGATTCATGCACAGTATTTTGTGTTCAAAGTTATTCCAGGAACTATCAGTTTCAAGAACGGAGAACACTCTTCCACAAAGTTAAAAACAACTGGTATAATTAATAAACACATACATGTAATATGAATCTTGGAACTTTTGGGTTGGTTTCCTATAGACTTGTGATTCTTAATACTTGGTTCCCTATGGTAACACTGTGGAAGTTATTGAATCTGTAGGAGATGGGGTCTTGATGAAGTTAGGACAAAATTATGGGCAGGCTTTTAGAAAGAGCAACTGGTAGCCTTGCCTCTTCCAGTTTGGGTTCTCTCTCTCTCTCTCTCTCTCTCTCTCTCTCTCTCTCTCTCTCTCTCTCTCTCTCTCTCTCTCTCTCTCTCTCTCTCTCTCCACACTTTGTATGTAAATAAAGATGAGATCTTTCAGATTTTTTTCATAATACCTGCCTATGTTTATACCTGCCATATCATTATGGACCCTTAATCTTTGGAACGGTAAGCCAGTATTAACAATTCCATGAGTTGCTTTTGGCCATGGTGTTTTATCACAGCAACAGAAAAGTAACTAATACACATTTTCCCTTATATTCCATATATATTTCAAAGATTAGAAGATTGGAACTATAGACTTTATATAAAAATATGTGATTTTATTTTGATTTATATAAATAAGTTACATGACCAATTAATTTTGTTCATATAACCTATTACTGCTCTGTAATATTTATAGAGTTATTCTTTACTTTTGAAAATGTAGTTTTTGTGTCTTTATGAATGGCTTGTTATTTTTAGTAATGTCTCCTTTCATATGTGTTGGTTGTTGCTTCTACTTTCTGCAAAGCTGCAAGCCTCACAGTATTTTCTTTTAATTATTTTATTTTGAGTAACACTTAAGTGCTTATTACTGTTTGCTATGTCACAGTAACATAATGCTCCTGGAATGCATGCTTATATAACAATGTCAATTTAATGACAAAGTACTAGTGCTGCAGAAAGGTAGATGGGCTGGTTTAAAATGTTGCTATTCATGGGAATTCTGCAGTCTATACCCGTGCTTTTCTAGAATATTGTCCATAATAAATGTTAGTTTCATGCCGGCTCCCCAGCTGTTGGTTCAAAGTCTGTGACCTACCAAAAACTCAAGTCAGCTGTCTCTCTGGGTTTCTCATCATGATCTTGACATCCCTTCCTCATATAATCCTTCTTCCCTCTCTTCAATTGGACTCCCAGAGTTCAGCCTATATCTGTGGATCTCTGCATCTACTTCCATCAGTTACCAGAGAAAGACTCTATGATGACAGTTAGGGTAGTAGCCAATCTGATTACAGGAGAAGGCCAGTTCAGATATCCTCTCCACTATTGCTTAAGTCTTAGCTAGACTCATCCTTGTGGATTCCTGGAAGTTTCCCTGGCACCAGGTTTCTCTCTAACCCCATAATGACCACATCTATAAAGATATTTCTTTCATATGTCTTTTGATACCCTCATATTAAAGATTGATTAAATCACTTCAAGAAGGGTATGGTAAAAAAAAAAAAAGAAACTATTGTATCTTTAAAGATACATTTTAATTGACAAGACCGAGAATTAATTATTAACACTAGACATACTGTGACAGTATTCTGAACCTTTTGTTATGAATTTCCAGCATAAGAAAATCTATATGAACTGAAAAGAGAAGCAGCTTTGACTGGGTGTATTGTGTGTATGTGTGTTGAGGGGGAGCATAAAATGACTAGTGGTAACTACATTGTTCCGCTTGGATGAAGTAATGAAAATATTTGTAAAATTTATTGTGATTAAGGCTTCACATCTATGGCTACACTGTCATATAGCTATGTGATCATTTAAAAATAGGTGAAAAATATATTATATGAGTTACATTCCAATATGGTTGCTACCAAGGGCATAGTCAAATCTTTTGCAGTTAGCATATTGCTTAATTTTAAAGATTACAATATCAAAAGAAAAGGTGTTATGAAATTAATGAAACCATTATATTACAATAAGGATTCCACTTAAGTTTCAAATTTACTATATTTAGTTACCTTAGAAATCATTTTATACTACCAAGAAGCAAAGTAATGACAATAAAGTAATGCTAATGGTATGATTCATGCAAAGCACTTTCTATAGTTTACTGAAGATATATATATATATATATATATATATATATATATATATATGAGATCTGTTTTAAAATATTGAGGTAGAATATAAAATTGGTATAGAGACTTAGTTTTATATAACCAGAGAATATTGAGTCAATAGAGGTGAAACAAAATATAGAAATCAATAATGATATTGGTATACATTTCTCATTAAAATAAATTCTAATTATCAATGTCTTTTTAGGAAACAGTTTTACCAATGCTATGCTACCTAATATCTTGGGAACTGTGCATTTTAAGAGCTCACAGTAGCTCGCATGTGATGGTAATAAAATTTGTCACTAATTCAGGAGAAAATGTCCTGGTTTAGACTGGTGAGGAAGAGTTTTATTTCTGCACACACAGGACATGGGATTTAGTCTAAAGCCCTGAGGCCACTAGACAATGAATTCATCTTCTGGAAAGACACACCACTCATGTTACCTTTGCTGACCATGTCACAGTCTACTATGCCAGAAGCAAAGAAGTCATACCAGTGTTGTCACTTCTATATGCATTTAAAAATAATAATTATTGGAATTACTACTTAATTTATAGCTAATTCAGTGGAAGTTTCTCTCTGTGTCCAATGGTAAACAATATCAAAGCAGTAATATTGAGTGTGATTTACCTTAACCTTTATTAGAAAGTGTTTTCTGTAGAGCTGACTGAATTATCATGCATCACTTACAGTCACACCAGTAGCTATGTTTCTCCTTTATTTATGAAGATGAAATGATATCTGCCTAGGCAATCTTCCTTAAGTGTTCACAGTTACAATAGACTTCTAAGTCCTGATTCATCTACACCAGCCAGCACAAGCCATACTACTTAAATGTTGAGTAAGCAAATATCATGGAAAGTTTGAAAAAAAAACTCAAATAGCATGTTTCCTGGGTCACTTTGGAGCAATATTTACGAGGGTTGTACAAATATAAGAGACACTATTTCATATAACTGAGATACTCTGAGTAGAGATTTTAAATGTTCTCATAGAAGAATGGGGAAATGTTAGAAATATAGGCTGATTTACTGTTAAAGTATGACAATGTATGTATTTCCAAATATGTTATATGCCAAAAATAAATACATATTTTTAAGCATATATTAATAATAAAATAATTATTAGTTGGAAACATATTTAAGAGATATTAAGAATAATAGACACTCCCTTTTAACTGCTGGATCGAATACATCACCAAAAGATTTGTAAAACTGGGTCTTAGGTCAAAAGTATGGATAATGAAGGAACAAGGGGTAAATGCTGATAATTAAAACATAAGAATTTATAAAACATGGATTTGGGAATACACAGAGTTATTGAATTAAATAACAGTTTGTTATATAACATACACATATAACACATTTATGTTACAATATTCAAGGCTACTGAATCTGGTTTAAAATATTTTTTAAAAATTTCACTGGACACATATTTAAACTTAACCATTATTTGTCTGGAATAACATTTTAACAAGTACTCCTAAACATCAAATGATAGATCTAAAAACAGTTTTCATTTCCACTAGCAGTATGAGCTTTCAGGAAAGCCATGGTCCTTATATTCTAAGATAATTTTCATCTTGAACTAGAAACCTTTTGATTTAGGGGAAAGTGGGAAGAGACCACTTGAAAACATATATCCAAATACTTAAATCTCTTTAACATTCATTTGCTCTGAAATTGTGGCTTTAAGGGAACAAAATTAAAATAAGATACCTCATGTTTTTTGTTGTTGTTGTTGTATTATTTTTTTTTTTTTTTTGCTTTTCCATTTTGTTGCATCAAACAGATGTTCTGGAAATGAGCAACATTTTGATTCCAACATGGCTTAGGAGGGAGGGAAGGCAAACTCTGTGACAAATAGGGAAATTAGTTAAGCTCATCCTGACTGCATTTGTTCTATCAAATGAAGCACTGATGGAATCAACTCTACAGGTAGCAATGAGATTAAGGAGAGAGTCACTATTATGAGCTCCAGAAAATGATTGGCACATGAAAACTGTTCAGCTGTTGAATCGATATTCTTGCAGTGTAATTATTTTCAATAGTATCATTACTATTTCATACCTGGTAAAATTTGGCCTAGAGTGATGCTGTGCCTGAGACAACACTCAAGGGATTTAGGTATCTCTTTAGTAAAGCTGTGAGAATAAAAAGGAAGAAAATACTAACCTAAGATCCTCTAAAGCCAGCATCCTCCTTTTGTTTTGTGTGAGTATATTACTTATTCTAATTTTATGTTGAACAATTGTGAAGTAAAAGAGGTTATCATATTTGACAAAACAACTGTAGAATTAGTGATAGATATCTGTGTCAGCAGAATGTACATCCTATACATAAATTAAGTTATGATTTGCCAATTTGTACTTTATTTGATCTAACATTTTCCCCTAGATATTGAATGTTGTGTATTCATAAACAGTTTTGTGTACTTAGTGACAGACTCTATGTAAATTCTGTACTTCATAAACAAACATGATAATTAGATGTAGGAAATTACTGCCTCACCTCCTTTTGCATCTACCTTAAATCATATATCCACTAACAATTCTTCTTTTCTCCCATATTTTGATTTTGATTTTTTTACTACCTTTTAGGGAAGAAAAAATTATAATGAAGGTATTTTTTTAAAAAAAATATTTCAGACTTCTGAACATCTTGACTTTGTTAAAAATTGTAAGACATGATTTTTCAGAATTCATTACTTAATGTAAGCACTGGGAAATTAAAATCTGGTTAACCTACCAGACATGGAAAAGGCTTCCCATAAAGTTACAAATAAGGCTAAAAAAAAAAAATAAAAAGATGTGGTATGTTTTAGAAAAGGGCTGATGAAAATCACTAAGTGTCGACATGAGTATTTATCTTTCCATTTCCTGTGAATCAAAGCCATCCATATAATTTTCATGCTTTTCTTTTACCTTTGATAACAGATAATAAATGTTAAGTGGGACCTCAGCATATATTAAGCTCTTGGATACTACTCAAACAGCTTTCTTACTCGCCCTGAGCATTTTTGTAAACTAGAGAAACAGGATGCATTGCAGATCAATTCAATCAATAAACTTTAATCATAACAGAGGAATTAAGCTGCTTTTTAGGCATGATGCAAGAGAAAATTGCTTGGGAATTTTTTTAAGGCACCAAACATCCCACAAAAGTTGTCATTTTGTTTTTACATCTGCTCTCTAAATGTGTGAAGGCTACATTTTCTTGAGTAACATACAACAAGAAAAGGTGAAACAGAATCTAGAGACAAAATGACCATATTTTATAGCAGTTTAAACATATCCATGATTATTGAGAAAAATAAAATGAGACAGTAAAAATCTTTGCAGAAAAGGAGACAGAGGCCCATAAGGATATTCCCCCTCAATTATTTGTTGCTGCTTTTGGTTATGTCAGTTGATTTTAGGGTGGCAGTAATTTTAAATGCATCCTTTTCTCTGGTGAGATGCACTTTTTCAACATTCCTATAGGGAAGCGTGAGGGTCTGACTTACAGTCAGATGTGTGCTCACATGCACGTGACCATAAAGGACATGGTAATTCCTCATTTATTTTAAAAAGCCTGTGTTCTTGTCTTTCTTCCTGACTCTTGAAACCAAAATCTTTCCAGCTAGACAGAAATGCATAATAAGTTTTGTAAGCACACAGACACAGGTATACACACACACACACACACACACACACACACACACACACACACAACCCTATATGCAACTTTACTCATAGAATGTATTTTTTGCTGAAAATATTAAATTATTCATAAAGTGGGAGAAAAGTAAGAAATCATTTTGACATATTAAAATGGTGTTTTAAATCAAAGTAGAATAACTACAAAAACAGATCAGATTTCCTAGAATTCAAATGAAGACACAATATACTCAAACTTATAAGACACTTTGAAAGCAGTACTAAGAGGAAAGTTCAGAGCCCTAAGTGCCCACATGACGAAACTGAAGAATAGTCACATTTGAGAATTAACAGCACAACTGAGAGCTCTATACAAAAAAAAAGCAAACTTAATTCTGAGGAGTAGACACCAGGAAATAATAAAACTGAGGGATAAAATCAATAAAGTAGAAACTAAGAAAACAATACAAATAATCAATGTAACAAAGAGTTGGTTCTTTGAGAAAATCAACAACATAGATAAACCTTTATCCAAACTAACCAAAGGTAGAGAGAGAACATGCAAATTAACAATATCAGAAATGAAAAAGGGGATATAACAACGGACACTAACGAAATCCAGTGAATCTTCAAGTCAAACTTTGAAAACTTGTATTCCATAAAATTTGAAAATTCAATGAAAATTGACAATTTATGGATAGATACTACTTACCAAAATTAAATCAAGAACAGATAAGCAATTTACATATAACCATAATTCCTAATGAAACAAAAACAGTCATTAAAAGTCTCCCAACCCCCCAAAAAAAACCTAGAGCCAGATGGTTTCAGTGCAGATTTCTATGAGAAATTCAAAGATCAGCTTATATCTATACTCCTAAAAGTATTCCACACAATAGAAGCAGAAGGGTCATTGCCAACCTCTTTTTAGAGGCTTTAAGCCACACAAAGACACAACTAAGAAAGAGAACTACAGACCAATATGTCTCATGAACACTAGTGCAAAAATACTCAGTAAAATACTGTCAATTCGAATCCAAGAACACGTCAGAGAACTCATCTATCATGACAAGTAGGCTTCATCCTGGGGATGCAGGGTTGGTTGAAAATACAAAAATCTGTTAATGTAATCCACCACATAAACAAACTAAAAAAGAACCACATGATCATCTCACTAGATGCTGAAAAAGCCTTTGACAAAATCCAACACCCCTTCATGATTAGGTAGTGGAGAGATAAGGGATAACAGGAATATACCTAAACATAATAATAGCAATATACAGCAAGCTAAATGGAGAGAAACTCAATGCAATTCCTCTAAAATAATGAACAAGACAAGGCTATCCAATCTCTCCCTCACACTGTCAATAAGACAAAATGGTAGCCCACAGAATGGCAGAAGATATTCACCAACTACACATCTGACAGAGGGCTGTTCTCCAAAATATACAAAGAACTCAAGAAGCTAGATACCAAAACACCAAATAATCCAATTTAAAAATGAGGTACAGAACTAAATAGAGAATTCTCGATAGAGAATTTAAAATGGCTGAAAGACACTTTGTCACTAAAGTCGCTTTGGTCAGTGTGTTCATCTCAGGAAAATAGATTAAGAGATCACGTGACCTTCCCAAAGAAAAGAAGTAATAAAGAGGAAGATTTAATTATTTCTTACGTGAATAGATTTTTCTTCTCAAAGTAACCATTATTTTCTGCCAAAATATCTGAGCTGATAATGAACCCCTCTCCAAAAAAATATAATGTAAAACTATGCTGATATGTTACCTTTTCATTTTTCTTCTGCTACTTTTTTTTAATATTTGAGAGAAAGGTTACCTGCTAATTTGAGTAATGTAAATCTTTTGATCAAGTCAACATTACTTGATGCAAATTAACACCATGTAACTACATCATATTATGAAAAACCAAAGCAAAAAAAGCCTACTTTGTCTATAGTATTATAGATTATAAATTTATTTTCAAGCTCTCCTTATTAGAAGCAAAACTACATATTTTACCTTGCCAGATGTGCTTATTGTTTCTTTGATCACAGTGTTCATTCTCTAAGGCTGTTCTTCTCACTCACTTCTCCCTGTAGTTCGTGGTTTTCATCAGGAGCTGTGGCTCCCTCTAGATTCCTCAGCATCCACAAATATGACATTTGAGCTCTACCAGATAAATCTATCTGGTGGAGGTGTGGGACTATTCTATGCAAGTAGAAAGTTCAGAATCTTTGGCATGAGCTCCTACTGGTTTGATGCTAATGTCATGCTTTCTCTCAGTTTTACCAAGTAAATGTGTCCCCAGACATTGCCCAAATTTCCAAATTGAACTAGTATATTATTTAAGAGCCTTTAAACATTTTGTTGTGTCTTGGTTGGGTATGTGATTTATTTGGAATCAAACTAGAATTTCAAGGAAATAAGTGATTTTTTTCATCATTCAGAACCAGAAACAGAATTGATCAATCAGAAGCTAAACTAAGAAGAAGAATACATTTAAAGGTCAGAGAGATTGTTCAGTAGTTAGGGAGCATTCCAGTCTTTGTCATGATCAGGGTTTGGTAGATTATCCACTTTGGTAGCTCAGATTACTCTGAAACTCCAATTCCTGAGGACCCTACTCTTTTTGTTCCCAGAGGAAGCTGCATTTACACAACCACATACATATACACATATATAGAATTTTAAATACTAAAAAAATGAAGTAATGGAAGAAACAAGTAAGCAAAGGAGGTGAGATAATTTTGGATGACATTGAGGTGTGGACACATTAACCAAAAACTCTGTCCTCTTTGGCCCTGTCAAGTGAACTAAGAGTTTCCTTGCCTTATTGATATATGAGATGATTTCTACTACTTCTGACTAAATGAAATTAGATAATTAAATATAAATACTCTGAAAATAAATTATTCAAACACATAGTCTTCTGATCTAGAATTAATAAATGCAATAATATATTGTGTTATATACTTAATTGTATTATACTTATTGTATTATAATGTATACATTATCTTTACATGCATTTCTATGTCAATACCATATGAACAAACCTAACCCCATATGATATAATGCATATATTTAATGACAAAAGTTAAATGATAAAAATTCACACTTATTACCATAGCAGTCTATTGATGTTTAATAAGGATCAGGAGAAACAAATAGGCTGAATAGATGTTTATTCAGGGAGAAATAACTCACAACATAAACAGAAGAACACCAGCAGGTTCCTGGTCCAGATGTCCTTCTGTCCCCGTGCTGCCAGCAAGAGATTCTCTTCGAGCCCCCTCCTCAGCCTTAGTCCCCCAGGTCACGTCCGACCCTGTCTCCACTCCCAATGGACATGGTCTATGCCACAGGTGCAGACAAAGTGAATATCTCACTACAATTTCCCTTTTAGTCTAAAGAAAAGATTTGGGCTAGATACAAAAAATATATACAAAACAGTGAAAAACAAGTGTGCTCTAAGAAAAGGAATATTGAGAACATGCAAACTTAATACTTAACTATCTAGTCCTAGGGCGAAGTCGAAACAGGGTTTACAATAGAGTTGTCCTAAGCTAGAAAACTTAAGTCTAGTACCTAATATATCTAAGTAGGAAGAGAGAATAATAGTTGTGATAATTTAATCTTTAACTTTATCAAAGACCTTAGAAGGAAAATAGTAATACTAAAGTAGGCAGGAAGTGTGGATGGGCAACTTCCAAAAGGTTCAGCAAGGATAGAAACAACATGCCTGCCTTCCTTCCTATGCAGGAGAATCTTCAGTTTTGTAACCCAAAAATGTTCTACTTCCTGTTATACATTACCATCACCAAGGGAAGTTTGAAAGTACAACTTACATGATGTGAATTCTATTCATTATGAAACAAGTATTATAGGTCTGGTCCTTTCGTGGCCTGTTCTACTTGGTGTTCATTGCATCATAGCCCTGGAGCATGTGATCAAGCATTTTCCTACTGAACCATATATCCTGCCTCACATCTCCCTTTATACATAACATACATTAGATAATGTTCCTATTCTATATGGTTACTTCTATTTTACATTGGGTGCTCATGAGTGCATGTATGCCTTATAAAATTGATTATATTCTTCAATATGACTTCTTATATTATGTTCAATTAAACGTTTTAATATTAAAAAAG